>CM028130.1:1153106250-1154370000 GCA_016271365.2 Neoceratodus forsteri | reverse complement strand
TGACAAAGAATTCTTGTTATTTTCCCAACAGTGTTGAATAGTAGTGTTGCAAATCATGACACTTTTGCAAAAAATCACAAAAGAGTCGCAGGTGCAACACTACCTTGTGACACTACTTTTCCCCAAAATTTCAAAAACATGTTTCTGGGGTGTTTAACCCCAAAATAAAGACATGCCTAGCATCCTCAGGGCTCGACTAGGTAAACACAAAAATAATTGTATCCCTAGAGGGTCCAAATTTTAAATGCCAAGCATTTCTGTGACCGGTAACTGAAAAAAATGGCCGACTCACGACATTACAGGGGTCATTTGCGACACTAAAAACTGCATTTGCGACACTGTTGAACTTTTTGTTAATGTTCCCCATTGATTATAATGGGAAATTTGTTTTCTGAATAACTTTTGAACCGTTCAATAGTTTTTCACAAAATCTTCAAAAGGCACATCGGGCACCCTGGCCACACATTTCCTGAAGTTTTTGGACTGGTCGTGTAAACCGTGCTACCTGTAGGCATTAAGAAAGAATGCACCAAAAAACATAAATGTGCTATAGAATGTTGCTTAATAACTCCACAACCGTATATCTTTTTTTTTTAAGAGTATCTTTATTGTATTTTGCATAAACATACAAACACACATACATACCAACCCGGGAACCCGGGTGCCCACCCCTATAACTGAGTAGGCGAACTATGTACAAAAAAAACAATATACAACCACCACAACCATATATCTGACTGGTACGAAACTTAGCAGATCCCAAAATACATGCTAATGCTCTGTGCCTGCCAAATTTCAGGCACATCTGTCAAACCCTGGCAAAGTTATTAAGATGCAAAATTTCACACTTTAACCTTAAATGGGGTACTCGACCCTAACTTTAGTGGCACTACCATGCCACCATAATATAAATATATATTATTTTAACTATTTATTTTTCCCTCTGCATGCTGATGGACCAGCCACTCCTTCAGGCTACCATGGTCCCCTACATTCCTCCAACTACTACCCTCTCAAGCCTTGTTACCTCATATCACGGCCCTCCCCGGGGTAGCCTGGCATAACCCTTCACCAGGTGGGTCCCTCTCCTCCAAGAAGGAAGGCAGAGGTGGGAACTAGTTAGCACATGCTACTTTTTGGCACCAGGGCACTGCTGATGTGGACATGGCTCCTTTGGTGGTTTCAGAGGCATTGATGGACCAGCAGCTCTCATCTGGCCAATCCTGGAGTGGTTTCCACTTTTCTGTTTTTTCTCATTGCATTGCTCATGTAGTACTCCCGGTTTCCAACAAAGGCCGCTGCCGAGTGATGCAGCCCCACTACTCACCCCAGAAGAGGAGAGCACTCCCACAGATGCTCAATCCTCTCCTTTCCCTGCCAGCCCTAGCATCCTGAGTCTGTTCCCGAACCCAGGTCACCAGCATGGTGTGAGGTGTGATGTTCAGCTCCTCAACCCAGAGTGCCACCTGGCCGTATATTTTTTCCCTTTTCCCTGGTTTTCCATTGTTTTCTAGGAATTGTTGAAGGCTGTATTTTAGGTGCAGTTCCTGTCTTTAGGGACCCACTTTAAAAACTATTTTATTTTCATTAAATTACAAAAACAAATTAACCACTTTGTGGTTTCTACTGTTTGTTATTCTCCGTTCCTCTTTATTTGGGAACCGAGCTGATATTTTACAGTTTTGCCTAACTGTATCATCTGTGATATGCCATTCACACAGCGAACGCACAATAGTGATATCCCACACAGTGACAATCTTGACAGGTTTAGAGACTGTCACTGTGAGGGACCTGAGAGTGAAATTTTACCTTCACCATCCCCCCCCGAAACAACTCTGACTTGGAGGTCAATATCTTAAGATGGGGATGTGTGGGCAGCACAGCCCCAGAAAGAAAATACACAATGTTTGACAGGCGAAATTTCACCTGTCAGCATTGGGGATCTCACAATGCCAAACTTCAACAACACTGTTGTCATTTTGGTATGGTAGAACCATCATCTGTTAGGCTGTATTTATTTGTGGTTTCATTTTTAAGGGACCCAAACTGCATTTCATATGCTTTAAACACCTCTTACATATATGTTTTTTTTTTCCTCGCTCAGTTTTACTTTGATTTTCAATTCCCTGGTTCATCAGTGTTTGGCATAACTGACAGACCCTAAAATGAGGTGGAACCTACAGGTGTTACATTTGTAAAGTTTGTTTCCCAACTCCTGGCAAAGGCAGACTGCCACGATTTGCACTTAAAGTGCCTGGGTCCAGCTTAAGTCTTAATTTGTATCACATGTGTCCTAAAACATAAAAGGGCAATATGTTAGAAGTAATTTTGGCTTCTCAGTCAACCTCCAAGTCACCAAATGTTCAGATGAGGGTCAAGCTGCTCAAAATAAGCAGAAGGATAAGGCTGTTAAAGATGGTTTAGAAGTCAGGTTGTCTTAACAGGGAGTCCTGAATTGAGTAAAACTGAAAGTGCCTTTGAGCAGACACCAGTGTCAGTGAAAAAAAACAAAAAACATATTGCTATCCATCCTCCTGAAGAAGAAAAGGAGATGTCAGTGAACAAAAATAAAATGTCTTCAATAGAGGATATGACTAAGACCTCAGAGCAGGCACCAGAGATGGTGCATGTTTAAAAAAATTAGAGGCAGCTGTCCCTCCTCCTGAAGAAGGAAAGGCGCACCATTGAATAAAAACAAAATGCTCTCAATGGAGGTCATTACTAAGGCATGGCAATTCATCCAAGGAGTTTCAGGAGTATGCCTACCCCCCACTCAAGTTTCATTGCCAACGCCTGCAGAAGAGGAGGTAAAAATGTTTTATGAAGAAGGAGGAGAACCATAGAACTAGATGGTTTACCTGAACAAGAATTTGACTCGCATCCAAGATCCTCAGATGATGATAACTCTCACTATATCATTATGAGACATATGATCAGTACTCTGTTTTTCCTCTCAGGAAACTAATGAGGATGAGGATGGGAATGAATTCATGACTATGATGGGTTTGTCTCCAGCTAAGGGGTTAATGCATCCCTTCCATAAATCTCTCATGAATGTCTCTTTTACAATCATGTCAGCACCCACATCAGCTGCTGGCATATTTAAAAAAAAATTAAATAAGTAAATATTGGTTGACACACAGGGTGGTTCTGTGTACCTGTATTCCCACCCTGATCATGTGGCAGTGGCCCAGACTGCCACCTGGGACAGAGCCAATATATCCCTTTCCTCCCAGTCTCCTGCAAAAGATTCATGGAAATTGGATGCCAGGAACAACCAGTGTGTACTTCAGCTTTCCTGCTTATAAGGCACTGCACCGCTTCAGGGCTCCAGCATTAGGGTATAAAATCTGTGATTCTCTGACCCCTTCCTGAGATCCACCTCTTGAGTTGGAATCTTTAGTTGGGGGTTATGGGGGGAGCACAGCCCCCAACAAGAGGTGATGCAGGGGGTACAGCCTTCAGCAAAACATTGTCAAAATTGCTGACTGGCACCCTAATAATACTGTGCCCTAATGTAGGTATGTTTTAAGGGGTGGAACCCTCATAAGGCAGGTACAGTAGCTTTTCTGGCCAACACAGCACACCACCACAGAGCATTATGGAACTCACTTCTGGCACTAAGTGAAAAAGTTACAGAAGGCTTGGCACAGGATATGGCTGGCACAGCAAGATAAGCCATAGATGCCACAAAATATTATTTTCATATGGCAGTGTATATAAAGGATACTGCATACAGGGTCAGGGTCCATGCACTGTCCTTAAGAAGGGTAATCTGGCTTAGAACTACAAATCAATCTCAGGACTTTGACAAAAGCTGCAGAATTCCCTTCTGAGGGAAATTCCCTGTTTGATGGAGAGGAGACAGAGGCTTACATGAAAAAGGTGGATGAGTATAAAGCCACCTACAAAAGGGTAGAAGAAACTACCCCAAGCTTATGCCCTTATGAATGCCCTCCATAAATGGCCTGTTATAGTTAAAAAGGCAGAAGTACAAGTGGAATTAGACATGCTGCTGTAGCACCACTACCTAAACCCCAGGCAAAACAGAGCCCCTGACAAGCCTGACCAGATTGCCTAACCATTGTCAATGGGAGGAAAATTGGTTCACTAATTCCATCCTAGAGGTAGTGAGCCAGGGTTTGACTTCTAAATTCAGAAGATTCCCAACTGTTTTTTCAACCTCACACCCCAGCAAAAAAAGTCTGCTGAAGCTCTGCTGAGGAAATTGCTGCAGACACATGTAATGGGTCAAGTACCAGCTGCACAACAGAGCAAGGGACATTACTCCAGATACTTCCTAGCCCTAAAGAAAAATGCATAAAATGCCTGAGGAAAATACCTCAGGTTCAGGTTAAGGGACTGCCACTAGCAATTCACAGCCCTTTGCCTTTGGCCTCACCTCAGCTCTGTGGGTATTCACAAAGTGCCTAGCTGTGGTGGCAGCACATTCAAGAATAGAGAGTAGTGTTTTTTGTCCTTACCTGGATGACAGGCTGATCTCAGGAAAATCAAAGCAGACTCTTCCATACTGCTGACTCAAAACACTTTGGAGGATTTGGACTGCCTCATAAACCTTTAATGTCTCAAACAGAACCAATTAAAGCCCTGGACTTTATCAATGCATTGCTGGATACCCTGCAGAGAAGTTTTTTCTTCCTGCAGCAAGGGTAGCAAATCTGATTTCAGTTGCAGAATCCTTTAAAGCAAACCAGCCAAGGCCTGCGTTTTTTTTTTCTAATGTTACTGGGTCACATAGCCTCTTCCATAACAGTGTTCCAGTTGCTGGGTTCCAGATAAAAGATGTCCAGTTTCACCTAGTGGATCATTGCTGTTAGAGGTAGGACACCCTTTAAAACTGGTGCCTCTGTCACAAGATCCTTGCTAAAGGCACTGGACTGGTGGAAGAGGGAATGCAAACTCATAAAGGGGATTCCATTCCTCTAATAATTCCTTACAGTCATTCCCACAGAAGGTGCCACCCACCTAGGGTGGGGTGCCCACCTGTAGAATCTCACTGTGAGTGGCACATGTAGTGCACAGGAGATGCAAGATCACATAAATGTCCTGGAACTCAGTTCAGTGTTCCTGGCGTCCTGTGCATTTTCCTCCCAGGTCAGTTGTCAGTCTGTCCAGATCAGAACAGACAACACCAAACCATGTACTATGTCAACAAAAAGAGAGGAACAAGATCTTCCAACCTGTGCTCAAAAGCCATGAAGATCTGTAACCTGGAATATCCTGTGCGGGTGCAGCTGCCCATAGTACACCTACCAGGGAAAGGCAATTTACTAATACTTTAAGAAGAATCAGTCAGGAAAATCATGAATGGGCCCTGAACCTGCAGGTAGTGGCTTCTGCTTCCAGAAGGTGGAGTACACCAGAAATAGATCTCTTCACCTCCTAGAAGGAGAGTCAGATCCCACTTTTGTGTTGCAGACCCCCAGTACTGGGTTCAGTCCTAGGAAACTCTATAGTCATCAGCTGGTTATGGAAGTTTCTCTGTGCCCTCCCTCCTTTCCCACTTTTACTAAGCATACTAATTAAAACTGAGAAAGGAGTCTGCAACAGAGATTCTAAACGTTCCCAGCTTGAGCCAGACAAACATGCTCCTCCATGATCCTGTGCCTCTCCAGTGGGCAGTCTGTGAACCTGTCCCTGAGGCACAGCCTGTTAACAATGTCCTGGGGCAACAGGATAGCATTCCCAGTCCTGAGAACTCAACATCTCAGATCATGGTTCTCGAGGATTGGAGCTTTTTGAATTGAATCTTTTGGAGAAAGACATGGGAGTACCTAAGGCTTCTAGAAAAACAGCAAAAGGGAAAACGTGATGCTCTAAAACAGGGAATATTTTTCCTTATGGTACACTTCTAAATGGATCAACCACCTTTGGGCAACTCTGTCTATAATCCTGGCATACCTGGACTAACTACAGTCCTTGTGCCTAAGGTCTTGGACTCTGAATGTGCATTTGTCAGTAGCTTCAGCTTATACATCAGCTGGAAAATACAGGTCTGGGGCCCTCACAATCCATTTTCAAACAGTTCTTTAAAGGCCTTACTCATCACACTTTTCTGTAAGGGATCCTGTCCCCAGAGAGGACCTGAATCTGTGTTTTGCTCAGCTGGTGGAGGCTTCATTCGAGATTTTGGCAACTGCTTCTTTGGAATATGTACCTGAAAAGCACTTTACCTGCCATTCCGGCCATCATGGTGCCAAATGCCAGATCTGCTGCCCCCTTTGACAAGGTCCACCCCCTGGAATTAGTATCCTTAGAAAGGGTGTGGTGGAGTCATGGGGGGGCACAGCCCCCCATAAAAAAAGAAGACAGTGACTTTCCCACTTGGTGCCATAATGTCTGTGCTCACTGCCATCGGTGCTCTGAAGTGATGGGACCATTTTCCTGGAGGCAATGACATCTGCCAGAAGGGTGAGCAAGCTGCAAACCCTCTGCATAGCTCATCACTGTGTAATATTTCACAGGGACATGGTAGTCCTAAAAGCTAACAGAAAATTCCTCCCTAAAGAGATGTCTGAATTTTGTCTGAATTAGTTAATTACACTGTCAAGTTTTATTTACAGCAAAATCATCTTAGAAGAGCAAAACTCCACAGTCTGGATGTTAAGAGAGAGTGCTAAGCTACTATCTGGACCATACAAAGGATGTAAAGTCTTCAAATACTCAATTATACATCACCTGTAGTGAAGTGGGAAAGGTAAGTTAGTATCCAAGAGAACCATTTGTCCTTGGATAGTTTCCGGCATACAGTTCTGTTATGGTAAGACTGGCAGGCTGTGCTCCTGTGTGATTTGTTAGAAGTAAATATTTGTGTTGCCATTGGGTTGTGCATTTGAGAAAGAGTAATGTGCCAGGGACATCCCAGGTTCCAGTTGTCTCAGTGGCACAGCTGGTTGGTGCAATCAGAACAGTATTCTGGGCAGCCTGGGTTCAAGTCCCAGCTGAGGCACTTATTCTTTTGTATGTGTTCTATAAAATATGCACACCACACTCCTATGTGATTGTTAGAAGGCTGGCAGGTTGCCATCTGAAGATCTTAAGGCTCATTTCACATGGCGAAACCTCTGCCTCTGTGGCAGCTTCAATAAGTGTTCCTCTACAGGGAGTCTATAAAACTGCTCCCTGGAAAACAGTACACACTTTCTCTAAGCACTACTGTCTTGACATACATTCAAGAAGGGGCACTGCTGTCCTGCTGAACCTTTTTCCTAAATGGATTCTGTTCCCAGCCTCCCAAAATACAGCTGGGTAGTCTGCAGTTGACGATGGGGAAATGTCATCAAAAGGGTTTCTTAATGTCTGAAACACCATAAAAAGCTTTTTTGAATGAGCCATTGTGTTTATCTGTGAGTCTTTGCAGACCAGAATTATTCATATGTAAATCGGTCTGTAATTAAGGGCTGGGGGCAGCCATATGTTTTAGGCTCCTGACTGGAAATGATGTCACCAAGGATCTTAGCCCTCCATTGACTGTAGGTTAAATAGGAAATTGTCTCTTTTATTAAGTGTGTTTTAAGGTGTTATCACAATATTTTCGACATTTATAATAATTGTTTTGTATGTGCACTGAAACTAGTGAGTTATCACCCTCACATTTCTAAAAATGTATTGGGCCCCATACTGTATCAGGATTCCTAAACCCTGGCTGAGTTCATGTCAATGCAGATTTCTGAGGCTGCCACAGCACTAACTTCTGTCTTACTCCATACCCTCTCTTAGTCGTTCCTCTTACAATTTCAGGTGTGGCCATACCTCTCAACCTCTTGCCTCATGAATCAGGGACAAGGCTTAAAAAAATCAGGGACAAAGACCTAAAAATCAGGGACACAGCTTAAAAATTGGTACTACTCACACAGAAAGCTGTTAGAATAAAGGGATCTATGTTAAGATGCATTTTCTGAGGAAGAACATGTCTATAACTTTAATGTTTGACATTATTTTGTGATTTTAATCCCCACTGTTCTGTCACAAAACGGCAAATTTTACAAGGGACAGAGGAAAATTTTGAGGCAAAATCAGGGACGTCCCTGAAAATCAGGGACAGTTGAGAGGTATGGGTCTGGCTGCATACCTTTTTTGATTAACAGCTGGCAGTACAACCAAGAGGTTAAAGCAAAGAGCTGTGAGCAAGCTTCGTTTATCCAACAGAATAGGGCTGATTCCAACATGCTCTTCTTGTTTATTGTGTGACAAGAGTAAGTCACTTAACCTCCCTGTGCTCCCAAAACACACACAGAAACAAGCCGTAGGTGTGTGCATTTCCTGATAAAAGAGGAGTAAAAACAATCTGGGCATTTGTTATGATTCTGAAAATATGCTCTTTCTATCCAGATTTGACTTGAAAAGAAAAAAAAACAGGGCACCATTATTTGTTTACTAATTGCAATAACACATGGATGAACAACATTTTGTTTTAAAAAGCTTAATCTGAACAGCATTATTAAACTGTAGAATACTATATGTGTGTGTGTAGCTAAAATGTTACACACATCTGAAGTGTGGGATGCTACATTAACCCCAATGGCAAAGTTTGAGTCATTTATAAAAGCATCCTACACCAAGGGCATGTGCAAAATTCTGTTTTTTTATATGCACCTACCCATTTATTATTTTATTTAATTAATGTGATATCCTTTCCTCTTTCAGCACAGTTCAGTTAGTGTAGCACTTCTATCAGAGATACACATACTTTACACACACACATGCGCACACACTTCACACACTATATGCACACACACACACACACACACACACACCACACACACAGCCTGTATCCCCCTTTGTTGTTTTTTTGTTTTTCTTTCTTTTTACATTACTGTAGGAATGGCATTCTGGAAAGGTGCGGTCCATCAGCATAACTGTGGAGTGTAAGACATGCTTGAAGGGTATGAGCAGCAGGATCAACCAGATAGATCTTTTTTCCTTTATGGCAGAAAATCCCATTCCATCCAAAGAATTTCAGTAAGAAACTGTTATACTTTTAACATGATCAAAATAAGCAAAATACTCCTTTAATAATGCATCTCAGGTTATGCATATGTAACCCCCCCCCCCCCGGCACACACACACTCAGCCACTTGTTTAACTAGTAAGCATACCTTCAATAGTTTTCTGTCTAGAGGAAAGAGAGGGGTTGGGGTACAAAGCATAAAAGTATTTACAAGACACAAAATGACCATCACTAAACCCAGGTCCTGAGGAGAAGAACTTTTGCTAAGGTCTATGCTAGGTGTGCACTTCTGTAGGGGTACCAAGTAATTCCACACAGAAAGCAGTAACTAGATTGTCCCTGCCAGGTTGGGATTCCAGAGTGTGGCTTTATTCCAACAGTTGGTACACAAAAGCAAAGATGGATCCCCAAGGTTTACACTTCATAGCACAAGGCAAATGCAGAACACATTGGTAGCAGACAGATATTCTAATCTTCCCATATAATGTATGCAGAGCCCTTATTATTAACTGAAATCAAGTAGATTACATAGAGGATAATGTATGCCTCCCTGTTCATAACAAGAGAGTTAATTCATTGGGCGGTTGGTGTGGCAACCATAAGAACTTTGAGAGAGCAGCTTGAGAGGTTCTGTCACCATGCCAACCATGAGATTAATTCACTCGCTTGTTATGACTGAGAGGCATATATTGTCTTGTATAGTGTATGGCCTCATCATGTCTGCATGTCTGCAGCTGTCAACCATCAGTTTGAATTAGCCACTAACTGTAACAACTACAGCTGAGGAGAGCACACGGCACAAGCTCATTAACAGAGCATGAGACATGTCATTATGCTGCAGTGTCTCTATCCTTCCTTTTATAGGGAAGGTTATTGAGAGGGTGGTTGCAACACAATTGATGATCACTTTGTGACCCACAATGTCTATGATGCTCCCCAGTCTGGATTTTAGAAGAGACTTCGTACCGAGACTGCACTTGTTCAGGTGTTGAATGACCTCCTGATAGCGAGGGATCAAAAGGCACACACCATCTTGATCCTTCTCGATCTCTTTGCAGCATTTGACACTGTGGACCATGGTGTGCTTCTGCAGTGACTGCGGTGTCTCTGTGGAATGTTGGGGACAGTCCTAGAGTGGTTTTGATCTTTCCTCAAGGGCAGGTCTCAGAGGGTAATCACTGGAATTTTTTCCTCTGACTCCCTTCCCCTGTCCTATGGGGTCCCACAGGGCTCCATATTGGCACCCATTTTGTTCACAGTGTATATGCTGCCATTAGGAGATGTCATTAGGCAATACAGTTTGAGTTCTTACTGCTATGCAGATGGTACTCAATTGTATCTGTCCTTTCTACCCGAACAGAGGGATGCGGCCTCTGCATTTAACAACTAGCTCACTGAGATCAAGGACTGGATGAGCACCAGCAGGCTGAGACTGAAAACAGACAAGACTGAGGTGATGGTTGTGGATCCTGGTCATCCTGGGGTGGGTTTTGGGGCTGAGCATGCATTGGGCATATGGCTCAATGGTGTCCAGCTTATAACCTCCGACCAGGTGTGTAACCTGGGTGTTCTTTTTGATGACAGTTTGACCCTGAAACTTCAGGTGTCTGTCATTATCAAATTTTCCTTTTCTCATCTGAGGAACAGCATCCAAGTCAAACACCTGGTTCCTCCGGATGACCTTCCTACACTGGTCCATGCCTTTGTCACCTCCCGCCTTGACTACTGCAATGCCCTCTACCTAGGGTTTCCTGGGTTGATATACACCACTTGCAGCTAGTGCAGAATGTTGGGCATGCCATTTCTGCAGGCCATGTGACAGGTAGTATGCAAAATTAAAATTATCGCCTTGACTACTGCAATGCCGTTTGCCTTGGGCTACCGGGGGTTGAGATTCGCCACCTGCAGCTAGTGCAGAATGCAGTGGCTAGGCTTTTGACTGAGACTTCAAGGTTCAGTCATATTATGCCTCTGCTGTGCAAACTGCACTGGCTGCCTGTTCAGTGGTGGATCACCTTTAAGGTTGATCTTCTGACCTTTAAAGCCCTACATGAACTGGGACCTCGCAAACTGCAAAAACTCCTGTCTCCCTACCACCCCCACCGGTTCCTCTCTGATCCATCAGTAAGGGATTGCTTGAGGTTCCCAGGGTACGTTTGAAGACATCTGGTGCTCATGCCTTTTCATTTGTGGCCCCTACTCTGTGGAACTCTCTGCCTTGTTGGTTGATAGAATCCCTGACCATCGAGAGGGGTAAATCAGAGTTTAAAATTTACCTCTGTCAAAAAGCTTTCCCAGATGATTTTAATTAATTTATAGTTATATATTTGTATTTATTCATGTATTTTATTGCTGTTTGTGAAGTGCCTTGGTTTTATGAAAGGTGCTATAGAAATAAAGATTGCTTTTGGTTTGAGGCACACAATACACAGTCTCACTCTATAGCTAGGGACTGCTACATCTGAAAGCAACCCTTCACCATAGAAAGTTCCCTCTATTACCCTTAGTGTGCCCACCTCCTCTGTGACCATAGCTCGGGCATGATCCAGGTAGCGGGAAGCTCCCGAAGCCATGTCTGCAAGCAAAACACATCAGAGTTTGTTGTTATGTATTTTTTTACCAGTCTCTTTACAGTCTCACAAAATGACTCCCTGCTGCTGTGTTTACACTGCTAACCCCGCCCTGTAATGGTGATGGTAGCTCTCCTCATGTGACAAATCTGTTTCTGACTCAAAAACTGTTTTTCTCTGATCTTTTCTGGCTACTGATTTTGCTCAGAACTGTTATCAATTGCACTGCTTGTGTCTCTCTCTCAGCACATTCCTATGATTTTACATGACTGTGATCAGCATATGAATCAAAGACTACTCGTGCTCAAAGTCACTTGCAAGCGACCGTATTTCCATTGCACAGGATTGTCTGTTTGCTGCAGCCTAATATGCAACTCACAATCCCTCTTTCTGCTTAGAAACATTTACTGTTGCTGAACCCATCATAAATGCTCACAGCCTATGCTCAGAATTTTTGCTTGCTGTCCTGCTGTTACAACTCCCGGTCTTTCTTTGCAAAACAGTCACACTGCTTGCGCACAGATTCAGCTAGCTTGAAAATCACAGCACAGTTTGATGCTCAGTAGTTTGGGTTCTATTCTGGTGGACATTTTTGGCCTGGTTCTAATCCTGGATGGTCTCTGGGGTGAAATGGACTGTCATTCATGCCAATCATAGCCATGAATGCAACACTCACTTTCCAGTCAGTCGGGTAGCAGGTTGAGCCAGAATTTACAAAAGCAAAAGTCTATTTTTTTACAGATTAGAACATTCACAAGCCCCTCAGTAGTTGATCCTGATCTGACCAGCTCACATGCCACTTGTTGTCTGCTTCTCAAACACTCAGCAGCACACAAAAACTGGCTGGAGGGACTGATTGCAGTCACACCAATCAGTCAACGCCATGGAAATGAGTCTCTCTCTGTCTTACTCTCTTTCTCTCTTGTTCACTCTTCCTTAACAGTGATCACTGAGCAGGGCAAATTTAAACTGCAAACTGTAACTTTTTTTTTCTCAACTGCAATTTCTATAGCAGGAGCACCTTCCTATCATTTTATTTTGCCCATTTCTTAGTGACTCCCCCAATTTGAATAAAAAGTACATGAAACATTCAGGGGACATTTCTCTCTTAGGTTCCTAAAGTCCACACTACTTTTGGCATTTTAAATTGAAGATTAAAATGTTTTGTAAAATGTCCTGGATGTAGAGGTAAGGACATACAGTTCCTGGCTTTACTGTTCATTGTTAGTTGGTGCGCGCGCACACACACACACACACACACACATATATATATATATATATATATATATATATATATATATATATATATATATATACAAATATACATACACACACAGCAGCTCTGTACTAGCAGGCATGCAGTGGCACATACGGATGGCACTCTTTTGGGCAAGATCTTTTTGTGCAAAGCTTCCATTCCCAAAAGGCAACTTCAAATGTCCTGGATCAAAGTCAGGGGATTGCCCTTTGGATCCATTCTGCAGTCCTTCTCATCCCACAAGGATGAGAGCATCAGGAAATCATGCTAGACAGTTTCCACCACTTCTACAAGGCAGGCAAATGGTTCTCAGACTAGGGGGGAAAAAGTAAGATCTAATCAGAGCCCACATTGCAGCTCTTCACTCCTCCATTGCTCACTCTGGACACAGAATTAAGACTAACAGAAAACTCTAAATTCCCCACTCACAGTTACCTATGTGGCTTATGCTGTTGTGAGAGATCTAAATGACATCACTTCTCTTCTCTCAGCTGAGACCAAGTAAACAGAGAGGGAGCAGGTGAAAATCTATTTAACTAGTTGTTCACCTGCTGCCTTCCCTACCTAGCATTGATGGGATTCTAGTAACCCCAAGGAGGGGGGGAAGGGGTTACACGTTTCAACTGTGTTGTTCATCTATGTGTATTTGCAATTAATAAACAAATAATGGTGTCCTATGTTTTCTTTTCAAGTCAAATCTGGATAGAAAGAGCATAATATTTTCAGAATCATAATACATTCTCAGATTGTTTTTACTGTCTTTGTCCAGGAAAGGCACACAGCTGCAGCTTGTTCCTGGGTGTGCTTTGGGGGCACAGGCAGGTTAGGTGACTTACTGTATTCACACAATATACAAGTAGAATATGATGGAATCAAAATTCATTCTTCTGGATGTATGACACTTGTCCACAGCTCTTCACTTTAACCTCTAGGCTGTACTGCCAGTCGATAATCAAAAACTTCACTTTCCAAGTCTGGCCCCATGATGCCTGGCCAGTAGGTACGTAGCCACATTTGCATCTTGTAGACCTGAGTTCACACCTGAAATTGTAAGAGAAAAGGCTGTAAGAGACGAAATGGAAAAAGACAGAAGTTGGTGATGTGGCAGCCCCAGAAACCTGTACTGACATGAACACAGGCTGGGTTTACCTGTTGGCACCACAGAGCCAGTCTTGAGATGCATAGTTTTTGATGATCAGCTGGCAGTATAGCCTAGAGATTAAAGAAACCCTAAAGGTTGATTATTTTTACTAACAGTTTGAAATGTAAAGGTGATAATTTACTAGTTTTAATGCACATACAAAACATGTATTATAAATGTAGAAAGTGTTATAATAAGACCTTAAAACACACTTAATAAAACAATTTCCTATTTAACCTACAGTCAGTGGAGGGTCAAGATCCTATCTGACATCATTTCCTGTCAGGAGTCTAAAATATATGGCTGCCCCAATCCTTAATTACAGACTGATTTACATTTGAATAACTCTGGACTGCAAAGACTCACAGATAAACACAATGGCTCACTCAAATAAGCTGTTTATAGTCTTTCACACATTAAGAAACCCTGTTGATGACAGTTCCCCTTTATTCTTAAGTGACAGTTTTCTAAAGTTTGAAGAAAAAATATTCACCATAGTAATGTTGTTTCTTCCAAGGGATCCCTCACTATCCTTAACAATTCCAATCTCTGCTTCCCATTCCAGAACCTGAGAAAAGGTTCACATAAAAATGAGTTTTTATGTTGTGTGAGCATCATTTGTTATAGTGACTTTTCAACTATTACTCAATGACCTGAGCATATTAAAAAGCAAATTTCTATCATAAACAAAGAGTAAAAACATTAAATTTACACCATTTATGTTTTAGCTTTATTGTTTTCTATTTATTTATTTTTTTACTTGCCTTGCTATTGCTCTAAGTATTGTAGGCAATGCAGTAATTATTTTACTGAGTCTTTCAAAATGTATCTGACTCTCCTGTTGCCCCCAGAATTCTTGTTTATGACATCACAGTCTGTTGTCATGATAGCCCATTCTAATGGTGACTGAAACTGAGTGACTCAGTTTTGAGTGACTCAATTTCAGCACCTGTGATGTGAGCTACCCTGAAAGGGTAGCAAGGCACAGTTACAGCACCACGGGACAGGCAGGATGAAAGACTGCAAGAGGAAGGTTCAGGAAGAAGAAGGTATGTCAGGTGTAATGTGGTGGTGTGCTGCCAATCTGCTATTCTGATATGGTGGTGATGGTGGTGGGCTACAATGAGGGAGGTCCAGGGTTCAGGACTGGGTTGGGCTATTATTTTTTTTTTACTTTGTGAGAAACTTAATTTTTTTTGTTCTGTCTGAGTTTTTCCCCCTCCCTGACATGCACCCTCCTGGAGCTAAGAACAGTAATTTAGGGGGGTTCAGGCAGTGAAGCACTCTGTAGGAGACTACGTGGGGTGCAACCCCCCCCCGCATAGATACATTGCTTTTCTGTCACTGTTATCTTGTTCACTGGGGAGTGTACATTGCCATTTTGATTTTTGGAGATGTACTTTCACTATAACAGTGATCGCTGTTTTACAACTGCTGTTATGACATGGCACCCATTGTCATGAGCACTATGAGGTCACAAACAAAGGCATTGTGAGATTAATAGTGGGAGAGGTATATGTATTTTAATGTTTCTATACAGACATTTTAGATGGAATATCAAGATGAGCTTAAATCTTGGAAAGGGACATTGAAAATAAAAAAAAAATATTTTCCTGTAAATTGTAACAGCAGACACATCTTATTTAGAGAAGCTCATGTTGAAGTACAGAGCTCCTCTTTAGACTGTATATCATATTTTAAAAATATTTTTGATATATATTTGGTAGCCATTTAGCTAGTTTAGTGCTCACTGTTCACTCTAGCTGTAGAAATAAATCTGCCTTTAAAATGTTAGGGTGTGCATAAGCACACAGCAGAATTTGAATTTCATTCCATGAGTCTCTAATTAACATAAAATTCTAATCTCTGGGGCAGCTCCTTCCAGGTGGATGATCACAGTTGTTAAGCATAGAGATGGATCCCTTGGAAGAAACAACATTACTACAGTGAGTTGTTGTTTCTTTTGGTTTCCATCTCTACCATTCTAATTAATTGTTTTTTTCCTACAAAAAACTAGCAAAGCAAATTAACTGTCCTCTTATAAAGGCTTTTAAGACCTCCCATCAAGTAGAATGGGATGTGTCTCCCTTGTGATTATCCACTAAAAAGTTAGTGATGGTCACATAAATGAATTGTTTAAATTTGGGACTAGTTAGCAGGAATAGGCCCAGTCTTCATGATCTGGGGGAAGCCACCTGTGCATCTGCTCTGACCATCAAGGTGACTGGGCTATGGTTGGTTATCAAGATGGGCTCATATCTGGTGCACAATACATATTGCGCTGTGGTGGCAAATTCAAATATTTTATCGATTTGGGCATACGACTCATGGAAGTAAGAGTAAAGACTCAACTCTGGCTGTCTGGTTATGTTGTCTCCATATGTTAACTATGCCAAATGAGCTGACAGTGTTAACGCAGAATCATAGACAATGGCAGAAAAAAAACAACAGTGTTGTATGTATGTTTTGTCTATGTACAGTATGTACTTTGCTTTGTATATTTATGTGAACAATGTTATAAAACATTTCAATAAAGTATATTAAATTAAAAAATAAGACAACTGGTTTAACCAATGTGCCCATAAACCCTAAAAAATGCAGAACCAATTTCCCATACTGGGTTCTCTCAGCTCTCAGCAGCATTTGACACTGCAGACCACGGTGTGCTGCTGAAGTGCCTTCAGTTCATCTGTGGACTGACAGGTGCCATCCTCAGATGGTTTCAATCTTTCCTTGAGGGTAGAACACAAAGACACTTCTCTGGAATTTATTCCTTTGACCCTCTCCCCCTATTTTGCAGGGTACCACAGGGCTCCATTCTGTCACTCATGTTTCTTGCAGTGTAAATGCTTCCATTGGGAAACAGTATTAGATGGTATGGTTTGAGTTTTCAGTGCTATGCAGAAGATATTAAACTGTACATGCATTTTGTACCCAAGTGAGGGGGATGTCCTCTCAGTGTTGCCTTTCTGAAATCCAGGACTGGATGAGTGCTAGCTGGATGCAGTTGAACCCACCTTAAACTGAAGTGATGGTGGTGGACCCAAATCATCAGGAGGCGGGTTTGTCAGTGGGACAACACACTGGGCTTTGATTTGAGGATATACAGCTGGCTACCTCAGATTGGGTGCATAACCTGGGTGTTATTTTTGATGATGGTTTGACCCCAAAATCACAGGTGTCAGCCATTGTCTAGATCTCTTTTTACCATCTGAGGAATATTGCCTGGCTGAAGCACCTAGTTTCTCCTGATGATCTTCTGACATTGATCCATGCCTTCATGACCTCACGCCTTGACTACTACTACTACTGCAATGCCCTTTACCTAGGGCTATCAGGGTTTGATATTTTTCTGCAGCTCATGCAGAATGTGGCGCCAGGCTTGAGACTGGTACAACTAGGTTCAGTCACATTACACCTGTGTTCCGTGGACTGTATGGCTGCCAGTGTGGTGGAGTATCACCTTCAATGTTGCTTTGCTGACCTATAAAGCCCTACACAATCAGGGACCCCACTACCTGGAATATCTCCTTCATCCCATTTGCCCCTCTTGACTGTTCTGATCCACCGACGAGCAATTGCTAGAGATTCCCAGGGTGCATTTGAAGACATATGGGGCCCATTCTTTTAAATTTGAGGCCCCTACCCTGTGGGATTTTCTACCTTGTCAGGTTACAGAGTGCCTAACCATCCAGACCTTCAAAAATGTGCTAAAAACACATTTGATTAGCTTGGCATTTTTAGATGAATTTTAAATACTGAGATAATATTTTAAGTATGCTACTGCTCTATTTATTTTATTTACTGAATTATTCAGAATACACCTTTGAGCCAGGGGCTCATTTACAGAGGTTCCATGTCATATTACACAAACAGAAATCTTAGAGTACAATTTCAATAACAATTACAGATGTCACAATATGACTGAGAGTTATATACACTTGCAGTATGAATAATTATACCAAAATATACAGTAAAAAAACAAACAAAAAAATATCTAAAAATTCAAGCCAGGGGCACAGCAACTAGCAGGAAATGATTGAGGAATCGGATCCATTGTCTAAGTGCTAAGGAAGAGTATGTGAGTATCCACATTTACCCACAGGCCAGAGGGAGGAAGTGTTACAGAGAAAGAAAAGTGATGGGTGTAGGTTAGGATAATGGAACAGGCAGAGAGGAGGGGAAGGGGAATTAGAGTGAAAAATAATAAGAGGTCAAGGTGAAGTAGGATAGAAAGTCTGGCAGTGTAATGTCCAGGAGTAGAGGAGGGGGAGGCAGGAGGTAACAGAGGGGCTATCAGGGTAGTGACTAGGTTGCAGCCAAGGCAGGGGGCTAGTGGAAGGATTAGGTCCTGCAGTTGCAGCTACCATTGGAAGTAAGTAGGGCATGTCATTTTTATTTAAAGACTCCTAGCCTGAGTTCCTTTTGTGCCTCCATATTGAGGGCATTGAACCAGAGAGGCACATGGTACTCATATGAGCGCTGGCCTTTTGTGGTCCGGCGGAAGGGTAGTTCAGCATTTGTTTTTTTCAAACCCCTAGTACATCTGGATGAGCTAGATATACTGAGATCTGACACACCACGGTGAGTGGGGGGGGCTAACATTGATTTCTTGGCAAGAAAACAGACCTGGTACTGTAGTCTACAGTCCAAATTGAGCCAGCCCGACTGTGCATACAGTTTGCAGGTGTGAGTTAGTTGGTCAGCATCCAAAATAAGCCTGCATGCCTTGTTGAGAGTGGTCTTGATAAATTTAAGTGCTGTGTGAGCTGCAGCACCATAGACCGCTAGACCATAGTCTATGATTGTCACTACTGAACTGGAGACAACAACTTTTAGGGCTTCTTTAGTTAGGCAACGTTTGTACCTAAGGAGCAGGCCCAGCCTACCATTGGTCACTTTGATTGCTAGGTCTATATGTTGAGCATATGATAATGTGCTATCTAGAGTGATTCCTTTATATTTAAAATGATGTACCATTACAAGGGGTGAGTTTAGTTTGTTATGTATTTGGAGCTGTTAGGACCTGTGTCTATTTTGGGCCAAGGTGAACATCATGGTGATTTTTTTTGTAGTTTAACAGTAGTTTAGATTGGGGGAACCAGTATTCCATGGAGATGGAATTAGGCTGCGTCCTCTTTTCTAGGGTTGTAGGGTTGGAGTGAGATGAGTATAGTGCTGCATCATCTGTGTATCATAACATGGTATCCACTACTGCTAGAGAGAGGTGGTTAAGGAACAAGCTGAAAAGTAATGGGCCGAGGGTGGATCTTTGGGGCATCCCTGTAGTAACAGGCCTGTTTCAGATGGAGTGTCATAAATTTTTACTCTTTGTGCTCTCCCTGTGAGATAGCTCCTAAACCAGGTGAGTAATTTCTTGGAGATATCTGTAGTGGTCATTTGGTGCAGAAGCAATTCATGGGTCACAGTGCTGAAAGCCTTGGTGAGGTCTGTATAAGTAACCCCACCAAGAGCCACCAATCCAGCGCATCATGAATATAACCCATGAATTCAACAAGAGTGGTAGTGGTGCTATGTTGTTTCTGGAATCTGTGTTTCTGACGGCATTGCAATTGATACTTGTCTAGGTAGCTTGTCAGTTGATCCACTACAATGCATTTGATTGGGGGAAAGATTGAAATAGGGCAATAATTTGAGTGCTTGATTCTATCCCTACTTTTGTGGACTGGGGTAACTATGGCCACTTTCCAGAGATTGGGGAAGGTACACATTATGAGTAATAAGTTTAGTATTTTGGTTAGAGGGACTAGTACAATGTCAGGGGTGAGCTTGACAAGCTTGAGGTCAAGCCTGTTGCTTCTTGCTCGTAATTTGCAGAGTGCTTTTTGGAGGTATTTTTTAGATTTTTCAGGGGTGATGATCCTAAGATAGAAGGGTGAGGCAGAGCCTGGTATGCCTGTAGAATCTTGGGTACAGTTGCTATCTCTCATGAGCTAAAGGAGTTCTGGAGGCAGTACCCCACTGAGGTCGGTAAATGCCTCATTAAAAATGTTAGCAGTCATGCTGGGGTCCTGGGTGGGTGAGCTGTTCACAGTTAACATGGAGGGAGGGGCCTTAATAGTTTGCCTGTCAGTGTTTTGAGGCTGTCACAGACCCAGCGTCCATCACCCCAGGAGTTCTCCAGTTCATTTTTGTAATGTTGGCTCTTAGCCTTCTGAATTGCCCAGGTGCAGTTGTTCTGGGCAGCAGGGGAGCATGTGAACTTTGCTATGGCCCAGAGGTTGTCTCTGTTATTCAAGAGCTCTAAGAGCTTGGGGGTGATCCAAGAGTTACTAGTTTTCTGCATTTTCTGCTTTATAGATGGGGCATAGATGTCGCATACCACATTAAATTTGTGGATGAAGCCTTTGAGCGCTGAGTCTATGTTGGTTACAGTGTTTAAAAAGCTCCAGCCTGTGAGTGCTAGGTGGGCTTTTAAGTCAGCAAACTTTCCTTTTTTTATTAGTCTGACAGTGGCTGTTTTGGTAGGGATATTTTGGGATTTATTTGACCAGGAGAGGATGGTCAAATGGTCATTGAGGGAATCCGGTAGGATTGCAGTGCATGAAATTCTCTTTGGGGTGGTTGGTGATGATCCAGCCAGTGAGAGTGCCTGATCCCATGTGGTAGTTTATACAAGTGGGAGAGTTCACCACTTGTGCCATATTGAGGGAGGATAATGCATCTCTAAAGGGTGCAGCTTCTGAGGATGACCAATTGATGTTAAAGTCATCCATCATGAGTAATTCTGCATTTTGGTTGTGATTGGTAAGGTAGTCTTGGATTGCCTTAAAGCCATTGGGCTGGTCCCTAGGAGGGATATATATGGATGCTATGGTTATGGCTTTTTCATTAAAACCAATAAGTACTTTTATGGCCAAGACTTGGGTGCTACAGCTGGTGGGTGTCTATTATTGCACATGCTTGTATTTCTTTTAAAAACAATAGTGATTTTATGTAATGTTTTTAATCAGTGGAGATGTTTATTTATTCATATGTACAAGCACCTTGATCATTTATGAATAAAAGTGATATGATGCTATGACATGATATATTCTAAGCCACTCTATCCAGCTCCATGCTCCTTGCCCTGCCTCTATCACCATGAGCAACCACTAAGCCCCGACTCTGACCCATCTATGTTTGAAAACATTGATAGTTGCGGTGCCCACCACATCACCAGGCAAATTGTTCCACTGCTCTATCACCTTTTCTCTAAAATAAAACTCACTAACTTTCCTCTTGAATCTCCACCCCATCAGTTTCCACTTTTTCCCCCATGTTCTCAATCCACCACTTGTGCTAAATAGTTCCTTGCAGGTTCTCTTGTTCATTCCTTTCAGGAACGTGATGATCTCTATGATATTCCCCTTGCTTGTCTGTTCTCCAGCAAATACATGGAAACAGAATGTGATAGCAGATAAGAGACCCTGGCCCACCCAGTCTGCCCATTTTTGTAAAACTTCATGTTTTTGCTGCATACACCACTTGATCTATGGCGCCATCTCTTCCTCTCCCTCTCTTACCCCTATTTCCCTTGTGCCTGTCCTAGGCATTTCTGAACCACACCACTGTCCCCCTTCCCAAAACACCATTTGCTGGAAGGCTGTTCCAGGCATCCACCACCCATTCTGTGAAGAAGTGCTTCCTCACATCTCTCCTGAATTTACCCCCTTCCAGCTTCATAGCATGCCCCTCTTCTTAAAGCACCTTTTTCTCTGCAAATTACCCTCTGTGGCAGTTGGACTCCCCCTTCCCTTCAAATCTAGGAAGCATCCTGAGACAGTCCCCTTATCATTCCCCTCAAAGCCTGCTGCAACAGCATTTATTGATCTCTCTTTCTATCATTTTTCACCTTTCACCTTTGATATGGTAGCCTCCTACCAAAGTCACTTTTACCTATTCTGTCCCTCTATATTTCTCTTTTCTGTCTCGGGTGTCTTCATTTTGGTTCATGCCCCTATGTTGTATATGCCCTGAGGTATTTATGGTAATCAGCAAGACAAGGGGCCAGAGTAACTTTCTGAATGGAGAAATGGAGAGATTGTAACTTGCAATGGACTTTCTGGGTATGGCTGAAGTGCCTGCAGCACATGCTGGTCCCAATGCTGTTAGCTTGTAAAGAAAAGAATGGTTTCATCCCTTGGTCTAGTAAGGGAAAGTAGCAAAGTCCCCACAAATCCTGGAGACACTTCGTGTTCATTGAAGGCTCCGTTAGGTACAGGCACCAGACGCTTGTGTTTTTAAAATGAAGATATTGCACTTTAGCAGTTCTGGTGCCGTATGTTCAAGACCCTGTGTGAAACCAAACTGCCAAACACAGTGTATATGCTGCAGAATGTGGAGGTTTATAACATGTATAAAACCACACCTGTAGTTGCTCCCTACAAAGAAGCCCCCTTATGCTTCTGTTAGTAATAGAATGCAATGACCGCTCATAGTAGTGGACATAGGAAACCTCTGCTTGCAATTTCAAAAATCTCTTTTAGCTGCTTTGCTTTTTGCAGCTTATGACATTTGGAGATAGCCACACTGTGTCCCACCAGCATCTATCGGAGCAAGCAGGGCTCCGACTTTGATGCATCGTGCGACTGCATGCCTTAGGTGCTCCTCAAAGGGAGATAAGTATGCCCAAAGATGCACAGGGATGCACATGACTGCCCCCCAAGTGTTTAATTGGGCCAGTTTTAAGGAACTAGCGGGAATAAACCCTAGGTAGAGTGTTATAAGAGAGCAATGTATAGTCCTCATTTTGGAAAACTTTAGGCCCAAATTAAAAGGTACCCGATGAATGTAAAAGTTCAGCCAACAAAGACATTGTACATCTTTGATAATTACTCCTGTGGCAACATTATTTTGATTTACTGGTGCCAACTTTAAATTAAACCAAATAGGAATGGTATTTTTCTTGGTTTTCATATAATGAAATATATAAGGGGATGGCTTCTTACTTGTTGCTAGGTATGCCCCTAGCCCTTGCTGTAGGAACCAGCAGCCCAAACAGAGGCTTATCTATAGCAACCTTCAAGCCTATGACACTAGATAATAGGCAGGGTTACAGGCTGTAATTAATAATTATGTATGCAAGCTGAATATTTACTTTAGGTTTGAATAAGGAAGAAAAGGACTATTTCACCAGTTTTAAAAATACCTGATAAACAGTATTTGGTCAATTTGATCCCCCAAATGTATGTATTAGTCTAGAAATATGATGTATTAGAATTGGGGCAGATCAACTGATAATGTAGTTATGTATGATGCTGTAGTCAGACAGTATAAAAGAACCCTTATGTTCACTTAAAGGACACTGTCAACCCTTAGGCCTTAAAGTGTCCCTTGCTTAAAAAACACATTTTATGATTGCCAACATTCTGTAAAGATTGTTGATGTAACTGGTAGTTTGATTCTGATTCTTCTTTTCCTTTAAACAGTGAAAAACAGACTGCCCACCAAACTGGTGTTACCACACAAAAACAGGAGTGTTTACATTCCTGGATCAACTCCCACTGCATCTTTCCTGGACTTAGGAGCTACCCCAGCACAATCTAGCCACTCATGGTGCAGTGGGAGTTTAGGTGGCTACTGCCTCATGGGTAACTGCACTGCTTGGGGACACTTTTAATGTTCAGGTTGTATTCAAGAAGAATAGATTCATGATTTGAAATAAAACAAAATTGTTTATAAATATGCATTACCATACATTAGAAAATGGGCACTGGGCTAACATCAAAAACTAAGCTCACTGATTGGTTCTCACATGCTTGCACCAGTGTTGTTATGTCTTAACAACGCCCGGTGCAAAACAAGTCCCTATGATCCTCAACATCACGTACCTCATATCCTTGTGCCCACATCATACCCATGCACTAACAAACATGGGAAACTGCAGTCCCTCGCCAACTCAAAAGCCTACTCGCCACCGGCAATGGGAATGATTAAAACAAAAGTCAGCTTTCACCTCTTATCACAAAAAGAGGTCACAGAAATGTTTGGAAATTACAAAGATGACTGTACCGAACAGCCAGCTACTAAAAAAATAAAAGAAGAAGTAAGTGCCCATTTCCAAAATGTAACCGTGAGTGACGTTGATAACCTTGAGCGAGACCATCAAGAACAAGCTACAAAATGGCAAACAATGTGGGAGGTCCAAGTCTTCCAACAGTGGGTGTCTGCCAAAAACATTTATTTATTTATTAGAACATCAGTTTAACAACCTTTGAGCCAGAGGCTCATTTACAAAGGTACCTCGTCACAGTGAGGACAAAGACAGTGCAAGAAACAAACATCAAGGCAGACAAAAAATCAGAGTACATTTAGGAATCAACCGAAAATATAGGCATTTGTCAAACAACAGTATACAACAGGCTTACATGTGCACTTTACAAAGTAGACAATATACAGTAGTTACATGGAGATTGATTCAGTGAGCAGAATAAAGGTAAGGCTGGGTGGAAGACATCAAAAGAGGAGTGTGGGAAAGATAGTAGCAAGTAAAGGTAGAGCTGGACAGAAGGTCAGAGAGTGGCTCAGTGAGCCTTGTCTGGGAGGATAGGAGGAAGCTTCGAGGCAGGTACAGCTGCGTGTTGAGAGCAGGTGATTTCTAAGACTAGATTTAAAATAAGATAACGCGGCGGCATCAGTGACTCTGGCGGGGAGGCATACCATGAGGGCTCTGTAGGTGTAAGCCCTTTGACCTTACGAGATTCTTAGACTTCAGACAACCAGTGCAGTTTTATGGGATATGCAGATATGCACTGTAGGTTTTGCATGGTGATAGTGGTTGACAGACCTGGTGGGATAACCTAAGGAGTGATTTTTTTGTTAGGAGGCAGGTTTGGTATTTGAAGCGCTCATCAAGGTTGAGTAGATTAGCCATGGTGTACAGACGGCAAGTGTGGGTTAGACTTGGAGCCCCAGTTATGAGCCTGCAGGCCTTGTTTAAGGTGAGGCGGATCTTGTGCAGGGCAGTATGGTCTGCTGCACCACACACAGGTAGGCCATAGTCAACCAGAGATAGAACACAGGATGTGACTGCAAGTCGGAGGGCATCTGTAGGGAGGCAGTTTTTATGATGATAGAGGATACCCAGTCGAGTGTTAGAGGCTGAGGCAAGGGCAGAGATGTGGGCATGAAAAGAAAGGGCAGGGTCAAAGGTTATACCTAGGTATTTATAAGAGTGAACTAGCTCAATAGGGAGTTTAGAGATGGAGTGGACTGCGAGAGGATAGTTACTGGATTTATTTTGGGGGTGGGCAAAGAGCATGGTTTTGGTTTTCTTTAGATTAATTACGGGCCTGTGCTCAGTAAACCAGGCTTCTGCATCATTGTAGGATTCCTGCAGAGAATCCTGAAGTGAGATAGGATTATGGTCGAAGGCAAAGAGTACAGCATCATCTGTGTAAAGAAGGATTTTACCAGTACATACACTGGGCAGGGAGTTGAGAAAAAGGGAAAAGAGCAAGGGCCCAAGAATGGAGCCCTGAGGGACTCCGGAGCAGATAGGGCAGGTGCTGGAAAGTTTCCCATTGATTTTCACACGTTGTGAGCGGGCCGACAAGTAGCTGGAGCACTAGGAAACAGGCCCAGTGGCAAAGCCTAAGTGACTAAGGGTAGTTAGTAGGAGGGGGTGGGAGACAGTATCAAAGGCTTTTGATAAGTCAATGAACACTGCACCTGCTAGGGAGCCAGAGTCCAGTGAAGTGTGAAGAAAGTTAGAGAACTCCAGGAGGGCAGTATAGGTGCTGTGGCCTGCTCTGAAACCATGTTGTTCTGGGCAGAGGATGCTATATTTATTAAGGTATTCAGAGATTTGGGTGGCCACAATTTTTTCTAACGCCTTAGAGAGAGGAGAGAGGATTGAGATAGGTCGATAATTGCTAGGGAGGGTCCTATCACCACCCTTGTGTATTGGGGTGACAGTAGCTATCTTCCAGGCAGAGGGGAATTGCCCTAGGCAGAGGGATTTGTTAAAGAGGCTGGTAATTGGTGAGATAACATCACTTACAACTTAAAGGCAGACTCTCTTGAGACCATAAATACCTTACTTAGACAGTTTTATGCTGAAACATGAATGGAGACAGGAGACCAATATTCAGTCAGTGGCTACTGCTCACTCTGTGCTGGTCTGTCACGGCACCTAAACTCTCCAGAAATAGGATGCAATATCTCACTGGTAGCAGACCAAGCATTTAAAATTTCCAACAATGTGTTCTCCTCCATCCTGAAACATCTGTGCAAAAAACAGCAAGCTACATCTTCCCACCATCCTTCCATAACTGAGCAAGACCTGCAAAAACTACATTTCTCAAACACCCACTCACCCAACACTGCATCAGGATTAGTCAGAAAGGTATGATTTGACATACAAGTCCATGTGGCATGGCGCAGACGAGAGGGCTTAAGAGACCTTGTACCACAATCATTCACAGTAAAAACAAGTGAAAATGGGCACAAATATATAACTTTTATCCATAATCATGAATAAAAAAACACAAAAACCCTGGAGCCCAACAAAGAATTTCAAAGGGGGTTCATTTTTGAGAGACTAGATGACCCACTTTGCCCAGTAAAGTCATTCCTTAAGTACCTCAGCAAAATCCCAAAAGATGCAAAATCCTTCTACCTTCATCCTAGAAAGCTGCCACAAAACTACTTAGACAAGGAACCTACGTGGTACACAGATGAACTTATGGGGAAAAACTTCCTTGGAAGCTTAATGTCAAAACTAAGCACCGAAGCAGAACTGAGCCAAATTTACACAAACCATAGTATCCGTGCAACTGCAGTTCAGCTCCTTTCCAATGCAGGACTAGCCCCCAGAGAGATTGTCAGTGTCACAGAACACAGCTCAGAATCAAGTCTAGCACATTATTGGATGTCCTCCTCAAATGACAGAGAAAACTGGAGCAGTATTTTTGGTGGACACTGAAAAACACCAGCAAACCCAGAAATCACAGAACAGCCTTCCTCAAACTAAGTTACAACACTGCCACCTGCCGCATCCAGCACAAAACTACCACTACATCCAGAAATGAAAGGTATGATCTACATTATATTTCTTTCTCTTCTCAATATATATTTTCTACATTTTATCTATATTGTTTCCCACATTAACACCTTTTTCTGTTTTTCTTTAGCATACCCTCACAATCCATTCAACTTGGTACAGTGCAGCTTCACAGGACCAGTTAATTTCATAAACTACCAGAAGTAAAAGAAACAGTTAATCTTTATTTACTTCCCAGTTCTCAAAGTAAAAAGTACAACCCGAGATAAATAGTGTTAGTTTATTTCTCCTCCCCAGTTCCCAAAAAAGGAACTATTTTTTTCATCCCTATTTCAAAACAACTTTAAACTTTAATAAATGTACTCATTCAATTGTTTAAATCAACTTCTTTGTCTTAGTCTCTTCATTCCATTTTCTAAATGTAATAATACCCTTCAGGGTGGGCATTATAAGATATAACGGACCTTCCAGGGGCTATAATCATTACACCCCGGGCGGTCTGTTATATCCCAATAATGTCCACCCTGTTGGGTATTATTACTTACTTTCAGTTCTACTAAACAAAGACACAGACAAAACAAACAGCAACAATAATGAATTTTAGAAAAGGTAAACAATTATAAAATGTGTGTTTTTAAACTAGAAATAATATGATGCAGAACAAGTTGACAGTGTCCCTCTAAGGCAGATTAGCCTTGAGAATAGTACCTGTTGTATGGTTAATGCACAGAAGACAGCAGAGATGACTGATGCCAAGTATCTTTACTCTGCGGCAGCATCTAATGGGGAAGAGTAGTGCTGAAAGATCAAGTTAGAGCTGTTATTATTTATTTGATTTCTAGCTATTCTGAGTTAAGTTTTAATGGAATAATAAAATTCACACTAAGCATACAGTGTGTTTAAAAATCAAATTCTGTGTCTGTGCTTATCTCTTTCCACACCCTTTCTTACCCCTGTGCCTTATTACCCCATGAGGTATTTAAATGTATCTACCATATCTCCCCTGGGGTCTACATATTTAACTCCATAAACCTCTCCTCATAGGACTTTTGATGCAGACCTTGCACCATTTTGGTAGCACTCATCTGGACGACCTCCACTCTGTCTATGTCCTTTCTTAGATGTGGTCTTCAAAACTAGACAGAGCACTCATGGTGCAGTCGTATCATTGATCTATATCGGGGGCAGCCCCACCTCCATATTCCTGCTGTTGATACCCCTTCCTATGTACCCAGTATTCCTAAAGCCTTTCTGACTGCTCTGTTGTTGCCAGGCCAAACTTTGGTCATCCAATATGATTGGCCCAGGTCTTATTCCTGCTTGGTCTTTGTCAGTATCACTCCCCCCATTTTGTATGCTGCTCTTGTGTTTCTGTGGCACAAGCGCATCATGTTTACACTTTTTTGCATTAAATCCCAGCTGCCATACCCTTGACCACTCCTCCAGTCATTTCAGATCCCTACCCAACCATTCCACCTCCAAGAATGTCCACTCTACTGCAGATCTTGATGTCCTCTGCCAAGAAGCAGACTTGTCTTTCCAGTTCCTCCATTATGTCACTTATAAAGACAATACAGAGGACTGGTCCCAGCTGTAATCCCTGAGGTACCCTGCTGGTCACTCTCCCTTCCTTGGAGCATACCCTGACAAACCATTCAACTTGGTACAGTACAGCTTCATTTACCACTACCCTCTGTGTCCTATCTTTTAACCAGTGTTATGCCCAGGTTATCACCTTATTACCTACCCCCAATTTGCCCCAACTTATTTTCAAGCTTCCTGTGTGGGGCAGTATTTAGAGTCTTGCTGAAATCTAGGTAGGCTATGTCCACCACTCCCTGATTCAACTCCTTGGTCATCCAGTCAAAGAAATCTATCTGATTTATTTGGCATGACCTTCCACATGAAACCATCCTACCTCAGATCCTGTAATTCACTGGTTACAAAGTATTCCATGGGTTCAAGACCTAGGCCACATACACTTGTGGACTGTGTAGGTGTAATGGAAACATGTGGCCATCCTGGAGGTGGCAGGCCCCAGGCAGTGTTTACCTCATTGCTTGAGCTGCAACTTGGACTGATCACTTTTCTACTAGGGTTACCTAAACCTAGTAGATAAGAAAGTCCATATTAATGCAGGGTAGATAAAACATTGAGATAAACATTGACTTGCACTGATTTTTAAGTATTGTATTGAAAAAGCAAGACATATGAAGGTAAATCCTGGAGAACCTGAAACCTTATGGTTATAGGGGTAGGAAAAGAGAACTCATTTCATTTGACAATATGCTTGTGAAAGTCTGTGAAATATAAGCAGTCTTGATTACCGAGTCACTTATTCAGGGAAAACTGTTGCAATGTCCCAAATAAAACCACATGGTTTCTATTCTCGAGGACCAAGGCATACTGCAGTCCATTATTTATTTATTTATTTATTTATTTAGTTAAACATCAGTTTAGAAACCTTTGAGCCAGAGGCTCATTTACAAAGGTACCTCGTCACAAAGAGGACATCAGAACAGTAGTACAAGGGACACAGTACTTACAAACAAAAAAGTTACAGTTCAATTACAATTTTTTTACAATAGAGTACAATCTCCAACAAGCAAAAGATAACAAAAGGTGAAAAACTTATGGTCGGGGAGAGCTGGTGGGGGTAGAAGGGAGGGAGATAGGGGAGGAGGAATAAGTAGGGAAAGGAAGGGGGGGAGCCGCTCAGTGAGCATTGTCAAACAGAGTATATATATATATATATATATATATATATATATATATATATATATATATATATATATATATATATTTATTTTTTTTACACTAGGCTAGCGGCAGTTGCATTTGCGAGAGCTAAGCAGGAAGTTTCTGAGCCTGGGCTTAAAGCAAGCTAAGGTTAGAGAGTTTGAGACACTGGCAGGGAGGGAGTTATACCAATGGGGCGCACGGTAGGGGAATGCCCTCTGACCTTGTGAGGTCCTGGCTCTCGGAATAACTAGGGTAGCTCTTGATGAGCTGCGCGTGATCAGGGTCGGTGCAGTACGGCTAATGGAGTTGGATAGGCCTATGGGGGATAGGCCATGCAGGGTTTTTAAAGGTGAGCTGGCATGTCTGATACATGAGTCGCTCTTCCAGGTTGAGTAGGGTAGCTAGGTGTACAGCTCACATGTGTGAGTGAGTCTGGGAGCACCAGTGATAAGTCTGCAGGCCTTATTTACTGTGAGACAAACCTTGTTGAGGGCAGTCTGATCTGCTGAGCCATAGACCGGAAGGCCATAGTCAATGAGAGACATGACAGAGGAGGTGACAGCCAGGCGGAGGGCATCAGGAGGGAGGCATTTCTTGTGCCGGTAAGAATGCCTAATGTGAGTTGACGACAAGAATTTAGGCAGATATATGTCCATGGAATGAAAGTGCAGGGTCAAAGGTTATACCAAGATATTTATAGGATTGCACCTGGTCAATGACGAGATTGGGTGTGGAGTGGACAGCTAAGGGAAACTTGCTGTACTTATTTTGGGGGTGGGAGAAGAGCATCATTTTTGTTTTCTTAAGGTTGATAACAAGTCGGTGCTCAGTGAACCAGGTAGCTGCAGAGTCAAAGACTAGTTGGAGGGAGTTCTGTAGCAGCATGGGGTCATTGTGGGAGGCAACGAGAACAGCATCATCAGCATAGAGAAGCATCTTACCAGACAACTGCTGGGTAGGGAGTTAAGAAAGAGTGAGAATAGTAGGGGTCCAAGAATTGAGCCCATGGCACCCCAGAGCGAATGGGGCATGTTTCAGAGAGAGTACCGCTGACTTTCACACATTGGGAGCGGGCGGAGAGATAGCTGGTGCACCAGGAACAGGTCCTGAGGCAAAGCCTATTAGGTCGAGGGTGGAGAGCAAAAGAGGATGCAAACAGTATCGAATGCTTTAGACAGGTCAATGAATATAGCACCAGCCAGGGCACCAGAGTCCAAGGAGGCATGGAGGAAGTTGGAAAATTCCAGGAGTGCTGTATTGGCACTATGACCTGCTCTGAACCCGTGTTGTTCAGGACAGAGAACATTGTACTTACAGAGGTAGTCAGGAGACTTGGGACACCACAATTTTCTCTAACGCCTTAGAGAGGGGGAGAGGATTGAGATGGTCGTGGATTACCTGGAAGAGTCCTGTCACCACCTTTATGGACAGGGGTAACTGTGGCAATCTTCCAGGCAGAGGGGAATTTTCTGAGACAGAGTGATTTGTTGAAAATGCATGTAATAGGTGAGAGGACCTGATCCAAGACCTGACGTAAAAAGGCAGGGATCAAGTGAGTCATTACTGATGGTGTTACCTTTAGGGTTTTTAGCAAGTAAGGCCTAGCTTCTGTGAATGGTGACACGACGCAGGTGGAAAGAGGGGTGGGCAATGGGGGTGGTACAGATGGAGGAGGTGGACTGAAAAAGTTACCAGGAAGTACTGAGCTAAGGTCGGTAAAGGAGTTATTGAGGTGGAGGCAATGAGGGCAGGGTCAGAGGAGACGGTACCATTGATGTTGAGAAGAGAAGAGAGGGGACTGGGAGTGACCATTCAGTTGCTTGATGTTGTCCCAGAAGCACCTGGGTTCCCCAGGAGGAGGTAAGAGAGGCTTGGTAGTATTCCGCCTTTGCTTTATGGATGGCCCAGGTGCACTGGTTACAGGAAGCAGCATAGGGACTGCCTGTCAGCTTGAATGGCCAGTAGCAACAGCAAGGTGCCAAGATTGTCACGTTGCTTAAATTGCCACAGAAGGGCAGGGTGATCCAAGGGCATGTTTCACTTTGGACCTCCTGGCAGTTATGGAGCAAAGATATCACAGGCAAAGTTGAAAGTATTTCAAAGAAGCCCAGGGCAAGTCAATGTTGGTTGCCCTTGTTAGAGGGGACCAATCAGTGTGGGCAAGGAAGCGCTTAAGGCCTATGAGTCCCCCAGGCCTAAGCCGCCTTCGAGAGGTGGTTTTGACCGGGGATGAGAGCCGAGGGGTTTCCCAGTTGAAAAGCACAGGGGAGTGGTCACTGAGGCAGTCAGGGAGGATTTGGATGTTGTGGATGCGGATTAGCCTGTTGGTGAAGACCACATCCAGGAGGGTGCTTGTCTCACCCCAGGGTTTTTTCCTAGTAGGCTGTGAGACCAGTTGAGTTAGGCCAATTGAATCGAAAGCCTCACAGTGGGAGGAAGATGAGGGGCAGAGCCAGTTTATATTGAAGTCGCCACCAAGATTTGGTCCCATCGTTGGGTAGGGAGGTGAGGTAGTCAATTAGTGGCCCAGGGCCTGGATTGGTTCTGGGGGTATGTAGACTACGGTTAGAATAATGGGCCTCTAGCTGGGTCCGGGGACAGCTTTAGAGTAAGTGCCTGGGCCTTATGGTCGAGGACAGGCGGGGGAGTTGGTCTCACGCAGAGAATCCTTCAAATAGAAGACACAGCCCCCACCTCTCCTGCCGACACGGTCCAACCGGGTGAGATTGTAGCCAGGAGAGAGACATGAGAGTTAGGGAGTGGAGGGAGACAGCCAGGTTTCAACAAGGGCAACAACATCAGGTTTATGAAGAGTCACCCAGCAGTGCAGAGAGTCCAGTTTTTTCAGGAGGCTACAGATGTTCATAGAAGCAATGCGCAGCCCAGGAGATTTCAGGGGGAGAACCAGTGCTGCCAGGCCCGGGATTGGGGTGGACATTGCCTGACAGGAGCAGGAGGAGGCGGGCTGATCTGGGGAGTGCACAATGGCGGGATAGCTTTCGACGATTGGAGAGGGAGTGATGAGGGGGTGATGACCAAGTGAAAACAGCTACTAGAGAGCAGTAAAATGTGACAAGTGAGGTACTGGGAGCAAATTGTTCAAACTTAATTAGGCCCCCTCTAGTGGCAAAACAATATAAGGAGCTAATGGAGAAGTTGGGTGTTTAAAAAAAAAAAAAAAATGGAAATAGTTTCAAAATCAGGCACAAAAGTAACAGTTCAGCTCCGTTTGAGCCTGGGCAGCAACTCGAGGTGCTACTCTGGCCGGGATTCATGTGCTGAGCAGGGGAGCTTGTGGCCATTTCAGAAAAGACACCAGATGGCCAATGATGGTGGCAGCAGCCTGGATCAAGGTAGAAATTACCTGGTGTGTCTCGGGTTCGAGGATTCTTTGGGCAGGGAGGGCTTCAGAGCAGGCCCTCGCGACTCGGTCTCCTCAGGGAGGGGGGTGGTCTCTGCGGGAGAATGAAGAGAGAGGGGGGATTAAATAGGCAGCCCAGGCAAAAGATTAACCTGCTGGGGGAGTAGCTGGTAGGGTGTGGGGAGAAGAGCAATGGGCTGTTGGCTATCAGGTACTATTGTGATTCAAAAACAGGCAATTACTAGCAGGACAAAACTCAAATTCTAAACACTGGAATAGCACTTAGAAGTTAAACAGTCCCCAAATGAGTTTCTCACCGGGGGTAATTCAGTTACAACTGGAAATGCACCTTACAAATTAACAAACAGTCCCCAGTCCGATTTGCACAGGGGGGAGTTCAGACAGAACAGAGGTCCTGGGCTTGCAGTGACTCTAAGCTTTTAAATACAGTTATAGGCAAATGGAAATAGTTTCAAAATCAGGCACAAAAGTAACAGTTCAGCTCCGTTTGAGCCTGGGCAGCAACTCGAGGTGCTACTCTGGCTGGGATTCATGCACTGAGCAGGGGAGCTTGTGGCCATTTCAGAAAAGACACCACATGGCCAACGATGGTGGCAGCAGCCTGGATCAAGGTAGAAATTACCTGGTGTGTCTCGGGTTCGAGGCTTCTTTGGGCAGGGAGGGCTTCAGAGCAGGCCCTCGCGACCTCCGGTCTCCTCAGGGAGGGGTGGTCTCTGGTGTGTCTCGGGTTCGAGGCTTCTTTGAGCAGGGAGGGCTTCAGAGCAGGCCCTCGCGATTAGCGTCTTGCTGCTTTTAAGACTGAATGCACTAAGTATACAAGCATCTCTAAAAAAGTATTAATGTGCACTATTTTATTGCTTTCAGAGCCACACTTCTAAGGGAATTGTGCAATCTTGTGAGTTCAGTTCAACATGGCATATTATGAGGGCTCCTTTTAATATGAGCATCTTGCTGGTTTAAAGACTGAGTACACAAAGCATGCAAACATCCCTATAAAATTGTTAATGTGCATAAGTTAGATGCTTTCAAATATTTGCAACTGTATTGTAAACTCATAACTTTCTCAAAATAAAAAAAGGTAATAAACAGCTCATTCTGCATTTTCTATTTATGGTGCTTTCCAGAAATGAACTGAACATGTTATATGTTGGTTGTGTCACACAAAGGCACTAACATCTTGGTCTCTGGCTTCATTTTCAAGTCTGGTGTTTTCATAGGCTAATGCCACAAGCAAAATAAACTTGATATTTTGATACATACAGACTCAAGAGGGTTGCCATGCAGTAATATGAGTGATTGCAGTTTGAACTTAACTGATAAAAACCATACAGTGTTTAGGTGCCATCCCTACCCAGAAGCTCCATTATTGTGGATCTTTTTTCTGAGTTCTCTAGTCCCATTTGGAAGACAAAGCAATGAACATTCTTTAAGATGTAAGTGACTGAGAAAGCAGCTAGCTGTAATGTACACACACACACATAATGGAGAGATAGCAGGAATCTAACCAGTAGGGGGAATTGGGAGGGATATAGGAGAATTCAAACTTGCAATAGATTTCTAAGCTACATGTCAGGTAGTGGAGGAAACCCGAGACAACAGCAGCCAGCTCAACCTTGGACTAGTGCTGGCTGGGAGGATTATCTGAGCTCCTGATTTAATGTACCACCAACACCATGTTTTTAGTTAAACTGGGTGATGTTTATTATATTAGCACTGCTATATTTATTATATACCAGCCTCCTAGTGGATTGGAGATATCATCCCACTAGGAGGGTCTATAATGAATATACTATAGCAGAGGTATTTTTTATGATTTTCATTATATGAACTTTTGATACGCTTGCTTTTTTGGGGACGAGGGAGATGTATGCTGTTATTGTCTAGCTGCTAGGATATTTATCTGCAGGCTGTTAGAGATACTGCATTCTAATTCATAATATGTCTCTCCAGGTGCTTTATGGAGGGAATATTTTGTGCTAAATAGAATCAGTTTGGTGCCAGCTATGCCCCCACTACTGGGGAGTTGAATGTGATTTATATTAGGGCTGTATGAATACCTTTTTCCAAATATTCGGTATTCGGGTCCCTGGTATTCGTTATTCAGTATTTGGCCAGGAATGTTGCCTTTTTACAGAGTGGCTATAGAAGTCCTTAAAATTGCTTTAGGAAGAAGAGGACGAGAGGTCATGACACTTTTGCTTGTACATTGCTACCACAGGCTGGATTGTGGTGCTGTGCTTCTGGAGGAGAATGCTGAGGCCAGGGAAATTTGGCTTGTACACTGGTGCTACAGGCTGTCTTGTGCTGTTGGTGCTTCAGGAGGAGGAGGAGGAGGAGGAGGAGGAGGATGCAGCGGTCACAGCACTTTGACTTGTACACTGTTGCCAAAGACTGTGTTCTGCTTCTGGTGATTCAGGCATAAGATGCAGAGGTTATGGCACTTTGGCTTGTACACTGGTACCACAGGCTGGCTTGTGCTGCTGGTGCTTCAGGAGGAGGATGCAGAGGTCCTAGCACTTAGGCTCATATACTGGTGCCAGAGGCTGGGTTGTGGTAGCTGTGCTTCTGGAGGTGAACACAGAGGAAAAGAGTTCATCGTGGGTATGCAGTTTTCCATAGGATAGCATTGGAAGTATAAAGAAGCTATAACTCCATCATTTATTGTACTTGGGTGAAAAACCTATCAATGGTTACTACAAGAATAACATGTCACACCCTTAAATAATTGTGGCCTTTACACAAACCAACTAATTAAACATAATAATGCCCATAGGATAACACTATTTATACAATCGGAGTGATATATGTCATTCTTTATTTCAGCATAAAACCACTACCATGAGATATCACACTCTGCTGACATCACCGGAGTGTGATAACTGGAGTTTTCTCCCAATCATCACACTGTGATGACATCATAACAGTGTGATAACACCCCTATGGTATAAAACAGATACATTATGTACACTTGTGTAATATGGAAAATATTTTCACTCCTGCACAGTGACCTCTGGATACTTACTCATGAATATCCAGAGGTTACTCTAAAGGAGTGAAAATACTTTCCATATCACACTCATGCCCATCATGTAGTCCCTTAAACTTCAATAGGCCATAACTCTGTCAACAGAAACATAGAATATAGACTTTGATGGCATATAAGGACTGCTTGGCCCAGCTAGTCTGCCCATTTCCTACATATTGGACAAGCTGCAGTTCCCAGTTACCCAACACCCTACTTCCTCCTACCCTGCAATAATATTGCCTTATGTCTGTCCCATGCATTCTTGAATTTTCCCACTGTTTTTGACCCCACAACCTCCTCAGGAAGGCAGTTCCATGTGTCCACCACACTCTTGGTGAAAAAGTGCTTCCCCACATTGCCACTGAGCCATCCCCCTCTATCTTCAGACTGTGCTCCCTTGCTCTTGTACATCTCTTTTTCATAAAGATGCTCCCATCTTGGACTTTGTTGATTCCCTTGAGGTACTTTAAAGTCTGTATCATGTCCCCCCTCTCCCTTCTTTCCTCAAGGGTATACATATTAGGCATTTTTAGTCTCTCTTCATAAGGCTTCTGTTGCAGATGCTGCACCATCTTAGTTGTCCTCCTCTGGACTGACTCCATCCTGTCTATGACCCTGCAGAGATAGGGTCTCCAGAACTGCACACAGTGCTCCAGATGGAATCTCACCAACTGCCTGCACAAAGGGATAACAACTTCATGTTTTCTACTAGTGATGCCTCTCCTTTTACATCCTAGTATTTCCCCAGCCCTCCTTACTGCCTTCTCAAGTTGCATACCTACCTTAAGGTTATCTGATATGACTAACCTAGGTCCCTTTCCATTTGTGGTGTTGTTGTTAGTACCTCCCCCCTTCCCAGTGTGTACTCTTCCCCTGGGTTTTTTTCCCAGGTGCATTACTTTGTACTTTTTTGCATTCGATCTTAGCTGCCATATTTTTGACTATTCCTCCAATCTTGCCAAGTCCCTTCTCATCCTTTGCACTCCTTCTTGTGTATCAGCCTTGTTGCAGATCTTTGTGCCATCCTTCCAACCCCTCTGCAATGTCACTTATAAAGACATTAAAGATGACCGGTCCCAATACTGCACCCTGTGGTACCCCACTAGTAATTTCCCTTTCTTCAGCATCAACTCCGTTTACTATTACCCTCTGGGTCCTGTTGTCCAGCCAGCTTGTTACCCTGGCTACTACCCTGGGACCAACTCCCAGGCTGGTTAACTTGTTTATTAATCTTTTGTGTGGGACTGTGTCAAATGCGTTGCTAAAGTCTAGGTAGACCATATCCACAGCCCCTCCCTGGTCTATTACTTTGGTTACTCGGTCAAAGAACTCTATTAGATTCATCTCAGATTCAGAGACCTCATCTACACAAGGACATAGACAGGATGGAAGCAGTCTAGAGGAGGGCAACTAAAATGGTGCAGGGTCTGCATCAGAAATCATATGAAGAGAGACTGAGAGAGCTTAATATGTATACCCTTGATGAAAAGAGGGATGGGGGACATGATAGAAATGTTCAAGTACCTCAATGGAATCAACAAAGTCCAGGAGGGTAGCATCTTTCAGAAAAAGAGATGTGTAAGAACAAGGGGACACAATTTAAAGATAGAGGGGAGATGGCTCAAGGGTAATGTGAGGAAATCTTTTTTCATGGAGAGTGGTGGATGCGTGGAACTGCCTTCCTGGGGAGGTTGTTGGGGCTAAAACAGTGGGGTAATTCAAACATGCATGGGACAGACACAAGCAATTGTAGTGGGGGGTGGCATGAAGTAGGCTGTTGGTTAACTTGAATCTGCAGCTTATCCAGTAGGTAGGGAAATGGGCAGATTGGGTGGGCCAAGTTGTCCTTATCTGCCGTCAAAGTCTATATTTCTATGTTTCTATATTTGACAAGACCTTCCTTCTGTGAATCCATACTGCTTTGGGTCCTGTGCCCGGCTGGCTTCCAGGTACTAAACAATTTGTTCTATTTTAGAAGTGATTCCATCATTTTTCCTACCACTGAGGTCAAGCTAACAGGTCTATAGTTTCGTGCCTTTGCCTTACTCCCACATTTGTGAAGAGCGATCACATCTGCCCTCCTCCATTCCTCTAGTACCACACCCACCTCCCATGATTTGTTAAAAAGGGTAGTCAGTGGTGTCACAAGTTCTCCCCTTAGTTCTTTTAGAATTCTGGGGTGAATCCCATCAGGTGTCATTGCTTTGTCTTTTCTGAGTTTTAGGAGTTCCTTCATGACCCTTTCTTCTGAGAATGGATTGGTATTACCCCCCCCCCCCGTCCAGAGTGCTTTTATTGTTTGGTTAAGGTACCTCCCCCTCTTCTTCTTTTGTGAATACTAAGCAAAAATATTTGTTTAGAATCTCTGCCTTTTCACAGTCACCCTCTGCCCATCCCCCACCCCTGTTTTAAGCCTCTCTATTCCTCTCTTAGTCTTCTTTCACTCCCTGATGTACCTGTAAAAGGTTTTATCCTTGTTCTTAACTGAGCTGGTTATCTTTTCCTCCATTTGAGCCTTTGCTATTCTGACTGCCTTCCCTGCTTCCTTCTGCTTTAACTGATACAGTTCTCTGTCCTTCTCCTTATGTGATTCTGTATACTTCCACTTCCTAAATGCTGTCTTTTTCTCCCTAACCTTCCCTGTCACCATCTTTGAGAACCAAAGTGTTCTTTTGCTTTGTTTTGTTTTGTTTATTTGCTTCACACAAAGGCTTGTTGCCTCTGTGATGGCCGTTTTGATTATTCCCCATTGTTCTGCCACCCCTCCTTCCAGTCATTGCTAGTCCATTCCTTAGACACTCACCCATTTTGGCAAAGTCAGCCCTCCTAAAGTCCAAGACCTTTTGTCTTTGTATAGCTTGTCTCTACTAATGTGCTTATTGTGAACCATACTGTTCAGTGGTTACTAGTTCCTAGATGGCTACCCACTTCTAAAGCTGTGATCCACTCTCCATCTCCATTTGAGAGTACCAGGTCTAAGATTGCTTCCTCCTGAGTGGGTTCCAATACTAGTTGTCTAAGACATGCCCCCTGAAAGGCATCGAGAATGGCCCCACTCTTGGATGTGGCTTCAGCAAATGTGCTCCAGTTAACATCTGGCATATTCAGGTCCCCATCAGCAATATTTACCTTTTTCTGCCATTCTATGGATACCTTCTATCATTTCCTTGTCCATTTCCTCCCTCTGAGATGGGGGTCTGTACATAACCCCCATGCAAACTGTGGCTTCATTGCCTGTCTCCAAGTTGACCCACAGTGCCTCCTTTCCTCCCCATTTACCCTTTTGTTCTGTTGTTTTGATTCCTTTCCTTACATAGAGAGCTAGTCCTCCTCTTTTACTGTCCCTGTCCCTCCTGTAGATTGTGTACCCTGGGATGTTTACATCCCAGTCATGGTTCTCTGTGTACCATGTTTCTGTGACTGCCATGATATCCAGATGTTCCTCTTCCATAAAGGTCACTAGTTCAGGAAGCTTGTTACCCAGACTGTGGGCATTGGTTCTCATTGATCTCCATTTTTTGATGGTTTTACCTCTTGTAGTCTCATCCCTGTCCTTACTAACTTTGCTTTCTCCATTTACCCCATCCTGCTCCCTATTAACCTTTCTACCTTGGTGTCTACCTCGCTAACAATGCTGTTTTGTTGGGGGGAGGCAGGGAATTTCCTGCTTCTTATCACTGCCTCCCCCCTTTGCTAGTTTAAAAGCTTGCCAGTGAAGCATTTAAACTTATCACCCAGGAGACTGGTTCCCTTCCTGGACAGATGCAGCCAACTGTGCCTGTAATAATTTTTGGAGCTAATTGCCAATCTATATATGGGCACAAAACTCTGAATGAGTACTACACGAATAAAATATGGCATGCCTTTAAAGAATTGTTTATTTTATTTTATTTATTTATTACAACTAGGATTACAAGTACCTTTGAGCCAGGCTCTTTTGCAAAGGTTCCGCATCAGAGGACAAATACAAGATACAGTAAATAAGAACAAAACAATAAATAGGTCAGTATATTAGGTTACAATGGTAGATCAATACAAGAGTTAGAATAAGTTGAATGTTTACATGGGAACACAGAGTAACAGAGGGATAAGTAGGAGGGAGGAAGATGAAGATAAACATGAGGAGAGTAGTTGGTGTGGACAGGAATTGCAGCCATGAGGCATTGTCAACAACTGGGAACAGACTGAAATTAGTTAACATAATGGGAATGTGCATTAAGGGGTTGGAAGAGGAGGGGGAGAAGAGGTAGAGTCAAGAATGGTGAAAATAAATAAAAAATAAAAATAAGTAATAGAGAGAAAAAAGAGGGGTGGTGATTGTGGCCTATAAACAGCTATTAATGAAACATAATTTTTACTGTAGTATAACACTATAGCTTCAGCAAGCCATACCTCTATCAATATTGGGTGTTAATTGACAATCTATATATGGGCACAAACCTCTCAATTGATACTACAAGAATACCATATGCCACACCCTTAAATAATTGTGGCCTTTAAATAAACGAAAAAAAAGATGATTATGCCCATAAGATAATACTATAACTAAAATAGGCCATACATCTATCAATATTGGGAGTTAACTGACAATCTATATATAGACGCAGACCTCTCAATTGGTACTACAAGAATAATGTATGCCACACACGTAAATAATTGTGGCTTGTAAATAAACAACTAATAAAATATAATTATGCCCATAGGATAACACTATAACTTCAAAAGGAAAGCATACAGATTCACATCTTACCTTTGGAGCCAAGAGCAATGGCTGTGAGGACAGCACTTAAGAGCAGCACCCATTCTGTCCATGATCTATGCCCCCAAAGATGTCTTTTGATTGAATGCTACCTGTGAGGGACACATAGTGAAATAAATATCTTTTACATAATGGCCCACACACATCCAGACAGTCTACCTTCCTATGTGGCAATCAGATGATGCTATAATAAGTGGCAAACGAGTGTCACACAGTAAGAAAAACATACAGTACCTGGAACAGAACCACATTTCTCACTCACGTAGTACATTTGCAGTGTGTGTATATGTGTATGTGTATGTGTAGAACTGCTGTTTTACCTTGGCAGACTGTTCTATTTCAATAAGACCCGCCACCACCAAACAGAAAGAAAACAATTAAAAAGATTGAATACTTTACTTACCTTTGCCAGTCGTACAGAATATTTTACCAATAGTTCATCACCCTGGTGATAAAATACCTGTAGAAAAAAATAATAAAAACATGATTAGAGATACAGATACACTGTTCAGTCAGAATTAGGTGCCCCACCCCCTTCAACCCAGACAAAAATAAAACAAAAGATTGCAAACTTTGCTAACTTTTGCTGGTAGGACACAGTGTGTTATTTGAAGATGAGAAGCATTAGACTCTGGCTTGGGCAGTCATCAATCATCCTTAATATATCCAGACTTCTTCCACACAATTGTTGCTGATTGGACATGGTAAATGAATACTTGAGACTGGTGATGCCACACTTGTAATTGGCATATTTCAGGTATGAAAAATACTATACTTGAGACTGGTGATGCCACACTGGTAACAGGCATATTTCAGCTATGGGGAAATACTTGAGACTGATGATGCCACACTGGTAACTGATATATTTCAGCCATGGGAAATACTTGAGACTGGTGATGCCAAACTGGTAACTGGCATATTTCAGCCATGGGAAATACCTGAGAATAGTGATGCCACACTGATAACCAGCATATTTCAGTCATGGAAAATACTTGAGAGTGGGGGTGCATATTTTCAAAATTGTAACATGCTACAAATAGGAAGTAAACTTGCAAGCATCATAACTGGGCTTGAGGCACCACACGTATGTTGGAGGCACTGGACGAGAGAGCATCACCAGTCATGGGGTTGGTGGAAAAGAACAATAGTATTGAGTGTGATGAAACTAATACTAGATGATGGGGGGTACCAATAGTCCAGAAGTGGGGACCGGCCAGTATCACAAATCATTGGGGCTTGCATGCAAAACAGCAATATTCATTAATGTGGTAACATTTGCCATATTTACAGGGTGTGGCACCATGATTCCAGAAATTGGGCCAGGCAAGCATCACAAGTACAAGGGTCTTTGGCAAAAAAAACAGCAGTGGTATTCGTGAGTGCTGTGAAATTCAAGACTTATAATTGTAATCTATATGTGGTAGATTCAGCTCGATGAACAGAAGTTACTCAACATGTTCAGGGTCTAAAGAGGATCTGAAAGGCTCCACCACATCCCCTGCTGTGCTAAACAACTTCTCTGATGGCACACTGGTTGGGGGCAGATCAGGTATTTGATAGCCAGCTGCTGCAAGTGAGGGGATGATTTCAACTTTTTGCTCCAGTACTCCAGGAGATCTATGGAGATAGGTTCAAGAGCTTCTGTGAAGAAGCAATTGAGAACATTGCTTGCTGAGAGTGGATGCTGCTCGAGTCTCTTTCTTTGCTCCACCCGAAGGGGTTGAACTGAAGTGTGCCCTGCAGTCTGCTTCCTCCTCCTCATCATCATCATCAGGGGCATATTCCACCTACTGTTGTTGTTCTTCCTGAGATACTTTGGTATGCATCACGTCTTTAGCACACATAAAGCTGAGCTCTGACCACATCTGCTGCTCAAAGTCATTTAGACAGTGCACAGGTTTTTCAAGGTGCAGTGTCTCACACTTACTTACTTAAATAAGTAAACCTTGGGTCCAGCATTGTTGCAAAAACATATGGCTTACTGCTATAAATGTCTGTAAACCTGTTCTCTACTTCAATGATTAGAGTCTCTACAAGGTCCCTCAGAGAAGGTGCAAGATCAGCATAGGTGGATAAGCTCTGCAGTAACTTTTTCAGTATCTGGACTGCAGAGATGACCTTACTAAGTGGTCTGCACCAGAAGTCATATGAAGAAAGAATAAAGGAGCTTAATATGTATACCATTGAGGAAAGGAGGGAGAGGGGGACATGACAGAAACATTTAAGTACCTCAAGGGAATCACAATTTCCAAGAGTACTGTATCTTTCAGAAAAAGAGATGTGCAAGAACAAGAGGGCACAATTTGAAGATATTGAGGGGATGGCCTAGAGGCAATGTGAAGAAGTATTTTTTTGCATAGATGGTGGCTGATGCATGGAACGGCCTTCCTGAGGAGGTTGTGCAGTCTTAACAGTGGGGGAATTCACATTTGCATGGGACAGACATAAAGCATTTCTAGTGGGGGGTAGGAGGAAGTAGGCTGTTGGTTAACTAGGATCTGCAGCTTGTCCAATAGGTGGGGAAATGAGCAGACTGAGTGGGTCAAGCAGCACTTATCGGCCATCAAAGTCTATGTTTCTATGTTCTTAACTCTTCAAGCAGCGCACTCCATCCCACCACCACTGTCTGTAAAATAGTGCTTCCTCACCTCCCTCCTGAACGTTCCCCCTTCCAGGTTGAGACTGTGACCCTTCTCCCCTTTAAGCAGAACAATTTTTCCTCTCTGACTTTGTTTATGCATTTCAAATACTTAAAGGTCTGTATCATGTCCCATCTTTTCCTTCCCCCTTTCAGTGAATACATGTTGAGCTCCTTCAATCTTTCCTCATCTGGCAACTCCCCTAGTCCCATGATCATTTTTGTAGCTCTGCATTGCACACCCTCCAGTAATCTCACATCCTTTTTGAGGTATGGGCATACTGTACATTGTACTCCATGTGTAACTTAACCAGTGATCTATACAAGGGAAGTATGACATCCTCCTTTCTAGAGGTGATGCCTCTGATAATGCACCCCAGCATCCTATTTACCCTTGCTGCCGCCCTCCTACACTATGCTGATACATTCATGTCCCCTGTGACTATTACCCCCAGGTACCTTTCCTACTCTGAAACTGTTAACCTGCACACCCCCAGCCAGTAGCTAGTCCTCGGATTTCTGACTGTGTGGTGTATGACCTTGCACTTCTTAGAGATAAACCCCAACTGCCACTTCCTAGACCAGTGCTTGAGTTTAGCTAGATCTTCCCTGAGTGCCTGCCTCCCTTCCTTGTTGTCCACTTTTGCACAAATCTCAGTATCACCAGTGAACAGGTTGATCTTACTCTTGATCCTCTCTGCAATGTCTCCAGTGAAGAATTTTTTTTTTTTTATCATTTAACACTTTTTCCTCCTTTGCAGCCACAGTCCTGCTCCACATCCAGTCACTGCTCCACTCTGCCACCAACCCCAAAGCTCATATGCCCAGTTGGCTGATGCAACTACATTTGCGAAAGGGGCCCCCCCATAGCCCCAGCACCCGGTGAGGAAACCAGTACTGGCGCATGCCTCCAGGCATTGTTGGCTGGCGGTGCTGCGGCTGTCAAGCTGCCATGGACTCATGCTGCCATTTTCCTTATTTTTTTCCCCATTTGGGATCGCAGATGTGCAATGATGTCCAAGCACATAGATGCAGACGTCCGCTGCAGTCCCCCCTTCAGTTACACCATCACTTGCAGTACCTCTGGGTGTCCCCAGGGGTCACTACAGCATGGTGTAGAGTCCCCAGCCCACCCCAGGACTGGGAGAGCTGTCTCCCGAAACTCATTCCCAGTCCTTCCCTGCCAACCCCCCATGATCTGAGGTCATTCCTGAACCTGGGTCGCCAGCGTAGCACAAGGTGTGGCATCCAGTACCTCAACCCTCAGTGCCACTGGGCCGGCTTCCAGTGAAGACATTGAACAAAACAGGGCCCAGCACTGAACCCTGTGGTACCCCACTTGTTACTGGCCTTGGCTTGGATCCCCTCTCTTACAACTAACCTCTGTTGACTGCCCTGCAACCAGCTCTCATCCCTCCCCACCAGTTTCTACCCCACCCTCATGTCCCTCAGCTTGCTTATTAACCTCCCATGTGGCACAGATTCAAAAGCCTTGTTGAAGTCCAGATACAGTACATCCACAGCTGGGCCTTCATCAACTGCCCTAGTAACCCAGTCAAATAAGTCAATCGGGTAAGTGTGGCACAGTCATCCTGAGACAAACCCATGCTGTCTCTCATTCTGTAGACCATTACTGTCAAGAAAGGTTATCAACCTTTCCTTCACAGTGGTCTCCATCAACTGCCCCACTATAGAAATTAAGCTCACCAGTCTGAAGTTGTCCTGTTGGTCCGTGGGTCCACTCTTGTAAAGGTGCACCATGAGAGCCACCCTCCAGTCCCTGTGTACAGTCCCCGTCTCCAAGGAGGTGATGAACATCTCTGTCAGAGGGTCTGCCAACACCTCTGCCAGTTTCTTAAGGACCTTTGTTTGTACACCATCTGGTACTGGTGCCTTGTCCACCCGCAAGGCTTTAAGGCTCTTAAGAACTCTATCCACTTGGATGACCCCATCTGTTATCTCTGCCCACTCCACCCTTGCCTCCTTTCCCCTGTGGTATTGGGCCAGCCCTTTCTTTTGCAAACACCGAGCAGAAGTACTCATTGCATGCCTCTGCCTGTTCTTCCCCTTGTTCCACTCATTCCCTCTCTGTCTTGATTCTAGCAATGTAATCTCTACAACTCTTCTCCCTTATCTATTTAAAGAACCCATTTTCCCCACCTCTGATCCCCTGAACCAACTTCAGCTCCTTTTCTGCCTTGGCTGCGCTGGTCAACTCCCTAGATGCCTTTGTGAACACCTCTCTATTCTCCTCATGCCAAGATTTTATGAACTTAATGAAGGCCCGTCTTTCTTCTCCTCACCTTCCCCTCCACTTCTTTGCTGAGTCAGCTAGATTTTTTGACCTGAACTGCTTACTCTGAGATTTGTCATGTGTGTTTCTGGCCTTATTCAGCCCCTTACCTAATGATTTCCCACTTCTGGTCAGCATCCATCCTTGGGCTAATTTCAGCTAAATACTCAACTAGGATGCTGTCTATTCTGGCAAAATCTGCTTTTCTGAAGTCCAACACTCTTGTCCTGGACTTAGCCAACTCCCTCCCTGTATTGAGGAGGATCCACACTGAATGGTTGTCACCTCCAGTTAGAGGATCCCACACTACCACATCTTTCACTCGGTCCCCATTTGTTACCACAATGTCCAGTATGTTCCCCTCCCTAGTAGGGTCCTTCACCACTTGTACTAGGTAGCTGTCTTGGATAGCCTCCAGCAATACCTGTTCCCTAGCATTTGCTGTAGGTACTGTCTGCCAGTCATCCCCAGGTAGGTTGAAATCTTGCACTATAACTGTATTCTCTTTTCCATTGACCTTCCTGATTTGCTCCCCCAGCTCCCTGTCCATCTCCTCACTTTGTGGGGTGGCCTCACCACCCCATCCTGAACTTCTACCTTCAGGGCTTTGGAGCAATACCCATATGACTTCTGGCCTCCACTCATCCCCTTCCTCCATGGTACACCATATCTCCTCCCTAACAAAAATAGCCACCCCTCCCCTTCTTCCACCCCTCCCAGTCCCTGCAGAACACCTTATATCCCAGGATCGTGAGATCCCAGTCATGGTATTTGGTGGCCTAGGGTCTCTGAGATGGTGGCAATATCTACCTCTCCATCCACCATCAATGCCTTAAACTCTGCCACCTTGTTTGCTAAGCTCCTTGCATTCAAGAATACTACAGTCCATCTTGTGTCCTGCCCCTCCTCTTCCCATCCCTCCAACTTACACTTTTGTCTTGGTAACTTCCCTTCATTCTCCTCCTTTCTCTCGGGGGGGGGGGGTGAGGCCTTTCGCTCTCCCCTGGAAAGTGCTTCCTCCTTGCTATCTGACTCAGCCTCCCCTCCTCAGTTTAAATATATGTTGTTTTTAATGTACTTCTCTAACTCCTGTCTCAGCACCCCTGCTCCATCAATGTTGAGATCCAGCCTGTTCTCGGCATTAAGTCTCTATTGTTCCATGCCCTCCCAACTCCCTACTACCCCTGCACTTCTATTTCTGCACACCACACCGTCAGCCACCGATTAAACTCCTGTATTCTTAGCTTCCTTGCAGTGCTTGCCCTAGGTACCAAGAGTACCTCAGAGAATGTCACTGAGCTTCCCACCCAATTACATGTACGCTCCATCCCACTTCCCTGAAGCTCTCCTGCAATTCTTACACTGTACTACCCTCTAGGTTGTTTGCTCCTAGGTGCACAATGATATAAAGCTTCCCTCCCACCTTCTTCACACATTTCTGAACAAACTGCTGTACTCTCTCCACGGTCATACCTGGCATACACTTCACCTACGTTTGGCTCTTCCTTGATCTCTTACCTCCCCATTTCACCCTCCTGAGCATAGAATCCCTTAATGCAAGTATTCACTTCCCCATTTTTTGCACTTTCCCCATGATTTGCCCTCCTATGAGCCCCTTTTTCTCAGTGACCTCTCCTCTAATGCCCTGTCCTTTCCGCTCCCTTATCAGTCAATTGCACCTTCACCTGCTGTCTTCTTCTTCCGTCCTTTCTGTGCTCACTCCCTTCCACAACCACTCTCCTTCCACTACATGTATGTCTTCCCACCACTCCTTCATTGTGAATTCCGCCCCCCATCCCAACATGTTTTGGCCTTCCTCACCCTTTATTTAGTGTGTTCGTGCCAATTCGACCTGCTTCCCTACCACTCCCCACTTCTACTCCACAGTCTTCCCTCTCACTCTGTACTCTATATTTCTTCCTTCATGTCTCTTGACTATTGTTCTATGGTGCAATTCCCGACCTTCTACTTTGTTTTGTCAGCCAGTAGTGCATACCTGTTTGTTATGTTATCTCCAACCTTCTGCCCCTGCCCTTCCCTGAAATCTCACCCTGCCTCTGCTTACCCTGAACCTCTTTTCTGCTTCCTTTCTATCTGGCCCTGTTCCCCACCGCCTGCCAACACCCCCTTTTGACACTTCCAGGACCCTGTGGACTTGGTCACCTTGGTCAAGTGCCCCCTTCTGGCCCTTGGTAGCCTGGTCTATCCTGTGATGGAACCTTGCCTTCCCCTCTGCCCCATTTCCTCACCCTCTCATTCCTGTCCCTCCCCTATGTTCCCATCTCAAGCTCTCTATCTCCAGCATAAGCTGTCTGAACAGCCTGCGCATTGAACAACCTCCACCTTAAAAAAGATCCCAGAAAAAGTGCTGCCCAACACCTATTGCAGCTCACAGCCTTCCAGGCCTCCCAGTGTTCCCAACCCCAGTCATCCCTACCCTTCCGCACACCCCCATTCATCCACCTACATAGTTCCTCACAGTTCACCTCATTTATTCCTTCCAAAGTATTGCCTAGTGAGAGGCACAGGGAGGAGGTGGGTCTAACCAGATAACCAAGAGGTGGTGCATTGCATCCCAGGGGTAGAGGCTTTTCAGCTGTGTCTGAAAACTGTATTCACTCATGCTTTTGGGGTTTGATCTTCCCTACAGGGTTCCATGTCATAACGGTTATTACATCGAGTGCACCTTGCTGAAAATCTAATTTCAGCAATGCAGACTCGCGATGAGGACCAAAAGGGTGCCCAAGGCCTACAGATTTAGTTTTTTTTTTTTTTTTTTAGTTACTCTTTCTCCCCTTAGAGTCCTCTGCTGGTCTCTGATGTCCCCACCCCCGCACAGACACCGGGGATGAGGCCCCCTTCCCTGAACCTCATGACTTACCCTTCATGGCAGGGGGTGGGGAGTGACTCAACCCACCAGACCGGATGAGTATTTGGGGAGGAGCCTTCCTGGGCCATTGCAGTGAGGGATTATCATCTTCCTGCAAAGGACTCCCATTTTTCTGTTTTCCCAGTTCTTTTTGGCATGCAGTGGTGTCAGCGGCATTAGCGTGCATGCTCCCATGCACACCCTTGACAGGTGCCTGCCTCAGTCCCCTCCCCACATTCTTTAGAGCTGATGTACCACCTCACAGCCTCTACTAGGGGGCAGGCAATTGCCAGGCCCTACTAACCGCTCTCCCCAGAGAAGGAGAGTAGTCCTGGGGATGCTCAATCCTTCTTCTCCCTGCCAACCCCCGGTGACCCATGCCCATTCCTGAATACCAGTCATTGGCATGACATGTAGTAAGGCGTCCAGCGCTTCAGCCCTCAGTGCCACCGGGCTGGCATACAGGTTAGTTTTTTAATGTGGGGGCTGTGCCCCCACACCTATATATGGATTCTCAACTCCAGGGAGGTGCATATTGGGAGGAGAGGTTAAAAACCTTACAAAAATTGAAAGCTGCCTGTGGGAAAATAAATTCTGTGCTACACTGGACCCAAACTCTGCACTCTGCACCTCTAAGCTGACCACCCTTCCCACCATGTTAGTGGACCAGCTCAGCTGCTGCCTGCCACACCCCCTCCCACATACCATCCCTTCTCTGCCTCCCCCCTTGCACGTGTGTATACGCACATACTTCCCATCACTAATTCGCCCATCCCAGTATCTGGTCACCATCCTGCTAGGTAGCCGTGGACACAGGTGCCTTAATTTAATTGCCATTTTTGTAGGCACCCAATTTCAGTCACCTTGTTTACAGGATACCTCTCCACAGTTATTTAGTACTAATTAGAAAACTTATTTTCCTTCTGTTTGGTATTTGACATGGTGATCTGCGCCTCCAAGAAAGAGCATTACATAAAATAAAGGCAACAACACCATAAACCACTGCTGCCACTACCACAACCATCACAGGCCTAGACACTAACCCCTAGTACCACAGTCCAAACAATAGTTACCTCGTCTTCCTCAGCCTAAAATACTAGATCCCCTTCCCCCATACCCATCTCTCTTCAAACCCCCTAACACTATCCCCTCCAGGCGATACAAGCCCCCTTCCTCACCAGGACCCCCTGAACAACAGTCAACAGTACAAAACAGAAGTTTCTGCACTCAGAAGTACAGTAGGTCAGTTCACTGTAACAGGGTGGCCAGCCCAAAACTTGAATAAACTCCAAACAAGCAGCTCTCCATAAAACACAGATATCCAGTATAATCAAATAAATTGTCCATTTACTGCCACCCCGACAACAGTAACTCTCTCTTCACTTCCTCCCACACCAGTCAACTTCCTTACAAAGCACCTAACACTAGCCCCCATCACTGCACAGTACTCAAACATATGCCATTTGCTTCCGGAGTACCCAACACTATCTGCCTCTCTCCAAAGCTCAGACACTAGCCCTACCACCAAAGCACCTTAAACTAGCCCCATCCTCCACTGTCCCAGACAGCACTTTCCTCCATGACCACCACCAATATCTCTACCTCCATAGTCCCCAAACTGTCACATTACCTCCACAGCTGCAATATTAACCCACTATCTCCATGGCCACAGACACACACACACACACACACACACACACACACACACACACACACCTCCCACATGCCCAACTCTGACACACACACACTATAACTGGCACAGCCACTTCATTACAACCAACCCACACATAGGCAGAAGTTGAGCCACTTACTTGAATAATAGGAGCTACAGGCAGGATGTTAAGGGATGATGTCCATGGGACCTGTAAAATAAAATGCAAGAAAGGGTCCACAAAGAATCCACAGTTCTTAAGACAGCAAACCTGGTGGAAAGAACAAGTTAGGGATAGAATGATACTTATCTGATGGGGAAGATAGGAGTCATTGTCCTCTCAGATCTGTAAAATAAAGAAAATCAGGTTAATACACTAGAAAGAGCAGAAACAGAGAGTCAAGACATGCAACAGGTATAGAATAGCACAGAAGTAAGGAAAAGGGCTCATTTATAATTAAAGGTTACAGCTGTGTCAAAGTAGAAAATAAGACACACAAAGAAAGGAAATAAACTAATAAAGATAGGAATGAATATAGAAAGTTCTGTTTGGTGTGGAACTCGGCTAATAACCTTTTATGCTTTGGATTACCAGAATTTCACAGCAAGAGACCAAATGGGTTAGTGGAGCCAAAATGGTCCAGGTTTAATGAAATAGGGAAAAGGAAAGGGGAACTTGTTTAACCAGAAAAGCACACTATGCTGAAGCTTTTTTTCAGGTGCATTCTGGGAGAACAGAGAAATTATGTGACTTGCTTAGGGTTACACAGTATACAAATGGGAGCAGTGTGATCCTGGGCATACCAGAATTTTTTCACCTATAGCCAAGTCAAGGATCAGGCTTGACCCTGCGAGCCAAAACATGAGCCAAGCCCTAGCTACTGCAGGCTTTCTTTCTGACTAGGAGATGAATATTTAAGACTACACTGGCTACTCAGGCAGACAAAAATGCAAACTTTGAGCATAACTGGCTTGGCATGACCTTCACTCTCAGTGGGGTAAAGAGGTAGAGTCGAGTGAGGTACTAAGCTCAAGCTTACTCTGGCTTGCCCAATTCTACTGCTGTGGGATTCAAACCCTGGTCTCCAGGTTTGTAGATCAGTGCAAAAGGTGAAGTATGGTACATGCTTCCAGTGCTCAACTCAGCACACAGAGTGCTGATGATGGCCATAGTTTAAACTGTCCTGCAGTCCAAGACCCAATAATTTGCACAGATGCATGGATCAGATTGGGGATAAGGTCCCCCCCAGCAGCTACTGGCTCCCTTGGCCCCCAACTCCCAGCAGCTACTGGCTGTCTAGTCTCCCCTTCTCCTTGGCACCTACAGACTCCCTTGACTCTCTCCTCCCATGGCAGCTAAAGGCTCACTCCTAACATCTTCACAATCTCGCTCCACCCTCCCAAAGCTCCTCCAATCCCTCACCCACCTCCAAGGCATCCTCCAACCTGACACCCATCCCAAGGCTCTCATCAACCCCCCATCCCTCTCCAAACCCCAACAAGGATCCCTCTACTCCCCCACCAAAGATCCCTCCACCCCTCAACCTCTCCTGCAGCCCACATCTACTGCTGTTAAATGGTGAAGAGATATTCACATATCCCATAGCTCTAAGTTTAATTCCAGTACTGCACTCCCTAACCTATTCCAACTCCTTTCCCTCACTGAGGTTTAAACCTGCAAACAACAGAAGCCCTGCGAGTTTAACATTTCTCCTTCCCCCTAATCTCAGGTTTCAATTAGGGAACAAACAGTTCTTATTAAAGTCAGATCCCCCCCCACTAAGCAATCACCCACAGAGTAGGATAAATAAGAACTCACCCTCAGAAATCTGGAAAGTCCATAAGAAACTTCTGTTTCTTTCTTCTTTGTGCATAATTTACATTCCTTTAGTAGAGTGGGCCAGCAGAGATGGTTGAAAAAATACTCAGCTGAACTAGAATGCGATTGGCTAAAGCCACTCAACTGGAGGATGCTGTGTTAATTGGTTGATGTTACTGAATTATGTAAAGGTTGCTGTGATTGGATGTTAGCTGCAGCAGACAGAGAAAGAAGACATCCAATTTGTTGTGACCATTTCTGAAGCATGTGGTTTGTACTACTCTTGTGATTTCAGATTCAGTTTAGGCATGGCTGCTGTGCTGAATGGAGTGCTTTGTTGACTCCAGTCTGTCAATTTGACTGCCCTTGATTGCACTTTTGTGATTAGTCTGGCTTAAAATAGTAGCTTCCTGAACATCTATTATACAGTGGGTTCTGAAAATGCCACTGCCTGATTGGTTGGTTGTCACTTTGAACCCATTATAAATCCTCATCAGTACCAATGGGAAGAAGGGTCAACTGACCAGAAAACCACATCAGGAACTCTCTCGAAATCATTCCAACCATGTCAAATCCAGTGCTAGCAGGATCACAAACATGGTGATGGATGACAAGGTGCTCATCCACAGAATGCTACCATTCACAATGCCAACAATTCTTAAAAAAACTGTAAACAAAGCAAACCCCAGATTCCTGCTGCTATTCTCACAATCATAAAATCTTTTCAATCTTTGGGGAATGGCAGTGATGAGAGATAGGGTATATAGTGCTTGTGTAACTTGTAGAACTTTTTGTGGCTTAACTCTATTCTTGCCCTTGAGTAGTAGGTATGTAAGTAGTGATTTGTAGGGAATAGAATGCCCAGGAGCAAGGGTGAGAAGAGCACTGGAGAAGGAGGAGTAGGTGATGGCAGTGGACAAAAACACACCCTAAGCAAGGGAGGTGCTGTAGCATAGGCTTTAAGTAGAGGTTGTGGGAGGAGCTATTCCCCACATTGAACCATAGGTACAGCCATCCCATTCAATGTTTGGGGAATTGCAATGAGGAGGGATGGGGTATGTAGTGCTTGTGTAACTTGTAGATTTTTTTTGTGGCCAACTCTGTTCCCACCCTTGAGTAGTAGGCATGTAGGTAGTGATTTGTAGGGAATAGAATGTCTAAAAAGATTCCCTTCTCCATTTCACAGACAGTATGATCCCCTGACACTCAGGAGAAGAAAAATCCCCAGATGGAGAAAACCTCTAAGGACCCATGGCTGGAGATCTGCCCATCCTTCTGGGCATGCTAAATAAAGAAGGATCTAGGTTCTAGTAACCATAGCTAAATTAAGGTTGGTTAGTTTCTTCAAGAGATGGTAATCCATCTTCAATCCATGGATGAAGTCAATCCCATGATGATCCTGGTTGAAGAGTAGATCTGTCCTGAATGAGTGATAGAATCATAAGTGCGGAGGAATTCTGAGTAAAGGAGGATGAAGGAAGTCCAAGTTTCTAAGATGATCCATGATGCTTGTCCATTGGAGTTGTACTAGGCAGAGGGACAATGACCATATTGATAAGGTACTGAACTGAGAATGGTGGAAATGCAATGGTAGAAGTCGTTGGTGAATGATCAGCTTGTAAAAGATCTGAATGTAAGGAATGGACTGGAGGCTAGAACTCAGTATTGAACAAGGAGTCACTAAGGAAATGTCCATGAAGTAAGATTCCAAAGAGAGACTTCGAGCACCATGGAGATGATGGCTTGTTCCTGATTCAAGGTTGATACTGCTTGAATTATGATTCTGAAGGTGAAGGGTACACCTTTTCCATAGGGATGGTAGAATCCTGTGTAAAGCAGATCCAGTTAAGGAAGGGCTGATGTAGACCATGTTTCCAAAGTGACAAAGGATGCATATCCAAGGGATTGTATGGGCGTTATGAGTTTGGAGAGCAAGAAGTGATTGATATAAGATCAGACATTTACACTGGGGAAGTTGTGATGAGTTGTAAGGTTAAGACTGACTGCTCCAATTCTTTGAAGGTTTTATGTTTGAGGTAGACCAGAGGTAAAGAATCTATTAGTTGAGCATTAAGTCACTAGATAAACATCTCAGAGTAAACTGAGTAGAGGAGATGGCATGTGCCTAATGATAGTAATGCCATAAGTGATTAGCAAAGCACTAGAAGAAGATTTGAGGAGCCATCCAGATGGTAGTTGAATATATGTGAAGAATGCTTGAAATTTCAGTATAAGGATTAGATGACTTCTTCGGTCATGATGTTCATGACCGATGTTCAGATCCTCTGCTGGTAGGCTGCCTGAAATGAGTATGGGTATTTCTATGGCGTGATCATGTAGGAGATGCACTGTGGTGGGGTAGGTGAGAAAATTCATGGATAATCTTGATACTTGAAGTACATGAGAGAAGCTTGGGTGGATAAGAGGAAGAATCCATAGTCTGGATTGGTAGTAAGATCGATTAGGGCAGGATACCATAGGAATGTTGTGCTACAGCTGATTCATACTGATTGGGACACAAGGCTGAGTTTGTGAATTTGTCTTGGCTGTTACGGATTACCAGTTCAGATTCAGGAGAGCTAGTTCTCGGTGATGGCCTTTATCGTAGAGATTAACTAAAGTACTTCAAGAAGAAGAGGCTGAAGGGTCCGCTGGAGCGGTTGACCAGGCTGAAGGTACTCGGTGAAAAGGTGTGGATAATAGTATAGGGAATAGTGATGTCCGGGAGTGAAATTGAAGTTAGGATGATGTGGAATCAGGAATCAGCTAGCTGTGGAGATTCTACAATGAATATATAGGGCAATATCTGTGCAATTCCTAAATTAGCAAGGAATGTTGTAAGTAGGAGCCCAGTAGTTTGATCATCAGCGTCATTGTTGAAATAAGAGGTGGCAGAAGATTGAATGGATGATGTCCATAGTTGAATGGGCTATCATCTGATTCCTGATATCTGTAGATGCAATGCTGATTATGAAGTCTGAGTATAATAGAAGGATTTAAGTCCTGTCCCTGTATGAGAATAGTCAAATAAATGAGGATCCAGGTAAGTCAAGGTGATTGGATGGACAGAGATCAGAGGGTATATCCAATAGAGATGGAGGAGATTGTCCTATTATCCAGATGAATGTGAGTCAATGAATGATTGTAAAGAACTGAAGTGACAGTATGAAGCTCTGTAATAAGTCTATGAGGCATGTGAGCCAAGGAATGTTTGCTGGCAGTAGTATTACTCTAGAGTAGTGAATTAATGATCCAATGAGTAGTGGAAGGGTATTGTTAGAATGGCTGGAGTAGAAGTAGGGAGTGGATCATATGCAACAGCAGGTGACCAGGTAGGAGTACTGATCTGAGATAGGGTACAAGGCCCAAAAGAGCCACAGCAACCAGCCCCAAGCCAGCAAGGTGAAGAGGAAAGGCAGCCATCTAGATGAGAAGGAAGTCCAGAGTGGATCCTGGGGAATTGAATAAAGAATCCAGGGAAGGATATGGGCCAGGTGATGCTGGATGACATCCAGAGCAGGAAGGTACAGGACTGGGTCACTTCCTTGGCTAACAGCAGCGAGATGCAGGAAGGCAGAAGCAAGGCATCAGGCGATGAGCCATGGAAGGCCAAGAAGCCAAGCCAAGCACCTTAAGCAACAGGTGTCCCACATCAGACAAAGGCTGGAAACTACTAGAGAAAATGATGGAAGGTGCTGGAATGACAAAGGATGAGGTCCCAAATCACCAAATAAAACATGTTTGTACAGTGGCCAGATGGGGACTGGCAGCAAAGAAGTCCATAAGGCAGTCATCCAGAAGTGAGAGAGGGACATAACAAGCCTGCAGGATCCATATGATGAGGGAAAGGAGGCCAATGGGGCTATAGTATGAAGGTCCATGGAAAAGTGGGATGGTGAGTGGAGACATTCAAAGCAAAAGTGTCCTGTGAATAAAGGGAAGTGGCAGACTGGCAGGATGGAGGCAAACAAGTCGATGAGGTCCTGGGCCACTGGTCAACATAGCAGCCAAAGCTGGGAGGTGGAAGGCAGTTGGAGAGGAAAGGCTCCATTCTCAAAGGGAAATGATGATCTGTAAAGTCATGTTCCTGGAGGGAAGTAAGATCTGGGCAATAGGCTGATAATGCAGGAGCTGGAGCAGTAGATGATAGACCTAGGTACCTGACAGGGACAGCAGAGATGGATGGTGGTGACCTGTAGTACCATAAGTAGAATGATGAGGGTACATAGAGTGTAAGAGTTCCATTCCTGAAGGGAAATGGCAACTGGCTGGAGGTAGAGAAGGTAAGGTAAAGTTCATAGATTGGATACATGGCTCCCATCCCTGGTAGTCAGGGCAAGCTAACCTTCACTCGATGCCATCCAGCAGAGTTAGAGATGGAGGATGTCAAGTTGGTAGGTAGGATGTAGTTCTGTTCCCAAAGGGAAGTGGCAACTGGCATGTCATAGAGAAGGTATGGTACAGACTGTAGAGTGTAGGCAAGGCTCCCATACCTGGTAGTCATTGAGCTGACCTTCACTCAATGTTGCCACGCAGTTAGGGACAGAGGATGTCAATTTGGTAGTAGGAGGTAGTTCTGTTCCCGAAGGAAAGTGGCAACTGGTGGTAGGTAATGTAACGGAATCCCATCCCCGGTAGACAGGGGAAGCCTGCCTTCACTCAGCACCTCAGAAAGTGTGAGTTAGAGACAGAAACTGGAATATTGCTGGTATGAGCTGGCTAAAGTGGTAACGCTGCTGTAGAAAGAAAGTAGAACTAGAGCACTGAAACAAGGATAGGTTGATGGGGAAGAGCTGCCTGTAAAGATGGGTAGGAATGGGTATGGTAACACACTGCAGGAGTGAAATGGAAGAAATGAGCCTTAGAGAGCTTGTGGAGTGAGGAAACATGCAGAAGAGGTGGAGATGCCAGGCTGGTAAAATGGATTAAGGAGGTATAAGGCAAGGTGCAAAATAGATTCACTGATTGTCCTAATGATGTCAGAGCTATTTCTGAATACACAAACTATTAAATGTTTGAACTAAGGTGACAGAGCATTTCTAGGCACTAACCATATAGGCTCCGCTATTTTTAGATATGTTTATTCAGTAAAATGAGAAAGCGCTCCACATTCTGGCCTTTGCTATGATTTTAAAAGGCCAGTGCTATGATTTTTAGTGCTACAAGTTTGAGAAATATATATGTGACAAAATGACAGCATATTCGTAGTGGGATGATCAGACCACACATATCATACAGGGGTGTTGTTCATTCATTTAAAGATAGGTTAGCCAAAACAGTGGAATGCAGTACTGTGCAACTGGTGGGATAAATGAGGGTTCTGCTTAAACTTACAGCACTGTGTGCACAGAACAGGAAGATAATCCTCTAAATGTGCCAGAGTGCAGACAATGCCCCCCCCATCGCACCATAGAACCACCTAAATGGCAGGGACAAGCTAGCCAATACATAAAAGGAATGATGACTACTGAAATGTACCTGGAGATGCAAGAGGTAAGATGGAAAGCTACATCAGCAGTCCAGCAGGAGAAGGGAATGCCCAATGCAGTACAAACGGTGTGAGTAGTGGCCCTAGTACAGCCAAAGCAGTTGAGGTAGGAGTCAGAGGTATAGCTATATGTGAATGACCATGCGGTTGGTGAATTGCATACAGAATGGGGAACACCAAGGAATGGAGTAGGAATCCTGATGTCCACGCTGACAAAATGACAGGGTTTGCAATGGTTGACATGCGAATGGAGAAGTGGAATCTCAGGGAAGCCTGGTAGGTGAAAAAGGGAATGTAGCATATGGGACGGACAGGAAGTAGGGGCCTGGACATAAAGGGGGAGAGGACATGCCAAGCAGGGACACTCAGAGTGCTGAGTAGGGAATGAAACATGCTGTGGGGAAGTGCCACTGGTGCTGGATCTAGGAAGTATGAAGATCAGGAGCTCTGGAAGTGATGCAGGAAGGAAAACACCCAAAAGGAGAACTAACAGTGGGAAAGAACCCCAGGGCATCTCAGGAAGGGAGCAAGAACAAAATGGGCAGCCGTGGAGACTAGAAGCAAAATGGGATGGAAGGCAGGAGTAAACACCAGTGATGAGAAGGAGAGAGAAAACACAAAAACATTGAGCACAACAGAAAAAAGGTAGGGAAGTAGAAATGAGAGCAGCAAGCAGAACGTAGCACAACAACATGAGCCACACAGGGAGCCCAGGGAAAAACACTACCTAAGCAAGGGAGGTGCTGTTGCATAGGATTTAAGTAGGGATCATGAGGGAGTCACGTGATGCAGCTCACTCAGTAATACATGCTTTGTCTATGCTCTGCTCACCCGAGATATTTTTGCTAATATCTTCTACCATTTTCTAACAGATTGCTGCCGGAAGTTAGCCCTCACAGCAGCTACATAGGCTCGCATTCACTGGAGGTGACTTTTGGTCCAGAATGGATACAGAAATGCGACAGGTGGCTCCCCAACACGCCGCCTGTCACACCAGAGAAGCAACCCAAGAAACTGTGCAAACCCCATGGCTACTGGCCACACACAAACAGCTTCACCTTCTCCCACTGCATCGACAGATACTTCAGTGCTCACTTTGGATAGCTTTTTATCAGAGTTTCAACCTTTTAAGGAGGAGATTCACTCTCTTGTAATAGATGTAAAGGCAATCACAGAGGCCCTAGAAGACACCAACAGACGTCTGTCGGATAATGAGGCCCACATTGTCTTGGTCGAGAGGCGGGTGGACAAAATAGATACACAGAGCACTAATTATCGTCAATCACTTAAAAGATTGGAAAACAAAATTGAAGACCTTGAAGGCAGAAGTCACCGTAATAACATTATGATCATAGGCATACCAGAATGGGAGGAAGGCTCAGAAATGATAACATTTATCCAAAAGTTACTGAACTAGATAGGGGGGCCCTCCCCCTTTGGTCCTACTTACACCCTTGAGAGAGCGCATAGAGCTCTCAGACCAATGCCCTTATCAAATGCACAGCCCAGACCTATACTGTGCTGATTCCTGAACTTCCAAGAAAAATAACACATAATACTAAAGCTGAAAGATCTACAAGAAATATTGTAGGAAGGGTGAAATATCCGAATCACTCAGGATGTGCCTGTGACTGTCCATCAATGATGAGCGCAATTCCACCTAATCATCTCTAAATGTATAATGGCAGGCATAAAATTCCATATGATATACCCAGCAAAATTGCAGGTACACATCTATGGTTTCTGGTCTTCCTTTCAGGAATTTAAACCAGCGATGGAGTTCTTCAAACAAAAATGTCAGGCCTTGTTTACTGACTGCTGAGATCCAGAGGCCGACTGTTGGTTCACATTCATCAGCGACTGAAGTTTAAAATACTTTTTCTGTAAGTGATATATAAGTGCTCAATATCTCTTATTGTTATGTGATCCCTTGATCGTGAGACATTACCCTTCAAGACTTAATGATGAGGAGTGATGTTGCTCATTATGATGGTCTCGTAAAATTGCTAATTTACATTCTGGAAGCAAAAATAACCTTCAGTGAAGTTTATTTTGGATGGAGCAGTTGTCACAAACAATCTTTTCATGCCCTTATTCAAGTGTGGTTTAGAACTGACCCAATGCTGCCTAAAGGTGGTGTTTTTCTTTATTTTGATGCCGAGAGACACAGTACAAGTGCTTATTTTGACTACTACAGTACCTAGAGACTGCAATGCTTAAATGTAGAAAGAACACAAAAATAGTGTTACTGTTCTTTTTATTTAAATTTGGGGCATTATGCTCTTTTAATGCAGTCAAAGTTTCCTCCATGGGCAGAAGGTTCTAGTCTTTCCAGCCGCAACACGCAGAAAATGCAGACCTGCAAAATATGGCTTTATTAACGCCCTCTTGTGATATCTATGTTTAGTCTTTACATGCCCTTATTTAAGTACAGTTTGGAACTGACCCGATGCTGTTCGAAGGTGTTGTTTTTTCTTTATTTTGATGCCGAGAGACACAGTACAAGTGCTTATTTAGGCTACTACCCAGAGACTGCAATGTTTAAATGCAGAAGGAACACAAAAATAGTGTTACTGTTCTTTTATTTAAATTTGGGGCATTATGCTCTTTTAATGCAGTCAAAGTTTCCTCCATGGGCAGAAGGTTCTGGTCTTTCCAGCCACAACACGCAGAGAACGCAAGCCTGCAAAATAGGGTTTTATTAATGCCCTCTTGTCTTCTCTATGTTTCATTTTAAAGTTTCATGGGTTTTGTTTAATGGATAGTTTTCTCACATAGATGGTTTAGAGTTAACACGTTTATATTTTCTAGGCTTGTGGGGCATAAGAATGTTTTAAAGGATTTCTGATAATGGCCCCCAGGAGTCTTACCCTCACTAAACTATAAAGTTAGTTTGTTAATATTTAATTTAAGTAAGGGGAAGGTATAAGTTAATTTAGTAAAACAGCTGTTATTTTATCAAAATATATGAATTGGGTGGGTGGGGGAAGGAGAGCCTTCAGTTAGTTAATCGCCATTGGCCATTATATGGGGGGTTGTTCTTACCACCACAATATAGGAAGGAATTCAAAAGGTCTTATTCTAGGTGGGAATACTACTATAGTTATGATAGTCATTTCAGTGGTGTTATCTTTGTGGGGGGGGTAGGGTATGGTGGGGATTCTCAAAATTGTATGGAAAAAGGGAAATCCTTTATTCGTTATTATTGATAGCAATGATAGCAATAGAAACATAGACTTTGAGGGCAGATAAGGACCGCTTGGCCCACTTAGTCTGCCCATTTCCCTACCTACAGGATAGGCCACAGATCCTAGTTAACCAACAACCTTTTTCTTACTGCCCCCCACAAGAACTGCCTTATGTCTGTCCCATGCATTCTTGAATTCTCCCACAGTTTTAGACCCCACAACCTCCTCAGGAAGGCTGCTCCATGCATCCACTACCCTCTCTGTGAAAAAATACTTCCTCACATTGCCCCAGAACTGCCCCCCCATCTTTAAATTGTGACCTCTTGTTCTTGCACGTCTCTTTTTCTGAAAGATGCTACCCTCTTAGACTTTGTTGATTCCACTGAGGTACTTAAAAGTCTCTATCATGCTCCCCCCTTCTTTCCTCAAGGGTATACATATTAAGCACCTTTAGTCTCTCCTCATACGGCTTCTCTTGCAGACCCTGTGCCATTTTAGTTGCCCTCCTCTGGACTGCCTCTATCCTGTCTATGTCCTTGCGGAGATGGGGTCTCCAGAACTGGATGTGGTACTCCAGACGGGGTCTCACCAACTGTCTGTACAGAGGGATAACAACTTCCTGTTTTCTGCTGGTGATGCCTCTCCCTATGCATCCCAGTATACCCCCAGCCCTCCCTACTGTCTTCTCACATTGCTTGCTAACCTTAAGGTCATCTGATATGATTACCCCAGGTCCCTTTCCTTTTTGTTGTTGTTACTACCTCCGCCCCCCATTGTGTAATCTTACCCTGGGTTCTTGTTTCCCAGGTGCATTATTTTGCACTTCTTTGCATTGAATCTTAGCTGCCATACTTCTGACCATTCCTCCAACCTTGCCAAGTCCCTTCTCATCCTTTCCACACCTCCTTGTGTATCAACCCTCTTGCAGATCTTTGTGTCATCTGCAAAGAGGCATACTTTTCCTTCCAGTCCCTCTGCAATGTCACTTATAAAGACATTAAAAATTAAATTAAATTAAAAATAGATACTATAGGGTGGGAATGGTGCCAAATTAAGAATCTTGTTTATGTAGCAAGGCAGAAATCCGATTTACAATGCATACCTGAGAAAAATTATTCAACCACTTAAATTCTGCACGTGGAATATAAAAGGGTCAAGACATCCCATGAAATGAATTAAGTTGCTGAAACATATGGGTAGCCTATGGTGTGATGTGATGTTAGTACAAGAAACACATATTTTAGAAGTCGAGGAAACATTACTGAGAAGGCAACAGGTGGGACAAGTATTTGTAGCAGAAGATTCCAAAAATAGTAGAGAAGTAGCTGTTTTAATTACTAGAACACTCCCCTTTACCTGTGATCAGTGTATAAGGGACACAAACTGGAGATTTGTATTAGTTAGGGGTAAAATCTATACTTTTCCCATTTTTTTTGGTAGCATTTATGGCCCCAACAATGATTCCCCTCCCTTTTTCATGGAACTCCTATCAGCATTGATAACACACTCAGATATTCCAATGCTTCTAGGAGGAGATTGGAATCTACCATTTGACCCCCATTTGGACAAATCTACTGGCAATAAATCCGGTGGACTATCCCCGCTCAAAGAGCCATTAGAGACTTAATCGATCAACTGGGTCTATGAGATCCATGGAGAACGTTAAACCCCACAGCAAGGGAATTCACATTCCAATCTGTTGTTTGTGGCTCTGCATCTTGTCTTGATTACTTTTGGATAAGCAAATCCCTTTTACAGGGACTCCTGAACCGTAGGCTGGAACAAGGGATGGGTTCCAATCACTCTCCTGCCACCTGTCTTATAGCTCTTTCACTTAATTGGGGTTCAGACAGACAATGGAGACTAAACAATAAATTACTCAAAGATAAAATAGTAACAGATCGCATTCTATCCTCCCTAGAAGACTTCATAACTACTAACTGGGGTACCACTCAATTCTCTGCTACAGAATGGGGCGCACTAAAATGCTATCTATGGGGTGAATTTATAAAATTATCAGCATCTAAAAAGAGAAAAGAGGTTCAAGAGACCAAATCACTTCTGGACCAGATTAGAATTAGAGAGAAAAATCTATCCCTTAAGATTTCTGATCCTGAAAAAGACAAATTAATTAAACTTCAGGATAGATACTCTGAACCATTTAGAGAAAAGGCTGAGTGGGCGATTTTAAAAACACAAGCCACTTATACTAAGCAGGGAGACAAGGCTGATTGGCTCCTAGCTCTTCAACTCAAAAAATTAGAATCTTCTAGATGTGTAACTGCAATATGAAGAGAACCCCGTGAATTCCTTAAAAATTCAAGCCAAGGACATTGTCCAAGAATTTGAATACTACTATAGAAACTTAAACACTCAAATGTCCAATCACCCTCCCCAAGATCAGGTAGATAGTTATTTAAAAGATATACCTCTTCCCACTCTTAACTCCACACAAATTGAAGGGCTCATAGCACCTTTTACGGAAACAGACTTAATTAAGGTGATTAAAGAACTACCTTCAGGCAAAGCTCCAGGCCCAGATGGTAATTCACTCAACTTTTATAAAACGTTTGCACCACAATTGGCACCCTGGTTACAAGTCCTTTTCCAATTTATGTTAAATTAGGGAGGGCAAGACCCCAGGTTTATGGAGGCAACCATTGTGGTTCTCTCCAAACTTGGCAGAGACCCAACCTTAGTCTCTAACTACCGTCCTATCTCACTTCTCAAAGGTGATCTTAAAATTCTCACCAAATTACTATCACAGAGATTAGAGCAGGTGCTTTCTTCACTTATCAGTGCAGATCAAGTAGGGTTTATGAAGGGCAGGTCCTCAGTAGATCATCTTTGTCGCCTAGCTCACATCTTTTCCGTGTCCCCGGAAGCCCCCCAAGCCATGGCCTTGATTTCCTTAGATGCACAAAAGGCCTTTGACGGGGTAGACTGGCAATTCCTATTCATAACCATTCATAGATTTCAATTTCCCTCTTTTTTTCATCTCCTAGATAAAACTTTCCTACTCCATTCCTACTGCCAGGATTTCTTGTAATGGCTCTTTCTCTTCTTATTTTCCCTTAGCAGCAGGATTCTGACTAGGGTGTCCCCTCTCACCCCTGCTATTCAATCTATATTTAGAACCCGTTATAATATCAGTACAGAGATCTTGTGCGATACAGGGTATCACTCTAGGTACGACTACAGAAAAGATAGTAGTATATGCTGATGATATTCTCTTGCATATTACTCACATCAGACCTTCTCTTTAGGCTCTTTTTCACATTATAAAAGAATTTGGCTCTCTCTAACTACAAAGTTAAAATGGAAAAAATGTTGATTTTTCCAATTAACCCCAAAGTGCTTAAACAACAAGTTTTAGTACTAGTTCTTTAATGGGCTCCTAAATCTATCACTTATTTAGGTGTACATCTTTCAACTAGTGACAGTTAGTTATGTATCCTCAATCTGGGTAACCTGTTTAAAAAGTTTCAGTAAGATCTAAAACGCTGGCAGAATCTGCCTATAACCTTGTGGGGACGGGTCAACATCATTAAGATGAAAGTTCTACCATGTCTGTTCTATCCACTGCATCTTTTAAAAATATGGCTCCCTGAAGACTGATTTAAATCAATCTCTGGAAAGGCAAACCACCCAGAACAGCACTTCACAAGTTGGCTGCCCCCAAATCTTTAGGAGGCCTTAAGTTACTTCACTTTGGTTTATAATACTGGGCAAGCCACTTGAGCAAATGCCTTCATTGGATCCTACCTAGTGATCCTATAAACCAGTCATCTTATATACCCTCTTGGATCAGAATAGAAACAGATTTAATAGTGGCAACCAAGATGAATCCTGTGGCTTTATTCTACTTGAGATTTAAAAAATTACCCCTTGCCCTTTGTCATACCCCAGTAGGACACTCTGTCTGTATTCATAACCAGCTATGCAATATGATGAAATATAATAATATATATGATCTTTCCCAACCTATTTCACAAAATCCCAACTTTTGGATTGGAGGGAAACAAATCCCATACAATTGGATTCCACAGATGCAGCACAGCATGGCAAAGGACTTCCACACCCAAAATCATGACGGGTTATCCACAGCGGAAATTTTACTTAAATTTGGCCTGGAGAACAAATGGGCTTTCCAGGCATGTCAGTTACAGTACATGCCTATCTCTTATTTCAGTAAGCAAATTAATCTCAATACCACCAGGGTTTGGATGCACACAGCTAGGCTCCTAGAATTAGCCCCGCATGCTGCTTCCTCATTGTATGCCTTGCTCTACCCAATAGTTATTCCCAATGTGGATGGCATTCCCTCTTACTGGAACTCCTTGTACCCCAACTCCTTCTCTAGATTGCCTAAAATCTGGGAAACATGTCACGTCACAAGTTTATTATGCAGGACAGACTGAGATTAATGCAAATACAAAAATTGAATGATATGTATTTGACCCCTTATAAGGTGTATAAAATGGGAAGGGCTGCAACCCCAGTATGCAATAGGTGTAATGTAGGTATGGTACTCTGATCCATGTGTTTTGGGATTGTTCCAGAATATCTCCATTATGGGATCTCATTAAAGTAAAAGTAGATCCCCTACTTGGTTTACAAGAATATTTCACCCGATGTATGCATCTTAGGGGATTTCACAGGGTTTCCATTAATGGTTAGAAACTACCATATTACAATAATGGCTATGTCCATCAAGAAAATGGTATTAAAACATTGGAAAGACTCTCTCCAGCCATCATACACGGAATGGTTACAAGAACTTCATAATCTGAGGATAGAAAAAATGAAAGCCAGTTTATCCAATTGCTCTGGTGTACATAGAAAAAGGTGGGAAACTCTACATGTCTTGTATACCCTGTAATTCATTTGAACAACTAATTGTCAATAAGGTATGTTAATCGGTTACAACCTGCTTTACTATTACAACTCATTCAAATTGGTGCCAGGGAAGGGAGAGGAGAGGGGACATAAGAAAATAAATAATGAGGACGGGGGGTAGTTTAGAACCTGATTTTTATTTTTTGTTTTGGTTTACTTGCATGTCCAGGACAATTATGTGTAGTTCCTATTATGCATAATTTTATGTTTATGTCCATACTACACTCAACTCTTTTGGTATCTTTATCCAATGCTCATTTTCATGTTTTGTCACTGTATACCTTTGTGATACAATTGTGTTGGAAAATAAACTTTCATTTAAAAAAAAATAAAGTAGAGGTCCTGGGAGGAGCTATTCTCCACACTGAACCATGGGCACAGTGCTCCCAATGCATTCATACATACAGAACAAAACTAGTGCCAGTTGCCTCACAGCACAGGAGTTTGTCATAGGCATGCCCTATCCACCCTCAAAACTAAACAAGTACAGGCAAAATGGAAACTCTATAAACTAGGTGTGAGAAATGTCTTCCTTATCTCTGTGCATTGCTCAAAAATACTTGCATCACTATTTATTGGACTACATGCCCTATAACTGTGCTTTGCATCCAGTGGTGCAGCTGTACCTGTGCTCGATCCCCAACCTGAGCTCTCTACTTCAGTTCTGGAGCTGCTATTTTAAGCAAGCAGATGCAGCCAAGCTTGTTCAAGCCTGGGACTTACACGGTGACTAATGCAGTGTGTAGGGTCTTCAGTGCTGCATTGGTTGCCACTGTTGGCCCCTCACTGGATCTCTCCCTTGCTGACTGTCTTACTGCCAACACTCCGTCAAGACTCACTATGTCTCAGCACACACTCTTACCTATTGCACGAGACACCCAATTTCAGCACAGCTTTATATTTCTTGTTTAACATCATGGCAGTTACATGTCCTGAGTGTGTGTGTGTGTGTGTGGGGGGAGGGTTATAAAGCTAAAACAAAAACTTGATAAAAGTAACAAACAATTATGCTGGAAACCCTCTTACCTCAGCTTCCTCTACCAATGCACCGTAACCTTCTCTCCACCTGCCTAGCAACATGGAACTGTTTTATCTGGCGGACCAAAAAGTACCATGAGAATCATTCAAAAACAAAAAAGTTCCCTTTTTTTTCCCTTACAAAAATAAAAGGGATCATTGTATAATAGCAGTCTACCACAACAGATTGTGGGCCATGTTAGGATTTACAGTGACTGGTGTGTTTAGCTCACTCAGCCTATCAGTCTCGTAACTAAACAACACACCAGGCATTGTAAATCCTAACATAATCCACACCCTGTCATGGTTGATTGCTTAACTATTTACCACACAAACTTGTAAATGGAGGGACAAACTGAAAGCACTACATGTTCTGTTCTTCATCATTGCAACACCAGAGAATGAGATTTGGAAAGGAGGGCAGTGATGTTATCTGAGATTTACACAGAGCTTCTTGCAAAATATTATGCTTGTTAGAAAATAAAATGCGGTATTTGCAATGCATTTGTCAGCTTTGCTCCAGTTTCTCATTTGCTTATAGAGGTTTGAGATAATTGTGTGCAGGGTACTGTAGTAAGATAATTATCTTACCCTGAGATTAAGTTCCTTAGAAAGGGACTACTGACAAGAAGAGGGGAGTGTTACTATGCAGTGGCAGGCACTGCTGTAAAAGGGAAACTGAAGAGCAGCTTGCATTTTTTTGCCAAATTCCAGTTTTAATCTAGTTAAAGCAAAACAGACACAAATAGGAGCTGAGCACAATTCCAAAGAGTAAATAGAATCTAGCTGGGAAATAACTGCAGTTTAACCGCACAGAAAGACAAAGCCCCATGTAACTTAGTTAAAATTTATCTTTACTAATATTGTACAATAAAATATGTTTACTTAAACAGTGCATGTCCCAAATTCAGACAGATTCAGACATAAACCTCAACTTTTAGCACCCCCCCATTTGTAAGGCCTGTTGGAAAGGACAGGTTGGGCATAGAAATATAATTATCTGCTGTTGAAGGATTTTATGTCCTGTCAGAACTGTAAAATAAAAGAAAGTCGGATAGCTGGAGAAAAAACAAATGAAGCAGAAGCACAGTAAAATATTAGTTTGAAAAAACAATTAACATTTCAGCAACTTTTACCTCAGTTGTGTTCTGCACAGGTGCTCATGGAGAAATATTTTCCAGCTCTGTTAAGCTCTTTCAGCATGGCTATCGGTAAAACATTTGCTTAATAAAAACAAGATCCTTTCAAAAATAACTGGGTTTCATAGCACAGTTGAAGATTTTGTGCCAGTCATGTCATGTATGATCTTCAATAACTATTTGTATAGAAACATAGAAACACAGAAACATAGAATTTGATGGCAGATAAGGACCGCTTGGCCCACCTAGTCTGCCCATTTTCCTACCTAACAGATAAGCTGCAAATCCTAGTTAACCAACAGCTTACTTCCTCTTACCCCCCACTAGGACTGCCTTATGCCTGTCCCATGCATTCTTGAAGTCCCCCACTATTCTTGACTCCACAACCTCCTCAGGGAGGCTCTTCCATGCATTCACAGCCCTCTCAGTGAAAAAATACTTCCTCACATTACCTCTGAGCCATCCCCCCTCTATCTTCAAATTGTGCCCACTTGTTCTTGTACATCTCTTTTTCTGGAAGATGCTACCCTCTTTGACTTTGTTAATTCCCTTGAGCTCCTTGAAAGTTTCTATCATGTCCCCTCTTTTCCTCTAGGGTATACATATTAAGCTCCTTTAGCCTTTCTTTGAATGTCTTCTGGTGCAGACCCTGCACCATTTTGGTTGCCCTCCTCTGGACAGCTTCCACTCTGTCTATGTCTTTGCAGAGATGGGGTCTCCAGAACTGCACACAGTACTCCAGATGGGGTCTCACCAACTGTCTGTACAGAGGATAACAACATCCTGTTTTCTACTATTGATGCCTCTTCCTATGCATCCCAGTATCCCCCCTGCCTTCCTTACTGCCTTCTCACATTGCTTGCCACCTTTAGGTCATCTGATATAATTACTCCCAGGTCCTTTCTGTTTTACTGTTGTCAGTATCTCGCCCTCCATTGTGTACACTTCCCTGGGTTTTTGTTTCCCATGTGCATTACCTTGCACTTCTTTGCATTGAATCTGAGCTGCCATACATTTGACCATTCCTCCAACCCCGCCAAGTCCCTTCTCATCCTTTCCATTCCATCTTGTGTATCAACCCTATTGAAGATCTTTGTGTCAACTGCAAAGAGACATACTTTTCCTTCCAGTTCCTCTGCAATGTCACTTATAAAGACATTAAAAAGGACCGGTCCCAGTACTGAACCCTGCGGTACCCCACTAGTAACCCTCCTTTCTTCACTGTGTATGCCATTTACTACTACCCTTTGTGTCCTGTTGTCTAGCCAATTTTTTATCCAGGCCACCACTTTGGGACCCACTCCAGGGCTGGCTATCTTGTGAATTAATCTTTTGTGTGGGACTGTATCAAATGCCTTGCTAAAATCTAGGTAGACCATGTCCACAGCCCCTCCCTGGTCTACTACTTTGGTCACCCAGTCAAAGAAATCTATTAGATTCATCTGACATGACCTTCCCATCGTGAATCCATGCTGCCTTGGGTCCTGTGCCCCACTGGCCTCTTGGTACTCAACAATTCTTTCCTTCAGAAGTGATTCCATAATTTTCCCTACCACTGAGGTCAAACTAACTGGTCTGTAGTTTCCTGCCTCTGTCCTGCTTCCACTTTTGTAGAGGAATCACATCTGCCCTCCTCCAGTCCTCAGGTACCACCCCATCCTCCCATGATTTGTTAAAGAGTAGTCAGTGGTGTCACTAGTTCTACCTTAGTTCTTTTAGAATTCTTGGGTGAATCCCATCAGGCCCCATTGCTTTGTCCACCTTCAATTTTATCAGTTCTTTCAGAACCCTTTCTTCTGTAAATGGGCTGCATGTCGACCCCCCATCTTGGGTGTTTCTCTTGTTTGGTTTAGGTAACTCCCCTCCTCTTCTTTTGTGAATACTGAGCAGAAATATTCGTTCAGTATCCCTGCTTTTCAATGTCACCTTACCACATTCCCTCCCTTTATTAAGCTTCAGTATCCCTCCTTTGGTCTTTCTTCACTCCTTAATGTACCTATAAAAGGTCTTATCCCCTTCTTAACAGAATTGGCTATCCTTTCCTCGGTTTGGGCCTTTGCTATTCTGATTGCCTTCCAGCCTCTTTCTGCTTTAACTGATACAGTTCTCAGTCCTGCTCCTTCTGTGTTTCCTTATATTTCCTGAATGCTGTCCTTTTCTCCTTAACCTTCCCTGCCACCTCTTTTGAGAACCATAGCGTTTTTTTCCTTCGTTGTGTTTTATTGATTTGCTTTACACAAAGGCTTGTTGCCTCTGTGATGGCTGTTTTGATCACTCCCCATTGTTTTTCCACCCCCCTTCTTGCCTGTTTGCTAGTGCTTTTCTGAGGCACTCTCTCATTTTCCCAAAGTCGGCCCTCCTAAAGTCCAGTACTCTTGCTGTTGTATGGCTTGATTGTATGGCTGTGTTTATCATGAACCACACTGTTTGGTGGTCGCTTGTTTCCAGATGGCTACCCACTTCTAAATCTGAGATTCTTTCTCCATCCCCATTTGAGAGTACCAGGTCTAAGATTGCTCCCTCCCGAGTGGGTTCCAATACCAACTGTCTGAGGCATGCCCCCTGTAGGGCATCAAGAATGACCCTGCTCTTGGATGTGCCTGCAGCAAAGGTGCTCCAATTAACATCTGGCATATCCAGGTCCCTCATCAACAATATCTCCCCTTTTTCTGCCATTCTAAAAAAGTATTTATATTAAGTTGCTGTCCAGCATTGCACTGCTATGTTCTGTGGAATCTTTATACTGCTTCTGAATGTTTATAACTGTTAATAACAGTAAACATGGTTAGCAGTATTTAAAGAGACATTGTCACCTTTTTTAGCATCATATTATTTCTAGATAAAAACACACATTTTATAATTGCTTACCTGCTCTAAAATTCACTGATGTTGTTGGTTGCTGTATCTGCCCCCTTGCTTATTAGAACCAAACTCCATATTTATTCCCAGCTTTGTTTTGCTTCAGATCAACCTTACTGTTTTCTACCCAGATTGCTCACCTCAGTTTCTTTTACACAAAGGTGTCAGTTTCTCCTTCCTAGGTTTGGACAAGTCTATTTTTTGCTGTACAGAGTGAAGGTGCTACTATATAAGGGACAATAATGTGGAGAAGTCTGCATCTGCTCCTTCTGTCCTATCTCTCATGTGTGCCATTTTTATTTAGTTTTTGTTTACAGGGTAGGTGCGCTAGCCATAGCAATGACTATTTTCAGGCACAACCCGGGAGTGTACAAGACAAACTTCAGGAACTAACAGTAGCAGTACATTATTAGAAGTAGTCAAGATAATGGGTACATACAAGCAGGTGGAACATAGGTAATACAGTATCACAGGTGAGTATCAACAACACAGTCAAATATTTGTCAGATACCAGCCTCTAGAACCTCCTCCATGTGGAGACTTTGACCCTGCATCAACCTGCCAAATGTCCTACAGCTATTCTTATGTCTACCTATGTGCCCTAAGTTCACCCAACTACAGTAGCTATTTCGGCCTACTTCTTCTGGTTGAACTCGTACTGAACCACCCCTGCAGCCTGCACTGCTGGCCTTTTCCAGCTCTTTTCCCCCTCTACACTTTGTAGTTAAGATGTTAGTCTTCACTGTACCAGGCCTCCAGAAGTCTAAATGTGGGGCCCCACCTCAAATAGCAGATGCTCTGAGTAGACGTGCAAGGGGCAGGGGATATAAGCTAACCATCGCAGCCTTAAGGAAGCTGCTGCTCCTGCTACTGCTATGTTCAGATAATGTGGAGCTCAATCCTGGTCCATCAGAAACTATTGCCTCACCTTCAGACTTAGCTAGGCTCAAAGGTTTGAGCTTCCTGAATGTTAGTGTATGCAGCCTGTTAAAACAGATCACCATGATCCAGGCATGGGCAAATCACACATCACCAGATGTTTTAGTGGTCTCTGAGACCTGGCTTAGACCAGCCATGTCTGATTTGGAATTAATATCCCAAATTACTTGTTATTTAGACCTGATAGTCACCCCTCCACCTCTAGTCTGCCTATCTACATTAAGGATAAATTTAAGGTATCCTGTATTGACTCGACTGCTGTTCCAAATGGATATGAATGCCTGTCTCTTATATTCTGGGATGGGGGTAAGAGAAACAATTATTCTAGTGGATCTGAACTTAGATTGGCTTTCCAAGGCATCTATATCTCTTACATCCTTTTGTGATGCACATGGGCTAACACAACTTATTGGTGAACCAACACGACCTAATAAAAAAAATCCCAATAACAGCACCCTGTTGGATCTTATCCTAGTTAGTAAGCCACATCTTTTCTCCTACACCGGAACCTTCTTCAGTGATGTCAGCGATCACTATTTCATTGCCGGTGTAAGATCAGTCAACAAACCACTATCCTTAGAAAAGTTCTCAGTTAAGAGATCAAGATGGAACTTTGACCAGCTCATCTATGTTGATGAGCTCAAATATTCCTTGGGCTGGCAGGATTTTTACCTGACAAACTCAGTTCAACTGGCTTATGACATCCTCAAGGAAATAATCTCAGGGGCTCTGAATAAACATGCCCCTTTAGTAAAAGTGCATGTAAGAAATAAAGTTTGTTGCTGGTTCTCCCCGGAACTTAAATCAGCCCTGACTGAGACAGATACGCTTTGGAAATAAGCATATAGAACCAATGCCCCTTTGGACTGGTACCAGTTTAGGAGGGCTAGGAACGTATGTACCAAAAAGGTTAGAGATGCAAAAGTCACTTTCTATCTCTCTGAATGACTCTGCCACCAAAAGCTCATCCAAATTCTGGAAAACTATCAAAGACCTATCTGACCATATGCCTGGAAGCTCACTCCCGTCTAAGATTATCTCTGGAAATGATACTATCAGTGACAGGATGGAGATTTTGGATTCCTTCAACAACCACTTTGCGACAGCAGGTTTAACTTTTCATAACTCCCCTGCAAACCTGTTATGCACTAAACTTGACACAAAAAATGCTGAATCCAGTACTATTAGCTCAAAATTCTCACTTCAATCTGCATCATTGAAAGAAGTTGAAGACCTCCTGCTTCAGCTTGATATTGAGAAAATCACTAGACCCAAATTTCCCAAAAGTTGCTTATTACGTGCTGGCTGTGTCTATAATAATAATAATAATAATAATAAAATTAATTAAGTGCCTTTCAAATTTTCAAGGCGCTGTACAAAAATTCATAAAACCAAACATCTAAAATACAATAAAACAGAACAACAATTACAACAAATAAAACTGATTACAATATAGATGGAAAAGCCTTATCCTATGAAAAGGACTTTAGAGCCCTTTTAAAACTGTCCACCGTTGTACTCTCTTGGAGCGGATGGGGTAGAGAATTCCAGAGGGATGGAGCCACAAAACCAAAAGCACGGGCTCCAGAAGACTTCAAATTAACCCTCAGAATCTCCAGCAACCCCTCATCAGCCGAGCAAAGCTGTCTCAGAGGGGTGTAAGGCAACAGAAGCTCTTTCAAGTAGTCAGGACCATACCCATGTAGGACTATAGTGCATTTATTCAACCTATCTCTATCCCAGGGGCAGTGGGATGGCATTCTATGTGAGATATGGGATCAAATGCATAAGGGACGAGGGGGAAGAAAGGAAAACCGAGGCAATCTGGCTACAGCTCCTAGACTCAAGGAGTAGGAAACTGAAGTTGGGGGTGGTATATAGACCACCATCCCAATCTGAGGAGCTTGACAGGGAATTAGCAGGACAAATCAGAAAGGTATGTAGAAAAAAGAAGGTGGTCATTGTGGGGCATTTCAACTTGCTGAGGGTTGACTGGAGCATTCTGATCATCTCCAGTGCTACGGAACAAATGCTGCTGGATGTGATCCAGGAAGGTCTTTTGACACAGTTGGTTAGTGTACCTACTAGGCTAAAGAACACATTAGATCTGGTGTTGTTGAATGGGGAGGCAGTAAGGGAAATAAAGGCGGAGGTCCCATTAGCCGACAGTGATCACCAAACAGTGTGGTTTAATATCACACTGTGTGGAGAGCCAGAGAAATCCATTACTTAGGTGGTAACCTTCAGGGGGAAAGACTTTGGGAAGATGCAGGACATACTGAAAGGGAAACTAGAGGTCATAAGGTAGGAGATGGATGCAGAGCAGAAATGGGATATTATTAAATGGGGGATTACAGAGGCAACAGAAGCCTGCACCAAGACACTGAGTAAGAGAAGCAGAGCTAGAAAACCATGCTGATTGAACAGCAAGGTGGTGGAGGTGGTGAGAGCAAAACAACAGGTGCACCAGAGGTATAGGAGGATGGGGAAGGAAGTGGACAGGGAAAAGTATGCAACATGGTCCAGGAAGGTGACCAGAAAAGTGAGAGAAGCCAAGGACTGGAGGGAGCTGAGATTAGCATAGGGAATTAATGGGGGGGGGAGAAAGACTTTTTCAGATACATCAGGGAGAAAAGGAAGTGCAAGGAGACAATAGTGAGAATAAAAATGGGTGGAGAGTGCACAGAAAAGGGAGAGGAGCAGGCAGAAGCACTGAATGAATACTTTTGCTCAGTGTTCATGGAAGAAAAGGGGGAACTATTACCACTGGAGGCTGGGAGGGTGGGGACAGGGGGAGAGGAGGCAACAGATAGAAGAACTGAGTCAACTAGGGTCCTAGAGAGACTGAAGGTACTGAAGGTAGACAAGGCATCAGGGCCAGATGGTATCCACCCCAGGGTGCTGAGGGAGATGGCAGAGGTGTTGGCAGAGCCACTGGTGGATCTGTATAGCACCTCAATGGAGCTGGAATGTGTGTCATGGGACTGGAGGATGGCACATGTAGTACCGTTATACAAGAGTGGACCAAGGGATGAACCAGGTAATTATCGCTTGGTAAGTCTCAACTCCATAGTGTGCAAACTCATGGAAACAATACTAAAAGAAAGACTGGTGTCGTACTTGGAGGACAATGGCCTCCAGGATGTGAAGCAGAATGAGTTCATCTCAGGAAAGTCTTGTCAAACCAACCTCAAACAATATTATGACTGGGTGACAGGTGAGCTGGATAAGGGTCATGCAGTGGATGTTCTTTACTAGGACTTCAGCAAGGCCTTCAATTCTGTGCCTCATGGGTGACTTGATGGGAAGCTAACTGGTGTAGGAGTGGGGCAAAAATGATGAACTGGATTACAAGTTGGCTGAGTGGGAGGCTGCAATGGGTGGTCATGAGAGGGGAGCTCTCGGCTCCAAGGCCAGTGATGAGTGGGGTGCCACAGGGATCTGTGCTGGGGCCAGTATTGTTCGGGCTCTTCATATCAGACATTGCACATGTGGTGGTGTGCAAGGTAAGTCTGTTCACTGATGACACCAAAATTGGATAAAACCCTACCTTTTGCTTTTAACCTTGCCCCTCTTCCCTTCCCAATCTTTTTATTTATGTATATATGCATCTACATCCTTGCCAAGTTGTTCTGTACTGCATCATGCTTACTTGTTTATTGTTCTTGCACCTTGAAATTGATTTTATTTTTGTATTCCATTGCATTGACTGTATAGATAAATATGTATTGTTTCTATTGCACCTTGACCTTGTGCTAACCAGGTCCATCTTGCAAATGAGCCTAGCTCAATGATGTTTGCTTGGATAAATAAAGATTTGATTAGATACACCCTTAATCAATGCAGTCACTAATGATACAATAGTCTACTCTACTCCCACTGCATAATGAGTGGCTAGACTGTGTTGAGGGTGTTCCTGAGTCCAGGGATGATACAGTGGGAGCTGGTCAAGGAATGTAAACAAGCATGTTTTGTTGTGGTAATACCGTTATGGTGGGCAGTCAGTTTTTCACTTTTTAAAATGAAAAAGGTATCTGAATCAAACTACCACCTGCATCAACAGCCCCTATAAAATGTAAACAATCATACAGTGGTGTTTTTGTGTACTCTCCTCCTTCCACCATCACTGTATTTATAATATTGCACAATTTTTCTATGCATAATTTCCATTGCTTGTTTTCTCCCTTGTTTCTCTTAACTGAACGCTGCACTGTTTATTATTATATGTAAGTCCTTATTGTTGTTTGATGTGGAGCCTTTGTAAAGGAGTCTATGACTCAAAGGATTCTAATTCTAAATGGTATTAAATAAATAAGTAAATAAAATGTGTTTTTTAAATTGAAGATACTTTGAGTCCAAAGAGGGTTGACACTGTCCTTTTAACAGTATAATCGGGTCAAAATGACTGCTAAACGTTAAACTGATTGACTGCTAAAATACTACTAAGGATCTCTATTGGTGTAGTCAGAAGGTCCTCTGCATGCTAATATAATGTTAATATAGCAGTCTGCTTGGTCCTAACTTTATCCTCTTCATCCCTTCCTCCCTCTCTCAGCCTAAATTATCTCTTCAGTTTTATGGTTCCCCTTATATAATAGAAGAATGCATTATCCCCATCCTTCAACCCCTCATCTGTTCTTAGGCACACATTGGAGTTTTTTTTCACCCAAGTATTAGTTTATCAACATCAGTAAGCAGTAACAGAAAAGCTGAACAGCCCAAAAAGAAAGGTAAAAAGAAGGTTAAAAATAATTAACTGCTTCAAGATGATAATTTCAAAGATGTTTGAAGAGATATTGTGAGCAATTTTGACAATGAAATGAAAAAATGAAAAATTATTTGTTCAGAATAATAAAACATGGAAAATTAATGGTTCTGAATAAACTGCTCAAAAAGATGATTAAATTGAAGGGCATTTGAAGAGATATTGGGAGAAAAATATGAAGGGTAAAGATAAAAAATTAAAACTAAATCATTGGATGGTATAAATACTGAGGAAAGAATGGATTTTGAGAATAAAACAACTGAAAATGTACCCTTTTTCTTTACTGGTAAGCCTCTTCCTGCTGATTCCCCTAAGCTCAGTTCAGGGAGCCACTGCTTGAAGGCTCGAGCTCTTCACACTTCAAGCTTCAACTCTAACAGATCCCCTGTCTCGTACAGTTTGAGGCATTTCCCTTTAGTTTCCTGAGTTCGGGTTAGCTGAGGAAACTTCCAGTCACAAGTTGGACTCTCCCTTCAATTCAGTTTAGGCACCAACCTAAAACTACAGAAACTACAGTTTTCCTTCCCACAAGACACTGGAGCTAAGGATCCATTGACATCCCTGTAATCCTATTGGTCCATTTACTGGAAGTCCTGGACTAAACATGGTGGGTCCTATTGGGAAAAGCAAAGTGCAAGTAAAGCAGGTTAAACAAACTTTTCTAATTCAGATATAACAGCATGTTAGAAGTAAACAAGTACAGTTCCCATTCAGGCTCCCTTTGCACTAGTATCGATTGCAGAGTGCAGCAAATTAGAGCAATGTCTGGCCAGTGCAAGCCATAAATCACTCTGACCCAGCCTAGACTATTCACAATATACATATTAGCTAAATTCTTAAAGGGACAGGTGCACAGCATGTCGCTCACATGTAAATGAACAGAAGCAAACAGATACCCTTGCATCTATTACTTCTAAAGGACATCAGCCTAGCAATGGGCATGGAAGGAGCCTAGGAAGACATTAAGATAAACCCCAAACTAGTGGGGGGGGGGTATATTTTTGCCTTCCTTGAGAAACATTGAATCTGCATCAAGTCTACACATAATAAACTGTGCTATGTAGAAAACACTATACATGAATATATGTACATGTATATGCATGTTGCAACCATAACTATTACATTCATATAACATGCATATTCATATCTGATGCATCAGTAGAAATTAAGCAGGCTTGTCTATAGGTAACACTACAGTACCACTTAAACCCATCACATTTAGTAAAGAATACTGTATGTGAAATACATTACTTTCATAAAAACTAGTTCAAACAGTGAAACACATTACTCTTGTCTGTATTACCTCCTGTACACTAATCCTGATGGTTGAGGGTCTAACCCTATTAGCTAATCCTGGGATGTATGGGGAAAGATCACTAGAATATTGACTAGAGGGCTTAGTTATTAGCTGGGCCACTGGGAAATTGCAGAAATGTTATCCCAAATTGTGGAGCTTTTTACAAAATTTGGGGGGAAATTGTGGGAGTTCTACTTTAGACCCTGAGTGCTTCACAGTAAATCTTTTACTGTTTTCTGCATCATGTATTAGTCAGTATAAACTGCTAAAGGAATACACTGTCATTTGGATATGTTTTAAACAAAGAAAAACTTATCTTCCTAAAATGAATATTAAAGTGATAAGCTATCGTAAGCACTGCCTATCTTCCAAAATTTAAAAAATCTGCCTCATATAGCGCTAAATAGATTCTATAAAGCGAGCCATAGCAAATCAATATTAAATAAATCCAGAATAAACACATTTTTCTGTTTGTGGATGTAGAATAATGAAGCCTGATCAACAACTGTTTACAGTGCTCTGTCAACTATTCACCCACTTTGGTACAAGAAAAAATAAGCAGATACAGTGGCGAATAATTGAGTTTTAGTTAAGAGTTTAGTGTTCATAATTTGCACTGTAAGTACTGTACACTGTTTTTGAAATCACATATTTAAACATTAAATCTGAGGGTACCTGAGGCTGACAGTGTATCCTAAATGTTAGAATAACTAACAATGAATGAGCTGGGGATATCTAGCAAACCTGGGTTTGATTCCCACAGCTTCTACTTGTATATTGTGTGACTCTGAGCAAGTCACTTAACGTTCTCAGTGCTTCTGGGTTGCTGCTGAAAACGGGTACTTGTGCCCTGTGGGTCTTACCTGGTTACCAAAAAATGTATATACAAAATTACCAATATTTTTTAATGCATCGTACAGTAGTCAAGGTACCCTGTAATTTGCCTTTGTTTTACTTTGGCTACAATGATTTTGTTTAAAGATAAATGTTCAAATACATTTTGTGTGTTTTATATGCTTGTTTCAGACTTAAGTTTTTATTGTAGTTTTTGCATGTGAGTATCTAAGTGGTAGAATGCTGAGAGCAAGATCACTGTTACCAACTAGCTTATTCAAGCTTATAATTTGCAGGGCCATCCGAAATCCTTGGCTGTTTGAATCAAAATGGTTCAAAGCGGGAAGGTCATGTCGGACGAATCTAATAGATTTCTTTGACTGGGTGACCAAAGTAGTAGACCAGGGAGGGGCTGTGGACATGGCCTACCTAGACTTTAGCAAGGCATTTGACACAGTCCCACACAAAAGATTAATAGTCAAATTAACCAGCCTGGGAGTGGGACCCAGGGTAGCAGCCCGGGTAAAACATTGGCTGGACAACAGGACACAGAAGGTAATTGTAAATGGAGTCCACTCTGAAGAAAGAGGGTTACTAGTGGGGTACCGCAGGGTTCGGTATTGGGTCCAGTCCTTTTTAATGTCTTCATCAGTGACATTGCAGATGGACTGGAAGGAAAAGCATGCCTTTTTGCAGATGACACAAAGATCTGCAACAGGGTTGATACACAAGGAGGCATGGAAAGGATGAAAAGGAACTTGGCAAGTTTGGAGGAATGGTCAGAAGTATGGCAGCTAGGATTCAATGCAAAGAAGTGCAAAATAATGCACCTGGGAAACAAGAACCCAGGGGAAGAATACACAATGGGTGGGGAGGTAGTAACAACAACAAAAAAGGAAAGGAACCTGGGGCAATCATATCAGATGACCTTAAGGTTAGCAAGCAATGTGAGAAGGCAGTAGGGAGGGTTGGGGGTATACTGGGATGTATAGGGAGAGGCATCATCAGCAGAAAACAGGAAGTTGTTATTCCTCTGTACAGACAGTTGGTGAGACCCCATCTGGAGTACTGTGTCCAGTTCTAGAGACCCCATCTCCGCAAGGACATAGACAGGATAGAGGCAGTCTAGAGGAGGGCAACTAAAATGGTGAAGGGTCTGCAAGAGAAGCCGTATGAGGAGAGACTACAGGAGCTTAATATGTATACCCTTGAGGAAAGAAGGGAGGGGCATGATATAAATTTTAAGTACCTCAGTGGAATCAACAAAGTCCAAGAGGGTAGCATCTTTCAGAAAAAGAGACTTGCAAGAACAAGGGACACAATTTAAAGATAGAAGGAGGGTGGTTCAGGGCAATGTGAGGAAGTATTATTTCACAGAGAGGGTAGGATGCATAGAACAGCCTTCCTGAGGAAGTTGTGGGGTCTAAAACTGTGGGAGAATTCAAGAATGCATGGGACAGACATAAGGCAATTCTTGTGGGGGGTAGGAAGAAATAGGCTGTTGGTTAACTAGGATCTGCAGCCTATCCTGTAGGTAGGGAAATGAGCAGACTAGATGGGCCTAGCGGTCCTCATCTGCCATCAAAGTTTATGTTTCTATGTTCTATGTTTCTATGTCTGAATGAAAGTATGCTCACAAGGAAAAAGCTGTCCTACCACTTATAAAAAGACTTCATAGTTAGCACCTCATTTAGGTGAATGGGATAATTTGCACATTTTCTCCAATCATTTATTTATTATTTATTTATTTGAATTTTGATGATTGGGTAGGTCAACTGAGACAAAGTCTCTTTTTCAGTGATGACCCAAGGAATAAAGTATTCCAAGAACAAAGCATAATACAGTGATACACATAGAACAGTACAATGAGTCAGAATATACAGTTAAGCCATTGATAAATAACAACAGTACCCGAGAAGGCAATAACCAAAGAATTCAGGATTACAGGCAGTTTGCAGGTAGCCAAGAGAGGCAGGAGGCAGATTAACATTTTATACTATGTGCAGGGACATTTATGCCATTCACATACCAAATTTAGACAATTTAAACAGCAAGATAACTAAGAATAGTTAGATTCAACTACATTTGATTAGGGACACAGGATTTGGGTTATAGTCAGATGTTATTCTAGGTGGAGGAGGAGTGAGAATTTGGGAGAATTGCTTGTCTCTGGGAAGGGAGGCTGATTGTGGCCATTCTGGAGATTGAGAGAGAGACGAGTATCATTAGTCACATGTTGCCGTACTTGTTAACAACAGTTTCCTCTGCATGGGGGGGGGGGTTGTAGAACTTATCTTTGTAGAGTTTTTTTTAATTGGTTAATGGTTTTGCAGGAAAGTAGAGGGTGGGGCAAACTGTTCCAAATTCTGAGATCAGTGACAGCATAGGATCTTTGGCCTATCTTAAGCCTGGCCTTCATGATCTCCAGTAATGGAAGGCTAGAAGATCTTAATACATGCAGGGTAGGTTTTAGGAGTAGCAGGCCCTTCAGACTGGGTGGGGGGAGCTGATGAATCATCTTAAAGGTGGTACAGTACATGGGGAAGTCAAATTTGTTGTCAAAGGTTGGCTAACTTAGTTTGTTGAGTACAAGGCAGTGGTGAATATGGGTGAGGGATGAGGCAGCAAAGCAAGCTATGCTATGATATGTCTTTTTTAGCTTCTTCAGCAACGGAGCCTTAACTGAGTGGATGACAGGTGCTGCATAGAATAGACCTGGGAGTAGGTTGGCAGAGGCAGTGGTCACTGTGGCATGCTTTGAGAGGTAGAGTGGTAGAGAGCAGCCCAGATTTTTTTATTAGTGGTTTTAATGGTGTTCTTTATGTGTGCTTTGAACACTAGATTCTCACCAAGTGTGAGCCCCATGTATTTGAATGATGAGACATTTTCCAGTGGAGTACCTGAGGAGGGTTTTAAGAGGAAGGGTGTCTCATGTGGGTTTTGAAGGAGGGTAGATGAAAGAGCATAGTTTTTTTTCTGATTGAGAACCAGCTGGCTATTTAAGAATCAAGATTGTAGGGTGTGGAAGTCTAGCTCAAGATTCATGGTCAGGGTGCAGATATCCTTGGAAGTTCTGTAGAATATTGCATCATCATCATGGATTTGTACTGATGTGCACCACAGTTAAGAGGCAGGTCATTGATGAATATAAAAATAGTAGGGTACCAAGTATGGACCCTTGCAGTACCCCGTCAGTGATTGGTGCTAGAGGGGATAGTGTGTTTGACACATTGAGAGCTATTTGCTAGGTAATTTGAAAACCACATGAGGGAGTTATTATCCAGTCCAATGTGGTGAAGTTTAGCTATGAGCAGGAGGTGATTAACAAGATCAAAGACCCTAGGTCTACAAAGACTGCACCAATGGCTTGGCCCAGATCCATGTTATTGAACATGTCAGAGGTGATACGAAGGAGGGCAGAGTTGATTCCATGATGTTTATGGAAACCATGCTGAAAGTCTGTGAAGATATTTGTTTATTCAAGGAATGAATGCAACTGGTTGTATTCGTTCTATTGAATTTTTGCAATAGGGCAGAGGATAGAAATTGGCCTGTAGTTTTGGGCTGTACCATCCAGACCAGATTTGTGGTCAGGTACCACTACCACTGTTTTCCATTTGTCAGGGATTGAGTGGGTGATGAAAGATTGATTGATTAACATCAAGATGGGCAAGGCAAGGGCTGATGCCCCAATGCAGAGGAATTTAAGGGGCATGGTGTCAAAGCCTGGAGAGCTATCACATTTGAGCCTCTTGAGCAACTTTAGGACCTTGAAATTGGTGGTAGTTTTTCTATGAAAGGAGGGATGGTTGGTCTCGTGTTGATGTTGACTGGTATTGTAGTATGAGCAAAAGGGAGGAAGATCATGTTTGTAGGGAATAAGGTCTGCAAATAAGTAATTTATCCAAGTGGCAGTGTCCAGAAGTGTTGTGAGACTGGCTCCATTAGCAGTCATGGTTCGGGGAACAATGTCTTCTCTGTCATTTAGTAGGATATTCATCTGGTGCCAGAAGCTTTGGGGGTAGTAAGGTTTGTTTCTTGTAAAAATTTAAGATAGCCTCTTTTGGTCACCTTTATTATATTTTTGCATAAATTGCAGAGCTAGCGATAAATAATTAAATCAGTACATACCCCAGATCTCTTAAAAGTCTTCCAGGATTTATCATGTGTGTGCATGAGATCCCTCAGGTCATCTGTTAGCCAAGAGGCAAGGAAGCCTTTGAATCCTCTGGTTTTATAAGGGGCAAAAGAGTCCAGGGCTGCTGTGAACATTGAGAAAAGATAGGCAAGGGCCTAATTTATATCATGGAGGGTGTTAATTGGTGACCAGTTGATGGTGGCTAGGCAGCTGCTGAATTCTTCCTCATTGAACTTGGTCAGATCCCTGGTTTTGATTATTTTGGGGGATGGGTGGGGTGCAGAGCTGTTCCAGACACAATAGGTGGGTGAGTGATCACTCAGGGAGTCTTGTCTCAGTCTCTTTGACAACAAAAAGTTTTCTGATTGGCTGCTTCAACACAAACCAAATGTTAAGTGTTTTAAGTGTACTCATGCTTGGCCAGTTAATTTTGAAACCAAAGACAAGGATTCAAAAGAAAGCAGTGTTACATAAAACCCTTCCTCTGCCTTGCACTGCATTGTTTTGGGCAAACACAAATTCCCTTTCATAATTGTCAATATATTTGAAAATATTTTATTAAAAATTGTAATACTTTTTACACAGTTCAATGTAAAAACTCAAAAATTGCAAGAAATTGCAGAACATGTCAGTTTTTGTGGAGAATAGTGAAAATTGTGGATTCCACCAAAAATATGAGGGTGCAGTTTTACAGTGGCCCTGGTTATTAGCTTAGAGTTTGCAGTGTAAGCTATTTTGGGAAAAATAATCTTAGAAATGTGAACCCCTTTGTAAACTACATTCCTGGGAAGAGCTACAGGCCTTCCTAGGAAATCATAACTAAGACATACTACAGGCGTAAAGGTCCTTCCAGACTTTCTAGGAGAGGCTGGAACAGGCTTAGTCCTTTCAGCATTGCCATTTGGTTTGATCAGTCCTGGCTTATTGTCCAGCAGTAAGTCAGCTTATGATGAAATGGATGCTTCTGCACTTACTGTCAGTTCAGAACTAGAATGAGCACTTTCATTGACTTGTTCTGCTGATTCTAGTTCAGAAGAAACACCTGCTCTGCTCTGAAATTTTAGGTTCATCATCAAGAGGAAACTCCATAAAATGTAAATCATGTAACACATTGCTGATTCTTTCACAATCATCATCTCTGATAGCAGAGTTATCATTTTCAGACATTTAAACTTCATCTGGTATTTCACCATTTTGTTAGCAGTAGTAATCAGGAAGGGAACTCAACTTGGAATGCTTTCTTGAGTTTTTTCTTTAGGACTGTAATTAAAGTTGCCTGTCTGCAATTAGTCAGCCATTTACCTTGTCAAATTCTCTGTATCGTGGCACTCATTTTACTTGTGTCCATCTTGTCCACAATGATAGCAGAACACCCGATCTTGAAAATATGCATCAGGACAGGTGGCCACACAGAGCAGTGGGGCATGTTTAGGAGCTTCATCTTGGATTAGTCTGCTTTCCAAGGTACCAGGAAGGACCCCATGCCACTGGAACAGCTCTAGCACTATGTCACACAGCTGGACTAATTGAGCCTCTAACCTGCTCAGCCTGTTACTTAAAGAGGGTGGGCCAGTAGTTTCTTTGGAGCCTGAAATCCCCACATCCTTATTGGGACACCATGGCCAAGGATTATCTTTAGAAGTAGCTTCCTGGCCAGAAGCAGGTAATGCAAGGGTGACCCCAACCCAACAATCATCTCAGTCTGGTTAGTGTTCAGCTCCCCACACTGCCCACATTAACAATATATAGGAGGGGTAATCAACCAAAACAATGTTGCATTTGCAGCTGAAACTTTATTGAACATGGGTTATGATTTTTCCCATTTTAACCTGATTTGTGTCCTGGGCATTCACACCACCCTGGTCAAATATTTTTAGCAAAGCATGTTGTAATCTTATCAAGTAGGCAGACAACAGCTTCCCGTACTGCTGACGCATAGACTTCAACTTCCACATTAACTGATTCACGTCCTCATGAGGGTCAAAAACTGAGGCTAAGACATCCAAATACTGCTGAGAGTACTCAGCAGACCCCGTAGATTGGAGCTCCTAAACTCCATTTAAGGCACATCCCCTAAGGTTCACTATACTTACTTGGCATTTCTGATCATCAGTACTCGACCAACTTTCCACCATCCAGGTTGCATGTTCTTTACAGGTCTTCCAATTGTCCTCTCTGCTGCGAGTAGGGATGACACCAGAAAAGATACCACCCATGACTCAGGCACACCGGTGGAGAGTGCTGCTAACCAATCTGTAGTTTGTTTTACTGCCAGTTTTACAATTAACTTTAAAGGTGGGGTTGGCCACTAGGGAGTTGCTAATCCCAGTGGTGCCTCTAAGATGTAACCCCTAGATGGTGCTATCCCTATGGTTACTACCTCTGTCTGTATTTCTGAGCACAGGTTCAGGGGCCAGGATTCTGTGTTAAGACACTGCCACCCAGAATGACAGTAATAGGGTGGCTGTATAACCTGTTATAGCCCTCTGGGAAGTCATAACCACCCACTAATCTCCCTAGTTAGTTTGGAAACTTTAACAGCATTTACCACACAGTCAGTAAATAACAGTAATAATATGCACATGCCCTTCACACTTACTACCAGGGTCAGACCTTAAATGATATGCCTAGAGACCCACTGTAAAACAAGGTTATCAAGACCACTGCACACTTTCACCACTGTAACACAACTAATAATATGCACATAAGCCAGTTTATACATGAAATAACATTCAGATTTATTTAGGGGATATTAACAAGGAAGGGGCCTGAATTTAGTTGAATGATTACTATACTGATCATATTCAGATTATTTGCATGCACTTTTAGAAACAGAAACATAGAAACATAGAAGTTGAAGGCAGACGAGGACCACAAGGCCCATCCAGTCTGCCCATTTCTTGTTCTTCCTTATAAATGTGCCACCGGCCTTTGCTCTGTCAATGGCCTATCTATTCAAACTCATCTGTATTGCTCCCTTATGCCTATCCCATGCCTGTTTGAAGCCCTGCACTGTATAGAAACATAGAGGTTGAAGGCAGATAAGCACTGCAAGGCCCATCTAGTCTTCTCATTTCTTTTTCTACCTTATAAATGAAGTTTGTCCCAAAATACATTATCAAAAAGTTTATTGTGTGGCTAATAAGCCTTACAATGATAAAAAGAGAATACAAGTATAAATCTTTATAAAATTACGATTATATTAAAATACTTTATAACTTTAAACATCTTAAAAAGACAAAATGTAGCTCCTTACAAAATTACAATTATATTATCATACTTAATAACTTTAAACATCTTAAAAACCCAGGATGCTCAGTTCAGACAACATTCAGGTTCTTCCTGATTTTATCTATTGCTAGTAAATATTTGGCAACTCGTTCCAATGACCAAGCGTCAGTTGTGTGTAACAAAATATTAGTTAACAGCTTTTTGTCTAGAATATACATCTCATTCAAGAAAGGACCTACCCAGTACATCCTTTGTAACTGGTACCAAGTACAATCCCATAGTACGTGTACAAGATTTTCCTCACCCCCAAAGCACAATCACAATCCCCAGATATATATCATTCTACCTTATAACGATGAAGCAAAACATTACTTTTTGCTTGTTCAAACTTAGAATTAGAGAATGTGACTCTCATCCTAGTATCTACCAGAATTTCCAGGTAGGGTTTAAAGCCAAAATAATAGTTGTTTTCTGAAAAACATTTTGAGTAATTTGAAGATTTAATTAATTGTAAGTCTTTATTGATCCAGTTGTTTACAATTTTCCTTGCAATATATGATTTATATTTTAAGCTAAGAAAAATACCTTTTTCTTTATCCTTTTGAGGTTATTTAATTTATTGCCCCTCATTATTTTCATTAAGTTTGTATACCATAATTTTGTTTGATACCCATATTATACCATTTTTCTTTCTCCCTTACCGCTATAGATGCCAGTGCTAAGAATCATTTCTGCTCAAGATGAGCCAGTAATTTACTTTTCTAGATTCCATTAAAGCATCCAGATTATTTAGTCCCAATTCTGTTCTCAGATACATGACTGGAAATGAGTGACCCACCTTGAATAGCGAATGTAAATATTTATATAAAGGGACACGTACCTTATTTAGGTTAGTTATGTCCCATATTTCAGAACCATAAAGTAGTTGTAAGTCAAACTTAGGTTTTATAACTTGCATCAAAGGCTTTAAGGTCATCCATCCATATTTTAAATTAAAAGGAACAAGACACGCTATTGTACTCTTTAACTTATCTAACAAAATTTGAGAGTGTTGTGACCAGTTTGTGTTTTCTTAAAAGTATACAACTAAATACAGGTACCCTTCGACTGTTTCCAATCTCTTCTTCCCCAATGTCCAAAATGTAGAACTTTTCTTTTGCCCCTTAGAAAAAATCAGGACCTTTGTTAAATTCAGATTTATTTTTAACTTTAAAATAGAAGATTTTGCTAATATGTTATTAACATTCTTTTGTAATCCTGCTTTTGATAGTGAGAATAAAACTAGATTGTCAGCATATGCTAATAAGGGACATTTGCAATCATTTATATTTGGTATGTCAATAAATTCCTCAGCACTATCTCTATCTCTATATCTATATATAAAGAGAACACTAGAGGTGCTAGAATACAGCCTTGTCTTACACCCCTATTTATTTTGAGTGAGGAAGAAATACCTCCTTTCCTGCCCAGTCTGACCTTAGCCCAATTTACCTTGTATAGTTGGGAAATAATTGAAACCAAATTATAATTTATAACCCTATTCAACAATATCATCCAGAGCATTTCTCTTGAAATGAGATTGAATGCTGAAGAATAATCCACAAAAAAAGTGTACATCATTTGTCCCCTAATTTGTATGTACTTTTCTACTAAATGATGTAAAATGAAGATATTATCTAAGAAGAAAAACAAGACCTAAAACCTGCCTGATAGATGGCCAAGCCACCAGTTCTTTCTACTTCTTTTTTCAGTCTTTCTAATATAACTCTAGCAAATATTTTTGAGTTAATATCCAAAAGACTAATTGATCTATTCTATACATAGTAGGGTCCCTTTTACTGCCCTTTTTGTGGATTGGAATAATAGTAGCACCTCGCCAAAAATCTGGTAAGTTATTTGAATAAATACATTTATTATAATTTTCTGTTAAATATCTACACCAAAGATAAGGGGAGGAGAGAAATACTTCCTCCACAGGAATATCATCTGGTCCTGGGTCTTTGTACTATTTCAGTAGTGCCAGGGCATAGTAAACTTCATCTAGTGTTATCTTTGAGAAACTTCAGTTAACTAATAAAGGTGCCTGTGTTTTCTGGTTTTCCAGCACAAAAAAAGATAGAGGAAAAATGTAGAATCCACCTTTCTTCTGCTTTGTAGGTATCTGTTTCTGTTTTATGAGATTTAGTTCTCTTAGAGACAAGTGTGAAAAAACTTTTGGTGTCATTATGCTGAACTGCTTTTAACATAACCCCCCCCCCAAAGTTTGTTATAATATTTATTTTTATTCTTTATAATCAATTTATATATTTTTTCTCATAATTGAGTTTCCTTAAAGTTTGCTTGTTACAGGTTGATCTGTAATCTTTAAGTAAACCTTTTATTTGCAATTTCCTTTGTTTACATTCTTTATCAAACCAATTATACTCTTTGTATGGTTTCAGTTGACATTCCAGTGTGGTCCTAATATTTGAAAATTAATTATTTAAATGCAAAGTTAAACACACCAGTTTTCTACTTTGTAATAATTTATAGTCCAAATAAAGGAAAGATTCCTGAAGCATTTTATCAATTTTAATCTGTGATCTTTCCTGCCATATAATTCTTTTGTTCATTCTAATTTCTGATATTGACATAGGAGGCACAACCACGCTCTCAGTTGAATTACTTATGTTATTTAATTATAGCACTAATGGCAAATGATCACTTTCTGATCTTAAGCATATGTTTAATCCTTTCTAATAATCTAATGGACCAGGCAAAAATATATAGTCAACTACAGATGCACCCCTGGATGAAACACAAGTAAAGTGTCCTTCCTGGTCCCCATCCAGTCTGCCATTTAATGGGTACAACAAAAAAATCAAGCATGTAATCTGTGAGCTTGTTGCCATTATTATTTGTTTTTTCATCCTTAGAATTTCTCTGTAACACACCCTCATTTAATGGAGATATGATCAAGTTATCGACCAGTCCATCAAAAGTGCCTATGCGTGCATTAAAATCCCCTAAGACACACAAATCAGCCCACGATACTCGTGTGTCAATCTCATTGTATCATGTGTAAAGTTAAACCATCTATCCTCTGTATAATATTCTGAATTTTCTGGGGGCATATTGTAGTTAAAAATTAGAAGAGATGTTTCTCCAATTACTAATTCAAGGACAATATAATTAGAATGTTTAAATATTTCTATAACCTTATCAAAGGATCCTATTTTAACAAAAGTTGCAGTGCCCCCAGATGGTCTCCAAATATTTTTTTTACTTTTAAACCCTGTACGGAATAACACTGATGGCCATTTAAACTAACTTGATCATGCTCCCCATTTCTGCACTTTTAGTCCCAAAATAAGCAGTTCTACAACACTGGGTACCCAGGATGGAATGCTGGCTAGTCAGAGGCGTTGCCTGGGATAGCTGGCATTAAAATGTGCAGTCAAAGGAGCTTTTCTTGAGTAGGTGTTGTCTTAGCTTGGTCTTGAAAGACCCCAATCTCAGCATGGCAGCAAGATCAGTACTGAGGTTATTGAGCCAGAGTGGTGCTTGGTAGGCATATGACCGCAGCCCTTGGGAGTTTCTGCAGTGTGGGACAGTGAGAAACCTGATGGACAGAGCTCCTGGTATGGTGTGAGCCTGTGGATAAGCCTAGCAGATTTGTGACTCCAAGGGGTTCCAGTCCAAGTAGTGTTTTCTTAGCTAATAGGCAGGCTTGGTATTGTATCCTATTTTCAAGTTGTAGTCACCCATCTTGCTCATAGAGATCACAAGTGTGCGTTAAGTGGGGGGAACTGGTGAGCAGTCTGAAAGCTTTGTTGAGGGCTACTGCTATCATACGTAGTGACGTGGTAGTGGCTGAGCTGTAAATGACCAATCTATTGTCAATAAAGGAGACAACTGAGTTTTGGATTGTGGCTTTTAGAGCTTAAGGTGTCAGGCATTTCTTGTGCCTGTGCAAGAGCCCAATTCTTATGCTGACTGTTATGGCCACATTCTCAATGTGTTCCGAATAGGAGAGGGAGAAGTCTAGTGTAACCCCAGGTATTTGAATTGCTCCACTTATTCTAGTGTAACTCCTACATAGTGAGTGACGTTTAGGGATGTTACTTTGTGTTTGCTTCTAGCACTGTTACAAAGCATTGCTTTAGTCTTTTTATAGTTCAGAACCAGCTTGTGTACTCCAAACCAGTCTTCAGTTTGTTCAAAAGCAAGTTGTAGCTGATTTTTCAGGGTGTGACGGTCCTGGTGAGAAGTAAAAATAACAGCATCATCTGCACAGAGTAGGATCTGTTGGTCACATGATCGAGGTAGGTTATTTACAAAGATGCTGAAAAGGAGGAGTTCTAGAATTGACACCTGGGAACCCAGTGAACCAGAAGGTGCCCAGATGTGACGTTTCAAATCTCTACTTGCTGGGAGTGATCAGCTAAGTATCATTTCAACAAATCAGTTGCATGGTTAGAGAGGCCTTTAGAGGTGAGTTTTTGAAGTAGTAGTACAGAGTAACTGACCATGTCAAAAGTCTTTGTTAGGTCAATAAAGTTTGCACCTGCAAGGTTGTCCTGATCCAGTGAGCTATGAATGCAGCTGGTGAATTCCAGAAGAGCAGATGTGGTACTGTGCCCTTTCTGAAATCTGTGCTCTTCCACGCACTGGATATTGTATTTGTCAAGGTATTCTACCAACTGGTCTGATATTATGCACTCCAATGCTTTTGACAGTGGTGGAAGGATAGAAAAAGGCCTGCAAATTGAATGTAGTGCCTGGTCACCACTCTTGTGTACTGGTGTTACCAGGGCTGACTTCCAAGCTTAGGGGAATTGAGCCAGTTGCAAGGATAAGTTCAGCAGCTTAGTAATGGGAGCTAAGATTTCTTCAAGTGTAAGGAAATTAACTTGAGGTTGAGTGTGTTGCCACTTTTCCTGGATTTTCATAGCACCTTACAAATGTACTTTCTTGCTTGATTGTAGTTGACAGATTTGAAATAGAAGGGAGGATGTATGGGTAGGTCCTCAGCTTTGGCTTGAGGTTGGGTTGGATTCTTCAAAGAAATTAACCAGAAGTACACTACTAAGGTCAGTAAATGCTTTGCTGAACTTGCTGGCAATTGTCAGAGGGTCAAGAGTAGGGGCACCATCGATGTTGAGTATTTGAGGAGCCTCTTTCTTGATTTTCCCTGTTGCATCTTTTAAATTGTTCCAGAAAGACTTGCTGTTGCCCCAAGAGGTTTTTAATGCTTCCCTGAGATGGTTACTTTTAGTGGAGTAGATACCCTGGGTGCATTCGTTCTGTAGTCTTCTATATTTGTGGAGGTCTGATTGCTTGCCAGAGTTTTTTGCCCTATGCCACAAGTTGTCCCTGTTTTTTATGTGGCCTATTAAGTTCTGTATGATCCAAGGGCTGTTTCTTCCTCAGACCTTGGTCATCTGTACTGGAGCATGGCAGTCGTTGGCAGCATTGAATTGTTTGATAAAGTACTGAAGTGCAGTGTCCATATCCTACGCTGTGTCAAGGTGGGGCCAATCAGTTTTGCATAGCTGTTCCTTGAGGAAACTCAAGGTGTCCCCTTTTTGGTTTTCTATTTGAGATTTTGGGGGGGGGTGCATTGAATTTGTTGGTCCAGCTCCAGGTGTCCAGGAGTGATCACTGAGTGAGTCTGGGTGGACTGTCATATTGGAGTTACGATCCAGGAGGTTTGTGAGGATCCAGTCTAATAGTGTGCTAGTTTTATAATTGGTTCTGGTGGGTAAGTCAACGAGTTGCGTAAGATATTGCACAGCTACATAGTCCTTGTATCAGCCAGACGGGGCACCAACCAATTGATATTGAAGTGTTGGAGTCCCCTAAAATGATGGATTCAGAGTTGAGGTACTGACATCTAATGACCTTTATAAGTTCTTCAAACCCTGGTAATTTCACTTCAGGAGGGATGTAAATTGAGAGTATAGAAAGTGCTTTATTGTGGGCCCCTAGCAGGATTTTTATGGGGAGAGTCTGTGCAGGACTGGCTAAGCAGGGTAATGGAAGAGCAAACCCCTTGATTGAGTCTTTAATGTATTACTCTTTTTGAGATCCTGCCATTCCTGAATAGTGTGTAACCAGGTACTGAGACAGCAGAATCCAGTTTTTTTGGAGTGAGCCATGACTCAATGACTGAGAGTATGCCAGGGTTGTGTTATGAGACCCAGACTTGCAGGCAATCTATCTTTTTGAGCAGACTGCAGATATTTATATTGGCAAGTGTAATTGTTCTGTCCTGATTATTGTTGCTTGGCAATGAGTCCCCAGCTGGGCTGGGATTTGGGTGTACACTGGCAGACATAAGTAGGAGGAGAAGGATGAATCTGAGCAGATAAACTTTTAGCTGTGCTCTACAAAGCTTGCTGTTCATTTGCTGCTCAGTTGAAGATCTTTTATGGTTATGATGGCTGTGTAGGCAATGGGAGTATGGTAAGTATAAGAAAGACAGGGGGTCAGAGGAGATCAGCTGTCTTTGATGCCATATTGTGAGCCAGCTGAAATGGTTAAGGCTTGGTACTAAGGTGTAGGTTACATCTGTGATGCACTGAAAGAATCCTTATGGGAGAGGTAGGCCCTTGCTGGGTATCAGTGTAGTATATATGCCCACATAGTGCAAGCAGGGTCATAGCCAGGAGAGTTCATTGCCGAGACCCCATCTCCAGTAGTATGTCAGGGTGTGAGTAGAGCCTCATGGTTATTCTGATACCAACAGTGCATTGAGGAGTAGGGCACCCATCCATATAGGGGCTTATAACCAGAGACTATGGCCACTTGTAGAGCAGCTGTGGTGGTCTGGATAGGAGGTACTCAAGGCTGGAAGAGGGAAAGGGTTTAGCTGCAGTGGATGGCAGGAGGCCACCAGGGCTTGAGGTGCTAAAACATTTGAAAGCATTGGAGGGTGGGGGATAGGAAGCAGTGGGAAGGTTGCAATCTTCAGGCTTGCCAGGCTGAATTTCACTTAGGCAATAGGCAGTGGGGAGGTTGGCAGAGGATTAGATATGAGATTGGGGGGGGGCTGGTGGGGCAGTGATAGTATGATAGGACAGGCCTTAAGTTGTAGAATTATTCAGCACAGGAGGGGTTATGGTGTCTTTATAAAATTAAGCAGCATTAGGTAATTTAAATTATTAATCATTACACAGGCAAAGGGGACCAGCCTAACAGTGGAGGAAAGGCAGGCAAAGCAGCCTAGCAAATGGTCAGCTTCCAGAATAGATTGCAGAGCCCTAGCAGGGCTGATTATTAGCTAGCAGGGCTAAGAATGTGGGAGTGTCTTACATGTATTTAAAAGAGGCCTGAGCAGGGGTGGGGTGGGTGAGAGAAAACACACCACAGAATTCAGCAGCTGTGAGATAGCAAAGTAGAGAAGCAGTTCAGATTGTAATGTCTTCCCTCGGAACCTACCCCTCTAGGATCCAGCTCAGATCCTAACTATCTGACCTGAGATGCATCACTATTTGATGCCAGATCCTAACTATCTGACTGAGGATACCTGGATCCTAATTAGGATCCATTGCTATCTGACCCCAGATACTAATTAGTTGACCTAGGATCCCTGGATTCTAACTAGGATCCAGCACTGTTTGACCCTGGATCCTACATCTGTCTTTGGTAGGATTTCTTGGACATGAGCACTATCTGACAGGTAGTGGTAGGATCCACAAATGCACTATCTGAGCAACACTCTTTAGAACATAAAGTAAAGGGATCTGGTTTTATGTAGCACCTTTCACACAAATCATATCCAGCAGTGCTCTACAGTCTAGAAGAATGAGTTGAGAGAATATAGCTGCCATTAGGTACACAAGGAGATGTAAACAAAGTAAAAATAGATTACACTGAAGTTAGCACAAAGAGATGAAATGACTTGCTGAGGGCCACAGAGGGGACAAGTGATGGTTGTTAGATTCAAACCTGGGTCTCCTGATTCACAAGTATGTGCTCTTGCCACTGCACCTGTTACAGACATGAGCTACCCCCTCCCTCACAAGCAGTAGCACACTCTGAAAACTTGGTTCCTGCCATCAGTCACTAGTAGACCTCCACGGCAGCCTAGCAACAGCCCCTGCTCAGCAAACAAGTCCATTACTGTTGTTGTCCATCATTGCTCTTCCAACCCAATTACACCAGATGAAAATCCAGTTCTGGGCCTGGCAGTGAAAAGCAGCTGCAAAAGAAAGAAAAAGATAATGCAGATAAGAAAGGCTCAGAAAATATTAAGTCAAAATGAAGACCCCGAAAGGGATTGCAATAATGGGTACAAAAATACTTGGCCTAAGATGAATCCCTCAAGTAAAAGGGAAAAGCAAAAAAAAAACAAACAATGGACATAAAAATGCACAGTGGTATGAAAGATGCAGACATGAAACTTGTGGATGCACAAATATAAAATCAAAATAGGGGAAAAGTATCATAATTATGGACAAAAAAATCACAGGAAAGTGTTTTCAAAAAAAGTAATGTATCTGAACCAGACCAAACAGACACTAATTACTCCCAAGATACCCCAGACTTTGTAACAAAGGCCTTAAAAGTGCTGGTTGGAAAACAACTCCTGATTGGAAAGGCTGGGACCCAAACCATCCCAGCACCTCAGCAGAAACAGGTCAGTGTGATAAACATTAGAGATGGGGCAAAGTTTCATTTTGCTGTGAAGTTCTCACAAAATTGGCAATTTTGCTACATGAAATATTTTGTGGAATTTGAGCATTCTGCGAAATATTTCATGGATGTAAAATTGCAAAATTCCACTTATGAAATCTGAAATTTCGCTCATGAGCAGTGAAATTTTGCCCATGAGTAGCAAAGTTTCTCATTTCAGATCCATAAAAAATTTCACGAAATGCCAGAAATTCTTGAAATTTTTCATGGAACAGAGGTTGTCAACTTTGCAAATCTCTAATATGCATATTACAAATTTAAGCACTGAAAATCATGATAATGAACACAACACCCTAGAAAACATTTTAGAGCTAACAAATGTTGATGAAGGAGATATTTTAGAGGAAAATGGAGAAGAGTCAGACTCCTTTATGGAAGTAGAGGAGAAAACTATACAAACTGAAAAAGAAAATAGTGACCAAGAGGCAGAACAGGTACAAGGGAAACTCACAGGAGGAGCATGGGGCCAAATATAAGAGTACGTCTTTTTCATGAAAATGTTAGATTTGCAGCTGAACCAGTGAAGCACAGAAATGTGGTCAGATTAAAATATAAGGGAGGCCTAGATGAACCCCCAGACAGGATTTTTGTGGAACAGAAGCTGATAAAAAATGTCTAAAATGTTATGCATATGAAATCTATGCCCTCATACGTATTCCAGGAGAGTAAATGTATGACATCAGTTTCAAACACCCTACAGGATTAGATCATGTTTGAAAACTATATCATAAAAAAAGAACACACCCCTGCGGAAATCATTTATTGCAATCCCTTTGAAAAAACCTGCATATAGACATGAATTAACCTATTGAAAAATGAAGGAGTGAACGTAGCTGACAGTACATCTTGGTTATCACAGACAAGCAAGGTTGTAGGACAATTTGAACCAATTCTAGACAAAGAACATGTTTGAGCTGGCCCGGTGGCACTGAGAGTTGAGGCGCTGGATGCCACACCTCATGCCACACCAGTGACCCTAGTTCAGGAGCGATCTCAGGGGCCAGGGGGTCGGTAGGGGAGGGATTGATTGAGTGCCTGATGGGCTGCTCTCTAATCCTAGGGAAGGGTATTGGGTGCCTGGTGCTCTGGTGGCCCCTGGTGGAGATCATGGTTGCCACAGAAGCATGGGTGGCACATAATAGCGTGCCTGATGCTGGCAGGGTTGCCGTGTGCAAAGCGTTGGGGGGTGCGCATGCAGGAGGGGAGGGGTTGGGCAGAATAAGGAAAAAAATGGCTCATCAGGATAGTTGATGGCACCTGTCCTTCGTGCCAAGCACTGGGTTCATCTTGGCCTGCCTCATCGCTTCTCCACCCAAGCCCCGCCTGCATGCCAGAGTCTGCCTCATCAGGGAGCGCAAGGTAAGGAGTCGGGCTACCCTCCTCAACAGGTTAAACCAGGGGTGCTGGCTGTGGGTGGGGGGGAGAGAGAGCACAAGCTGCAGCGATCCTCAGGCAGGGCTGGACAAGGATAAGGCTGCCCAAGAGAGTTCCCCCAAGCTGTGACCAGAGAGAAAGATACTTGGAAAAAAAAAACACATTTGGACAGGGGCTGGAAGTATAAAGTAATCTTAACACAAACTGGAGGAGAAGTGCAGTACCTTCCAAACTGTTTCTTCCTGGGACAAGATAGAGGAGTGTTTTTTATGTAGGTCAGCCTGGGGCCTGTTACAGGTGTGGAGTGAAAGGACACCTCAGCAATGTATGTGACAAAATAAAATACAGTCTATGTGGAGAAAGAAGACACCATGGCATGTAATGCAAAAACCCAATGAAATGCAACTTAAGTGATGAAAAAACACACTTATAGGAATTTCCCCTGGGCCTCCCACAACAGCATAGACCCTGCTGAACAGGCTGAACAAGATCTTTGTATGACACTAGCACACACAAAAAAAAGAGTAATTCTAGAATGGAAAACACTGAACTATTAGTGTTGGGAGAAGGAGACATCAAGAATGTACCACCATTATAACAGGGAACAAATGAAAAAAAAACTTTTCAAGGAAATATCATCAGTGATCAAAAGGAAGCACCGATACCAGAGCAACAAAATGGGCCTAAGGACCCCCCTTCCAGGACTTAGTACTGCAGAGAAAACTCAGTCTCCAGAGGCTATGCCCCCGGCCCCCACCAGCTCTGGCAGAAGGTCCTTTCAAAATGGTAGAAAGATCAAAAAAGAATACACAACAATCAAAAAAAAATGGAAAGAACAATTAGACATGCAAAACAAATATGAAGTGTTACAAAAGAGAGGCTGGGGAGAGGGAGGAGATGATTAAGATCATTCTTCAATGCAGCCCTCACAACCAGCACGATCATCTGATTATGAATCCTGAACAGACACCAAAAATTTCAAAAAAATGGAAACCAAACCAGGACAAGAGGATAAAGGTTACAACTCAGAAGACGTGACTACTCCCACCTCCAAAAAATTAACAGACCATCTTACATGTACTATTGCAAATGTAAACAGGATCAAAAGTATCAAGAAAAGAATGACTACTTATGGGATTTTTTTCGCAATTTATTTTTACCTTTTGTCCACTTCCAATGCCGGACTCAGCCCAGTCATGGACTTCACCGAACCTCGCTTCCAAATCAGCTCGACTCCCTAGTTGCCCCCTTGGCTTGCCCGCCAGGGTGGGGCCACAGCACCGGCCAAGGTACCATGGACATGGATCAGGTTGGGGGAGCCAGCCTGGGAGCTATGAAAAAGTGTCGAGGTGGGCTTTATGGAGGCACTGGCTGCGGGTGTTTTTGACCCCCTATTTTTCTTGGGGGCTGGGGTGCGCAATGACATCCAATATCTGCCCCACCCCGAGGATGTCCAGACCTTGGCTGCCACAGTACACCTGTCCTGCACCAGGGGTCCATCGAGTACTGCATGTACTCCACACCCTCTCCACAGAGAAGGAGAGCAGTCCGTGGGATGTTCCATCCTTCTGCCCCGGCCGGCCATCTGATGACCTGGATCCATTCCCGAACCTGGGTCATCAGTGTCACAAGCAGAAATCCACCCGCTGCACCAACAGGCCTGCTACTTATGAGATTTTAAATGAACTGGGAGAAGCTATATCTTATTTACAGGATGTGAAGCTGCACATCATCTCAGAAATAAAACAGGCACAGAAAGAATGGAGATGGGGACACTCTTTTTGATCCATTAATATAGAAATAGTTTCTGGAGTTGGGATTTTTTTTCACAGTATAACAGTTGAGAGTTCATAAAGTGGTAGACATATAGCTAAGCATGGCCCTATTGATGGATATAACAATACAAAACAGACAAATTAGATTAATAAATGTGTATAACCCTCTTGATTTAGTGCTCTTAATTGGGGAACATGTGCAGGAAATAACAGGAAACCATTGGATGGGAGTACATTCCACAGTGTGGTTCCAGTTGGATATGGGCAGGGAAAGCATACCGATGAAGACCAAATTATTGGATCTTAGGAGGAAGGACTTCAGAAAAATGGGTGAAGTGCTAAGGAGCCACCTGGTGGCTATCAGAGCATATATGGTGGTGGACCAAAGGTGGTTCATCATTAAGGAAGAAATATTGGTTGCCAAAGAGGAATGCATTAGGTTCTAGGGGAAGAACACAAGGGCCAAAGTGCCCAGCTGGTTCAGTTCCGAGGTTGCAGAGGCAGTAAGGGAAAAGAGATTAGCTTATAGAAAATTCAGAAAGCCCAAAAGAGAGGTGAATAAGTAACATTTCCTAAGGTTGGCTAGTGAGGCAAGAAAGGAAGTCTGGTGAGCAAAGACACAGAAGAAACTGCAGATAGGTGAAGGAATTAAGAAGGGAAGAAGGCTTTCTTTCACAATATAAGAGAAAATAGGCCCGAGAAGGAAGGGAGTTTTAGGTTTAAGAAAGGGGAGGAGTGAGTAGAGGATAATGGGGGAAAAGCAGAGATACTAAATGAATACTTCTTTTCCGTTTTTAACCAAGGAGAAGGATGGGCCAGTGCCTTCAGGATGAAGAAGAGGATGGGGGAGGGGGCACAGATGTAGTGATAGAGGATGATAGAGTGAGGGAAGGACTGCTGGCATTGAAGGTGGGCAAATTACTAGACCCGGACAGAGTACATCCAAGGGTAATAAGGGAACTAGCTGAGTAGCTGGCAGGGCCACTGGCAGACCTATTTAATAGTTAAGTAGAGTCAGGCATGGCACCATGGGACTGTAGAACAGCAGATGTGGTGACATAATGGAGCAGTTAAAAAAATTGTGGCACTCTGCATTCCAAAGGGGCTGTTGTCAATGCCCCTCTTATTCTTGCCATAGCACAGGGTATCAGTAAATCAAGTGCCCCACACTTGTTGAAAGAAAATGGGGGAACAGCGGAGCTTGCTAAGAAGTGGGCTTGGATGTTTGTAAATATGATTGGGAACATTAAACAGAAGGGAACAAACACTGCTAGAAAAACTCTCTCCTGGGTTGGCTCGGTGGTGCAGAGGGTTGAGGCACTGGTATCTTACCTCACTTCATGCTGGTGACCCACATTTTGAAACAACCTTGGGCCACCGGGGTGCCAGCTTGGAGGGGGTTGGAAGAGGATCAAGCTATGGCTTTCCTTTCCATAGGGGTGGATGCTCACTCCATCATAGTCCCACCCACACTGGGATGAGGTATGGGGGGTAGTGCAGGTGGTTAGGAGTGGTGACATAAGCTTAGGGAGAGGTGGAAGGGGCCTCCAATTCCCGGTAGTGCATGATCCTCCACGTATGTATGTGCACGTGTATGCCGTGGCACCGGGGGGAGTAGGAAATACAAATACAAAAGTATGTATTGGAAAAAAATAAAACTCTGTCTGATCACATTATTTTGAAGGCATGATTCCTAAGCAGGCAGCCAGTGTATCCTAGGAGCTCATGCCTTGAACTTGCTATCACTGCTGATGAAACCAGGTTAAGCATGATTCCTGTGTCTGAATGAACAATGGCTGTCACTGGTTTGGAGACTAGTATCAGTAGCAGAGTTAGGGAACGAGAGGCAAGTGTTGATGATGCTGGCATTCACACTGGTGAGTTTCTGCCACGACAAGTGATTTATAAAGGAAAAACAGTGGCTTGTCATTCATCACACAATTTTCCAAAAGGGTGGTCAATTATGCACTTCACCAACCTCTGAGCAAAAGAGTTTACTATGGTGGAGTACATAAAAGATGTGCTGATACCATATTTTGATAACACAAAAAAGAAACTTGGTCTGCCCTGAAAGCAAAAGGCACTGATGCTTCTTGATCAGTTCCAAGCACACACCACATCTACTGTTCTCAATTTACTTGAGGAGTCTAACATAGTGCTCATCTTTATTCCAGCCTTCTGCACCAACCTTTATAGTCCCTTGACATCAGCATTAATAAAACTTTTTACGGATAACCTACATTGATGCTTCACAAACTGGTGTGCTGGACTGATCGCAGATAATGTGGCAAAGGGCAGCCAGGAGTTTCTAATTTATTTATTTTTTTACAACATTTGGCCTTAACTCTGCCACTTACAGTCCAGCTGACCTAACAGTTTCAAGAATGGCATATCAGCACTGTACCACATTGACATATAAGTGTCATTTTGTTAATGAACCCCAAAATGTGTTTTGGGGGTTCATCCTCAAAAATAGATTTGGGGGTACATTATTAAAATAATGGTTTCATGTCATAATAGTGACTGCAAAAGAGTGACTGGTATTATGGCAAGTGTATATCACTAAAAATGCAAATTTGTGATATACATATGCCAACCAGAAGATATCTGGCAACTAAAGTAAGTGTTGATGTGGGAGGACTGCCCTCAACACACACACAACCCTGATTTTTGATTGCCAACTCCAGGGGAGGTATATGTCGGGGAGGGGCAACGCTCCATAAGGGGGAAAAAATGGCTGCAGCAGTACTGTTGAAATGACAATTGTCACAGCTTCAGAATCCAGAGATCCTGGTCCCAGAACATGCATACCAAATTACTGGCTAGTCTAGTCAAAACTGGACACATTATTATGGTGTAAAAATAGGGGTTCAACATAGCAATGCATTTGTGTTCCTAACTATAGTGGCACTGCTGTGTCCTTATATTAAAAGTGTTATTTAATTTTATTGGTGACAAGACTGATTGCAAATAATGCATAGTGTTTCTCAACAAGATTATGATTTCAGCAAGAGAAACTAGTGCAGAATATAACACGTAAAAGGTACCCCAGGCTTAAAAAATATTTAATAACTGTACCACCAAGTTGTTTGCAGGTATCCATGTTTTATTGCTATTATTTCACTTGGTTTGTGGAGTTTTAAGACACTTGGGGTAGGAGCTGGGAGTGCAGTTGTGTGTTTCTTTCACAGTTTACACTCTGTTATCCATATTTTACAGTACAGTAAACTGTGTTATTTATGGATGTGAGCCACACTTAGAAATAACTAAATGTGTGAATTGACTAACAGTTTTAGCAGTGAACAGAGAGGTTTCTCATTGAAGTCAGTGAGTCATGTGGTCATCAATGTAATATATATATAGAATAAAGGATGGGGAAGTTTATAGTATGACAATTTGATGCTATAGTACATAAACCCCAAGATCAAAGCCCAAGGAGTTTGTTAAATAATTTCTCACTGATGTTGTGTGCATTAAATTTGAGTCTGTAACACACTTCCTAATCTTTTATTTTATATAATTGCTGATGAGCAATTTTCTCCAGCCCCAAACTGTAACTTTCTATGTGACACACACATACACACACACACACACACACACACACACACACACACACTTACTTTCTTTGTCTCCCTCTCAACTCTTCTCTCTGCAGTTGAGTTTTTTTGGTGTATATTTTAACTTACAGTATGGAGTGGTCAATGGTGATCTCTCTTCAGTAGCACTATGGGAAGTCAGCTATGGTCCCGTTTCTGCTCGCTCGATGTTACCAAGCTGACAAACAGCAGGATTAACCAAATTTAATGTTTTTTATTTGGAAAAATAGAGCAGATGAGATATACACTTAAAAAAGTATTTTAGGAGCACAGAGTACTGTTTTTAGTGGTGGCTCCTCAACAAGAGAGAAATATTGCCACCATGTTTGTAGAAACATGCAGTCTGTCCACATTGAGAATGAAACCAAATGAGGGAGTGGTAGGTTGTGAGTGACAAAGCATATGTTCGCTGTAATAAACCACAAATTATTACAGCAAATATCAGCTGGCTGAGCCGTATAAGAAAAAACTGCTCACCTATTACTATATAAAGATGAATATTTATTTAGCTTTTGTTGACCGGGTAAGTGTACTAGCCATAACATGACTATTGTCAGGCACAACCTGGAAGAGTACAACAAAGTATAACAGGAAGAGAACATTGCAGAAGTGCAGGACAATTACATGTAGGTAGGTCAAAACAGTATCAATAACTTATAACACAAGCATTCAACATAACACTGCAAAAGGTAAGAATACAAAGAACAGTTTTGTACATAACAGAGCAAAGAACAGTTTGTATAGGGATAGGATACAGCAAACACATGATATAACAAAATAAGGGAAAGTCAGTGAAGGGAGGAGACAAGTGAGGGTAAGCACTTTGCACAATACAACAGGCAGAGAAGAATAAAATGATAAGAACAACGCAGGTCATTGAGAGAACTGGACTGGCCCAAGGAGTAATGGGAAAAGGTTGTAGGGAGTGGGGAAGGTAAGGTAAGGTGGTAGACAGCAGTGGTGGGAGTCAGGAAGGACAGTGTGGGGAATGGGGAATGCAGAGGCACAGTGGCATTAAGTGGTGTCAAAGCAAGTGCCAGAGTCAGCGAAAGATAAATATTGGTGCAGCTCTTTTTTGAAGCAAAGATGGGACTTCAACTGCCTATGGACTAGGGGAAGAGAGTTTCATAGCTGAGGGTCAACAAATTGGAAGGCACCAGACCTTTTAGACATGTGACATATTGGTACATTGAGTAAAGATTCATCTACTGTTCATAATCCACGAGAAGAGTTTAGGGGAACTAGCAACGCTGCAAGTGAGGAAGGAGTTTGCTAAATCCGGAAAATGTGCAGGTCTAGGTTGCCCTAATGTAAATGGAATTTAACATAGAATTGGGTCATACTATCTAGACAAGAGACTATCAATAAATATATTATATCATAATTTGAGAGATATAAATATGATACATTTTGAGTTCCCAAAATTTAGGAATATAGTAACATGCGCTTTCCCACAATTATGAATAAAATATGGAATTCTCTAAAATTACAGTTAAGCAATACAAGAATATTAATGCCTTTTGAACTAGTTTGAAAATTGAATTGAAGACTAGATGTGAATGATATGGGTAGAATTCACTGTTTATTAGAATATGAGTTTTATTGTACCTGTCTAAAGGATACAAAAGTTTAAATTTGTTATACGTTTGCTGGTGTATAAATTAATGTTGTATGACTCTGAATGATTGTATTTATATTATACATTTGAAATAAGTCTCTATGTTGTGTGTGTTAAATTTTGTGACTGTTTGTAAGCTTTTAGCATTTGAAACTTTTCTCTAACAGGACCATCTTGTAAATAGGACATAAATAGGACCCCAAGGTGTTGGATGCTACAAAAACCCCAAGAGCGAAGCTTGAGAGGTTTATTTAAGCATCCAACACCATAGGGTGTATTTATAATCTCAAGTTAAACACACTTCCCCATGTTTTATTTTATATAATTGCTGGGGAGCATTTTCTCATCACAGCAATTATATAAAATAAAAGAGCTGTGGTCCATTGTGGATGAAGTGTCAGTATGCACTCTGTCTGTTGCCAAGCAGCTGCCAAAACCTTTTTTTTTTTTTTTTTTTTTTTAATTAGCCATGGGGGCAAATGAGCAGCTGAGAGGCAGTTTTCTTTTTTTTCATTAACTTTCCTCTGAATGATACTGGTGGCATCCTGTGGCAAAGTGTGTCCGGCACTCCATAAACGGAGAGGAAAGTGCAGACGCAGGTGCATGCATGTAGCACTGAAAACCTGGCACGTGTTCACCGTTATAACCCATGGATTATAATGGTGAATTATAACCCAGGTTTCCTATGGGAGAAAACACTCCCAGTTATTTTAAGAACTGAATTCTCACCTAAGGCGTGTGATGCTACAGTATATAAACCCCAAGAGTGAAGCTCAAGGTATTTATTGAAGCATCACATACCAGTGTGAGTAAATCTTGAATAATCACACCACCTCATGTTTTATTTCTTATAATTTCTGGGCATCAATTTTTTCCCACCTGGCACAGTTTCTTTTGACTTTTTGGAAGTCACCCACATTTCTGTATCTAATGGTGTGTGCTCCCTGTTTTTATTATCCACTCCTGGTTCTTTATTACAAATTAATTTATTTATTGCGGTCTCTGAAATACTTTTTCCATGGCACTTGCTGCCAGTCAACTAATGAGTATGTACAGAAAGGGCAGAACAGGAATGCTGAGAGCACTTCCACTTTCACAGAATGTAGCCTGCTTCAACCATGATAACAGTTCTCACTTTTCCAGCACAGTGTTATAACAGCAAAGTGAAAAGGGACTTGAAGATTTTTTTTTATGTTATGTCAGTTCATTTGAGACTGTGGCTTTCATTATACTTGGAAGCAACACAAGCCACAAAAGCACTACTGAAAACTTCTGTGCCACTGAGAGAGTGGTTCACACTAAATGTAAGCAAACAGTGGATTTATTTACCATAATAACTAGCGTAGCCCATATAAAAAATGATGACCAGTTATTAGATGGAAGATAATGCTCTTGCAGATGTATGTTCTGAGGATTTTTCACACACCTGAGGTGTGTAATAATCCAACAACCCCAAGAATAAAGGTTGAGGAGTTTATAGATAATTCATAATTGATTGCTGTGGAATAACACACTTATCTCCACTAGTGAGTGGTAAGATCCATAATTCACAAGTGGAGAAGCCATGAGTTAATTATAAAGGTCTTACCATTCGTGTTGAGATAAATGTGTCATTCTACTACAACCCTTTTTTCTATTTCATATATATCACACATTTTAAAATATTTTTACTGACTAGTGTTTTACTTTGTTTTAGCTTCAACTTCCTTTATTTCCATTGTAAGATCTCTATCTGGCCCATTGTTCTCTATTCTGTTTCCAGATTCTAAGTGGAAATATTATGTTCAAAGTTAAATAAATTGTGTTCTAAATGAAATAAATGGGTGTTCCCAGTGAAAATAAGTATTTAGCCTTCTATAATCATTACCATTATTCCTCTTAGGCCCGTACGTTTATGATGATACTATCAGCAGTGGTCAGCAAGCGTTTCTGCTAGAAGAAGAAGAGAGTGGAGATGTCTTCTCTTGCATTGTGGGTAACCTGCCACCTGGACAGGAAGCAGCTGTCTGTATCTCATATGTCACTCAGCTCTCCATAGAAGTGGACCAAGCTGCAAGATTTATACTACCAGTTGTGCTTAACCCACGCTATACTCCAGCAGGTAAGAATTCACTTCACTTCTGTATAGCTAAATCTACATGTCTATCTGCACAGTTCTGGCAGCTCTTAAAGCTGAAAGAGTGCCTATTTAGTTTAGTTAGGTGAGAGTACTGCAAGATAAAGTTGAGCAGATCTGACACATAAATGACTTCAGAAGGCACTGTTATAACAAACAAGAGATGCTGGAACTGTGCATATAAACTAAGAATGGGCAAACCAGTTAATCAAAAATACAAATTAACCCAAACCTGTCAAAGTGTTCATAAACAAACAGCTTCCTAACACTTTAGGCTGTTAAGATCAGTTTGAGTGGCTGAATTACACAAATCTGGTGCAAGACATGTGAGATCACAGGAGGAACCCACAGAAGGAACCAGAGACATGACTCTGGTTCCTCATAGGATGGCCACGCTATCCATTTTCCTAATGTTGCACATGATTAGGCTTGCTCTAGTAACCCAAGTGGTCTACCTTAGGACTTGGTACAGAGGAATACAGGATGGAGAAGGGGCAGCAGCTTGTACATGCTGCTCCATGAATGACCAGTCATGTATTCTTGGGCTGCAGTGCTTTGCCCGTTGGGCAAGTCAACTCATCATCATTGGACACTGGAAAAAAAAATAAAAAATGTAATTATTATTATTTTTATATTTATAATTATTTTGAAAGAAAAAACAACAGAAAAGAAAACTTGGGGTGAGGATGGGATTAGAGGACTGGGTAGTGGAGTCAGGGATTGGGGAGTTGGGGGAGGAGACTCAGGGAGGGGAAGGGAGAGGAGGGGAAGAGAAAGAGTGACTGGGGGCATGTGAGTGAGTGAAGACAAAAGACGCAAGTGCCAGAGATAGACTGCTAGATTTTTTGAGGGGCAGTGGAGGGGGGTGAACTGTGTCAACCACCTCCACACCACTCCCAGTTAGCCTTCTTACTGTTTGCCTAATTGCCCCCCCCAACAACAAGTCAGCTTTCAGTTCTCATGCGTGTGCTCAGTCAACAAGGATTTATTTTTTTATATTATAGAAGCTTTAGCTCAGTGGGCATTCCGTGATGTCATGCGGAATGATCCTTGAATGAACTGGGAATTTGGAAGGGTAAAAGTAAAAGTACTGTATCAGAGTGGGTTACTCCAGTCCCTTGAATCTCTAGGGGTAGCAGTAGCACCTTCAGCATTGGCCCTTAGCCTAGGTGTTTTGTGAAATACTGTGTGTGTGTGTGTGTGTGTGTGTGTGTGTGTGTGTGTGTCCATGTTATAATGGCATTGATTAAATGATGAGGTACTAAATGGCAAATCTGTAATAGCGAATGCAGTTATGGTGCCTTGAAACCTTGGTGACATGTATTTTTAAGCAAATTTCACCTATAGAAGATGGGCTCACTGCAGGACGTTCACACATGCAGCAGCACATTATATGTTCTATCACTTAGATAGTATGGCCACTCTCTCACTGAATACTCCTGAACCACCTGCAGGAGACACTCATTCAAATCTCGATATCGGTGGTGCACGTGGGCACCACAGGTAACCAACATGGTTCAACAGTGGATGCCCCTTCTGACTCACAAGGTACATTGTCATAATTGCTTGCTTAGTCACACCCATGCACCTGTTGACTTCTTATGCTACTGGCGGTCTCTGCCCCCACTCCTCCATGGGGAGGCTATGTGCCTCAGCCCCCCCCACTATTTCTAGGATTACAACTCCAAGGCACACAGGGACACAGGGCAAGTTAGCACCTTAGAGTTGCCCTTATATACCTGTCACCATTTACACAGGGTCTCTGTTATTGCAGGTGCAGTACATACTTCTCTGTTATTAACTCACCATATTTACTTCGCCATTATGACATGTTACACGGTGTGTGTGTGTGTGTGTGTGTGTGTGTGTGCATGTGCATGTGTGTAATAAAATCTGCCAGCTAGCCTACAGTGCCACTTCTTGCATACTGTCTGTGTGAACTCACACCCCCAGAAAATCAATCAGTTGTTGTCTTTCTTCTTGTGCTCCATGGTGGAGTAGAAGCTTTTTCTCAGTGGGGAGGACAATCAGCCATCACATGAAATCAACAAAAACATAATCCTTGAAGGAAAAGTACTGTGTCAAAGAAGGTTAGGCCAGGGTCTCTGAATTTCTGTGGGTAGCAGTAGCATCTGCAGCATCAGCCCCTAGCCTAGGTGGTGTGTGAAATACTATGTGTGTAAAACGAATTCTGCCAGCCAGTCACAAGTGCCACTTCTTGCATACTGTCTGTGTGACTCCCTAACAAGTCAATCAGCTGTCATCTTCCTCCCTGTGCTCTGCGGGATATAAGCTTTGGCTCAGTGGGCAGGACATTTTGTCACATCATGTGGGATTAATAAAAAAAAATGTATCCTTAAAGGGAATGTACTGTGTCAGAGAGGGTTAGGCCAGGGTCCCTAAAACTCTATGGGTAGCAGCAGCATCGGCCCTTAGCCTTGGTGGTGTGTGAAATACTGTGTGTGTGTGTGTGTGTGTGTGTGTGTGTGTGATGTGTGTAATAAAATCTGCAAGTCAGCCACCAGTGCCACTTCTTGCATGCTGTCTGTGTGAACTCCCCCCCCCCAACAAGTCAGCTAGCTGTCATCTTCCTTCCTGTGCTCCATGGGGTATAAACTTTGGCTCAGTGGGCAGGGCATTCTATCACATCATGTGGCAAAGCAAGGCAAATTTTATTTCTACAATGCTCAATTTCTGAGGATCTGGGTGCCTCATGTTAAAACAGGTTAGGTGAAAAACAATACAAAGCTCTATAAAAACATGCATAAACATGCAAATAAAAATAATAATTAAAACTCGGAATGAATTAAAAACCTCAGGTAATCAGTGTAGGTCAATCATCTTCACTAGGGAATGACAGAGAAAGCAAGTTATGACTTTTGCTCTGTAAAAGCCCAGAAAACTGGATGAAAAATAAGCACAAGGGGGTCAGTGCTTTGCACTGTCCTGGTTGGTTGCTTTTGATACACTGGATGTGAATAAACTGTGAGCAAACTGCAGTAAAACAAAATTGTACATTGCTTCCTTCATGAGTAGTGATTGCTTCCATTCTCGTTTCAAATTAACATGTACTCTCGAATGCACCACCTTCCTAGTGCTCAACGCTCATACTGACTAGTATGCCTTTAGCCCCATTTTAAAAGACTTGACTGTTGGGGGCCACACCAGAAAGCAGTTTGAAAGGTGTTCCACAGGGTCAGCACACTGACACTAAAAGAGAGGTTTTAAGCTTGACCTTGGAAACATCAAGGAGGCCTCTGGTTGAAGAATGGAGGAAATGAACTGAGGTGGCAGGTGTGAGGAGACCAGCCAGATAGCCAGTGCCCAACCCATATAAGGCCTTGTAGGAGAGCAGGCTCGCTTTGAAGATGAACCTCCATTTGATGAGCAGTTAGTGCAGAGCCCAAAGGACTGGGGTCACATGACTGGATGTAGCCAGGTCCATTAGTAAATGAGCTGCTCTGTTCTGCACCAGTTGCAGCAGAATGAGGGTCCGTCCAGTGACCCCTGAAGTATAGAGTGTTAAAGTAATCGAGTCTTGAAGTAACAAAGGCATGCACCAATGATGGCAGGTCTTCAGGCAAAACTAGTGGCTTAATCCTGTTGATATTCCTCAAGTGGTATAAAGCCACTTTTGACTACGGATGACACCTGGGCTTCAAGTGTCAATATGCTATCCAGGATAATGCCAAGATCCCACACCCTAGGGGAGGTCATCAATGGAGTGCATCCCAGAAAGAAAAAATTACTCATCTTAGTAATTATGTTTCTTCTAATGGAGTCTTGCTGTATTCTGATTATTGCAGTTAGCCCCAGCACTCAAACTGCCCAGGAGAGTAGAGGGTTAATTTCTATGCAAAGCATAGAATGTTGAGCTCAAGATTGGTTCAAACCTCTGTCTGCTGCACTTTGTAGCGTAACTGTCAGATTCATACAAACTAATACTAACTACTATGTGGAAATTGTAAAATGTTTACTAGCCAAATGGCAACCAAATATTTTGGATCTCCTAGACTCAAGTCAAGAAATCTAAACTCAAAAAACAGGTAGTGAACAACTTAAGACTGTTAAATTAATAATGTAACCCACTCCCCCTCTCTAAAAGGAGGGAGTACCCAAATGCATCCCTGGGGTGCAACACTGCACCTGCCAGCCCACTTCCCAAAAAACAGGTTCTGAGAGGGGAGGGAAGGAGGTCAGAATACAGCAAGACCCCATTAGAAGAAACATAATTACTAAGGTGAGTAATCTTTTCTTGAAACAACATGAAGTCTTGCTGTATTTTGATTATTGCAAACTATCAAGCAGTACCTCCATGGAGGAGGGAATCGAACCTACCTTGGGACTAGGCTCTGCAGTACTGCTGTACCAAACCGAGCATCACTCCTAGCCTGCATGTCAAGGGAGTAATGCTTGGTAAATGTATGGACTGTTTTCCATGTGGCTGCTTTACATATCTCTAGCAAAGGAATATCCCTGGCCACAGCCAAGGAAGCAGCTGTACCTCTATCCGAATGAGCCCTAAGGCCTGAGGGAGGTATTTTGCCTAGCTTTTCATTGCAGAATTGAATACAAGAGACAATTCACCTAGCAATAGTTATCTTAGAGGCAGGTTTGCCCTTACCCACTTCCCCATAAGTGAGAAACAACTGAAGGGAGTCAAACCTGTGAGCCTTATTATGCTCAATGTAGTAACTAAGGGCACATTTAACATCCAAATTGTGTAAACTTCTTTCTCCTGAAGAAGAATGATCAGTGAAGAACACAGGGAGAGGCATAGATTGGTTCAGATGAAAATCTGAAACCACTTTAGGTAAAAACCTCCTATTGGTCCTAAGGACCACCTTATCTCTATGGAATGAGATAAAATCAGGCTCCATGACAGAGCTTGCAATTCACTGATACACCTGGCAGAGGTAATAGCTACCAGGAACACAGTTTTCCAAGTCAAGTACTTAAGCTCTGCTGAAGACAAATGCTCAAAAGGGGGTTGCATAAGCTGAGCAATGCAAACATTAAGATCCCAAGCAGTGGGAAGAGCCCTATAGGGGGTATTGATATGAAGCAATCCCTTGAAACCTTGAAAAATTTACAGAATACAGGGTGAGATTACAGTGAGGAAGGTTTTTCTCACTGACAGAAAAGCAGAAACAGCTGACAAATGTACTTTGAGAGTAGCTGGTCTGAGGCCCAGGCCATTAAGATGAACCATATACTGTAATCCAGAACTGTAGACAATTTAGCAGTGTCTGGGGATATATGCTTCTTGGAACACCAAATGCTGAATCTTTTCCATTTGGAGTTGTAAGTTTTTCTGGGGGTAGGCTTTTGAGAGGCTTTGAGAATATCCAGAAGAGAGCCATGCCTTGAGATTTAGAGAGTGAAGATTGGGGTACCAAATCCTCCCCTGAGAGGAGGTTAACAGGTTGTAGTTCATGGGAAGAGACGGGGGAAGATGGACTGCTAGGAACAGCAACAGGTGGGTACAAAGGCTGCATGGCCCAGTCTGGAGCAATCAGAATCACTTTGCAAGGTTGTGACCTTACCTTGACCAGAACCTTGAACAGTAGAGGAAAGGGAGAGAAAGCATATAGAAATGTGCCTTCCCAGTTCAAAATCAGAGCATCCAGAGGGACTGAGCCCAAGACTGAGGGTCTTCAACAAAACAGAAGAAGTTAGTGATTGCCTGGGGTTGCAAAGAGATCCATCTCTGGAGTGCCCCATCTTTAAAAAATCACTTTCAACACCAGAGGGTCCAGGGACCATTCATGATGGCCCTAGGAGATCCTGTTAAATGCATCTGCTAGCACATTGTTTCTCCCTGGAAGGTGGACTGCTATCAGAGAGGTCTGCAGAGAATAACCTAGGGACCACAATTTCATGGCTTCATGCACAAGGCCATGGACTGAGTGCCTCCCTGCTTGTTGATGTACCACATGGTGGTGGTGGTGTTGTCTGTCCTGACCTGAACCACCTTGTTCTGCACTGACTGAGAGAAAGCTTGCAGGGCCAGAAAGACCTCCCTGTGTTCCAAGAGATTGATATGAAGAAGGGATTCCTGAAGGGACCACAGTTCCTGGGCTGTGAGAGCCCCCAGATGGGCTCCCCACCCCAATAGAGAAGCATCCATGGTTAGAACCACAGAGTGAGACTGAGTGACAAATGAGACTCCTTGGCTGAGGTTGCCCTGATCCTGCCACCATTGGAGAGCCTGGATCAGAGTCTGGGTCACTGGAACCAGTTTGGTAAGAGAATCTTTCTTCTGAGACCAAAAGGCCCTCAGGTGAAACTGAATGTCCCTCATCTGAAATCTAGCCCCTTGGACCACTGCTGTAGAAGCTGCCATGTGGCCCAAAAGTTGAAGGAAGTGCCTTACTGGCTGAGACGCCAGAAGTTGGAATGAAGAAGCCAGCTCTACAATAGCCCTTGCCCTTTCCAGGGGAAGAAAAGCTCCTGCTTTGACTGTATCCAACTCTGCCCCTATGAAGGTGAGGAGCTGTACAGGCTTGAGAACTGACCTGGGAAGATTGAGAAGGAATCCTAAGGAAGTGAGCCCTTGCTGAGTCACTTAAAGGTCTGACTTGACTTGGTCTGGGGACTGACCCACAATGAGCCAGTTGTCCAGGTATGGAAATATGGAAATATTTTTAATTCATAAAAAGGCCACTACTACTACTGCTAGGCATTTTGTGACTACCCTTGGTGCTGATGTCAGGCCAAAGGGCATAGTTTTCATCTGATAATGGCCTGAAGGCAATTCGAACCTGAGGTACTTTCTGTGGGAGCACCTGATGGGAATGTGAAAATAGGCATCTTTTAAGTCCAGGGAGGCTAGCCAGTCCCCTGGTGTTAAACAGAGACAGAGTATTCCCAGAGTCACCATTTTGAATTTTGGTTTTAAAATATGTTTTTTCAGGTATCTTAAGTCTAGGATGGGTCACCACTCCCCTGGCTTTTTTGGGGGTAAGGAAGTACCTGCAGTACAGACATTTGCCCCTGTGCAATGTAGGAACTCTCTCTACAGCCTTTAGATCCAGTGGAGATGAAACCTCTTCCTCTATTGCAACGGTTTCAGAGATGCTTGCCGGTGGAAAAGATCTGGCCCTCAGCTTTGGAAATTTCTTGAAGCTGAGAACCAGCCCCTGGCTTACTATCTCCAGGACCCACTTGTCTGAGGTAACAGACATCCAGTCCTGGATGAAGTAAGCCAGCTACAGGAATTGGGGTTTTGACCCAGGCTGACACATCAGGGTGTCTGCTTGGCAGGAGCCTTAGGTTGAGGGATGGATGCAGCCCTGCTCATCCCCCTTCTGCCTCTCCCTCTGAAGAACCCCCTCTGAGGAAAGGGAGAAGAGACCTGTACTTGGTAGAAAGGCCTATGAAAAGGCCTGCCCCTGTCCCTAGCCTGCTGCCTTTGAGGAGCTTCCTTGGCCTGTGCACTCCTATAGGTGGTCCTATACTCATCCATCTTTTTCATGTAATACTCTGTCTGCTCCCCAAACAGAGAATTACCCACCACAGGGAAATCCATGGCCTTAGCCTGGGTGTCCTGTGAGAGACTAGTACATCTGAGCTGAACCATTCTCTGATGAGCCACAGATGTAGCCATGACTCTAGATAACACATCCTTGAAGTCCACAGCAGTATGGAACTGTACCTTAGATGCCTCAATCCCATCAGCAGCCACCCCCTCCAGCTCCGAGGCTAGCTGGAGGGAGGTCTGCTTAACCAGTACCAGTACAGTGTCCCACCTGGACTTCTGGTACCTGGCAGCATAGGCCATATAATTAGCCTGCCTGAGTCCCATGGTAGATGCCTTGTACTGTTTCTTTACCATGGCATCCAGCTTCCTAGAATCTTTATCTGGGGGGTATATTAGCCTTATCACAGGTTGCAGCCTGCATAACTCCAGCATGGCTGCATTGTTGATACAAGTACTCTGTACCAGAACCCGATAAGGTGTACCTTTTATCCATTCTTCTGTTGACAGGAGGTACAGAATTTGGAGTTTTTAAAATCTTTTGTGTCTGTTTCTCAAAAGGCTTATGAAGGGGCATAGACAGTCTCGTGGACTCTGGGATGTCCATCATCTCCACATAATCAGGTTGCTCTTGTTCCTCTACAGCTTCTTCCACAGGGAGCTGGAGGGTTTCTGCCACTTTCATGTAAAACATGTAGTGTGAAGGTTACTCAGAAAGCCTAGGAGGGGAAACACCAGAAGGCCTGCCTGGGAAGATGTCCGGTTCAATGGGCACAACCAGACCTCCCACACCATCGTCGTCATCATCATCATCATCATCATAATCTTCATCCACCTCCAAATCCGGTTCATAGAAATCTTCAGGGGCATAATTTTGAACCAGAGGAACCAACCGAACTGAGCTCCTGCCAGAAGTTGCCGGATCAGACGAAACCGGACAAAGCAATTCTACAATCCTTATCGCATTGGCAATCTCTTCGGTGGTCGGAAAATGGGTCTCTGAATGTGAACGGGATGATTTTTCTTTTCTTTTTCTTTTTGTAGGAACCAGCCCCTCAGGAATGGCTCTCCTCTTCCCCGAAGAAGTATCGCCCTGGTCAGAGGGCACTCCCTCAGGTTTGGTCGGAACCAAACCAGGCTGGCCATCCGGGTCAGTGGACTTCACAGCCTCCTTATCCCTGAGCCTACCTAATCTTTTTTCCAGGGTAGATTTAGGGAAATTTTTACAGATTTGGCAGTCTGAATCGAGGTGGTCAAACCCTAGACAATAAACACAGGTGGTGTGGGGATCAGCCTTAGCAAAGACCTCCCCACACACACTGCAGTGTTGAAACTCAGTGGGCCCGGTTTTTCTTTTCAGTTTCTCAGACATAGCCATCCTAACTACAAACTTACACTTTTTATGACAAACAACCAGGCAAGACACCCTTATCGGTTTCTAACAGTGTCACAGGTATTGGAAAAAAACACAAGAAATGCAGTTTTTTTTAAAACCAAAAAGGACCGGTAAACACACTCTAAGTTTAAAAACAAAGATTATATAAATCACTAAACTGCCAGTTCAGGCTAACCGGTCGAAAAATCAATTTTTACAATTTTTACAAGTTTACTATGCCTAGTTCACTACCTAGTACTTACTGTACCACACACCGAGATCTGAACCGAAACTTGCGAAAAAAATTCAGTAAAACTGAGGACTTTAACCGACTTTCGAACCGTGAGCAAAGGAGAAATCTTCGGAGCGGCCGTTAAGTTAGGCACAGTAAAGAATCTGACAGTTGCACTTCAAAGTGCAGCAGACAGAGGTTTGAACCGAGCTGAGCTCAAAGTTCTATGCTCTGTATATAAATTAACCCTCTGGGGCAGTATGAGTGCTGGGGCTAACTGCAATAGTCAGAATATAGCAAGACCTCATGTTGTTTGAACAACCCTATACCCACTCCAGAAGCATTCCCATCATGCCTGCAACCTGGCTCAATCACCAGTACCTCCATCCTATCCAGATTCAGTCACAACCAGCTAGAAGACATCCAGTCATTGCTTTCAGCCAGGCAGTTATTAAGCACTTCCACAGTGTTGTGTGTTCTGGGGGCAAAAGACAAATACAGTTGGGCATTATCTGCTTAGCGGTGAAAACCCACACTGTACTGTCGAATGAACTTTTCCAGTGGCAGCATGTATACCATGAATAACATTGGTGACAAGATTGAGCCCTAAGGAACTCCACAAGACAGGGGCTTTGGAGAGGAGGAGGAGGAGGAGGAGAAATTCCTCATCACCACCCATTGCATCTTGCCAGAGAGATAGAGAGTCTCAAACCAGTTGATGACTGTGCTGGTGAGTCCACAATACTCTCAAAGGTGATCAAGACGCATCTTGTGATTTACAGTATCAAAAGTTGATGAGGATCAAGGAGAACAAGAATTGACCTGTCCCCCATCCCTAGCCCGGAGGGGCCATTATCCAAGGCATGGGGTCATAATGCCATGGCTGAACCAGCGCATAACAATAGTGCCACAGACAAAATCATGTGCACTAAAATAAGTTCAAGACACAACGCTGACTTCAAGAGAAACAACACACACCATTCGAGATAATAACACTATCTTTGTTTTTACGTGGGGGAATCTGGCCCCCACACCCCCTGGATGAATAATACCTACCTCCCAGTGGGTGTGGACTTGGGGAATGGGACAAAAGTTAGGAAAAGGGAATTTTTTTATTTTAAAGCTGCAATACAATGGGACCCGGGGGAAGTGAACCATGACCCCAGATCTCCAACACTGCTGGGTACTGGTGCTCTAGCCACTACACTACAGGTGTGACTCAGTGAGGCATTGCACTGGCACCCTAATTGACACTCCCCCATGTGAGCCTACAGTGACAGGGGTAGTGATTATTACCACACACTGAGAAACCCCTGTCGCTATAGAAACTTTTGCGCTTTCTGCAGCATAATTATTCATGCCCAGTTTCAGCAGCACTCTGTTGACCTGGTACCATTATGCACCCTAATGCCATTTCAGTGCTATGCTGAGTCATGAAACCTGAGTGGAATGGCTCATAGATATCAAAGGACTTGAGGTGTTTTTTGAGATATTGCCCCACTAACTTTTTAACAACCTTGCACAAAAATGGCAGGTTGAAGATTGGATGGTAATTCATCAGGATATCAGGGTCGAGAGATGGCTTCTTCAGGAGTAGTCTCACCAAAACATCTTTCACGGTATCTGGAAAGACTTCCTCTGATATTAAACAACGGATGATCCCAACAAACCCCAGGCCAATTGTTCCAACACATCTCATCAAGAAACAAGTTGGGGCAGAGTCCAGTTCACAATAAGTGTGCTTTAGCTTTGAGATCACCTCAATGGCCTCGACCATCTCCACTGGCTTAAACTCATCCCCGATAGATGGAGCACCTCTGCTCATCCCAGGAAGATCACCATGAGGCAAAACTTGCATCATGGATGGGATCCCTAACTGGATTGAGGATACCCCATCAGAGAAAAACAGAGCAAACTCCTCACATAAAGTGAATGAAAAGGCTTTTCTCAGCTGTAGACAGACTGGATATAAAACTCTGTCCACAGTCAGAAATAGCTCAGATGGTCTGTTTTTCACTGCATCAGTCTCCTTGGATAGAAATGTTGCCTTCTTATGGTTGATTGCCCCTTGATACTTATGGTAATGAGCACACAAGACCAGTTTGTCCTCCCAATCTTAGACCTGGTTCTCTCAAATGGAGATGAAGAGAGGATCACAGATGTAGAAGTGGGTAGCCATCTGGGAACTAGCGACCATCGAACAGTATGGTTCACAATAAACACAGCAATAGAGTCAAGCCATACAAAGACAAAGGTACTGGATTTTAGGAGGACGGACCTTGTCAAAATGGGTGAGTGCCTAAGGAATGCACTAGCAAATGGGCAGGAAGGAGGGGGTGGAAGAACAATGGGGAATAATAAAAACTGCCATCACAGAGGTATCAAGCCTTTGTGTAAAGCAAATAAACAAAACAAAATGAGATAAGAAACCACTATGGTTCTCAAAGGAAGTGGCAGTGAAGGTTCAAGAGAAAAAGAAAGCATTCAGGAAGTACAAGGAATCGCAGAAGGAACAGGACAGAGAACTGTATCAGTTAAAGCAAAAGGAAGCTGGGAAGGCAGTCAGAACAGCAAAGGCCCAAACCGAGGAAAAGATAGCCAACTCAGTTAAGAAGGGGGATAAAACCTTTTATAGGTACATCAGGGAGCGAAGGAAGACCAAGGGAGGGATAGTGAGGCTTAATAAAGGGAGGGGGGGTAGAGGGTGACTGTGAAAAGACAGAGATACTAAACAAATATGTTTGCTCAGTATTTACAAAGGAAGTGGGGGAGGTACCTAAAACAAACAGTAGAAACACTCTGGATACAGAAGTTGATACCAGCCCATTTACAGAAGAAAGGGTTCTGAAAGAACTCTTAAAACTGAAGGTGGACAAAGCAATGGGGCCTGATGGGATTCATCCCAGAATTCTAAAAGAACTAAGGGTAGAACTAGTGACACCACTGACTAAACTCTTTAACAAATCATGGGAGGATGGAGTGGTACCCGAGGACTGGAGGAGGGCAGATGTGATTCCCCTTCACAAAAGTGGGAGCAAGGCAGAAGCAGGAAACTTCAGATCTGTTAGTTTAACCTCAGTGGTAGGGAAAATGATGGAATCACTTCTGAAGGAAAGAATTGTTAAATATCTAGAGGCCAGAAGGGCACAGGACCCAAGGCAGCATGGATTCACAGCAGGAAGGTCATGCCAGACAAATCTGATAGATTTCTTTGACTGGGTGAACAAAGTAGTTGATCAGTGACGGGCTGTGGACAAGGTCTACCTAGACTTTAGCAAGGCATTTGACACAGTCCCACACAAAAGATTAATATACAAGTCAGCCAGCCAGGGAGTGGGTCCCAAGATGACAGCCTGGGTAAAGAATTGGCTGGAGAATAGGACACAGAGAGTAATAGTAAATGGAGTCCACTCTGAAAAAAGGGGGGTTAGTAGTGGGGTACTGCAGGGTTCAGTATTAGGACCAGTCCTCTTCAATGTCTTTATAAGTGACATTGCAGAGGACTGGAAGGAAAAGTATGTCTCTTTGCAGATGACACAAAGATCTGCAACAGAGTTGATGCACAAGGTGGAGTGGAAAGGATGAGAAGGACTTGGCAAGGTTAGAGGAATGGTCAAATGTATGGCAGCTTAGATTCAATGCTAAGAGTGGAAGGTAATGCACCTGGGAAACAAAACCCAGGGAAGAGTACACAATAGGGGTGAGATACTAACAACAACAAAAATGGAAAGGGACCTGGGGGTAGTCATATCAGATGACCTAAAGGTAGGCAAGCAATGTGAGAGGGCTGCAAGGAGGGCTGGGGGGATACTGGGATGCATAGAGAGAGGCATCACCAGTAGAAAACAGGAAGTTATTATCCCTCTGTACAGACAGCTAGTGAGACCCCATCTGGAGTACTGCGTGCAGTTCTGGAGACCCAGTCTCCGCAAAGACATAGACAGGATAGAAGCTGTCCAGAAGAAGGCAACTAAAATGGTGCAGGGTCTGCACCAGAAGACATATGAAGAGAGACTTAAGGAGCTTAATATGTATAGCCTCGAGGAAAGGAAGGAGAGGGGGGACATGATAGAAACTTTTAAGTACCTCAAGGGAATCAACAAAGTCCAAGAGGGTAGCATCTTTCAAAAAGAGGTGAGAACAAGGGGCACAATTTGAAGATAGAAGGGGGTGCTCAGAGGTAATTTAGGAAGTATTTTTCACAGAGGTGGTGGATGTATGGAGCGGCCTTCCAGGCGAGGTTGTGGAGTCACAAACAGTGGTGGAATTCAAGCATGCATGGGACAGTCATAAGGTAATTCTAGGGGGTTGGGGTAGGAAAAAGTAGGCTGCTGGTTAACTAGGATCTACAGCTTATCCATCAGGTAGGGAAATGGGCAGACTGGGTGGGCCAAGTGGTCCTTATCTGCCGTCAAATTCTATGTCTCTATGTTTCTATCTCCACCAGCAGTGCTCCAACTTCAGACCATTGATTTTCATTGCCTTGAGATGCCCATCAAACCAAGGAGCTCTCAAGTGAGATGATTTGGGTCATATATGGATGAGTGTGATGGTGTCAAGCACTTCGGAGATCACCCTATTGTAGGTGGCCACTGCCTTGTCCATGCCAACCGCACATGGCAGCATCTACACTAGATGAGTCAGCCATCTCCAAGAGTCCCTTTGGTGACAATCCCCACATAGAGCACTAGCTAACTGAATGCACCATCATCTAGTCACATATTCCTTGCATATTGCACATATGTAATTTTATTTTGTGTATATGAATATATATGTTGCTTATAATTCCAAATGTTAATATTCAAGCTGATGTACTACTATTTTATGCACCATTACCTAGTCATGTATTACTTCCATTTTGTACATATGTAATTTTTGGTTTGTGTTTTTTGTGATTTGTGTATCTGATTATGTGATTGTGTTGAATCTCACATGGCTGCCTACGTGGTTGTGTGCTGCTGTGCTTTGTTTATTGAACCCAGGTCCACCTTGCAAATGAGTTATCCTCAATGGTGTTCCACCTCATAAAATAAAGAATTGATTGATTGATTAACCATCTCAACAGGGAAAGGACTTCCAGGGGAGCCCCAAACAGGAATGTCACCGTATATTTATCAGACCAAACAACCTGATCAGTCTTGAGGTTAGCTACCTCAAGTCATAGTGAGAATATCAGATTCAGCATGTGGTCATGTTGATGAGTCGCAGAAGTAACCACTTGTGCCAGGCCTAGTGATTACATCAACTGGAGGAGGTCATAACCAAATTGTGAAGATCTATCATCAACCCAGGCACTGAAGTCCCCCAGAATTAAACATCTGGGGGACTCCAAAACCTCACTGATACAATTAATAATACAAAATAAGCCTTGAAGGGAAAGTACTTGTGTCAGAGTGGGCTACCTCAGTGGGCAGCAGCAGTACCTGCAGCATTGGCCCTTAGCCCTAGGTGATGTGTGAAATAGAGTGTGTGTATATGCATGTGTGTGTGTCTGTGTGTGCACGCTTGTGTGTGTGTGTGTGTTTGTGAAATATAATCTGCCAGCCAGCCACCAGTGCCACTTCTTGCATACTGTCTGTGTGCCCCCACTCAAACAAGTCAGTCCGTCATCTTCCTCCCTGTGCTCCATGGGGTATAAACTTTAGCTCAGTGGGCAGTGCATTCCATCACATCACATGGAATAAATAAAAAATAACCACTTTTTGATCCTGAACAAGCAACAGACTTGCATTATTATGAGTGCTGCAAAACATACAAGCCACCCCAATGGCCGGGTGTCCTTCAGAGACTACAAACAATATGGATTTTGAACTATTTCTTTGTATTTTTTACATATAAGCTTTTGCAGTCACACATGGCCACACAGACAATATTGTTAGTATTACAATTGATAGAGTGTATTTTTCAAGCACTTCCCTGTAATCAGTACCTGTTTTCAGATGTCTATAAAATGTACAATTGCCACATGCATATGTCCCTGCTGGTAACGGGTTTCTGATGTGATTTTTCCACTGGCTTGAACAAACTGTTGGTAACTCAGTCTGTTACATTTCTTCCATGTCAGTAAACCATACTGGCAGGCTTTTTAGCAATGGGCTGAAGTTTTGATTCCATTTCCAAAACGTGACAATTTTTCATAAGGATCTGTTGCACTCTAAATCTCTTTGGCATAAAATCTGAAATAAAATTAGCAGCAGTGTTATTAGAATGTATGGCAGAATGTTATTATATGTAGAAATCTACCTTTTTATAACAATGTTTTACCATCGATGTGACATCATGATGTTGTTAATCCTTTGATGGTACGTCACATCAATGGTTTAATAACTGGAAATAGTCTGCGCATGTGCACGACTTGATCTGATGACCTTGAAATGTCTGCAGTGATGACAGCAAGACCCACAGCAGAGCACCGGTGACTAAAAGAACATCAGTAGGAACCTGTTTTGTTTTTTAAAAGGTTATTGGTACCATACGCTATAAAATATAATGCATGGTACTGTACATCAATTGTCATCCAGTTTTTATGCCATCTTGAGGTAGCAGTGGTGACATAAACCTCTTGAGCTTTGTTCTCAAGGTTTACATGGTTGTCCTGGCAACCTCTCAATTGTTAATGAGCTGGTTAATGATCAATGACCGTACTTTATCCTCTATATAATGTATGGGGAGCCCTTATTAACCACAGAAATCAAACAGATTATAACCTTGTAATCCCATTGCAATGACATAAATTACTGTAAACCTTGCTTGAGTACAACACAGCGCTGGGTTTGCAAGTTGGAATGTGGGCAATTGACAGCATTTGGTACTAGGAGCAGTGATCAGGATTATGTCTCAAACCACCAGTATTCTGTAGCTTGAATGTGACCGCTAGTCATGTTGTTTGTGCCCCTTTCTACATTACCTTTACTGAAGTGTGCTCCATAGGCTGCGAAGATATCCTCTATGCTTCGGATGTTTGGACACCATATGAGGATGTGATGAGGCTACCCACAATTCTTTTCCACACCTGCCAACATGACCTCAACTGACAAACCAGATCATTTTGGTTATTTTTTCAATAGTAACCACCGAATAAGTTGTATTTATGTCTGAAAAATGATCATGAGTACTGTTGCAACACCATACACCATAAAAGACAATGGCAGAGGTTATGAAGTTTACTGCATTGAAAAACCTTCTCACAGTTGCCATGCCGACGGTAAACCTCTCGAATTTCTCTTGAGGTTTACAAGATCAGCCTGGCAGCCGCACAAGGGGTTTACAACATGGTAAACTTCATAATCCCAGCCATTATCCTCTATACAGTGTATGGTAGAGCACTGTTCTATATAGAAATCTATCCTTTTCAAATGCTGTCGTACCACAGTTCAGAGGTCATGGAATGAGATTGTACTCTTCTATGATAGAACAGCATTCTAGAACCTCTAGAGATTGTAGAAGTCGGTTTCACTGTGAAAGAGAAAAAACACAATATACACATTTCACATAATACTATACACTATAAAACATACAAGATCACTGGTATTTCATTTCAGTTTTCATAAACTGACCCTTTGGAATATTTTAAAGAATATGTTTTGGTTGGCAACTTTCAATTGATAGACATTTTGTCTGTGCTTTTTCTAAACAGCTGTGTTTTTGTTTAACCACTACTGCTTTTCACAATTACCCGTTTAAAATATATATATTTGTTTTATTACTGCACTTGATGAATTTTGCATTTTCATTTGTTGATTCCAGGTATTTTACAAAACCATCCATATCTGCTGTGGGGCCCTTCCACACCAGAAATATGTTGTCAATAAAGTGATGATACCCCCCTGTCAAGTTAAAAAACAGGTTTAATTGCTCATTTAATATGAAATGTTTCTGCCATTGTGCCAAATGAATATTTTCATACTAAGGAGTGAAAGAAGCCCTTATCACAGTTCCCTTAACCTGCAGATATAATTCCCTTTTAAATACAGACCCATTCAGTGTAACACCTTTTCCATCAAATCCAAAAGAAATTCAATAAATGAACCAGTGTACCCCTATTTTTCATATAAAGCTTCTTGTAGTGTCTCCATTCCCTCTGAGTGTAGGATATTAGTGTATAGGTAGGTGATATCCAGTGATATAAAGCAGCTGTCCTCATTTCCACATTGGTCTCATGATATCTTTAAAAAGTTAGTTGAATTTTGCCTTCTGGATTAAATTTGTGAATTTGGTCAGATTTGTGAATTTCTCTGAAAAGCAACATTTTTTTTAACTTTAATCAGATCACATAGACTAGGTTGCAGGTAGTGGTGGTGTGGGGAGGGGTGTAACAAAACAGACAATTAATAATGGGCTGTTTGTTACTGGAAATGAACAGTATTCACTATTTGAGGCATTTTATTTAGAAAATAACAACAAAAGAGTTAAACAGTAAGAGAAAACTTCCTGGCCCTCCCCAGCATCCAAAGCTAGACCCATGACCACGCTTATCCCCAGTAATCTCCATCCTTGCCCTCCATCCTCTCATACATTCAACTGAAAGCCCCTTCACCACCCACCATCATCTCTGTGATCCTCTCTGCCTTCCTATCCAGACCAACCCAAGCCCTAATGCTGAACAGTGAAGGGGTCCAGCTGAGTGGCAACATTTTACTGCTGTGTATTGCCCCCCACACCACCATAGCTTGGGGATCAGAAGGGCACCATAATGCTGATTATTAGCTTTATGCCCTTACAGGGTTGGATTAGAACAGATGGTTGTAGGGTATGGAAAAGGGTAAGTACAAAGCAAAATCTTTTTAATTTTGTTTGCATCAGGAAAACTAGGGACAGAGATGCAAGGCTGGACATGACTGGAGGGAGGGCTGGTGGTCATGTGACTATTGTAGCTATCTGGGAAGGGTATAAGGGTTTTTTAATTTACTTTATTTACTTCTTATCAATTCTCAAATACCAGTACACTAAATAATGGAAAATGCATTGTATTTCAAGGCATTTGGGAAGTTGTATTCATTACTTGCATATCACACAGTATTTGATAACTAGTTGTGGTCAGTTCTATCCAGCTGAAATCTTGATTCTCAATAATAACTCTTGTTAAAGAACCAATATGCAATTCAGATATTGGATAGTTATATTTGCACCACCGCAGTATGCCACAAAGTTGAGAGCAAGACTAGGAGAGGGTAGAAAATGTTTGTAGAGAAAATGAAAAGAAACTTGTCGGTGTCTTGCCCAATGGCATTGTGGGTGGAAATTGTGCCACCATGTAGAAGGCATGGGATGATGTTTCAAGTCATAGTCCTTTACTAGAGCTGGAAAATGGGGGTTTGCAGAACTGGGCAATCAACTCTCACAATGGCATTTTCTAGGAAGTTAGGAAATCCGGAGGTGAGCAGGAAATACCAGATTCTACTTGAAGCCCAGATGATAGGGTTGGGGAGTCTATGCTGAGTCTGCTCCTGTCTGTCATGAGTCATCTGCAGGAGAAACTGTTAACAGTGGCTCCAATCATCAGTTTAATGAGAAAAAGGGATTGCTAGATAGGAATTACAAGCAGCTTGAAACAAAACAGACAAGCAAGGCTAAATTATGACAAAGGTACTCAATGCCCAAATGGGCAAAGAGGGCTAAAATTTCCAAAAGTACTAGACAGATAAGACATGAAGTTTCTCATGCTGACTTGCGCCATGAACTGATCCACCTTCAGATGGCTCCTTCTGTAGCTCATCTGCCTTCCATCTCAGCACCCCCCCCCACCTACATACTGTGGTTCAGATTTGAAGTGTCCCTTTGAGAAACATGACTACTCTGCTGTCCTTTACTTTATTTCAGATTCTCCAAGCAGCAGTGTTACTGCAAACATACCCAGACTGGCTGCGGATGACTTGCCCTACAGGTTACACCTGAGCCTGCAAGTACAGGGGCTAAAAGAGATCCAGTCTATCCGCTCCAACTGTGAACTGACAGACATCACCTACAACAATGATCTCAAGACTTCAGCACAGGTATAATACACTACATGGGGTCTGGGGGTGGTGACAGGGGATCTGTATTTAAAGGTGTCGTGAATTTAAACTATACTGGTGGAGCTATTGCAAATTCAGGAACTTTTCAGTTTTGTAGGTGAAGCAACATTTTCCCCAACTTCCTCCTACTTCACTCATCGAAGTTATATTTATAAAAACAAAAGCAACCCCTTCTTCCCATCACAAGGCACATTTTCCCATACTCCTCCCCAAGCCCTGCAAAAGTAAGATAATTCCCCCCCCTCCATACCCAAATCTACCCTCTTCTCCCAGGCAAGTGAAGTGACTGCAATTGAATGGATAGTAGCAGTGATCTATGGTGGCTGTGAGTTAAAAAAAATAATTCTCCTCCCCCACCTCATCAAGCCCCATCCCCCCTCCTTCCCCCAGCCCCAACTGAAATTTCAGTTCAACCCCTACCCCACACCACCCTCTAGGCACCCATGGCACTCCTTCCCTCCACAACACCCATTATAAGAGATATTTTGCCCCAAAGTGGCTGCCTGGCTCTGCCCGCCTCCTTCTTGGCCAGTCACAAATAAGTGAAACAGAGCTCACGTAACTACAGAAATACTAGACTGACCATTAAGCTGGCCAGTCAGGTACTGTTATAGGGTTCCATGTTCTATTTCAATCATTTGATGGTGGGTGTCTGAGGAGGAAGTGGAAGGGCAGAGTCCATCACTCATCACTGGACAATATATGGGTTTTATTATAGGCACTGTGGAGGTAGTGGAATGGGTGCCTAGGTAGTGGAAGGGGTGGAGGTAGGTTGGATTAACATTTTAGTTTGTGTGGGGGGGATGATGGAATGGAGCTTGATGAGAGGGCAGAAAGTAATTTTTATAACATACAACTGCTCTGCCACTTAGTACTAGTAGTTCAGTTTTGGTCACTTTGCCTAGGTTCGGGGTTGGGGGAGGATTTGGATGCCAGAGGGTGGGAGTGTGGAGATATTATTTTATTTTGGCAGGCTGCGAAACAAGATTGGGAAGTATGCCATGTGGATGGGAAAGCTGTGGTTTCTCATTTTTAATAAGAAAAGTGTTAGTGTTCACACATTGTGCTTTAAGGCAAAATGGCGATATGGAAGTCTTCACCTGGCTAAGTGCCTACTTCATTTGCTGAAGTCCTTCACTTTGCTGGTAAAGTGACAATATGCTAATACTTTGCTGGTAAAAGGGACACTTTGTTAGGTGAAGACCTTCATGAATCACTTCTTCCCACTTTGTAAAGTTGTGGAAATGTTACAAAGTAGCTGGCAAAGTTCCCTGACTTCAAACATCACTAGCTGTAGTTATGTAAGCAATAAGACATACTAACATGCCAGCAGAATAGGCCTAATGGTCTTTCGTGTCTGCTCGTTTGGTCAGCCCCCACCCTGGGTGCTGACCTTGCTGCCCCCCTCATCTTCTCTGCCGTCTCCCTTCCCAGTTCTGGATATTCTTGCTGCATTGGATTTTGCTTCCAGAACCCTTCCCCTGTACCTGTCCCACACCCTCTTGAACCCCTCCACTGTCTCTGCCTCCACCAGCCCCTAGGCAGGCATTCCATGGCTCCACCACCCTCTCAGTGAAGTAGCACCTCCTTTCTCCCTGAATCTTCCCCTCCAGCTTCCACCCATGCCTCTAGTGGCCCCTCCTCCTCCTCCTTCAAACACCCTGACTGTTCCTCCCTATTTACCCTCTTCATGTACCTGAAGACCCATCATGTCCCCCAGTCCCTTCTCTCTTCCAATGTACAAATTTAGCTCTTCAAGCCTCTCCTCATAGGTCCTGTCCACCAAGCCCCAAATATTTTTGTTGCTCTCCTCTGACCTCTCCAGGAGGTTAATGTCCTCTTAAGTGTGGCCTCCAAAACTGCATGTAGTACTCAAGGTGCGGCCTCACCAAGCAGTTATACAGAGGGAGTATCACTTCCCTCCTTCTAGAGGTGATCCCCCTAGCGATGCATCCAAGCATCCTGTTGGCCTTGGCTGCTGCCCTCCTACAAGTCTCAGAGTTGTTCATCTTGACATCCGCCACCACCCCCAGGTCCCTCTCAGCCATCGAGACTTGTAGCATTTCCCCCCCAGAGTGTACACTTGGCCCAGGTTTCTGGCCCCGAGATGGAGTACCTTGCATTTCCCTGCATTGAACCTCAGCTTCCACTTTCTAGACCATCTTTCCAGAGCCTCCAGGTCCCCCTGTAGGGCCACCCTCCCCTCCTCCCCATCCACCACCGCCCCCAGTTTCGAGTCATCCGAAAGAGACTCATCTCACTCCTGATTCCTGTCCTTATGTCAGAGATGTAGGTTGAACAGAAGTGGCCCAAGGACTGATCCCTGTGGGACCCTCTAATGACCTTCCTTGGGATGAGACTATCCCGCCAACTACGACCCTCTGGGTCCGTCCTGGAGCCAATTGCCTATCCATCTGATCATCTGTTTCCCCAACCCCATTTCTCCCAGTTTATCCAACAGGCCCACGTGAGGAACAGAGTCAAATGCCTTGCTGAAGTCTAGAAAGAGGACGTCCACTGGTCTACCCAGGTCCAAGGCACTTGTCACCCAGTCATAGAACATGACAAGGCATTTGTTGTCTGGGGTTAATGCAAGCCTGGATGTGTACAGTAATAAGGAAAAAGGCAATTGTGCAGAGTGCCATCAGCACCTGGTGCATTAAAGGGATACTGTCAACTTTTTCTGCAACATATTATTTCTAGTCATAAACCCACATTTTTTGACTGCTTACCTCTTCTAAATTTCATTGATATTGCTGGTTGTTTTATCTGCTTACTTGCTTAGTAGATCTGAAATGCATGCTAATGTATATGTATAGTTATGCTCACCCTCATGCTGATATATATATATGTATAGATATGCTCAGCCTTGTTTTGACTCAACTCCTTGATCTACTTTTATTGCATACTTTCTTCATATTAGAAACAGCCTGAAATGGTTTAGCCACTCATGATGAAATAGTCTCCTTTACTTCCACAGCATAATGAGCAGCTAGACTCTGTCGGGGTGCTACTAAATCCAGGAAAGATGCAATGGGAAGAATGCAAACAAACATGTTTTTGTGTGGTAACACCAGTATGGTGGTCAGTCTGTTTTTCACTTTTAAAAAGAAAAAATTAATCAAAATCAAACTAAAACATCTGCAACCTCTGCATAATGTGAACACTCACAGAATGTGGTTTTTAAACTATGGAAACTCTGGGCCCAATTCCAAAATAGGTTACGCATGTCGCAAGGTGACTTATGCCAAACCCAATGATGCAAGTCACACATTGTGACATGCATTATGCCATTAGCTATTCCAAGACATGGCCTGTGCCATGGCATGGGCGGCCTAGATCCAAGGGGATTCCTGCCAGCCACAGCCCTATGGCATGGCTGAAGGGAGGGTTACAGCAGCACCTGTGTCCTATTCTGAAAGGGCAGCTGCTGTAACCCACTTAAGCCATTCCAGGACACATGTTGGTCAAACCCCACAGTGGTGCAATTGGCGGGTCTAAGGGGCATCCATCCTGGCAAAACAATGGTTGCCACCCCCTGCAGTTCCACAAAACACACACAGCTGTGCCCCACTGACCCCACATCACAGTGCTGCCCCCCCCCCACAAGTCTGGGTACCACTTGGGTCCATTTTTTGGTGTGCCCTCTTGCGCCTCTGGCACACTGCTCTACCCCTGCATGGCCTCTCAGGGGATTGAGGGCTTGTTTCAGGACAGGGAACTCAGGAGACTGTTCCTTGCTGTCTGTGGCTTGCGGCACCCAAGTCTATTGTGCCAATCCCATGGCACAACCCTGAGGCTGCTGCAAGTCACAGGATGTAAGTGCCAGGGACCCTGCCTATCCTGGAATAAGGCACAGGGTCCCTGGCATAGTGGCACATGTTGCTACTTGCATACACCCTTGAGTTGCAACATGCATCTTGGAATTAGCCCCTCTGAGTCCAAAAGGGGTTGACAGTGTCCCTTTAACACAAGAAAAGAATGACATGGAGTACTAACAAAATGGTTAGAGTAGGAAACAATTTGAAAAATAAAAAATAGCAGCCCAATGGTGCAGAGGGCTGAGGCACTGGATGTCTCACTTTGCAGCATGCTGGCGACCAAGGTTCAGGAGCAAGCCTGGGTCAGCCGGAGGTCATGGGGGGCTGAAATGGATGGAGCAATGGCCAGGCAGGTCTCTGCCTCCATGGGAGGTGGAATGGCATCCTCACTCATGGCTGCCCTCTGGTGGAGGCCAGGGAGCTGTGCAAGCAGGGTGCCAGTAATAGGCCAATAGGTCGGGTGGAGGAGGGTCATACCAGGGCTGTAAGGCGCATACATTCCTCCACATACATGTGACCTTCTCCTGGGGCACTTGGGTAAAAAAATGGAGAAAATGGAAGAAAGAAAAACCCTAGTGGCAGGATGGTGACTGACTGTCTGCAGGCAGTGCTCCTGGACTGGGCGTAAGGTAAGCCCCGGTAATTCCAGGGGACAGAGCTGGGGGAGCTGGTCAGATAGGGGCCATTCGGGAGGAGCATAAGTAAATATACAAAAAAATAAATAAAATAAAAACCAAAAAATACTCCCTTCTCACCTGCCAATCATCTCTTTCCATAGAGTCAAAAGATGGAATGTTTATGTACCATGATATATAGTAATTTAGATGTCTGTAGAATTCTTCTGGCAGAATGTTCACCCTGTCATATAGAACAAATACATATCCCACTGAGCTAAGTTCACCTCTAAGCATTGGTTGGATGTACTTCCCAACTACCTCTCCATCTTTTATCACCCCTCCCCCTCCATCTCACTCCATTAGAACCACTGACTCAGGAACTATAATGATCCCTAGGTGCTCCACCCTCATCAGTCAATCACACTTCTCACACCGCTTCCCAAAATTTGGAACTCTCTCCCCATCAAATCCATTACTCCTCCTACTCCCTCTGCTCAGCCCTACACAATTATCTCTCATCGATCTGCTCTTGCCATGAATCTCCCTAATTGCACTTTCTCTAATGTCTAGTCTCACCCTTTACCTGAAACTACCCCATCTAACTGATCCTTTCCCTGATCTCTTGTAGCTAACCTTTCTGTCACTCTTTGCAGCCTGCTCTGTGAGGTTGTCAGCATCCTGAAGGGGTCCACATGGGCTCTGGTCCCCTTTCCCTCCTCCTCCCCTTCTTCAGTCCTTTTGCAAACATCTCTTGTAACTAACCTTCTCTTCACCCATCCATTGTTGCTCTCCTCCCTTGCAGGGTTCTTAGCATCCTGAAGGGATCCCAGAGGCTTGGCTCTCCTTTCCTCTCCTCCTCCCTTTCTTCCCTCTTTTCACACCCTTACTTATTGCCCCTAGCACTTGATACCAACCTGTCAGACTTCTCTCTCACCCTGGCTCTTCCACAACCTCTCCCTCTCTCTCTCTCTCTCTTCCTGTTAAGCCTGCACCCTTGCAAGGATCTCAGCATCCTTGAGGATCCCCACTGGGCTCTGCCTCCCCATTTTTCTTGCTTGTTCCCCCCCATCCTAAATGGGTCCCTTGGGCACAGCTCTCCCCCCTCCTCAAATTGCACCTACTGTATTTGCCAATTCCCTCCAAACTTCCTCCTCCCCTGACCCTATCCCACTTCATTCTAAGTGTCCTGTCCCCTTGTAGGGCTTTAAACATCCAGAAGGGTCCTGGGCTCCCCGAGTCTGATTTTCTTTCCTCCCCCTTTCCCACAAATGTCCCTCATTATCAGTCTTGCCCAGCCTCCCTCTTCCCCTGACACTTTATGAATTGACAATGCCTGTACACTTATAAGCACTTTCTGGACCCCTAGCACCTATCCCCTCTACCTGTATTTTCTCAATTCTACTTATACCAAAGCTACCCCCACTGACAGGTACTTATTTTCTGTATTAGGTTCCTGCCTGTGATGCTCTCTTGTTTTCCGCATCCTTGTCAGTAATTTGCAAATTGTTTTTGCCAAATGTTTTGTTTCAATGTATGTAACTTTGTGTCTTATGTACCTTAAATGTGCTACTGTTCATACTCTATGTACCCCTCCCCCCCGTCATACCAGGAGATGAGCAACTTGTTCAGTGTGCTTTCCTGGAGAAACATTTCAATAAATAAATAAACAAATAAAAAAAACAGCAGGCCTTATGTGAAGCCAATGTCTCAGTTTTATCTGTGTCATTGTAAACAGTAGAAATTGCCCTATAGAGATGGTAAGGATACAGTAGTTGGTGATCTTTCATGGTCACCAAAGAAACATCAGAAATTAAAACTGTGCCTTATTCTTTTTTAATTATTTGTTAGTGTGTGTAAGGAAGGGATTTCAAGAGGAATGAATGTTTATTTATTTATTGAGATTTTATGGAAGGTTTACTTTTTATGGCCTTGTTGAAGGGTTTTCAGTGAGTAAAGGTTGCAGCCATGATTGTGGTGGCAATCAGGTTTGAGAGAAGTGGGTAATGAATACTGTATGTAATAGGCCAAAATTCTAAATCCCATGGCCTAAATTTGTTTCAATTGTATTTTTCTGGGGAATTACCATATGGATCGCAGAACTTATTTAGCCAATCAGGAAGCAGGGAAATGTTCAAACCATTCTAAAATAGGGTTCAGCAGCAGGCACAAATATAATGGATTAAGCTGTGAGTCTATTCTAAACTTGACTTAGACATTTATTCACAAGTTTCAGAACAGTAACTTATTTAGAGCAATTTAAAATATTCATGTATTGCGTCATCCGTGAACAAATGTTATAAAAGGGCTTCAATCAAGTAACCAATCTGATTGATCAAAACAGGTCACAAGACCATGCAATCATTTCACATTACCACACTGTTCTGATTTTACTTTCATTTTTATTTTAAATTTTTAAAACTATTTCATAAGTGCCATAGCACACTTCAGAGTGTGTTGTAATGCCATAAATTAATGTGCTTTATAGGTGGTCAGAGGCATTTGGCTACACCTCATGCTTCACAAGCTACCTGGTCTGTACAGTAATTTCATGTTACCACAAATCCTGATGTGTATTACAGCTTACTTTCAGTCATTTGTCAAACCAAGTCAAGCTACACCTGTTTTTGTTTACTGGGTTATTGTAGCCAGATGTGATTCCAAATGAGCAAGATCAGCAGATCTGACCTCGTTAAAGACAGGGTTAGAGTCAGAGCACAAAGTAAGCTCATCTCAGCAGAGGCCAGAGACAAAACACAAAAATCAGAGATGTGTTAATAAAATCAGAGACATGTTTATAGTGGAGAAGGAGGAGGAGGAGAAGAAGAAGATGAAGACGAAGAATTCATATAGCGTTTTTCATACATGTTCTATCCAATTGCACTTTACAAGCAATGAGGTAAATGCATATGTGTAGTTACAGTCGTGTTGTGAGTATACACATGGCAGAACAACTCCTCACTAATTCCGACTGGAAGTGATTATATTTATATGGGGAGGGGTGCCGAGGCAGAGCTGCCCTTCATGAACACATAACGTAGCTGGTTGTTTTGGGAGCACTGTTGCAGTGCCCAGTGATTTTGGTGGATGCTCTGTTTGTAGTTGTTGTTTTTGGTGCATGGTGTTTGACCCATGCTGTTTTTTTTCCCTGTGCCCCTTCCATTATGTCTACCTATGACAAACTGTGGCAGCTGTTCTCCAAATCATGTGAATCAGCTCACATATCTGCACATGAGGTTTTGATTCCACAAGTACTGTTATATTTACAATAGGGCCTGGACAAGGGACTTTCACCCTCCTCAATGATGGTTCAGCTATTTACCATAGGAGTACACTGTTGAGATTGGGGGTACTGAGTATCATGTGCACATCTGGATTTAGTCAGATTTCTAAAAGCAGCATCCAGCATTACAGTAAGTCATGGATAAAGTCTGCTGTGGTTCCATGGTATTTGACTATGGTACTAAATGCCCTCACATCATACCCATTCAAGCCAGCCTTTGAAATAGACTTATTCTGAACAATACTGAAAACATCCTTCTTGGTGTCTGTAGATTCTGCACAAAGGATAGGATAATTGGGGTCTTTGTCTTGTAAAGAACTATCCCTGCAGTTCAAGCACAAAAATGTAATAATCAGAACAATGCCACTATTCACACTCAATGCAGCATCCTCTTTTCATATTAATAAGGCTTTAGGGCTCCCATCATTTTATATTGACCACACAAACAAAAAGGAGAGAGCTCTCTAGACTCTGGATGTTAATAGGGCACAGACAACTCACAAAGAACAGAAAACTTTCAATAGAGAGACTATTTGTTAGCTTGTCTATTGGTGCAGAGGGCAGAGGCACATAAGCACTTACCACTCCTATACCAGTGACCCGAGTTTGGGAATTAGTTCTGACTGCTGGGGGTTGGGGGGAGGTCTGAGAGAGGATTGAGTAGCTGTTAGACAGCTCTCCTCTCTCAGACTGGGGAGGTGAGATTCTCCACTCTTGGCTGCCACTGGGTGGAGATCCGGTGGTAGCATTGAGATCAAGGGGGGACTGGTACTAGGTCAGGTGGGTGAAGCAGAAACCTTGGTTCCGGCATGCATGCATGCCTCCACATGCAACCATTTCTTGCTATGGCAAAAGGGAGATAGGGAGGGAAAAAACAAGGAAAAACCTGTCTCCCCACTGCCAAATATGATGGTCCTTCTGCACATCTGGGTCCTGCTCTGTGTGGATCCCAGGTAGCCTGGAAGCAAGGGGAGCAGCAGACGGGACTGGTGGTCACTGGATCTGGGCCTAATGAAAGGAGCAAGGTGGCAGTGATAGGCAAAAGTTATATGAACAAAAGACTGTTTATCACTAAAGAGCACAAAAAAGGAATAGCAGCATCCAAGACCCCTGCTGTGACTTTACTAAAAAGGGCAATTTGGGATCAAATTTGAGGTCCCTTACCTAGGCTTGTGTAGCTCCTGGTCTCATCAGTTAGACTTCTCCAAAGCTGTATTTAAATACTGTGAGACGATAAAGCTGTTTACAGACTCTGAAAATTATGACATACTCTGGTACTAGGTTAAGGAAACCTTTATTCCTACTGTTGCAATAACCAGTTAACTTTATTATCTCCTTATGTCCAAGCAACCATTGCTAGCACTTGTTGGCTTCAATAAGTATACTAAATTCTCAGATCTCTAGCTGTATTATCCATGATCATTGAGTAATTTGATCTTGTCACAATCCATCAACAATTACTGGTTCTGGACAGCTTGCTCAGATTCAGGAGGGCACTGAAGTGCCATGTATATACTCTAACACAATCACCTTTACCAGGTGAGTAAATTTCCATTCCAGTCTTCAACACCCACACAGCCATGCACTACTTAAACTGGTTTCATGGTGGTATGTTGGATAGAACACCACAGAAGAGTCTCTACTGTTTCAAAAATTGTCCTGGGTTCTTAGACTTCTACCTTGACACCCACCAGAACAACACCAGTGATGGGTAGAAGGGTCTTTAGTTTAGATTATCCTCTAACGGATAGCATACCCCAACAGTAAAACACTCCCTAAAGTGAGCTCTCTGTGGTTGTAGTTTGAGCCATGTCCCAGTGTGGGACTAGAGCCCTCAACCTTCTGACCTAGAGGTGGCAGTGCTACTGATTGAGCTATTCTCACACTAAATGAGAGGGAATTGTGATTAGAGCAAGAAGGGGGAAGAGTTCATAGACAGTATAAAGACTGTCCTGCACTTCCAAAAATCCATCTTCAGCACTGATTCCCACTTATGAATCAGAGCTGAAGTCAGTAGGATCCTGTGGGAACAAAACGTTTGCCTGGGGGCTTGCTATGGCTATTGGACATGGCACTTATGGAATCCAACTGTAGCACTGTGCATCAACAGATGATCACTACCAGCTCCCTCACTAATCTCAGTTCTGGTCTTCCCACCATTGAGTTCATACTGTGGGAGTGCAGTGCCTCAGTTCACTTCATCACCACTGTTTCTTTTTTTTCCCTTCCCAGTTTGTCATCCTTGCAATGAGCATCCCAGCCCTGTTATCCAATGTCTGCTGGGATTTAACTGCCAGCTGTCTTCCTCCAGGGCTTGCCCTCCAGTGGGGTTCCCCAAACCCTGCCACAGGTTGGATGTAGGGCCCGTGGATCCTCATCATTATTCTGCCACTGGACTCTCTTTTTCCTCAAGTTTTTGGCCCTGGGGATATGTAGCATGCAATGCCATCATGGTGCATGCCATGCATTCCCATCTGCCATGCACCTACATCTGCAATGCCTCCCGACATTCTTGGCCAGGGCTGCCTTTCTGCCAGCTTCTGCTAGGGGCCAGGCAAGCTCTGAGCTCTAATCACACTTCTCCCTGGTGGAAGAGAGTGGCCTTATGGAGACACAATCCTTCTTTCATTGGTCAGCTCTCAGACCACCTGCATTTGCTTTCAAACCCAGGTTACTGGCACCACAAACCTTAGTGCTACTGCTGTGCTGATGGTCCTGCCTGCATCACCGTTTTTTCTATCTTCATCCCCGTAATGTTTTCTTATTTCCAATGTCACCTGCATTTTTTATCTTACCATGATGATGAAGTCTGATAAAACAGGGCCAAACCTTTCAGAAAAGTCCAACTGCTATCCGTTCTGCATTGTTTCCCCTGTGAGAAACCAATGACTGTTCTGAACCAGCATCAAACCTGTACAGCCTGTCTTGGACCTAAACATGGGTGCAAGCAATGCTTACTTCTATATGGACAGCCATACACACAAGAACCAAGTGTTAAGTTGTGGTCATCTGATCCCCATCATTGGAAGCAGCCCTCAAATGCATGTGTCAAATACCAAGTCATTAGTCCTGGGCCCTGGGCCTCCTCCTGAGACCTCTGGTTCTATTGAAGTATGGTGTTCTCCTCGAGTTCATTGTCCTGAGGTGTTGAATACTCAGTTTGATGAGTTTGTTTGATGGTGAATTCCTTCTGTGTAGTTGATGATAACCCTTCACAGTCTGCCTGGCCTGAGCAGCAGACATCCGCAGTGACAAGGATTCAATTACTGTATATGCCCTGTCTTCACAAGAGGACACCTCAATATCATCCTCTGACATTGTTCATGCTGCTGTCACAATTCACAGTGATGATGCTGCAGTTGGCACTGGGGATGATAGCAGGACCCTGGTTGACACTGTTCATGGTGTCAGGATAGGGATTGGTACTGAGGTTGTTGTCCACATTGTTGCCAGTTCAGATGCTGTCACCATCCATGCTGCTGCTAGTAGTGCTGAGGAGAGTGACAACTCCAGACACTGAAACAGAGGCAACAATGGCCATGATGCCAGTTATATGCCCAGTTCCGGGTGACATTCTGATGCAGATGTTGTCCCAGAGGTCATCCCTGCCTCTGATATCATTCACAACACTGAGAAGGGTGATGACTCCTGGCATGATGTCTAAGTTGGCACCAAGCATGGTGTTGAGGATGATGCTGGCCATGGTGATGAATATAACACTGTCTCTGAGGCTGTCACTGATCCTAATCCCAGTACCAGAGGTGGCACTGACTCAAGTTCAGATGGTGGCCAAGAGATAGTTTTCTCAAGAAACACTGAACATCACCTCTACTGGTAAAAACTGGGGGTCTCACTGTGGGACCTGTATGGGTCCGCTCTTCTCACTTGGGAGTTTGCACCAATGGGCATCAATTGTGTCACTCCTTTGATGTAGAAGGACACCAACTGGGTCACTCTGCTTGGTACTCCTCTCAAGTGAGGCTCCCAACATTGTTCCACAGTCCAAGATCAGGCCCCAAAGACCTGGAGTCTTAACCCCTTCTAGAGGTACCTTGTCAATTCTTGTAAAGAAATTCTTTGTTGCTAGACTCTCAGGGGCCTGTAATGTGGGAGAAACACTAAACATAGGTTAGTACGTTAGGCGCTTGTTATAGGGAGTCTGACAGAGCCCAGTCCAGACCTTTCTCTCCAGTGCCAGTCCTGCCCAGAGGCAGCACCTGATCTCCATCAGTGTTCCCCAGTGAAAACAATGAATCATCTGTCCACCTCCCTTTTACTGCTGTGTACACTCTGAACAAGGATTTCCTGGTGAATCTGATCCAGGTGTTTGACCCTGAAGCCCATACAAGTCATGATCCAGTACCCCCTGCCTTTGGGACTTCTTGGCCTTCCAAACAGTGACTCTGTTGCTATTTTGTCTTGGTATGGGACCATGATGGAGACGTGTAGGGCAGTGTGGATGTGTTCCATCTCCCATCTAGCCATCTCCAGGAACCTCCTCTTGTGGCATTCTGCATCCACAGGCTCTGCAGGTGAGGCACTTCACCCTACTTCAGGACTTCAAGTACTGTTGACCCCATTGGAGCCATGGACCCTCATGACTGACACCAGATGCAGATTCTGCTGACATAGATGCTCTTGGGAAGAAGGGTTTCATCTTAGCATGTGTCCTCATATGCATCTGTGCACATCAGGCACAGATGACAGCTTATGACAATCACCTATGGTGGCAGCTACATGACCTATTAGCTGTCCTGCCACCAAGCAAGACAGTCAGGCAGCCATTGACCTTTCTACTCTGAATCTGGAGGTAGTACAGCACAAGTAAAGGACATCTTATGATGCCAACAATGTGACTACCAGTGTAGTAAGAACCACAGTTTGCATTAGGTGAATGGCATGGTTTTACCTCTCCCAACTGACACCTTTGGCCCAGGGCAAGGTGCTTAACTCAAACTTTGAATGGGCTCACTTCTTCTTCCCAAGGTTCAGGCAGTACATTTTGGGGAATCCTTCTACTTCTGTGCTATAGCCCCCATCTGGCTCTAACCAGTTTCTGGTCTTTCCAGCCCTATAAGGAGCTCCTGCCCTTAGGTGTTCTCCCTACACAGAAGGATGAAGGTGTTCATTACCCTCATGGTAAGCCAGCTTCTATCTCCGATAAGAAGAGAAGCTTGGCACTTGGTACAATAAGTGGGTCTCAGTGGTGAAGATGGATTCTTAGAAGATACATCAGTTACGTGCATACAGTAATTAATAATCTTCCAAAATATCACCTTTCATTACCATACCATACCAGCCCACCCCCACCCCATCCTCTAGCAGAGCCAACGCCTCTTAGCAACTCATCGCAAAAGTGCTGGCCAGTTCTATCTAGTGCCTTAGCATCTCCCCAGTTGCACTCTCTATGGATAATTGTTTTAAAAAAAACACTCAAAACTGCAGTGGGGTTCCTTTTTGAGCTCTCATTCCAACCATAAAAAGAAAGAGAGAAGACAGTTCTCTTCCATCCCTTTTCATTCTCGTCTTCCTCTCTTCCTGGGATATATCCCTTTCTGGGATATATCCATATTAGTTACCTAACCCACTCTCTGCCTCTGGGTGCTATCCAGTCTAACTCCACTTGTCAGTTACATTGTCTGTGAAGAATGTTGTGCACTGGATTTGATCAAGTACACTAGCTCTTACACTGGTTACATCCTTGTTGTTGTAAGCAAAGTGGTTCTTTCTTTCTTCTGATTTTTTTTCTTCTGAATATGCTAGAATAGGTATGGCAACCCTGACAATGACTGTAGTTTCTTGTGTGGTCTCATTCTTCTGCTGCTGTGGGGAGTTATGGTTGGGGACCATTACACCACATTTCCCTAATTTTGTGGTGTTAATGTGAACTCTAACTGGTGACTTAATATACTTTCTTGCAATGAATTGTGTGTGTTTAGAGAAAGTCATTAAACTAAAATTACAACAGTACTTCTGGCTGCAGAATAAATGGACACTGCAGGGCCAACACTTCTGCAGCCAGAGATACACATACACTGTGCAAGAAATATACAGCCACTTCTAGCTGCTGATAGAAACAGTACTTCTGGCTGCAGAAGCTCTGGCACCTGTGGGGACTGCACTTCTTCAGCCTCAGATAGAAACAGTTCTTCTGGATACATAAGTGCTTAAACCTGCAGAGCCAGTGATTCTGCAGCCACAAGTACATGTTCACAGTACAAGAAGTACACCACCACCTCTACTACAGCTTGTGCAGCCACAGACAGAAACAATACAAGTGCTTTTTGCAGACATCCTGACTTATTTGTTGGGGTGGGTGGGAGACCCTGTCAATGATTATGTACTACATAATCTTATTGATAACATTTTCTCTTGCTATGTTAATCCATAGGATTGATAGCACATTCAGTAAAGCATCATTTGTAATTAATTTACTGTGTGTGTGTGTGTGTGTGTGTGTGTGTGTGTGTGTGCATGCATGTGTGATGGCGAATGTGGGGGTGGTGGCATTGATAGAGTTAAATGCAATGTCCTGTGGTCTGCTGCAGATAAATAAGTCAACAATACAATAAAACAGTCTATCCCCCTGTTGACTAGAATACTTGTAAAAAGTGTTGGGTTGATGATGGATAAATGAGTTGGAGGCTATCATCAGCTGTCATGCATACTGAAATACATCTATCAATGTCTCTCTCTTTATTCAATGATATACAAGTACACATGATTTGTGATACAATGTGCATAAGTAAAAGGTATGGAAAAATGAGCATACTAGATTGGCCGGATGGTCCTTATCTGCAGACAAATTCTATGTATCTATGAAAACATTAACTGTGTCTGATGATGCCTACATTAACAGAACTAGAGTAACACATTACAGAAGCTACAGTAAAGAGGGGTGCTATATTTGTATACTTCACTGTATATAACCAATTTATCTTTAATATAACTGTGAATGAATCACCTCTCATAAACAAACCAGATATTTTTTTTCATTTAATAACTTTAATATTTTATATGCTACTGTAACTACTTTAATTTCCAGTTTACACTTTTAATTAATCATTTCCCCCAATTTTATGTACATCCCATCAGCAGCCCTGGCTCACTAGGAAGCTAATGGTATCACATAAACTGCACCTCCAAAAACTGACGAGATAAACAATAAATATAAAATGTGATTGACTAGGAGATAAACAGCAGTGAAACAAATCTAAAGTGATACACTATTCACACAGCATTTGTGATCGTTCTTCGAGTTGGAGCTGTTGCAGAAGGCTATTACCATTATAACTATGCCACCAGGCACTAGGACCCCACGGAAAACTTCTAGCTAGTAGTCTTCAGTGGGGACTGACCCTTGATGTTGACCCACCCCGATGTTAGTCAGTGGTATAAAGGGGGTGGTCCCCAGCCATACCTCAGTTCTTTTTCCCACTGTTCGCCCATTCACATCGGGTCCACAGACACCTTCCTGCTACAGTCCACCACCATTGCACATTTTACAGCTTTTATTTTTGTAGTAATTTATCTGTTTTTTTTTTATCTGTTTTCTGCATATCATTTCCCCAGCTTCCTCCATTGAGTGGCATACATCTAAGTGCATGTGTGGCAAGCAGATTCCATTGAAAGATGACCATGTGGCCTGCCTCCTGTGTCTAGGCCCAGACCATGACCTTTAGGCCTGGCAGCACTGCAACACCTTCAATCAGAGCATGAGGATCTGCCACCAGAAGGCTCTGAGAGCACATTTCATCAAGGAATAGCTAGCCACGATGCAGAAGTAATACTTGGGGAAGAGGACTTCTCCTTCTTCCCCTTTGTCTTCCATGACTCACAGGGAGAAGAAGAAATCATCAGGAAAGTAAAAGTCCCAGGTCAAGGAAAAGGAGAAAGCATGGACCAGCTCCCACTCCTAGTCTCCATGTAAGAAGACTGCCTCCTTTTCCACCTCCCATGAGAAGCTGGACCACTCTCCCCAGTCTGTCCACAATTCTTCTGGGCAGCCAGTGGACAAACCTCCCACCATGGTGCTGCCGACAGGTGGAGGGTTGTCAATGTCTGGGACTTTAGTCCAGGCCCTGCAACCACTGAAGTTCAAGGCAATCCCTAAATTCTTGGCCTCTTCAGGTGGGTCGGCTGGTCTCAAGTCAGGTGGGCAGGTCAATGCCCATCATCTGCCCAGCCTCAGCATTGGCTCCACCTCCAAGTCTATGGATCAGACCCTCCAACGCCAGGATCATGCATCTGCAAACAAGGCTGCAGTGATGCCCCTGACCCAGACCTCTGTGTCCTCTCCTCAAACTCCAGCTAAGTGGTTGAAAGCTGCATCTCCTGACCATCATCAGGCACCAGTCTGCTTGATCCCAGGTACCCTGACTTCCAACCCAGTGACACCACTACTGTCATTGGATCCTCTTACCTCACTGGTAGACATGAATGTCTCACCACACTGATGACAGAGGACCTGGCATCTATGGCTCCTACCCCGGAAGATCCAATACTGGGTCACCCAAAGCCAGCCACCAGATGCCAGCTGCCCCCCAAGCCCCAGGCACTGGTGGGTGCATAAGGCCCTCAGATTCCCCTCAGTAAGGTTAAAGATATGTTCCAGTTTTGTTAGAATAAGACCAAAAGGGACCTTGTACCACCTAAGAGCGCTGAACCAGTTAAGATGGTTCCTTCTCTGGAGCCCAGACAAAAGACTGCATTGCCTAGGAGCCCTCCCCCTAACCTTGACAAAAGACCCAGGGGGAGGCCTAAGCACAAAGGCATGATAGGAAAACATTCCTCCTCCTGGTCCTCAGGCCATCATCAGCACCATTGATGGACAGACACTGGCATGAAACCTCCTCCTCCTCCGCTATCAGTTTGGGAGATTTGAGCCAGAGTTCATCCTCATCCACCAGAAGCTCAGAACCAAGGGGTTGTCCTCCTACCCAAACAACAAAGACACCCCTAGATCACCACCTGATGATCCAACCTTTATGGAGGTTATGAGGCATGTCCAGGCCTATAATGGCTGGGTAATAGAGGATCTGGTCCCAGAGAGGTGCAGATTAGCCAAATACCTCTTGCAAAAGGAACCCAAACCATTGGTGATACCTCTTTGGTGGGTGCTTTCCAGAACTTGACCAGAATTTCCTGGAAACATTCCTCCACTTCTTCTGCCATGTAGAAAAACTCAGATAGGCTCTACAGGGCAACCAGAGAAGAGTCTTTTCAGGCAGGGCACCCTACAGCAGACTTGTTGGTCATCATAGAGGCCTGCAACAGGTCCAAGAAACCAAAACAGCTGAGTAACCAGCCTCCTGACCCAAAATCTAAGCATCTGGACCAGTTGGGCAAAAAGGTGTATGCTTCCACCACATGCTCCATCAGATCTCTAAATTTCCTTGCACACATGGTGCAATATCAGAATGTCTTGTGGGAAAAGAGTCAATGTGACAGGGATGAATAGGGCCCTGTCCCAGCTGTTCTGAAGAAATAGTTTAAATGCAAGGATATGTTCTATTCTCCCCTTTTCTGTCACTTCTCTGTCTGGTTGCACAGCCACATTTTCTTGTGAGTCTGTGAGACCTAGGACTCTATCAACCCGACAGTCTTGCAGTTCTCTTCCTCTCACTATCTCCCTACCCTCACTTGCTGTTATGTCTTTTCTTCTTCCTTGCATCTCTGCTGGTATAAACATGTATGTGAATCATTATGTGCAAATGTAACTGATACTGGGATCCCTTTGTTTAGAAATGTATATAGCTTTACTGTTGAAGTGTATATAGTAATACTGTTAAAATGATTGCAAAACTATTTGGAACTCAAGTGGTTAACCTGTTTGAAATCTCTCTGAGAAGCTTTAAGCAAGAGGTCAGTTCTGGGTCACATTGTTCTTTTTGCTACACTTACAAGAACACTGTGTGAGAAGCATGCTGTTTTCTTAACAAGTGGGGGTTGCAAAGACATAAAAACAGAGCTGCAATTTCTTGCAAGAGAGACAGAGACTAGAAATTGAGAAGAAACCCAGATGGATTTTCTCTGTTTATACTGCCTTTGTAAATAGTTATGCTGAATATGTTTTATTTTTATTTTACTGTTATTAGTAATAAAAAAAACTTGTGAATTTTAAAACTGCTCCTGGTTGTCCTATGCATCCTGATCGGTGCCTCAATGACAGTATGGAACTGACTAATGCTCTGCCAGACAGTCTGAAGAAAGCAGAGCTCTTAGACCTGCTTAAGTTGGGCTTGGACATTGGCATGAATGTGGTACATACTTCATATGATACTGCCGATACATCTGCCCTGGCAGCCACTAAGGGTGTCTGCCTTAGGCACCATTCATGGTATAGGGTCTCAGGCTTCATGCAGGACCTTCAAGCCAGGATTATGGATCTCCCTTTCAAAGAGTCAGTATTGTGTGGAGATGAGGGTGACAAGCTGAAAACTCATCTCCAAGACTCAAGCAAGGCTATCTGATTTGTGCAAAACTTGTATAAGGCCAACATAAACCTTTTTGCAAGAAGCCTTTTCAGAAATTGTCAGGCCAGCAGCAACAGCAGCACCACTGAGCCCAGCAACAACAGAGAGGAGGCTTTAAATGTAAAGCAGCTTCCCAAATCCCTGGTTCTTCTGCCTCCAGAACCACCTGACCCTCCCAGGCTACCCTGCAACCCCTGGGACCATAGCCTGACTCACTGACAGAGCCCCCCTTCCTCAGCAGAGTCCCTGGGAAAGGTGGTGGGGCAGTTTATTCTCCTTCTACCTTGAGGACTAGAGCAACATTACAGCCAATCAATGGGTGCTGCAGATCATAAAGAGAGGTCATACTCTGGAGTTTCTGGAGAGACCCCTAGACAGTCCTCCAGTATCCTCCCACTATCCTCCATCTCACATTGCCTTGATAGAATGGGAGATTCTGGCACTCCTTCAAAAGATGTTCATAGAACCCATTCCCCCAAGTTAAAGGAGTCTGGGATTCTACTCCCTCTTCTTCCTTGTACCCCCAAACAGGTGGATCTATGGCCCATTCTGGACCTGAGCCATCTGAATACATACATCAGGTACAAGTGGTTCAGAATGGCAACCCTTCCAGTCTGATCCCTCTTCACCACCAAGGGGATTGGTTCTGCTCTCTGGACCTGCAGGATATGTAAGTGCATATCCGGGCATTCCAGGCCCAGAGTGTATACCTGTGCTTCCTATTCAAAGAGCATCATTACCAATTTTTGTCACTGCCATTTGGCCTGTCCTTGGATTCAGGGTCTTTACCAAGTGCCTGGAGGTGATTGTGATTGCCTGAGGAGACAAGGCCACTACATCTTCCCTTACTAGGTGATTGGCTTCTGACAGCACCCACATGGGCCCAACTGCTCCACACTCTCAAAGGCACCTTTACCCTCTTCAGAGAGCTGTGAGTAACCCTGAACCTGCCAAAGTCGGAGACAGCATGATCATCCACATGAGAATTTATTGCTGCACATAAGGATCTCATGGAGCTCTTTCTTGAAGACTATGTGCAACAGAGAGAACATTAGCTCTAGAGGGAGAGAGAATTCCAAAGTTTAGGAGCAAATGCTGAGAAGGCACTTTCACCCCTTTTTGATAAGCATTTTGGTACAGCCATGAAGGACATGTCATTTGATGGTAGGTGAAAGTAGTCAGATTAAGCATACTGGCCAAAGTAGCCGGTTCACCAGTGTTGGAGATCTTATAAATGAGGCAGCTGGTGGCGTACCTTTGAAATGAAGAGGGGAGAGCCATTAAAGACTGAGGTAAGGTGAGCAGTGATGCGCTATCCTGGACATGGATAGGGCAGATCAACAGATGTTATTGTAACAGATGTTCCATTTGTTCATCAATCCTTTATTGGTTTCATGACATGCTAGTAGCCCATGAGCAAGGTTCGGTAGGAGGACTCTCTGGGCATTTGCTAGTCTGTCAACTGCAGAGAGGATATGTCTGACCTTGTATGTGAGCCCAAGTTTTGAGTTGTCATCTTTGGTGATGTTTACAAATGTAAAGAGAGATCCAAGGTGGGGGTCAAGGTGATTTCTAGATACTTAAAGAAGCTGAGATGGAATATAGCACCACGTCATTGATGTATAAGAGTACAGAACTTTAGCCATTCATCAAGGGCTGATCCTTTTTTAACTCATAAAAAATTGGATAAAACTGTAGGCCCAATCATCACAGAAAACAACACCATTAGTTCACTCCTGGAAATGGATAATGCATTTAATAAATATTTCAGTTTATGCCCCTAAAAATAAAATACCAGACAGAAAACCAATAAAAAACCATGTAAAGTCAGTACAGACATAAATATGGAAATCATGACTTGATAAAACTGAAAACATAAAAGTAGAATCATCACTGGGTTTGGACTGCATCCCACCAAAAATGCTTAAACTAATAATGAGTCACCAGCTATACCATTAAAAATGATTTACAAAGCATTAATAAGAGATGGCAATGCACCAACAGAACAAAATACAGCTCGAGTAGTACCAGTTCACAAAAAATAGAATAAACATGCTTTCAATTACTATAGACCTGTAAGTCTGACATTTATGCCAAGGACAATACTAGAGAGTATTATAAAATGAAAAATGGAAGATAAATAAGAACTCTTGATTATAACCAAGATGGGGTTTATAGCAGGAAGATTATGTACAACATTTGCTCTATGGTTCTATGAGGACATTAGTAAATCCTTTAACTCCATAGCATATGATATAATTTACTTTGACTTCAGTAAGGCATTTGATCTGGTACCACACTGGGCAATAACAGAAAACTTCAAGTAGTAAATGTCAATGCCAATCTTATAAACTGGTGATTAACATGGTTATCCAACAAAACACAAAAAACAGAAACCAAGGGCTATACATCATTACCAGGAAATGTGACTAGTGGAGTACCACAGGCCTCTGTGCTAGGACTATTACTATTTAACATATTTATAATATACATGACCAAAGAACTGCAGAGCCACTCAATAAAAAATGTAGATGAATTCAAGTTGGGGAGATCAATGGAAATAAGCACTACAATTAAAGCAGGATTTAAATAAAATAATAATGTGAGACAGAAAATAGGGAATATATTCAACATTGGGAAATGCAAGGTTGTGCATTTTGGCAACAAAAATATCAAACACACATACTGTGCACCCTATGTAATACAATATTAGAAGGCACAGCAATTGAAAAAGATGTAGGGTTATGATACCCAACATATTTGACAAAAAATAGTGCAATAATGGTATTGCCAAAGCAAACACACATTTTGGGCCACAAACGTAAGATAAAATCAGGGGATAGAGATGTGATCTTGCTATTGTACAAGACATACGTAAGGCCCCATTTCATTTTTTTTTCTCATAGTATGTTTTTTCCCTGCCAGCACCCCTAGCCTGGTGAGCAGGCTCACCATGGGCTCGGCAACCCATACCGTCACCTGGGGATGCCCCCCCCCCGAGTGGAGCCACTGAGGCAGAATTGAAGGTGGCTGAAGGGTTGGGCACTGAGCCCTGGCTCATACACGGGGGCCGGTAGATTTTTACTCTAGATTTCACTTGGAGCTGGGAGTGTGCCATGATGCTAATGCTGAGGCAAGCATCTGTCTCATCGCCACCCATATTTTGGTGTGGTGCCATGTCCCCCAGCCTCTGCCTGGGGGCAAGCAATGCCAGGACCAGCTGCCTTGCCCTCCCAGGAGAAGGAGAGTAGTCCTCCAGATGCTTGATCCTTCTCCTCCTCCCCAACTGCTGACCCCCGGCAGCCCGTGCTCATTCCCGAACACAGATCACCAGCATGGCGCGAGGTGTGGTGTCCAGCACCTCAACCCTCAGTACAACCAGGCCAGTGCAAGGTCCCATTTTGATTATGCTTTGCAGTTTTGGCATCATACATGAGAGGAAAAAATGTTCGGTTGGAGAAGGTGCAGAGACAGCAGAGATGGGTAACAGAAACTATCATGAGATGAGAAAGCATGCCCTACCAAAAAAGATAAGCATAACTCAAATTAACAGTGGTAATCACACTAAAGTTTACTGGTAGTGCAGTATACCGAGTGTTGTGCAAACATAGTACCCATTGAATAATTTGTATACAATGATGTGTGATATGCGGTAACAAACGTTTGTGTAACTACCACTGAATGTCATAAGAGACAAGATGAGCAAGTGGACCTTTGTTACAGATGTGCTAGATTATTTATGAGGATTACCTGATGAGTGACCTACAGATAGAATTCAAACAAACAAAAGCTAATACTATGGGAGATCCACTTCAGCTGAAAGGAACAAGGGCAAGGCCAAAAAAAAAGGCAAAACTATGCTACATCGCATATAGTTAAGATGTAGAATTCGCTACTGATTTATATAGTTATAAGTAATAAATTACCTAGAATTCAAGAAAAATTAGATAGCATCATAATTAATAATTTGGGCAAGAATCTTAACTAAGAGAGCTAACCATGGGCTTATTTCTTCTCAGCTTTATAATTCCCAGTATGAATCCTAGTGTGAATCATTCCAAAGTGATGCAGAACATTGCAGGTAACAGATACATAAATAAACTGGTCCAGATATTCAGAGATGCACCCAGGGGGTGCACAATGGAATGTACAGTGCAATGCAGATGCACCAGGGGACAAGGAACATCATATTCAGATGATGCACCACTGACATGTGCTGGTGCAAAGCACACTGAATATAGCAATGTTGTGCCATCGCACAAGCAGACATGCACAGGCGCAACCAGGAGTGCACAAGAGCAGGAAAGGATGCAGAACCCAGAAGGCTGAACAAGCTCAACAGGCAATAGGGGAGCAAAGACAGGTCTGCACAGGAGCACAGTGCCACACCAGCACTGCCAGAAACAAACAACAAGGGCATACAGTCCTGGATGCACTGCAGGGGCACTGGACAAAGGCCCAAACAGGATGCCAGGTCACCAGCACCAACACAAGCCACAAGGCATACCAACTCACCCACCCCGAAGGCATGCCCACAGGCAAGCCAACACCACTGCACCCACAACACAACCCCGACAGGCAGAGATGCAGTGGACAGTGGCACAGTCATGGTGCCAGGACACTAGACAAGCACAGAGGACAGCAGAAAAGGGGAGAGAGAGGCACAGGGGACCCTGGGGCAGATGGCCTGCAACCCAGCAAAGACAAGGGCACACCAGTGGGGGGGAGCACACCATGCAGATGGAAAGGCAGCACAGGCGGGCATAGTCAAACTGTGCAGAACAGTGAACGGGGTAGTGTGACACCCACCGCCCATGGGCATGCATGACACAATGACATGGCAAACAGGCCCAGTGCACACAAGAGCACCACCCAGAAGGCACAGCAGTGGGACAGCAGGGGCCATGTCCATGTACACAAACAGACACCTGCAGCTTGGCCCAACATGCCACCTGCAAAGGAAACACAGACACAGATGTTGTAGAAAAATAATATAACTTTACTCCATAAACAACAACAAAGGCATGCCAACAGGGCATCCAGGAATGGCAACAGGGGGAACCCCAGGGTGTAGTAACAGAGGAAGCAGGTGACAGGGACTGGGGGTGGGTACAGAGAGGAGGAAGGAGAACACAGCAAACAAGGGGTGGGCAGGGGATGACCAGTGAGTGATACAGCTGTGCACATGGATCCTCAGTGCTGGCTCCTCAAGAATGCCCGAAGCCCCCGGATGTCATGCCACACCAACTCTGTGGCTGCAAGCTGGTGCCACCCCACTCGCAGCAGCATAGCTGACAGTGCATTGTTCCTGTGCAGCAGTTGGTGTAGATTGGCAAAGGCCCCCACCAGTTGGGATAGACATCGACATTGGGCCCGAGTCCCAGCCTGACCGAGGAGAAGGAACAGAACAGGTGATAAGTGACATGCCAGAAGGAGCTTTGCCCACCCACACATGTGCAGCAGACAGTGGATGCACCCACCAGTGGACAGAGCCCCAGGGGCATGAGCATGGGGGCAACAACAGCTGAATCCAAAGCAACTCACAGTGGGATGACCAGGCCACCCTGGGTGACATGCACACACAGCAATGTAGTGCACACCACCGTGCAGGTGCATGCCACACAAGGCAGCCCGCAAACACCCTGCAGCTGTCACACACAATCAGGGCTGCTCTCACTGCTCCACCCCAACAGGGTCAGCACTGGGACACCAATACATGGACACATGCATGGTGCCCACACACACACAGTGCAGCTTGGTACAGACCACAGAGTCAGGCACCCACTAATGCAGTGGCCAAACATGGTGGCATTGCTCAAGGTCAGACCCCAGAACCCTACAGAGCCCCACAGATGCACTGTATGACATGCTGTACATTCCTAGCTGGCGGTCCCCCAACGCTGGTACACCAGCAGCTGTCCCATCACACTGCTGTCTGTCCACAGCTGCCCTGACCCTCCTGTGGCCTTCTGGACCTCTAGATGGAATATAGAGATATACATGGACATGACTGGAATGCCATGCACACCCCCACCAGCCCCACACACACCAGTTGCACAGCACGGGATGGTGCACTGCCCACTTGTGGGCCCTGGTGCCTGGACAGCAGCACCACGCACCACCGAGGTGGGCATAGTGGTCATGCAGGACATACAGCACACTCCAGCACCGTGCCCACCCCTCCGGGCACCAGCACACTTGGCATTACAATACAAGGACACTACGGGCATGCATGTTGCAGTTTCATGGCTGTGTCACAGCACCCTGCTGCGCCCTCATCTGAAGCTTGCAAAGGCATACGATATCCCTCTGTTGAAGGTCCCCATATCGGTGCCAGCACTGTTCACCCATGCACAGCATGCCTATGTGGCACCCAAGACCTGCCTCCACCCTGTCCCACACCTGGGACCACAGCACCTGCACAGCCACATTACCAAAGAGCTAGGGTGCATAGGGCTCCACTAGCGCAATGAGGTTTCACAGTTCAACCTCACTCCAATTAACTGCCTGACATGCATGACACCCGAGGTCCATCATGTCATCCTGCAGCCACATTCAGTGAAGTGAGTGCTGAGGCCTACACTGCATGCATGTGGTAATGCTCAGTTATGTTGCTTAACAGCAGCCTAAGGTATGCAACCATTCAGCACGTGGATGTGTGATTGGTGTGCGCAGTGGTGGCCTATGGCACAGCACTGCACATGCACACCACTGTACGGCCGTGCACTGCACATGTGCATGACATGCTCCCCATGGTTGCTCCAGTGCAACCATATTGAGCAAGGCACACTATTAAACTGGTATATTCAAATTGGGGACTGGAGAGCCACCTGGAGGGATGCAGACCTATACTGGCAAGATGGTCTGCATCTGTCCAGTGGGGGAACCAGGATCCTAAGTGAGAGGTTTAAATGCTTCATTGGCAAGCATTTAAACTAGTCAAGGGGGGAGGTACTGAAAAGGAGCAGGGAAATCCCAGCCTCCCCTCACAAAACACTGCAATTAGTGAGGTAAACACCAAGGTAGAGAAGTCATTATGGAGCAAGACAGAGGTAAATGTAAAAAAAGGCAATGGCAGTAAGGATAGAAAATGGGCTAAAAGGGGTAAGGCCATCGAAAAGTGGAGGGTGATGAGTACCAATGCCCATAGTCTGTGTAACAAGCTTCCTGAACTAGTGGCCTTGATGGAAAATGTTGCCTGCATATTGTGGCAGTCACAGAAGCATGGCACACAAAGAACCATGACTGGGATGTCAACATACCAGGATACACAATCTACAGGAGGGACAGGGAGGGTAAAAGAGGAGGAGGAGGAGTTATCTATGTAAAGGAAGGGATCAAACCAACAGAACTAAAGAGTAAACAGTGAGTAGATGAGGCACTCTGGGTCACCCTGGAGACAGGAAGTGGCACCACAATCCACATGGGGTTTGTATACAGACCCCCATCTCCGGGGGAGTTAATGGACAAGGAAATGATAGAAGGCATCCTTAGAATGGCAGAAAAAGGGGAGAGATTGTTGATGGAGGACCTGAATATGCCAGATGTTAACTGCAGCACCTTTGCTGCAGGCACATGCAAGAGCAGGGTCATTCTTGATGCCCTACAGGGGGCATGCATCAGACAGCTAGTATTGGAACCAGCGTGGGGAGGGCAATCTTAGACCTGGTACTCTCAAATGGGGACGGAGAAAGAATCTCAGATTTAGAAGTGGGTAGCCATCTGGGAACAAGCGACCACCAAACAGTGTGGTTCACGGTAAACACAACCATGCAATCAAGCCATACAAAAGCAAAAGTACTGGACTTTAGGAGGGCTGGCTTTGGGAAAATGAGAGAGTGACTCAGAAAAGCACTAGCAAACAGGCAAGAAGGAGGGGTGGAGGAACAATGGGAAGTAATCAAAATAGCCATCACAGATACAACAAGCCTTTGTGTAAAGCAAATCAACAAAACACAACTAAGGAAAAAACTGCTATGGTTCTCAAAAGAGGTGGCAGGGAAGGTTAAGAAGAAAAGGACAGCATTCAGGAAATATAAGGAAACACAGAAGGAGCAGGACAGAGAACTTTATCAGTTAAAGCAGAAAGAGGCAGGGAAGGTAGTCAGAATAGCAAAGGCCCAAACCGAGGAAAGGATAGCCAACTCTGTTAAGAAGGGGGATAAGACCTTTTATAGGTACATTAGGGAGCAAAGAAAGACCAAAGGAGGGATACTGAGGCTTAATAAAGGGGAAGGAATGTGGGTAGAGGGTGACAGTGAAAAGCAGGGATACTGAACAAATATTTCTGCTCAGTATTCACAAAGGAAGAGGAGGGGGAGGTACCTAAATCAAACATGAGATACACTCTGAAGACGGGGGTCAATATCAATCCATTTACAGAAGAAAGGGTTCTGAAAGAACTAATAAAATTGAAGGTGGACAAAGCAATGGGGCCTGATGGGATTCACCCAATAATTCTAAAAGAACTAAGGGTAGACTAGTGACACCACTGATTACTCTCTTTAACAAATCATGGGAGGATGGGGTGGTACCTGAGGACTGGAGGAGGGTGGATATGATTCCTCTTCACAAAAGTGGGAGCAGGACAGAGGCAGGAAACTATAAACCAGTTAGTTAGACCTCAATGGTAGGGAAAATGATGGATCACTTCTGAAGCAAAGAATTGTTGAGTACCTAGAGGCCAGTGGGGCACAGGACCCAAGGCAGCATGGATTCACAATGAGAAGGTCATGTCAGATGAATTTAATAGATTTATTTGACTGGGTGACCAAAGTAGTAGACCAGGGAGGGGCTGTGGACATGGCCTACCTAGATTTTAGCAAGGCATTTGATACAGTCCCACACAAAAGATTAATACACAAGCTAGCCAGCATTGGAATGAGTCCCAAAGTAGTTGCCTGGATAAACAATTGGGTAGACAACAGAATGCAAAGGGTAGTAGTAAACAGAGTCCACAGTGAAGAAAGGAGGGTTACTAGCTGGTTACCGGAGGGTTCAGTACTGGGACTGGTCCTTTTTAATGTCTTTATAAGTGACATTGCAGAGGAACTGGAAGGAAAAGTATGTCTCTTTGCAGACGACACAAAGATCTGCAACAGGGTTGATACACAAGATGGAGTGGAAAGGATGAGAAGGGACTTGGCAAGGTTGGAGGAATGGTCAAATGTATGGCAACTCGGATTCAGTGCAAAGAAGTGCAAGGTAATGCAGCTGGGAAACAAAAACCCAAGGGAAGAGTACACAATGGGGGGTGAGATACTGACAACAGTAAAATTGGAAAGGGACCTGGGGGTAATTACATCAGATGACCTAAGGTGGGCAAGCAATGTGAGAAGGCAGTAAGGAAGGCTGGGGGGATACTGGGATGCAAAGGGAGAGGCATCAATAGTATAAAACAGGAAATTTTTATCCCTCTGTACAGACAGTTGGTGAGACGCTATCTGGAGTACTGTGTGCAGTTCTGGAGACCCCATCTCCACAAAGACATAGACAGAGTGGAGGCTGTCCAGAGGAGGGCAACCAAAATGGTGCAGAGTCTGCACCAGAAGACATACGAAGAAAGACTAAAGGAGCTTAATATGTATACCCTTGAGGAAAGAAGGTAGAGAGGGGACATGATAGAAACTTTCAAGTACCTCAAGGGAATCAACAAAGTCCAAGAGGGTAGCATCTTTGAGAAAAAGAGATGTGCAAGAACAAGGGGGCAGAATTTGAAGATAGAGGGGGGGATGGCTCCGAGGTAATGTGAGGAAGTATTTTTTCTTGGAGATGGTTGTGGATGTATGGAACAGCCTCCCTGAGGAGGTTGTGGAGTCAAGAACAGTGGGGGACTTCAAGAATGCATGGGACAGACCAGTGGTGCAAGTGGTAGACAAGAAGTACAGGAACTCAGGCATTGGCAAATATGAAATACAGAATGAAGATCCTCAATCTGAAGGATAGCTGTGTCAAGACACATCTGTCTGTTTAGACACTAGAAACATAGAAACATAGAAACATAAGACTTTGACGGCAGATAAGGACCGCTAGGCCCATCTAGTCTGCCCATTTACCTACCTACAGGATAGGCCACAGATCCTAGTTAACCAACAGCCTATTTCTTCCTACCCCCCACAAGAATTGCCTTATGTCTGTCCCATGCATTCTTGAATTCTCCCACAGTTTTAGACCCCACAACCTCCTCAGAAAGGCTGTTCCATGCATCCAATGCATCCACTACCATCTCTGTGAAATAATACTTCCTCACATTGCCCCTGAACTGCCCTCCTTCTATCTTTAAATTGTGTCCCCTTGTTCTTGCAAGTCTCTTTTTCTGAAAGATGCTACCCTCTTGGACTTTGTTGAGTCCACTGAGGTACTTAAACGTTTCTATCATGTCCCCCTCTCCCTTCTTTCCTCAAGGGTATACATATTAAGCTCCTTTAGTCTCTCCTCATACGGCTTCTCTTGCAGACCCTGCACCATTTTAGTTGCCCTCCTCTGGACTGCCTCTATCCTGTCTATGTCCTTATGGAGATGGGGTCTCCAGAACCGGACACAGTACTCAGATGGGGTCTCACCAACTGTCTGTACAGAGGGATAACAACTTCCTGTTTTCTGCTGATGATGCCTCTCCATACATCCCAGTATACCCCAGCCCTCCCTACTGCCTTCTCACATTGCTTGCTAACTTAAGGTCATCTGATATGATTACCCCAAGGTCCCTTTCCTTTTTGTTGTTGTTACTACCTCCCCATTGTGTATTCTTCTCCTGGGTTCTTGTTTCCCAGGTGCATTATTTTGCACTTCTTTGCATTGAATCCTAGCTGCCATACTTCTGACCATTCCTCCAACCTTGCCAGGTCCCTTTTCATCCTTTCCACTTCCTTGTATCAACCCTGTTGCAGATCTTTGTGTCATCTGCAAAAGGCATACTTTATCTTCCAGTCCCTCTGCAATGTCACTGATGAAGACATTAAAAGGACTGGACCCATACTGAACTCCTGCGGTACCCCACTAGTAACCCCTTTCTTCAGAGTGGACTCCATTTACAATTACCTTCTGTGTCCTGTTGTCCAGCCAATGTTTTACCCAGGCTACCACCTTGGGTCCCACCCCAGGCTGGTTAATTTGACTATTAATCTTTGTGGGACTATGTCAAATGCCTTGCTAAAGTCTAGGTAGGCCATGTCCACAGCCCCTCCCTGGTCTACTACTTTGGTCACCCAGTCAAAGAAATCTATTAGATTCGTCTGACATGACCTTCCTGCTTTGAACCCATGCTTCCTTGGGTCCTGTGCTCCACTGGCCTCTAGGTACTCGACTATTCTTTCCTTCAGAAGTGATTCCATCCCTTTCCCTACCACAGAGGTCAGACTGACAGGTCTGTAGTTTCCTGCCTCTGTCTTGGACCCACTTTTGTGAAGGGGAATCACATCCACCTTCCTCCAGTCCTCGGATACCACACCATCCTCCCATGATTTATTAAAGAGTAGCCAGTGGTTTCACTAGTTCCTCCTTAATTCTTTTAGAATTCTGGGTGAATTCCATCAGGACCCATTGCTTTGTCCACCTTCAGTTTTAGGAGTTCTTGCAGAACCCTTTCTTCTGTGAAAGGACTGGGATCGACCCCTATCAAGAGTGCTTCTGTTAATTGGATTAGGCACTTCTCCTCTTGTGAATACTGAGCAGAAATATTTGTTCAGTATTCCTGCTTTTTCACTGTCCCCCTCTGCCCACCCACCGTTCATTCTATTCAGCCTCACTATCCCTCCCTTTGTCTTTCTACGCTCGCTGGTGTACTTTTAAAAGGTTTTATCCCCCTTCTTAACTGAGTTGGCTATCTTTTCCTCAGTTTGGGCCCTTGCTATTCTGACTTCCCTCCCTCCCTGCTTCCTTCTGCCTTAACTGGTACAGCTCTCTGTCCTGCCCCTTCTGTGTTTCCTTATACTTCCAGAATGCTATCTTTTTCTTCTTGACTTTCACAGCCACCTCTTTGAGAACCATAGTGGCTTTTTCTTTCGCTTTGATTTGTTTATTTGCTTCACACAAGGCTTGTTGCCTCTGTGATGGCAGTTTTGATAATTCCCATTGTTGCTCACACCTCCTTCTAGCCTGTTTGCTAGTGCTTTTCTGAGGCACTCTCCCATCTTGCCAAAGTCAGCCTCCTAAAGTCCAGTACCCTCACTTTTGTATGACTTGACTCTGTAGCTGAGTTTAACATGAACCACACTGTTTGATGGTCACTTGTCCCCAGATGGCAACCCACTTCTAGATCTGAGATCCTCTCACTGCCCCCATTTGAGAGTATGAGGTCTAAGATTGCTCCCTCATGAGTGGGTTCCGAAACTAGCTGTCTAATGCCTGACACCTGTAGGGCCCTGCTCTTGGATGTGGCTGCAGCAAATGTGCTCTCGTTAACATCTGGCATATTCAGGTCTCCCATCAACAGTATCTCCCCTTTCTCTGCCATTCTAAGAATGCCTTCTATCATATTCTTGTCCATTCCTTCCCCCTGACATGGGGGTCTGTACACAACTCCTGTGTGGATTGTGGTGCCCTTTCCAGTCTCCAAGGTGACCCACAGTGCCTCCTCTCCTCCCTGTTTACTCTTTTGTTCAGTTGCTTTTATCCCTTCCTTTACATAGAGAGCTACTCCTCCCCCTCTTCTCCCCTGCCTGTCTCTCCTGTAGGTTATGTACCCTGGTATGTTAACATCCCAGTAGATTGAATTAGAGATATTGAAGTATTTCTAGGAAAATAGCATTGTAGTACAAGTCAAATGTTGTTATGGAAACCCTGATTTCAGGTCTCAGGCCAGAAACTGTAATTTTGTCACAGGTTTAAGAATTTCAGTTCATCACTGGGACAGACATAAGGCAGTCCTAGTGGGGGGTAGGAGGAAGTAAGCTGTTGGTTAACTAGGATCTGCAGCTTATCTGTTAGGTAGGAAAATGGGCAGACTAGGTTGGCCAAGCGGTCCTTATCTGCCATCAAATTCTATGTTTCTACGTTACTATGAGCCAATACATGGCACAGTCGGGCTCATTTGCATTTCATTATGGTTGTGCCACAGCTCATTTGCATGCATTGCTCCAAAAAAGTGCCACAATGCAGCACAGGCCACCAACAGGTATTGCAGCCAGTGTGGTAAGGGGATGCGCACACTGGGAATGGGATGGCCATGCTGACAAAGCATCACAGAGCCTGTGTGGGCTTTCAGGACACTGATGGGCCCTTCTTTCACTGTCCACAGTTAGCATCATGTCTGAGGTTGAGGCAGTGGAGAAGCAGGGGCCTGCATTGAAGTACAGGCACAATTTCATGAAGGATGAGCAGCAGGCACTGTTTGAGGCCTACTTTGACAGGGACGACCTGCTGAGTGGTGCCAGGTACACCCCTGCTGGACCTGTCAGTCGGGTGGGATGTGGTGGCCACCTATGTTAATGTCCATGGCAGGCATCAGAGGAGTGCACCGGAGTACAAGAAGAAGGTGGGGACAGACAGACAGCACATAAAGGAGAATGTGGCAGCTATCAGGGTGTCCCACAACAACGGGCAGGGGACCCAGCATTGCCCTTGCACTGTCGGCAACAGAGGAACTGGTGGCAGTAACCATCAGCTGTGCTGCCATTGAGGGTGTCCCAGGTGGAGGATTCCAGGTGGGTGGCAGCCCCTCACAGCACTGTGAGTCACTGCAAGGCACCCATTGGGAAGAGGGCTATGGCCTGGGCCATGAAGGCATGTCAGCCACTGTGCTGCATGGCCCATGTGAGTGTGGCATGTGACTGTGCATATGGGTACACCGCACATGACAGTGTGCACCCTGGGACAGTGGAACAGCTGCACAGCCACAGTGCTATGGCCAGGGCACATGCACCAGGGTGTGTGGTGCAGCTGCCTGGCCACAGGGTGCTGCATGCCCAGCATGCCTGCAGCCTGGCACGGTCCACCTGAGCAATATCCACTGCATGCCACCCCTCCTCCAGTGGTGCTGTGTGTGGTGCTCCCATGCCAGCCATGTGCAGTGGTTGAACTATGCACCACTACCGGCAAGCATAGCGGGCCCATCATGGGTGTCATTGCTCTCATGTCCACCCTGATGTATGCTGCTTTCTGGGCAAGCACCACTGCATGCCAGTACAGGTAGGGCACACAGGCACCATCGCTGGGACAAGGGCCCAGCCTGCAGAGTGCCGTCACCACCACTGATATTGCTTTTCTGTCTTCCAGCGCCATCACGCCTCTGGAGTACTATGCGGGATGCCACTGCCAACAATAGACCAGACGACCAGTTGCCATCCACTTCCATAGGCATCTGGTACAGGGACTGTCTACATCAGGACAGTGTAGGGCTGCTGGACCTATTGGGCTTCAATGATGATGCGCTGTTGGAGCTACTGCTCTACGAGGGCCTGCCTATGCTTTTCACGGGCACGCAGCTAGGCAGTACATCTGACTCAGATGATGAAATGACACTAATCCTGAAAGGTGCAGGCCAGATGGTGCTGCCCAGGGCACTGAGTCAGATATAGGCAGTGGTGGACACCGGTGGCATGACGGTGACTGTGCAGCCACGCCCCGACCTTGGCCACACAGTGGCATATGGTGCCACCTCTGTGTCTGGTGAGAGGAAGAACAGTGCCATGGATGCCGTTGCCACAGGGATTGCCCAGCAGATTGCTGGGCAGTGGCATTGGGATGCTGAGACCACCTTGCAGCATGCCACAGGAGCCACCTCCGGTGTGCCCTCACATACTCTACCCCCTGCATGATCCCCTGTGCAGTATCCACTGGAGAGGGGCATTGACCAGCATGCCGTGACACCCCCAGCAGGTCGGCGTCTGCCTCAGGTTGTGCAGGGTGCTGACCTGCTGGACAAGCACAACAGGCTGCTATGGGCATCTGTGGCCAACAAGGTGACACTCTGGGCTGAAATACATGCACCGCAGATTGAGGTGCATCAGATGACTGAGCAGCATAACAGTGGATGTGCACAGCTCATTGGTGAGCTTCAGCAGCTGCGGGAGGCCACAACCGCATCACAGGTACCATTGCTGATGGACTTGCATCACTGGCATCCACTGGGTGCTGCCATGCAAGTAGGACTCCCCACAGTGGCACATCCACACCATGGACATGGCATCTGGAGACCCCTGCATGACTGACACCAGGATCCAACATGGCCATCCCAGACACTCCTGGCACTGATCTGTTCACTAGGCTCTATACCCCAGTGAGGACTCAGTCGTGTACTCAGCCCTCCACCTCATGATTGTACTGGACACACCCTCAGTGGCTGTTGCATGGCCAGTGGCTGCTACACAGCCTGGGTGTGGCCAGCCACATGGCCATGACACTGTACAGTAAGCCTGCTGGGTGTGCTGGCCTCTCCTGCTGACCACTGCTGCTGTCTATTACACACATCTGTGGTGACATCCTGTGCATGTGGCAGAACATGTGTGTGGCATGTAACACATCCTCTGTGTGTGCTTGCTGTGCTGCTAGGCCTTGTGGTGTGGATGTGAAGAAGGCAGCACTGTGCTGGCCCTGCCTGTGTGCTGGTGTCATGTCTCTGATCCATGCCACGTCCTGCTGCTCGTGTGTGTGTATGTGTGTAGTGTTTGAGTGTGCATGCCCATGTCTCTGCACTGTGCTGTGTGCATGTGGCTGTGTGGTTGTGCATTGCGTGCTATTTGTGTGCCTGTGTCAGTGCATGCATCCCTGTGTGCCCTTGCATCCTTGCTGGTGGGCAGGGTAGTTGTCCATGCATGGATGGCAGGTTTATCTATACACTTATCTCTGATCCCCAAAGTACTCCTGTGTGATGGTGGCCTGGTGCCTCCTGGCAAGTCCTGCCAGCCTGGGGTCCCTCCTCCCCATGGGTGACTGCATGCCACCATCTGGTCTATCATCCCCATCCTCTTCACTGCTGTCGCCCTCATCCACCTGAACAACTGTCCCTCAGTCAATGGCCTTATTGTGCAGCATGCAGCTGACCAGGAACAGGCCAGATTTTCACAGGGCTGTACTGTAGGGCACCACCTGACCTGTCTAGACAATAGAAATGCATCTTGAGCATGCCAAAGACATGCTCACTGACACTGCATGTGGCAGTGGGTGCCTCTTTAAACCTGTCCTCTGCAGCTGTGGATGGGTGCTGGTAGGGAGTGAGCAGCCAGGTCCTCAGGGGGTAGGCGCTGTCACCTGAGTGAGTAGAAGATACAGTTGCCACTTTGCATTTGTTGTTTACCCCCCTCACCCCTGCCACCTGCTGCCACCCTACCCACTACCACCTTGTGTGTCATGGGCAAGGCCCCCTGTTCTCTGTGGCAAATTGTCGTAAATTCTGCAGCAGGGACTCTGAAGTTCTGAGGCATTATTAGGTCAAATTATGTGGCAAGGTTTAAAGTCTGTGACACATGTATGTATCAATAAAACAGAGCCATCTTTACAGTTTTGGGGGACTCTAACAAATATGGCCTGTAAGGAGGGTCTCCGACATCCCCCACATAAATATAAGCTACATAGTTTCCCTTAGGTTTTATTCTTTTGCTTTTCAGAAGCTGTCCTGGTTCTCTATATGTATCTAAATCTATTTAGGGCTTGGTGCTATGTCATGTAACATTAATGACTACTGGCAGGCACTGCCTCAACACACTGGCAACAAAGAAAACAGCTGAATAGCTGTCCTCCAAGGGACAACTTGAAGTAGACTAATCATGGAGCACCCAAGACTCCCCTCCTCTGGGAACACTTATCAGGGGCCCAATACACAGTCATACTTGGGGATGTCAGGCTATTGGTGCATACAGAGACTTCCCCATACTTCTACCCTGAAAACTGCCATATATAAAATATTAAAACAGCAGTGTCAGCATGATTATGTCTACCTTTTTCTCTGTTTCACTGGTTCCTTGTTTAGTTGTCACATTTTGAATTGATAATCTTTAACTTTATCATCTTTCTTACATTGGCTTCATTTATTTTATTTTCTTTCATGTGCACCTCATTTCCCTAGCCTGAAAGCCCTGGCTTCTGCAAAGCCCTCTGACCATGGGCTGTCCTAGAGCAGGTAATTTCAGGATTACATCTAATCATGGGTTGCCCACATGGAACCTCAATGCAATACTACTAGCCTAGTAGGGTGGCTCAGCTAACTTTTTGTATTTTCTCTTTTTTTCTCTCTTCTGCTTCTGTAGTCTCTTTGCCTGTGTTTCTAAGTCAGGCAAAGTTTTTCTTCCCCCAGAGGAAACAAATGGCAACAGTATTCCCACCTCTACTCCAGACCAGACCAAAATGCTGCAATGCCCTCTGCTCTCTTCTTCCCTCTTCAAAACCTTGTAAAAGAAAAGCTTTCTCCTCCCCCACCCCACACCTACCTAATGGCAGTAATGCGGTCTCCTCACCTAATCTACATAATGGCAGAAATAATCTCTCTTCTCCTCTCTTCCCCAGACCTAATCACAGCAATGCTATTATCTCCCCCTTCCCCATCATGGCAGTGATGCTCTTTGCAACCTCCCCCCACCCTAGACCTAATGGCAGTAAGATATTTTCTCCTCTCCCTAGCATGATCCTGACCTCCAAAAGCCTTGTCTGATCCCAGTTTTTTAAAATCCAGTGTAGCCCACCTCCACCCATTTTAGCACCACTATTCACTCAGGAAGAACAAATTCTGATCAGATCCACCATGGCTGCATAATGAAGTTAGTGAGGTTGTGCAGCACTGTTAAAGAGACATGGAGAAACAACACTAGTAAGATATGTTTTATTTTGCTTTCTATAGGAGGTAGACACATTATTAGGAAAAGATATGGAGGTGTAGGTTTCAATGGAAGGAATGGTAAGCAATATAGATTTGACAGGTAGAATACGTGGCAGTACATGAAAAAGTAATGGCTGGCATATGTACAGTCGTGGGATTATTTGCACAGTTTTATAGGGAAAAACAGAGGGTTTGTCCATGTGGTGATGTAAGTTATATTTAAGTAATATGTTGATGTCATGCAGTCAGGTGTAATGATGGACTTCATTAGGAGAGAAAATGTGATAGTACTTTTTATAAGGGGTTAACCTGAAATCATCCAAGCAGGACACTAAAGCAGTAGGTAAGGCTAGGGGGATGTTGGGGTGTATTAGTACGGGTATCACAAGTCAGAAGAGGGAGGTAATAATCCCGCTTTACAAGAGACTGGTTAGGCCCCATCTGGAGTACTGCATGCAGTACTGGAGGCCACACCTTCATAAGGTCATTAACCAAATTGAGGTAGTCCAGAGAAGGGCAACCAAAATAGTGCAGGGACTGCATCAGAAATCATATAAAGACATCAACAGAGCTCAATATGTATACCCTAGAGCAAAGGAGAGAGAGAGAGAGAGGTGATATGGTCGAAACATTCAAACACCTTAAGGGCATTAACAAGGTGAAAGATTCTAACATGTTTCAATATACAGTAAGAAAAATAGCAGGACAATGGACACAGCATGAGATTGGAGGGAGGCTGATTAAGGGGTAATGTGAGGAAGGTTTTTTTCACAGAAAGGGTGGTGGATGCATGGAATGGCCTACCTCAAGAAATGGGGGATATGAATAGAGTGCAGGGCTTCAAACAGACATGGAATAGGCATAAGGGAGCAATACAGATGAGTATGAATAGGTAGGCCATTGACAAAGCAAAGGCCAATGGCACATCCATAAGCTAGAAAAAGAAATGGGCAGACTGGATGAGCCTTGCGGTCCTTATCTGCCATCATTGTTTTTGTTTCTATGTTTCTATGTTGCTGTTGATAAGGTTAAGGTAGTTATGCCTATGATAATGGGAATATCAGGACAGTATGAGGTCAATACAGAAGTGGAGAACAAATATGCATTGTATCACAAATATGTGTTCAGAGTGCAGGCAAATGCAATATGCAGGTTTATTTTACATATACAGTAGTTAAAAATAGGGATACATGCAATTGATAGAAATATATATAATTACGTAGATAGACATATAGACAGACAGACAGACAGAGGGAGAAGTCATAGTCATGCCAGTCTTTGGAGAGGCAACTTCATACTGTATTTCATACTGGTATATAGGAAAGTCAAAAAGGCATAGTCCATGTAAGCTTTCCACACAATTCAGTGGCGGCAACCTGAGTTAACAACATCATTTAGGTGGTAGGTACTGATCTATCCAAACCTTAAAGGCCTCTGCAGTTTCTACTTCCACTACCTCCTGTGGTAATTTATTCCACATTCTAATTGCTCTGCTTTTAAAACCATATTTTCTAATATAACCATCCTTCTTTTCATCTCTCTTAATTGCTTATTATGCCCTCTCATCTGATATGTTTGCTCTTTAATTTCTAACCCCATCTCTTTTTTCTTATTCTCATTTTTTAGAATTTTATAGAGACATAACATATCCCCTCTAGTTCTCTCTCCTTTAGAGTCCATAATCCCAATTTCCTCAATCTTCCTTCATAATCCAAATCCTTACACCTTACAATCAATTTTGTGTAAGTCCTTTGAGGCCTTTCCACCATTCTAACATCCCCTACTAAGTGAGGACTCCACATTGTAGAACAATAATTCAATAAGGGCCTGACCAAGATCCTAAACAATGGCATTAGTACCTCTCTACTTCTAGAGTGGAAACCTTGTCTAATGCTACTTACCAAATAAATTGCTCTATTTGATAAATTCCTACACTGAATATTACTCTTTAAATCATTCTGGATGTATACTCCCAAATCTTTCTCACAGGTAGAAACCTTCAGTTTTATACCCTTCATATAATAAGTCTGGTGAATGGTTTTCCTGCCCAAGTGCATTATGACAAATTTATCCTCATTAAATTTCATTCAATTTCTTTCTGACCACTCCTTAATTTGCAAAATGTCTCTCCCAAATGTTGATATATCTTCAATAGAGTCAACAATCCCTCCGATTTTTACATCATCTGCAAATGTCACCATCCTATTTCCACCGTCTATTCTCAGGTCACCTATGAATAATCTAAACAATAGGGGTCCCAACACAGACCCCTGTGGAACACCACTCCCCACCCCTTGAGGTTTCGACAATAGACCTCTTGTTCTGACCTGTTGTTTTCTATTTGTCAGCCATTGTTCTACCCATGTTATAATGCCATTATTTATCCCATACCTACTCATTTTGTCCACTATCTTGTTATGTGTTACAGTGTCAAATGCTCTGCTAAAATCCAGCAGCACCACATCCACACTCCTCCCCTCATCCACCCATCTATATATGTTTTCATAAAAGGTTATACAATTTGTTTCACACCACCTCTCCTCAACAAATCCATGCTGAAACTGATCTTTTATTCCCTTTGTACTCATTATGTCCTTTATTTTGTCACCTATTATCCCTTCAATTATTTTCCCACCACCGATGTCAAACTTACTGGTCTATAATTTGCCGCCTGATCCCTTTTACCCTTGTTATATATGGGCATCACATAAGCCCTCCTCCACTCCTCCGGCACCACGCCCTCAGTGAGTGACCTTTGCCCCAACAATGTTATAATAGCTACTAGCTCATGTCTCAGATCCTTTACCACATACTGGTGCATCTCATCAGATTCCGCTGCTTTATCCCACTTTAACCTCATTATCTTTTGCATCACTCTTTCCTCTGTTATCTTTTTTACATCAAGCTCTCCAGCACTTCCCAATCTACTTATCAGCTTATTATTCTCTTCCTTATATACAGCACCAAAACATTTTGCAAATTCTTCTGCCATCTTCAATGGGTCTGAAATGACTTCCCCATTAACTACTAGAGGCCCCACCATATTACTTCCTCCCCTCTGCCTATTCACATAAGCATAAAAGCATTTATTATTTTTATTCATTGCCAATTTTATTTCAAGTTGTTTTTTGGACTTCATTATTTCCCCTTTAAGCTTTCTTAACATCTTTTTATACCTTTCCGTATTCACCAGAGTTCCATTCTTTTTCATCCTCTGAAAATAAACTTTCTTTTTTCTTGAAAGTCTAGTTATTTTCATTGCCAACCATAGGGGCTTTTTCCCTAAGTTATTATATATTTTTTTTCCTTTGGAATATACATTTTCTTTAACTCATTTATTACTTTTAAAAAATTCTGCCATGTTTTTTCAAGTTTATTATTACTATCCATCATACAACCCCGGTCTATATTCCTTATTTCCTCTCTCATAGCCCGATAATCCCCATTTTTATACAGATATTGAACAGTATTACCCTTTGCTGCCTCCATTTTCCAATTTATTTCAAATAATATGGAATTATGATCACTCATCCCCACTTGTGGTTGAATTTTTACATTCTTAATGATTTCATTTCTGTTTGTAAAAATGATGTCCAATATATTATTTCCCCTAGTAGCTTCTTGTACACATTGTATAATCCCTGATCCAAGGATTTCTTCTTGGAATCTACTTGAAATGTTATTACCTCTCTGGTTTTCACCCCATCTTATTTCTGGCATATTTAAGTCTCCCATTAAAACATCATCAGTATCTTCTGCCATCTTACCAAAATATTCTATGAATTCTTCTGTCTCTAGTACCTCTGTGTCCAGTGCACTGTAGAACACAGAAATACTACACTTTTTTTCATTTTATTCCTAACAATTAAATAGTTACAATTTATTCTTTCCCCGATTCCACAATTTCCTTCATTCCCCTAATCTCCAGATCCTTTCTAACACAAAGAGCCACTTACCCTGCTTTCCCTCCTATTCCTACTAATCTGAGACCATCCATTTTCATCTTTCCACCAAGTTTCAACAACCCATATCATATCCAACTCCCCCTCCCTAATCAGAACTTCCATTTCTGATTTACTTGCTTCATTCAAACTCCTAGCATTAAAAAACATAATTTTTATGGTTTTTACTTTCCTAGTTTTGCATTCCTTTTTACCCACTTCCCCTTTGTTCACCCCCCTTCCTTTTAGTTTAAACTAATTTCAATATAATTTTTCAGTCTCATTCCCAAAATCCTACTACCTCTAAAGTTTAAATGTAGTCCATCCTTACAATAGAGTTCATTTCTGTTAGTGAAAGTTTTCCAATGCCTAATAAACCTATATCCGCTTATGTCAGCCCATTTCAACAACCACTCATTTGTTAAGGCTATCCTCTTTTGTTTATATACTGATGCCCTCCGCTCAGGTAATATTTCTGATATCAATACCTTTCACCTCTAATTTTTCAACCAGCTTTTTATAATCTTTCTGCATTTCTGGCAATGTTTTCTTTGCTATATCATTTATGCCTATGTGGATTACAGCAACCAGCTTTTCCTCAGCATCGTTAAAAATGTTATCAGCCATGTCAGCCAAGTTCAAAATTCCTGCACCTGAAAAGCAGCTAGCCATCCTATTCTTCTTGTCATTTCTACAAATATATTGATCTGTGTATTTTATAATTGTATATCTGATAACCACCACTTGTCTCTAGAGTCACAGTCATGTTCACTAATTTGGGTTGAAAAAACTTTTCAAGCAGCACTATTTTGCTGTCAGTAATCACCTATGGCTTTAAGCATGTATTGGAATGCCTTAAAACAGTTATAGTACAGGGAAAACAATGAAAGCAATTGTGTTATAGTTTAGCACTGAAACATACATGTAGCATATATGTTGCTACCTTGCTCCAATGAGCACTGTCCCCCCAAACAGTGTGCCAGTCTTAAGGAGCATCTGAGGCCTTCCGGATATGTGAAAGAAAACATACTATTTAGACAGAGTTCACTTTATATTTCACATTAGTTCTGTATTCCCCCCATTCATTTTTACTGAGGCCATTTGCACAAAAAGAGGACTGCTGCTCCTGAAGTGTTCATGTTTTCCTGGTGCTTTCTCCCTACCTGCAGTGATAATGCATAGCTTGTGACATCACAGTTACTGCCATGACAGCAGACTGTGGTGTCACAACATAGCATTATGACTTGAAGTAGGGGAGTAAGCTATAGAGACAGATGAACTCTAACAGATAAAGATCTGTAATAAAAGAAAGGCAGGAGAAATCTACAGAATATATTTAAAATGTAAGCTGAGTTGTACCAAGTTATTCATTTTTTCAAAGTTTTCACTGTGGCATCAGCAGCTCTGATTATAAAGAGGTGAGCTGAAAAAATGTGCCTCAGAGTAAGTGCAGAATAATTTTTCTTAAATCTATTTCAAGATATTAAACCTTCATTCTTTTTTTTTTTTAATTAATGGTAAAAAGAAGTAGCACATTTCTTCTGACCGGACTAATGTAAATGATGATAGTCCATGGTTTGGGATATGTTAAGTGTCCCCTGGAGCAAGGTGTGCTCCTTCACTGGCTAGAGAGTAGGCTATTATAAATAAAAAAAAACACACAGATCAGGCATTCTACCAATGAGACATAGAGGTACAACAATTGGGAGGAGCAAGAGTTGTTTGGGACTGCAGCTTCCATTTTTGAAATGGAAAAAAAAAATCATGTTGATCTTGTATCCTGTTCTAGCCTGAAAAGAACATATTTTAAATGTCTGTTTTAATTGTATATAATGGACTGCTTTGCCATTTAAGGGCCAAAGAATGAGTGTGTAACAGGTGACACTGGTTATCTAGCAAATGTGTGCCAAGGCAATGTAGGCATGTAATTAAGAACTGGATCAATGGAAGGCCATTGCCAGGTTATTATACACACTGGCAGAATATAAATTACAGCTAACAAATTGATGCACAGTACTTTGAGGATGCGCAAAGTCTAAAACATCAGTTTGGAAATTTTAACAGCTGGGAACTGAACTGGAGTCTTAAACAAATACGTAAGAATTATACATGGATGTTATATTTTTTTTAGTTGTTCTTTGTCATCTTGTATTGAGACACCTATATTTTCAATAAAGAGCTGTCTTGGCACTAGTATCACAAGATGTGCCAACGGTAATCAATTAACCCATATAAATGGAAAATGAACGTCTACTTACTCCATCCATTGAAATGAGATGTGTGCTGTCCCATTGTGTGTCATGGCAGCATTTGTAATTTTGAACTTGGTACCACTGCAACAGGAAGTTCTCTAGTTCTTCAACCACAAAAAATAAAAAAACACATTTTATCATCAACGGCGTGTTTACCAAGTACTGTGCCCATGATTAAAATAATTTGAACCCCCTTCCCAAAGAAATGTGCCCTGACATGAAACTGCATGTTTAAATGCAAAAATAATTAAAATGTATTTATAAATGCATTATTAACACCAATACGTCATGATTAAAATAATTGAAACCCCCTCCCCCAAAATGTACACTGACAAACTGCTGTCTGGGAAGATTGCCTGGGACATAATGCAATAAAAAAATCTGAATGGCAGGTTCCTGTGAGTAAATGTTAACATGCTGTTTCTAGTGTCTCTGATAAAATAAAAAATCTTATGTCTTAAAAAAAAAAAACAACTAATGTTGTCTCCCACTGCTCTGGTTCCAGTACTTGTACCACCCATTTGAGAAAAAAAATAGTACCCAGCAACCATTGACTAACATGAAAGTGTACTTATTTGAGGGCAGAAAACATTGCTTGGAGAAGAGTAAGGTGGAAGAGACTATTTACACCTTCAGTCAGTTCCATGGACAGAAAACATGACATCACTCCTTTTGTACTTGAAAACATCTGCGGGCTCCACCTTCTGCAGCCATAAAAAGGATGGTATTTGCAATGCTCTCCAAACATTTTTATCACAGAATGTTAACACACTGAGGACTAGTTGTCAGACTAGGGAAGTAGAAGAGATAGGGCTGCCAGTTAAACAGAGCCACAATTTGATTTATTCAAATTGGGGGTTGGCTACTCTGGATTTATTCTTTTGTAACTTTACCTGGTTACCAGAGTATAGAAAAAAATACTACTGTATTGAATGGTCAAGCCATTTGTGCTTAAAAAAACTTAAAAAGTGCACTGATGCTGTGAGTAAATGTATTTGTCCCTCTGGTATTTTTAATTGTGATGCAGTAAGCTTGAAATCTGTTTTGCCCACTCTTGTATATTGTCCTGGAGCAACATATATTAAAAAAAAAAATGTTTCATCTGTAATGTCATCATGTATTTCTCTATTTTCTCAATTTGTTTTTCTCTTCCATTACTTAGTTTCCACATTTTACATCAATAATCTTTAGCTTTTCACTTTTCTTACCTTGATTTCATCTTTTTAATTTCTTGAGTTTATCCAACATTCTCTCATTCATTTCCGGCTCCAACATTTTTTTTTAATTTGCTTAGCTGTCCCTTTGCTTGCATTTTTTTATGATTTACATTTTTCTTCCCTAGGCACCAGAGTTGATCCATCAGGTTGGCAACCTCACAGTCCCATCCAAAGCAACCACTTGTGCTCTAAACCCCATAAGGATAGCAAATTGCCCCCCAACACTTTACCCTCTCATGGTTTTAGAACAGATAAATCTCACCACTGCTGACCTCAGCCCCACCACTTTTCTAACAAGCCTTGAGAATACTCTTGAGTGGTCTTGTAGATTTGAATGTATGTCATTATCCAACCCAACACTGTACAGTGATTGTCTGCCTCTTTCTGCCTCAAAAGTATGGTAAAGTATCCTCTTAAACATTACTCTTCCCCCTCATGAAACAAGAAATACCAAACCTGCATATCTAAGTCTTAAGAGTCATTCCACCCAAAGCCTCATGGTGTCACTCTGTTTTTTTTCTATGGGCACATTTTTGGTCCAACAGTGTAGGACAATCCTCCACCTCTTCCCATTACTGATGGAGCCAAATGCTGAATTCATGCCCCAGTATGGCTTTTTGTGGACCCTACCAAGGATTATTAAAATAAGAAAAAAGCACTCTGACCCACTAGCAGTGACAGGAAAAAGCAAATGATTATCAGGCAACCTTGCATGAAAAATGGGGTGTTGATATAAAAAAAATAGGGTGACTCTAGGGGGCTATCAGGGCTGGGTATGGATGGTTTGAGGGGTTGGGTGTGAATTTTAGTTCTTATAAAGCTACAAGCAGGCAGAGGAATTGCTTGAAAGGAATGGTGTCAGTTTCTGCCTGTCTTACTGGAGCAATTTCTATGCAAATTCTGTGGCAGGCCCCAAATACTGTGGCAAGTCACAATTTCTGAGGCAATTGCCGCATGCCACAGAAACACATAAAACAAGGACTTGATCATGGACCTCTGCCCACAACATGGTTACACCTGTGTCCCTCCCCATGCCTTGTTCACCTAACAGGCACCCGGTGGGGATCTTCCCACACTTGAATCTCTGGCACATGATGTAGCTGTGCCAGATAAATGCATTGTGTGAACTCCCGGGGTGTGTGGCACAGATATTGGTGATGCACTCCATGGCATTGCACACCACCTAGCAGTTGACCGAGGGGTACCCTTTCCTATTCATGTAAGCGGCCCCCTGTGGGCCAGGTGGTGTGCCTATGGCCACATGGGTGCAGTATATGGCCCCAATCATGCCTGGCATGCATGCATGCCACCCTGTGGAAGTCCTGCAAGTTTGCTGTACACTCTGCCTGTGTGGTTGGGAATTGTATGAACTCTGAAGCATGTGGCAGCAGGGTGTTGAGGAACTGTGTGAGGAGGCGGGACATGGCCAACTGGGTGATCCCAGTGGTTGCTTCAGTTGGTTTCTGGAAGGTGCCCATGGCAAGAAGGCACATCACTGCTGTCAACTTGGTCTCCACCGACATGGCATGACTCCGTCTGGTGGGTGCCTGCAACTCATCATTGCACAGCTCACAGATCTGCTTCAGAACTACCCTCTTGAGCTGGTACCAGCCTATGATCTCGGCATCCCCGTAGTCTTCAAAGGAGAGGTGGGTACAGTATCATCTGTGTTAGGCATATTGCCACTGGGTCCTTCCTCAGCCACATTGCTGTTTCCTCCTCCTCCTCACACCCCTTATTACTGCATCCATAAGCATTGGACCTGCATCCTTCACTGACTCTCTCTGTGTTGTGCATCTGCTGTGTGTGTGTGTCTGAACCTCTTTTTAAGTGCTCAAGTCTGCCTGGCATATTCTGTCTGTTGCTCCTGACTTGTGCCATGGTTTTCAGCTGAATATGCCATTGCACTGCTTATTCATGGGTACACCCCCTTGTACTGCCACATACATTACTATTGCACCTCTGTGCTGCACATTCGCATTGGTTGAATATGGCTGTGGAGCGCACTTCTGTGGTTGCACCTGCGCATCTCTGTTGTACATTGCACAACTTCTCTAAATATCTGGGCCACTGTCTCCTAAGCAGAGTAACAAATGTCATTGAGAACACCACCAACCCAGTGTCCACTATTCTTTGTTCTGTACAGTAACAAATGTCATGGTCAGTTCTGCAAATTAAGACAAGTTTGCAAACAATGATATAATATGTAGTTTTATATTTTAAGTCAGTAATATGTGGCATACATAATGATTGACATTCATAGCAGACACATGTAATAAGACAGCAGTGTGTCCTGTAACTACTTCCATTTTTAATTAACTATCAGACCCAGCATGTATGATGCTGAATATTATGCTGAATCATTTTGCCTGCAGTTGAGTTAGTCAGGGGTGTGCAGGTAGTTAGTGACTCAATTCATTACAGTTTTTCATTTAACATATACTGGAGAATGGGAAATAGTTATTGTTTTCTTTTTTTGCTGTATTAGTGGGACACAACTCCTGCAAAAATGAAGTTGTTTATTTTTTATCTGTAATTTGTTAACTGGGTAGGACTCAAGAGTAGTAGATACCTATTTTCAAGGGGGACACAGAGATGGGAACAAGACCAACAGTGCAGAATAAATGTACAATACAGAATAAATATGCAATACATTGAAGTATACAGTTACAGTGAATATATTTAAGCAATAAGGCATGACAGGGTGTGGTATGTCATGGGATATCATCATGCCTTGGGTGGTTGGGCATGAGGCTGCAGGCTGAGTGCATCCAACTGCCCAAGAAGTGATGATATCCCATGATATACCACACCCTGAAGTGCCTTATTGCTATTATGAACTGGCTTATCAGTTTTGTTAGGTAAAACAATTACAAAGAAACTTTTAAAATGTTTTAATGCCCTTTTTAAAGTGTTGGAGGAGCATTTTTTAAAACAAAAAGTTCCTGGAGGGCTTTGGGCAGCAGGTGGCACTGTTGCAGGTGGAGTTCATGTAGGAGTGCAGCTGCAAGCGCCAATATGTTGACAGGGACAGCAATTGGTGTGGTCTGTGATCTGCTCCCCCACAAATGATGTGATTATTGCAAGCCTGGAGTAAAGGAAAACTGTGATGCTTCATTTTTAAGGGAGAAGGTGAGGTAAATAAAGAAGTTTTTTGTAATTGGGAAGGGCCATTGTGAAACTGAGACTGTTTTTTCCTCATGAGTGGCCACTAATGAGCAACATGGTAGCGTTACTGTATTTCTTTGTGGGAATGAGTGCTTCTGTGAATACTGCAGTCACACTCGCCGTTGTGTTTCGCTTGGCAGGTGTTTTATTTAAAAAAAATTAAAATGATTTCCAGTTGCTGACACTCCTACTGTGTGAAAACGAGGGAGAAACTGCTCATACTCACTGCAATTTTATCAGGTTCTGTAGCTGCCACTAGCCCTTGGATAGCTTTGTTTTGGGTGAGGAGGCTGGTGACCGGAAGCTTTTTGAAGCCATAATGATGTAGCCAGATATCATCATGCCTTCAAAGAGCTGCCAGCCAATCAGCTTTGTCCCTTTTTGCCAACCAGTTTATAATTGTTGTTATACCCTTCAAGCTTTCTGGTTACAACTTGATTTAAAAGTACAGCTCCTGTATACTGGCAGAGGATTTTACCCTTTACATTTGGATTGAGTGGACTCACAGTGAAGCAGGACTGCAGATGAAACACTGAACAGACACCAAAAACCATGCAGACCCTCTGAAACAAAAATCTTCACTCCAAACTCATGGAATCCACTGTCCTCCGCTTTACACCTACACATTCCTGTTGCATCACATTTTTGTTCTCAGTTACACATTTTATTATAGCATCAGGAATAGGAGAGATTAAAGACTGAAGCCATTTGCAAGCCAAGCCGTGTGGTCCCTATATTATCCAAAACTGCAATTCTAATTGCAGCTTCAGTTACAGCTACTAATACAAAACACTGTTTTCCAATAAAGAAGGCAGGAGAAGTTTAGGAACTAAAATTAAGTCAGGAAGTGAAGGAGCTTGTTGACGCTGCTTGCAATCAGCAATAAGGCATGATGTGGGTATGGTAACTGGAACTGAGGGAGCATATTGTCACGGTTTGTGATTTGCAGTCAGGCTTGGTCCCAGTTAAAAGAAAAATAGTAAATGCTGCTTCTATTTTCAACCAGCTTTTTGTGGAACTGAAGATAACAGGAGAAGGATGGCAAGTGAGCGAGGGAGAAGAGATTAGCCAGGAGGCGACAAAGAGTATTGATGCTGCTTATGGTTGGTCGAGAAGTCTCAAAGCACGAAAATAAAATTGAGCTAATTAGCCATAAATATATACATTAAATATTAATATATAACTTCAAAAAAGCAACACAGTAACGGACACACAGAAATAGTTTACTTTCAGCCAGAATGTTTGTTTACATGCAAACCTAAAATTCTTTGGTCACACTGTATGTATGACCAAAGAATTCTCAGCTGCAACTACAAGCCTCATTAAGCTGGGTACCCATGATTTTTGGGTGCCCAAAAAAGGTGTTTCTGAGGAATTTTCTTGAACACTAAACACTAGACGTAGGTTTGGTTGTTTGTTTTTTTTTTTTGAAAATGCTTCATTTTATGTATTTTCCAAGTTGTTTCAGCCCCAAGAAAACCAAGATGTTGGCACTCGCAAGTGAAAACATTTTTCTTACAACTGAAAAACAATTAGTCACAAAAGAAAAATGACTGGTAAAAGAAGAATTTTTCTTTTGTATCAGTGGATTAACACAAAAACCCTACTGAGAATCCTCAGAAGTCAAATTTCAAAACCTTATAACTCAACAACTGACATTTATTTTCACAAAATCTACAAAAGGCATGCCCTTGGGCCATGACCCTTCTATTTTGAAAGTTTTGGAACAGAATTCCAAACTGCTTTTGAGGTAAAAACAAGAAAAACATAGCCAAGAAGTGCAGTTCAGAGGCGTTTAAAAGTTCCATATCTCTGAATCCAGATGAATACCTGCAACAAAATTTCCCCACATCACAGAACTTTCTAGCCCAATCAAAATTGCAAAATTGCATGTATTTTCTTTGAACAGCACCAGTGTTATTAATGTGCACAAATTTCAGATTAACATTAAACATACTGATTTACCCAAAGTGTGTATATGTATGCATGTATATATGTGTGTGTGTGTGTGTGTGTGTGTAGATATATATGTGTGTGTGTGTATATATATATATATATATATATATATATATATATGTATGTATATGTATGTATATATATATGTGTGTGTGTTATATATATATATATATATATAAATATAATTTATACAACAGGAGTGGGTGATAAACATTACAAATAAAAACATGTATTTGCACCCCAGTGAGATAAATGACTGCTGATGTAGACACTGTGGAGATATTTAGATTTATACATACTGGGCCAGATAGTCAAACTGCGCCCAAAATGTGCGTAATAGCAGGAGCAAGCACAAGTCAATTGTGCTCATGCGTAACAGACGCGATATTCAAACGTGGAGCAAGTCAAATTGCGCAACCAGCCAATGTCTGAATATCGCACAACCTGCGCCATAGCGCAATCAGGAAGGGGAAGCTGAGCACATATGTTGCGTCATAGCGCAACAAGGCCAGCCCAGCTGAGGAGTATAGAGATGCCATAGCACAAGCAGGGAGCCCCCCCCCAGCAGCAGAGCAATGGAACTGCACAACCAAGGAGGTAGGCAGGGGCCCACCACCCATGCCACAGATGGGCACAGGAACACACTGCAGAACTAACAACACACCCCCACACCCGAAGCACAGCATCACTGGTGGAGGGACGGAATATCCACTGGTCCATGGGGACAAGCCAACAAAGCACAGCTGGGCCATGGCACCCCAGCACACCCACTGGCAGACAGAGACTGCCACACAACGGGGCCGGACAACCCAAGTGTACAACAGCCCCCCCCGTGCACAGCACACCCTGCACTGAAACCCAAGACACCACCCATGAGCAGTGACTGTGACCGGCACTGCCGGAATCACCATGCCCCCTCGGCACAATGCAGCCGTGTGTACCACAGAACCATACAAGCCAGACCCACCAGGAGCTCCCAGCAGTGTGTGGCAGCACACAGCCAGACTGGCTGAAAGCCACCATCACACCAGGGACACCCCCCATGCACACGCACACACACAATCCTAGGACAACACCACACCAGATGCCATGCACACCACTGCAACTGAGCACCTATTGCCAGCTGCAAATCAGTGACCACCACAGTATTCATAACAAAATATATATATATTTCTAATCAATAACACAGCAACAACAACAGGAACAATCATAACTATTTACAAATATATACAATACAGGGGTGGGGGTACGGGTACAAGGTAGGTGTGGGTGTGGGGCAGGGGTGAAGAACTTGGTGAGGGAAGACAGGGTGTGAGGGAAGGGTAAAGGGGGTAGGTGTGGGGCATCTACTGCCCCCAGGCTGCATATCCTCCTCTGGCGTTGGACACCTCTCTGGTTCATCTCCGTCAGGATGTGCCGGGATTCAGTGGACAGCTCCAGCAGGAGGTGGATGGCCTGCTCGATTCTGCACAGGATCTAGACACCTAGGGCAAGAGAACAGAATCAATGGCTATGACTGTCCACAACCCTGAAACCCACCCAATATGTATGGCATACAGCCAAGTGCCCCACCCCTGTGATGGACTGCACCCACTCACAGTGACTGTGCACAGGCCAAGCCCAACCAGGCAGCAACAGCCATGTGTGCCACTGCACACACACCCCACCCATGCCCAGCACAGCACAACCTAGGCAGTACAGTGACATGGCTACGTGGTGGGAAGGTAGTGCCACAGCCATGTGTCCAGTGTATGCATGGACACTAATGATGCACTCACAGACATGCAGTTACACTGGACAGTGCTGACTGTCACACATCGCATGCATGGCAGTGTTGTCCATGGATGGTGGCCATGCCCTTCCCCCCCATAGCACACAATAGCATCCATGATGTAATGACACTCACCCTCAAAGCTGCTGCTGCTGCTGCTGCGGCTGCTGTGGGCCCACACTACTGCCACCTCTGCCGGCCACCTCCGTAGCACCCCTCTGTGCCTCATCTCAGGCCCTCCTCTGCTCCTCCACGCCTGTGGGAAACAAACATTGAGTAACACATTAGTGAGATCCCAAAGCAGACAGCCCCTGACCCAATGAGTGTGCCTGCCCACACAGCCAGACCCATACATCACACACCTGCAAACACTGTCACAGCCAACCATGGACCAACCCTCCCCCATGCTCTGGCCACAATACACAGTGTTACCCCTGCGGACAATACAGGTGCATAGACAGCTCACCCAACTGGCCTAGGCACAATGCCCCTCCTGGCATGGGACCTGAGGCACACCAGCAGTGCCTGCTCCCTCCTGCACAGGTCACTGTACCGGTGCCTGCACTGCTCCGGTGTTCTGTGCCACCCAGTGACCTGCTCCAGCTCGGTGGCCACCTGCTGCCACACATGGGTGCGGGTCATGTCTAGGGGTTTCTTCCCAAACAGTGGCCCATAGTGAGGCTCCACCATGGCCACTAGGTTGGCCACCTCCAAGCCACTCCACTGGGGAGATCTCCTGTATGCCATGTCTACAGGTCGATAGTAGGCAATATGGCACTCCGCAGCACTGCAACCCCACATGAAAATGTTGCGCAATACAACTCCATCTCTCCCTATCGTGCTATTCATTAAGTGCCGTCGGTCCCTATCGCACTGTTACCGAACTGCGCGATAGAGCTGCAGACATGCCAGATGTACAGCACCAAGGGGGAAAAGGTTGGGCACAAGGTCATGGGTCTGTGGTGCAAGGCCACGCACAGCAGCATCGGATGTCTACACGTCCAGTGTGATGGATCGCCTGCATGCCAGTGCCACAGTGGACTATTGCACAGTTGTGCCACAGCTCCATGTGGTGACCAGCACTGTAGTGCTACTGGCACAATGGTGGCCGTGTCCTGAATTACTGATCATGCACAGCACATCATCAGCATGGCAGACACCTGCGTAAGCTACCTGGGTATATGCAGTGTGGTGTACTACATAGTCACAGAACTGCACCATAGGCTCAGCTGGCTCAACCATATTGCGCAAAGTGCAACAGCATGATATTCAGCCGTCATATGCAAATCAGCTGATCAGCCATTCAATCGTGCAGCGGCACGATTTGCTTCTCATTAAAGTTGCTCCACTCCTAATTTGCATGCATTGTGCTATAAATGTGTGACAGTGCTCTGCAGTGGCCATATTCAGTTACTGCAGGTGATAGGTGGGTTGTATGCTGTGATGTTCTGGACTATGGTCATGGGATATTGCTGTATACTGCACAGTCACAGGTGTCCACTTCCACCCATACAGACTGTGACATGGCCGAGCAAGGACTGGGTGAGGAGGATGATGGTGGGCAGAAGAGGAGGCCCAACTTCACAAAGGCTGAAACAGAGGCACTCTTTGAGGCCTACCTGGCTGAAGAGCCACTACTCAGTGGATGGTGGGGCACCCCTCAGGCCCGTGCTGCTGCATGGGAGGGGGGTAGCTCACGCTGTAAACCTGTACAGAAGCCACCAGCGCTCCATGCAGGAATGTAAGAAGAAGATGGGGACCGACAGGAGAAGGGTGAAGGAGAAGGTGGCAGCCCTCAGGGCCGGATGCACTGTCACAGGTGGGGGCCAGCCAGAGGTGGTGCAGCTGACCCCAGTGGAGGACCATCTTGCTGCATCCATGCAGTGCAGTGCCATTGAGGGCGTTCCAGGAGGTGGCTTCCAGACAGGTGGTAGCCCATCACTGCATGGTATGACTTGGTCGGGGGGGGGAGGTGGATTCCATGCACTAACATGTTCTCACTTTCTGTTACAGATCCTGTGCATTTGCAGGGGACAGTGGTGGAGGGCCTGTGCACTGTGGACATCCAGCCAGAGTTGGAGGAGGGTCCATCCACCTCTGCTGGTAGCCGGCGTGCATTGCACCAGAGTGCACGCCTGGCTGCCATCTCCGATGTCAGTGTTTCAGGTGTGGGGGGTGCCCTTCCTGTGTTTCAGTGGTTTGACATGCAAGCATGCCAGCACGCTGTGGCTGTGGCATGAACCTGCACCATTGATGATGCAAAGACCGCTATGGGCAGTGACATGTGTGTGTCACATGATGGACATGCAGCAGGACAGCTTGCGCCCATGGACCTAGCTGGTTCCAACGTGTGTACCAGCATGTCAGCACAGTTCCAGGCTGTGCCTGTCAGCACCAGTGACTGTGCAGGTCTCTGGCACTGTTGCGGACACAGCAGTGGAACGACTGGTCCCTTGGGCACAGTAGGCAGAGGGGCAGCAGCAGCAGTCAGCCACTGGGTCTGTGGGTACAGGGTTCAGCGGTGGCATATGACTTGCCCATACCTGGTCCTGGTGAATAGCGCCCACCCCCAAGGGGTGTTGAGCATCAGGCCCTTCCATACCCTGAGGGACGTTGCTGATGTGGCAGATGACCCATTTGACAAGCACACCCGCCTGCTGCGGGTATCAGTACAGCAGCAGATGCAGGTTGCAACATCCATGGAGGCACTGTGTGAGGCTGTGGAGTGGCAAAGCTGGGACAATGCGATGATCCTTGCAGGGATTGTCCAAATGCAGATGGATGTGACCACTGCCATTGACAGGCAGACCCAGGCATTGGTCACTGTCGTGGCCACATTGGGCAGACAGTCAGGTGCCCCTGTGCCACGCACGCCATGCAGTATGTTATCCACCCCTGTTCTGGCATTGTGCGACACCCAGCCTATTGACACCGGGTTCTGCTGTGGGCATTCCGAGCACCCCTGGTGCAGGTATGTTTGGCATGCTGCAGACCCCTGTGCAGACAAGGTCACGCTCATGCAGTGGGACCCCTGGTGGTCCATCAGTGCCACCCCATGTGGCCCATGCTCAGCCTGCCAGTGCTGCTGGGTCTCAGTGGGGCCACCCATGCATCCGAGGTGGCCATGGCACAGTGCCACATGACTGACATGTCTCCCAGTGCGGGTCCTGTCTGGTGCTGCCCTGTGTGCAATGTGTGTCATGGTGGGCAGTGCACCGGTGGGTGCCCTGCCCAACATGCCAACACACAGACCACCTGCACACCCACAGGACTGCTGTCCATGGGTGCATGTGCATGATGATGCCTGCATTGCACTGTACACCAAGGTGCAAGGGTGCCCGGCATCTGACACACGTACATGGACAGTACAGGTGGTGGGTGTGACCTGTGGATCTGTGTGTTTGACATGTCTGTTCCTGCTCTGCTGTGCACCTGCCTCTGTGCACTTTGTGCCTGGTGTGTGTGTGTGTGTCTGTACATGTAGCGTGTAACTATTCACCCCTTCCTGGTTGTGTGTGTGTGCGCCTGTACTCTTCCACTCCCCTCGCCGTCATGCACCCCTGGTGTGTTACCCTGTGTGTATGTGGGTTGCGCCATGGACAGTGTTGGTTGCACATAGCCCCATGACTTACCTGTGTTGTGCGAGGTGCTCCTCTGTGATGGTGTCCCGGTGCAGCTGGGCCAGCCGGATCAGTCGGGGGTCATGCCATCCAAGGGGGGGCTGCTCATCCCCATCATCACCGGCATCACCAGCATCCCCATCGCTGTCCCCCTCTTCGACCTGTATGGCTATCCCACAGTCTTTGGCCATGTTGTGCAGGATACAACAGGCCAGGAATATCTCACAGGCCTTTGAGAACCTGTACTGTAGGGCACCGCTGGAGGTGTCTAGGCATCGGAAGTGTGCCTTCAGCATCCCAAACACCCGCACGATGATGTTGCATGTGGCAGCATGTGCCTCATTGAAGCCTTGCTGCGATGGGGTCATGGGGCGCCGGTGGGGTGTGAGCAGCCAGGGACGGAGTGCGTATCCACTGTCACCTGTGTGGAGATAGTGGAGGTTAGTGTCATGTTCAGGACCTTATTGCCCCTAGCCCTGTGTACCACTCCCATGGCACCTGTGGCTTGCCCACCTGTCCCCCAACTTTGCCACTCCTACATGCATACTCACCCACTAGGTGTCCTGTGGGAATGTCCCCACTCTCAAATCGATGGCACAGTGCAGACTGGTACCATATGAATGAATCATGTGCTCCACCAGGGTGTGTGGCACAGACATTGATGATGCGCCCACTGGCATCACACACCACCTGGCAGTTGACACTGGAGAACTCCTTCCAGTTGTGATATGCGGCCCCATCGGGGCCAGGTGGCATGCGAATTGCCATATGGGTGCAGTCTATCACCCCAGCATGCCAGGCATATGTGCTTCCCTCTGGAACTCCTGTATGTTTGCTGTACGCTCTGCCACGGTGCTGGGGAAATGGATGTACTCTGCAGCATGTGACAGCAGTGCGCTGAGGAACTGGATGAGGATGCTTAAAGTGGCTGTCTGTGTTATGCCTGTGGTGTCTCCTGTTGGCCTCTGGAAGGTACCCATGGCAAGCAAGCACATGCAGGCTGTTACCGTTGTCTCCACTGACAAAGCGTGACTCCGTCATGAGGGTGCCTGCATCACATCACTGCACAGCTCACAGATCCGCCTTAGTATTGCCCTATTCAGGTGGTACCGGCCCACAATTTCGACATCCAAATACAGCTCAAAGCTGATGCGGGCACGGTACTGCCTGTTGGGGGTGTACCGCCGACGGGCCCTTCCACGGCCACATCCCCCTGCAGCATGCCTTCTCACTCCCCTCACTACAGCTTCCATGTGGAAGCTGGCACTGTCCATCTCCCTGGCTTGTGTCCCCCCAAGCTGTTGTTGTTCTGTTCCTCCCACTGTCCTGACTGCTACCTCCACTGCACCGGGTACACCTACTGGCCTCCGAACTCTGTGACCCCACACACATTCAGCTGCCACTATTCTGTCCTGCCTACTCCCTGGCTGCGCTGGTTGCTGCTGTGGCCTGCTGTCTGTTGCTGCCTCATAAGCATTCCCTGTTGAGTTCTTGCGCCTCTTCCTTTAGCCTTTTTATTTTGGCTCATTTCCGCCATGGTGCAACTTCCGACTGATCCACTGTTGCGCACCGCGCAAGCCTTTGAATATTGCATTGCGCTCTTTATGCATGGATCCACCCCCTTCAGTTGCACATGCCTTCATTTGCATTGCGCTGTTGCTCAGCATGTTTTCAGTGGTGCAACTGCCTCCCACTGAATATCGCAGAATGGCACATTTTCAGACTTGCGCTGGAGCAACCCTATTGCGCATAGCGCAACCCTTTTGAATATCCCATCCACTGTGTCTACATCAGCAGCCAATATTCTAACAGTCGTGATGTATGTGAAAGCACCTCCTGAACTGAACTGCTTCACAGTGCAACAATCTGATGAATCCCATACCCATTGCAAAGATACACAAATATACTTTTATGTGACACATACAAAACATAAATAAAGCAGCAAATGTGGGAAAGTCAGTAACGCGGTAAAAACTATGCTTCCAACTGGAATCGACAGCACTCTCTGACACAAACATACGAAGGAGACAGCAAAATTAACAAACATCAATACCACAAAACTAACAACTCTTCGCCTTAAAACCCCACAGTTCTTTCAAATAAATAGTAGAAAAAGTACCTTCATATTTGTGCTGTCTCAGTCAGCGTTCCTGGAAAACCGAAAGTACCATTACAGATCGACACTGAAGAACTCGGACCACCAGTAAAAGATCCACAGTAAGAAGGAGGTAAGAAATCTGCACAGCATATACAGCAAATCATTCCAGGAAACAGGAAGCACAGAGAAATAAAACAATTTAGATAAACACATTAGAACCCAGTACAATTAAAAGAATTCCACACAACCTCATTCAAAGTGAGACAAACAGACCCAACTCACTCAACATCAACAGCCAATCACATGTGAGAAACAAACATACCATCACCAATCAGATAGTACAACCAACACAAACAACCAATAGTATCACAGAAACAAATCCCATTCATGCTGCCAACCAATCACAACAGAAACAGACTCCTATTTGCAAAACACAGCTAACTAATCCAAACATCATGCAGAGATACAGGGGAAGAACACCAGAAAACAAAATAAACCCCCCCAATCACTAACACAAATAAAACTGCCATAAATGTGTTCCCTATTGTATAAATTCGACACATGATATGCAGATCATGGAATATGGAAAATATTCTCACTCCTGGATCGTGAGGCATGGATATCCCACTGTGCCTTCGCACTCCGTGAGATAGCCATGCCTCACTCTGCAGGAGTGAGAATATTTTCCATATTCCACCCTGCCCATCATGTATCACACACACACACACACACACACACACATATAATATATATATATATATATATATATATATATATATATATGTATATATATATATATATATATATATATAATATAAGGGATACATGATGGGCATGAGTGTGATATGGCAAATATTGTCACTTCTGCAGAGTGAGATATCCAGAGCTCTTGATGCAGGAGTGGCAATATTTGCCATAGCACATGATCTGCACACCATATATTCAATATATACAATAGGTCCAAGAGTTTCAGAAGTTTTGTTATGCTGTCTTATGTTCTGTTCTTGTTTATATGTTTGCTCATTCTGTGTGTGAGCTTTTCTGAATGGGCTGGCAGTGTTATAAACTGTGGGAGACACATGAGTGTGTTTTGCAATGCTAAATGAGTTAGTTTTAGGTAGGAGTGAGAAACAGACTTTGTGAAGCTGTATTCTTTAGTAGTCTGGCTGCAGTCAAGCTGACAGCATCACAGTAATTGTAATGGGCTGAGAGTCAGTTTGAGGAACAAGTGAGAGTGTGTTTCAGTGATAACTGAGTTAGCTGCAGGCAGCAGTGAGGAACAGAGTTGTCTGTGAAGCTTTGCTCTTTAGAATTCTGGCTGTAGTCAAGCTGAAAGTATCACAGTAATGAGCTGGAAGTTAGAGTGAGGAATAGGGGGTGTTTTGTAATGCTAACTGAGTTAGCTGTAGGCAGTAGTGGGACCTCTCATGTAGTTCTGCATTTGTGTCTATTGTAACAGCACAGGTGTTTCTTGCATGCTGAGGGGAAAGCTGCCTAGGGTGACTATCAGTGACCTTTGTGTGACCTGTGTGTGTAAATGGCTGATACCATCATAGTAGAGCTGAGGGTAAAAATATCACACTGCAGTGGATGATACACTGTTTTATCTCACTGATTTATCACTCACCCCTAGTGTGTGTGTGTGTGTGTGTGTGTGTGTGTGTGTGTGTGTGTATCTTAATCTTATAGGCATGTGGTTGCACCCCAGTAGTTACGCTTGAGTAGGCACTTCACTGTTAAACTCAACATTTTGTGCTTTAATAATTTAGCAACTATTCAACAAATTTGTATGCAGTTTGGTATGCACCTCCTGTGGGGCAGATGTCTTGATATGGCAAGTTACATTCCAGTCAGATGTGTAGCCTCCAAGTTATAGAGAGGTTAAAAAACTTGTTTTTGCTCATTGACTTCAGTGGGATTTTTCTTTGAACTTGCCTACAGCACTTAGTTTGTTTTTTTGGTCTGAAATTTTCAGAGCAGAAAAGAACGACGCCACAGCTATGTATTTTGGCAGCCTGGTGAAATAACTAGCCATTTTTAAATTATTACAATTGAAAAACTTGAAAAAATAATTTCTGAGTATGCTCAGTAGGCACTTCAATATAGCTGTATGAAATGAAGCAAGAATCCTGGTCTGTACACAGAAAATCATACTTTGTATGACTGCCATCTTGTGTACAGTTATGCCTGCAATTCAGATGTGGAAGCCTCCAAAAGTGCTATTCTGGGGAGAAACTAACACATGCAGCTTGTTTATTGTGACCCTCTAAGTGCATGCTGCACTTTACTGCTTGGTTCAATGTCCTACAAATGTTTTAAATTTATATTACAGGTCTTCATTCATAACCACATAATAAAAAGTAGGATCTTACTTCGTATGACAAGATACAAAGTAAGATCCTACATCGTATGAGAAAAACACCATAAAAACTGTTTTTGCAACATGGGGATGCCCACTCCGTATGTCGGCACTATATGCCGAGCACAACAGTATGGGACACTGGGCAGCCCACTCCCAGTATCCTCCAACAGAACAAAACTCTCCAACATGTTTGCTGACAACAGGGTGCCCAATCTCCACACTGGCAGTTGACTCCCCCAAGGTGGAACATTGTGGAACCCTCTCCCAGTGTCCCTAGTTATATTATACCCCCCCCCACACCAGTAATGAGTAACAGTGGGGAACCCACCCCTAGTGTTACAACATGTTGTTGTTGTTGTTACTGTATACCTGCAACAAACAAAACGGTCCCTGACATCTTTTTTCAAATCCTGTGAAAAAAGAAAATGGTCTCTCATCATGTCCCTCCATCCCCCTTCCCTATCCCCAACCTCCCTCTGTACACCCACCTCCATGAACCCCCCCCCTTACCTCATACTTGGCTCCTGAAGTTGGGCACTGTCATCTTCTGTGGACTGGGACATGTCTGCACTCCACAAAGCTTAACCATAAACTGAAGAATCATGGTAAGTGCTGTATAATGGTTGTCTCTGGCATTTTGAACTTGAGTTGATATCTTGGGCATTTATTAACATTTTTTACTAAATTTTCAACATGGGCTTTTTCGGGCCCCACCTCATGAACACTCATCTTGTTAATTTGATCTGTAAGGTGATTTTCATGGACACTGCATGGAATCACCTTTAGGTACTGATTAATAAAATGACAGTGCCAATGTTCATGAGAGGAGGTCTGTCCCTAAAGCCCATGTTGAACATATGGTGCAAAAGTGTTGAAAAATGTCTATGTTATGAGTATGCATTGCACAGTTTCGATGCACACTCATAACATCACCAATTTATATTTTCACTCCAGATTTTTAAGATTTGCATTTTTTCACTTCTCTTCATGGACTGCCATTTTTTTTCAGCTTTCAGGATGGATTAATAAAATGACAGTGCCACTGTTCATGAGGTAGACTCCCCAAATGCCCATGTTGTAAATTTGGTGAAAAAATTCCTGAAATGCCCGAGCTATGTGCATACATAGAATTAATTCAATGCACATGCATAACTTTGCTACCTTTCGGTCTTTTGATGCCAGATGTTAGACATAGCCATCTTATCATACCACATCATGAACAGTACAGCTGTCATTCTTCACATCCTGTTCAAAATGTGTTCTTGCACCTGTAATGTAGAATGACATTGCAGTTGTGCTGATTACATTTTGCCATGCATTTCAAAATTTCTTTGTATCAGGATTCATGAAGTGGGGTAATAAAATGGCTATGCTGACAATTGGGTCACTGCTGTAGGACACATGGAAGTGCAGGGCCCAGAGGGCTGTGTACATCCACACCTACATACATATGCACATCTGCGGAGGAGTTGGAGTACAGGACCCTGTGCTCCCACAGTAACATAAAAATACTATTATAATGTCTCAAAAAGAAGGGACATTTATTGCAAAAAACTCCATTAATGCATCAGTTAGGTTTCTATTAAGCAACAAAGATTGAAATTAGTGTGGTTAGTTACTAACCTGTCACTCCCCATCTCCTATCCTCCATACACCTACAGGCATCAGGGTGTGCCTTGAGGTCACTGGTCCAAACTCTCTCCCCAGTCTCCTATATTGTAACATCTCAGCTTGTTTACACATGGAGTGGGATAAGAGTTAGGCCCAATGACCCCAAGGCACGTCCCAATGCCTGTTGGTGTTTGGAGGGTGGGGGATGGAGTATGGTTGGTAACCCAAACACTGAATTTCCAATCTTTTGTTGTTATAATAGAGTCCCTATCAGATGCGTTAATGGAATTTTTTTGCAATGAATATATATACAGTATATATAAGCTTATGCTAAACATAAAGAAAACTCAACTCATGCTCTTTGGCTCTTCGGTGAAACTCAAGCGGTGTTCTGCCCCGTTAAAGGTCTTCAGTCTTCAAGGGGTTCCTTTTGGCATAACAAGCTCCTTCCAATATCTGGGAGTCACCCTCAACCCTCAGTTAGATCTCTCCCCCTCCGTATTCAAAATGTGTGTAGGGCAACAAACATAAAACTTGGTCTTGTATATAGGGCTTGTGGGTCCCCTCACTTAGCTATAGGCTGATGAACTTTTCTCTCATCACTAAAGCTAACCTTGCAAAATGGAATGTGGTTTACATCAATATTTGCTATTTTGCTCTCGCTGCCCTTCGACTTACCCATCACTGTGAGCTATATGATAAGCTTAACTAGTTGTCTCCTAGTAATTATCATTCATTTGTTTTGGGCTGTTTCATACACAAAATTGTCTGCAATGCCACCCCTTCTACCCTGTCTCAGCTACTTCTGCCTGCACAACCATCATACCATCTTCCGTCTGTTGACACGCTGCACCCCTTCTCCCCAAAACATGTATCTTTTCAATTGATCACACCTTGGCTGTCTGTGCCCCCTGTTTCTAGAACTCCCATCCAGCATCCACCAGATGTACTCCCTCCCATCGCCTGTTTAAGAACTCCCTGTGGTCTCAGTTGAAATCTGCCTCTGTTAATCGCAAAAAACCCCATTAATGCATCAGTTAGGGTAAATACTATATGGAAACATAGAAACATAGATTTTGACGGCAGATAAGGACTGCTTGGCCCACCCAGTCTGCCCATTTCCCTACCTAATGGATAAGCTGCAGATCCTAGTTAACCAGTAGCCTACTTCTTCCACCCCCAACCCCTAGAATTGCCTTATGACTGTCCCATGCATGCTTGAATTCAACCACTGTTTTTGACTCCACAATCTCCTCCAGAAGGCCATTCCATGCATCCACAACCCTCTCTGTGAAAAAATACTTCCTTAAATTACCTCTGAGCTGCCCCCCTTCTATCTTCAAATTGTGCCCCCTTCTTCTTGCTCACCTCTTTTTTTTGAAAGATGCTACCCTCTTGGACTTTGTTGATTCCCTTGAGGTACTTGAAAGTTTCTATCATGTCCCCCCCTCTCCCTCCTTTCCTCGAGGTTATGCATCTTCAGCTCCTTACGTCTCTCTTCATATGTCTTCCGGTGCAGACCCTGCACCATTTTAGTTGCCCTCCTCTGGACAGCCTCCATCATGTCTATGTCTTTGTGGAGACTGGGTCTCCAGAACTGCACGCAGTACTCCAGATGGGGCCTCACCAACTGTCTGTACAGAGAATTGATAACTTCCTGTTTTCTACTACTGATGCCTCTCCCTATGCATCCCAGTATCCCCCCAACCCTCCTTGCAGCCCTCTCACATTGCTTGCCCACCTTTAGGTCATCTGATATGACTACCTCCAGGTCCCTTTCCATTTTTGTTGTTTTCTATGTTAGCAATAAAAGCAGAGAAATGAGGCATTAAGGCCAGTTCTGGGGTTCCCACCCCTACCCCTCCATTCACCCACATTTCACACACCAGCAGGTTTCAGGTTGTGTCATGGGGCTGTCAGGCCTAACTCTCACCCCATTCTATGTTTAAACAAGCTTACACACTACACTATAGGACAATGGGGAGAGAGGTATGCCTGATAACCCCATGGTTGGTGTGGGGAAGATGGGAGAAGGTGCTGGGGTGGAAGGGTTAGGAACCCTGTGGGTGTGGCATTAGGGTTGGAAACCCTAACACCTCATTTTCCTGCCTTTGTTGCTATAGTATTCACCCTAAGAGATGCATTAGTGGCATTTTCTGCAATTAATTTCACTTCTTTTTCAGATATTATAATTGTATCCTCATTTTACTGTGAGAGTGTAGGGTCCTTTGAACTCTGTGCTCCTGTCCCTCTATTTAGATAGTACTACAGTGTCCCTATGTCATGGTTGGAGTGCAGGGTCCTTTGGATCCAGGGATCCAATCCCTCTACAGATGCACTTATGTGTATAGCTGTGAAAACACAGGTGTCTCTGGCCCCTGCACTTCCACACATAAAGTTATGAGCAGGCATAATTAAATCACAAGAAATAGTCATAACTGTGCCATCTTAAATACTTTTTTACCGTAAATGTTCCAAAAAACCTTTTATTACCTCATCACATGTATCAAGTATAGAAAACATTGAAATCCCTGTTGAAATGTAATTCTGCTTAACTATAATGCCCTGTTTTACACCACAGGTGCAGAAAACACTTTTAGGGGCAGGATTTTAAAAATTTCAGCTGTACTATTCATGAGTTGGACAGAAAAATGGTAATGTTGAAAATCTGGAGTGAAAACACAAAAACGTTGCAAAGTTACAAGGGTGTATAGAAACTACGCAATGCATGCTCTTAACATCATTGTTTGCATTTTTTTTCCAGATTGTCAACATGGGTTTTTTGGGACCTTCTATCATGAACAGTTGCACTCTGATTTTGTTAATCCATCCTGAAAGTTGATTACTCACAGTGGCCGTGCCATTCGGTGCCCCAAGTGCAAAAACACATTTCAGGAAGGGTGTGAAAAATGACAGCTCTAATGTTCATGGGAAGATGTGAAAAATGACAAAGTTGAAAATCTGAGGTGAAAATATTAAAAACTGGTGAAGTTATGAGTGTGCATAGAAACTGCAAAACATGCTTGTAACATAATCATTTTTTTGGATTTTTTTTTCACCAGATTTGCAACATGGGCTTTTTGGGACCCCATCTCATTAACAGTGGCACTGTATTTTGTTAATCATTCCTGAAAGGTAATTCAATGCAGCAACTGCAAAATCACCTTTCAGGAGTGAGAAATTAAATATAACAGTGACTGTGTTCATGAGATGGGTTCCAAAGAACCCCATGCTGAAAATGTGGAGCAAATTCTCCAACATTAGGCAAAGCTATCAACATAAGTTGAAACTCTCCATTGACCCCCATTGTATGGAGCTTACCTTGCTTCCTCATATCATAGTTTAGCTTTGATAAGTGCAGACATGTTCCCAGTACAGAGGAGATAACAGCACCGACATCTGGAGGTAAGTATGGGGTAAGGGGGTGTGGGCATGTGGGTGCTCAGTGGGAGGGTGGAGATGGGGAAGAGGGAGTGGGGAGACAATGAGGACCTTTTTTTTTTTGCAGGTTAAAAAAAGAAAATAAGTTGTGGGACGGTTTTCTTAATTTACAGAGGAAAAAAAAAATTGGCCACATTGGAGTGGGCTCCCAGTGTACCAAATGAGATGAGGGATGCATAATTCTGACAGGGGGTTTGGGAACCCCCATTGGCAATGAAAGTGGGCTGGGGGAGGCATTCAACACCATCCAAGCATGGTAATCCCAGTGTCAGAATGATGTGAAAAAAAAAAATATTTATCTGGGCACACTGGGAGGGGGGCTCCCAGTGTGCCACAGTAGGGGTGGCAGGGGAATATATACTAACATGAGGACTGGGCACCCTGATGTCGATACTAAAAATAGGAATTGGGGGCCAGACTAGCTCAATGTAGGATCTTGCATTGAAATTGTTTAAAAATTTGATGCAGGATTCTACATTGAAAAAAGACAATGGGGGATGGTTTTCTTTATTTATTACAGCTTTTTAAACAATAAAATATTGGGGCACACTGGGATGGGATCTCAGTGTGCCAAATAAGTGTGTGTGTGTGGGGATGAGGGACATATAACAACGTGGGGATTGAGGTCAGTTTAATGAGCCAATCTATCTAGACTCTGCAGCAGGCAGCATAAGTTCGAGCTGCAGAAGTCAATAAAATACAGCTGTTCTCATAGTGAGAATAGGATACAAGTCATTCTCTGTCTGAGCTGACACACAAGATTTTGTCACTTGTTTGGGGCCACTTAAAAAAAAAACATCATAATACAGCTAAATGACTCCTCTTTAGCTATGTTCAAGTGTGTTTTTCCCTTTTAATTTTATTCCACAATTTATGCAAATGAAGATCCTCGCTAAGCAGCAAACAAGATGGCAGACACAAGACCACTCCACCTTTCCCACTATGGTGAATTTTGCAAAAATAAACTACATTCTTTTCACATAAAAGGTTGTACTTTGCACAAACTCCCACCTTTATTGTGAAAAGAAGGTGGTATTTGTGCATAGTACTCCTTTTGTATGAAAGTTGTAGCTTTTGTGCCCGACATTATTTTCCTATAGGAAATAATGGAAACATTTAAAATTATATAACTTTTGAATGGATTAATACTTTTCACCAAACCTTCAAAAGGCACATCTGTGGTCCAAAGGCTTTCTAAGCTGGAAAATTTCAGACCTAAACCTAAAACCATTTCTGAGATACAGGGGGACAAAGAAATGTCAAACAATGGTAAATTTAGGATATCTGACTCTCTGTATCTCAGAAACCATAAAACCAATGTACACAAAATCTGGCATGTCAAGGGACCTACCAATATAGCTTATTTGTGCTGCATTTCATTTAAATCTGTTGAACAGTTTCATAGTTATTAAGGCTCACAATTTCAGGTCTAACATAGACGTCTGCACTCAAGCCTAACTATAGTGTCACTATGATATTAATTATATATTCATCTCTCTCTCTCTCTCTCTCTCTCTCTCTATATATATATATATAGATATATACATACATATATACATATATAATGATTAAACTCAGTTCTGCAGCAATTTGCTGCACTCTGCTGAAGGCTGCAGCAGACCTATTGAATAAAGCAGTGTAATTTCAATGGCATTTAGTCCCTTTTGTCATTCAGAAAAATGTGGCACTGCCATGATGAAGTGAATGCCACACCCTGCATAACAAAAGGGACTAATTGTCATTGAAATTACATTGCTTCATTTAGTAGGTCCACTGCAGCATACTGCAGATTGCTTTAAAAGTGGATTTCACCCCGGAAGATGCCACCGTGTGTGTGTGTGTGTGTGTGTGTGTGTGTGTGTGTGTGTGTGAGTACTTTTATATATACATATATTAGATAAACCACTCTGAGGTGTGTGGTTCCACTCTGATATAAGCATGCCTTGGTGTACGTTGTTACACATGAGACCACAGGCTTAGTGTGTCAACCACCCAAGACGTGTGTATATCAAAGCATGACTGCACACCTCAGAGTGGTTTATCTATCTTATAAAATGTCAAAATTGTTTTGGGGGGTAAAAGTTCAGGTGTGCTGTCACACTCTGATATATGCATAGTCATGTGATGCTCAATATCCAATAAATTCCAAGTAATGTCCCTATCCATTTTATATTTATATTTATATATATATATATATATATATATATATATATACACACACACACATAGTAAAAATAATATTTCCAAAGTTATGAGTAGGCATATCGAAACTGCAACAAATGGTAATAACTTTGGCATTTTTTAATATTTTGACCCCAAATTTTCAACATAACCTACTTATGACTCCACCTTGTAAACACCTTATGTGAAAACTTTCAAATCCATGCTGAAATGCTATTCTGTGCCACAGGAGCAAAAACACATTTCGGACATGGATGTGAAAAATGACAGCTGTACTGTACATGAGGTGCTGTTAAAAAAATGCCTATGTTGAAAATGTGGAGTCAAAATATTGAAAATTACCAAAGTTATGCATGTGCATAGAAAAATTCCATTGAACACACATAACTCAGCCATTTTTAGATTTTATTTTCACCAGATTTTCAACATGGCCTTTTTCAGACCCCACCTCATAAACATTGGCAGTGTAATTTCATTATTTAGTCCAGAAATGTGATGTTGTGCAGTGACTGCAAAATCATCTTCTGGGCCTGATTAACCAAATGGCAGTTGCAGTGTTCATGAGGTGGGGTCGCTAAAAGGCCATATTAGAAATTTGGTGGAAAAATGCCAAAAATTGAAAAAGTTATGAACATGAGTTCAAAACACCATGGAAATTCATTATATAGCACTTACCTTGATTCCTTAGTTCATGGTTCAGCTCTGAACAGTGCAGATGTGTCCTAGTCCACAGAAGATGACAGCCTATGACCTCCAGTAGTAAATATACTATATGGTATAGGTGGGGTGGTGCATGCTCAGTGGGAGGATCAGGATGAAGGAGGGGGGTGGCAGGGATGATCAGGGACCATTTTATTTTTTTCTGTTTTTTTTTTTAAGAAAAGACATTGGGGACTCTTTTCTTTTTACAGAAATTAATAAATAAAAAGGGCTCCCAAGTATCCCACACTGCTCAGGAGACAGCATAAACTATGGGACAGTGATCAGAGGGTGGGGGTGCCACTAGACACCAGGGACACATTGGGGACAGTTATTGGAGGGTGTGGTGCCACTAGACACTAGGGAAATTACATTTTTTACAGGGACAGTGATTGGAGGGTGGGAAGCGCCATTAGGCACCATGAAATAAAGGACCTGGGGTATTGAAGGATGGGAGGGGACTACTATACACGAAGAAAAAACAGTTGAGTGCTGGGGAGGGAAGTTGTTGGGACAAGCAAGATTCTTGAGTGTCAAAAAAGGATCCTTTTTCATGACTAGTGATATGAAAATGGATTCTTTTTTCATATCATGTAGTTATGAAAAGGGTTCATTATATTAAAAAATGCATTTCAATGACATTTTATAACTTTGAAGTGCAGATTCCACCTAATGGAGTCCCGATCAGCTAGCTACAGTAGGTGTGCTGGTGTCACTCCAGGATGCCATTTTTTTTTGGTTTTGAAAAACAAAAGGAAGAAGAAATGGAAAAAAGATGGTGGCTGGGAGGAAAAAATTAAATTTTGCTCACAAGAAAGGATTTTTTCTTCATGAAAAAGGAATGGATCTCATGAGAGAGAATCCTTTTCATGAGGCCAGTCCTTGATCAAACTTTATCCCTATAATTTTGAAAGGAAAATTCCCATTGAAAACAATAGGAAACTTAAACAAATATAATGACATTGCAACAGATTAATATTTTTCACCAAATTAATCAAAGCAGTTCTTTTACCCAAGCAGGTTGTACCATAAAACTCACACCAAAATTCCACACTGTGTTGATACAAGGCAATGAGGAAAAAACTCCAAAACCATGACTTTTAATGTTTTACCACTATCTAGATCTCAGACTCCGTACATCTCACCAAAGAATAAACTTGCCACATCAAGAGATCTACCCCATGGGACAGAGCACACTAAATTTTGTGAATATCCACTTATCAGTTGCAAAGTTATTAAAATACAAAATTTGAGGTTTAACATTAAACAGGATACTCATCCCTAATTATCGGGGCTCAACTGCGTCCCTATCATCCTATCATTCATATATCAAAAAACTGTTGATGCATAAGTTTGGGTTAAAGTGACAAATATAGGGAAATGTGGCATTAGGTTTTCCAACCCTAACACCCACCCCCACCTTGCACACAACAACAGGCATTGTGTGTGTGCCTTGGGTTCATCAGCCCTAACAGGTACCCCATTCCATAAGCAAGTAAGCTGAGATGGGCACAGTATAGGAGAATGGGATGAGTGTTAGGAGTTATGACACCAAGGCACAACCCCAACACCTGTTGCTGTGTGCAAGGTGGAGGTGGAGTTGAAGGAAACCCTACTGCCACATTCCCAGCTTTGTTGTTAGAGCCTAACTTATGCATTATTGGAGTTTTTTGCAACTAACTTCCTTACTGTTTCAGATAGGGAGGGCCCTGTGCTCCCATTCCTCCATAGTTCAATATATGTATGTAGATGTGGGGGGTCCTGCACTTCCATTTATAGGACAACAGTGACCACATTTTCACCATAGCCATCGTATTACTCCATCTCATGTATCTGGTACAGAAAATGATTGAATCCCTGCCAAAATATAATTCGGCAAATGTGCAGTGCTATTCCATGCCATAGGTGCAAAAACACGTTTTAGTCAAAAATTAAAAAAAATGACAGCCGTGACATACATGAGGTGGGGTAATAAGAAGGTTATGTTGAATATTTGCAGTAAAAATATTTAAAATTCCCAAAGTTATGAGTGCGCATAGTGAAATTGCAACAAATGGTCTCAAGTGTCCCATGTTTAACGATTGAGAATCCAAATTTTGAACATACTATTCTTATAACCTCACCACATGTACCCGGTACAGAAAATGTTTAAATCCCTTCCAAAACATAATTCTGAGCAACTGTAATGCTGTTCTGTGACACAGGTCTGAAAACACATTTTGACCAGGATTTGAAAAATGACAGCTGTGACATACATGAGGTGGAGTAATAAGAAGACTGTGTTGAAAATATGGGGTGAAAATTAATCGACATACATATATGCAACTATGGAGGAATGGGAGTAGAGGGCCCTCACTATCTGAAACAGTAAGGAAGTTAGTTGCAAAAAACTCCATTAATGCTTGGCAGAAGACACCAGGAGAATGGACTGCTGTGTGACTGAATGACTCTGCTGGGACTATATTGCCCTCCTTCCCTCCCCTCCACCCCCTACCCCCACCCAAAGCTAGTTTTATTTTTATAGGCACAGGATTTGACTGACAACAGGAACTTCCTGTTTGGGGGCAGGAAGTGAGTGATCACAGAACCACCAAGGACCAACCATCCTAGAAGGGCAAGAGTAGCTCTCCGGCCCCCTCTAGCTGCTGGAGGTCTGCCTCTGAGCAAGTAAGTGGTCTGATGAGAAATATAGGATATTCTTGTCTCAGAACAGGACAATCAGGAGCTTAAAGGGCACACAGGCAGAAAGTAAGGAGAGAGAGAAAAAAAACTGAGGAAAGAGTAAGGATTGCAAACAATTAAGGGGCCAGAAATAAGACATGATTGGAGTGGTGCAGTGCAGTGGCTGTGGAGCAGCAGTCTTCCCGGAGATGTTCTGGAGGATGCGGTGTTGTCCTGTCTGCAGGCACCTCTCTGGGCTGAGGGAGGAGGTTGCTCATCTCCAGGCTGAGTTGTCCAGGATTTGTGGGACCTCCTCTTCCATCCAGGGACCACCAGTGCCACTGCCATTGCCTCAGAGGTTGCCAAGAAAGAGGAGTGGTTGGACCACAGTGGGCTCAGGGAGGGTAAGGGTGGTGGAACAGAGGTGCATCCCTCCAGTTGTACCTCCACAATTCCTATGCCATTCTGGCAAAGTGTGGTTCCTCTATGGAGGCACCCACAGTGGAGACCAAGAAGGATGCTGGGAACCTCCAGAAAGGATACCCACAGGAGGGTGACAGATGACCCTGCAGGGGAAGGAAACAACTCCTGGTGGGGGACTCCATTGTTAGGAAGGTAGAACTGGGGGAGGAAGGGGAGAGGGAGGTAAGGTGCCTGCCTGGCACCATGGCTTGGAGGGACAGGGAGCGAATCCTCAGAATTGCCAGAGCAGCTGCACAGGGGAGGGAGCTGGATGTCATTGTCCACCTAGGGACAAATGACCTGGCTAAGAAAGGGATTAGAGAAGTGCAGGAAGAGTTTGTGAATTGGGGAGGGGCCTTAGTCAAGTAGCAGGCACATTAACCTTCTCGGAGGTGCTACCCATCTATGGCATAGGAGAGGCTAGGGTGTTCCGCACCATAGGATTTAATCAGTGGTTGAAAAACTGGTGTGGAGCTCAGGGATTTGGCTTCATTGGGGACTGGGGGTCCACCTGGAGTGATGCAAGCCTATACTGGCATGATGGGCTGCATCTGTCCGGGAGGGGAACCAGGATCCTAGGTGATAGGTTTAAATGCTTCATTGGCAAGCTTTTAAACTAGCCAGGGGGGGGAGGCACTGGAAAGGAGCAGGAAAATCCTAGCCCCCCAAATAATCATGGTAATAAGTGTGGCAAACATCAACATAGAGGTGTCAATAGGGAGAAGGGCAAGGGTAAATGGAGAAAGTGACAAAGGCAAGAAGGACAGGGATGGGGCAAAAGGGAGTAAGGCCATCAGGAAATGGAGGGTAATGAGTACCAATGCCCGTAGTCTGGGAAACAAGCTCCCTGAGCTGGTGGCCTTAATGGAAGAGGGATGCCTGGATATTGTAGCAGTCACAGAAACATGGTACACAGAGAACCATGACTAGGATGTTAACATACCAGGGTACATAACCTACAGGAGAGACAGGCAGGGGAGAAGAGGGGGAGGAGTAGCTCTCTAGGTAAAGGAAGGGATAAAAGCAACTAAACAAAAGAGTAAACGGGGAGGACAGGAGGCACTGTGGGTCACCTTGGAGACTGGAAAGGGCACCACAATCCGCACAGGGGTTGTGTACAGACCCCCATGTCAGGGGAAAGGAATGGACAAGGATATGATAGAAGGCATTCTTAGAATGGCAGAGAAAGGGGAGATACTTTTGATGGGAGACCTGAATATGCCAGATGTTAACTGGAGCACATTTGCTGCAGCCACATCCAAGAGTAGGTTCATTCTTGATGCCCTACACATGGCAGGCATTAGACAGCTAGTTTCAGAACCCACTTGTGAGGGAGCAGTCTTAGACCTCATATTCTCAAATGGGGGCAGTGAGAGGATCTCAGATCTAGAAGTGGGTTGCCATCTGGGGACAAGTGACCATCAAACAGTGTGGTTCACGTTAAACTCAGCTACAGAGTCAAGCCATACAAAAGTGAGGGTACTGGACTTTAGGAGGGCTGACTTTGGCAAGATAGGAGAGTGCCTCAGAAAAGCACTAGCAAACAGGCTAGAAGGAGGTGGAGCAACAATGGGGAATTATCAAACTTCCATCACAGAGGCAACAAGCCTTTGTGTGAAGCAAATAAACAAATCAAAATGAAAGAAAAAGCCACTATGGTTCTCAAAAGAGGTGGCTGTGAAAGTCAGGAAGAAAAAGATAGCATTCTGGAAGTATAAGGAAACACAGAAGGAGCAGGACAGAGAGCTGTACCAGTTAAGGCAGAAGGAAGCAAGGAGGGGAGTCAGAATAACAAAGGCCCAAACTCAGGAAAAGATAGCCAACTCAGTTAAGAAGGGGATAAAACCTTTTATAGGTACATCAGCTTGCGTAGAAAGACAAAGGGAGGGATAATGAGGCAGAATAGAATGAATGGTGGGTGGGCAGAGGGGGACAGTGAAAAAGCAGGAATACTGAATGAATATTCCTGCTCAGTATTCACAAAAGAGGAGGGGGAAGTGCCTAATCCAATTAACAGAAGCACTCTTGATAGGGAGGTCGATCCCAGTCCTTTCACAGAAGAAAGGGTTCTGACAGAACTCCTAAAACTGAAGGTGGACAAAGCAATGGGTCGTGATGGAATTCACCCCAGATCTCTAAAAGAATGAAGGAAGGAACTAGTGAAACCACTGGCTACTCTTTTTAATAATTCATGGGAGGATGGTGTGGTACCCAAGGACTGGAGGAAGGTGGATGTGATTCCCCTTCACAAAAGTGGGACCAAGACAGAGGCAGGAAATTACAGACCTGTCAGTCTGACCTCTGTGGTAGGGAAAGTGATTGAGTCACCTCTGAAGGAAAAAATAGTTAAGTACCTAGAGGCCAGTGGAGCACAGGACCCAAGGCAGCATGGATTCACAGCGGGAAGGTCATGTCAGATGAATCTAATAGATTTCTTTGACTGGGTGACCAAAGTAGTAGACCAGGGAGGGGCTGTGGGCATGGCTTACCTAGACTTTAGCAAGGCATTTGATACAGTCCCCCACAAAAGATTAATAGTTAAATTAACCAGCCTTGGAGTGGGTCCCAGGGTGGTAGCCTGGGTAAAACATTGGCTTGACAACAGGACACAGAAGGTAATTGTAAATGGAGTCCACTCTGAAGAAAAGGGGGTTACTAGTGGGGTACCGCAGAGTTCAGTCCTTTTTAATGTCTTCATCAGTGACATTGCAGAGGGACTGGAAGGAAAAGTATGCCTTTTTGCAGATGGCACAAAGATCTGCAACAGGGTTGATACACAAGGATGAAAAGGGACTTGGCAAGGTTGGAAGAATGGTCAGAAGTATTGCAGCTAGGATTCAATGCAAAGAAGTGCAAAATAATGCACCTGGGAAACAAGAACCCAGGGGAAGAATACACAATGGGTGGGAGGTAGTAACAACAACAAAAAAGGAAAGGGACCTGGGGGTAATCATATCAGATGACCTTAAGGTTAGCAAGCAATGTGAGAAGGCAGTAGGGAGGGCTGGGGGTATACTGGGATGTATAGGGAGAGGCATCATCAGCAGAAAACAGGAAGTTGTTATCCCTCTGTACAGACAGTTGGTGAGACCCCATTTGGAGTATTTTGTCCAGTTCTGGAGACCCCATCTCCACAAGGACATAGATAGGATAGAGGTAGTCCAGAGGAGGGCAACTAAAATGGTGCAGGGTCTGCAAGAGAAGCTGTATGAGAAGAGACTAAAGGAGCTTAATATGTATACCCTTGAGGAAAGAAGGGAGAGGGGGGACATGATAGAAACTTTTAAGTACCTCAGTGGAATCAACAAAGTCCAAGAGGGTAGCATCTTTCAGAAAAAGAGACTTGCAAGAAAATGGGAACACAATTTAAAGATAGAATGAGGACGGTTCAGGGGCAATGTGAGGAAATATTATTTCACAGAGAGGGTAGTGGATGCATGGAACAGCCTTCCTGAGGAGGTTGTGGGGTCTAAAACTGTGGCAGAATTCAAGAATGCATGGGACAGACATAAGGCAATTCTTGTGGGGGGTAGGAAGAAATAGGCTGTTGGTTAACTAGGATCTGCAGCCTATCCTGTAGGTAGGAAAATGGGCAGACTAGATGGGCCTAGCAGTCCTTATCTGCCGTCAAAGTCTATGTTTTTGTGTTTCTATGTAAATACTGAACAATTCCAAAGTTATGATCATGCCTAGAAAAATTGCAATGAATGGTCATAACTTTGCCATTTTTAATAATTTTGTCTCCACATTTTCAACATTGGCAACTGATGACCACACGTCATGAACAATATGTCTTTCACTACACAAATACTGCTGAAGAGGTGATTTCACCAACTGACCACAAAATCACCTTTCTCACTGGACTTATATAATGATAATCACATTATTCCTGAGGTGGATCCCAAAATGCCATGTTGAAAATTTAGGGTCAAAATCTCAATAAAAATACATAGAACCACATTTACCCTAGTTTGCCATATTCCAGTCACTGGTTCCAGAAGCAAGACGTATCTTTGATTGGAGAGTGGGACTTGAACCTGGGACCAGATCATGTGAGTGAGAGTTTGTAGGAGTGTACTGGGGGTTGTGTGGTGAGGGATAATAAGTTGGAGATAGGGTTGGGGGCACTGATCAGAGATAGGGCTTTTTTTTTTCAGACAAAAAAATTAAAAAAAACATCAAGGGACAGTTTTCAGATTTCCAGGGACTGAAGAAAATGGGGTGGTGTTACTAGACAACAGGGACATGAAAGGGGGCATCAATGAAATATAGTTTTTTTATATTAGCTGTATTCTACAGAATTCATTTATTTCATACAATACAGACACCCTTACTGAGACTGGACAAGGATCAGAAAATGGAGGGTGGGGGTGAACAGCACACATAAGGTGGGAGTGTGAGGGTTTCAGTAGATGCTGGGTGGTGGGAAGGAAATAGAGGGTGGGGTGGATAGCAAACAGTGGAATGCACTGGAAGGGTTTCAGTAGATGCCAGATGTGAAACGGAGGATTGGTGTGGACAGCACACAGTGGGAGTGAGCGGGAAGGTTTAATTGACAGCTGGATGCCAAGATTTGGTATGGAGGGTGGGGAGGAGGGTTTATGTAAACAGAACTGGTAGCTACGGGAACTGGATGGGGCTATGAGTGTCCCAACTACCATCAACCTTTTCTGTTACTACCAGGAGTCATAAAGGCAGCACCAGAAAAAAAAAATATTTTGACACAAATTGTAGAAAAAGAATTCTCTTTTATGATAGAAGAGAATCCTCATTTGTAATTTGTGGCTCCTGATCCTTCTTTCATTATAGAGATTGCCTGCAATTTGTGGCAAAATAATTCTTAGGATGAAATAATCATATTTCTACAGATTGATGTGAAAAGCAGCCAAAAGAATCCGATTCCTCAGGCCCCAAACACAACTGTTGTTTTTTACCAATTGGCAATATTCTTTGAAATATTTAAGTTTGCTTGCCTCACCAATAGAAAACAAGATGGCAGCAACATGGAAGAGAATTCCCTATTTTCAAAAGAGGATGACACATTTGCGATCAAGAAATAATCTTTCGCATGGGACATCTTAAATTTTCCCATAGAAAACAACAGAAAACTTTAAAGTCTAATAACTTTTGAGTGGATTAATATTGTTTTACCAAACCCTCAAAGGGCACATCTGTGAACCAAGCCTGAGATATCCTAAACATTTAAGACCAAACCCTTAAGCCATTTTTGAGAAATGGTGTGACAATGAATTTACACAAAAATTGTGATTTTCACATTTTTTGGCACACTGCATCTCTGCACCCACACATCTGACTGGAACAAGACATGCCACATTAGTCCCCAGTGGTGCTTGCAAAATATCATGCAAATCAGTAAAATGGTAGCAAAGTTATTAAGGTGTGAAATTTGGGGTTTATCATAGAAGTGACCATTGAATCTTAACTATAATGGTGCTACTGTGTCACAATAATATAATTTATATATGTGACCCAGACACAATACATAATACAGTTCTTATAGAGAAAAAATGAAAACAAATATAAAAGATGTCTATTTCGCATGAATCTGCATAACACTGAAAACATTCATGTAATCTTATAAGTTATACTGTTCTGTATAATTAGTTTAACCAGTTACACCTTACATTTATTGGCAGATGTTCCTGGAGCTTAGATTTTAATTTGGTATGATAATTTATTGACCTAATCCGAAAGAGAATAGAGTTCAGTTAGTGCTCATCATTTTTTTATTCATGGATAACCGTAGTTTTATTCTATGTTACAACCACCTAGTTGATATTTTCCATTACAACCAGGTGGTTGTAATCACTCACTGTCTTTACTACTGGCTACTTTAAGTGCAAGCTCACTGAACTCTTCTGAATACAGTCACTTCCTCAGACAAATCATTTATGGGTATAAATGCTTCAGCATGGAAATAAACAATCACAATAAAAGTGCCATTCTGGCGACAAAAAAAAAAATGGAAACACGCTTTGACAAGACATAGTGAACTGAGAAGACTTTCGGATACAAGAGAACACAAACACCATCCACAAAATAATAAGTGACATAAGGCTAATTAAATATTGAAAACCAATGTCATGAAAAATGATGATCAGTGCATAAAATAAAACATGGGTGGGTATGTGTAACCAGAATTTTACACACACCCTCACTGTGGGACGCTTTTATAACCCCACAGGGCTTCTTCCTCAGGGTTTATGTAGCATCACACACCTGTGTTCAAAATTCTGGTTATTAACAACTGCCCATGTATTCTTCTATATTTAATGCCCTAGTGTCTCGGGTGCCAAAAGTCTTAAGACCCATGAACGATTTAATTTGGGGTGTTTTTAAGTAAGTTTGCTTTACCTGATCTAAGACATTGATTGTTAAATGGCCATTACAATTAGGGTTTCCAAGATCTGGAAAGCATTACCACCATATCTAGTAAATATAAATTAATTTAGGCAATTTAAAAAGCCCTGGATAGTTATTTATTCAAAGATGAGAAATAATATGCACTCTGCAAGTGCAAGGAGGTGGTCTCAATGGGCTTTAGCCTTCTTCTGCCTTTTTCAACTGAATAATACTGAGTAACACCAAGACAGCAGATCAAACGATGTAGTGAAGCAGCACCCAACACCTCCTTAGGCTAGCAAATCATTTTTGTTTTCGTCTTATCTGAGCTTGAAATGTTTTGCATTTTTCTGAGGAAGTGCTATCTGCTAGGCAAAAGTTTTACCATCTTATGAAAGTTCTAGAACCATCTCAGTTGGTTAACATGGGATGTGCAACAACTTGGTGAGCCAAACTGCAATATATTATGAACCAAGTAGTCCATATTGTAAATGTATATAGGGAACCAGTTTATCCTGGAAAACAGGAGACAGTGGAGGATTCATTTGTCTGTCATTGAGGTAGATCGATTTATTAAAATATACCAAATCTGGCTAGTTAAATAAAGCACATATTTTTTTCTTTCTAACCACATTAGCTGGGGCAAAGTCACAAACAAAAGATCCATAATCTAACAGAGGCAGAAGGCACTGTTGTGCTATTACCAACCTGACCACTGATGTTGGGCAACTTTAAAGCCTATAATGTATTTTTATTTCTGATGTACAGAGTTGGAAGAGTTTAGGTAAGCATCCAGGTATTCATAACTTCTGCCCTGTTCCAGAATAGTTTTATCAGAGGTAGTCAGACTGAAATTATTTGCGTGCATGCTTACCTAGGTTTTGTGCCAAACATCATTGCTTTTGCATTGCTTGCACGCAGCAGAATCCTATTACAGTAGTTGGAAACCAGAGTTGAACTGCCTTGAAACTAGTGGCCATGTTGTTGTTTATTTCCCCAATGCGCTTCAATTTGTAGAAAATCACCATCTACAGGAGACCCTTTGGGTGCACACATGTAAATCAAAAGACACTACAAATAAAGAGAAAAGTACAGGTCCCAGAAATGAACCCTAAGGCACTCCACAGCCGATGTCCCTTGGTGTATAATATGTACCTTGAATTTTAACAGTCTATGGCCTGTTGGCTAGGTAATCCTCATCAATCCTTTTTAAAGGAGGAGTTGCCAAAGCCAACCACTTTCATTTTGTTGAACTACTGCTAGAAATTCTCTGCACTGATAAATGTACTTATCACTAGATTATCCTTAGTCCTTATTGTACACTGACTTCTGTTTTTCCTGACTGGTTTGTAATATCTTGCTTTTTTAATACATTATGCTTTTGTATTACCTATGTCTGCTGCTACTGCTATCTATCATATTATTGTGTTATCTGCTGTTTGTAAGTTCCATGTTAAACTATGTATTGTTTCTCATATAAAACTGTTTATTCTTTTATACTGTTACTGTCCTGACCAAGACCTTCTTGTAGATAAACATTGCTCAATTCAGCTTTGTCTTAGTTATGCAAGTAAACTAATTGATAAGCACATGGTTGGGGGGGGGGGGTCATGGCCAGTAGCCGACAAGAGTAGATGCTCCTTTTGTAGCACCTAGCTTGTTCTTTATATTACTGATTAAAACCCCTATTATTTAGAATTATTTAAACTTATTTCTTAACTTGGACAGCAGTAGTGACTGCTTGGGTAATACAGGCGCACTTCTTGCAGACTTCCTTGATGGGGAGAATCAAACACTATTCTTAGAAAGATCAGGGGAAGGGTAAATGCCCCAGATCTTCCTCACCAGTAGCCATGGGTGTGTTGGCATCTGGCCCATACTCCAGGGATCTGGAGGACAATGTTTACCCCATTCTTGAGCAGCTGATCAGTAAATTTGAGGCTTTTAATTCAAGATTAACCTCTGCTGAAACCAAAGTTACTAACTTGGAAACAAACTATACTGTTATAACTGACATGGGTACCATATTTGCCACAGTGGTCGATGATGTTCAGAAGGAAAATAAACTGCTCTGGTCTTGCCTTGAATATCTACAGAATGGCACTTAGGCATCCAGTCTTCATTTTTTGGGGATCCCTGAAAACATAGAAGGAACTGAACCACTTACCTTCATTCAAGGTTTACTTTCTGATTTATTCAAAATGCAGTTGGATTCCTGCTTCCTTTGGGCATACAGAATCACTCCCCACTGCAAGCCCAGTAACTTAGTTCTCCCTCATACCTGTTTGGTTTCTACTGCTGGAGTTCATGTCCTGTGACATGCTCCTTTGATGAGCAAAAAATACTAGCCCTTTGACTTTGTCTGATGGATCTACAGTGCATTGTTTCCCTGATCTCGGCTACACCACTGCTGACTTGATGCCATCTGGGCCAGTCTCCATGAACTGGGAATGAATAATGCTCTCCAGCTCCTGGCCCATCTCATAATATTGTATGCTGCTAAAGTGTTCTTGTGTAATGATACCACCAATACAGTTTGCAATTTGGAGGCTATGCACAATGACTTTGCAATACAACATCATATTCAGGATCCAGAAAAAGGTATTTCTGAGACCTGAACCCTAGTTTCTGATTTCTGAATTTTTTTTCCAGATTCAGATCTGCGAGCTGTTTTATCCAGGGCACCTTTCTTGACTTTGCATTTTGTGCTGGTGGTTCTGTTTTATTGATGTGTGACCTGGGTTGGTAGCTTCGCTTTCAGTTACTGCTGGTATTTGCTCCATCCATTTCATTTCCATTTGGAACTTAGTGGCACAGTCTTTTTTTTTGTGTGTGTTTCAATTTAGTCATTTAACTTTTTTTCTATTTCCTATATCTGTTTTAAGTCAGTTAAGTGTTGGCTGTGGCAATATTCTGGTATTATTTATGTTTAGGATAAGTGGGAGCTGTAATGGGTTGCTACTTAACTAATGAGAGAAGTTTAATCCCTGCATTTCTAGTTTTGTGATGGGCTCCAGGGCTATGTCTTTTGACACAGGTCCATCGTTCTGGATAGGATTCTGTTGGACTTACTTTTTACACATAACTGGTTGCTTGTCCATGGTGTGGATGCAATGGCTTTTTTCAGTACCTATTTTTAGACATTTATTTTTACCCCCAAAGTGTTGTGCCAGTGAATGACGAGATTTGTATTTCATACAATAATATATTTCTGTGCTGTATCCTATACCTGAAATCAAGTATTATGACAATATGGTTTTCTCAAAATGATAAACATGTAGCTAAAAAAATAGCAGTTGGAGTTCAGCAAAGTCAAAAACATTTGTTAGATTTAGAAACATAGCCACAGTAAGCATTCCTCTTTGTATACCCTGGTGTATTGCAACAGTGAGGATGACCATGGCAATTGATATGTTTTCTAAAGCCATGTTGGTATGGTGTAAGGGGATGCAATATATATTATCTGTATATCTGTTTGTCTATGTATCTATCTAGATCTATTTATATTTTAAATATGTTATATTTATACTGTACTTATATATCTGTGTGTGTGTGTGTGTATGTATGTGTGTGTGTGTATATATATATATATATGTACACACACACACACACATATACACTCATGCACACCCAGATGGGTGCAGAAGGGAGGGGAAGAGATGCTGCCTTAAATCAAGAGTTCCACAGAAAAAAATATATGAAAAGGGCAGACTGGGACCAGTGGCCCTTATCTCCTGTCAAATTCTGTGGTTTTACAAGTATATGTAAGCAGAGGTAAAAATCCTATTATCTAGACCTGTAGATAAACATACATGAACATAAATATTTATTCCATAAGAATCTTTAATAGAACTGGTCATTTTTTATGCATATATGCCATCAACAATTTATTTATTTGTTTGCTTCTTCCTCCACAGCTACCTCCATTAGCAGATTTGTGGCTCCTTGACCCATCTACAATTTATCTGCTACTTACCCTGTGCCCCTATCACTTCAGACATCCCCTTCCAAGGTGGGATGAGGGGAGTTGGTCAGACACCCCTCCAACAACTCATGTGATGGAGGTGGGCAGACATTTGGTGTAAGAAATCAAAGAAATGGCCAGCCACATCTATTAACTTCTTCAGCAAATGTTCTTTATTGTCTATATTTTTTAATCTTCTTGACAATAGATCCTAGCATCCCAATGTTTCACCTCAACAGGCTTCTTCAGGGGTAGGATCTAATTATATTCAGTACATAGATTGTTTTTTAATACATACTGTAGTCATTGAACATATCACACTTCTATATTAATAAAATATAATCAATTTTAGTACATGTTCTAAGAGAACAATCACCATAGTCTGGCACTCAGCACTTATCTTCAAAGGTATTATATATACACACATGCAATAGTCACTCTTATTTTTATTACAATAACTTCAATGGCTGGTTATCACTTTTGGCTAGAGGCCATGTCCATCAACCCCCCTGAAGTACTGCAGTGTTAGTCTCAAACAATTTTTTATGTGCCAAGCTTATTTTATACTGAGCCTCATTTAGCAAAATCCTTATAAAATCATATACATTTTATCTAATCAAATGTTCCCAAGTAGGGAATTATCCACATAGCTCAATTCATCTGCTATATAGTAAAAATACTACAAACTGTATTGTGCAGGGCTGGAGGCCTCTGTTTTGCTATGATATGAGTCAGAAAAAAAATGTGCAGTTCTGCCCCCTCAGCCTGCCTCACTATATAACAACCCTGAATTTAAGTACACTGTAGCAGATTAGAGTAGACACAACCATTGAAGTTATTGTAATATAAATAAGTGTGACTATGATACCTTTGAAGATGAGCCCCAAGTGGCAGACTATGGCAGTTATTCTCTCAAAACATGTACTAAAACGTATTATATTTTATTAATATGAAGTGTGATATGTTCAATGACTGCAGTATATATTAAAACAATGTATGCCTTGATTATAATTAGATCCTGCCCCTGAAGAAACCTGTTGAGATGAAACATTGGGATGCTAGAATCTATTGTCAAGAAGATTAAGAAATATAGACAATAAAGAACATTTGTTGAAAAAGTTAATAGGCCATTTCTTTGATTTTTTTGGATCTACTTTACCCACCATCCTCCACATAACCTATGACTTTATTGGGAGGGAACACACATTTCCTTGACTTTTTGCAGGTATTTGGTGTGTCAGGGCCTGGGAGAATAAGTGTTGCCTCACCCTGCATACTAATGGTAATTTCCTACTTGTGCTCCCTCCCTCACAGAGCCACCAAGCTGGGCTCAGTGACAGGCATACATATGCAGGGGGTGGAGATGTTCAGTCAAGCTGAGTGGCAGCTCCTCCCTCCCTCCCTTTCACACTTCCTGTTTGTGCCTCTACCTAGTATCAGACAGGTGGAGGTAGCACAGCAGAAGAGGCAGCTGTCCCTCCCCCGATGAGGTGTGCACCCACTGAGATGTTCAGCCTCCTCCCCCTGCATGCCCTTTAGTGACTTGACCTCATTCTTGAACCTGGGTTGCTAGTGTTGTGAGTGGTTGTGTTACCATTACACCAATGGACTAGCATGTCAGCAACCATTTAGCCACTCAAGATCAGCTGTTTATTTATATTAGCAACATGCATTTGTGTTGTATGAATCATTCATTACACTTTCTCTGATTGCATAATCAGATTAATTTTTACTTGTACCTCCAAGTCTAATTATACATGAGTGGCTATGCCACTTGTGAGTAAAGAGGCTTTTGAAGAAGCTGGGTGAGAAGCAGAGACACACAAGGTACAGGGTGTTATTTGATAGTTAAAAACAATTGATGTGAACAATCATGGCACACCCTAAACACAACAAAAGTGAAAGGAGACTTTTGGTATACTTCACCAATTCAGAGTCCTTTATTTTTCCACACTGCAAAACTGATTAACAGCCTTTCAGGTTCAAGTAATTTCCACAAGCAACAACCTTCTTATGTTTCACATAGGCTTGGGTTTTATCTTCATAAAAGTAAGGTTTTAACATAATTTTTTGTTTAAAATAATTCTTCATGGGCCTCTTCTTAAATCCCTTAATTTATGGTCTTTTGCCTCTTACCACTTCCAAAGGAGTGGCTAAAGTTGAATGTTTCCCTGTTAAAGTATTTTTTGAATATGATGCCTCTACCTTTGGCTATGTCACAGATAAGTCTGAAGGAAGAACATACATTTGACAGAGATGTCGAAATTCTAATCTACTACTTGGACCCCTGCTCACCCTATGCATTGGTGGAAAGAGGAAAACAGACTTCCACAGAAGGTAAGTCATCACCTACTTGCCTTTTGGGTAAGTCACAAAACTGACTTCAAAGATTAGATCAAAGAATTATTTTTATTTATTAATTTTATTTATTAAATTCTCGGATTACAAATACCTTTGAGCAGAAACTGCTCATTTACAAAGGTTCCACGTCAAAAGGACGAGGGTCAACATACATACAGAGGTAGTAAAAGAATGCACAATAAACAACCAAAACAACTAAAAGCAAAAATTAAGATACTCAGTTATAACATACTTTGAGACATTTATGCATTTCATGCAGTGCGATATGAAGCAGTTTTAATATGAATGAACTGTATGTACTATTTACAGATGCACCAAGCCAGTTCAACAGAAAATCTGCCAACCAGCTTAACAGCAGTGGCACAATGTTGACTGTGATCGTGGTCTACATTGTACCGTTGGGAACAAAAGTGTTTTGTCTGAGGGGGGACTGTGCACCTGCACTCCCCTGGCAGGAGGCTTCACTCCTACAGCCCCCCAGAATTACTTATAATTGCCTCCACAGTGGAGGGTTTCAGGGATGGAGTGGAAGACCCTGAGAAGCTGTGCTTGTGTCCCATCACTGTGGCATGACCATTATGGCGATCGTTCATTTCTTGTAATTTTTTTTTTTATAAACAACCGGTCACTGTAATATTTTTGATAAAGTAACAGCACACCATATTTACATTGTTCAAGACTGCACCAGATGAAAGACCAAGTAAAATATTCATTTTATTTAGCTTATCACTCTGTTAGACCAACTTAGGAAAAATCTGTCCTTTGTATCAGTAGCCATTAAATAGCGGTGTGAGGTGAACATTCTTTGTAATAGCATGGCAGTTCCTGATGGCCACTGGTATGTTTGCAAAACCAACCTGTGACTGCAGACTGTAATTAAAGTTATGTCCAATTACTTACTCAGGAGCCCAGTGCCTTTCATGATCAGCTGGTGTACTAGGTGTTCATCTCATAGTGATGCCAAAGTAGTTCTCATCTAGGCTGTGATTGTGCAAACTGCATCTGTAAATTTTAAAACACCATTATACTTTGCAGACAAAAGCAATTAGACTTGGAATCATAATAACATCTTCACTGGTAGAAATTTGCATGTTTTATAGGTTTCAACGGTTTCACAGTGTGTTTTTGAGATAGATAGGCAATTTGCCTTTTTTGCTGCTCTCCTCATCCCTTTAGTTGTAGCCCTGCCTGTTATTTCCCAAACAATATTTATCTAATTTACCCTTAAATTATTGTATATTTCTGCTTTGAATAGTTTCCTAAGGGAGACTATTCCTTATATTCCCAACCCTCTGTGAGAACCATATTCTTGGTTATTTTTTGTGTTATTCATTTCACTGTTCAGTTTAAGGATGTGAGATATAGTTATAAACTCTCCACTTTTTGTCTCTAGACCTACCCAGTCCCACAAGTCGTCATTCTCAAATGCACCATATACTAAGCACAAATACCCCCTCATCCTTCTATACCTTAAGGAGTGAAGTCCCAGTGTATCCATTCTACCCTCATAACTCAATGTCTAAATTCCTACCATTCTCTTTGTTGTTCTTCTTTGTATCCCTTCCAAACATATTATCCCTTCCCTTGTGTATGGTATCCAAAACTGACTGTAGTAATGCAAATAAGGCCTTACCAGGAATTAATACAGTAGCATCAGAACCTTCCTATCCTTGCTTTGTATGTGTTTTTGAATATAGCCTAGAATATTATAAACTTTTTTTGAAGTTTCACCATACTGCCTCTTAAAGAATAAGTCATCTGTAATGATAATGTTCAGGTCCTTTTCCTGTCATATCTCTGAATGCATGGGATTAACAACTGGTATGAGGCCATGAACAGTTTTCAGCCAGTAATCCACTGGAAATGCCCTATAGTTTGTGTGTGATTCTGTAATACTGAGATGTACAAAAGGGTTCATCATTTAACTGCATACCAGTAGGGGTCACTGTGCATTATATCTTGTGTGGGAAAGAAAGATGGTTGTGCTGCTGTTGGCACATTACAATTCTGTGTGGGGACCAGCACTTGTTGTGTGTTTGCTCAGATATCTGTTTGTATAAATGGATATCTTGGGTTCTACCCCAAATTTTGGATTGAGGATTTTCAGATGTAGTTGCCAAAAATTTTAAACCGTAATCATTGGAATTCTGTATTGGATTCAGACACAAAAATCTGGTATTCTGCATGTAATCCAGTCATAAAATCAAGTAAAGACAGTATACCTATCCTGGTCATCAAATTGTACATAAAATAAGAGTAAATTCTTTAAAATCCACTCTTTCCCTATGCAAGTCACCTTCCCCCACCCTGTAGATGTTCCCCACCACTAACTAATTAGATAACTCCCAGCACAGTCCCTCTAACACCTAACCTCCCACTTCCCTAAGCCCTCTCTGACAATGCATTTTTCTTTTTAAAGCTCCATCATAAATTAATCCATCCCCTCACCCATGCCAAATCATAAGCCATTCCCCATCCTTCTGTGTATAAATGAGAATCCCTCCACCCCACACAGTCTCTAGCCACTGAGCTCCCTTTCCCCCAGAGTCCACAAATTACTATATAAGGTTAACACACTAGTATTGCAGCGGGGCTGTACTTGTCACATGGTCCCACAGTAGAGCAATCATTGTGCTAGTCTTCAGTGCCCAACTAACAAATGAAATGAAGGACTCCTCCTACAGTAAAACCTTCAGTAATTGGCCAGCTCCAAGGATCATTTTGTAGGACTGCAGCTCACAATAGCCTTATGTGTCCTGATTTTTTTAAACTTGGGATATGGGACTTCTTCTAAACGCTCATTTCACTTGAGTTAGTGTTTGCACCAATTATTTTGTTTCCCATGCTGATTTCTTTTTTTTTAGATTGTTTGCCTGCTCATACAGAATAGGTGCTAAATTGGAGGTTCACAAAGACAAGAAAGCATTTCAAACTTCAAAAGAAAATACTAAGTGTTAAGCCTTGAAGAGATGATAATATTTAAAAATAGTAGTGTGTAGTGGGCTGGGTCTCAGATTCTGGGCCCAATTCTCAAAAGGTTGGTGCACGCTGCATCAAAGGTGGCTTGCACCAATTGCATCAGGGACCCTACTCTCAATTCTCTATTGGGTATGGTCCCAGCATCAAAGTCCTGTGGCTTGCAGAAAACTTGGCCCTGTGCCAAACAGAGGGTACATCAATAAGGTATGCTGCAAGATGTGGGTCGGCCATGGAGCAATAGCAACATGGACAGGTGCCTGGTTGCCAGCACCCTCTAGCCCCAATTCCTGATGCTACTTTAAAATCTCCCCTTCTAGTCTGGGGCACCCCCATCACCAAATCTTTTCTGGTAGTCTAGGGCACCTCCATTACCAATTTCTAGACATGCATATACTCTGTTGTAGTCCAGGGAATTCCCTCAGCCTGGTCCTTGATCCCCATGTAATAATAAATGCATCAACCCAGTTTTCTAGCGATCCCCTAGCCCTAATTCCCATGAAAAATATGACAAATCTTTCCTTGATAGTCTAGTAGTCCCCAAACTACATCCTAGCTGGCAGTGCCCCACCACGCTGTTCTCCCCATCCCTGAGCCAGCAACCAGCTCAGCCCTCCACACACCTCTGTGCCCAGTTGCTGTCTGAGCTATCAATGAATGCATACTGTATACAGTACATACTCATTGATGGCTTAGTCTGCAGCCACCCATGGAGGTGTGCAGAGAGCTGTGCTGGTCACCAGCTCGGGAACTGGGGACCAGGCTGATGGGACACTGCCAGTTGGGAGGGGGAAGGACCACTAGACTGCCAGGGAAAGACTTGTAATATTTTTCATGGGCATATGAGATTGGAGCTGGGGGGACTGCTAGATTACTAGGTTAATTGATTTACTATTAGAGGGGATCAGAGCTGGGGTGATGCCCTAGACTATCAGAAAATATCTTTATGCACAATCGGGGATTGGAAGGGGTCCCTAGACTACCAAGGAAAATATTTATGTACCATCAGGGATTGGGGTGGGGCTCTAGGCTACAAAGAAATATATTTATACATGATTGGGGATTGGGGTGGGGGTGCCCTGGACTACAAAGTTATATATTGATGCAGGATCAGGGATTAGGGTGGGAGGATGCCCTAGACAACAAAGAAATATATTAAACTATGATCAGGGATTGTGACGGGGGCTGTCCTGGACTACAATAGAATATTTTTATGCTTGATCAGGGATCAGGGTGGTGTAGTGCCCTGGACTACCAAGGAATATATTTATGAATGATCAGAGATTGGGGTGGAGAAGGCCCTAAACTACAAAGGAATATATTTATCCATGGTCTTGGATCAGGGTAGGGAAGTGGGCACTTACTGCAACTGGATCAGGACCATAACGCATTGGCACAACCAGTGGGGGACAGCTAAGTACACTTAGACCAGCCCCTGGCTGGTCTGATGGTACTCAGACTGTAGTCATCCAGGGGGGGGGAGTTACAATATTGATTTAGGGTGTGTGGCAACTTGCATCTGCCACAAGCCCTCTAGCCCCATGTTGCAGCCCTTTTTTGTGTGCAAAAGCTGTGCAAGCCCCCTTAGCTGCATACAGTCTTTTTGATACAAAGGGCAGGATTCACAAAGATTTCTGAAGGTGTAAAACCTTCCCTAAGTCCCCCAGACTTCCGTAGCTACAGAAAATAAAGGGGAAATGCTCTGAGTGCTATTCACACAAACCTCAGCAGCTGCAGAAAAAATACACTAGGAATGTGGATAAAAGTGCAGCTGTGGAAGTTCCTGAGGAAAAAAAGGTAATTGATAAGTATGGCACAGCCTTCAAAGGCTATTCTCAGCCAGGTTTTGACCACAGTTGTGGAAAAATGTTACATGCATTGGAATGAGGCATAACACTCCCTCAGCAAACTGCAGTAGTGCCCCAACAGTTGAAATACAATGAAAGTGGAGATCAGACACAGGTAATAGCACCCAGTGGGTATATCAGTGGCTGAAGTTACAGCAACATTAGTACATATTGCCATTAAATGGCAACAAGCAATAACCACCAGACTCAGTGCAGCCCATGAAGGAGCCCCATAGGCAATAGAACCTGAACAGCCTGCAGTGAGTGTTACTCCTGCAGGTAACAGGAGCACTCCAGGGAGAGACAACCAGCAGTGGCAGACAGCCACTGTGGTTCAGTGGTCCCAGTTGAGGAACCAGTTGCTGGTCTCTCTGTGGGTGCTTTTAGCTTCATGCTATGGCAAAAGTGATAAAGTCTGCTGCTCCAGCAAATTAGGTTCACTGTCGCTGTGCCTCCTAAGTCATTTCCATAGTTGTGGATCTGCAGTTGTGGATTTTCAGCACTTGCATAATTTCCACAGCTGCTGAATTTCCACAACTGCAGGGATTTTTGCGAAATTCTGCACCAGTGCAAATTTTTCTTTCAGAATATCGGGCAACTGCGTTTCCACAGTGCTGCAGGCTTTTTTCCTGCAGCTGTGGGATTTTTGGCCTTCTTTGTGACTCCTGCCCAAGATGTTTTCATCATAGCTCCTGTCACATCTTTTGATTCAAGGTGCCACTTGCATTAGAAAATGTTGATGCAGGCTCCTTGCATCCCTCTAAGGCCTTTAAGAATCGGGTCCTCTGACTTACTATAAATAAAGATAGTGCTCCAGTCTTTGGGGACACAGCTGTGCATGCACCTCTCAACATCCAAAATCAACATGGGATAGGTAATTTAGCAGGCAGACATGTAACTGGCAAGTTGTCAGTGGCATGGGCTGGAGGCAGGTCTCATGTAAGAGCATCCAGTTAAATGGGTACTTTTACACAAGTACTGCTCCTAAGCCATACCACTCTGCCATCACATGCATATCACAAGCTACCTTGTTGTTTTCCTTCTTGTGCCTGGCTGGAAGTGCTGTGCTTATCCTGCAGTCCCCCATAAAATGTGACATCAGAGGGAACAGTTGAAGAACTCAAAGCATTTAGGAGGATAAAATCACAGAAGAACAAAATTTATCAGCAAAAGAGGACAACTTGGCCCACCCAGTCTGCATAGTTGTATCCCTGAAGAATTTTGCAGGCTTTAATTTTAAGTATACCATGTTAACTGTCGCTGCAGTCCATCCCCTAGCCTTCATGGATGCAAATGAGGAGAGGTACACAATGCTGTGCCTGTAAATATGCCATCAGTAATGTAGTAAGGGAAAGAGTGTTTCAGATGAGGCCTACATATCAATCTTTTGTATTAAATTGTGGGACTCTGAAACTAAAAATCTGAGAGAATGTGGGACACATCATCAACAATGGGGATACAAGCTAAGAGCATTGTGGAAAGGGTGCATTTGTGTAAGGTAAAATCATTATGCTTTAGCATCATGGAGTATTATAAATTAAATGTCTTAAGTTTACAGCACATTCTCTACATGGAAGTTCCCTTTCCATGGCAGACAGATGTGGAATAGAGCAATTATGAGGGATTAAAATTAGAGATGTTCCTCGTAATGTGGAACAGTTGAGAAGTATGGGTGGTGAGTGGTAAACAAAAAAGACTGATGGAAAAAAGATTTTGTATTTGCATTTTTTTTAAGTTGTATCCTTATTTCTAACCCCATGAATCACTCACTTAAATGTCTACACTGTATGCAGTCATCTCGGCTGAGCGTGATGTCCTAGAGATAGAACCTAGTCAGATTATTGGAATTCAGACTGTAGGTTCAAACTCTGTATCTGCACTCCACTCTGGCCATTTACTCAAATTTGTTTCTCTACCTGAAGACAGCAGTCTGTTCCCAGTGAACTATGGTAATTGCTGGTTCTCCAGTTGGACAACTTGTCTTTTAATTTGTTCTAGATACTAAAAATGGTATCTTGGGTATTTTTTCGATTTCTCTGCATTTAGCTACTGTTCTTAGTAATTTACGTTTTCTTCAGTTCCAGTTTGATTCCTAGGAACTGGATAATATCCTACTGCACTTGCTACCACTTCAAGTTGTGCCTATTGTTAGCTAATAAACTACTTTTTATTGAAATTAACAGTAGTTTAATCATTTTAAATTAATTAATTTACAGAGCACTGAGCGCTTTCACTTTGTCACTGTCTGTGCCCTTTTACCTTAATTGATTCTGTTTTCAGGAGCTGTGATCTGACCATTGGCAGTTTCCTCAGTACAAGAGACATTTTTTTAACTATTGGGCTGTTGTACTGCACTGTTGGGAATTATTTTGAATTATTAAGGGTTCTCCCATATTGGTATGTCAGAGAGACCTTGTGAACCTTCAAAGAACTGTAACAATTATTTCCAGCACCTGGCAAGGGCAGACTGGCATGAACTTTATTTACAGTGTTTATGTCTACAACATGACTTTTCATAAGTAGTAAGCCTTGTTTTATTTTTGTCCTAAAACCTCATTTAAATGGGTAAAAATGTCAGAAAGCAGCATGCTTTCTCAGTCTGCCTCTGTGTCACCTAAAATGTTTTTTCTTTTTTTCTTTTCTCCTTTTTATGTTCAGATAAATAATTGGGACCAATTCTCATCAGAAGTATATTCAGATGTTAGGTCTTATTTACCACCATAACCGAGGATCTGTGAATAATCTCTCTGAAACCTAGTTTTGTTATTTACTTTTACCTTCATAGTTTTATCACATTCTGAACTATTCCCTTCTGTATTACTTGATGAAAAGGGGCCCAGATCTTTTCAAACATATTGCTCTGATTATTTTTCATGTACCCAATATGCTCCAACTTATACACATCCAGCATGTGGTTCACCCAAGATTCATATTTGGGGAAGAGGGGTGCTGTCCTTCCATTTAAGAAGGATACATGTTTTAGCCACTACAGAGGCTATTGTTAAGAATTAGTTTCATTCAGATCCAAATAGTTATTCAATGGGTGTATACCCAGCAAGGTAAATAATGGATTAAAGTTTCATGTTTTTTTTAAGCTCTAGCCATTGTGTTGCCTACCTTTGAGTAAAGATGTGTCAGATATGGACAGACATGTATCAGGCAAATTATGTTTCCTGTAGTGTGTGCACATCTAGGGCACTTGTGTCATCTAAAAATAGTACAAAAAGGCTCTTAGGATGTTCCCAGTGATGGTGGAAGGCACACATTAGAAGGGTGCATCTCCTCACACACAGTGGCAAAGAATGTTAAAGGTGACAAGAAGAAAGTGCACAGCCGTCTGAAAGACTTGGAAAAGATGGTTCAAATATCATGGTCTCCCAAAGAGGAGCCCTGAATCCAGTGATGGCAAGAATAAAATAAAATAGCCTCAGAGCAGGCACTGGAATCAGAGTCTGCCAAAAATAAATCATTAGTTGCATGCAGCAGGGTAATTGCACTGCAGTTACATGTTTGCTGCACACAACTACATTGCAGTTGGAATGCAGTTACAGTGTAGTTATACTGTAACAACAATGTAGTTAAGTGACAATTAAAATCTAGTGTAATCAAGAAATTTAAAGAAAATAATGACACTGCCACTCTTCCTGCATGGAGAAATGAGCCGACAGATGACTCAGGAAGAATGCCCTCATCAGAGGACACATAAAAATGTGACAGTTTTCCAGGTGGTCCAGGTCATGGGAAATTTGAATAAAACACCTGCCACCCCCCCCATCTGTGGATTGAACCTATCTGCCTGCAGAGCAGGATGAAGAAGCAGATTATGTGAAAATGGAGGAAGGTGACCCCATGGATTTAGAGGGTGCACTTCAGCAGGATTTCAAACTCCCTTCAAGGCAAACTGAGAACTTATATTTTTCTTCATTTGTCAGACAAATGGTTGATATCCTCAACACCACCCCCCCAACTAGAAACAGAGGAGGATCATTTTAAAACATTTTTGGAAAAGATCCACCAGGAAGGGTGTTACTTCCCTTACATAAACTACTGAAGAAAGCAATACCAGATATCATGTCTACACCCACATTAGCTGTAGCCATCGATAAGATTGAGAGAAAATATCAGGTGGAAAAGCAAGGAGTTGAATATCTGTATGTCCACTGTGATCATGTAAGTAATAAGTCATGACACAGTGCACATTATAGGATTTTAATGCATGCCCATGGGTGTAGTAAAGCATTAGGCCAAAGGCAAAGTGTTCTTATGCCCCTGAGAAGTACATAAAATCTTATACAAAGAATAAATTAGGCATAAATTAGTGTCAAAAGACTTGATTAGTAGCCTTCACTAATCAAAGTATAAATGATCGACAATTGGCGAAGTTGATGTAATTATTAGAAATTCATATTTTGCTCAAACTCCATAAAATGTATATATATCTTCTCTATATTGATAACATACCAATTTATACAGGTTTCTGAGACTGTTATCTGTTTTATTTAGTCATTTGTAGAATACAGCAGTTCATGTGCAGTAGCACATACATTTTAAGAGTCGAGATAGGATGTTTGCCAAAGCAGACCATGAATTCAAGAGCGTGATCATGAGTCATGACAAATTAAACATAAACCCTTGCTCCAGCATAACTCCACTGTGATGGTGATTGACCACACAGATACCAACAAGGATTGGGTGCACTATATTTTGCTACTATTCTCCACCAGGCATGTAGCTAGTAATCCTGGCCTGTTTTTTTTTTGGGGGGGGGACCTGGGAGTAGTCCGCCATCTTCAGCTGTCAAATCACCAGGACATCTTGATTTAGCACAAAAAATATGTCTACAGCGCTGTCTGGGTTGAATTCAGCAGGAGGGGGGCCCTGTTTTTTAATGTGAATCAATGTTTCTACAGTATCCTCTGCCAGACTTGCTCTCCAGTCAGTTTTTACCTTGTTCATAGTTGAAAAACACCGTTCTACAATTTCATTAGACACAGGAAATACTCTCAACACATTGACAAGCTTCAACAGATTTGGATAAGAATTTTGGAAATCACATGTCAGCTTTGACCAGATAGCAGAGGCAGAAAGATTGATGAAACTGGTTTGAGCAAAACTCTTATACTCTTGCCATTCTGCAAGTAGCAGATTGCTGTCACACTCAGGCTGCAAAAAATGATGAAAAGTAGTCAGCTACTGCAGTAATATCACTGTTAACATACAGTTCCACTTCCTTTCTGTCTGCAACTGCTGGCCAAAGTCTGGTATATAACACTTTTGCACGGTTATAGATATTACTTTCATCAGTCAAACTGAACCTTTGTTTACAGCAGTTCTCAATGTCTGTAATGTATTTCTTAGTTTGCTGTTTAGAAGTTTTATCAACTTGGCTACTAAAATGTGTTAATTTAATACCCTTGTATGTGACTTGAGCACATGCTCCAGAAAGAACATATGATTTTCAATTTAGAGATTCAATACACAGTCAGATGATGTCTCATGGCCAGATTAATTTCTAGATTTTATCTCAACCACTTAATAACATGTAGTACTCCAGGTTGCTGCTTGTGACAGACAAAGAAAAATCACTGTATCTGTATTGGGTCATGTCAAGTTCACTGCCACTTATGGGACCACTCTGCTTAGCATGGTTAAGAGTGTTTCTCAAAGTTTCAACAGAGCTAAGAACAGTAGCTCTGGCATTTCAACTACTTCTTTTTGAAGTGCTAGTGAGAACCTGGCAAGTGGCTGAAGCAGCTGTTCAAAATATCAAAGGTGTGCCACCATTTGGAATTTAGTGATAATTTGCAGCATTCCCTTGGCTTTGGCCTGGTCATGAGTTGGGTCTGCATCCATAGATTCTAAATGGGCACACATTGTGGGGAATGATTTGGTAACAGTACAGGTGGCAAGAAGTTCATGCTGCACTCAACGTGTGCCATGGGCCTTCTTGGGCTTTTAAGCTGACATCTCCATGGCCTGGACAAGGGAACGTAACTCTCTGAGTCACTTAGGACTTTTCTGATAGAGATAAAACAGTTGTGTTAGAATGTTTGAAACATCCTTGAAATAGGTGTTATCCAAAGCATCTTTTATGGCCAGTTCTAATCTGTGTGGGAAACAATGAACTCCAACTAACCACTGTATGTCTTCCATTAAAAGAGCAACAAGACCCCATCTTGCACCCTTGTTGACAGATGCCCCATCAGCCCCAAACCCAACCATGTTTCTTATATTATGGCCAGACTCAGTAAAAATGTCTAAAAGGAGATTTTTTCAATCCCTCACTTATACCATCTGATACAACTTTCATTCATAAAAAACTTAGTCTCCACTTGACCATTAATGAGATTTACATAAATTACACAAACCAGTTCCTTTTCAATTACACCACTGTCAGTACTACCATCCATAAACACTGAAACATAATTAGAACATTTGATGGTTGCCAGCAGCTTTTCTTCTACCTGCTTGGCAATATACATTGTGAGTCCTTTGCCACTAACAGCGTTAATGTATTTATTGCCCAAATGACCTCCATGGCACTTTTATTGTTCTGCTATAGCTTCAAACTGTTTAATAGTGATGTCCTCTTTGGCCATCATATACAGGAGCTCCATCAGCCTACCTAGAATTGTTCTATGCTGTTCCTCTGCATTACTGAAAGCTCTCCCTGCAAATAAATTAAATATGTTTTGTCTCTGTCTAAACCCTCAACCCCCATTTAAACTTACCAATTGTTGTATGGTGATATATATCAAGTGGTGACCTTGTTCTACCAAATTTAAAAATGTTAATGGCTTTCTTGTGCTGCTGTGTCAGAAGATGTTTCCAGATGGTGTCAACTTTTAGCTGTGGGCCTTTAATCCCTGCAAATAAATGCTCAACCCATGTTGCTCAAATCTGTACTCACATCACAATTTGCAACTGACATGCACTGCACAGTCTCCCTCACTGCTAATCTGTAGTCAATGCTTTACTGGATCATATTTTTGGTGCCATCCCTCTGCAGTTGATAATTTAACTACAGCCATGTCGGACTGTAATTATTAAAATGTCTGAAGTTAGCAAAACAAGGTGTCAGGGTGTGCAGCTACTTAAATTAGTACATGATGAGGCTTTTCCTGAAAAAAAGAAAATGGCAGCAAGCGATGTGTGACCCCCCCAGTCCCCCCAGCTCAGTCGCTGGCACATCTCAGATCAAACCTTGTTCTAAATGGGGCAATTCCTCCCATTGTGACTCAATGTACAAGTATTTTTAGTTCCCTCATGGTTCTTTTCAAAGGGCAAGCACATAGTCTATTCTGTGTGTTCCCAAGTTCACTGCAAAGAGCAGGGCACAACACTTAGCAGGGCACATTTTCTATTTCCTTGGATTCTCTTCCAAGCTGCAGGGTATAACTTAGTCTTCTTTGTTCCCAAATTGTTCACTGCAAGTGCATGGCACACGTCACTGACAATATAAGTGCTGGCACATAATTCTTAGTACCTGGCTCCTCTCATCTCTGTAAAGCAGGTCTTTTTCCTAAATGTTCACTGCCGATGCAGGGCATGTGACACAACATAAGCAGGGCACAATAAATATTAGGCAGAGTACAAATCTCTGCAAAGCAGAGCACATTACTTAGTCTCTTTTTTCTATTCCCAAATGTTTCACTGCTTGTGGGCACACAACTAGCAGGGCACACAGATCTCTAAAAAGCAGGGCACATTAACTTAGTCCTAATTATGTTCCCAAATGTTCACTGCAAATGAAGGGCACACAAGCAGGGTACATTAAATAAGTTCTTGTTCCCCCAATCTCTGCAAAGCAGGACACATTTTACTTAGTCTATTTTTCTGTTCCCAAATTCACTGCAAAGTCAAGATCAGGGCACACAACTAGCAGAGCACATAACTTCTTAGTTAACAAGATCTCAAAGCATTCAGGGCTGCTTTCTTAGTCATTATCTGTTCCCAAATGTCCACTGCAAAGATGCAGGGCACACAACATAGTAGCAGGGCACATTAAGTTCTGGTTCCCCATAGTCTCTGCAAAGTAGGACACACAGTCTTTATTCTGATCCCAGTGTTCACTGCAATTACACTCACTGTTTGTTTCCAAATATCCTTTCATGCCCTTGTTCTCCCATAACCCACAGTCCTGCTCTAGGCCTTGCCCATTCATTGCCATTACGCCATCCCCCATCTGTGCCCTAATGTCCGTGTGCCACTTCCCTCCTCCAGCTCCCCAACCGAATGAAAATGTTTTACTTGTTTTGCTGATGAGTTCCTCGATTCTGCTGTGCTCCTGCTGTCTTCTGAATCTGGCTGTCCGGATGTGCCTCGCCCCATGATGCAACTGCCTGGTCTTCACTCCATCTAGGTTGCCCCATGCCCTTTTGTGGTCTCAACCAGGCCTTCTCCCTCTGGCTTCTCCTCAGTGAGGCCACCACTCATCCCAGCTCTGGATTGTTTCTGATCACCTGCAAAACAAAAGGATATAATTTAGTTAACCGGACAACGGCGCAATGATGATAAAAGAAAAAAAAAGGAAATGTGAAGTAAAATAAAGAAAACTCACCTTTGGACTCCTGCTCAACCTACCAACACCTGCTTCCTCTTCTGAGTGCACTGCAAAAGGAATCCATCACATTTCTCCCACACGGAGACTGGGTGGGAGGAGCAGGAGCATCACTGGGCCAATCAGGGAACATCTCAGGGTTCATGGGGTGGGGCACAAAGGAGAAGGGCAAAAAATGGATACCAGGACAAAACAAAATTAAAAATTAAAGTGACAGTGCCTAATAAGACACTTTTATAGGACCTAGTACCAACTGGCAATGACTAGCAATGACTGCTAATCATTGCCAGATTTGATTCACTTTTTACCAATCTTGGGCCGCAAATTGCAATGTGAACCTGCTTATTTTATAATTTGCTACAATACACACCCAGGAGGGACTTATTGCACTTATAAAATGACTTTAAGTAGATTTTGGGTGGAGGAAAATGAAATGTGCCACCTGACTGTACATTTTAGAGACTCAGTACACAGTCAGATGATGTCTCTTGGCCAGATTAATTTCTAGATTTTATCTCAACCATTTAATAACATGTAGTACTCCAGGTTGCTGCTTGTGACAGAGAAAGAAAAATCACTGTATCTGTGCAGCTCCTGAGAAGGACTCTAAAAAACTGGATACTATGGAAAAAAGGTTTATGCAACTGCTTCCTTGCTTACCAGGCAGGTTATTCAGCACATATACCACAGTACAATAAAACATTTTGGAACACATTTCTGGCATTGGTGAAAAGAGCTGATAAGCCAGTGCAGAACCTAACTGCCCCAGCAAGATCAGCCCTACATACCACAAAATATAATTTCTGCACCACGGTGGACATTAATAACACTGCTGTCAGAGTTTTGGCTCATGCAGTGTCCTTAAGAAGGTTTTCCTGGTTGAGGACTACCAGCCTTTCCCATGACACTCAAAACAATGCAATGGATTTCTCCTTCATGGGAGAGTCATTATTTGGTGATAAAACAGAGGCCTACAAAAGAAAAGTGGATGAATATGAAATCACTTTCAAAAGTAATAATGAGAAAGAAAGGCTCCTACCTCCTACAGGTCATACAGAAGGGGAGGCACAGATAGGGGATACTTTCCAAGAGTGTATGGGCCCAATTCTAGAATGCATGGTGCAAGTCACCAATGATTGTGACTTGCACCAAAATCCAATGCACCAGGGACCCTGCACCTGACTCCAGAACAGGCAGGGTCCCTGGTGGCTACATCTGTGACTTACAGCACCCTAAGCACTGTGCCAAAGGGAGGGCAGACATGAACAGGGTGCTGCAAGCCACAGGAGTTGCCTGCTGACACAGCACAAGCACTCCACCATCCTCAAGCCCCAAACACCATTGGCCAGCATGCCGTTTTGCAGAAGGATGTGATGCCTGCAATATAATCTGTAATAATAGACAATGAAAAGACACTTGTGGTGCTCTTAATCCCTAGTAGTCTAGTGTCCCCTGCTGCCCAGCAGTGCCGGTTCACCCCTGCCCCCCACCACAAACATGCCCAGTCAGCAAATGGCACAATCCACCTCTTTCCTCCATGGCCAGCCACCAACTGAGGTCCCCTGAGAGAGTGTACAACTGTATACAGTACAGGCTCACAGCTGTCATTCATTGAGTGCGTACTGTATACATTAGTATATGCTCAGGGGAGCTCAGTTAGCAGCTTGCTGTGGAGGAGATAGGTGGGTTGCATCAGTTGCTAACTGAGCATAGGTGTGGGGGTTGGAATGTATCAACACTACTGGGCAGGGGGACACTAGACTACCAGGGATGATGGGCACCATGGGTGTCTTTTTATTGCCTGTTTTTACAGTTTGTATTGCAGGCATCGCAGCCTTCTGCATAGCAATGAGCTGGCCAACGGAGTTTGGGGCTTGTGGTTGGGGGGTATGATTAGATCTGTAGGGCAATTCACTGGAATTGGGGCTTGGGGTTGGGGGAAACATGATCAGCACTGCAGGGCAATTTAAAGGGATGGGTGCATGGGGTGCCAGCATCCCACAGTGGGGTGTCCTGCCAATGGGGGATGGGTGGGGGGTTCTTTATGACCGTGGGGGATGGCTGTTGGTGAAACAGACACAGGTACACCCCAGTGGACATGGACTACACTTAGACCAGCTAATATCTGATGTAACTGTACTTAGAACAATGTCCACCGGGGTTGTCTTGGAATAGTACTGTTGCTGTTCAGACAGTCACTCTCCTGGAATCAGTTCTGCCATAAACTTCATTGTGCCATGTCGCAGGGGGTTTATGGTGTAACCAGTGGTGCAACCCAACTTTAGCTCAGGCAGCCTGCGACATGTTGTAGGCTGCCTTCAGGAATACAGATCATCATAAAGCATGGTGCAAAGTGCTACTTGTGCCAATTTGTTTGGTGCAAGTCACTTTGCGACATGCATAACTGTTCTGGAATCAGGCCTTATGTCTCATATGCCCTCTATGAGTATCAGTCACAAAGAGGTTAGTACAGGGAAAGGGGAAAAGGCTTTTAGGTGTAATGCTGCAGCAGTAGCAGCTATGCCCCAAGCAAAACAACCCCCCTGACAATTTTGCCATAGTTTGTGACATGCAGAATTTTCAAATTCCAGTGGAATGATATTCCATGGAATTTTCAAAATTCTGCCAAATTTTGCAAGAAACAGAATGGTGGAATTCCACAGCAGAAAGTAGATGTGGAATGATTTTCCGCAGAAAAATTGCTGTTCCATGGAATATTATTCTGCACATCTTGATATGTTCTGCATAAATTGTTGCAGAATAATTGTCCATGGAAAAAATCTGTTCCACAGAATATTATTCTGCAGATCACAGTAGGCAGAATTCCACAGAAGTACAAGTGAAATTCTTGCAGAAATTCCACTGGCAGAATGCTCATTCCACAATAATTTCACCGGAGGAATTCTACATTCCACACAACACTAGCCATGGTCATGCAGCTATTGCCACTGGGAGGAAATCTGGCACACTACTTAACAAGTGGGTAAACATTACCTCAGAGAAGTTGGTACTGGAAATATAGGTCCAGGAGTTGTGCTAAAGTTACAGTACTTTCCAAAGCTGCAGAAACACAGACGTTTTCCAGCTCACTGTTCCACAGAAAAAGATCTTGAAATGGAAGTACAAAAAAAAAAAAAGAAAACAATTACTATCAAAAGTTATAGAAAAAGTCCCTGGACCTGATTCACAAAGACCCTTGTAGGTTGCAGAAGATTTAGTTTGCCATAGCATCCATTGAAGCAGGGTGCACCAGTGACCCTGTGCTGGATTCATCACCACCACCATCATCACTACCATCATCATCATCATCATTAGTTTTATTGGGGAGCAAATTGAGAGAAACTCCTTTACAGTTGTGTCCAATTACAAAAAAAAATTACAAAAGATATTACAGTACACAACTCCAAAGAGACAAATAATATGTAAGTAAAATAAACGGACACATTACTTAAAACAAGAAATATTAATTGAATAGATAATGATGATAAATAGAAAAAAACAAACATAAGTTCACCCATAACACATTGTTTCAGCAAGAACCTAGCAATAAAAAGTTTAAAATGGGATGTAGGGATTAAAGCACTCAGAATACATTTTTTCTTAAATTATTCCCAGGTCCGAGATATGAGATACAGTCTGTAGCTGAGTAAGTAGCGAACCCATAATCGACTAGAGAGAGGACAGAGGAGCTGATAGCTGGGTTAAGGGTTTCCAGCAGTAAGCAATCTTTGTGCCAATACAGTAGGCCTATATGGATATTTGTGGCTGAGGGTATTGTCCCAGAACTATTGAGCATTCCACCAGGAGGAGGCAAGGGTCGATTTGTAGTAGTCCAATTTGGCCTGCTTTATGGCCCGAGTGCATCTGTTATGAGCCACTTTATATGCTTGCCTGTCCAGCGGTGTGACAGAGGCAACTGCTTTATAATAATAATAATAATAATAATAAATAATTTCTTTATAAAGTGCAATTCAAATAATTACCAAAGCACTGTACAAAAAAATAAAACAATAAAATCTGTGGTATAGATCATCTCTGTGCTTTAGTTGTTGGAGCAGTGCAGGCAGAACCCAGGGGGCATTACATTTCTTGGATTGCACTTTTGCGATGTCACATGCTTTATTAAATAAACAGGTGAAATAATCAACGACTTCGTCTATTATAGGGGCCTGAGAGATGGGGGACCAATCCCAGTGAGTTAAATATTTTCTTAGTTTTGTGAGGCCTCTGGATCACAGATGACATCGGGCTAAGTTGTTTGGTTTGGGTTTCCGCTGAAGACACAACCAGGAGAAGAGGATGGGAGAGTGGTCACTTAGTGAGTCAGGAAGGACCACCAGATCAGAGATTCTGTCGGGACTGTTTGTGAAGAGAAGGTTGATCAGGGTGCTAGAGCCATTAGTGGAGTTAGCCCTGGTAGGTTGGTTGACCAGCTGGGCCAAGTTCTGTGCAGTGAAGATGTCCTTGATGTGGGAAGCCAAATTGGTAAGCCAGTTCACATTAAAAGTTCCAACTATGATGGGTTCCATTTTTGGGGGGAAGACGGAGATGCAGTTAGCAAGGGATTGTATAGCAGGAGCTTGGTTTCTTGAGGATATATATGCAACAGTAAGAGTTACAGGGGCTCTGGAGAGATCTAGAGTAATCTTTAAAGATAAGGCTTGAGCACTATGGTCTAGTGGTGGTGTAGGAAGGGCATGGCATATCATGGAGTCACAGAGGTACACGGCACACCCCTCACCCCATTTGCCCATTCTGTCGGCTCTGTGAACAGTGAAGCAAGGGAAGGTGACCATGGAGTCAGGTGCTTTTTTGGAGAGCCAGGTTTCTGTGAGGGCAAGAATGTCTGGCTGATGTTTCAGCATCCAGCAATGAAGACCCGACATCTTTTTGAGTAAGCTGCAAATGTTCATTGTGGCCATTCTAAGCCCATGGTGCGAGAGGCTAGGGCTGGGCGAGATGGGGCCTGGGTAAGGATGAACATTTCCTGAGATGAGTAGGAGTATGGCAAGGACTCTGAGAAGAGCAAAGGATTGTTGCCTTTTTGTCAAGGATAGCTGCCATCTAAATATAGTAGTGTGGGTAGTACATGGTATGGCCATGGTAATGAGGGTAGGGAAGGATAGGAGTGTGATCCAGCCATACCATTTAGTGTTTGCCAGCACTGTACTCGATTCAAGGTCCATGTCTATACCTCTGGTGCACAAGGGCCAAGGTTTGGACCTTATAGAGGGGCTGTGTGTTATTTTGTTTTTTGTGTCTTGGGCACTTAATTTTTTTATTCCAGTCCCTGTATCCCTGGCATCCAGGATGTGGTTCCCCCATCCACAGACTGACCCCTCCCAAATAGCCCCCTCCTAAAGTTTTCCCTGTTCTCCAGTGATACCCCCTGAGATGTTTATATTATGAAAGAGTGGTGCAGGGGGCAAAGCCCCCCCATACAAATAGTAGCAGATCATGGTACAGTACTAGAGATACTGGTGTGGATGATCTGTTTTTGTATGCGGTGTTGTGCAGCTAGCCATTGTTGTATTTGGATCTTTCGTTCACTAATATTTCTTTGCTTTTATGACACGGACCAAACATTGTAAATAAATAAACCAGCATTCAAGCTTCTGAAAAAAATAAACTGGCATTCAAACTTTTGAAATCTAACGTATTTATATAATGGGCCTGATCTAATCGGTCAATGATGTCATCAATACGTGGCACTGGGTATCCGTCAAATGTGGATATTGCATTTAACTTCCAGAAGTCAAGGCATACTTGTACCCCTCCATCTTTTTTATTTATCACCACAATGGGAAAACTCCAGACACTTTTTGATGGTTTTATCACACCCATTTGTTGCATTTTCATAATCTCTGCTACCACATCCTCTCTAATGCTCTCTGGTAATCGATATGGTTTTTGTCAGATGGGAATTGTCTGTGTTACCTCAATATGGTGTTCTATACCTATAGCTCTCCCAGGAGTTGCTGTAAAGGCAGAGTGAAAAAGGAGATAGAACTGTCTCCAGTTCCCTTCTTTGTTTAGGATGTAATGAAGTCTTAATATTAATATCTTCAAATCCCCCTGTTCCATCTAGTTTATCATATGCCACTTCTATCTCGTTTCCGGTAGGACATGCATAACAGGTGTCTCTCTCTCTCATATCATTTTTTTAACAGGTTAACATGATTGGTTTTCTGCTTATGTCTTCTATCTGGTACTGCAATTTCATAATTAACAGTTCCTAGCCATCTCGTAACAGCACCATGACCTTGCGATTTCATTAATAATTTGTTGTCAGAGCAGGGCAATTGAAGTAACACCTTTTTTCCAGGCTGGAAGGATTTATTTCCAACTCTGTGGAACATCTGTTAGCACCCTTTGCAAACTATGTGAGAGGCATTTCGGCACCATGCAATTCTGCTTAAAGTTGGACCAGCATAACATTCTGTGGTGATTCGCATATGTAGCCCATGATGCTTTGCATTGTGCGGGCATGTGTGATTTTGTATTTTCTTGAAACTTGGCTTCCCAGCCAAATGCCCTTTGGGGTAACCCTTGCCTCAGTGTTTGCGCACAGAGGTTCTTTGTCTATAATATCCAAAGCAATACACTGAAAAGGAGTAGTTATCAAGGTAGTGGTTAGAGGGTACTTTATCTTTTTTTGACAGGGAACACACTTTTTGACAATGACTACATGATTTACAATATTCTGGTGCCTGTTTGTGCATGCCAGGCCAGAAAAATTGATATAAAAGCCTCTTTAATGTTCTTTCTACCCCTTGATGCCCAGCTAGTGGGACATCATGTGCTAAGTGTAGTAATTGATCCCTAAACACCTCAGGTACCATTAATTGTGATAGAACTTCCCCACCACTTAGTTTAGCACATTCTCTATACAATAAACCCTTCTGTAAAATTAATTTGGGCCCATCCCCTGTATTTTTCCTCACCAGTAAAAAGAATGTTTCAGGGTTACATCTTTCATTTGTTCTGCCCCAAATGTCTCTTTAGATATATCTTTGATGTCAGTGTTCCAATGTTCTGTCCCTTTAACATGTGTAATTCCATGAGCTTCCTTCCATTTACTCTTGTTCATTCTTTTTTCTTGTTGCGATTTGCATGTTTTCTCTGGGGTGTCACACACATCCTCTTCAAAGGGAAATATTGAGTTCAAGTCTATAATGTGCTCACTTTGTGCCGGAGTGGTAACAGCTCCAGTTTGTGTGGCATTGGTTAATAGAGTCTCAAAATCTGGATAATCATGTCCGTTGACAATTGGTACTGGTAGGTGGATTACTAAACCTATGGGCATGCGTTGGGCAGTTCCTTGTACTTCAGTGTCCAGAGTCTGTACTGGATAATAATGTGAGTCCCCATGAATACAAGTGACTCCAGTAACTGTCTCACAATCCCCTGATTTGGTTATTAAATTTGCTTTAACCAGTGTCTATCAACTACCTGAATCCAGGAGGCCAGCTACTTCATGCCCATTTACTTTAACCACAGTGATATACTGTCCCCAGTTAGCTAAAGCCAGATGTACAGGTATAGACTTTTTCTTGGGACAAAACCTGGCAATATGGCCTTTATTTTGGCATATATGACAGATGATATCAGGGTTATGGGGTTAATCAGACCTTATTGCCCATACACCTGCAGGATTAGTTGTAGTACTAGATGGTCTTACCATGGAAAATGTTGCTTGTGTCTATGAGGCCATGCTGCCAGATAGTTCTCAGCCAATCTCAGAGCTTTGGTAGCAGTTTCCGGTCAGTGCTCCTTTACCCACATTTGGACATCTTGTGGTAGGATCTTAGCAAATTGTTCTAGCACTATGGCCTCCAACATTTTGTCTTTGGTATTAGTCCCAGGTCATAGCCACTTTCTACATAAATCCTGCAGTCTAGTATAAGTTTCTTGTGGTGTATCAGAAGTCTGAAATCTTAAAGTTTGGAATCTCTGTCTATAAGTCTCAAGACAGATATTATAACGCTTCAATATGGCTTCCTTCGCAGCCTCATAATGGTCACTTAGTCCACTGTCAATATGCCAGCTGAGGCTTTCCAGTGAGATAGGGGGCAAGACGAATAACCCACTATTCCCTGGGCCAATGGCAATATGTTCAAATGTTGTGATACATGTCTCAATATCATTGGACTCTCTTAACTTAGTCAATTTTAAATCCTTTGGACCATCTACAGATACAGGAACTCAGTCTGTACCTAGTGCTTGTATAGCTCATAATGCATCTGCCCATCTGGCCTCATTATTCTGGTTGTCCCTCTCTCTTCATTTTTCTAATTCCATTTGCTGCATACAGAGCCACTGCAATAAGTCTTGTGGGTCACCAACATGTGGACTCACCATCTTCTCCTCTTCCTCTTCTTCATCTTTCTCTGTATATCCACCAACTGCACCTGTCTCCTCTGTCTTAGTTGTCTTATGCCGTGCATCTCCCAATCTGGGTAGCAACACTTCTCCGGTCTTAGCGGCCATTGTCCTAGTATGAACACCACTAGTTAATTCTTCTTCCAACATCAGGAACCTCCACAGATACTTGGCAGTATCCTTAGGTCTAAAATGTCAAACCTTATCCCACTTCTGACACGGTGTCAGTGACACCAAATGTGATGATGTGTGTATAAGGAAGACACCAAATTTGAGAATATTCAAAAGAAAATTCAATATTTATTTCTGTCAACAAAAAGGCGAACTGTTAGACAAATAAAATAAACAGAGGAAAATAAAAAGGCAAATTCAATTAGGCAGAAAAAGTAACAACACTAGAAAACAACTAGTGTTCTTAAGAGCAGGAATATATACATCTAGTCCTTCTGAACTCTCTCTAGAAAATGAAACATGTTTCCTTTTATACACTCTAATCAGGTGTCTTGTGTAGCTCCACCTCTTTTTTCACAGTCTGAGGCAAAATATTTAATATATGCTTATTTATTATAGTCTAACATCATGATAATGTTCAGAGCAATCTAAAACACAATCCTAGCTTGATGCTTTCAAACTTGAGCTTCAAATAAAGGAAATTAAAATACAAAGAGCTGAGGAAGCCCTGCCCCATTGTATGCCTGTCTATAAAATAGGACAGAATTGGGCTGGCTGGCTCTATAGAAGACCTAGACAGCAGGGCTTAAACATGGCTTCCCACAGATGGTTCTTTAAAGACACTTCTGCCGGATACAACTTGTCCAGGTTACTATTATATTTATTTCACATTTTATTTCCTTTCAACATCCTAAAAAAATCCCCCTTTTTATTCTGAAGATTTTATCCTAGTTGAGTTCAGATATCTCAGTCATTTAACAACATTTTACTTCCTCATAGCTTTGTGGGCTGATTCCCTTCGTTTTCCTTTAGCGTACAATAATTCTGTTAGTAGCAAAATCCAGGATTTAACTGAGCAGTATTTAAATCTAATCAATTAGCTACCAGACAGCATTTATGTTGTGGTTTCATTTAATAAGAAATGCAGATGGCTTTTTGCATAGCCAAGAGTCGGCTGGCATGCCTCAGATAAGCTCACTCTCAGTAGTGTGCACAGTCAAGAAGGCGCTCCATTTCAAGAAGCAAAGGGGTTTAAAACAAATATTTGGCTTAATAGCTGAACACATACATGGAAATCAGGACCACTTGTCTCACTGTTTAGCAGGCACAAATTCCTCTTTGATTTTAGACCTGCGCTTACCATTGCCGAAAAATGACCAAACAAGCATAAGGAGAGGACGAACTGCGCTCGAAACAACCCAATGCTTGTTTTTATCTCCCAAACCTGAAACTTATATATCATTCCCTTATTTCAGTAGATAGCCTTTCTAGGTAATCTGGTTCAAGGTCAGTTGGCACTCATCTATATCCCCCTTCCCATGTCATGTCTGAAAATAGGCAGGATTTGTCTAGTGCACTTAACCGGTCAACAAAAACGTAATAAATAAATAAATAAATAATAATAGGATGATTGCACAGGAAAGAAGGGGTGGCAATGGAGGGAAGAAACAAAGTTGATTTGCAGAACAAAGAAGGTTTAGCTAGTCATATACATACTTTCTTTATACAGATGGCCAGACTGTAAACAGAGAATGTATAAAAAAGGCAAGCTGTTAAGGATACAAACCCTCTTTAGAGACAACACATAGACGCTAAATACAAACAACAAAGAAATAACATGCTGTTGCAACAGACTTTACAGTAAGACAAAAAAGAAAAATGGGAAAATACAGAGGAGGGGATTACCATCATCACACCAATCCAAATTGCGGTCATCCAAGATAATGACCTCAGCTTGCGCTGAGTTTAAGAATTTAGTAAGTTGGCTCAGCAGATGCAGGCTAGCAGAAGGGGCCTATAGCACCCTACAATATAAAGTGAGGAAGAAGCAAGCTGGACCTTGATAGTTAAGCTTTCAAATTCCATTGTGGCGGCAGTGGAGTCATTAACGGGGCAGTGTACTTGTCCTGTATATCCACCCCTTCTTATCTACCTGTCCATATGGAAGATGTTGTAGAATGGAATATTCACCTCAGAATCTAAGGTAGAAGGTTTGAACCAAGATTCTGTAATGACTAGGACATCCAGCTTAGTATGTGAAATCCAGATTTGGATGACATTCAATTTTTTCAGCAGGCTACACACATTCAAATGAAGGATTCATAGTCTTTTTAGATGTGCTGTGTTGCAAGGGGCTTGGATTGGTAGTTGAGGGCCTGGGATTAGCTTGACAGTTCTTGAGCAAAGCAGTAACAGCACTAGTAACCTGATAAGTGCATTCAGCAGCAGTCTGAAGGACCGAGCATATTCCCATTTATGGAAGGACACAGTTCATGTTTTGGAGTGCTTAAACTGTATGCCAAGAGAGCATAGTGTTGCATGGAGCAAGACCCTGGCTAGGAAGAGTTGCAGAGACTAGGGGAAGGTGGGGTATTGAAAGTGGCCATTGTGTCCAGGAGGCAAAGATGCTGCAGTCCCTGCATGCCAGGGAGACATTGTATGGGGGTCCGAGGCTGTCAGCATAGGGAAAGTGGAAAAAGGATTGCTTGGAGGTGTTTTAGCACTCACTTTGGGTGATTCAGAACAAGGAGTGGATAAACAGTACAGGTAGCCAGTGAAGAGGCACAGTAGAAGTGTAGCCCTCATTTGTCAACAGTCCAGGGTTCCTGAAAAAGAGAAAAAAAACTACTATGCCTGGCAGTGGGATCGTTAGCCAATTGAGGCAGGCAGTGGCTGTATGTTCCTTTAAGACTGGACTTAGCAGCACCAATCAGGAAAGTGGGAGAAAAATATGGGTGAGATCAAAGCATATTTAATACGGTGGAGGGGAGATAGGTAGGCTAGAGACAATACCACAAGCCCAACTAGCAGTAAGTGGTACAAAAGCCGAATCGGAGACATCAGTGCAGAAGTGCTTAGGAAGCAAATTCAGTCTGTCAGAGCCATGCTGAAGGCTACAGAGTGGGTTTGGTCAACAACCAATTGCCAGTGTAACCAATCACCATGAAGCTGGGATCAGTGGCAATCAAATCAGGACACAGCTAGTCCTGGAGGAGCCAACTAGGTCATGGCTAAGAGAAGCACCCAAGGAATCAGTGCAGCAGCACTTTCTGGAGTGGTAAAAAGTACCTGGTGTTTCTAGGCAATATGCCTTGATGTTGAATGTCCCTTGCAGAAACTAAGAGTACAGCTCCCTAGTATAGTTCCCTAAGTAAATAGTTGCCTCTAGTCCCAGAAGTTGAGAGGTCCTCTTAGAAGGCTAAAAAGAATGGCTCAGAATTTGACATTATTTAATAATTCTGACTAACCATCCTTAAAGTACATAAAGTTAGATTGCTGTCCACCAGTAGGAGTAGGACTCTGGTCAGAGGGCATGGCTACTGCATATCTAAAGGAGGCCTGGGAGGGGGTGGGCTGAAAAAAACAGCAAAGCTGCATAAATCAACCTAGGTTAGTTGCTGGATTGGGCAACAGGCAGCCTAGAGATATGCTTGGCTCTCAGCCGATAGAGAAGAAGGAGAGAGAAAAAAAGCAACAGAAGTAGCACGATAATGAAGGCAGCTAATCCTCTGTCCAACTGCAGCAACACCAGCCAGTCCTGCGCAAGCGATTACACAGCAGCCAATGGAAAAATCGGTGGGTTCCTGGGCTAAGTTCAAGGACTGTACATTTTGCTGAAGGCTTCTAGGAAGGCACGGAGATGTGGAGGGCAATGTTGGGTGGCCGGCTAGCTTCTGGTCAGTTTTAGCTGGTGAAGACACTGATATCCCAGACCACTCAGCATCAAAGAAGCATTTGATCAACATGGAAAGCTGGCACTCAAAATCAGACATTTTGCTTGGCAGCAAGTGACTCTCAAACATTATTTGGAGTTTGAGTGAGTGCCGAAAAGGTGAGAATTTTTAAGTTCCATCTTTTGGCAAGGAGCGACCTGAGTTCTTAGACCTGTGGCTTAAGGAAATACTGTACATGATCTTTCCTTGAGCCTAATAAAGCTCTTAAACTTATTTTAAGTTACTCTGTCAAGGTTCAAGCAAGACTGGGTGAGGAACTCCGACTCAAGGAAGTCAACATTAATGAATTTCTTGACAACCCTGAATTCATGACCCTTAAATATAAGCTTAACAAATCGATTGAGCAGCTAGAAAAAAGATTAAGCGCATGTAATGGAACAAATTCATACTGGATGAGTGGAACTATCAGAACAGGTGTATATTTAATTGGAAGAAACAGCCTAAGTCCATTTTCAGAAAGCCTCTTTCCAGTGGTGCACCATCTGATCCACATACTCCTGACAATAAATCAGATGCAGCTTCCTTCGTTGATTTTTTTTCAGATGATGGCTACAGTTCAAACAACAGCTTGGAGCCTCCCCCCCCTCCCATTGCAGTACCAGGATCACCTTCCAAAAGCAAGACAAACAGATGGCCTCCAGAGCAGCAGCAGCTGTAGGAAAGGCACACTGCAAGGGCAAGCAGCATCCTAGGAACCTGAGGAGGGGATGCCACTATCCAATATAACATGATCAACATATCCGACTAAAGACTTATGGACTTTGAAAGGTCTGTATTAAATAAAGGACTAAAGATTCATAGCTTTAATTGATTTAACACATATATAGGTTTCAACAAATTTGTGAGGGCTTTACCCCTGAAGTAATGTTTTTCTAACATGTGTAGACCTAACAGACAGGGGGAAAGGAGGTATTACCTTGTAGAAATGCTACTTTGAATTATCAGGATTTAAACTCTAGTCTTCTCAAAGTCTCCTCTGATGATAATACTACTGGGGGAATTTTTGTCCTGTGACCAAATTAATGTGTTTCATCCCAAATCCACTTTTACCACAGTTAGCATAGTTCTTAAGTCCTGCAAGTGGGATTTACAGAAGTTGACAGACAAAGATGATGAACCTTCCTTTGTTAATATAAGCACTGAAGAATTTAAGGCACTTGAATCCAAAAAAACTGTGCTATCATACATGATTAAACAGGCAGACAAGGGTAACAGTGTCATAGTGCTCTATACTGCTGATTATGGAGTGGAAGTCCAAAGGCAACTGAGCAATATAAAATGTTGTGTGCCATTATCCAGTGATTCAACTATGTCATTCAAAAAACAAAATGCTGAATATCTCCACACTGCCTTTGAGTTTGGTATTATTGCTGAGGATGCCAAAGCTTCCTCATTATGGCAGAGCCTACCTTATCTGTACATGGCTCAAAGTTCATGAAAACTTTGCAAAGCCCCCAGGTCACCCTATCATTGTGGGCATTGGGTCAGTGACCGAGCCATTGTCCCTGTATATTGTTTGGTTTATTAAACCTTTCATGTCCAACCTTTGTTGCCATATCAAGTCCACTATGCAGGCTCCCACTCTGTCATTGGATCTCCATGAAGAGGATAATGACATGTTAGTCATACTTAATGTAAAACAATTCTTGTATACCAGCATCCCCCATGAGGGAGTTTGCAGGCCAGTATTTTTTGGCCAACATTCTGCATGCAGACTTCTACCAACTGAATTCCTAACACAAGTGCAATTTGGGTTAGGGTAAAGTCAGGCAATTATATTTCTATGACGCCCAATCTCTAGGTCTCTAGACACCTCATGTAAAACAGGTAAGGTCAACACTACAATAAAGACAAGCTAAAATACCATATTCATCAACAAATAAAAGCTATATAACTTTCATAATAATTTAAAATGCAGATTCAGTAAGATTGGTCACTCACGTCTGTCAGAGAAAGCTAAACCAAAGAGGTGAGCTTTCAAACCTGCCTTGAATGACTCAATTGATGGTGCCTCCCTAACAACAGCTGGAAAGTTGTTTTTATAGGGTAGGCCCAGTGACATTAAATGTGCAGTCACCTGATGTTTTCAGTCTAACCCTAGGAATGGTTAACAGGCCCATATCAGAGGAATGGAAGGAGTGGACCAAGGAGGCAGGTGGAAGGAGATCCATCAGATAGCCAGGGCCCAGTCCATATAGGGCCTTATAGGTGAGCAAGGCCACCTTGAAGATGATCCTCCACAAGACAAGCAGCTAGTGCAGAGCCCGCAGGACTGGGGTTGTATGATTGGATCTATCCAGTCCTGTCAGCAACCGAGCCACTGCATTCTGCACCAGCTGCAGCTGGCGAAGGGTCCCACCATTTACCCTGAAGTATAGAGGATTGCAGTAGTCGAGCCTTAATGTCACAAAGGCATGCACCAGTGATGGCAGGTCTTTGGGCAGAACTAGTGGCTTGATCCTTGTGATATTCCTCATGTAGTAGAAACCACTTTTGACAACAGATGACACCTGAGCTCTAATTGTCAATCTGCTGTCAAGGATAATGCCAGAATCCCACACTTTAGGGGAAGCCATCCACAGAGTGGATCCCAGAAACAACCCAGAGCCCACTCTGGAGGCACTCCCATCACACCTGTAACCTGGCTCAATCACCAGTACCTCCATCTTGTCTGAGTTTAGTCACAACCAGCTGAAGGACATCTCATTCACAGCATCTGATGTTCCAGAGGCAAAGGGCAAATAGAGTTGGGTATCATCTGCATAGCAGTGAAAACTCATATTGTAGTGATGAATGAGCTCTCCCAGGGCAGCACATATACTACAAATAACATTGGTGACAGGATCAAGCCCTGAGGTACTCCACATGACAAGTGCTTTGAGGAGGAGGAGAAATTCCTCATCACCACCCGCTGCTCCCTGCCACAGATATAGGACTCAAACCAGTTGATGACAGTACCAGTGAGTCCACAATTCTCTCGCGGGTGATCCAGAAACACAGTGTGATCCATGGTATCAAAGGCTGATGAGAGATCAAGGAGAACAACAATTGACCTGTCTCCTCTATCTCTAACCCTGAGGAGGTCATTTTGCACCCTAACACCATTTCACTGCCATGCCTGGCCCTTAAACCCAACTAGAATGGCTCATAGATGTCAAAGGACATGAGGTGTTCTTCAAGCTGTTGTGCCACTATCTTCTTGACAACCTTGTCCAAAAATGGCAGGTTGGAGATTGGATGATAGGTAATTCGCCAGGATATCAGGGTCGATGGATGGATGGATGGCTTCTTCAAAAGGGGTCTCACCAGAGCCTTTTTCAAGGCATTTTGAAAGACTCCAACATCGAACACCAGACAATCCCAGTAAACACCGGGCCAATGGTCCTGACGCATCTCATCAAGAAACAAGTTGGGGCTGGGTTCATTTCACAGTAATTGTGCTTTAGCTTTGCGATCATCTCAATGTTCTTGGCTACGTAAACTGGTTTAAACTCCTCCCAGACAACCAGAGTGCCTCTGATCACCCCTGGCTGGCCACTGTGAAGCAAAGATTGCCTCACTGATGGGTTCCCTGCCAGATGGAGGACACACTCTCAGAGAAGAACAGAGCAAACTTCTGACACAGAGTGACTGAAGGCTTTTTTCATCTGTAGACAGACTGGATGTGAAAGTCTGTCCACAGTTCAAAACAGCTGAGATTGTCTGTTCTTTCCTGTAGCAATCTACCTGAACAGGAACTCTGTCTTCTTACTTGTTTTTTTATTTAATATTTTATACACAAGCATAAAACATTCATATCCAGAGCATGTAGAAACATCACTTTGCCTTCTTACTTTTGATTGCCTCTTGGTACTCACAATAATGACCACGCAAGGCCAGTTTGTCCACCTCTGATGGGGACCTTTGCCAGCAATGCTCCAACTTCCAACCCCTGATCTTAAGTGCCTTGAGATCCCCATTACACCAATGGGTTCTCAACTGAGAAGATCTGAGTCATACACAGACCGGTGCAATGACATCAAGCACTTCAGAACAACCTTATTATATGTAGTCACTGCCTTGTCTGCATCAAGCGCAAGTGCAGCATCTACACTAGATAAATCAGCTACCACCAGTAGTCCCTCTGGGCACAGTCCCCCTCATAGGGCAATAGCTGAAGATCTCCATTGGGAAGGGACTTTGGGGGGGATTCCAAACTGGAACTTCACCATGTAATGATCAGACCAAATGACCTGATCAATCTTGAGATCCATTCCCTCAAGCCCCAGTGAGAACACTAGGTCAAGCATATGGTCATGGTGGTGGGTCACAGAAGTAATCACTTATGTCATGCCCAGTGATGACAACAACTGGAGGAGGTCAGAACCAAATTGTGAGGATTCGTCGTCAAACCAGGCATTGAATTCCCCCAGAATCAAACACCTGGAGGACTTCAACTCCTCGACAACAACAAAGTCTGCTACCTCCTGCAGAAAGTCTCCTCTTGGCCCTGGAGGGCAGTAGATGAGGAGAATCTTGCAACCTGCACCTGGAGCCCCATGCACTGCCACACACTCAAAAGACCTGGCTGATCCCACTGGGTGCACAGTGAAGCCCAAGCTTGATCTAAAGCAGATGACCATGTCCCCTACCCTGCATTCTCTCTTCAAGAAATGCACAACAGAAAATGGAGAGAGGGCAGCCACCAGCTAAACTGACCTAGCATCATCACCAACCAGGTTTCTATAATGCAAGCCAGGTCAACCGAGGATATCAAGTCCACTATAAGTGTGGTCTTTTTCCTCATTAACCTGGCATTGCACAACACTGCCTGAAAGGGATTGAAAGGAGCTGGTGGCTCCCCGGCTAACTGCCCACTCTTGTCTGGTGGGATCCCTAGGGATGGAGATCAAACATGTCTGGCCTCTCTCAAGGCTTCAACTGGTCCCTGGGCTTCTCCTGCAGCTAACCACCCCAATATCACTCACCTTCATTGAAGCTGCTATACCCTGCTGCCATCATCCTACCTGTGCCCTAGTAATGCCGACCTCCCTACAGTGCCTGGCTGCTGTAGCTGAAACCAGGAAGTCAGAGAAAGACCAAGGTTGCACAGCTAGGAAACGGCATATACCAAATGCACGGGTCCAAGTCTCTGGCACAATCTGAGATTGTGCAATTCATACACTTTACTGGGGGAGTTTACACCTGGGTGAGTGGCACCACACTGGGTGCATCTTTTGCATCTAATTTTGTTGACCTCAACATGGGACCTTTGGGGAAAAATATATCTCTGTAAATCAATCAACAATCTCTTCTATTATAAAATAGCCTTGTGAAAGATGTATATCAATGATTGATTAATGGTTAGCCAAGGCTAGATGTAGGAGCTGTAGAACTTTGTAGAATGCTAGAATTTGAGATGCAGCAAATTTTTAATTGAGCAGAGAAGTTTATATGAATCTACAACACTGTGTTTCTATTCACAAAGAAAAAAAAATGAGATCCATGGCTGAACTTCAACTTCACAGGCAATTTTTTTTAACTTAAATTCCCCCCGTGCCATGAATGAACACCCTATCCAACCTAGTAACTTGAAATATGTGAATCCCCCCCCAGCAGACATCCCTCTGCTGCTTTCCTTACATTTAGAAAATGTTGGGGCAAAATGTAATCCCTTGCCCCCATCTGCACACCAAATACATTCTCCCTACCTTCCCCAACCCATGATCCATTGTTCCTTAGAGTCACTCTCAGTCCCCACCCAACCCCCCCGACCCTGATTAGCCTACTTCCCACCAGCATCCATAAAATACAGTTTAAGGCAGCAAATAAAGAAAATGGTGCTTTGGTGCAGAACATCTGCTCTAGTGCTAGACTAGTTATACTTGGATGTGTTAGATGCACAGAAGGTGAAATACCCGTATAAGTGCATCTTCCAGCATTCTGGAATGAATTACCTTGCTTGTAGTAGATAGGTGTCCAAATTGTTTTTAAAACACTCAGTGTTAGTTGAATTTACAAGATGTGTTGGCAATGAATTCCAAATTGGAATAATTCTGTGTCTGAAAAAGAATCTTCTATCATTACATTTAGGATATGTTTTAGCGGTAGTTGATATTTATGACTTCTAAGGTTGCACAGTCTAGAGACAAATGTCATACCTAGTTCAGTCATTAATTCTGGGTCTCCTGAAATTTTAAACATTAATAATAAGTCTCCCTTTATTCTACATTGTTCCAAGGTGTACATATTCAGCTCTCTCAGACGTTGGTCATAGTTTTATTTTGCATATTATAAATCATTTTGGTAATCTGTCTCTGAATCCCCTCAAGTCTAGACATGTCCCTCCTGAGGTAAGGGCTCCATAACTGGTAACAATAATCTAGATGGGGTCTGATGTAGGCTCTGAAAAGAGGCAACATGCAGTCTCTGTTTCTAGATACAAAAGATTTTCCAATGTAACCTAATTCTATTAGTTTTATTTACCAGGTGACCACAGTGTTTTCCAAAACTTAAACTGGAGGTTATGATTATACCAAGATCCTTTTCTTCCGTAACAGTACTTAATGTTAAGCCATTTAATGTATATGGTTGATTGCTATTTTGTTCACCAAGGTGCATAACAACACATTTTTCATTATTAAACAACATGCCGTTATTTTGTGCCCCAACCTCTAATGTAATTAAATCTCGTTTTATTTGTTAAATGTCCTCTTTTGTTTTAACTTTAGCTAGTATTTTGGTATTCTCTGCAAATTTTATGGCCAAATTATGTAAATTTAAGGTCATGTCAGAAATAAATACATTGAACAACAGTGGCCCTAAGACTGAACCTGCGGCACACCACTGGTCACTAGTCTAACAGATGATTGATAACCCCTAATATTGACAGTTTGTGTATGATCTTTCAACCATTCATCTACCCAGTTCACCATTAAACTAGTTATTCCAAATTTATGCATTTTATCAATTAGAGTTTGGTTGGGCACCTTGTTGAATGCTTTAGAAAAATCTAAGTAGATTATATCTACAGGTGTTTTACTATTAATGATTTTGCTTACTTTTTCATAGAATATTAAATTGCTCGCAAAGCAAGATCTTGAGTTTTTAAAACCACGCTGAGATGAATCTGTTATCCCCTTTTTTATCATATCTTCTTCTAATTTGTTCTTTAGAATAGTTTCCCCTAGTATGCTGGTTAGACTAATGGGTCTGTAGATTGACACATCACTAGAGGAACCCTTCTTAAATATAAGAGTGAGCACTGCAGTTTTCCAGTTAGTAGGGATAAGTACAGTAGATAAGGACATCGTAAATATTTTATGCACTGGATCAAATAACCAATTAGAAATCATCCTTTTATTAATCTAGGGTGTAATTTATCAGATCCAGGTGATTTGTTGATATTTAGTTTATCAAGCTGTAATTTGATTTCTGTTTTGGTTATTTCTGTCATGTTATGATCTGATGAAGTTGTATTTGCAGATGGTTTTATGTTTGAAGGAATGACTTTGTTGTAAACTGAACAAAAGTAATTATTTAATTCCTCTGCCATTTCTAATGGGGTTGTAACTTTTGTGGACCCAAGTTTGAGGGGACCAGTCAGTTTTTGGGTAGATTTTTTGTTAAAATAAGAGAAAAAACTCTTACACTCATCTTTTATAAATGATAGTTTAAATTAAAATTTAGTTTTTTCGGTTCTATTTTTTTTTATATTTCCTAAGAATTTCTTTATACTTGTTTTTGTTATAGATGCTGTTGTCTCTTTTGAAGGTTCTGAATGCCTTTCTTTTTTTTATTACTTTGGAAATTGTAGGTGTAAGCCAAATAGGTAGTTTCCCCTTACTGTTATAAATGGTTTCATCTGGCACAAACTTTGCTTCTAATTCAAGAATTTTACTTTGATTTTTGTCCATAATTTTTCAGGGTTGATCAGACCACCATACCAATCCCAAGTGTATAGAGCCTCCATAATTTGATCAATACAAGCTAAATTATAATTTTTGAAAATTGTTTTCCCAGTTATTTTATGAGCGCTTAAATTTATATCAAATGCTCTGGTATTGTGATCTGAATTTAGTAAGGGGTCCTTTACCTTAATATTGTAAATGTTAACAGGAGTGCTAGTTAACAATAAGTCCAGATGTTGGTATTTCTGGTTGGGTTAAGAGATTAACTGTTTGAGGCTATTAGACTCGCACATCTCAAGAAAAGTACTTTTCTGGTGAGTTCTAGTCATACCATTAGTCCAGTTTATCCCAGGCAGGTTGAAGTCACCTAATATGATAATGTCTTTATTGGTTTTGTCTGAAATATCTTTTAGTATAGCCTCGTTGGTTGTAATGTCTGTATCTGGTGGTCTATAGCATATTCCTACTATCATTTTTTTTTTTTTGCTTATTATTTATAATTTCAATCCAAATAGTTTCAGCAGTATTATCAGTCATATAATTTATGGGTTTATATATTATACTCTCTTTTATAAATAAGGCAACCCCCTACCTTTTTTAGTTGTTCTATTTTTATAGTAAGTTTTGTAGTCTTTTATATTAGTATTCCAACTGGAAGATTTTCCCATGATGTTTCAGTTTTGCTACTATGTCAATATTGTCCGTTTTTAGATTTATTTCAAGTTCATCCAATTTTTCATGGTGTAAACTACATGCATTTATAAGTAAAAAAGTAAGACCCTTTTTATTTCTTGATGTAATTTTGTTATTGTTATGTCTATAGTTTGAAATGTGTTCAATATACAATATGATTTAAACCCCTTGCCCCTTGAGATCTAGTTTTTTACCATAGTATATTTTTGTAATGTTTTATAAAAACCTTTGAGCCCTGTTTACTCAGATGTAGACCGTCATACCCATATAAATATGGTCTATTATCAAATAGGAGGCAGTATAGTGCAGTGGTTCAAGGCTCTGAGCTGCAAATCTGGTAACATCCGGCAGACCAGACCTGAGTTTGAATCCCACAGCTTCCACTTGCATACTCTGTGACTCTGAGCAAGTCACTTAACTTCCTGTGCTCCCAGGTTGCTCCTGTAAAAAAGCTTTCAGCTTAGTGTGCTACTCCTGGTTAAACAACTAAAACCCTAGTCCTAATACAGTCAATGTTATTTTCCAAACACCATCTTCGCAACCATTTGTTATAAGATTTAATGTTTTTTTGTTTGTTGTAACTTGCTCTAGGTACTGGTAAGACTTCAGAGATGATCGGTACTACATTTAAATCTGGAAGGGTCTTAATGGCTAATTTAGTATCTTTAATAATACTATTGACCTCATGCCTCCCAATATCATTCAGTCCTGCCTGTAAGATTGCAATTTTTGGATTTGTTATTGGTTGAAAGATTCCAGGCAATTTGGCAGTTATGCTGCTAATCTTTGCCCCCACTATAACTACAGCTAGTTGTGTTCTCTTTATTGCCTCTGGTTGAGTACCAGCCCGTGTATTTAATCATTGAGTCTCCTAATATATGTATTTGTTCTTGCAATGATTTATTGTCATTATTTGTATGCTCATGTATGCTGTTGCTATTGAGGGTATTGTTCTGAGATGGTAACAAGGTTTCTGGGATTTTCTCAGTTGTGTTATTCAAAGATATTAAAGGTGGAATGATTTGTGGTGGTGAAATTACTTTGTGTTGTTCCAATGGTGTTTTCCAGTGTTATTACAGAGGGAGTAGAAACATTATGAACAAGGGAGGTAACATGAGTGTCCTCCTATGTTTGTGTCAATGGGTCAAAACTGTTATATAGTGGTATTGTAAATTTATCAGCCTTTCTTCCTTTTTTTATTGGTCTTGTGCTTTGAATGTGGTATCAGTTTTCATCTGTATATTCACCCCCTTCCTCATCCCTTGTTCTTTTTTTGTTATGTTTTGGCAAGTCAGGGGCAGCTATGTTAGGGGAGACCATGCTTATTGTTCTTTGGTTACTTTTATTTAATGATAAAGTGCTAGGTGCTGAGACTAGATGTTGACTGTTAGTTTCCCCCCACGTCTACTATGCTTTGTGTTGGTATCAGATCAGTTATATTGTTATTCATTCTTTGGTGCAAGCTCAGTTGACTAATTTCTAGTGTTTTTAATCTGGTATTGAATAAAGATACCGCCAACATTAGTTACTCATTTTGTTTACATTTAAGCCATGTAAATGGTTCCTCCACAATAGGGACATCACTAATAAAGTACATATCACACATTGTACATTTGGTGCCAAACTTCCCTTTTAAGAGTTCGCTACAGTCCATGTTCAAAACATGTAAGTTTTGTAATCTGGTTCTGGCAGTGAACTGGAATATAGATAACACTAAACACATCATTGTAACTTGAGGTAAGGCCTGCCTGATGGTCCATTTCTTGTTTGGGTTAATGTTAGCTTCCTCACTACGCTTCCTATGCTTAATACATGTAACACGTGCTGACGCATGTTTCTCTGCACACGATATGTGCACCCTGCCTGAGCTCACTCTGCTCACACCAGTACCAAATTTATATAGAGTGTAACCTGGAAGTAGCTTTTCGAGGGTTGCAGGAATGCTATCACACCACAGAAACTGACTATGTTTAAAAGAAAGTGCTCTCAATTAACCACTCATGTATGGCATAGGTTAAAATAGTTGGTGAGCCCAATAATCATGAATAAATAATTTAGGTCGGTGGATGGGTGAAAAATCACCACCTCGCCTCTCTGCCTACATCCTGACAGGACTGTAGGGCTCCACTCATGCCGAAAAGCACTAACAAGTAAATAATACAGGTGCACAGATACAAAACAGTTTAAGGAGTTGGTGCTCTCTCAGGCAGCATTTAAATTATACAACTGAACTGCTCTGTTGAGTTCTGAGCCTGACTCTCCATCTGATGGTGTGAATGAACGAATGAATGAAAGGTGACATCTTTACTTCTAGTAAAACCTCAATACTTGAAATGTCAACCAATCGGGTTATACTGGGAGCTAAAATGTCACCATTCATAAGAGCCATTACAAGATGGGATATAGCACTTTACAGAGCAGATGCTCTGCCCTGGGGAACAGTTTTCTTTATTTGTAGGTTGCATTTTGGGGTGTTGGTGGGGGAAAAAGAGTAGTGAGGAGCAGAGGGAGGTTGGTTGGGGATTAGAGTAGGGGGAGGTGGGGGAAGTGCATTTAATGCACGGGAGGAGATGGGGATAAGATCTTGTTTCAGAAATGCAAGAGCCTGATGTGCACCAAGGAAGAAGGTGCAGAGAAAAGGCTGCTTGTGCCAGGGGTTTTGGAGCAAGTATAACCATTTTTTAAACCCAATTCACCTTGGGATTTCTCAGGAAACTGGCCATTCCATATGCAAATCTGACCAATCTGTCTAGCGAATTACAATATGAATTGCAGTCCTCAGCTCAAATTTTTGGATTTTTTGTTGGAGTGAATTGTGAATAAGGACTGCTTGGCCCACCTGGTCTTCCTATTTCCCTACCTAGAGGATAAGCTGCAGATCCTATTTAACCAACAGCCTATTTCTTCCTACCCCCCATAAAATTGCCTTATGTCTGTCCCATTCATTCATGAATTATCCCACAGTTTTAGACCCCACAGCCTCTTCAGGAAGGCTGTTCCATGCATCCACCACCCTCTCTGTGAAAAAATACTTCCTCGCATTGCCCCTGAACCATCCCCACTCTATTTTTAAAGTGTGTCCCCTTGTCTTTGCACATCTCTTTTTCTAAAAGATGCTACCCCCTTGGACTTTGCTGATTCCACTGAGGTACTTAAATGTTTCTATCATGCCCCCCCCATCTCTCCTTTCCTCAAGGGCATACATTTTAAGCTCAATTAGTCTCTCCTCATATGGCATTCCTTGCAGACCCTGTACCATTTTAGTTGCACTCCTCTGGATTGCCTCCATCCTGTCTATGTCCTTGCAGAGATGGGGTCTCCAGAATGGGACACAGTACTCCAGATGTGGTCTCACCAACTGTCTATACTGAGGGATAACAACTTCCTGTTCTCTGCTGGTGATGACTCTCCCTATACATCCCAGTATCCTCCCAGCCCTCCCTACTGCCTTCTCATATTGCTTGCTAACCTTAAGGTCATCTGATATGATTACCCCCAGGTCCCTTTCCATTTTTGTTGTTATTACTCCCTCCCCATTGTGTAATCTTCCCCTGGGTTTTTGTTTCCCAGGTGCATTATTTTACAATTATTTGCATTGAATCCAAGCTGCCATACTTCTAACCATTCCTCCAACCTTACCAAGTCCCTTCTTATCCCTTCCCCACCTCCTAGTGTATCAATCCTGTTGCAGATCTTTGTGTCATCTGCAAAGAGGCATACTTTTCCATCCAGACCCTCTGCAATGTTACTTATAAAGACATTAAATAGGACTGGACCCAGTACTAAACCCTGTGGTACCCCACTAGTAACCCATCTTTCTTCAGAGTGGACTCCATTTTCAATTACCTTCTATGTCCTGTTGTCCAGCCAATGTTTTACCCAGGCTACCACCCTGGGATGCACTCCAAGGCTGATTAATTTGACTATTAATCTTTTGTGTGGGACTGTGTCAAATGCCTTGCTAAAGTCTAGGTAGGCCATGTCCGCAATCCCTCCTTGGTCTACTACTTTGGTCACCCAGTCAAATAAATCAATTAGATTCATCTGACATGACCTTCCTGCTGTGAACCCATGCCGCCTTGGGTCCTGTGTCCCACTGGCCTCTAGGTACTCAACAATTCTTTGCTTCAGAAGTGATTCTATCATTTTTCATACCACAGAAGTCAAACTGACAGGTCTATAGTTTCCTGCATCTGTCTTGCTCCCACTTTTATGAACGGGAATCGCATCTGCTGCCTCCAGCCCTCAGGTACCACACCATCCTCCCATGATTTGATAAACAGGCTTCTGTTAATTGGATTAGGCATGTGCCCGTCCTCCTCTTTTGTGAATACTGAGCAGAAGTATTCGTTCAGTATCCTTGCTTTTTCACTGTCCCTCTCTGCCCACACACTGTCCATTCTATTCAGTCTCACTATCCCTCCTTTGTCTTTCTACACTCCCTGATGTACCTATAAAGTTTTATCCCCCTTCTTAACCGAATTGGCTATCTTTTCCTCAGTTTGGACCTTTGCTATTCTGACTTCCCTGCCTGCTTCCTTCTGCATTAACTGGTACATTTCTCTGTTCTGCTCCTTCTGTGTTTCCTTATACTTCCTAAATGCTATTTTTTACTTCTGATCCTTCCCTGCCTCCTCTTTTGAGAATCATAGTGGCTTTTTATCATTCGTCTTGATTTGTTTATTTTTTTCACACAAAGTCTTGTTGCCTCTGTAATGGCAGTTTTGATGTTTCCCCATTGTTGTTCCACCCCTCCTTCTAGCCTGTTTGCTAGTGCTTTTCTAAAGCAATCTACTATCTTGCCAAAGTCAGCCCTCCTGAAGTCCAGTATCCTCACTTTTGTATGGCTAGACTCTGTAGCTGAGTTTATCATGAACCACACTGTTTGGTGGTCAGTTGTTCCCAGATGGTTACCCACTTCTAGATCTGAGATCCTCTCACTGTCCACATTTGAGAGTATGAGGTCTAAGATTGCTCCTTCATCAGTGGATTCCAAAACTAGCTGTCTGAGGCATGCCACCTGTAGGGCAACGAGAATGGCCCTGCTCTTGGATGTGGCTGCAGCAAAGGTGCTCCTGTTAACATCCAGCAGTCCCAGGAGAGAAGTATAGTTATAACAGCAGCTCCTTCTTCTTGGTGTCCTCTGCCTGTTCAAGGTTCGTGTTGATCAACTAACCAAGACGTTGAACCGGAAGCTTGGTCTCCTGTATCATCTGAGCCCTTTCCTCACTCAGACATCTAAGTTAAGGGTAGCCACCGGCATGCTCCTGCCCACCCTGTTCTATGGGGGCCCAGTGCTACACTCATTGAGAAACACAGAAATGCAAAAACTGAAAATATTGTATCACAGGGTTGAGAGCTTTGCCCTGGGTGCTCCACCCCTTGAACACCACAGTAAAGTATTACACTCACTAAATTGGTGTTCCCTTAAGGACAGATTCATGTACCCTTCCCTATTTCTGGCCTTCTAGCTTCTACAAGCTAATGCCCCCCTAGTCTGAGTTGCACCTTAATGCTAAAACAGCCTGGAAGAACCTTAAGGTCCTCTGATTGGCAACTACTCCATGTGTCCAGAGTCCGGACATGTCTAGGTCTATGGTCTTTCATGGCTTACATTCCATCCCTCTGGAAAGGCCTTCCTAATAATCTCCAAGACTGCAACTCCCTTGGTGGCTTTAAAAAAGGCCTCAAGAACTACTTGTAGGGACTAAGCCTCTGTGCATGCTACCGTTGAGCATCAGAATCATGCCATAGGGCTACCTCTGTAGCCACTACCAGCCACCTGGCATGCCTTTACTCCCATATTGGGACCCTTACCATTTGATGAGCTATTTGTAACTGTAATTTTTGTGAAACTGTTCGTTCTTAATGAACAATGTGTGACTGTCATTTTTGTGAAACTGTTTTACTCCTCATGATTATCTTCAATTGTACTTAACCTGTCTGTGAATCGTACAACATGTGCTGATTGTAATTGTCTTTATTACTCTGTTTGTTTTGAGTTGTTCCTGCTGTTTATTCTCCTGTAGCCTGTAATTAATCCCAGGTCGCCCCTGAAAAAGGTACTGTAATGGTCTCAGTGGGCCTACCTGGTCACCAAAATTTTAAATAAAGTTCTCTGTATTTAAATTGAGGGCTACTGTTCCACTCTGTTTAAATGACAGAGTAGAAATAGTGTAATTCCTGTGAGATATTGAGTGCTTTACTTCAATGTCTGAATCTGGGCATGTTTGTTTTTCTTTTGTTTATTGGATATAAGTATGAAATCAACCTGGCTCATTAATTTATATAGATTAATTGCTGCCAGTCTTAGCATTCATTTTATTTATTTATTTATTTTTTGTTGACCGGGTAAGTGCACTAGACAAATCTTGCCTATTTTCAGGCACGACCCGGGGGAGGGGGATACAGATGAATGCCAACTGACCTTGAACCAGATTAGGCTGTTGGTGGTATTTTTAGTGATTTGTTTAGTGATGGTGTTTATAAACTTTTTTTCTGCCCTCTGATTGTCAGCTCTGCTTTCAAGTGTTCATAATATGTTTCTATAAGGCTGTATGAATATTGAGCTGAATGATGCAGACTTTTTGTTCTGTGTTGGTGCTTGATCGATCAATTTAATAGAAGTTTGCATATCTACTTTGACATTTTTTGTATCTCACCATTTATTTTATATTATGATACTCATTGTTTAGCAGTGATTAACACAGTGCTAAACAACAGATTTGGGATCCTGGGAGAGGAACAGCAGCATACCAGGAGGTGGCTGACAGTATCAGGGGTTGGAAAGTAATCATTTTTTGTTAGTCATTGTTTTTTGGGAAGAGTTGCATTTGTGAGCATTTTGCTGAGAAAGGGGAAGTGAAGGCGTTGCATTTGTAGCACAGGGTGCTGTTTGTTTACATTTAAATTCCATTTAGAGTGTTTGGCTGTGTGAGGTACATTGGTCTGTTGTTTTACTTTGAAAACCTTATTTAAGGTACACTGTGTGTATCATTTCATTTTAAATATCTTTCAGGGTGTCTTGCTTGAAAGATGAAGGGGGGCTTTAGAGGCACAGTAAATCAAACAGTGTGTGCTTCATTTTATTTTATTTTATTTTAATTATCTTTCAGGGCATTTTGCTGTGTGAGGTGAAGGGGCTATTTGAGACACAGTAAATCAGAAGTGTGGAATGATTTATACAGTACTTTGTTCTTGTCATTGGTGCTTAGATATAAGGCATAGGGATTGTCCAGTGTGTAGCAGAAGAGGAGGAGTTACCTAAACCAAACAATAGAAGCACTCTGGGTAGGGTGGGTTGACGCCAGTCCATTTACAGAAGAAAGAGTCCTGAAAGAACTCCTAAAACTCAAGGTGGACAAAGCAATGGGGCTTGATGGGATTCATCCCAGAATCCAAAAAGAACTAAGGGGGGACCTAGTGACACCACTGACCACACTTTTTAACACATCATGGAAGGATGGGGTGGTACCTGAGGACTGGAGGAGGGCAGATGTGATTCCCCTTCACAAAAGTGGGAGCAAGGCAGAAGCAGGAAACTACAGACCTGTTAGTGTGACCTCAGTGGTAGGGAAAATGATGGACTCACTTCTGAAAGAAAAAATTGTTGAGTACCTAGAGGTTAGCGGGGCACAGGACCCAAAGCAATATGGATTCACAGTGGAAAGGTCATGTCAGACAAATCTATTTGATTTCTTTGACTGGGTGAACAAAGTAATAGACCAGGAAGGGGCTATGGATATGGCCTACCTAGACTTTAGCAAGGCATTTGACACAGTACTGCACAAAAGATTAATAATCAAGTTATCCAGCTTGGGAGTAGGTCTCAGGGTGATAGCTTGGGTAGCAAACTGGCTGCACCAAAGGACACAGAAGGTAATGGTGAATGGAACTCATTCCAAAGAAAGGGGAGTTACTAGTGGAGTACCTCAGGGCTCAGTGCTGGGTGCAGTCCTCTTTTACGTTTTTACAGGTGACATTGCAGAGGGTCTGGAAGGAAAGGTATGTCTTTTTACAGATGACACAAAGATCTGTAACAGAGTTGATACACATTGGGGGGGTAGAAAGGATGATAAGGGACTTTGCAAAGTAGGAGGAATGGTCAGGTGTATGGCAACTTAGATTCAATGCAAAGAGGTATAAAGTAATGCACCTGGGAAATAAAAGCCCAGAAGAAGAGTACACAATGGCAGGGGAAGTACTAACAACAACAATTATGAAAAGGGACCTGGGGGTAATCATATCAGATGACCTAAAAGTGGGTAAGCAATGTGAAAAGCCAGTAAGGAGAGCTGGGGAAATACTGGGATGCATAGGGAGGGGCATCACAAGTAGAAAAAGGGAAGTGGTTATCCATCTGTACAGGCAGTTGGTGAGACCCCATCTGGAGTACTGCGTGCAGTTTTGGAGACCCTATCTATGCAAGGACATAGACAGGATGGAAGCAGTCCAGAGGAGGGCAAATAACATGGTGCAGGGTCTGCATCAGAAACAATATGAAGAGAGACTGAGACAGCTTAATATGTATACCCTTGATGAAAGGAGGGACAGAGGGAACATGATAGAAATGTTCAAGTACCTCAAGGGAATCAACAAAGTCCAGGAGGGTAGCATCTTTCAAAAAAAGAGATGTGCAAGAACAAGGGGGCACAATTTAAAGATAGAGGGGGGATAACTCAGGGTAATGTGAGGAAATTCTTTTTCATAGAGATAGTGGTGGACACATGGAATCGCCTTCCTGGGGAGGTTGAGGGGTCTAAAACAGTGGGGGAATTCAAACATGCATGGGACAGACATAAGGCAATTATAATGCGGGGTTATTTATTATTTTTCATTTTATTTAGTTGTTTAACCAGGTATAGCACACTAAGCTGAAAGCTTTTTTACAGGAGCAACCTGGGAGTACAAGGAGGTTAAGTGACTTGCTCAAGGTCACATAGTATGCAAGTGGAAGCTGTGGGATTCAAACCCAGGTCTGGTCTGCTGGATGTCACCAGATTTGCAGCTCAGAGCCTTAGACCACTGCGCTATACTGCCTCAAGGAAGGGTTGCAGGAAGTAGGCTGTTGGTTAACCAGAACCTGCAGCTTATGCAATAGGTAGGGAAATGGGTAGACTGGGTGGGCCAAGTGATCCTTATCTGCAGTCAAAGTCTATGTTTCTATGTTTCTATTTTAGTTTAAAGCATCTTTCAACTGGTGCTAGAACATCTGGAAGGACATTTGCTTGCTGGAACTGAGGTTGGAGGGGTCATTGGACTTAATTGACTGACTGTTTCTGAGGGATACTGGGCCATTTCCACACACCCTTCCCTTACCCCAACCACCACCCTCTCACCCTACCAACATTAGGCTCCCTCTATGTTTATAGGAACCTGTTTCCCTGCTACATCATTATACATCATTTGTAGGATCCATCCATGCCTCTACTAACCATCTGGGGACAGGAAGTTAGACAGTAGCAATATATCAGCATCTGTGGCTCAGCAACAAAACTTGCATTCAGGGAACATTTGCTAGTATATAAGTGCACAGCACAATATCATGGAATGACACACAGATTGATGCAGTGCAGTGGGTGCAGTACAGCAGTCTTCAGAAGTACCCTCTGGGAGCTGCAAATCTGCCCTATTTGTAGGCACCTTTCTGGGCTGTGGGTGGAGGAGACCAATCTCAGGGCTGAGCTAGCAGGAGTGCTGAGAATCTTTGCCATCAACCAGAGGCCAACAAGGCCCCAGTCAGTGCCACAAAGATTACCAAGGCATAGGTCTGGATGGACTACGGTGGGCTCAGAGAGGGATAGAGAGTGGGGTCAGATGAGCATCCACCATCAGGTCTAACTTAAGAACTGATGTACTGTTCTTAAGGAGTGGGAGTTCCCCACAGGGGATCATAAGGTTGTGACCAGGGAGAATGAGCAGCCCAAAAGAGAGGATGGCACACAGATAGAACCCAGATAATCCAAAGCTGATAGTGAGGGGGCACACAGGCACAGCACAAAGAACTCCAGAGGAGGAGGAAACTTATCCTAGTGGAGGACTCATTTGTTCGCCACATGGACCTAAAAAAAGACAGCAAATTGGAGAGGGAAGTTAAGTGTCTTCAGAGAGTAGTGGCAGCTCAACTGGAGGACCATTTGACCATCCATGACATCTATGAACCCCTCCAGTCCAATTTTTATAAAAGATATAGTACCGAGACGGTGCTGGTTCCAGTGCTCAATGATCTCCTGATGGCGAGATATCGGAAGAGCCGCTCCATCTTAGTTCATCTAGATCTTTCTTCAACTTTTGACACCGTGTATCACATGGTGTTGATAGGACGCCTGAGGCATATCTGTGGAATGACTGGGACAGTCCTCAGATGGTTTACATCTTTTCTCATGGGGAGAATACAAAAAGTTGTATCTGGGGTTTTCTCTTCAGGCCCAACTGCTTTGTCATGTGGGGTGCCTCAGGGGTCTGTGCTGTCACCCATGTTATTCACAGAGTGTATATGCTATCCCTTGGAGACATTGTAAGAAGGTATGGGCTGAGATTTCACTGTAATGCAGATGATACCCAGCTCTACCTTTTTTTTGCACCCAACCAAGATGGTGCTCTCTCAATCTTTAGCAACTGTCTGAAAGAAATCCAGGAGTAGATGGAGTCTAGCTGGCTGAAGTTGAACTTGGAAAAGACTGAGGTACTGGTTGTGGACTCGTGTCATCAGATAGTGGGTTGGGTGTTGGTGCGTCCTCTGGAATTGATTTTGGTGGGGTCTCTCTCTCTCCTGACCTCTGAATGGGTGCTTAACCAGGGGGTAGTTTTTTATGATGGACTGACCCTGCATTTGCAGGTGTTGACTGTCATCAAGACTTCCTTCTACCATCTTAGGAATATCGCCAGGGTTAAGTATCTGCTTTTGTCTGATGACCATTTGACCTTGGTCCACGCCTTCGTGTCCTTGTGTTTTGATTACTGCAACTCCCTTTATCTAGGGCTTTTGGGGGTTTAAATCTGTCAGCTGCAGCTGGCGCAGAACACAGCAGCCCAGCTTTTGACAGATTCTAGTCTATCCTGCCATATTACCCCAGTGCTGTGTGAACTGCACTGGCTGCCAATACAGTGGCAGATCACCTTTAAAGTTGGTTTACTGACTTTTAAAGCCCTACATGGACAGGGCCTGGACTATCTGAAAGAGCTTCTGGTTCCTTACTGCTCTGGTCAATCACTCCGCTCGGCCGATGAGGGGTTATTCAAGATTCAAAGGGTGAATTTGAAATCTTCTGGTTCAAGAGATTTTCCTCATGCAGCTCCCACCCTTTGGACTTCTCTACTCCATCGGTTACAGTAGTGCACATCCATCGAGGAATTTAAGAAGGGCTTAAAAACCTTTCTGTGGCAAAAAGCTTTTTTGGATAACTGAAGTTTTTATTTGATTGTTTATGATCCTCAGTTGTATTGTTTTTGTTATCGGATTGTATATTAATTGTTCTTATATTGTAAGGCACCTTGGAATTGGAAAGGCACTTTATAAATAAAATTATTATTATTATTATTCTGGGATGCAGAGCTCAGAAGGAGGGGAGTGGATCCAAAGGATCGCTGGGGCAGTGGCAAGGAGGGGAAGACTGAACGTTGTTGTCCATCTGGGTGCATATGACCTAACAAAGGAGAGGGCAAGCACTGAGACAGTGCAGGAGGAATTCAGAGAGCTGGGTAGGTGTCTTTGGGAGATAGAAAACTCCATTTTCAGAGGTTCTACCTGCCCAAGGAAGGGAGAGGCAAAACATTAATGCATCAAGACCTTCAACAACTGGTTGGAGTGCTGGTTCAAGAAAAGCAACTTTGGTTACACTGGAAACTGGGGAACCACCTGGACTGATGCATGCCTATACAAGTGGGATGGCCTGCATCCATCCAATGAGAGAACTACAGCCCTCAATGAATGTTTTAAATGCTTCCTTAGTGAACATTTAAACTAGCCGGGGGGGTGGGGCTATCAAGTGCAGGGATCCTTAATCAGACTACCCCCACACAATAAGAGATAGAGCAGAGAGCCAAGACTATAAGTATATTGCTGGTAGCCCCAAGTTATTGGAATTGGACACAGTAGGAGCAGAAAATCAAAACTCTGAAGCCACTAAAGCTGATGGGAAGGGACAGCAGGACAGACACAAAAAAATCTGTGGAGCAGCTATCATCTGGGAGAAGTGCAGCTGGAGGTAACAGAAGAGGAGAACGATCTGGGGGTACTCATCATGGAAGCAATGAACAATACCACACAATGCAGAAAGGTGGCAACAATGGACAACAAAATTCTGGGTTGCATTGCAAGGGTGAATTACCTCAAGAAGAAGGGAGGTTGGTCTACTATTGTGCAAATCGTTGGTTAGACCACACCTATAATACTGTGTGCAGTATTGGTGCCCATACCTACAAAGGGACATTATGCTGCAACAAAGCTTATTCAGGGCCATGGGGAATTGCCATATAAGGTCAGACTAAGAAAGTTAAACATGTACACACTGGAGGAGAGGAGGGACTGGGGGATATGATTGAGACCTTCAATTATCAAAATAGACACAGAGGGTCTATTCAGGAGAAGGGTGGGAAGAGACAGTAGGGGCCATGACATAAGATTGGACTGGGTTAGATTCAGGAGGGAAGTGAAGAGGCATTTCTTTATGGAGAGGGTGGTGGCAAAGTGGAATGCACTACCAGCAGAAGTGGTGGCATCTACCACAGTAAAATGCTTCAAGAAGGGATGGGAAGGGGCAAAGGGGAGGGTTAAGGAATGTAAGAGGAGGGGCAGCTGCTGAATAGGGACCTAGCTGCATTCATGAGCTGCCTAGCTATACCATGATGGCCTTTTGCTGCTGGCAATTTTCATATGTTGGTAAGGAGAGTAGGGGACATAGTATGTGGAAAATCATGCACACAAATGCCCAAAGCCTGGGTAACAAGGTCCCAGACCTGGCAATAATAACAGAGGAGAATCTCGACATAGTAGTCATCAACAGGACATGGTTCACCAGTAACCACAGACTAATATACCAGATTATGGTCTGTTCAGAAAGGATGGACTAAGAAGGGGAAGGGTAGCCCTATACATCAGAGGATGTCAAATCAACCACAATACAGAGCAAAAAGGAGGAGATAAAGGAATTATGGGTCACCCTCAAGACAAGAAAGGAAACAACAAATCAGACGGGGTAGTCTACAGACTCCCAGCTCAGTTGGAGGAGGAGGACAAAATATTGTTGAATACCATAGAAACATAGACTTTGACAGCAGATAAGGACCACTTGGCCCACCCAGTCTGCCTATCTCTTTATCTATTGGATAAGTTGCAGATCCTAGTTAACCAACAGCCTACTTCTTCCTACCCCAGACAAGAATTGCTGTATGTCTCTCCCATGAATTCTTCCACAGTTTTTCACCCCACAACCTCCTCTAGAAGGTTGTTCCATGCATCCACTACCCTCTATGTGAAAAAATACTTCTTTACTTCGCCTTTGAGCCATCTCATTTCTATCAGCAAATTGTGCCCCCTTGTTCTTGCACATCTCTTTTTCTGAAAGATGCTACCCTCTTGGACTTTATTGATTCTCCTGAGGTACTTAAATGTTTCTGTCATGTCCTCCTCTCCCTCTTTTCCTCAGTAGTATACACATTAAGCTCCTTTAGTCTGTTTGCATATGGCTTTTGGTGCAGACCCTGCTCCATTTTAGTTGCCTCCTGTGGACTGCCTCCATCCTGTCTCTGTCCTTGCAGGGATGAGGTCTACAGAATTGCACATATTATTCCAGATGGGGTCTCACCAACTGTCTGTACAAAGGGATATTAACTTTCTGTTTTCTACTGGTGATGCCTTTCCATATGCATCCCAGTATCCCCCAGCCCTTCTTATTGCCTTCTTACATTGCTTGCCTACCTTTATGTCATCTGATATGACTACCTCCAGGTCCCTTTCCATTTTTGTTATTGTTAGTACCTCCCCCCATATTGTGTATGCTTCCTCTGTGTTTTTGTTGCCTAGGTGCATTACTTTGCACTTCTTTGAATTGAATCTAAGCTGGCATACTTTTCACCATTCTTCCTTAACGTGCCAAGTCCCTTCCATCCTTTCCACTCCCCCTATTGTATCAACCATAATGTATGGTAGAACGCTGTTAACCTATCGATGTGACATAGAAATGTTGTTAACCTATCGATGCTACATCACATCGATAGGTTAACAACAGCAATCAGTCTGCGCATGTGTGCACCTTTTTTTAGATGGGAACCGATGGATGAACACAGCAGTTAGGGAAGGACTGTATGGCCAGGGCGGTGATTTTTTCAAAAAGTAAGCAGCCATTTTACTTTTTAAGTGGGACCATACACTATGAAAAATAATGTATGGTCCCTGTTAACTGTCTTGAGGTTGCCATGGCGACGTAAACCTCTCAAGCTTCACTATCGAGGTTTACACGGTCGCCCTGGCAACCTCTTGACAGTTAACAGACCAGTTACCGATAGAGGACCATACATTATCCTCTATGTTGCAGATCTTTGTGCCATCTACAAAGAGGCATACTTTCCGTTCCAGTCCCTCTGCAATGTCACCTATAAAGACATTAAAGAGGACAGGTCCCAGCACTGAACCCAGTGGTACTCCAGTAGTAACCTCCCTTTCCCTGGAGAGGACTCTATTTACTATTACCCGCTATGTCCTGTTGTCCAGCCAATGTTTTACCCAGGCTACAACCGTGGCACCCACTCACAGGCTGGCTAACTTGTTTATCGATCTTTTGTGTGAGACTGTGTTAAATGCCTTGCTAAAGTCTTTTTTTTTTCAATTGTTGAACCAGATGAGACACACTAAGCTTAAAGCTTTTTTACAGGTGCAACCTGGGAGCACAGGGAAGTTAAGTGACTTGCTCAGGGTCACACAGTATATGCAAGGGGGGTTGTAGGATTCAAACCCAGGTCTCCAGATTTGCAGCTGAGAGCCTTAAACCATTGTGCTATACTGCATCCTAGTCTAGATAGGCCATGTCTACAGCCCCTCCCTGCTCCACTACTTTGGTCACACATTCAAAGAAATCGATTAGATTCATCTGACATAACCTTCCCACTGTGAGTCCATGCTGCCTTGGGTCCTGTGCCCCACTGGTCCCAGGTGCTCAACAGTTTTTCCTTCAAACGTGATTCCATCATTTTTCCTACCACTGAGGTCAAACTAACAGGTCTGCAGTTTCATGCCTCTGTGTCTTGCTCCTAGTTTTGTGAAGGGGAATCGCATCTGCTCTCCTCCAGTTCTCAGGTACCACACCATCCTCCCATGATTTGTTAAAAAGGGTAGTCAGTGGTGTCACTAGCTCTCCCCTTAGTTCTTTTAGAATTGTACGGTGAATCCCATCAGGCCCCATTGCTTTGTCCACCTTCAGTTTTAGTAGTTCTTTAAGGACCCTTTCTTCTGCAAATGGACTGGTATTGACCCCCCTATCCAGAGTGATTCTATTCTTTGATTTAGGTGCTTTCCTCCTCTTCCTTTTTGAATACTGAGCAGAAGTATTCCTTCAGTATCCCTGCTTTTTCACTGTCACTCTCTGCCCACACCCCCTTCCCTTTATTAAGCCTCACTCTCTCTCCCTTGGTCTTTCTTCACTCCCTAATATACCTATAAAAGGTTTTATCCCCCTTCTTAACTGAGCTTGGCTATCTTTTCCTCAGTTTGGGCCTTTACTATTCTGACTGCCTTCCCCACTTCCTTCTGCTTTAACTGGTACCACTCTCTGTTCTGCTGCGTCTGTGTTTCCTTATACTTTCTGAATGCTACGTTTTTCTCCCTAACCTTCCCTGCCACCTCTTTTCAGAACCATAGCAGTTTTTTACTTTGTTTTGTTGATTTGCTTCACACAAAGGCTTGTTGCCTCTGTGATGGCTGTTTTGACTTTTCCATATTGTTCCTCAACCTCTCCTTCTTGTCCATTTGCTAGGACTTTTCTGAAGCACTCTCCCATTGTCCCAAAGTCAGCCCTCCTAAAGCCCAGTACTCTCACTTTTGTATATCTTGACTCTATTGCTGTGCTTATCCTGAACTACACTGTTTGGTGGTTGCTTGTTCTCAGATGGCTACCCACTTCTAAAGCAGAGATCCTCTCTCCTTCCCTATTTGAGAGTACCAGGTCTAAGATTGCTCCCTCTTGAGTAGGTTCCAACACTAGCTGTCTGAGGCATGCCCTCTGTAGAGCATCAAGAATGACCCTGCTCTTGGATGTGGCTGCAGCAGAGGTGCGTAAGTTAATATCTGGCATATGCAGGTCCCTCATCAACAATATCTCCTCTTTTTCAGCCATTCTAAGGATGCCTTCTATTATTTCCTTGTCCATTGCCTCCCCCTGAGATGGTGGTCAGTATACAATCCCCATGCAGATTGTGGTGCCACTTCCTGTTTCCATGGTGACCCACTGTGCCTTCTCTACTCCTTGTTTACTCTTCAGTTCCATTGCTTTGAACCCTTCCCTTACATAGAGAGACCCTCCTCTTCCTCTTTTACCCTCCCTATCCCTCCTGTAGAATGTGTACCCTGGTATGTTGACATCCCAGTCATGGGTCTCTGTGTACCATGTTTCTGTGACTGATATGATATCCAGGCATTCCTCTTCCATCAAGTTCACTAGTTCAGGGTGCTTGTTACCCAGACTATGGGCATTGGGACTCATCACCCTCCATATTTTGATAGCCTTACCCCTTTTATCCCCATCCCTGTCCTTACTATGTTTGCCTTTTTCTACAGTTACCCCTGTCCTGCTCACTTTTGACATCTCTACCTTGATGTTTACCTCACTAACTACCATGTTTTGTGGGGGGAGGCAGAGATTTTCCTGCTCCTTTTCAGTGCCTCCTCCCTTGGCTAGTTTAATCCTTGCCAGTGATGCATAAAATACATACTATGACAGCAAGAGGAAGTATTCTTCTGATGGGGGACTTTAACATGCCTGATGTGGAATGGTCCATCCCTACAGAGGCCTCAGCCAGGACATGTGACATTGTAGACTCGTAACACAGATCAGGGTTTAGACAACTTGTCTGTGAGCCCACAAGGGACAGGGCAATCCTGGATATGGTCCTGACCAATGGAAACAGGATAGCAGATCTCTGAGTAGGGGGGGCACCAGGGGTCCAGCAACCACCACATGGTAAACTTCAAAATTAACATAGGGATTCAGGCAAACCATACAAAGGCAAGACTCCTATATTTCAGAATGGCTAACTTCAGTAAAATGGGAGAAAAGGTCAGAGAAACCCTGAATCAGAAAAAGACAAGAAGGGGAGTTGAGTAGCAATGGGCACATATTAAAGAGATTATCATTAAGGTCAGTATGAGGAATAGAGGGAAGTGAAGGAGGAAACCACTCTGGTTTTCCAGGCCTGTAGCAGAAAGCATAAAGGCAAAAAGGGTGGCCTTTAGGAAATATATAAGGAAATGTGAAAGGAGGAAGAAATGGAGGAGTACCAGCATTGTGTAAAAGAGGCAGGAAGAGCAGTAAGGAGTACAAAAGTGCAAACTGAGGAGAGATTAGCTCAGTCAGTTAAGAAAGGGAATATGAAATTCTACAGGTAGTTTAGTAAAGAAAGACGTGGTGGGGGCATTGCAAAACTCAGGGGAGAAGGGGCACACCATAGGGGAAGATCAAGACAAGACATCAATTTTAAACAAATATTTCTGCTCAGTCGTCACAGTGGAAGGGGAGGGACAGGGACCACATTAGACAAAATAGGCACTAAAGAGGTATCCTTCCCCTGACAGCGACACCAATACAGTGACCTACATCGCTGCTGACAAAATTTACAGTTCGGCGACAGGTCACTGTATTGGTGTGCAACAGGGGCAGACTGTCTCTTAGTCCTGCACCCCCTTCCTGAATCAACTTTGACTTGAAGTTGATAATAATTAGAATGTAGGTGAGGGGGGCATGTAATCCGTTGCTGTGATGCTGGTCGATGAAACTGAACCAGCTTCGTAGAATCCACAGAAGGGTGGAGGTGTACACCTGTCTTTTTATGGAGGAGAGGGTACTAAAAGAGCTCACAAAGCTCAAAGTGGAGAAAGCCATGGGTCCAGATGGCATACATCTCAGGATCCTGAAATAACTACTGTAAGAATGGGTCTGGCAGCTCCACTGGCAGTCCTGTTCACTGAGACCCTAGGCACTTGCATAGTGCCCAAGGACTGGAGAAGGGCACATGTGGTCTGTCTTCACAACAGCGGCAGCAAAGAGGATGCTGGAAACTACAGACCAGTGAGTATCACATCAGTGGTCAGTAAGAACATGGAGACACCCCTTAAGGAAATAATTGTGGAACACATAGAATCCAGAGGGGAACAGGATCAGCGGCAATATGGATTCACAGCAGTAAGGTCCTGTCAAACAAATCGAATTTATTTTTTTGACTGGGTGACAAAGGCAGTGGACCAAGGTGGGGCAGTGGATGTTGCCTTCCTAGATTTCAGCAAAGCCTTTGATACCATTCCACTTAGAAGATTGGTTAACAAGCTGAGTAATCTGGGGTTGGACCACAAGGTGGTGAACCCAGTTAGTAACTGGCTGAATGACAGAAGACAGAGGGTAGTAGTAAATGGAACCCAGACTGAGGAGATGCAGGTGACCAGCGGAGAACCCCAGGGTTCAGTTTTGGGGCCAGTCATCTTCAGTGTCTTCATCAATGACGTTGCAGGAGGGCTGGAGTGGAAGGTTTGCCTCTTTGCAGATGACACCAAAATCTGTAACAGTGCTGATACTCCAGAGAGAGTGTTAAAAATGAGAAGAGACCTAGAGAATCTGGAAAGATGATCTGAAATGTGGAAATTGAAATTTAATGCAAAAATGTAAGATAATGCATGTGAGGAATAGAAACTCAGAGGAAAGCTATAGGATGGGGATAAGTGCTGTTAGTGACCAAGGAGGAAGGAGATTGAGGGGTCATTATCACTGATGACCTGAAGGCCACCAAGCAGGCAGCAAAGGCAGTAGGGGAGGCCAGTGGGATTCCAGGTTGTATTGAAAGGGGTATCACAAGTTGGAGAAGGGAGGTACTGGTTCCACTGTACAAAATGTTGGTGATCAATCATCTGGAGTACCGCATGCAGTTCTGGAGGCCACATCTTCGATAGCACATAAACTGTATGGAGACAGTACAGAAGAGGGTGACTAGGATGGTACAGAGGTTACAGCATAAAACCTACAGGGATAGGTTAAAGGACCTCAATATGAACACACTAGAACAGAGCAGGGGGACATGATTGGGGCATTCAAGTGCCTCAAAAGCATAAATAAGGTGAAAGGGTAAAGCATCTTCCAGTATAAAAAGAATACTAGAATGAGGTGTCACAACATGAGATTGGAGGGAGGTGATGCCACTAAGGAGAAATCTGAGGAAGTACTTTTTCACTGAGAGGGTGGTGGATGCATGGAATGGCCCTTTGCAGGGATTGGTGGGAGTGAGCACTGTGGTGGTATTCAAACATGCATGGGATAGGAATAAAAGTCAAAGTCATGTTTATTTATATAAAGCACTTTTCAGAATATCAGAGCGCTTGTACAGCAGAATCAAACAACTAAGCAATACTACAAACAGTAAACAAGTAAAATCTACAACAATCAATTAAAAATATCTAAAAAGGCTGACTCAAACAAATATGTTTTTAAGGCAGTCTTAAAAGTCTCAGTGGACAGGCACTCTTTAATCTGCCAAGGTAGAGAGTTCCATAGGGTCAGGACCATAAATGCAAAGGATCTCACTCCTGAGGTCTTCAAACGGAGTATGGGAACCTCTAGCAAAATCCCTCATCAGTGAAACAGTGCAGACAGAGTGGGCTGTAAGGATGCCAGAGGTCTTGTAAACATGGTTACTGTCCATGTAGGGCCTTGTAGGTCAGCAAACCAACATTGAATTTGATCTTCCACCATACTGGCAGCCAGTGCATTTTGTCGAGCACAGGCTTGATATGGTTAGATCAAGATAAGCCCATCAACAGCCTGGCAGCCATGTTCTGCACTAGCTGTAGGTGGTGGATGTCCACTCTCAGAAGCCCTAGTTAAAGAGTATTGCAGTAGTCAAAGTGAGAGGTCACAAAGGCATGGACCAGAGTAGGAAGGTCATCAGGTGGAACAAGGTGTTTTATCCAGGCAGTATTTCTCAGGTGGTAAAAAGAGGACTTGATGGCTGAATAAGGGGACCACAGGGATGAGAAGAAGTGGTTTAAGCAGGTGACCAACAATTGGTGCCAGCTGCCATTACAGGTAGGGGAAATGAGCAGACTGGATGGGCCTGGCAGTTCTTTTCTGCTGACAACTTCTATGTTTCTATGTTCTATGTTTCTGTTACACATGATCCAACAATGTAACTGGTCCTTTAAGATATATTTAAGATATAGATAGATAGATAGATAGATAGATAGATGGATAGATAGATAGATAGATAGATAGATAGATAGATAGATAGATAGATAGATGAGGGCTACCTGCTAGTATCATATTGACCTCTTGAGAAAGCATACAGATGCTAACTGTTAAAGTGTGTCAGCTGAACCTGTGTACCTGCATTGTTGCTGTCTTTGATCTGCACTTTTAAGACTGAATGCAAGTAGCCTTCCTGTGTTTAGTAGAATCCTTCACTGAAGCATCAGTCTGGTGTGAGTGCACATGGTTTCTTTTCACATCGCATTTTGTTTTACCACTGGCACCATGACTCCATTGAGAGGAGCTCTGTCTGCTTGACATGTTGCAGGAAGTTCAGATTCTTATCTCTTCATCTGTTCCATGTTGTCTGTCATACCCATCCTTTCCTCTGACCTCAAGTACTAGTAATTTCTCATACAGTACTACATGCCACCCAAATATTTCTTGGACCTGTTCCTCCCCTTCATGTCTCAGACTGCTAATCCAAACTAAGCCTCCTTCACTTTTATGGAACAGGCCCTCTTTCAGTATTGGGGAGTACCTAGTTAATATAATAGTATTCATTTTTATATCTGCTGGTGTAACCCCCTTATAAATGGGGGTTCCTAATGTGCCTTATGCCTGGTTGGTGATCGACATGAAGCCGCTTAAATGGGGATCCGTTGAGCGCTTTTTTTTTTAAGGCCTCCATATACTGCCCCTTTAAGGGCTGCCTGGTGCAGTCATACTTAGTTGAAATGGAAGAGGGTTTAAGTATTGCTATGCTCGAATCCCACCCGGGAAAATGGGTAAGCGCTCCCAGCTGCCATCGCTAGTGGTGCACAGGGGAGTTCTGATAGAGGATGTAAATGTTTGCGTAGAATACAGTAACATAATAATGATAATGTAGTTGTTCTAACCTGCCTTGCTCTGCAGCACAGACTGTTTTGATTGCCTCCTCCATTTTGGTCCAGAACTATTGAATTGGACCAATCAGTACCTTAGGACCATACAGAGCTGGCTGACCAATAGAGGATTTTTTTGTATTTGAGAAAGGGATTATGGGCTATGGCGCTTTTTCTGCACCACTGAGAGCCGGAGGAAGTGACTGGCATGTGCCGCAGAGCCAATGAAAACGGGTAGCGCCCGACCTGAAAGGAGTGCTCAGTGCTGCCAAGGGCAGATGCGTTGTGGCTGGTGAAGAGTGAGGAGCTTCTGTGATTCTGCACTGGGAAGTGTTCGCGCGGGAAGCGCTTGAAGGCCTGTGGCAGCTGTTTTTTCTCTGCGAGTGAGTTTTGCTCTAAAAACCGCTGGTGGGTGGTCAGAGGAGGCTGTGCCCTGTACAGCTACCCACCAGGCTCGACCTGCAGGAGGACTGGAGGATTTCCCGAGTTTCGTACCCACCAGGCTCAACCTGCAGGAGGACTGGAGGATTTCCCGAGTTTCGCTCATTTCGTGGGAAGGCTGAAGCTGCCGTTGCAGCCTTGTGGTGGTTGTGAGTCTGTGGGAGCCTTGGAAGCAGCTGCCTGGTGTGGTACCCCTCTGTTGCTGTTTGCCATATAAATGTGTGAGAAGGCTGGTGAATTTCAGGCTCCACCCTGGTAGCGTTGAAGGAATCGTTATTTGCTGGGGTTGTGAGTACTGATTCAGGGTAGCTCCCTGCAGAGTGTTTACGCAGTGGCTTCAGTGCATTATTATATTGCTGACTGCCTAATTAAACCTTCCTCCTATTCTGACCTGCTCAAGACTGTAATGTTTATCTGTGTTAAGGGCCCCAACCAGCTGCCACGTTTGGACTAGCCATTAGGGCTTGGGTACCCAAGGACAGTAAATCATAGGATTAGGTCTGTGCACAGAGCCCTAGGTATATAAGAATAGTGTAAGCCAATCAACCTGATTTTCCCCCCTTTCCCTTGTTATCTGCCCTTCTAATAAATCAGATTGCTGTTTTATAACTACACCCTGGCTGGCGTGTACTCTTTTGGCAAGCTGCTGCATGATGACTGTGATATAACTGTACCTTACTTTACAGGGGGTTCCCAGAGTGAGCTGGCATATATTATCCGTGGGGTAAGTGTACTGGTGGAAAGAATTGTTGGCACCCAGTATGAGTCACTAGTGGGACGGAAGGGGGGTTGCAGTAGCCCAGAGGGCTGTAACTGAGGTAGCCTTAACTGTACTAGCCCCGACCTCTGGGTGGAGGCACCCATCAATGGATCTGGGCCCCTTATCCTACCTCCGTGGGGGCAGACAGGAGTAGTAGCCTTAAGGGTAGTGCCCCCTCGGGGTTACACTTGCGAGTGCAGTGCACAAGAAACATGTTGAGGTAAGTAGAGCTTTGCAGAGGTGTGGCAATGTGCGGCCAATGCAACCCATGCTTTCTGGGGCCTGTCCCTCAGCTACCAATCACCCGAAAAACTGCCGATGACAGAAGTTTCAGAGAGAGTGCTAGACTTAAAATAAATGCATTGCTCCAATCAGGGACAGGTTTCAGCAGCAGTAGCTCCCCCACCCTCACAGCCAGGAACACAAAGGCAGCCGACAAGACTCTCCACCCATGAGCACTACGGTGCACAGTAATGCGCATGGGCACTGTTTCCTTCTTGTTGGCTGCTGCCCCGTGCCCCTGACTCTAGTGTGTCTTTCCTGGTGAAAGATTTGATTATTTAAAATGGTGAGTCCTACTTCCAGCCATACACTCCCAGGGAAAGACGACATATGGGTGCCCAATCTCATGTCAGCATATTTCTCCCTCATTAAGTGGCACACTGGGAGCTCACCCAAGTATGCCAAAATATGGCAGCTCCTGCCACCCACCACACAGTCCCCATAAGCCAGTATGAGGTGCTCAATCCCCTATGCCAGCATTCCCCCTTTAGTGTGTCTTTCCTGAATAAACAATTTCCCCTTTCTTTTCCAACACCAGGATGCTCACTCCGGTATCTTATGCACACCCCCCAGCCTGTCAACACCCCTTGCCAATATCAGGGTATTCAATCAGCGAGTCAGCCTCCCCCCTGCCCACCACTATTTTGGCACACTGGGAGCCTACCCCAGTGTGCCAAACTTTTGGTTTTAGTCTATAAATGGAGAAAACTGTCAATTTTTTTAAAACATCCTGATAAAAGGGCCCTCATTGTCTTCGTGGGCCCCATCCTCCATCCTCACCCTCCCTCTGTACACCCCCTCCCTGCACCTCCCCTCACCAATACTTACCTCTGGAGGTCCTGTACTGCAGTCATCTGTGGACCAGGAACATGTCTGAACTCTTCAAAGCCGATCACAAAATGAAGAAAATCATGGTAAGCTTTATAATGGCATTAATGGGGAGATCAACTTAGGTTGAAATCTCAGTCATTTTGGGGAGTTGTGGCCCCATATTTTCAACATGGGGTACTTGGGACCCCATCTCAGGAATGCTTGAATTTTCATTTTGTTTAAAGTCCTGAAAGGTGATTTCACAGTCTCTGTGTGGAAACACCTTTCGGGACCAATTAATGAAATGACAGTGCCACTATTCATGAGATGGGGTCCAAAAAAAGCCATGTTGCAAATTTGGTGGAAAAACTCTAAAGAATGGCTATGCTTTGAGCATGCATTTGGGCAGTTTCTACATATGCTAGCAACTTTGCCAATATTCTCAGTATTTTCACTCCAAATTTCCAACATTGCCATTTCTTCACACATCCTTATGAACAGTACAGCTGTCATTTTTTTCATCTGCCCAAAATGTGGTTTCGCACCTGTTTTGTGCAGAATGGCACAGTCGCTGTGTGAAATCAACTTTTGGGACAGATTAACAAAATCACAGTGCCACTGTTCATAAGGGGATATCCCAAAAATGGCATGTTGAAAAACTAGCAAAAAAATTCTCAAAAATGACTGCGTTATGAGTGTGCATTATCCAGTTTCGATGCATGCTCTTTACGTCACCAATTTTTCATATTTTCCCTCTAGGTTTTCAACATTGCTATTTTTTCACACCTCCTCATGAACAGTGCAGCTGTCTTTTTTCACATCCTACCCAAAATGTATTTTCATAGCTGTTGTGCTGAATGGTGCAGTCGCTGTGCGAAATCACTTTTGGGGATTAAGTAATGAAATGACAGTACCTCTATTCCTGAGGTGCAGTCCCAAAAAGCCCATGTTAAAAATTTGTAGTGAAAATACCAACAAATGCCCAGGGCATTAGGCATTTCAACTGTAACGCCTCACCAGGTAGAGACCGACAGGCATTGGGAGTGTGACTAGGGGCTGTCGAATGCTCATGCTTTTGTACCCCCACCCCCACCCTGCAACCAGTGACAGGCATCAAGGTGTGCCTTGGGATCTTCTGACCTAATGTTCACTTCATTCTCCTATACTGCACCCATCTCGGCTGATTTCCTTATGGAATGGGGTAAGCATAAGGACTGAAGACCCCAAAGCACACCATGACACCTGTCTATGTCTGCAGGGTAGGGTGGGGTGAGGTGGAATGGCATGATCTTTATGCCAGATGACCCAAAGCCACACACCCAATGCCTGTCAGTCTCTGCAAGATGGGGGTTGGCATTAGTTCAGTACTTCACTGCCATTCTTATTATGCAACTCTCTAACTGTTGCAGTACGAATGCCAATACCAGCAAGCTAACATTTGGCATTGACACATGCTTATTTCAGTAGCTACAGTAGTAATAGATTACATCCAAAAAAGCATAACACAATTGTAACATTATAACTCTTTCACTAAAATAACTATTTACTGTAATATATGGTTTTAGTTAGTATTGAATGACATTAGTTGTATTTCAATGGTCAAATTATTGCATACTTTACCTGCACCAGGTAAAAATATGACAAACCCTGGATTTACATTTATCTGGAATTCCAACTTTACTCCTTCAGAATTTGTGTCAAAAGAAAGAATTATGCCTTTATTTGCAAAAGGCACAAAATGAAAATAATACAAAGTAATATAGAGAATAATATATGGGGTGGTGTGTTTAATGAGATTTTACACACACCCGAGTTGTGGGATGCTACATAAACCCGAGGGCGAAGCCCAAGGGGTTTATAAAAAAGCATCCCACAACTAGGGTGTGTGTAAAATCTCATTAAACACACCACCTTATATTTCATTTTTTATAATTGCAGGAGTGCGCTTTTTCACCTCAGCAATTATAAAAAATTAAATTAGCTAATAGATTAGTGTTCAGGAAGCTGTGGACCAGTCTTGATTTTGCGTGGTCCACAGTCTTTATAATTATATGGCTGCACTTGTTGAAGAAAAAAGGAGGAGGATATTTAATTTAAAAAAACAAATGTGTAGACAGCTAGATTTTAGTTTTAATATAAACTTACCGCCGAGCGATGTCTGCAGCGTCCTTCTGGGCTTCGAGAGGCAGGGGCAGTCTGACATGGACTCTTCTGTGGTGTGAGGCTGACGGGAAAATGCTCGTTTTGTTTTAAAGTGGATTACTGTAGGAAAATAGTTAATTTTTTTTTTATGAACAGTTCGTTTCCACGAGGGACCAGGAAGTGTGCTGCGCTATTGGATTCTGTCACGGAGCGTGAACTTCAAAGAACAGTGAGTGAGGGATGGCTGTTCCGAAGGAAACTTGGCGCGTGTTTGCCGTTATAACCAGCCGAGCTGGTTATAACGGCAAATTATAACCGGGTTTCCCAATGGGAAAAAGCGCGCGTTGGTAATTATATAAAAGTAATATGCATTACTATGGTAGTTGCTACTTTTTAATTTAAGTAATATGTAAATGTAACTTATTTAAACTATTTGTGAGTAATTAGTAATTGTTGCTCATTACTATTTAAATGTAACATCACTAAAAATGCCCCCTCCATCGGGTCTCTTATTTCTGTACTAATTCCTTCACTTGACATATACTGCTACCTCTGTTTTTTTCTTTAGGAACACTGATGGGGGATCCCATGGTGATGATGATTCTGTATCCAGAAGTAGGAGATGGAGTAACAGAGCCAGGTCAAGAGTTTATCTTTGTTGTTGACCAGTCTGGGAGCATGAGTGAATGTGTTACAAGGAATTCCAGCCAAACTCGAATCCAGACTGCAAAGGTACTTGATGGAGAGGAGGAGAGAAAGAGATTTGGGAGCTAGGAATTGGATCTCTTTTGGTTCTGTCACAATATGAGCTCCAGAGAATACATTGTTTTTAAACAAAATGTTTACAAAGTACAGAACAATTATACTGCTGATGTGAAAATTAGTTTTAGTATCTGTTTATACCTTCTTCCAGAATTTTATGGTAAACCAACAAATGTGACAATATAGAAAAGAAGCAAATTAGGATGTAAAGGACAGAAAAAAAAGTAATGCATCAAAACGCTTTGTAACACAAATGCAAAGGTAAGAAAGAAACAGGGAAAGAAAGAAAAAAGAGGGAGAATAGAGTAAGAGAGCAGGAAAAGAGTGAAAGAAGAAGGAAGGAAAGAAAGGGAGAGTAGAGTAAGAAGAAAGAAAGAAAGAAAGAAAGAAAGAAAGAAAGAAAGAAAGAAAGAAAGAAAGAAAGAAAGAAAGAAATTGATTTATTTATGGAAAAATTATTTTCTAACTACATGAATTAGAACAGCCAGTTCAAATTCTGCATCATTTTTGTTGTAAGGAATGTAGCTTCAGAGCTTAGAATCTGTTTCAAACATGTATTCTCCTTCTGTGCTGGTTTTAAGCATCCACTGTTAGAGCTTTACTGTAGTTTCTGCTGAAGAGAACGATCATCCCAGGGTGCTTCCACCTATTTGACAGCTTAGTCCTAATAATGTTAGTCTTTTTAAAAGAGTTTTATATTTATTTTAAGGAGCTGCTCTCTCCTCAAATAAAAACTTTAAAAAGCACTATATTTCGGTAAAATTCATTTTGTATTTCATGCAGCTTCATGGAATTCTCCTCCCTATTATTTATTTCAAGGAGAGTTGCATGACAATAGCATCATTATTCTGTATACTTCATTCACTACTTGAAGTCATAACTCTCTCTTGTGCAATCATAATCTGTTGCCATGGTACTAAGTTTGACATCATAAACAGTGCATTATGACCTCAGATGGGGATTGAGCAACAAAAGCAGAAGAGCTCATAAGGAGCAAAGATTCTGTCTTCATACAGATTACATTACTTAGAAACACTGGCTAGCGGAAACAGAATTATTGTGAAATATGAGCTGATCTGAATTTAAATATTATGTTTTAAAAGGTTCTCCTAGATTCATCAGCTGCTCTTGAGTTTTTTAGATTTGTTCTCTATTTTGTTCTGTGTTTTACTACAAAACGTAAATCTTTTTACATGGTTATCTAATTTTTACAGGAACTAGGCCACAAAAGACACTGCACACAATGAATGTAGTTGAATTTTGGTTTAGTTATAAAATCCAGTAGCTCTCTTTTAAAGTTCTGATTTAAGGTGATTTTCCAAACCTAACGTACCACTTGCAGGATATGGTACCATAGGTCAGCAATAGTCTTTTTCTGACATTTTTTATATTTTTATTATCAGCCTGTATTTAGTTGGAAGGGATCATAGTTTGGCCCTGACAAGGTGGCAAAGCAAATCACTCCACTTCCTATTCATGTACATGCCCTTGCACTTAGGCAAATTATGACGTGCAGCAAGGGAGAGCATGGGGGCAGGCCCCATTAAAATGAATGGCAATCTATTTTCATTGCTATTTAATATATTATGATGATGAGCTGGGGATTAATGAAAGCTACCACTCAACTAACAATGGACTTATTAGTGAAGTGGTGGCCTGCATTAATCTCCAACTTGACATCCTAATATATTAAACAGTAATGAAAATAGACTCCCATTCATTTCAATAGGCACATACCTGCACTCTGCCTTGCTGCATACCATAACATACCTGAGTATGGGGGAGTGTACATGAATATGGAAGTAAAAGGAATTGGCTAGCAACTTTGTCAGGGCCAAACTGTGATCCCTTCCAACTAGAGATGCTGCAAATTTAAAATTTGCTAGCAAAGTGGCTGATTTTGCCGCATGGGGTAATCTGTGAATTTCTCCCATTTTAGCTCGTTTTTGCCAAGGCAAACTTTCACTTGTGGAAGGTGAAATTTTGCCTTGGTAGGTGAAATTTTGCATGCGGAAAAGTGAAATTTTACCTCAGAAGGCAAAACGTCACCCCTGAAACTGAATTTTGTCTTAGAAAGTGAAATTTCACCATATAAGGCATTAAAAGGTATCAAATCATTTGCTTCTGGAACCATATAAGGCACAATTTCGACTTTCCACAGGCAGAAGTTTGTCATTCTACAGGTGAAAGTTTGCCATTCCACAAGCAAAATTTATGATTTCGCTATGCGAAATGGGTGAAATTCATGGATTTCTCCACTTTGCCAGTTTTTGTCAATTCACCCACCTCTTCTTCCAACTAGATGCAGGCTGACAATAAAATATTAAAAATGCCAAAAATTGACTATCGCTGACCTAACTTACCAAATATGATAAAGATCTACTTTAGCTGCAGAAGATTAAACAAAACACTTTAAATAAATGTTCTTAAAGTGGTCTGCATGTTAGGCTGTTTACAGCTCAGCATATAAACAAAAAAGTCTCTTTGTGCCTCCTTTTGGTACAAAGGCAAATGAGTACTAAATAATTACAAAGCCTACCACCGAATACCTGGTCATAGTTACCAGTACTGAGGCATGTATTTGGAAAGTGACAAAATGTTATTCTTGTATCTATGTAAATATAATGATGAAAACTGCAAGGAAGAAAAAAATGAAACACAGTTTTTCCTAGATTCAAAAAATTTGTTAGCAGAAGATAAGGACCTCCCCCAAATAGTGCTATCTGAGTTGCTACAGGGGTGCTATCTTGTACCCCCTCTGATATCCAAGGTGCCTATGTGTTTATCCCATGCACACTTAAACCTCTGACTATATTTGCCCCACCACCTACACTGGGATGCTGTTCCAGTCATCCACCACCCTTTCCATAAAGAAGAACTTCTTCATGTTTCACCTGAATCTAACCTCCTCCAATTTTATATTGTGACCCTTAGTCTTAGAACAACATTTTCTCTGGAAAATACTCTCCTTCTGCACCTTGTTTATTCCCTAGAGATATCTGAATGTTTCTATCATATCCCCACCTCCTCCTGTCCTCCAGGGAGTACAAGTTTAACTCACTAAGCCTCTCTTCATAGAAATGTAAAAATACAGAAACATAGACTTGGATGGCAGATAAGGACTGTTTTGCTCACCCAGTCTACCCATTTCCCTACCTTTTGGATAAGCAGCAGATCCTAATTAACCAACAGCCTACTTCCTCCTACCCCCCCTCCCACTAGAATTGCATTATGTCTGTCACATGCATTCTAGAATTTCCCCACTGTTTTTGACCCCACTACTTCCTCTAGAATGCTGTTCCATGCATCCACCATCATCTCTGAGAAAAAAATACTTTCACACGTTGCCCCTGAGCCATTCCCTCTCAATTTTTTAATTGTGCCCCCTTGTTCTTGTACATCTCATTTTCTAAAAGATGCTACCCTCTTCGACTTTATTGATTCCTGTGAGGTACTTGAGTGTTTCTGTCATGTCCCCACTCTCCCTCTTTTCCTCTATGGTATACATATTAAGCTCCTTTAGTTTCTGTTCATATGGCTTCTGGCACAGATCCTGCACCATTTTAGTTGCCCTCCTCTGCACTGCCTCCATCATGTCTATTTTCTTGTGGAAATTGGGTCTTCAGAACTGCATGTAGTACTCCAGATGGAGTCTCACCAACTGTCTATACAGAGGAATAAAAACTTCTTGTTTTCTCCTGGTGATGCCTCTCCCTGTGCATCCTAGTAGTCCTCCAACCCTCCTCACTGCCTTCTCACATTGCTTGCCTACGTTTAGGTCATCTGATATGACTACCCCAGGTCCCATTCCATTTTTGTTGTATTTAGTACCTCCACACATTGTGTATTCTTTCCCTGGGTATTTGTTTCCCAGGTGAACTACTTTGCACTTTTTTTGCATTGAATCTAAGCTGCCATACTTTTGACCATTCCTCCAACCCTGCCAAGTCACTTCTCATCCTTTCCACTCCCCCTTATGTATCAACCCTGCTGCAGATCTTTGTGTAATTTGCAAAGAGACAGTACTTTTCCTTCTAGCCCCTCCACAATGTTACCTATAAAGACATTAAAGAGGACCAATCCCAGTACTGAACCGTGTGTTACCCCACTAGTAACCCCCTCTCCTTAGAAACATATAAACATAGAATTTGATGGCAGATAAGGACCACTTGGCCCACCTGTTTACTATTGACTATGGACTCTGTTTACTATTACCCTCTGTGTCCTGTTGTCCTTCCAATTTTTCTACTATGTTTACCAGCCTGGGACACACCTCCAGGCTGGCTGACGTGTTTATTAATCTTTTGTGTGGGACTGTGTCTAATGCCTTGTTAAAGTCTAGGTAGACCACATCCACAGCCCATCCCTGGTATACTAGTTTGGTCACCCAATCAAAGAAATCTATTAGATTCATCTGACATGACCTCCCCTTGGTGAATCCATGCTGCCTTGGATCCTGTGCCCTGTTGACCTCTAGGTACTCAACAATTTTTTCAGAAGTGATTCCATAATTTTCTCTACCACTGAGGTCAAACTAACAGGTATGCAGTTTCCTGCCTCTGCCTTTCTCACATTTTTGTGGAGGGGCAATAACATCTGCCTTGCTCCAGTCCTCAGTTACCATACAGTTATGAAGCAAAGCAGTCATGCAGCTCAGAATAAGACCATGTTAACTAAAAGTATAGTGAAAAGATGCACATTTTTATTTTTAAATAAGTAAATTAATTCAATAGCAGCCAAAAGATCACCAAATTGCAAATAGCCAGTTAAAAAATTCACCAACATTTCACGTTATGCCAACACTTTGTCACCATCCTCCCATGATTTGTTAAAAAGAGTAATCAAAGGCATCGCTAATTCTCCCTTTAGTTCTTTTAGAATTCTGGGGTGAATCCCATCAGGACCCATAGCTTTGTCCTCTTTGAGTTTTAGGAATTCTTTCAGGACCCTTTCTTCTGTGAATGGACTGGTATTGACCCCCCCCCATTCAGAGTGTTTCTAATGATTGGTTTAGGCACCTTCCCTTATTTTGTGAATGCTGATCAAAAGTATTCATTCAATATCTCTGTGTTTTCACTGTCACCATCTGCCCACCTACCCTTCCCTTTATTGAGCCTCACTATCCCTCCCTTGGTCATTTTTTTGCTCCCTAATGTACATATAAATGTTTTTCCCCCTTCTTAACTGAGTTGGCTATCTTTTTCTCTGTTTGGGCCTTTGCAATTCTGACTGCCTTCCCTGCTTCCTTCTGCATTAACTGATACCGTTATCTGTCCTGCTCCCTCTGTGATTCCTTATATTTCCTGAATGCCGTCTTTTTCTCCCTAACCTTCCCTGCCACCTCTTTTGAGAATATTTTTGTTTTGTTTGTTTCACACACAGGCTTGTTGCCTCTGTGATGGGTGTTTTGATTTTCCCCCATTGTTCTTCCACCCCTCCTTCCTGCCCATTTGCTAATGCATTCCTTATGCACTCTCCCATTTTGCCAACGTCAGCCCTTGTAAAGTCTAGTACCCTCACTTTTGTATGGTTTGACTCTATGGTTGTGTTTATTGTGAATGACACTGTTTGGTTGTCACTTGTTTCCAGATGTCTACCTAATTCTGAGTCCAAGATCCTCTCTTTGTCCCCATTTGAAAGGTCTTCTGATGTAGGACCTGCACCATTTTGGTTGCCCTACTCTGCACCGGCTCTGTCCTTTCAAAGGTAGTGCCTCCAGAACTGCACAGAGTATTCAAGGTTGCCGCCCCACCAATGAAATTTACAGGGGAAGTATTACCTCCCTCCTGCTGGTGATACCCCTCCATGTGCATCCAAGCATTTGGTTAGCCTTTACCACTGCCTTCCCACACTGCTTTGCCAGCTTGAGGTCATTGGTAATGATGATTCCCAGGTCTCTCTCTCTCTCTTGCTATGTAACCTCTAATACTTCTGTCCTAAGTGTGTACTCCACCCCAGGGTTCCTGTGTCTCAAGTGCATAACCTTGCACTTCTTTGTTTAGAATCAAAGTTGCCACCTTCTTGACCATTCTTTTAAATTTTCTAGGTCCTCCCTCATCCTTTCTACTCCACTCTTGTGTGTCCACCCTGTTGCAGATCTTTGTGTCATTTGCAAGCAGGCTTACCCTCCCTCCCAGTCCCTTTGTCATGTCACTAAAGTAGATATTAAAGAATATTGGGCTCAACACCAACCCAAGTGGTACCCAACTAGTCACTCTCCCCTCCACAGAGTGCACCCCATTTATCACCATTCTTTGGCTCCTGTGCCTAAGCCAATTTGCCAGCCATTTTATTATTTTATCTTCTACCATGAGGCTGTTTAGTTTCATTACCAACCTTTTATGGGCGATGGTGTTGAAAGCTTTGGCCATGTCCACCGCCCTACCCTGGTCCACTACCCTGGTTACCGCATTGAAAAACTCTATTCAGTTGGTCTGACAGCACCTCCCCACTTTGAACCCTACTGATGTTTGGCTAACTGGCCTGTAATTTCCTTACTCCTCAATACTACCCTCCTCGTGGTTCACAACAATGTCTGCACTCCTCCAGTCTCTCAGTACCTGCCCAATTTTCACAGTCCTGTTGAACAGGGCTGCCAGGAGCTCAGCCAGTACCTCTCTGAGCTCCCTCAGCAGCATGAGGAGCACTGCATCAGGGCCCATGGCCTTGTTCACATTTAGCTTGAACAAGGGTTGAAGCATACAGCAGCTTCATAACATTTCATAGACACCCATCATTATAATCCCAACGTTACAATCACAATTTATGGTTGACTACTTAGCTATACATTGTCATAGGGATTGAAACTATCTTGTCAGACAGCTGTGGCAAAGCAGTATATCCTATGTGGGTTATATCTCAATGGCAACTAACTGGTTATCACTTGTTCTTGAATACCCACATTCTCCTTACAGTCTTAGAGAAGAGCTTCATAGCAGGAACCTGTTAAGTTATATGGTCTTTTGCAACGGTGCCCACATTTTTATGAAGGTCTTTTATTCTCCATTGGCTATGAGGTGGGCTCTGTCCAGTTTTAAACACAGCAGCAGATTGTTTGACCAAAGGGCCACTGATAGGGATGTCAAAGCTAAGCCAGTGTTGAACAGTTGTCTTTCTGGCATTCACGAAAGCTAGTGTCCACAACCCTCTCAGATCAGCAGGTCAATAAGACAAGGGGCCTGCCCTAGAAGGAACTCCATATGTGTGATCATTTAAAACCCCCTCCATTATTGTGTGGATTTCATGCCAGAATGGTGCCACCTTAGGGCACATCAGTGTCATTTGTATGCAATCTCCCACTTCTGCAGAGTATTTTGGCACTGTGCTGATTTGTTTGGGAATATCTTATGGCTCCTATCTGGGGTGATATATGCTCTCTATATAAAGTTGGATTTGTCTAAGTTTAGTGCTGTGAGTACAGTAGGCAAAGTGCTGTGTTACAGATCTCGATTGCTCGGGGGTAACTACTTCCCACAGATCTTCCTCCCAATTGATGAAGATCGAGGGGAGGGGGAAATTCATGCTCAGTGTGTTTATAAATGTGGGAGAGAGGGTTTTGTTGTGGGAAGGGCCTATGAAACACTTTCACTATGGTTGTGGAGTCAACCCATATCAATCTTGAGTGTACTCCTCAAGTTAACACATGTTCAAATCCAACACCAGGAGCTTGTGAAATAAGATGGTGGACTTAGAGGACGTCATGGGGGATGAAGGACTGGACACAGAAGAAATAAGATGGTGGACTTAGAGGCCATCATGGGGGATGCAGGACTGGACACAGTATTGATAAACGAGACTTGGTGGACAGAACATCACACTTGGGAGACAGCTATCCCTGGCCACAGGCTGTTTAGAAGGGACAGGACAGGTGGATGGGGGTCTCGCAATTTATCAAGGAAGACATAAGGGTAACTGATGGCCAGGGAAGACATGGGGAGACAGGGCTTTTGTGGGTAACACTGGACAAAAGGACAGGGTAATCCTTGAGTCTGGGGTGGTATCCAGACTGCCTATGAAACAGGAGGAAGAGTATAGACAGCTGATACAGGCTGTCATATGGATGGCTCTCAAAGAAGAATTACTTCTGGTGGGGACCTTAGCCTCCCAGACATGGACTGGACCATCTCAGATGCAGTATCAGCTAGAAGCAAGGATATATTGGAGGCAGTGCAAGGAGTGTTCTTGCAACAGCTGGTCAGGGAGTCAACAAGTGGCAGTAACCTGTTGCATGTGGTTCTGACAAATGGGGAGAGTGTGGAGGAGGTGGAGGTGGGACAACATAATGGCAACAGTGACCACAGGATGGTAAGCTTCAGGGTAAGGACAGGAAGGGAGGCAAACCAAACCAGCACAACAGTTATGGACTTCAGGAGCACAGACTTCCACAAGATGAGAAGGATAATGAGGAATGAGATGGCGGGAATGGAGAATATAAGTGATGTAGAGAAGTTATGGGAAACTATTAAAGGTGGGGTGCTGAAAACAATGCAAATGTACATAAAGAAAGTAAGGAAGAGCAGAAAGAGGAGGAGACCACTTTGGTTTACAAAGCAGGTGGCAAGAGTGGTTGGGGACAGGAAGAGGGCTTTCAGAAAATATATGAGGACACAAAGGGAGGAAGGCAGGGAGGCTTATAGGGAGGAGAGGAGGCTAGCAGAGCAATAGATAAGGAGGGCAGAAGCAGACATTGAGGAGAGAATTGCTAAGCAAGCCAAAAAGGGTACAAAACATTTTTTAGATATGTTCATGCAAAAAGGAAGGCTAGTCAGAGGATTCCAAGGCTGAGGGGGGAAGGATGGATAAAACTGGAAGGGGACTGAAAAAGCAGAAGAGCTGAACAAGTACTTTTGCTCCTTATTAACAGAAAAGGAGGAGAAGGGGGTCCACACTTAGAGGAAGGGTGAAGGAGGACAAAAGGGTGGATCTGAGCCCATTCAGTGTGGAAAGAGTTAGGGAGGAACTAGCAGGTGGAAGGTGGCTAAAACAATGGGTCTGGATGGGCTACACCTGAGGGTGATCCAGCATCTGGGAGAAGAGTTTGCTGCCCCACTGCAAGGTTATTCAACTTGTCTCTGGTCTCTGGAAGAGGGTGAACATGGTGCCACTGCACGAAGGGGTGGTAGGGAGGTGACAGAGAACTATGATCTGGTCAGTCTCACCTCAGTGGTGCAGAAGGTCATGGAGGCAATCATAAAGGAGAGGGTAGTGGACTACCTGGAGGATAGTGGCTTGCAGGATGATAGGCTGCATGGTTTCATGAAAGGGGGGTCATGCCAGACATATTTAACTAAGTTCTTTGATTGGGTAACATATTAAGTATATGGAGCTGGAGAAGGAACTGGGGATTATAGTATCATGTAACCTTAAGGTGGGGAACCAATGTAACAGGGCTGAGGGGAAGGCAAATGGAATGCTGGCATGCATTGGCAGAGGCATCACCAGCAGAAGGGGGAAAGGTACTGATTCCCCTTTATAAAGCCATGATAAGACCGCACCTGGAGTACGGAGTCCAGTTCTGGAGGCCACATCTATGAAAAGACATAGACAAGATTGAGAGAGTTCAGAGAAGGGTAACCAGGATGGTGCAGGGTATGTAGGGGAAGATTTATGAGCAGTGACATAAGGGACTGGATCTGTAAACACTGGAGACCAGAAGGGAGAGAGAGGGCATGACAGAACTTTAAATATGTCAAGAGTATCAACAAAGTAAAGGCACAGTGTTTACTTAAAAGGAAGGAAGGGGCTGTAACTAGAGGGCATAGCCTAAGACTGCGGGGGGGGGGGAGATACAGAGGCAATATGGGCTGGCAGTATAGCTCAGGTGCTAGAGTAATGAGCTGTGAACAAGCTTGGTACATCCTGCAGACCAGACCTTGGTTTGATTCTCACAACTTCCACTTGCATACTGTGTGACTGAGCAAGTTACTTAACTGCCTAGTGCTCCCAGGTCACCCCTGAAAATAGGCACTTGTGCCTTGTGAGCCTTACCTGGTTACAAAAGACTAAAATCAATAATATAAATAAATAAACAAAAAAACAATGTGAGGGGGCAATTTTTTAAGGAGAGAGTGATAGAAGCATGGAACAGGCTTCCAGAGGATGTAGTGGGGCTGATACAGTGTAGAGATTAAAGAAAGCATGGGACAGGCATATGGAGCTGAATAGCGGAGGGGGGGAAGGTCCAGAGGGGGATGAGTAATGGTGGGTAAGGGGCAGACTGGATGGGCCAGTGGGTCCTATTCTGCCACCAAGTTTCTATGATTCTATGAAGTCTGGGGTAAACAAAGAGATGTTCAGGAGCAGGCCATACTTCTCCCAGAGGTCCAGGAATGTTCTCATGACCCCCCCTCCCATGAAACAACTGATTTAGGTGCTCAATGCCCCTGTTTTGTCTGTGCATCTCCACTATGTAGTAAGTTTGACCCATAAAGACTACTGTGGAATTTATATGTGGAGAGACACCAGGTTGAGATGCCATTCATATGTGCACATGACTCATATAGCAGCTGTTGTCCTTGTAAAGTAATTGCTGAGTTCAGAGGACTTCATTTTCTGTAAGTTCAGTGCCAACAACTCCACTTTTAATTCAGCCCCCAGCTCCTCCTCCTCCTCCTCCGTGGTTATCCCCACTAGTAGTTCCATCCCCAGCTCTTCTCCTCCAGGGTCAGCCAGGTGGGTCCTCGTCCCTCTGTTCCTGCTGGAACGCAGGCTGCACAGTCCAAAAATATAGTTACAAAACTGGGCTAGGGATCCACCTTCCTCACTGACCAATAGCTGGAGTATCTACATCTTTATTGAGCTGGCTTACTCCTCCAGAGAAAGGCATGTATGATAGATTCTGACTTCTTAAAAAACAATACAGGTAACCTGATGGACAGGGCCAGAAGGAGTTAGAGATACTTAAGGAGGAGGCACATTTTCATCACATTGATCCTCCCCAACAGAGACAGTGGCAGGGTCCCATCTGGTGCAGTTGTCTTTAATGTTGTTCAGTAGGGGAACAAAGTTCAGGTTATGCAGATGACTGAAAGCAACTGGTAGACATACTCCTAAATACTTTAATTTATTTACCACCTGAAGCCTAATGGCATTGGACCCAAGCTGCTCCTTGTGCACCTTACCCACTGGTAGCAACACAATCTGTATCCAATTCATGATGGGACCTATGCACAATTGGTGAAGAGTGGCTACACGTGCGTATCTGGGTGAGTAGCCACCCCACACCCACTGCTCCCCCTGTGTGGTATGCACAAAGGGGGTGCACACAGACCCACCACACCTGATCCCCCACGTCTGTGGACAGCTCCACGCTCGGGGCATGCCAGCACTATGCAGTGTTCACTAACCAGCATAATGCTGTCCACATGGGTGCATAGTGTGACATAGGGTATGACTGAGAGACCCTGCCATATCCACTACAAGCCCCCATGAACACTGGCATCTGGTAGATTGGGGACCGGGACATGGCACACCATGCTGCCCCTGACCACTGGGCAGCAGGGGCAGCTGGATGGGTGAACACCAAGAAAGTACAAGTGCGGTGGCACCAGAATCAGAGGGTGTCACATGGGTCCAGGTACATGCTATCACATGCACAGCCCTGGACCCACACCACCCTATGTATGGGATCCACTATAGGTCCTTGGGGGGGCATCCCATTCGATACCCACCCAAGATGCCGACTCCTCCTCTGGCCAGCCTGTGAAGTCCTGCGTGCCGGGGGGGAGGAGCCGTGGACAGGTGGCTGGCATTGGTGAATGCTGGTATGGGCACACTCTCCACGATCATTCATAGCGGCCATTGTGAGACAGCAGTTTCCCATATTCCTGCAGCAGTACATGAGTTGCAGGAATCCCCTTTGCCAGCATTTGGAAGGTACTGTACAGAAGCAAACTGACTGCAAACAGTACAACTTTATGTTCAGCCCCCCCCCCATCCAGTGGCTCCAAGGATAGCACATACAGAGATGGGGAAACAGGGCACCTCTGCCTTATGCCACTTGCTATCTCAAAGAAAAGAGTCAGCTAGTCGTTTAGTAAGATATGCGCTGCGGGTTTTCATTAAAGTTAGGCAATCCAAGCTATGATCTGGTTTCCTGCTCTGTCACTTCAAGGTCTCAAACATGTACCCACACTCCACATGGTCAAATAACTTTTCAGCATCCAGGGCAAGGACAGCTGCTCCATCCCACCCAACCCCACCATTTTCCCTCAGTGATGTATGATGTTGGGGGGTTGCTTTACATTAACATATTAACGTATTAAAATGCCAGCAGATTAGGCCACATGGTATATCAAGTGTGCTCAAGAATCTGTACCCTTAATGAGTACTGTAATCACCTTTCCTCCCTCAGAATTTCCACATTCCCCTCCAGAGTTCCCCCACAAGAGATGGCATTACTCAGCTTTACCCTCTTCCTGTACCTGTCCCAGCTTCTCTTGAACCCTTCCACCGTGGTTACCTCCACTAACTCCTCAGGGAGTGCATTCCATGGTTCCATCACCTTCTCAGTGAAGTATTGCCTCCTTCTCTCCCCCCTGAGCCACCCCAGCCTCCAACTATGCCCCTAGTAGCCCCTCCCACCTTCTTCTGAAAGACTTTATCCAGGCCTACCTCATATACCCCTTTTAGATACTAGAAGACCTCAATCATATCCCCCCCGCCATCTCTCCTCTCCTCCAGTGAGTATAGGCTGAGCTCCTCCATTTTCTATTCATATGGCCTATCACCCAGACCCAGTATCATTTCGGTTGCCCTCCTCTGCACCCTCTCCAATGTATTTCTTTAGGTGTGGATGCCAAACTGCATGCAATACTCAAGGTGTGGCCTAACCAGACAATTATACAGAGGCAGAATCACATCTCTGCTCCATGAGGTAATCCCCCTGGCAATGCAGCCCAGCATGTTATTTGCCTTGGCTGCAGCCCTCCTACATTGCTCAGAATTGTTCATCTTGGTATCAACAACCACCCCCAGATCCTTTCCTCCACTCAAAGCCTGCAATATATCCCCACCCAGGGTGTACACTTGGCCTGGGTTCCACTTCACCAGAGCATCCTGGTCCACCTGCAGGGCTACACTACCCTCCTCCCCATCCACCAATGCCCGTAGCTTTGAGTAATCTGCAAAAAGGCTCATTTTGCTCCTGATACCTACTCTGATGTCAGAGATGTAAGCGTTGAACATGAGTGGCCTCAGGACTGATCCCTGTGGTGCCCCGCTAATTACTCTTCTGGAAGTTGAGACCCCCACCACCACCACCACCTTCTGAGTACATGCAGATAGCCAATGTCTAATCTATGTAATCATCCATAACCAAATCCCATTCTTCTCCACTTAACCAGCAGCCTAGTGTGAGGTACCGAGTCAAACACCTTGCTGAAGTCTAGAAAGAGAACATCCACTGACCTAGCCTGATCAAGCACCAACGTCACCCAGTCGTAGAACTCCACTAGGTTAGTCTGACACAATCTGCCCAGGATGAAGCCATGCTGGTGAACATCCAGGTGTCCCCATTCAACCAAGGTCACCCACAGCCTCTCCTTACGATGGCCTCCATCAACCTGCCCACCACCAATGTTGGGCTGACAGACCTGTAGTTACTAGGTTCCTCCCTCGAATCACCCTTGTGGATGGGTACAATGTGTGCCACCCTCCAATCATGGGGCACCCTACCCGTCTGTAGGGAAACAGTAAAAAGGTCTGCTAGGGGTGCAGCCAGGACATCTGCCAGTTCCCATAGCACCCTAGGATGAATTCCATCCAAGCCTGGAGTTTTCTCCTTTTTTAGGGTCTTGAGGGCCTCCCACACCCTGCTGACAGGGATTTCCATGTCCGAGGCTCCCGCCTTCTCATTGCATTCTGCCTACCACACCCCATACTGTGTAGCTCCCTCAGCCCCCCCCATTTACCGGGTTTTCAGCACCTGTGACCTCCTCCACTTCTGCCCTTAGCGCCCTCCTTCACTGCTCCCCCATCTCATCCCTAGTGAAGACCAATGCAAAGTACTAGTTTAGCACCTCTGCTTGTTCTCCTGCCCCATCTACCCATCCACTACCTGACTTCAACCTACTAATCCAGCACACTATGTGCCTCTATATCATTTGTTCCTAGGTGCACTAAGATGTCTGGGGAACCTCCACATTCCTGTGCCATGAATAAATGAGATGCTTTGCCATATACATTGTCAAGCTGGAAATACTCTTGACCCTAACCGCACAGGCTTTATCCCCACCCTGCCCATCTCACTGAATATCCTTGATCATGGAATCCCCCAAAAGGAGCACCCTTATCCACTCTGTGTCCTTTGGCCCACCTCCTTTGTTGTCCACCCCCTCAACCCCTACCTCATCCACTACCCTGGCCCTGCCTTCCAACCGGGTAATGGCTAGCTCCACTGCCTGAGTGCCACTCATGGCCCCATTCCTCCTGTCCCTTCTTTTCACCCTTACAGACCCTCCCCACTTTGCTTACCCTTCCTCACCCATTCCCTTAGCTGCTCCAACCGGTCCATGCAATCCCCACTTCAGAGTCACTCTGAACAACCCAACTAGTACCACAATGTACGAATGCCAGCCCATTGATGATCTCAATTCCTCTCTTACTTCCTCAACTTCAGCTGTCCTACACTTCCCAACAATATATACCTGCTGGTCCCTCAGGTCTCCCTCTCCCTTCTGACTGAACCCTCCACCTCCTCACGTACAGCCCCCCCCACCTCCTCATGTACAGCCCCTCTTATGCCATCTTCCCTACCTGCATATGTCATGACTCCACCTGCATTCTTGGAGCCCCCACTCGACCTTCCCTGGCTGTCACATTAGCACACTTTCCACTGCTGATCAAACTGCGTGCCCCCACTATGTCACTGTGAAAGTTAACAATCCCACTCCTCCAGTCGGCTGGGCTGACAGCACCTCATGCCCCATGCATGTTCTTTTGCAGAGCCCTCTGCCTGCCCCCCACCCCCACTGGCCTGGTCAACTTTCATGCTCACCCCCCCCAGCACCCCCTTATCCACCTCTGCTGGTCTGACTTCACCTTCAGCTCCCTGAGCATCATTTTGCCCAGTCCAGTGCCTGCTCCTCCTGCTTTTCTGGCCAGCCATCTTGCCCAACTCACCCTCCACCCCTTGAGCCCCTGCTACTCCAGTTACACCTTCCTTCTCATCATTCATCAATAGTAGAGGCTCGAATCTGTTCTTAATCTCCAAGCTACAATGTTATTTCTGGCTGCCAGTACACCCCCCGAAAATACTTGTATCCTTCAGTGCAGCCCCTGGCCCTTTGCTCCCGGTCATGTGCCAGCCTTTTTGGCAGATTCTGCCTTTTGACCCCTTCCCCATGCCTGAGCCCTCTTGTGCTCCCCATGCACCTTCTCCTGCCCCTCCTCTACTGTTCCTGTAGTTAACCCCAGGTGCAGGCCCTATTTTGTCTGCCCCATGACTTCTCCCCCAGCCCTAACCCCTCTTCCCCTATATGTACAGCTTCCTCCCTCACCATCCCACCCACCTAGATATCTCCTTAACCACCTGACCTCCTCCCTTAACTGCATCAACTGGCAACAAACCATACATCCCCCCATCCTCCAAGCCAAGGCCAGGACCATGGCCATCCCACAGCCAGTACAGCCCACCACCCCACCACCCTACCAAAGATGCTGGCCCTAGGGGAATGTGGCCCCTGCCTTATCCTCATCCCCTGATTATTTGTCAAGTAAGGTATAGGTCTCAACAGAAGATCTGAGCTGGGCTTCACCATGCACCCAGTGAGAACACTGAGTTAATTTCAATGTGTGGTGATCCATGGTGGTCTGGGCAAAGGTTGCATGGTTCTCTTGATTTCCTCCTGGAGGTAGAATTCTTGCAGGAAGTAGCTGATTTCTTCACCAGTGAAACATTGGAGGACCCTTGGTGTCTAGTCCTGGGGGACTTCAATGTTTGGGCCAACGACAAATCATCTGGATTGGGTCATCACTTCCTCCAGATGATGGCATCTCTGGGCCTGTCGCAAGAGGTTTTAGCCGTGACTCACCAGGGGTCCACATTTTGGACTTGGTCTTCTCGCTAGGGCTTGAGATTGATAATCTCAAGCCTGATCGGGTCATTTGGTCCTATCATTGCATGGTGGAGTTCTTGCTCAGAGCCCCCCATGAGCCCTCCCCCTGCAGAGATGGATAGCTACCGCCGTTTGAGGGGTTTGACCCCGGAGGGTTTTCTGGTGGTAATTGATCTATCTAGTGTGGGCAGTGCGTGCATGAAAAGTGTGGGTGAAGCAGTTGCTGCCTATAATGGGGCGATGTCTGGGGCACTAGAATCCCTTCTACTAGTCCGTGTAGGACCCAGAGCCTCTCACTTGAGGTCCCCTTGGTTTGATGGGGAGCTCAAGATGATGAAGATCAAGGGCCAGAGATTAGAACACTGCTGGAAGAAGACTGGTCTGGAGATGGACAGGCTGGCCCTGCGTGCACACTATCTAGTATACCAGGGGGCAATCAACCATAAAAAGGAAGTGTTCATGTCCAGGAAGATTGCTGCTGGGAAGAACCGACCAGCTATGTTTTTTCAGACTAAGGACAGGCTATTGCATCCAGCCTGTCTACAGCCAAAGAAGGCATTCTCTGATTCATTATGCAATGATTTTGCTCAGTTCTTCTCGGACAGAGTGTCCTCCATTAGGCATGGGATTCTGCCAGTGAGCCACAGTGTGGCTGACAGTGGTCACTCAGATTGTCTGAGGTGCATGCCACCTAATTGGGGGCAGTTTAAACCAGTGGAGATGGACAAGGTTGTTGTGGTTGTCTTGAGGCTGAAGCACACATATTGTGAACTGGACTCAGTGCCAACACGTCTCTTAATGGAATGTGTTGACGCTGTTGACCTGGTGTTCACCTTGATTGTCTGGTGCTCTTTCTTGGAGGAGGTCTTCCTAGATGCCTTGAAGGAGGCATTGGTGAGACCCCTTCTTAAAAAGCTATCTTTAGACCCTGACATCATGGTGAATTACTGTCCTGTCTCCAACCTGCCATTTCTATGTAAGGTTGTAGAGAAGACTGTGGTGTGGCAGCTTAGAGAACACCTAGAGGCCTTTGACATCCATGAGTCTCTCCAGTCTGGGTTTCCTGCTGGGCATTGTACAGAAACCCCATTAGTTCAGATACATAATGATCTCCTCAGGGCAAGGGATCAAGGTGAGGGGACAATTCTCATTCTCCTTGATCTGTCCTTAGCTTTTGACACTGTAGACCACTGTGGTTACTCAGCTGCCTGAGGGAATTTTGTGAACCCACCAGCATGGTCATCTGCTGCTTTGAGTCCTATCTCAAAAATAGGAAGCAAAGGGTGGTAATAGGGAATTTCTCCTCCTCCTCCCCAAGCTTTCTGTCTTGTAGAGTACCTCAGGGTTCAGTCTTGCCACAGATGTTGTTTGCCATGTACATGCTGTCCCTAGGGGGTATTGTTAGGAAGTAGAGTTTGGAGTTTCATTGCTATGCTGATGATACCCAGTTGTATCTATTCTTTGCCCCAGGACTTCCAGTGAGGTGGATGTACTTAACAACTGCCTGGCCAAAATTACTGACTGGATGGCCTCCAGCTGGGTGCAACTTAACCCCGATAAGGTGGAGGTACAGGTGGTGGAGTCAAATAGGATATATGATAGGATGACCTTGGGCACAGAGACTGGATTATTCCTAGGATCTATGCGATTAAAGACTTCCTCTGGGGTGTATGACCTCAGTGTACTTCTTCACAGCAGATTAACATTTGAAGCTCAGGTGTTGTCCATTATCCAGTCCAGCTTTTTCCATCTGAGGAATATCACAGGGATCAAGCAATTGGTTCCACCCATGGACCTCCCCACCATAGTGTGTGCATTGGTGACATCTAGGCTTTACTACTGTAACGCATTCTACCTCTGTGTCTCTGGAGGCACCCTCCATCAACTGCAGCTGGTGCAGAATGCAGCTGCCAGATTGTTGACTGGACAGTCTACACACTGTCGCGTCACCCCGGTGCTGCGCGATCTGCACTGGCTGCCAGTTCGATGGAGGGTTCTCTTTAAGGTGGGCTTTCTTACCTTTAAGGCCCTACTTGGACTCGGCCCTGGCTACCCCTTTGGACTTTCTTATATCTGCTGGCCCTATCCGCCCTCTCCAGTCCTCCTCTAGGGGCCTTCTTGCAATTCCTAGGACAAAGCTAAGATCTACTGGTGACAGAGCCTTTAGTGTCGCCGGCCCCATTCTGTGGAATTTGCTTCCTCCATCAGTAAGGGGGGGCCTCTTCAGTGGAGGTGTTCAATGCCCACCTCAACGCTTTCTTGTTTAGCCTAACATTCACAGACACTGTTTGGTAGATAATGTATGGATTATTTATTTATTAGCATTGAACCCTACAGACAATTCAGACATTCTTAATAATACAATATGAAGTTGTTTTTTTATTCAATACACTTTATTGACATTACAGAGAATGATTGTTCCTTGACAATTCTACATACGCTTGATACCAATTTGCATTGAATAGTAACTGTATGTAACAGCGATGGAAATAACATTCCCCATAAAGTCTTTTAACTTTCCAACCATTCCACTCTATTCATCCTTCTCTTTAAGGGTGATCCCCTCCCCTCCCCCAGCATCTACCCCCACAGGAGAGCCACACAATTTCCTTAAAAATTAAATTAAAATAAAGTAGAATAAAGTAAAATAAGGGGCTTGGGAAGTACAGTTAGCCCATTCTTTGAGGTTTCTATGGCTTCCAGGTCATCAAGACTGCCTCTAGCAATCCCCATTTAGTATTATAGGATTGTATCTTGTTATTCATTTTTGCTATGTGTAATTCTAATTGCAGTGCCATCATAACTTCACTATACCATTCAACCACCGATGGTGTCTTAACCTCTTTCCAGTGCCTAAGAATAACTGACTTTGCCGCTGCCGATATAATAACCATAAAAGCTTTTCTTTGTATACCCAAATCACTGGGGAACACATTTAACAAACATACCTCTGGCATAAAAAAAAGGCTCTAGCCCAAATACTGATTGCACTGATTTACTGATAGAGCTCCAAAAGGGGCGAACTGTGGCGCAGGTCCATAGAACATGATATAAATCACCCTCTCCGGACCCACACTTGTTATATCTGGGCAGTTCTAATTTTCCCATTTTGTGTAATTTAGAGGGAGTATAATATAAATTATCTATAATATTAAATTGCTGCAGCTTATATCGATCCTGTCTAATATATTTGCTACCATTTTTCCATACTTTCTCTCATACTTTTTCCTCTTCACTCTTTAATCTCTGTTTCCAATATTCACCAATTTTAGTGGAGTTCCATTTATCTCTAGTCTGAAACTCATGGTATATTTTGGACACTGGATGCTTTTGTTTTGCAATCTTTAGAAGAGAAGACAGCTCAAATTCCTCTTCATCCCATTTTCCGGCTTTGGTTAGGTGGGAATTTATCGATTCCCTAATCTGTAAGTACTTGTAAATTTTCCCGCTTAACTCTGGTACTCTATTGCACACCTTTTCATATGATAACATGTTCCCTTTGGGGGCTAAATCTCCCAACGTTAACCCTCTTAGTGATTTCAGGAACTTGGTAGTAATTGGAGTTTCTTGTATTTGAAAATGCTTATTGTATAATATAGGTTGGTCGGGGGAGTTTCGCCAGTTCACCCTTAGGAGTTTCTGCACTTGTTTTAGGGCTTTTAGTGACCACCCCATAGGGGTATTTTTCAGTGCTCTGGGTAGGAGCCTGAAAGATAGAAATGGAATTGAACCTAGTGCAAGAGCCGAATTATGAACTAAGTCCCTCTCTATGATGATCCATGGGGGGACATATTGGTTGGGATTCTCTATTGTGGGTGGGGAAGTCCAATGTACTAACTTACTGACATGTGAAGCCATATAGTATTTATAAAAGGATGGAAGAGCTAGTCCACCAGACTTCCTTGATGCAGTAAGTTTCCTATATGATCGTCTAACAGCTTTTCCTCTCTATATGAATTCATTAAGGGTCATTTGTAATGGACAAAACCATGCTTTTGGTAGGTAGGGACCTAACATATTCAAGGGGTAGAGAATCCTCGCTAGTATATTCATCTTGATTATTTCAATTCTGGCCCAGAGAGATAGCGGTAACAGAGTCCATCTATTTAGGTCTTGTTTGATTATTTTGACCTGACTATTCAGGTTTTCGTTTATCATTGTGGTTATGTCTCGTGTAACCTTGATTCCTAAGTATAGTAGCGTGTTTGCTTACCAGCAAAACCCCATCTCTTTAGCTATACTCAGGAGACATCTGGAATTAAGTGGGAAGAACTTTGTTTTGGAAATATTAAGTTTATAATTAGAAACCTTTGAGAATTGTGTTATTTCATACATCACCATTGGGATACCTATTTCCGGATCCTCTATATGTAGGAGCAGATCATCCACATACGCGAAACCAAGTACCTCCTGTTGTCAGATTTTACTCCCTTAATCTCCTGAACCATGTGCATTCTGTGAATCAAGGGTTCCAGGTATAAACTGAACAAAAATGGGAAGAGCGGGCAGCCCTGTCTCGTGCCACACGAGAGGGAAAAGGGGTCGACATATTCCGTTGCACCATATTTGTGCTTTGGGAGACCTATATAATAGCCTGATCCACTGTATAAAACCATCTGGTAACCCAAACTTGGATAAAATGGCAAATAGGAAATCCCAAGAGACCCTGTCGAACTCCTTTTCTGCGTCTAATGCTAATAAAGCTACTGGGGTCAATACTTCTTGTGCTCTGCTTATTAAATAATGCAATTTACATATGTGATCACTTGAAGCTCTGTCGCTCATGAAGCCAACCTGTACATTACTAACCATTTTACAATATGAAGTTTTAATTTATTTTTGCTTATTTATATTGTTGAATTCTGACTTTTTTATTGTACCGTGCCCAGACACTCTGGGATTGGGTGCCTGGAAAAATAAAAGTTGCCTTGCCTTGGCCCACAACAGTCACTGGAGAAATGTCCCCAGTCCAAGAGTTAAGCATATATGCTTAATTGATGAGTTACAGCTTAAACTACACATATTTATATTTATAAACTCAACTATACAAGTTCAACTGTAGGGATCTCCAGTTATACAGCTTGCAACTGCTGAGCCCTTAAATTATACACCCCCATGTGTATAGTTCACCTTCTTCCTTTGGACAAACCTTGCCTGGTCTTCATGAATGCAATGCAGTACAGTACAGATTTGCTCTATTCTGGCCATTATTATCCTAGCTACTATTTTATGTGGGTGATTAATACTGAAATGGTATGGTAGGATGTGTATTTCACTAGGGTCATTGACTGGTTAAGGTAAAATCATAATAGTTACTGACCCTGTGGAAGTGGGCATTTTGCCCTTCCCAAAACTCTCCTCAAGGATTTCAAATAATGGCTGCCTAAGTAGATGCAAGAAGGCCTTATAAAACTCAATAAGCAGACTGTCTGGGCCAAGGACATTACCTCCCCTTAGGGACCTTACAACCTGCTCCACATACCCGATTTAAAGAGGAGGGTAGGAACTGCTGGATAAAAACCTTTAGAATAAAGGCTTCATATTGTGATCCCACTGGGGCAGCTTCAAATGTGTATATATTCTTATAAAACGCATTGCACACCTCTCCTATTACTTCTAACTGATGTGAGACCTTCTTCATTGTGATGAATTTGAGTTATGGTTCTTCCTGTTCCCACTGCTTAAGCATTCAGGCTAATAACCCCCGTGTTCCCATCAAAATAATGCCCAGCTCTCGCTAGTAGGCTGTATCTAATTTTACTGTTCATGAAGTTAACCTTCCATTTAAGCTTCTGAAGAACATTGTATAATTCTGGAAAGGCCTGAGCCATATGAGAGTTCTCACAGAGAGCTTTTTTGCTCTCTAAGTCTATCAGCTCTTGCTTAATACTAGCCTGTAGGTGTCTGGCAAAGGTGATGTTTCGACCATGCATGTATTGTAGGGATTTACAGCCTCCCAATGAACAAATACTCTCACTGGTGTCCCCCCTCCTGTTCAACAAATATTCCCCAACTGACCTTTTAATATGGGCTCTATATTCTTTGTTTTTCAACAGGGTAGGATCAAGATGACAATTTCTAGGAGGGGTAGTGGGCCTTCACCCCTTAGGGCTGCAGTTAGAGGGGCATGATCTGCCTCTAGAATGAAATGGTATGCAGTGTCATCAACCATGTTTGTCACCTAAGCTGACACCAGGATTTTGTCTGTTTTGGTGTAGGACCCATGGGAGTGGGGGTAAATACTGTATTCCCTATCAGATGGGTGCTGCAGTCTCCAAATGTACAGGAGACCATAGGCTTTGCACTCTTCGCTTACAGCCACAGTGTTCATAGACTGCTGGACTGGGTAGACAGTAAATATGTCTAGGACCATGTCAAATACGCAGTTGAAGGCAACTCCCAATATTCATGGTCCTTCAAATTGTGCCATATCCAGTGAAAGTTTATGGAAGACCTTAGGACACTCCACACTAGTTCCATAAGCTGATTCAAGAGAAAATCTGGTTCCACTGATCAGGCTCACCTGTGCAAGCACATACCTTTCTTCCGCATAACTTGTGGTTCATCCTAATTTGTCAGGAAGGCCTGCTCTTAGCCAGATGGCTACTCTTCAGGCTTTGAATTCATACATGATCCCACCCATGCCCCTTCTGTGTTGCCAAGGTTCAATGAAATTCATTTGTAGACATATGAGTCTCCTGTATCATCGAGGCATCAGTTTTTAACATTTTAATTCTATATTTTACCTTTTTTTAATTAAAGTTTTTAAGCCATTTGTGTTCGATGATATAGTGTATGGTTAAATGCTGTTCCACATGGAAATTCATGCTTGAAACAGCCTTGTTCTGCTGCAGTAACGATGTCATGATGTTGCTGTGCTGCACTGCACTGAGGACATCACTACTGCAGCACAACTTCAGACGTCACCTCAGACTTTAGAAGAGTAGATTTCACAAAAATGAAGGAATGTATTTTTTTTAAACTTTCAGTCTTTATTTAATATTTATACATAAAAAAACAACAAGAAGGACATGACATACAAACATATAACAAGTAACCAACAATATTTGCACCCATTTCACCCTAGAGGAAAAACTTAACTTAAAAATGTGTTTTCTTCACAAAAGAAGCTATCAAAATTCTACATATGGCTGTATAGAAGTTAATTCTTTGTACATTACACATTTACTGTACTATAAAAGACAGAGTGTGTACCTTAAGGGGACTGTACTATCCTGTCTTCCCTAAGAGGCCTTAGCCTCATTCTTGGACCAAGAGAGAATGTACCCACTGATCAGAACTCCTTCTTCAGGCTACATCTTATGGGACAACATCAGGTCATCGAGTGGATACATGTAGGACCCATCTCCTCCAAACGATTTCAAAGAATTCATTAGTTTTGTTGAGTCTAGCTGTCAATTGCTCTGAAGGAAGGTCTTAAACAGATAATTGCTAATATTGTACAAGAAAGAGATGTTAAAGAGCATTGAGCACATCTCAAAATGGCTATATTACAAGCTGCAAACTATACAAACATAAAAAATGAAAAAAATACTTCCTCACATTGCTCCTGAGCTGTCCCCCCATCTTTAAGTTGTGCCCCCTTGTTCTTGCACATCTCTTTTTCTGAAAGATATGACCATCTTGGACTGTGTTGGTTCCCTTGAGGTGCTTGAAAGTTTCTATCATGCCCCCCCTTCCTTTCCTCAAGGGTATTCATATTAAGATTCTTTAGTGTCACTTCATATGGCTTCTGGTGCAGACTCTGCACCATTTTAATTGCCCTCCTGTGGACTGTCTCCATCCTGTATATGTCCTTGTGGAGATGGGATCTCACCAACTGTCTGAGAAGAGGGATAATAACTTCCTGTTTTCTACTGGTGATGCCACTCCCAGTGCATCTCAGTATCCCCCCAGCCTTCCTTACTGCCTTCTCACATTGCTTGGTTACCTTTAAGTCACCTGATATGCCTACCACCATGTAACATTCCATTTTTGTTGTTGTTAGTACCTCCACCCCATTGTGTACTCCTCCTGGGTGTTTATTTCCCAGGTGCATTAATTTGCACTTCTTTGCATTGAATCTAAGCTGCCATACTTTTGACCATTCCTCCAACCTTGCCAAGTCCCTTCTCATCCTTTCCACCCTCACTGGTGTATCAACCCTGTTGCAGATTTTTGTGTCATCTGCAAAGAGGCATACTTTTCCCTCTAGTACCTCCACAATGTCACTTGTAAAGACATTAAAAAGGACTGGACCCAGTTGGTTTAAAGTATCAGATCAACACTATGCTTTACCAACAGGCTGAATGGCATATGACTAGAGTCATGCATGCCCATTGAGAGGGTGGGGATAAGAGTGGGAAGCTATTGGCATTCCAGCTTAGGAAACAACAGGCTGCTGCCCATATTCAGGCCCTTCAAACGGAAACTGCAGAGACAGTAACAGACTCTAAGCAGATTAATGAGTGTATGGCGTGGTACTACCAGAGGTTGTATCAATCTCACTTTTCTCAGAAAGGTGGAGATACCAGGTGCCAGTTAAGGGATTTTTATTCAGCGGTGCATATCCCCCAATTGTCGGATGCCATGAAGGAGGCTTTAGATGCAGCTATCACTGAAACTGAAGTCCGTGAAGCTTTGTCTCAGTTAGCCAAAGGGAAAGCTCCAGGACCTGACGGCATGACTGCTGAGTTATACCAGCTGTTGGCTTCTGAAATTTGCCCTCCCTTACTTGCTGCTTTGCAAGAATTGCATGCATTTGGCTCTCTCCCACCCACGATGCGGGAGGCATTGGTTACCCTTATTCCGAAGAAATCAATGACCCGCTAAACTGTGCTAATTATCGACCCATTTCGTTAATTTCTGTGGACACCAAGATTGTAGCCAAGGTTTTAGCCAAAAGGGTAACAGAGATATTGCCATCTATCATCCACTCATCTCAGGCCGGATTTACTAAAGATAAGGCAGTGGCAGAAAATATTCGCATGCTGCTCAAGATTAAATGGCTAGCGTTATGATCCTCTATTCCTATGGTGGCTATGGTGGTGGATTTTTTGAAAGCATTTGATTCAGTAGAGTGGCCCTACCTTTATGAGGTGCTTGATTTATATGGCTTTGGGGCTTACTTTAAACAATGGGTACAAGTGTTGTACACTGAACCCATGGCGCGGATACTCACTAATAAAGACATCTCTGCACCTTTTCTTCTTCAACGGGGCAACCGGCAGGGTGCCAACTGTCCCCGATACTTTTTTTGGTGGCTCTAGACCCCCTTATTCGAGTACTCCAGGCTAGTGAGAGATCTCAAGGTGTGAGGGTGGGGGGGCAGGAGTTTCTGACTATAGCGTATGCGGATGATTTGCTTCTCACCCTCTCTCACCCCCAGGAGTCTCTTCCCTTTGTGCTGGAGTCCTTGCATTCATTTGTTAATATTTCAGGGTTGGATATCAACCAAAAGAAAACTAGTGTTGCTCCTTTGAATGGGGTATGCACTAAAGAGTGCTTACCGGGAACTGAATTGTCATGGGTACCTGACGGGTTGCATTATTTGGGGTAATACATCCTCTTTACCTGGGGACACATAGAGTCAAGGAACTTAAACCCCCTATTTATCCAATTGACTATTGAGGTGGTGTGTCAGAAATGCCTAAACTTATCCCTGATGGGAAAGGTAGTGACGCTGCGAATGCTTATGTTGCCCAGGGTACTGTACCTGTTGAATAATCTCCCCATATAGTTGACAACTAAAGTATTTCAGGTGTTAGATAAATTAATGTTGGATTACCGATGGGAAGGATGGAAACCTAAATGGAGTGTTAATAAATTACGGGCACATTCGTCGTGAGAGGGCTTAGGACTCCCTTATTTTAAGGGATATCATTGGTCCTTCCTTGCAGCCCAGGTAGTTAAATGGTTTGTTCCAGCTTCCGGCAACCCGCCACCATGGCTTGAGCTGGAGAAACAGATTTGCCAGTCTGTCCCCCTTAGTCTGCTGCTAACCCGTGCAAACATACCTCAGGACAAACTTACCCTGGTGATGGATGCTACAAGGGGAGCTTGGTTTCATCTAATGAAGGCGGCTGGGACAGCAAAGCAGAATGCTAGAGTGCCTTTCAGATATGCCACACTGTGGTGAAACCCACTTATTAGGGTTGGTAATCAACCCCTATCATGGGTCTCATGGCAAGAGAAGGGGATCCCATATCATGCAAGACCTCTATCTACCGAATTCCAGTACCTTAATGTCTTTTAAGCAATTGCGCACTCGCTATTAGTTAAAGGTACAGGATTTTTGGAGGTTCTTGCAATTATGTGATGCTTTGCAGACCACTGACTGGTCGAACAAGGAGGATCCGAAGTGGCATTGGATATCCTCATTGCACTTAAAATCTTCATTTCAGGGGCTAGCTGGCAAATTTTATAGCACCTGGTGGGAGGCACAGATAGATTATACAGAGTCAAGTAGGATATCATGGAATGTGGAAATTGGTAGACATATTGATTTGGAAGCCTGGCCTCTCTGTCTTCGAGCAGCGCACACTACTTATAAGGATGCCAGAAGCCAACTAATTCAGCTTAAGATCCTACTTCATTGGTATAGAACACCTGCCATCTTGTCTAAATGGGGAGTTACTTTGCATGATGGTTGCTGGAGATGTGAGCACAGTCCTGCTGACATTTTGCATCTTTTCTGGAACTGCCAGGTGCTGGCTCCTTTTTGGACAGCGGTAGCAAGGTATTGCTCCGGGGTGGTGGGACAGCCTATAGACATGTCTCATCCAGAGTTGCTGTTGGGTGATCAAGCCCCATTAGCACATTTGAGTCCGCAACACCATGGTTGGGTTCTTGTGGTTCTGCTGGAGGCTAAACAACTTGTACTAAGATATTGGTGACAACCCTCGATGCATGGCATGTGGCTGTCTCCAAGCTAGCTACCTTTGAAAGGTTAACTTATGCTGCAAGGGGGCAGCTCCCTGCTAACGTTTCTAAATGGGAGGCCGCCCTCAACTCGGCTTTGTGTCAGGCTCCCCCGTCCCACTTAACATGGCGATCACTTCATTGGGCCTCAGTCAGGGAACTAGATCCTATTTGGCTTAAACACAGATTTAAAAGAGGGGACGGACTCCTGTGTGTGGTTTGGAAATTGGTATTGGTAGTGTTGAGCTGAGGTGGAAGGGGATTTGTCTCTCTCGTATGGTTTTTTTTTTTGAATACTAGTCTATATCTGATCTGAGTAGCGTGTGGGATGTTTAGTGTTGGGGTGGCAGCGCCCATATGACCTAAATAGTAGGGTGTGAAGTAGTTGACAAATTATGGTGTATTATGGATGTTTGCTGTTGTAAGCTGTGCTATTAGGAAATGTTAAGATTTATGTAACAGTGATATGTGTTTCGAATAATGATGTATGTATCCGACTATGTATAACTCTACACTGATAGAAGTCAATTGGTTTCTGGATATGTTGTTTATGAAAATAATAAAAAATATTCTACGATTAAAAAAAAAAAAAAGGAAAGGACCCAGTACTGAACCCTGCGGTATCCAGCTAGTAGCTCCCCTTTCTTTGGAGTTGACTCCATTTACTATTACTCTCTGTGTCCAGTTGTACAAGCAGTTTTTTACCCAGGCTACCACTCTGGGACCCACTCCCAGGCTGGCTAATTTGTTTATTAATCTTTTGTGTGAGACGATGTCAAAAGCCTTGCTAAAGTTTGGATAGGCCATGTCCACATCCCCTCGTTTGTCTACTACTTTAGTAGCCCAGTCAAAGAAATCTATTAGATTCATCTGACATCACTTTCCCACAATGAATACATGCTGCTTGGGTCCTGTGCCCCACTGGCCTCTAGGTAATCAACGATTCTTTCAGAAGTGATTCCATCATTTTCCCCTCCCACTGAGGTCAAACTAACAGGTCTGTAGTTTCCTGCCTCTGCTTTGCTCCCACTGTTGTGAAGGGGAATCACATCCAACCTTTCTCCAGTCCTCAGGTACCACACCATCTTCCCATGATTTGCTAAAAAGGGTAGTCAGTGGTGTCACTAGTTCTCCCCTTAGTTCTTTTAGAATTCTGGGGTGAATGCTGTCAAGCCCAATTGCTTTGTCCACCATCAGTTCTAGGAGTTCTTTCAGAACTCTTTCTTCTGTGAATGGACTGGTATCAACCCCCCCTATCCAGAGTGCTTCTATTAATTGGATTAGGTACCCTACCCTCCTCTTCTTTTGTGAATACTGACTAGCAGTATTCAATCAGAATCCCTGCTGTCACCTCTGCCCACCACCCTCCCATTTGTTAAGCCTCACTTTCCCTCCCTTGGTCTTTCTTCGCTCACTAGTGTACCTATAAAAGGCTTTATTCCCCCTTCTTAACTGAGTTGGCTATATTTTCCTTAGTGTGGGCCTTTGCAGTTCTCACTGCCTTCCACACTTCCTTCTGCTTTAACTCATTCTCTCTGATGCTGCCATTTTGGATCTGGTTAAGCAATGGATAGTTCCAATGCTATGTGGTGCTAATGAGTATAATGGGTTAACTGGTACAGTTTGGTTTTCTGTCCTGCTCCTTCTATTTCCTTATACTTCCTGAATGCTATTTTTTTCTCCCTAACCTTCCCCACTACCTCTTTTAAGAACCATAGTGTTTTTTTCTTCATTTTGATTTATTTGCTTCATATCTAGATTTGTTGCCTCTGTGATGGTAGCTTTGATGCTTCTCCATTGTTACTCCACTTCTCCCTTCTTGCCCATTTGCTAGTGCTTTTCAGAGGCACTCTCCAATTTTGCCAGTGTCAGCCCATCTAAAGTCTTGTACCCTCACTTTTATGTGGTTTGACTTACAGCTGTGTTTATCGTGAACCACACTGTTTGGTGGTCATTTGTTCTCAGATGCCTACACACTTGTAATTCTGATATCCTCTCTCAGTCTCCATTTGAGATTACCATGTCTAAGACTGCTCCTCCCAAGTGGGTTCCAACACTAGCTATCAGAGGCATGCTTCTTGTAGGGGATCTAGAATGACCCTGCTTTTCTCTTGAATGTGACTGCAGCAATCATGCTCCAGTTAACATCTGGCATATTCATGTCACCCATCAACAATACTTCCCCTTTTTCTGCCAACCACTACATAAAAAGGGTGAGTAATGCAAACAAGAAAAAAAATACTGTGATTTTCTAAGAAAGTAACCACCAAGGTAAAGGAGAAAAAAGGACTGCTTTCAGGAAATACAAATAAACCAGATCAGACAGAGACAGGGCTGACTACAAAGAAAAACAAATGGAAGCAATCAAGGAAACCAGAATAGTGAAGGCAGCAACCGAGGAGAGGATAGCCAAGGAAGTTAGAAAGGGGGACAAACCCTTTTACAGATATATCAGGGAAAAGAGAAAGACAACAGGGATATTGTCAGAATCACAAAAGAGGATAGATGGGATACAGAGGATGACAAGGACAAAGCAGAAATCCTAAACAGATATTTCTGCTCTGTATTTACTGAACAGCAAGATGGTTGTGGTCCCACCATTACAAGAGACAATAAAGGAGGTGTCTGAGTATGTTTAGATCCATTTTCAAAGGAAGCTGTCCTACAGGAACTGGAGAAACTCATTAAAAACAAAGCCATGGGACCAGAAGAAATGCACCCGAGGTTACCAAGGGAACTAAGGGAGGAACTGGCGGCTCCACTGGCTGATCTCTTTAACTTATCGTGGGCCACAGTGGTTCCTCTGCACAAAAGCAGGAGCAGAGAGAATGCAGGCAACTAAGGACCAGTAAGCCTCACCTCAGTTGTGGGTACAACAATATAATCCCTTCTCAAAGGGAGGATTATATCCTTTCTTGAGGACAACAGCAAATTAGACACAAAACAACATGACTTTACCACAGAAAAGTCCTGCCAAACCAACCTGATTGACTTTTTTGATTGGGTAACAAAAATGGTAGACCAAGGAGGTGCTGTAAATGTAGTATACCTAGGTTTCAGCAAGGCCTTCAACTCCGTCCTACATAGAAGACTACTAAATAAGTTAGACAGCATGGGGAGTAGGGCATCAGACACTAAACTGAGTGCGCAGCTGGCTTACTGGAAGGACCCAGAGGGTACTAGTAAATGGCTCCCTTTCAGAGGAAAGAAGCATAGCTAGTGGAGTACCACAGGGTTCAGTAATTAGACCAATCCTATTCAATATTTTCCTTAGTGACAGTTCTGAGGAACTGGAAGGTAAGATGAGTTTGCTCACAGATGAGACAAAATAGACAATAGGCTAGACACTCCAGGAGAAGTGGAAAAATGAAGGCTGATCTAACATCTTTGAAAGAATGGTCAAAAACCTGGCAACTAAATTTTAATGCTAAAAATGAAAGATCATGCACAATGGAAGGACTAACCCAGGAGAGGATTACTATCTAAGACTGGAGAAACTGGAAACCTCTAAACAGGAAAAGATCTGGGAATACTTATAACAGGTGACCTAAAACTGTCCAAGCAATGCAAGAAAGTGGCATTGCAAGCTAATGGCATGTGAGGATGCATAAGCAGGAGGATTACCAGCAAGAAAAAATAGATAATCTTACCATGTCGATCACTGGTGAGGCCACACCTGGAGTAGAGCATTCATTTCTCAAGACCACACCTTAAAAAATGTATTAACAGGCTAGAAACAGTGCAGAGTAGGACTACAAAAATGATTCATGGAATGCACAACAAATTGTATGATGAATGTCTGCATGAGTTAAACATTTACTCCCTGGAGTAGTGGAGGGAGTGGGAAGACATGATCAAGACTTTCAAGTTCTAAAATGGTACAGACAAAGTGCTGATTCAGGACCTGTTCCATATCAGAAATCATTCAAGAACCAGGAGACACAACATGAAGCTAGAGGGGGCAGATTCAGAGGCAGCACATGCAAGTTCTTCTTTACTGAAAGAGTGATGGATTCATGGAACTGCCTACCACAAGAGGTGGTGGAGGCAAAAATGGTGGGAACTTTCAAAATTGTGTGGGATAGAGACAAGGGCAACATAACACTGAATAACAGTTAAGGGAAGGGGAGAAGCAAATGGGCATATTAGATGGGCTACATGGTTCCCTTCTGCTGTCACCTTCTATGTTTCTGTGTCATGTGGCTGGCTCATTCAAACCGTGGCTCTGATCCCTGCTGCAAAATAGCATTGGCAATTGTGAAAGCTGCATTTTGTTATTGGTTGTTCAATAAATGTCTGCTGTGGTCAGAGTGACACATCCCGGTGTCTACTGCTACGAGCTGCATGTTCCACTGAACTGCTGTGTATTTATTTAGGAAGATACTAACAATTTTACCATTTATTCCTTTCCCACGACCCTCTTCCCCCATCTCTGTTTCCTGACATCTATATCCTGAACACATTAAAAAACTGTTCCCTTTCCCCACACCACTTCCCCCAACTGGTGGCTGCATAGAAAAAGCACCTTCCCCTCCTTCTCTTTCCAGGCTAAACTACTTGTGGTTGTGTTCCTATTCAAACCACTTGTGGACACCTTAATGATCTACTAATAAACTGTGACAGTCAGTAAATAGGCAGTTAACTAATCTACAATATGTAACAGCAACAAAATCATGAAATAGGTAGTAAACTCTGAGGGAGACGTATGAACAAGAAACAGAGTTAGGACAGGGGAAGCAGAGTAAACCCTGTCTAGAGTAAGTCTACAAGTAAAGGTGGGGGAAGGCAGAACAAAGGTAATAAACAATGAGGAGGAAGTAAGAGTGGGAAAGGAAAGCAGGGTAAACCCTGTCTGGGTAGGTTAATAAGCAAGTTCAGGGGAAAGCAGAACAGAGGGGTAGGAGTACAATGGGAGTAGGACGTGAGTAGAGGAGTACTCCAAACTAGCATAAGTAATAAGTGAGGACAGTGGAAAGTGTAGTGATCATGGTAGTTGTACAGCATAATGGATGTGGCACTACAGTCTTTATGGAGACCTTCTGGAGACTAAGGTTCTGCCCTTTCTATAGTCATCTCTCTTGGTTGTTGGCACAGGCTGCTGGATGCTAAGATTACCTGGCAAAAGTACAGCAGACCTGCTGTTCCACCCAGGGCCACCCACTTCACTGCCATGCTGCAAGAAGATGCCTAGATAGAGACAGCTATGGGGTTGGAATTGGCATGGGGAAAATGTGCACACTCCTTACCAATACCACTGTGGAACATCTTCACTGTACTGGTTGAAAGGGGCAGCCAAGGGGAGGTTCCCATTGCAGTGGGAGTGGAGGAGGTTTGGGTCCACAGAAGTGGAGGCCCCAGTAAGGGAAGTAGAGGCCTCCAGCCCAAGAGGAAGCAGCTTCTGGTAAAGGATTCTACAGTGAGGGATATGGAGTTGGGAGCTGGGGAGGCAAAAGGATAGGGAGGTGAGGTGCCTGATGAGTGCCTTGGCTTAGAGGGATTGGGAGCAGATCCTGTGAATCAATAATGCATTGGGACCTGGGAGGGAGCTAGATGTCATTAACCATCTTAGGACAAATGACCTAGCAAGAGAGAGGGTAGGGTAGTGCCGGATAACTTCAATGAAATGGGGAAGGTCCTAAAACAGATAGCATGCATTACAACTTTTTGGTGGTACTGTCTGTAACAGGCAGGGAACAGGCAAGGGAAAATCCACTCCAGGACCTCTAATGTGTAATTGAAGGTATGGTGCATGGAGGAAGGCTTTAGCTACATAGGGAATGGAACCACCTAGGAAGATATGGGCCTCTATAAGGGAGATGGTCAATACAGTCTTTTAGGAAGTAGACATCAATCCTTGGTGGGAGATTCAGGTGCTGCTTGGATGAGATTTAAACTGGCCAATGGGATAGCTGGTAAAACAAAGGGGGGCAACTGTTGGCCCCTCCAGACAATAAAATGACAGTTTGGGTATGCCCATGGTGTGAAAACACCCCAAGGACTGAGACACCAGATGGCAAGATCTGGGACAAGATGTAAGAAAAGTGGGATGCAGCTCAAGAAGGAGAGAGATAAATGGATTTAGAAGGACCAGGAATGTAGAAAGCAAAATGTGAAGAAGTGAGTCAAGGGGGAATTTCAGGGAATAAAATAGTCAGGAAGGGTAAGAAGACAAAGGGCATTAGGCAGAGGTAAAGAAGGTGTGGGTGGCCATATGTGCTAATATCAGGCTCCTTAGAAACAAAATCCCAGATCTGGAGTCTGTCATGGTGGAGGCTAACCTGGCCCTAGTGACCCATCCATAATGGAATCATGGAGTACTGATGACCATTAGTAGGACATAGCCAGTTGCCATACTGGGCTATGCTTTATTTAGGAAAGACAGGGTGGTGAGGAAGGATGCCATTATATGGGAAGCGGGGAATTAAAGCCATTGATGTACAGGTGCACCATGGTGAGGAGGGTCTGGATGTGCTGAAGGTAATCCTGTAGACAGCCTCTGGGACTGCTGTCCTTTCAACAGTGGTATACAGACCTTTAACACTAAGGTAGGAGATTTCCAGGATACTGAGGAAGCTGTCATCAGGGTGCTAGTTGGAGATTTCAACCTGCCAGATCTGGAGTGAAACCTTTCACCTGTAGCTTTTTCAAGGAGCAGGGCATTCTTTAACTCCGTACAAGGGCATTTCTTAGGCATCTGGTTAAGGAACTTAGAATGGGATGGAGCAGTGTTGGACCTGGTACTAACTAACAGGGGCAACACTGTAGACAGTCCCCTAGGTACCAGAGATCACATTATAAGGTGGTTCAAAATAAGGAAGGAAGAAGAGGATAGCCACACAAGGACAATTATTTAGTGAGTGCAGATTTTAAAGAAATGGAAGACTGTCTTAGAAACTGCCTCAAAGGAGAAGTTTGCCAGAAAGGAGTAGAGGCACAGTGGGGAGGAGTAAGCAAGGTTATAATTATTAGGGCAACAAACCTTTGTGTGAAAGAGGTAAGCAAAAGCAGAAGGACATGGACATAGTTATGGTTCTCCAAAGAAGTGGCAAGGGTGGTGAAATAAAAAAGGCATAGTTTCTGATGGACTGTGTGTAGTCCGAAAACTCAGGCACCTGTTTTCTTTTATAACATCTATATTGGTCCAATAAAAGCTATCAAATGATCTTTTTTTCTGTAACTTTTGTTACAAGGACCAATACGGCAACAAAACTAATAAAAAAGGGTGGTATTCAAAAGGTACAAATGAATGCAGAGGGAGGAAAACAGGATATCAACCAATAGAGAAAGAAGAATGTATGGTGGTTATGGGAGCAAAGGCACAGACAAGAAACAATTGCTAGAGGGGTGGCAAAGAGGATGAGATTGTTAGATATGAAAGTAAGAAGAGTGATGGTGAGGATTTAGAAGGGTGGAAGAGAGAGACCGTGCACAAGGAGGAAGGAAAAGGATCCCAGCCCAGGAGGAAAGTGCTGCTGCAAGGGACTATATCATTAAAGGGATAGACTTGGGAGCATGTGAGGAAGGGAAAGGGAAAGGGAAGTGAAGTGTCTCCCTGGTGCTTTGACTTGGAAGGATGGAGACTGAATCTGGAGAATCACATGGGCTGCTGGAGATGAGATATAGTATGGGAGGGAGCAATATGTCTTTGTCCACTTAGAAGTGTGATAGTAATGAACAGTATTAGGTGTCAGCGTGGCTCAGTTGGTAGCACATCTGCCTCTGGACCAGAAAGTCATGGGTTCTCGTCCGACACCGGGATTGGACTTGCACCTAAAAATCGCCGGTATCTGAGTGCAGTATTGGGGGTGCTGTACTGCTGGGGTGTGCCGCCTTTCGATGAGACATTAAAACCATGGTCCCTTCTGCCCATCCTGGTGTTGTCCTGGTGGGTGTCCAGGTGGAAGTAAAAGAACCCAGAGCACTCTTTCCAAAGAGTAGGGAGCATTCCTGGTGCCTTGGCCAACATTCCCCTTCCCATAAAACCAGTTTATGCAATTATCCAGGCTGTGTGTGGGTGATGATGTGCGATATGGCCGCCACCACACATTTAGTCACTTCACTACCACTCTAGCATTGCTTGTAAAGTGCTTTGGATGTATGAAAAAGCGTTATATAAATACTGATTCTTCTTCTTCTTCTTCTTCCCAAACAGCATGAATAATAGGCTATTCAGTTCTCAGGAAGATAAATGAATAATTGGTGCTATTTGGGGTTATTCAGCAGTTTGCTATTTGGCTACTGTTCTAGATCTCCTGAGACTTCCTGTCTAATCAAAATCCACTTTGGAAGCCCACTGAAGGCAAATCATGTGATACGGCATACAGAGAAGCTTCAGGCAGTAGGTTCAGATGGATCCACGACAGGAGTCTGACAGAATTTACGTTGAATGTCCCGTCAGTGACACCGGCAGGTCGACCGCATTCTGCAGTGGCTGCCGGGTCACTATTATTCTTTGTGTTTCTTATGGGGGCTTTGCCCCCAACCTCTCACTTAGGATTCTCAACTCCAGTTGGAGCTGATTGGGGGGGATGCAGGACCCCCAACAGACAGTGCCGGGTTCCAGCGGGTCTCCCAGCGCAGCTAGGCACTGTAGTCACTGTGGGGGATGTCGCTGGTGAAATGTCACTGCGGAGGGGGGGTAACTGGATTCAGATGACCTGAGCTGCACAGAGAATTAATCTACTTTAATCCACTTGTTAAAACTAGACAAAAGCAGAAATCATAACATTTTTTGTTTCTTTTCTAAATCTCAAGCACCAATGTTTTACACTCTAAGGTAAAAATTAGGAGTTTAGGAAAGGGAATATCGAAGGACTGTTTAATATTTGCTGAGACAGACAGCTAAGCAGGGCCCCAATAGTGCATGCACACACAGACTGTGTGTGTGTGTGTGTGTGCGTGTTTGTAGGGCTGTTTAGTGTTTGTCAAGAGAGATAGGTAAGCAGGGCCCCAACAGCACACACACACACACACACGGTGTGAATGTGTGTACTGTACTAAAACTAAATGAGATTAAAAGCCACAGTGTAGTGTGTTTTAAAGAAAAACAGTTTACAGCAGTAAGGAACATTTTCAAGGTGTTTAGTTTGATTACAAATTTAGGGCTTTTATAATAGGTTCTTCTCTGAAACAAAGAACAAAGCAAGTACTTCATCACTTAGCTATTAGGAACCCTTTTTAGGGCTGCAGTGGGCAGAGCCCTGCAGTTCTTCTGCTGTCAGGAAAAGGACTCCACATTCTTTGTAGTCTTTCCAGCCAAACAACCTGTTGGACATCCATCACAGTCCTCTCCACATCTATGCATCTGTGGAGCAGTCCACTCACAAAGCACTGTTTATTCTTTTTTTTTTGTCTCAAATCTCATTCTGCTGTTTTGTCCTCTTAGACCACTGATCACTGTGTCAGCTAACAGTTCCAGCTGTTTAATAACCCTCCTCAATCCCAAAACAACAGAACTCACTAGCCCAATGCCTTCATAACACTTGTGTTCAGCTTTTTATATTCACTCACAGGATGATCTTTTGTCATGCTCTCCCAGACTCTCTCTCTCTGTCTACTATGTGACTATCTTGTCAGCAGCTGGGGAGAGAGTGCAACAGGTTCACAGTACCATTAATGGCAGGACATCTCTGCCACTGACTGACTGATTTGTTAGATGAGGAGTAAAGGAAAAAGTGCTTCTCACTTGTTGCAGGCTGAACTTTATCCCACCCGCTACCACTCACCTGCCTGGCTTTCAAGACAGCATTAATATAGCAAAATCACAGAACTGACTGAGCAGAGGGAGACAACGCTTTATTCCAGAGACTGAATATAAGATCACCAGACAGCCCTGGACTGCCTGAGAGACCACCAAAGATGGAGAAGCAGAGAGAAGGGTCAGTGGCAGATCACAGCAAAGTGAAAACTGGATGGCTGAGATGGATTTGGGTTGAGTAACAAAATAGGAACAACTATTGTTAAATACTGTGAAAAGCAGCTCATGTTTGTTGCACTACACTATAGCACGTTAACAAGCAGGAACTGAAGCAATAATTTATTATGAAGTGGTTGCTGCAACACTTATGTGCCAGTGTAAATTTTATGGGCATATTATCTTTCTGGTTCGAACAGTACATGATTGCAGTTTAATTTCTACGATGCCACTGGGGTTCAAAAGGATAAAAGATTCCACTTAAGTTCTGAGGATCTGATTTGATTGGATGTGACTGAAAAGTGTGAATGCTTCAGAGTATAGGGAGACATTGGGGCATCTGATAAAATCAGATAAAATCTGATAAATACATAAAATCTATTACAGGAAGCTGTGCTAAATAAGTAGCCCCAAATATCCTTGTTAATTTGCCACAAAGTGTTTGCTGGGTCTAGTCTTGCCAACAAAAGACAACAAAATACAGCAGTGCACTACCCTCACTGGTAAACGAGAACAAGCTAAGTTACTGAAGTAAACTTTTAGTACTGCACTGCCTTTATTTATTTCAATAATAAAAAGGTTGCTGCATACCCATCATTTAAGCAGTAAGGCATGGCAAGGAGTTACATTAACAGTCTGTTAATCACCCCCTAGGGGTGTAATGTGGCACGAGGTGCAGCCGAGTCCCATATTGCCTCTAGGGGCTGATTAACTATTAGTCTAACTCCTGGAAGTGCTTTATTGCTATTATAAAAAATGATTTCAAAAGAAACATGTTAAAAGCACACTTTTTAAATGTTTTTCTCATTTAGAGAGAGAGATTTTTAATAAAATAGTTCTTCCACCAGATGTTTTAGAATGCTGGTTCAATTAATCAATCAATCAATCAGCTTTATTTAACCAGGCATAAATACCATTGAGCAAGCTCATTTTCAAAGTGGTCCTGGGCATTAATACAATACAGTACACTTCGTAAAATTGCAGTTATGGTGGACAGTGGTGCAAAAAACATTGTGAAGGTGCTGGTCAATATGGGTCTATACATACCGGTCAACATAAATAATATGCAAAGGTACATAATGATAAGCTTTACGGGAATGAGAAGAGAAAACAATCCTAGATAGTCCCTGTTAAGTAAGAGCTCATATCTAAATGATAATAATAAGGAGGTATTAATGGAATAAGGTAGTAATTGGGGTGAATGAGTAGACAGCCAAGAGGGAGACCAGAATAAGTTAATAGTAAGGAATAGGCAGGGCCATCTAGGATTAAGGGAACTGTGCTTGCAGGTCCTGGGTTTCTGTTGCTAGGAATGTGAGGTGGATGAGATACTTAGGTATAGGATTTGAGAGTGGCACCATGGGCTTAGAGATCATAGATGTCTGAAACAGCTGCATGATTCCTTCAGATAATCCATTATTAGAGCTTTCAATGTGAAAATGCTTGGAAGCGAGGATAATTTTAATGAGCCTTGCATAGTGTTCCAAAGTGATGGGAGTGAGAAGTTGATTGCTGCTGAGTCATAGGTTGTTTTCACTCTAGGACTCTGGAAGCAAATTATGGAGAAGCATCTCAGGCCATAGGAACCCTTGGCCCATTTTAAGAGGTGCAAGATGTATGCAGGGAGGTTATCGGATAATGCTCTAAGGAACCAGAGGAGAGCTTTCCTTTTTCTCCTAGTTGAGAGTGAGGTCCATCCCGAAACCTGGTATAGAAGGCAGTGATGTGTACCACAGGGTAGATTTATGATAAATATTAAAGCCTGGTGGTAAAGAGTGTCTAGTTTGTTTAGCATCGTTGAATGGCAATGACTGTAAAGGAAGCCAGCATAGTCCAGTATAGGTAGGAATGTGAATTGTACTAGTCTCATTCTGGCTTCTAATATAAGTAGATGTATAATTCGATAGAATAAACATAATCGCTGTCTTGGTTTCTTCGAGATTTCATTTAAGTGGCACAGAAAGTTGAGCTTGTTATCCGGCCAAAACCCTAGGTATTTAAAGGTATCAACTACTTCAAGGGGTTCATCTAAAAGTGTTCGGATATGTGGGATATGTGTACATCCGGAAGTAGATTTTGGTGAGAGAATCATTGCTTTAGTCTTTTTAGTATTGAGGAGGAGCTTATGAGTGACAAGGTTGTATCGGAGGGTGGTGAAGTCTTTCTGTAAATACTCATGGACCAAGTCCAAGGATGAGTTTGTGGTGTAGAGTACAGTATCATCTGCGAATAAGTGCACATTGGCTGTGCCCAGCTGTGAGTCCAGATTATTGATGTATATTGCAAAAAGGATAGGGCCCAGGATAGAGCCTTGAGGGACTCCTCGTAAAAGAGATTTTTGTGGGGACTGATCACCTATAGCTTTGACTTGTTGTAACCTATTGGTTAGGTAGCTGGTAAACCATTTAATGGCAGAACTACCAAGTCAGACATTACTCAGTGTAGTAAGCATGATGGTATGATCCACAGTTTCGAAGGCATTACTTAGATCAAGGAAGAGAGCAAATACATGCTTCTTAAAGTCCAAAACCATTTGCCAGTCTGTAGTCATTTTGGCAAGAGCCGATACTGTGCTGTGTTTCACTCTGAAGCCAGACTGAGCTGGGTTTAGCAACTTTTGTGAATCCAAATGTTCTCTAAGTTGGATGTTGACAATTTTTTGAAGTAATTTAGAGAGGACGGATAGTATAGAAATAGGCCAGTAATTGTTCAGATCACTCAGATCCCCAGTCTTGAATAAGGGCAGAATGTGGGCAGTTTTCCATGACACAGGTAGCTCACTTTGAATCAGAGAGGTGTTGAATAAGTGTGTAATGGGGGCAGTCAGATAGGTATGGCCAAGTTTTAGGAAGTAAGGTTCAATATTATCTGCACCGGCACTCTTTTTTGTATCCAGAGAAAGGAGGAGGTCCTCCACTTGCTTGAACGTAATTATGAGGAAGCTGAAGGGGGCCGGATGCAGTTGGTTATGGTTATGGTTGTGGCTATCAGTGGGGTCAACAGTGTAGTCTCCTGCCAGGCTAAGTTTGCTGATAGGTGAGGTGTCAAAGGCAAGCCCTGCAGTGGCAAAGTGATCACTAAACTTCTCTAGTATATCAGCTTTGTCGGTGTAGGTTGTACCAGCAGACACAATTTTGTTTGGAAGGGGTGTGACAGTACACTGACCTTCAAACTCTTTGAGGATGTTCCAAACTTTGGCAGAGTTATTTTTATTGTATTCTAGTTCTTTTTGGAAGTACCTAGTTGTTCCTGACCTAATTAGCTTGTTACAAGCATTCCTAGTGGTATGGAATGCTAGCCAATCGGCCTCCAGGTGGGATTTCCTCACTTTTTTTCACCAGTTGTCCCTATCCCAAAGTGCTTTCTTCAGGATGGGAGAGAACCAGCCGGGAGTTTTATTTTTTAATTTGATCAGTCTTAGTGGGGTGTGTTTGTCTATTAGCCCCAATAAGAGGCTGTGAAATATATTAAATGCCTTGTTAAAGGTGGGGGCTAGATAGAAATCCTGCCAATGAATGTTGCTTAGATCTTTCAGGAAAGTGATCTGGTAGAACTTTTTCAGGTGTCTTTTCAGTTTGAATTTAGGGGCCAGTTTTATTTGGGGAGAATGTCTGATGCAGGCAGTAGCACAGTGGTCACTTACATCATTGAAGAATACTCCAGTGTGTGAGATGTTGTGAGGTTTGTTTACTAGCATAAGGTCCAGAAGGGTGCTGTGCTCAGGGTTTTTTCCTTTAGGTCTAGTGATTGCAGCCATCATTTGTAACAGACCATTAGCATCACAAAGATCCTTCAGCTTCTTAGAGCTGCCATCATTCCAATTCTGATTGAAATCCCCCATTAGAAAACACTCATTGTTAGCCGAGTCAAGTAGGTTTTGAAGGTGTGGTAGGAGTGCCATGCCACCAGATGGCTGTCGTAGCATGTTGCCATAAGGAGTGATTTCTCACTGGAAAAGGATAATTTTAGAGCTAGGCATTCAAATTCTTTAGCCTTTGAGGTACAATCAAAGACTGTGACTGCAAATTTGCTTTTGACTTATATTGCGACCCCTCCTCCTCTAGTTGGTCTATCACTACGGTAGATGACAAATCCAGGTATATTGATAGATTTGTCTGAGGTTGAGGGTGTGAGCCAGGATTCAGTTATCATGAAGAAATCAGGTGATGCATGTGGAGCCCAGGTCTGTGTAGAGTCAATCTTCTTTAGCAAAGTACAGACATTGATATGGAGAAAGCTGATCCCTTTATATTGAGGGAGGTCTGCAGGGGCATCCAGAGAAATAGGTTGGCCTGGGTTTATTTCAACATTTCCTGAGCAGAGTAGGAGAAGCAGTAGTAGTTTTTTCAAGGTAGTGTCTTAGCCTGCTAAATAGCCTTTTGTTACTCCTGCTAATGTACATTGGTTCAGTGGCGGCTGTGTTAAGGGCAGGATTGTCATTTGCTAGGGATAAAACATAGAGAACTGATAAGGCAGATACCATCAGTGGGATTCACACATGTTCTAGAGTTATGGCCTTTTGAGAGGAGGGGCATGACCATAGTGGAGACGTCCCTGATGTGGGATGCCATGGTCTAATAAGGGAGGGTATATCTTGGTAGGTGATAGAGAAGGGATTCTGGCCTTTGTCCAAGTTGCAAACTGAGATTTTGGGTAGAGTATAACTTAGTAATATAAGGCAACTATAGAGAAGGATAGGCACAGATGGTACTTTTAACATGGAGGTATTTCCTTTTGCAGATAGTAAACATAGGATTTACAACAGTTCCTTGAAAGTGGCAAGTAATGGTATCATGCAGAAGAATTAATAGGGCTGGTAATATCAGCTACTTAGGGTAGGGATGTCAAGACCCTGGGCGTAGCTGAGCATATTTAGTCCAATAAGCTGCTTGGGGGGGTTGGCCTGGTGCTCAGAGTGAGAGCATTTAATAGAGGCCAGTGTCAGTGTGGGTGGTGTGGGAAGAAAATTCTTGCAGAGTGTAGATCGAGTAGGCAGAGGTGCCCAGAACAAGCGGTAACTTTTGAAAAAACAGCCGTGGGGAGCAGAGTCTGTGGCAGCCAATCAAAGGCAGAGCCATAGGGTACAGCAGCCAATCATTGGTGAGCCAGGGAGGTATTGTCCAGTAGTGGGTCCAAGGTGATTCACCGAATCTGTGAACAAATCTTACCTAAGAAGGAAGCTCCATGGTGGGCAGGTGTAGGGCATGCAGCCACCTGGCTTCTCAGCTGCAGTGCCTCGGGGCGAGTGATGGAAGCCTGATCAGTGGCTCTGAGATCTGGAAGAGAGAAGGGTTAGGCTTTAGATAGATGGGCAGAACAAAAGAATCCTGAGAGGCACAACAGTTAAATTGTGGGGGGGGGGTGCGATTTGGGGCAGAGATCTGATGGAAATGCAATTTAATGCGGTGTCGCTTAGCCCAGGGCTGTGAGAAGAGAGAGGAAATAAAGTTGAGTGTGTGAGTGAGAGAGAGAGAGAGAGAGAGAGAGAAGATAGAGACAAAGTGAATATTTAGAGGAGGTTTAGGTTTACAGGGCAGGAGAGAGGAGTTTAACAGCAGCTCTAGATAGCTCTGTCACTTAAATAATCCCCAAAAAATCATTTGATTGGTTCTACAAGTAATCCTGTACATGCATAACAGTCAGCAATCACAATTTCAGTGAAAATTCTTACAGAGTGTAGAGCGAGCAGGTGAAGGCGCCCAGAGCAAGAGATAACTTTTGAAAAAACAGCCGCAGGGAGCAGAATCTGTGGCAGCCAATCAAAGGTAGAGCTATAGGATACAGCAGCCAATTGTTGGTGAGTGGGGGAGTTATTGTCCAATAGTGGCTCCAATGTGATTTACTGAGTCTGTGAACAAATCTTACCCGAGAAGGAAGCTCTGCAGTGGGCAAGCATAGGGTGCATGGCTGGCTGGCTTCTCAGCCACTGCACCTCAGAATGAGTGATGGCAGCCTGATCAGGGGTTCTGAGAGCCGAGAAGGAGCTCTGTGGTGGGCAGGCATAGGGCGTGTGGCTGGCTGGCTTCTGAATCAGTATACATCATTCCAGTCATTCGGGAGTGCTAGAGGATGGAATGCTGACAGGAAGAATCTATGTGCCATGGTGATCAGGCTGTACATGACAGTTTAACAAGGATTAATGTAAGGCTGTTGGAATCCTAATAGCCAATCAGATTGCAGCATTTCTGAGACCCTTTTTGTAATACCTTTTTCACTTTCAGCTTGTCCCACTGCAAGGACTAGGCTTGCTGCCTCATAGATTGGCCAGCTACCATCAAAGCTTACACTTCTCACCAGACAGCCTCCCCTTCTTGCTTTGTGCTTTAGAATTTCATTTACAGCAGTGGTTGAACATCACCTCAGAGCACGTTCTGTAGCGGTTACCCCCTGTTCAGCTGTCAGCTATTTCTGAATGAAGATGGTATGTTAACATGCAGAGACAGAGAGTTCTGGCTCTGTTTTTCTTGAATAATAATTGGGCTATCATGTTTGGGTTCCTATGGTGTAGAACAATGCAGTCAATAGGCAAAAAAGCTTTTCAAGATGGTAGGAGCTTCAATAAACAGTTACATCAGTAACTACAGGGAGTAGGTGCTGTTTTTATTTTTTTGTCTCACACAACTCTGTTATAGTATTTTAATATATTAATTCTTACAAGATGCAGCAAAAAAAATTTTTAATGTTCTCCCATACCTTTATTGGAAAAATATATTCATTTATTTTCTCCTGATAAAAAGAAATACTTTTTTTGTGCTGTTAGTTTCTTGCACTGTGATGTCTAGACACCAGGGAAAGTTATTACGGGACTGCAATCATGTTTGTGGAGTTACTTACAACCCTGGTAGCATGAATTTACAGTTGAGTTGAGATCACTTACAGTGTGATAGATTTTTATTTATTTGTTCTTTACTGTAGTTTGTGTTGAGGGAGATCATAACTGGTTTGCCAGACAATCTCCGTTTCAGAACTGTAAGAATTATTTTTTTATTACAAATAATACATTGTTGTCTCATTTTATGACAGACCAATTTAGTCACAACACGTGGTACGTTAAGCTAGGGCTGAGGTTATGAGTCAATTATTTTTGTTTTCAAAGGACAAGAAATTGTTATTTCAAATTTGAAGCAATTTAACAAATTTGGGACAAGGCCATATTATAATATTACATTCTGCAGATAGGGCTTGCAGCTTCTTAAAACTGTTTTAAACAACCACTCCAAGAAGGATGAAGTGAATGATAACACACTTTCATCTCATGATTATTTTATCTGTTGATAAATAATAGAGTGTTTGGTGACAATTAAATTCCAAACATCAGATCACTTAGTTACCATTGAAGCTGTGACAATCATAAACATTTCTTCTCTTTGGAGCCATTTCCCTTCAAACCCTTGATTAGGCTTAATCTGTTCATAAATCCCATCTCCTTAACAGGTGACTGAGGTGACTAAATTTTCATTTCACAATTATGTCATTGCACTTTTCAGGGACTTCAGGGACTTAACCTCACCCATTATTGTCAATGCTCAGCAATTTCCCGAGATGCTAGCAGGCGAATGCATTCCCTTAAAGAAATATGCTGCAGCTCCTTGAGGCTAGTCCTTCTCCTCCTCCTAATGCTGTCAGGCAATGTGCACCCAAACCCTGGCCCATTCTGCTCTAAAGCCATTAATCTGAGCAAGTCTTCGGGTGCCCTGTCATTCATATCAATCAACATCTGCACCCTCCTTCCTAAAATGGATGCCCTACAGGCCTTCACCAGCCAGCACAGCTCTGACATCCTGGCAGTTGCCGAAACCTGGCTCACACCATCAGCACTGGACTATGCAATCAGCCTTCCTGGCTACAATGTCTTTAGGCTGGATCACCTCTCCAAAAGAGGTAGGGGCTGCGCTCTCTACCTCAAAGACTCCATACAGGGGCACCACATCATTACTTCACTCCAACCCACAACTGCTCAGATACTGGCAGTGAGAATCCTCTTCAGAGCCCAAAACAAAACCATCACTGCTGCCACCATCTACATCCCTCCCAAAGAACAGGGAACTGGTCTAACAGCTGTTCTTGACTTTGTAAAGTCACTCCCACCAGACACCGAATCCATCCTCCTAGGCGACTTCAACATCAACTGGCCTGCTGCCAATGCTGGTGCACACAGGGATACCATTGCTGCAGTGAACCTCACACAAGTGGTTGACTCACCAACCAGGAAAAATTACAGGACTGGCACCAGCACACTCTTGGACTGGATCCTTACCAGTCACCCATTGCAGATATCTAACACTAATGTTCTCCCTTACTCTCTCAGTGACCACTCCCCTGTTAGCTGCACCTGGTTAAATAAATTCATCAAACAACCACCAAAAACTATAACCAGCAGGGTTCTACACTGTGGTCACCTTCCTCGACTCAAATCCCACCTCTTTCATCAAGACTGGTCCCCTATCTTCAATGCAACCAACGTAAACACTGCCCTTGACCACTTCATGAACATCTTCACTGTGGCCTGTGACATGTATGCTCCTAATAAGAAACTCAAAGTCAAATCACTCAGTAACCCTTGACTCACAGGTGACCTCCTTAGGATGCTAAAAACAAGAGACCACCTATGGGACCTGGTCAGAAACTCTGGAAGGCAAAACGACATCCAAAACTACAAACGTGCCCACAATAACTGCACCAAAACCATCCGGCAAATGAAGTCCACCTACTATTAGCATGCCCTCATAAACTCCTGGGGCAATGGTCAGGAATTCTGGAAGAATCTACAGGAACTCACAGGGAATCCACCCAAAACCCCCCATCAATACTCAACATCAACAGAACCACAACTCTCAACCCAAAAACCATTGCGGATACCTTTAACAAAGCCTTTACCAATCTCATCGCTGTCCTACCCCAGGACTACTTCAAAGATGGTGAAGCTCCTCTGTCCGCAATGAACACTACTCCCATCATCTCCCCAGCTTCTACTTCAAAGCAGTCAAGGCTCACCAAGTACACAAATATATAACCAAAGCCCTTGGTAAATTAAGACTCAGTAATGACTCCCTTGATCTCAAAATCCTGTCTCTCACACTTGATGAAGTGCTTAGTCCTCTGACCAGAATTTTCAACCTCTCCCTCAGCCTTAGCCAGTTCCCGGACAGACAGAAATCTGCCACTGTCACCCCAATCCATAAAAGTGGTGACAAAACTGCCCACAATAACTACAGACCTATCTCCCTACTACCCCCACTCTCCAAGGCACTAGAATGCATTGCCTTGGACCAGTCTACAACGAATACCTGGATACGAACAACATCCTGTGCAAGCAACAACACAGGTTCTGCAAAGGTCACAGCACCTCCACAGCCCTACTTGAATTCACCGGCACAATCCACAATGCACTTGACTCCAGTGAACTACTAAGTTCAATCTACATTGACTTCACTAAAATCTTCGACACCGTCAATCACTGCCTCCTGCTTGTCCAGTTTCAGAACACTGGGCTGTCAACCGACTCCATTGGCTGGTTTAAGAGCTACCTTGAAGAACAGTCCCAAACAGTAAGAATCACTAATACACCCTCAGACCCTAGACCTGTCCACTCGGGAGTCCCCCAAGGCTCCATTCTGGGACCCCTCCTCTTCAGCCTATTCTTAAACTCACTACCGGACAGTTGCCCAGAACAAATAATTCTCTACACCGACGATGCTGTGATCCTCACCTCAGACCCTGATCCAATCCAATTACAAAATAAACTTCAGCAGGCCTTCTCCTCCATCGAATCCTGGTTCCTAAATCATAAACTGCTTCTTAATCAGAAAAAAAACAAGTATATGGTCTTCTGCAGCCCTCACAACAAAAAATCCATCTCTCCATTGCAACCGAACAAGGAGCCATCCTAGAGAAAACACAATCATTCAAGTACCTCAGCATCACCCTTGATCCTTACCTCTCACACTGTCCATATCAGCAATGTTGCAGAGTCTGCCAATGTGAGGTTAGGCATATTATTCCGGCACAGGAAACACCTAACCCCAGTAGCACTGTCAGTGGCCGTCCAAAGCTCCATCGCCATCATCATAGGCTATGGTCTTACTACATGGGCCTGCAATCGCCACTGCTCCCAAACGTATTGCAACCTCCCTGAATAAGGCCTGTCATCTCATCACTGGCTCACATCGCCGTACCCACACATGTGATCTTTGTTCCCAAACTGGATGGTTTCAACTGGACAAATGCATAAAATACCAAACCTGCATCATGGACAAGAAAATTATAATGGCTCTTGCCCCACCTGGTGTCTGTGTCCTCCTTAAGCCTAGACAAAGGAATGTCACTACAAGGAGATCCAATTCCCACCTACTACATATCCCACAATGTTGCACGACCCAAGGACAAAGATCATTCACCTATCGGGCATCCAACTGGCTCAACTCTCTTGGCAGTGACATAGCGACTGCTCCAACATTTGGCCTCTTCATGTCCAAGCTGTGCCTCTCACTGCTTGTATCCTGAGATTGCCCATCTTAACATTTTCACTGTTCCAGCTGCAAATGCCCCAGCACCCAGCACTTACAATCAGTCTTTGCATCCTTAGCACCTTACCAGTCATATTCCCTCGACAAGGCCCCCTGCATGTGCTGTCTCCCGCCCTCACCCACCTGCCCCCGTATCTCCACTCCTGTCCCCACCCCAACCATCACCCGTACTCCCCCTTACCTCCTGCACCTCCTCCTCTCCCCCGATCACCCACCCCCTTCCCTTGTCTTGCTCATAGCCCAAGTCTTTGTACTGGTTATTGCATGTCTGTAAGTCAATGACCATGTGTTTGTAACTAAAAATGATGACTGTTGCACACGCTGACGTGGAACCTTTGTAATAGAGCCTCGGCTCAAAGGTATTGTAATCCTAGATTGAAATAAATAAAAAAATTAAAATAAATTAACATTTTGAGGATTGAAGCTGATGCCGCTTCATTTTTCTGTTGCTCTATCGATAAACACAGCAAGAGTGGCATAACATGTACAAACACATGTAGCCATCAATGTGTGAATTGACTTCTGCCAAATGTACTTTTCAAACAATCAGCATACTTTTAAAGGAGATAGGAAACAAATACTGCTCTTAGTAAATACTCAAATAAAGCTTTCGATATATAACTAATGTGTTTCTGTGTCAAATTGATTGATTAAAGTCTGTTAGATGTTCATTCATTGTGCCATAACTGAACTACATTCACCATTGCAGATGCGGTGATAGTGGAGCAGTTTATGTTTTTCTATTTCTGAATTCAGCGTGTGCTAAAGTTTCATATGTGACCTAACAGCCTCCTGCTTCATAATGGAAGCAGTTACCACTACACAGTTTTATGTTCAGGACATTCTTGGTACATTTATTTACATGTTTATAAAGAAAGACATTTCATTTATGTGGATTACTTGTAAGATTACACACAGATTACTCAGATTATACAGATATTTGATGGCAGAAAAGGACCATACTGGCTCATCTTGTCTGCCCTTTACATCCCCCTCCGCCCCATTATAATGTGACTGGGCTTTCACTCCTCATCCCAAACCCATGTGTCTGTCCCAAGCTTTCTTGAATCCTTCCACCATTTCAGACTCCAGCACCTCCTCAGGCAGTCTGTTCCAGGCTTCCACCACCCTTTTCATGAAAAACTGCTCCTGACATTGCTTCTGTATCACCCCCCTTCTAATTTAAGGCTATGCCCTCTTTTGTTTGTCCCCTCTTTCTTTTTGAACAAGGTTTCCTCCCTGCCCTTATTTAACCCCTTCAAGTACTTACAAGTCTCTATCATGTCCCCCCTCTCCCTTCTAGTCTACAGTAAGTAAAGATTCCACTCCCTCCACCTCTGCTCATATAACTTAATTCGCATCCCCCACACAATCTTAGTTGCCCTCCTCTGGACTCTCTCTATCATCTCAATATCCCTCCATAGGTGTGGTCTCCAGAACTGTACCCCATATTTAAAGTGCGGTCTTACCATACTTCTGTACAGTGGTAGTAGCACCTCCCGCCTTCTGCTGGTAAAGCCCCTCGCAATGCAGGCCAGTATACCATTTGCCTTCCCCACTGCTTTGCTTCACTGGTTCTTCACCTTAAGATTGGAAACATAGAAACATAGAATTTGACAGCAGATAAGGACTGTTTGGACCACCCAGTCTGCTAATTTCCCTACCTAATGGATAAGCTGCAGACCCTAGTTAATCGATAGCCTACTTCCTCCTAACCCCCACCTCCTAGAATTGTCTTATGTCTGTCTCATGCATTCTTGAATTTCCCAACTGTTTATGACTCCACAACCTCCTCAAGAAGGCCATCCATGCATTCACAACCCTTCCCATAAAAAAATATTTCCTCACATTACCTCTGATCTGTCCCCCTTCTATCTTCAAATTGTGCCCCCTTGTTCATGCACACCTCTTTTTCTGAAAGATGCGACCCTCTTGGACTTTGTTGATTCCCTTGAAGTACTTGAAAGTATCTATCATGTCCCCTCATCCCTCCTTTCCTCGAGGGTATATATATATTAAGCTCCTTAAGTCTGTCTTTTCATATGTCTTCTGGTGCAGACCCTGCACCATTCTAGTTGCCCGCCTTTGGACTGCCTCCATCCTGTCTATGTCCTTGCAGAAACTGGGTCTCCAGAACTGCATGCAGTACTCCAGATGTGGTTTCACCAGCTGTCTGTACAGAGGGATAACAACTTCCAGTTTTCAACTGGTGATGCCTCTCCCAATGCATCAAAATATCTCCTCAGCCCTCCTTACTTCCCTCTCACATTGCTTGCCCACCTTTAGGTCATCTGCTATGACTACCCCATGTCCCTTTCTATTTTTGTTGTTGTTAGTATCTCATCCCCCCTGTTGTATACTCTTCCTTTGGGTTTTTGTTTCCCAGGTGCATTACTTTGCGCCTCTTAGCAGTGAATCTAATCTGCCAATCTTTTGACCATTCCTCCAACCTTGCTAAGTCCCTTCTCATCCTTTTCACCCCACCTTACATAACAACCCTGTTGCAGATCTTTGTGTCATCTGCAAAGATATATACTTTTCCTTCCAGTCCCTCTGCAATGTCACTTATAAAGACATTTAAGATGACCAGTCCTAGAACTGAACCATGTAGTACCCCACTAGCAACCCCCCTTTCTTCAAAGTGGACTCCATTTATTATTACCCTCTGTGCCCTGTTCTCCAGCCAATTTTTTACCCCGGCTACCATCTTGGGAGCTACTCCAAGGCTGGCTAACTTGTATATTAATCTTTTGTGTGAGACTGTGTCAAATGCCTTGCTAAAGTCTAGGTAGGCCATGTCCATAGCCCCTCCCTGATCTTCTATTTTGGGCACACAGTCAAAGAAATAAATTAGATTTGTCTGACATGACCTTCCTGCTGTGAATCCATGCTGCACTGTGTCCAGAGCCACCCCCCTGGTCTCTTGGTAATCAACAATTCTTTCCTTCAGAAGTGATCCCATCATTTTCCCTATCACTGAGGTCAAACTAACAGGTCTGTAGTTTCCTACCTCTGCCTTGCTCCCACTTTTGTGAAGAGGAATCACATCTGCCCTCCTCCAGTCCTCGGGTACCACCCCATCCTCCCATGATTTGTTAAAGAGGGTAGTCAGTGGTGTCACTAGTTATACCCTTAGTTCTTTTAGAATTCTGGGATGAATCCCTTCAGGCCCCATTGCTTTGTCCACCTTCAGTTTTAAGAGTTCTTTCAGAACTCTTTCTTCAGTGAATGGGCTGGTATCAACCCCCCTATCCAGAGTGGTTCTGTAGTTTGATTTAGGTACCTCCCCTTCTTCATTTGTGAATACTGAGCAAAAATATTTGTTTAGTATCTCTGCTTTTTCCCAGTCACCCTCTGCCAACCCCCCTCTCTGCCCACCTGCTCCCCTTTATTAAGCCTCACTATCCCTCACTTGATCTTCCTTCATGCCCTGATGCACTTATAAAAGGTTTTATCCCTCTTCTTAACTGAGATGGCTATCTTTTCCTCGGTTTGGGCCTTTGCCATTCTGACCACCTTTCTTGCTTCCTTCTGCTTTAACTGATACCGTTCTCTGTCCTGCTCCCTTTGTGATTCCTTGTACTTCCTGAATGCTATCTTTTTCTCCCTAACCTTCCCTGCCACCTCCTTTAAGAACCATAGTGTTTTTTACATTTTTTTGTTTTGTTTATTTGCTTCAGACAAAGGCTTGTTGCTTCAGTGATGACAGTTTTGATTATTCCCCTTTGTTCTTCTACCCCTCCTTCCTGCCCATTTGCTAGGGCATTCATTAGGCACTCAACCATTTTGGCAAAATCAGCCCTCCTAAAGTCCATAACCTTTGCCTTTGTATGACTTAACTATACTGCTGTGTTTATCGGTGAACCATACTGTTCAGATGGCTTCCCTCTTCTAAATCTATGATCCTCTCTCCATCTCTATTTGAGAATACCAGGTCTAAGATTGCTCCCTCCTGAGTGGATGCCAATACTAGTTGTCTAAAGCATGCCCCCTGCAGGGCATCTAGAATGATCCCGCTCTTGGATGTGGCTGCAGCAAATGCACTCCAGTTAACATCTGGCTAAGGGTACCTTCTATTATTTCCTTGTCCATATTCTACCCTGAGATGGGGGTCTATATACAACTGCTGTACAGACTGTGGTGACATTGCCTGTCTCCAAGTTGACCCACAGTGCTTCCTCTCCTCCCCATTTACCCTTTTGTCCTGTTGCTTTGATTCCTTCCCTTATGTAGAGAGTTACTCCACCTCCTCTTTTACCCTCCCTGTCCCTCCTGTGGATAGTGCACCCTGGTATGTTTACATCCCAGTCATGGTTCTGTGTGTACCATGTTTCTGTGACTGCCGTGATATCCAGATGTTCCTCTTCCATCAAGGCCACTGGTTCAGTAAGCTTGTTACCCAGACTATGGGCATCGGTACTCATGACGCTCCATTTTTTGATGGCTTTACCTCTTGTAGCCCCATCCCTGCCCTTAGTGACTTTGCTTTCTCCATTTACCTCAGTCCTGCTCCCTACTGCCCTTTCTGCCTTTGTCTTTACCTCATTTAGTAACCTGTTTTGTAGAGGGAGGCTGGGAATTCCCTGCTGCTTATCAGTGCCTCTCCCCTTGGCTAGTTTAAAAGTTTGCCAATGAAGCATTTAAACTGATCACTCAGGAGACTGGTTCCCTTCCTGGACATATGCAGACTATTGTGCCAGTATAGGTGGGTATCCCTCCAGGTGGAACCCCAGTCCCCGATGAAGCCAAAACCTTGTGCTCTACACCAGTTTTCAACCATTCATTGAAATGCATGGTGCGGAGTACCCTTGCCTCACCCATGCCATAGACAGACAGCACCTCCAAGAAGGATAATGTATGATCTACTTGTCTAAGGCCCCTCCCCAACTCCACAAACTCCTCCTGCACTGCTCTAATCCTATGCCCAGCCAACTCATTTGTCCCTAGATGGACAATTACATCCAGCACTGGTCTCCCGTGCAGCTTCTGTCATGTTCCTCAGAATCTGCTTCCTGTCCCTCCAAGCCATGGCATCAGACAGGCACCTTACTTCACATTCCCTTGCCCCCCCTCCAGTTCTATCCCCCTGATAATTGAGTCCCCACCAGGAGCTGCTTCCTTTCCCTTCTTTGATATAATAATCCCTAGGTCCCTTTCCTGCTCCATTTCCTTTATTTCCTTTCCCCTAAGGAAGTAAGTAACCTTTATGTTTTTCCAACCCAGGTGCATCGCTGCACACTTTTTCATATTAAATTTCAGCTGCTAGATATCTGACCACTCCTCCAGCTTTTCCAGGTCCCTCCTCATGGCCTTCACACCACCTTGTGAGTCTTTCCTGTTCTAGATCTTCGTGTCATCTGCAAAAAGGCACACCCTACCCTCCATGCCCACTGCAAGGCCCTCAGTATAGATGTTGAAAAGTAAGGGTCCCAGTACTGACCTCTGAGACACCCCACTGATCACTGCCCATTCCCTAGAATGTATCCCATTTATCACGACCATCTGATGCCTTCCCACCAGCCAAGTCTCTACCCACCTAGTAAGTCTCTGACTCACCCCTAGGCTCTCCAGCTTATTTACCAGCCTTCCACATGGAACAGTTTTGAAGGCCTTACTGAAGTCCAGGTAGGCCATGTCCACCTCCCCACCCTGGTCCACTACTTGTGTCACCCAATCAGAAAACTCTATCAGGCTGGTCTGACATGATCTTCCATTAGTGAAGCCATGCTGCCTATCATCCTGCATTCCACTGGCCACAAGGTATTCCACCACCTTTTCCTTTAGCAATGTTTCCATTACCTTCCCCACCATAGAGGAGAGACTGACAGGGTGGTAGTTACTGACCTCTTCCTTGCTGACCCCCTTACATAGTGCAACCACCTCTGCTCTCTTTCAGTCCCCAGGCATAACTCCCATTTCCAAGGACAAGTTAAACAGTCTGGCCAGAGGTGGTGCCAGCTCTTCCTGCAGCTCCCTTAGTACCTTTGGATGCATGCCATCTGGCCTCATTACTTTATTCATCTTGAGTCTGCCCAGTTCTACACCTAGTAGATATCCAACCTAGATTACCCTGTCTGCTGCAAACTCCACAAAATCCATTTGTCTGCAGTTATCCCTCTTTTCCTCCTGCATAGGCCGTCTACCCTCATTCTTCTGTGTGAAGATTGAACAGAGGTAGTTGTTTAATACCTCTGCTTTTTCAAAGTCCCCCTCCTGTTCTGTTCCATTCTCACCCATCAGTCTCCCTATACCATTCAATCAACAAAGTTTTTTGTGTGGCTAATAAGCCTTACAATGTAAAAAGACAGAACAAGTACAAATCTGTCAAAGTTGCAATTATTATCACATTTACTAAAGTTAAACATCTTGGAATAAGTTATATTTTAACTGGTGACATAATCAGAATCATTGTCTTATTTTGAATTTAAACATGATAAAAAGGACCAGAATACACAATTCAAACAACATTCATGTTCTTCCTGATTTCCTATTGATAAAAAATATTTTGTAACTCGTTTCAATGACCAAGCGTCACTAGTATGTAACAAGATATTGGTTAAGAGCTTTTTATCTAATGCATACAACTCATTCAAAAAGGGACCCAACCAGTAGGTCCTTTGCAACTGATACCAAGTACATTACCATAGTACGTGCACAAGATTTTCTTCATCTCTTTAGCGCAATCACAATCCCCAGAAACAATACCTTCCGCCTTGTAACGATAAAGAAGAACATTACTTTATGCTTGTTCAAACTTATAGTTAGAAAACGTGGCTGTCAATCTAATACCTGTCAAAATTTCCAAGTAAGGTTTAAATCCAAAATAATAATTATTTTCTGAAAAACATTTTGAATAATGTGAAGACTTAATTAATTGTAAGTCCTTAGTAATCCAGTTATTAACAATTTTCTTTGTAATATAATATTTGTATTTTACACTTAAGAGAATACCATTTTCTGTTGTCCATTTAAGATTACTCAATCCATTGTCCTTAATTATTTTCATTAAATTTGTATACCATAATGTTTGTTTGATACCCATATTATACCATTTTTCTTTTACCATTATGGATGCCAGAGCTGAAGAATCTTTTCTACTTAGGGTAAGCCAAAAATTAACTTTCTGGGTTTCTGTAAAGGATTCAAGATTATTAAGTCCCAGTTCTGATCTCAGATAGACAGTTTGACATGAATGGCCCACCTTTAATAATGAATGTTAATATTTATATAATGGGACAAGTTATTTATTTATATTAATTATGTCCCATATTTCTGAGGCATAGAGTAGTTGTGAACTAAACTTAGCTTTTATAACTTGTATCAAGAGTTTTAAGGTCATTCCTCCATATTTTAAATCAAAATGAACCAGACTTGCTACTGTACTCTTTAACTTATTTAACATAGTTTGTAAATGTTTTGACCAATTTGTGTTTTCTTGAAACTCTACACCTAGATACAGGTAACCCTTTACCCTTTCTAATCTCTCCTTCCTCAGTGTCCAAAATGTAGAACATTTCTTTTGCCCATTAGAAAAAACTAGAACCTTTGTTTTATTCAAGTTTATTTTTAACTTTAGAGCAGAAGATTTTAAGGATATATTATCAGTGTTCTTTTGTAGACCTGCTTTTGACAGGGATAACATAACTATGTCATCAGTGAATGCTAATAAAGGACATTTACACATATTTATATTTGGAATATCAATAAATTCCTCAGCACTATCTTTCAACATCTGATCTATAGATAAAATGAACAATAGGGGAGCCAAGACACAGCCTTGTCGTATGCCGCTATTTATGTTAAAAGATAAATACCTCTTTTCATACCAATCTGATATTAGCTCAATTAGCCGTATATAATTGGGAAATGATTGAAACTAGGTTATGATCTATACCCCTAATTAACAATATCTTCCATAACAATTCTCTTGAAATAAGATCAAATGCTGAGAAATAATCCACAAAAAGAGTGTACAATATTTTCCCCCTTATTTTTACTTACTTTTCTATCAGATGATGTAAAAACAATATTATCCAAAGTGAAAAAATCAGGCCTAAAGCCAGACTGATAGGCGACCAGGCCTCCAGTTGTTTCCACGTCTGTTTTAAATCTTTCTAGTATAACTCTTGCAAATATTTTTGAGGTGATATCTAAGAAACTAATTGGTCTGCACATAGAAGGGTCCCTTGTACTACCTTTCTTGTGGATTGGAATAATTGTAGCACCTCACCATGAAAGTGGTAAGCTATTTGAATAGATATATTTATTATAGTAGTGTATAAGAAATATACACCACTGGGAAGGAGAAGGAAGAAAGAAAAACTTCCAAAGGGATACCATCTGGTCCAGGGGCTTTATGCAGTTTCAGTAATGCCAATGCATAATAAACTGCATCTAATGTTATCTTAACAAAACTCTGGTTGACCAGAAGTACCTCTGTATTCTGATTATCCGGGTCAAAAAAAAAAAAAAGAAGAAGTGGGAAGTCCACCTGTTTTCTGTTATATAAGTATTTATTTCTGTTTTGTATAAATTATTTCCCTTAGCGACCAATGTCCAAAAACTTTTAATATCATTCTGGTGAACAGCTTTCAGCATAATCCTCCAGAGCTTGTTATGATAATCTTTTTTATTTTTGATTAGCAATTTGTATTTTTTTCTTGAAATTAAGATTTTTTAGATTTTGCTTACTACAAATTAATCTGCAATCTTTAAATAATTCTTAAATCTGCAATTTCCTTAGTTTACATTCTTTATCAAACCAAATGTATTCTATATATGGTTTCACTTGACATTCTAGTACAGTCCTAATCTTTAAAAATAAGTTATTCAAATGCACAGTAAGGTTTACTAATTTGCTACTTTGTATTAATCTGTAATCCAACATAAGGGATGATTCTTGAAGTATTTTGTCAATTTTAGTCTGCGATCTTTCTTGCCATATAATTATTTTTATTTGTTTTGATTTCTAGTGTTGACAAAGGTGGTGGAGCCACATTTTCAATTAAGTTATTATTTATTTTTCTAATTTGTATACCATTCTGTGCCTTCCTTTTCTCACCCACATACTTGAAAAAGGTTTTATCTCCCATCCTTGCCTGATTAGCTATCCTCTCCTCAGTGACCTCCTTGGTCTTCCTAATTTTCTGCCCTGCTTCCCTTCTTTTGTCCCTGTAGGCCTCCCTATCCTCAATCCTTTGTGTTATCCTGTACCTCCTGAGTGCCCTGGTTTTCTCCCTGATCACTCTTGCCACCTCCCTTGTAAGACAGAGGGGTGTCTTGCTTTTTCTGACTCTCCTGATGCATAGGTCAGTGGTTTTCAGCAGCCCCCCTTAATTGCTGCCCATAATTCTTCCACATCCCTCATATTCTTCCACCTTGACATCTAGTAAGCTCTAGTATGAAAAGTCAACATAGGAATTATATACACTACACACCAGTTCCAGTTTATCTGATGAATGTGCCATTTGATGGTTTCATGAAAGTGTATTCTTTTAACTTTATCAATGATCTCAACAGTAGGTTCAACTCTCACAGCCAGTGGCATGAAATATGGTATATGTGTTTGGATTTTACAAATATTTTGTAATGTTAACAACACATTGCTTATACCCTTCTTTCCACCTCCCACACACTCACACAGACGTCAACCACACGCTCTATCATTTCTGTATGTGCTGGTGGAATTCAGGATGGAATTAAAAAACAGGAAAAACATTAGATTGTGCTTTTCATTTGGTGGTTTGAGAGTTATTGGCTGTTGTGGGTTACACACTGAAGTGTGAAGAACTGTAGTCCATCTCATTTTTTACTTCTTAGATGGGGGATCAATTAGTCTTGAATTCATGCTGTTCTTTTCAATTTGCCGACATGTTGCTTTGTGCCATGATAGTTTAAGAAGTGCATGGTAGTTTGTGTTTTGTATGAGGTGACACAGTGCAGGAGTATAGCAAAGAAAAATCAAGGCATTTACTTATGCTGCTGTCTGGAGAGCTATTTATGTCCTCAACAAGGTGGCCGGTTGCTGCCAACCACACACATACATGTTCTTTTTCATTCCTTGGAAACATCATATTTATTTTTGTGGAAAGAAAGGTGTCTGCTTCTGCAGTGCATGGTTAGACTGACTGTTGAATATACTTGGACTACTTAAGAGCAGCAGTCTCCCTGTTTCCCATGCAAACAAGGCTGCTATTTGATAAATGTTAGTTCACTACCAGCTTACTGAGAAAAAACAAGGAATGGCAAGATGTTTCTATGTGCTCTTGTATTGTGGTGAAATGGGATTGCAGAGTCAGTGCAGCACATCCAGCTTAGATATGCATGCTATATTAAATGCTGTAGACCATGAAACAATGCAGGTTTAGTCTAGTGTTTCTGGCAGGATGCTTGTTAATGCCCTCCCCCCCCAATAACAAGCACACAACAAATCACACATGCACACACTGGCATAGTTAGCTACCAACTCCCAATTTTAAGGCTGCAGTGTGTGTAGCCCTGCAGACCTCTTGATTTGAGAAAAAGCACTCTCACATTCCTTGCAATTGCACAACATGCTGGAGTGAAAAAAAGTCATCTCTGTGTCGAAACACTCTGCATTTGCACTTTTTTTTCACTTTTGGTGGTCATTAATCACTAAAATACATAACTCCTCACCTGACCCTTCTCTAAGCACTCCTCCCAGATTGTGACAATTGCACTGGGGTTGCCCGGTCCCCCAGTGATGGAATCCTCATCCCCACTTCGCTACCATGCATGCACAGTTATTTATTTATTTATTTAATTGTCTGCCTGTCTGTCTGTCTGTCTGTCTGTCTATCTATCTATCTATCTATCTATCTATCTATCTATCTATCTCCTTGCAAGATCGTACTGAGCTCTCTGGTCTGCAAGTGGCAAAGTTCAGAGAAGACAGGTTTGTAAGGGACCTAGGGAACCTCTTGAAGAATTGAATCCAGAAGAAGGTGTCACTTTCCAGCACCTTGTAGTGGAGTGTGGCCACCAACAGTTCTATCACTATAAGGCTAGTCAAATGGGAAAATGTTCATGGCATCCTATCAGTATGAGGGCACCAGGAACCAAGCTTTGAAGTGTTTGGCCAAAGAAAGTTAGTGACGTTTATCATTAACAAGCAGTAACAATAAATTAAGCTGCAATACAAGTCACTGTCACCCTTTATGCCACACCTGAACAACAGTACCCTCAGAAACATGTGTGGTATCCATTTTCAAAGAGTAGGAAAAAGTATTCACATAGTCTAGAACTGTCCCCCTTGAAGTTGGTGTTGTGGTAGAGCTACTGTGTGTCATGGATTAGTAGGATTGTTAGCATTAGAGAAACTGCCAGTTGAAAGTGAGGTTACAGCTACAATGGCAGCCCAGGAATTGATGCACATCCTGACTACAGAACTAGATACTGGCAGTTACCTATCAACCAGAGAACCAGACAAGTGGTTGAGGGGATCAGTACTGAAACTAGAACTGCACTGCAGGGCTGGTAAATGTGATGACCCTAGTAGAGGCAGCAGGGTCAACAAGCATGAGTGCCATTGCTCGCAACCTCAAAGCAGGCAGCTGCAAGGTCAAGACTAATGAAGTTATAAACCGACACTGAATTTTGCAAATGCAGCCTTGTAACTTTGGTAATTTTCAATGTTTTTTTTTACCCCAAATTTACAATAAGCCATATCTTTCTAGTACCTCATGAATGTGGCAGCTGCCATTTTTCAAATCCTTGCCAACATGTTTTTACTGTATCGCAAAATGTCATTTCATGGTCACTGTACAAAATCACATTTCAGGTAGGAGTTGAACATTTTCTCTGCCCTTGTTCATGAGGTGGGGTCATTAGAAGGCTATTTTAGAAATTTACTGTAAAAATATTAAAACTCAACAAAGTAATGAGCCTATGAATTTTCCAAATGCAGACTTGTATGTTTGGTAATATTCATTGTTTTTACCCCAGATTTTCAACATAGCCATTTCTTTACAGCACCTCATGAATGTGACAGTTGTCATTTTTCAGCTCTTGTCTAAAATGTGTTTCAGTATCCTGAAAGCTGGTTTCATAATCCCTGCACAAAATCACCTTTAAGCCAGGAGTTAAACACTTTCTCTGCCCATCTTCATGAGGCAGGGTCACAGCAAGACTGTGCTGAGCATTTGGTGTAAAAATATTAAGAAACACATTTACAATACTTTCATCCCAAATTCCTCAGCTGCAGCTTCTTGACCAGAACTTGTTTTCAATTGTTGCTCATTGATTAACTTTGTGGTCAAGAAAAAAAATAAACATGTTTATTACTGAAAATTAAGTCAGACTTGATTATAGTGAGTGAGACTTGTCAGCTCACTCTTGCTTCAGTGACTTGATTAACTTGATTTTATAACAAATATAATTTAATTGTAATATATGGATTGTTAAAATAATACTATCGAAAACGATCCCAAAAAATCCTTGTAACAGATAGCACAGAGCACTCCACTCCGATAATACCACACTTCACTGCCAATAATACTATCGTTCGAGCGAACAATAGTATTATCATGAAAAATACCGGCGCATGTCCAGATCTTCCTGCCAACAAACCCAGTTGCCATGGTCACACGCCCCTTCCTGCACAACCGCACTGATGGCGCAGTATCCCATTATTGGCTTCTTTCTTTAGTAGGCGGGCATAACAGCATGAAAACATGGAGTTTTTTCCTCTTGCTTAGCGAGAGGAATCTGTTCTATTATAATACTTTCATTTGTTTGAACAAATAATGACTATGTCACTCATCCTGCATTCCCCGAACGACAAAAAGCTGAAAGGTAGGACTGCCTACTAAATTAAAGGAAACCAATTTTTTTTAAACGAGCGATGGGACACTCGTTAGTGCTGTGGGCAGTTCAGAGACAGCGCGTGCTGAGTGCAGCGGCGGGCCAGCCTGTTTAACAAAAAGCACATCAGAAAAAGAAATCTCCATAATGGGGTCCATATATTACAAAAAATAACAAATAAGGACTATGTATTATAAAGGTCAGACCATCTGAGGTTTTGGGGACTGAACCTCTCTAGCCGTACCGGTGTTCCAAGTCCCCAAAATATCTCGATGGTCTAACTGCCTTATAATACATAGTCCTCTATCTATTATTCTATTTGTAATATCAGAAATCTTCCTGTGAGGAACACAGGCTTGGATCCCTCCACAGCCTCTTAAGCTAAGTAAATGTGAGTGCATGATAGCTGGTAGGGTTGGGTTAGTCTGCTGACTCTTACTGCTTCAGTTAGCTGCTTTTCTGTTCCATGTGTGTGCATGGCTGTGCATGTACAACATTTTTTTCTAAATGTTTTGTGTTATGCAAAGGAAGAAATTAAAAAAATATATTTTGCTGATAATTTTGTCATACTTGATAATAGCGAATGAGACTTGTCTGCTCAGCATTGCTGCAATGACTACTTTTAATAATAAATATAATTTAAATTTCATATCAGAAATAGTCCTGTGAGGAACCCTGACTTGTGTCCCTCCACAGCCACTTAAGAGCTAGTGCACAGTAACTGGTAGTGTGAGACTTGTCAGTTGTCTCTCACTGCTTTAGTTAGTTGCTTTTCTGTTCTGTGTATGCGAACGGCTGTGTACTCAAGACATTTTTCTAAGTCTATAGCTGTTTGGTCTAAGAAGAAATTCAAAAAAATATATTTTTAGAGCATTTGGTTAGGCTTGGCTATATGTGAGTAAGATTTGTCAGGTCAGCATTGCTGCAGTGACTTCGTTGACTTTGTTTCATAATGAATATAATTAAAATTTATTATTTCACATTTCCAGTGAGGAGCTGTCATAGTTATGGATGTAGCTGCTGCAGACATTTCATGAAATTGTGGGCAGCATGGTAGGTAAGATGCAGTGTATGGAGGCATGCAGGACATGCACTGCGGAACTATTTCTCATGGTGCATTTAGAGTGGGCCAGTGGGTGGTTAGGTGTGCGGTGTGGTGCCATGAAGTGTTACAATAAAGGTGTTGTAGCCATAACTGCATTTCCACCTATGTGTACTGTTGTTCTGTGTGTGTGTGTGTGTGTGTGTGGTGTGTGTGTGGTGTGTGTGTGTGGTGTGTGGTGTGTGTGGTGTGTGTGTGTGTGTGTGTGGTGTGTGTGTGTGTTGTTCTGTGTGTGTGGTGTGTGTGGTGTGTGTATGTGTGGTGTGTGTGTATATGTGTGTGTGTGTGTGTGTGGTGTGTACCTAAACTGTGTGGTGGTGTACAGTATGGATGTGGCTATTCAGGTGGTGTGTTCTTCCATAAGCAGGTGTTGTGCCTCCTGCCATCCTGTTTTTTTATCTGTTTTCCTGTCACTGTGTCCATCCCTGTTTATTCAGTGCATTCCTTGGATGGAGTGTCATGGGACCCCTGCAGTGTAGCTACATCCTAGAGTGGGGTCTCTATACTGTAGGGTGTATTTCTGCCCTGGACAGCTAATACCTGTGACCACTATCACTACTACAGCATTACAGTGCTGCTAGTTCCCACTCCAAACCTTCACACAGCCTGTTGAATCCCCCCAGTGACAGCATTCTGGATGGCACCAAGGTCTTCTTGCATGCCTGACACAACTGTGCATAGCTCTGTAACTGTGTTTGTGAGGTAATAGATCTGTTGGTATCCTGTACTAATCTGCCTGAGCTTCTGCTGTTCTAGGGCATGCCCTTCCTGGTGCATGCCCTGCAGGATCAGTCACTTGGGCCTGTGTTCCTGTGACCAGTTGGTGCATTGTGGGTTCTATGTCATACCCTGGGAGCTTGTGTCCAGTCCCTTCACTGGTATGGGAAGAAGGTATGTTGGTGCCCTCTACTGTTTATATCTGTGATATGCATATTGCCATCTCTCTCTGTCTGTCACCATCCTGTGCCCTGCCAGTGGTGCTGCTGGTTGTACCTACCAGGTCACTATCATGTACGTTTAATAGCATAGGTTAAAATAGCAAAACATTGAATAAAAAATAGGAAACATAGAAACATACAATTTGACAGCAGATAAGGACCGCTTGGCCCACCTAGTCTGCCCATTTCCCTACCTGATGGATAAGCTGCAGATCCTAGTTAACAAATAGCCTATTTCATCTTACCCTCACTAAAATTGACTTATGTCTGTCCCATGCGTTCTTGAATTCCCCCACTGTTTTTGACTTCACTACCTCCTCAAGAAAGTTGTTCCATGTATCCACAACCCACTCCGTGAAACAATTCTTCCTCACATTACCTCTGAGCCATCCCCCTCTATATTCAAATTGTGCCCCCTTGTTCTTGCACATCTTTTTTTCTGAAAGATGCAACCCTCTTGGACTTTGTTGATTCCCTTGAAGTGCTTCAACATTTCTATTATGTCCCCCCTCTCCCTCCTCTCCTTGAGGGTATACATATTAAGGTCCTTTAATCTCTCTTCATATGTCTTCTGGTGTAGATCTTATACCATTTTAGTTGCCCTCCTCTGGACAGCCTCCATCCTGCCTATGTCCTTGTGGAGATGGGGGTCTCCAGAACTGCATGCAGTACTCCAGATGGGGATCTCACCAACTGTCTGTACAGAGGGATAACAACTTTTTGTTTTCTACTGGTGATGCCTCTCTATATGCATCCCAGTATCCTGCCAGCCCTCCTTATTGCCTTCTCACATTGCTTACCCACCTTAAGGTCATCTGATAAGACTGGCCCCAGGTCCCTTTCCATTTTTGAGGTTGTTAGTATCTCACCTCTGTTGTGTACTCATCCTGCACAGCATGGTGGGGTACAGCGAGAGGGTGAAAAAATGCAAAAGGGTGTATACATGGTAGTGCACCCTCTCACTCTTCCCAGGTAGGGGATGAGGCCTGTGCTGAACTGTGGGGCCAGTGAGCAGCTGCTGTGGCTCGACAGGATGAGCCACAGGCAGCAAGGCAAGGAGGCAGTGAGTTTGGGACTGGGTGACTGGGTTTTAATTCCTGGTCCCAGATGTAAAGAATTTGTTTTTTCACACTTTGTGTGAAGTTAAGTGTTACCCCACCCCCAGAGTTGGTTATTTTAGTTGGGGTGGTTGGGGGGCATAGCTCTGCATAATGGGGGTGCAGAGGGTGAAGCCCCCCACAAAAGAAAGACATATGCTGCTTGCAGTATGTCATGCTGTACTGGCAGCATTGTATATCTCTGTGGCATAATGTCTTGCAACATTATGACCCTGTGCATTGGTGGCATCCTGTCACTCCTGTAGAACACTGGATGTAGCATCTGTTAATGGCACAGATGTGTTGATTATTGCATTGTTTGGCATCACTTGCCATGCATCTGCCCGGGGGTGGTGATTGTGCATACTGTTTGGTATGCCTGTGTCCACTCCACTTTGTCTTGGTGTTCCATCATCTGCAGATACATCCTCAGCATCAGGCACAGGGGAAAAGGGAAGATGTTGCTCTGCAGAAGAAGTGGATTGTATTAGCATTGTAAATATGCTGTACATAGCCACTGTCCTAACAACAGACATTACTTACCCAGTGTGTTGAGCCCATCCTCATCACCACCAACTGACTGCTGGCTGAAGATGTTGGCAACAATGTCACCTATCTGAGTCCTCTCATGGATAACCTAGGGTCCACAGCAACCTTTGGTGAGCTGTACCTACCTCCTTATCACCAGCTTCTTTTAAACAATGGCAGTAAGTTAACACCACTTGTATTTGATGGCTGCAATGGGACGAGATGTTCCCTGTGGAACTGACATTGTCTTGTATGCCTACTACCCACACCAGATATTTGTGTGTGGGTTTCTCTTTCAGTGCTTTGGAGTCAAACAGTGTCCAATAGAACTTTTGGACCTCAGTGGCAATGATGGTGGACTACTCTGCACTAAAGTTTGCCATCCATGACTAGGGGCAAAGTCCACTGCCACAACTGAGAATTTGCCCTCTGCCCAGTTCTTGTACCATAGGCACTGCATGGTGTGATGTAGTTAGAAAGTGTGGAGTTGCATGACTTCCCTGATTAGATATTGTCATGTGCAGGTCTGCATTTGGTATATCCTCAGTGAACATTTCTGTGTATTGACCTTGAGAAGTGTACATGCACCTTATGTGGTGGACTCGAGAGGCATTCCATGGGCATGTGCAGAAATCTCATTTACCTGCCCCAGCAATTCTATAGCTCTCTACATTGCCACATCCACTAGAGGACAACTCCAATTAATGCTGTGGATTGCACTGCCTGCACAACATTTCCACAATGTGAGACTACAGACTGCCTATCCACACATTTCCCACCAGTTTCCCTACAAGTCTGTGAATCAAGCCCTATGCTAGGGCGAACCCAACACTGCTTTGAACAATCATTTAAACCTTGACAAACACCACAATACACATTCAGTAAGAGTCAGTGGGTATTTTTAATCTAATATCACACTGCCCTACTTTTGAAGCTTGTGCTTCATTTGTAATTCATGTTTAAATGTTTGGTAGTTTATGCAATAAATACTTATACTATAAAATTGTGGTAGTAATGCACATCCACTATATATCAGCAGAAAGACAAACATTTTTAAACATGTTGGGATTATTTGGTTCACAAACAAACATTTTAAATAGTAATGGAATGACTTTTGATATTAAATTGTGTTTCTAAATGTGTCATCACATAACATACAAATAATAATTTCTAGTCCAGTAACATCAAATCTTCTATTGTTTTCAAAGACTATGCCTGCAGAACTATTAGAAGACACTATATTATTTCAAAAAGTCAGAGACTAGAAAGAGAGGGATCCAGAGAAAAATAAGAGGGTTTTCACCTTGGAATACAGAAAAGCAGGTTATAGTAGGGATTTTTAAAAAGGGTGAACATAGCACTTGCATCTGTATTTGGATGTGTGATGTTTCCATGCAGATGTGTCTGCATCATTTTCACAGATATCTGGATGCATATGCAAAAATTCCCATGGAATATAGTTATTTTTGCCACAACCGCAGAACTCATGTATGTTTTTCAGACTCAACTGTGGAATTCCATTCTGGGAGTTAGACCAACTTTTGTGGTTTAACATTTTTGGTGGAATTCTGTACTGGTGTCTGAAAAATGGATGCCAAGCTTTAGAAATATTGCTTGCTAAGTTTAAATGCATGAAGGTGGAAGAGACCACAAAAAGAATGCTTTTTAATTAATATTAATTCTGTTTTCCTTTTCTAGGACACTCTGGTCTTACTGTTGAAAAGTCTGAGACTGGGATGCCTCTTCAACATTTATGGATTTGGCAGTAGCTTTACATCATTTTTTAAGTGAGTATGTCAAGTGAAACCTTTCATAAAGTAACTCCTTAATGCAGGTGTCCAAATAACAGGAAACTAATCTGCTCCCTGTAATAGTCATAGCTAGAATAAATTATAAAGGAGTATGTTTATTCTTAGACAGAACACACCACTAGTATCTTTTGACCATTTCCAAAAACAATCTTAAATTATACCTTTATTATACTTGAAACTACAATTTAAAAGCTGTAACATTTGAACAGGTAATACAGTTGTCATGTGATGCTACATGCATATACATATACACATACATATAATGAGGTAAACATGACAGGGCTTTATAAATGTAGTGAACAATTTCATCTGTTTGTATCAGTATGGAACATTTTGTTTTTTATATTGATGCATGATCACTGTGGTGACATATTAATGATATAACTACTTGGCTGACTCAAGTCTTTCATTGAAGAAAAAAAGTCTTTCGCCCTAATGGTTCCAAAGTTATCAGATGTTAAAGAAAATATATTTTGATAGGTCTAATTCTGGAACTGTTGGAACTAGAAACTAAACTTTGTTTTGAATAAAAGCTTGTAGTCCAGCTGTTAAGAAATGGTGTTGATATTATATTGATAATATGTAACAGTTTTAATTATGCTACTGATATTAAAAAATGTGCAGTTTCCCCAGCTATATTAATACACATGTTTATATCATGACAAAGTTGTTTTTTCTACAAAAAAAGTTATTGATATACTTTTTCCACAACAATAATGTATTCTGAAATACATTTTTAAAATGTTTTGTTTATTAAGCTTTTAAAACTGAATGTGCCAGTAGCAATTACAATAATAGATCCAGATACAATGATACATTAAATGTAACACCATGTATTTTAGTTCCCAATTATAGAGATATATTAGCTTTGGTACACCATGTGGTGGTCCACCTAACAGTGAATTATCTTAAAACATTTTAACCAAATATGGTCACCAAGCCATTACCTGTAAAGAGAAAAAACAGGCAATAATTTAAGGCAGCCTATATAGGTGACCCTATTACAGTCACTGTTCCCACAAACCTGTAATGTAATCAGGTACAGTAAAAAGGGAATTTACAGATTCACTGCTTACTCCTTGGCAATTGTCAAATCTAGGATTGTTTCAAACAGAGCATCCTCTCCCTTATTTGCACAGAACTCCCCCAACAGATGTCATTACTTCATAGAACAGAAAATAAAATGATTATCTGCAGTCAATGTAAAAGAAAAGTCCTCCCAGTCTGTTTGCTGGGATGTCTACTTTGGAACTGAAAGCTCAAAGAAAAGAGCTGTGTAGCCACTACATCCACGCCATCTTAAAAGCCAAAATAGCAGAAGGGGAAATATATGATACTCTGCAGACTTCATAACAAGAGAAGAAAAAGACAAATAACAGCAATTTTTGTATCAGTGTTAACATGAATCCCCAATGTTATGTGTCCAAAGAATAAGCGCTAATCAGTATTGAGCAATAACCAGCAATGTTTTGATAAAACAGCATGGCCCATAACTCATGTCCAACTTCAGAGTTTAAAACTGCTGGAAAAAGAAATAATCTGAAAGTCCACCTTAGGTTGTGGTCTCTCCTTTGCATGCCTCTTCTCCACACTGTAGTACTGCTGATCTAAATGTGGCCACTATTTTATCCACTCACTTTTTAGCTTCCTCTGGATCTGTAAATTGGAATGTTTTATGCTCTACATACAAGTCAGATCTGTGCTGGAGTAATGACCGAGTGCACTATCCCAAAGACCTGCAGCTGTTATTTCAATGGGTCCAATGATTTTTGATGAGTCCAGATGGCAAATGAGCAGTCTGGAAACAGTTTCACCTCAGAGCCTTCAAGTTGTAAGGGATGATTCATTTTAGTCCAATATAAAAACAAATCCTTGCCCTCCATCCTGGTGGTTATTATCAAGATTGTATGGGGAGAGTCCTGATTTAGTTTCTGGGTGTGAAAATTCACCCTATAACATCTTTTGACATCCTGCACATCAACTCCCATATCCTCTGGAATTGTTACCGATAGCCAAGTCCTGATAAAAGTCATCAAGTCCTCCCCTCCCACATCTTCTGGAAGGCCAGTCATTCTCAGATTCATGGCACAAGCCCCACTGTCAAGGATCTCAAGATGAGTAAGAAGATTGGAGTTTTCAGCCATTAGCTGGGCAGCTGCTGTTTTTGTCTTCATGAAGCGTTCCTCCACATCCTTAGCCATCCAGACCTTCTGTTTTTGCATCTTGTGACTCCAATCATTCCAAACTTTTCTCTGCTTTTTTATCCAGGTCTCCAACAGCCTTTAGTATTCTTTCCAATTCTGGCTGATCCCCCACACTGCCCACATGACAGGAGCCTGATTGCTGTGCAGTTTGTTGTAAGGATGGGATGGATTTTTGAGATTGCCTCTGGTAGCTCCCTTAAGATGTCCTATGGCAAGAAGGGTATCAAACTGCAGTTTCAACTGGAAGAATGAAATTGCTAATTTAGTTTGGCAACAAGTCATGATTCTGCAGGAGTTGATGTAAAGCTTGTCCAGTCTGGTGCTTGGCTCTCTAGTGCCCCCTTAAAATACATTTTAATATCGATGAAGAACATGTCATGATCATTTTAAAATAATACAAAAAATGTTTTTTTTTTGCACTTTTTCTGAATTTTGGTATTAGTCCTCATAATTGAATTGGTATCTATATAAGTGTAATACTCATAAACATTCATCTTATAACAAGAATCATGTTTTTTTTTTATGTTTTGGATTACACCTTTGTGCCTACATGGTTCTTTTACAAAGGTTTCATGACATGGACAGCTGGAGATGTTATGACAAAATATGTAAAATTAATAGCAGGTAGAACATTACGGTATTTTGACATGAACATTTAAATTAAATAGCAGATAAGTATTAAAGAGGCAGTATCAGCACAATAAGCAGCCAGAGGCTTTGTCAAGAAACAAATGAGAAATTAAGACAGGATGTGACTGAACTCCATTCAATGTAAACAATAAGCTTGGAGAAGTTTGCAGGGAAATTAGTGCTCTAATGAGTGAGAAAAGGAACAGAGGGAATTTAGGGTGAGGACACAGTAGTCAGAGAAATGGGCAGAGTTCAAGGGGAAGTTGATGGAGGGAGTGGGGATAGGTGGAAGGGGAAGGTGGAAGGATTTGAAGCGATGTAGCGCAAGGTGTAGGTGTCAGGGAGGATGGAGAGAGAGAGAGAGAGAAGGAGAGTGTAAGTAAGAAAGAGAGAGAGAGATGAAGAGGGCGCATAAGAGACAGAGAGAGAGAGAGAGAAGGAAAGAACTAGTAGGGGCAGTTTTGATACAGTGGCCATGAGGAGATTAGGGAAAAGTGAGAAAGGAAGTGGCAAGGGGAAAATCAGGGAGTGCAAGGGTAGAGGGGAGCATGACAAATACAGTGGTAGGCAATGAAACGTGCAGAGTATTTAAATAGAAACAGTCATAGCTGGCACTGGCCACCAAATGCTGTCAAAAGTTATGCTTAAAGGGAGTAAGGTACGAGATGTTGGTGATAGCCACAGGAAGTGAGTTGAAACAGTTGGGGGCCCTAGCTTTGAAAGATTGCTGCCCTTTGTGAGGTCCAGCAGCGAGAAACAGAGAAGGCTTGGTTTACAGATTTCCTGGTTAGGTGAGTGGTGCAGTGAGGGGACAATACAGACTGGACCCCTGGGAGCAGGATGTCCAATGAGCCCTTCTTAACAAGAAGGCAGGTCTGATTCTTTATTCTGCCAGATAGCTGCAGCCAGTTTGCTTGCTCATATAAGTCTCATGGATGTGTGTCAGTTGTGAGACTGAGGTGAGGAGTTGACAGGCCTTGTTTAGGGACTGAGCTATATGCTGGAGTGCAGTACTGGTAGCAGATCAATAGACTACAAGGCCAGAGTCAATTATTGAGTTAACCGAGCTATGTATAGCAAGCTTCAGTGCTTCAGTTGTCAAACAGTGCCTGTATCTATATAGCAGCTCTATGCAGGTATTAACAATTTTGGCAATGTTGTGAATATGTGTGGCATGCAATAGTGTGGTGTCTAGGGTCACACCCAGGTATTTTAAATGGTCAACCTGTTCCAGTGCGGAGCCACTGCTATTTTTGATTGGCAGTTGCTGGAGTTTGTACTTGCTATGGGTGCCATGAAACAGCATAGTTTTAGTTTTTGAGTAGTTTAGGATAAGTTTATGTGATCTGAACCAGGATTTGACTTTTGTAAAACATTGCTGCAATTGCTGCTGAGGAAGGTAGGGGTCAGAGTGACTTGTGAACATGACTGCATTGTCTGCATAAAGGATAATTCTGTCTTGGCATGAGGCAGGAAGCTCATTCACAAAGATGCTAAATAACAATGGGCCAAGAATAGATCCATGGGGAATGCCTGACTGGACTAGGAATTAGGACAAGATGGTTTTCCCTATTCTGATCTGCTGGGAGCAGTCACTGAGGTAGCTTTGGAACCAGCTAGTGGCATCTGGTGAAAGTCCTAGGGAAGATAGTTGTCTAGTCTGTAGGGAGTGGTTGACAGTATCAAATGCCTTTGTTAGGTCAATAAAGGAGGCACCCACCAGGTGGTTTTTCTATAAATGCAGTGGTGAAGCTGTGCCTCTTATGAAAGCTGTGCTGCTGTTAACACTGGAGGTCATATTTTTCCAGATATTCAATAAGTTGATCAGCAACTACCCTCTCCAGTGCCTTGGAAAGTGGAGGTACAGTGGTTGTTACAGAAAGGTTGCACTGTACTGCGGTAGAATGCTCAGTGCTACACTCTACTGCTAAGTATACCACTCAGTGCACTGTTCAGTGCAGCACTGTACCGCAAGGTGTGGCAGGGCATTAACATTATTCAGTGTGGTACAATTACCCTCCTATACAATTCCACCCTAATCCAGCAGTGGAGACTGCGATGCATCTAAGCCCTGAAGTGTCTGTGTTTTTATTCTCCCACTGGTTTTAAAGGTGCACCAACAGGTAGTATTGATTTCACATACTGAAATGCTTCCAATAAGTTAGAGCACTCCATTTGTACTGTGTGATTAAAACTGTGTGTGATGCCATTACATATAAAACAATGCTTTTTAAAATATCACTGGCTACCACTCAATTTACAGCAGGAACAAGGATAGTACAAACAGCTTTGTGCAAGAGTGAGAAATTCTCTGTGTGACAGTGAAAATCTGTCCCAATATCCCAGACTTTCTCGCATATTGATTGGCAGTGTATGAATTAATGTATTGACACTTTTCGTATGGTACACGTGAATGGATGCAAATTGACATAATACATGTATTCATACATAATATGTATGGACTAAATAGTCTCTCTAATGAGTAGGTGAAAGCTAGTTTTGTTTTTTTAAATGTGTAAAATTATAATTTTTATGGATCATGCTCTCACAGGAGGATAAATGGTGCAGTAGACTGTATAAACAATGTTGCTTCCTCCCCCATAGAGTACAGTTTTCTTTCTGAACCCTGTTCAAAAAAAAAAAAAAAGAAGAAACAGAATAAAAAAGAGGAAAAAATGGTAAAAACTTAGTAAAGGATTAGGCAATGACTTTATTTTAACATACACCTGTAATAGTTTTGCAAAATCCAAGTACAGTAGTAACAGCTGGAGTTTAATGCTCCTGTGGCGACCCCATTTGTTTTCCATACAGAACTGCAAGTGGACACTTATGCTTATATAGATTTCTAGTTGCTGCAAGGGCCATCACAGAGACTTCAGAGATTTATAAAACAATCATCGGTGTCTCAAATGTACCCTCAAGCCACCCCTAAAATACATCCCTGAGTGCAAGTGAGTAAGAATTAGTCAGCTGGCAGCTGTCAACTGCAAACCACCAAAAAAGTTGGCTATAACAGGAGATAAACTCTGACAGGCTAACATAAAAAAAAATGGGTATTTATTATTTTATGCTGACAGTTCTTCCAGAGTCAGCATGCCATCATGTGAAGGTGCATTTACTACACATTGCAGTGTTGCTTGCCCAGGCAATACTGGCCATAATGTAAGTTAACATATCAACTAATAAATTACTAAATAAAATGTTTTATTTTTATTTGGCATGGCAACAGAAAACACAATTTCTTATTTTCTTGGAGGTCCCGACAGTGACAAACTAACTGCTCCAGCAGTATTTGAGTCAGGATGTCCACACCACACAAAGCCATTTAGTAGCATTTGTTTAACCCTTCCTGTGGTGAACATCTAAGGCAATCCATCTGTTTTATAAGATCTTAGAATAGTGTAATGATAGAGTTGGGCCAGCAACAGTTATTCTTTACCTCAGTTGGGAATACAGTATGCAAGTCTTTATATTCCCCTGGTGCAGTCACCCCCATACAGCTCTATATCTACTCTTTGCAGTATTCATACTGTAAAGCACATTGAGCCACAGGAATATGTTACTTACATATTTACTCTTTATTCATCGTAGCATACAAACAAAAAAGTGTAGCGTTGCTACGTGCCCCCATTCAGAGCTAAACGTAAGGGCTGGTGGCCAGGTTTTCTAGTGTAATTGCTACTGCTAGTAGCACTGCTTTTATAATTCATAACGTGTCTTATACCATCCTATTTAAATAACAATTAAAATTTCTGTACTTCATACAGTATGCCGCCATGCATACAGAATAAGCATGCATATAGCACATTCTCTGTGACTTAGTGTGCTGGTGTTTTATACAGTATAGATATTAAGATCGAAAACCTAATATACAGTAAACAAACTAAATTTATGAAAATAGGTTGAAACAACAAAGAAAATGCAATATTCAGTACCAGTACAACAATATTAACACTTAGATCCGTCCTGCATTTTTGTAAACCGATTCACAAAATATGAGGTTGCCACTGTTCATTACCACTAGTGACAATCAGAGTCATAATGTGATTAGAAGGAGCGGATGTGCGTAAATGACATGCTATTACAAAAAAAAAGAGGAAAAAATAATATTCACCTTAGTCCATAACAAATTGTAAACAAAAAAATTATTTCCATGTCACTCAGACAACAAGATCAAGAAAACCTTACTGTATACATTTTCCTTACTAATCACTTGTTTACAAAAATAATGTTGTTTTGTTTAGTTTTTGGTTTCAACAATAGTGTGACTATTTGATGGAACAATATGTTAATCGTACTATTTATTCTTGAAAATAACTGATATGGCAATTGCAAAAATATATAGCACACACGAAATTTAACTGATCACCTGTAGATTAATAACACACAGTAGCTGTCAGCGGCAAAATGATTGACTACTGGTAACCGTCAAAAATCTGAAAATAAAATAAAAACAAGCATTTATCAATGCCGAATGTTGTTTGCTAGTATGTGCTGTTTAGGTATTTGGAAGTCATTGAGGGTGCAAATATTGAAAATTCGTGAACTTATGAGCATGCATAGGAATTGAACAACGCACACATGTAAAACAGTCATTTTTAGGAATTTTTTCACCAAATTTTTAATGTAGCCATTTTAAGACCTCTGCTCATGTACAATGTCACTGTGATTTTCTTGATGTGTCCCAAAAATTGATTTCTCACACTGACTGTGCCATTGTGCGCTACATGGTCGGAAACATGTTTTGGGTGAGATGTGAAAAATGACAGCTGTACTGATCATAAGGAGGTGTGGTAAAATGGCAATGTTGAAAATCTGGAGGAAAATATTGAAAATTTGTGAACTTACGCTGCGGCGTAGGGAACTGCGGCTGCCAACGATGCTCAGAAATAACAGTTATTTGTTGGAATTTTTTCACCAAATTTTCAGCATAGGCTTTTTGAGAGTCCATTTTATGAACACTAGCAGTGTCATTTCATTAATGTGTCCTGAAAGGTGATTTCATGCAGTGACCACAAAATCATCCTTCGGGCCTGATTAATGCCATGACAGTGCAAGAATTCATGAGGAGGGGGTTCCAAAAACCCCATATTGAAAATCTGGTACCAAAATTCCCCAAAATGCCTGAGATATGCAACAAAGTTGAAAAAACCCTATTTATTCCATTATACAGCTTACCGGCATTTCCTCAGTTCGCGGTCGGCTTTGAAGAGTGCAGACGTGTTTCCGGTCCACCGATGATCATTGCGCTGAGCTCCAGAGGTAAGTATGGGGTGAGGGGGTTGTGCGGAGGCAGGGTTCGCAGTGGGTGGGTGCGAGTTGTGGGGGGAGTGGGGAGATGGTGAGGGAACATTTTCTTCTTTACAGTTTTTTTTGTTTTTTTATTAAGACGACGCAGGACGTTTTCCACGCTGGGGTGCGCTCCCAGCAAGGCAGCTGGAAAGGCTGTTTGGGGGGGCTGGAGCTGACGGGGGATTGGGCACCCCCATTGGTGATAACAAGCTTTGCCACGCTGGGGTGGGCTCCCAGTGTGGCACCTGGAAAGCTTTTTGGGGGGGTGCAGCCGTGGAGCCAGTGGGGGATTAAGCACCCCCCTGTTGGCTATGACAGTTTTTGCCACACTGCGGTGGGCTTCCAGCATGGCACCTGGACAGCTTTTGTGGGGAAGGGAGGCTTGGAGCCAACGGAGGTTTGAGCACCCCCATTGGCCACACAGTGTATGCGTGGAGGGGGAATGAGCACATCAGCACGCAATATGCATGCTTGAGTGTGTGTGTGTATGCGTGTGCTGGGGGGAGAGCTCTGCTCTCTGAAGTGGAGCTCTCCCTTTCAAATGTATGCCACTGCATTTTCAACTGCTGTCATAGATAGCTGCAGCAGTGATTGGGAAACTGGGGCCATGCCTGCAATCACACTGACTGAATTGGAAGACGGGTGGAACACCTCTGAAAACTCAGATGATGGCACTATGTTTCCTGCACATGTGTGCAAGCAACATAATGATATAACTGGTATTAAGTATGACTCATATATTGCAAGTAATCTTGATAATCTGTGTTTCAGGTTGGGGGGATTATTCCAAAGTGCATATTTATTGGTAGTAAATGTCTGAACATAGTATTGCTACTCAAATGAATATGGAATACTAAGACCCTGTAATTCTAAATGCCCCCCAGCCCCCAAGCAACACTGAAACAAGATTCTCAAGTTTACTTGCAGTATCTGAATTGTGCTGTTTTTTTACATGTGATGTAAGCAATCCCCTCACCCCATAGAAAACTGTGTTTTATTTATTTATTTATTTCTAGGAAGTACTTTTGAGCTAAATGCTCTTTTACAGAGGTTTCACATCATAATAATACATGGGCATAATATAATTTACAATGGTTACAAGTAAATAAGCAGATACAAGGAGGTTCCATGCCTAGAAAGACATGAGTACATCAGGTTACAGAGGTTACATAATTACAATTACAGGGATTACATAAGTAAAAATATACAGACACATAATTTAAAGCAGGCTAGGTTGACAGGTTGTTAAGTGAACAACTTGAGAATCTACAGAATATAGAGTGAATCAGGTAGGGAACAGAGGATAATATAGTCTGTAAAATAATTAACTAATACTAAACGCAAGGAGGCGAGAACTTGATGGGCAGCAGTTCTTTTGTCTTAAGTGCTAAAGAGGTAGTAATAAAAGAGGGCTAGGCTCACTGGGGGGGGGTTGCTGAGACGGGGACCTGGAGCCTACTAGGGGAGTGTTACTTAGCAAGAAGAGAGGAGAAGGCAAGGGTGCAGGTTACAATGAGGGTAGCAGGAAAGAGGAGGGAAGAGTGTGGGGGAGTTCAGGTCTCACAGTCACAGTTCCTGTCCGTGGCAAGGGCCACTCAGAGTTTATCTTTTAAGGGGCCTATGTTGTCCTCTTTTGTGATGCCTAGGTCAAGAGCATTAAGCCAAAGTGGTGACTGGTATTCACAGGACCATTGGCTTTGTGTGGTTCTATGGAAGGGGATGCAGAGGGCTGAGCTGTTTGTACCCCTAGTGCATCTAACAGAATTAGCTCAGCTAAGGAGGCTTTGCAGGCCTGGGGTGGGAAGTCCTAGCATAGACTTATTGGCAAGCATGCATACTTGATACTCGAGGTAACTGTCAAGGTTGAGCCATTTTGTTTGAGTGTACAACTTGCAGGTGTGAGTGAGATGGGATACACCTAGGACTAAATGACACACCTTGTTTAGTATTGTTTTGATACATTTCAAAGCAGTTTGAGAGGTAGCCCCATATACTGCCAGACCATAGTCTATCACTGAGAGGACTGAGCTTTTTACAGCAGTTTTGAGTGCCTCAGAAGTCAGGCTTTTTCAGTGTCTATACAGTAATCCTAGTTTTGCATTTGACGACTTTGCGACGTGTGTGTGTGTGTGTGTTGGTTAAATGAGAGGTGCGGTTCAGTGTCGATCCTAGGTATTTAAATTTTTGAACCATCTCTAGGGAAGTGTTCTGATTGTTATGAATGCAAAGTTGGTGAGTGCGGTGTTTGTCATGTGATGATGAGAATAACATTGTCTTAGTTTTTGTATAATTGAGGAGCAGTTTTGATTGAAGGAACCAGTGTTTAGCCATGGTGAAATTAGCCTGCATTTGCTTTTCCAGTATGTAGGGGACAGAATTACATGAATATAGGACCACATCGTCAGCATACAGTAGTAGCTGGTCGTTTACTCATTCAGGGAGGTTGTTTAAGAACAGGCTGAACAGTAGAGGGCCAAGGATAGACCCTTGAGGAACGCCTGTGTTAACACTAAGGTTGTCGGAGAAGGTGTCAAGGATTTTCACTTTTTGGACCCTCCCAGAGAGGTAGCTTCTGAACCATGCTACTGTTGCAGAGGAGAGGCCAGTATCGGAGAGCTCATCCAGGAGCAGATTGTGATTGATGGAGTTGAAGGTCTTGGTGAGATCAATATATGTTGCCCCCACCAAGAGCCCACTGTCTAGCGCATTATGGATAAAGCTGGTAAACTCCACTAGAGCGGTTGTGGTACTATGTTGTTTTCAAAATCCATGTTGTTGCTGACATTGTAACTGACACTTGTCTAGATATTCCGTCAGTTAGTCACTTATGATTCACTCCAGGGCATTGGAGAGTAAAGGAAGGATAGATATTGGGTGGTAATTTGTAGAGCTGGCCCTGTCACCACTTTTGTAAATGGGGGTAATCACCGCCACCTTCCAGATCTGTGGGAATTCGCCTGATACCAAGGAGAGATTTAAGATTTTGGTGAGGGATTTGAGAGTTATGTCCAAGGTGAGCCTAACTAGTTTTAGGTCAAGCTGATCAGAGCTAGTTATGGAAATACCTAGCGCTTTTAAGATGTACTTTTTTGCTTCCATAAAGGAGAACTTTGTCCTCCATCGAAATTCAGGTCTCATTGAGGAAGAGCAATTGGTCACCATGACAACAGACAGTTGTGTAAGTGGAATATTGTTCTTCCAACAGGCTGTGGGAAGGGCTGGATTCTTGTTTCCCCTAGGTTTTTCATACTCACTTTTTTAACAAAGTTAGTAATTTAATTGGGGGAGGGAAGGATCCTTTGGGCAGCTTTAGGCAGCTGTTGGGAAGAATCTGCAGTCAGTGTGTTTCTCCTCCTGGTCTGGAATCTGCCTATTGCAATTATTTTTAATAAGAACAACAGGGAGAATGGGATATAGGCTCAGATTCAGTAGGGGGTAAAAGAGACAGGAAGAGTGATGAGAGCCTCGGTTAAAAAAAAATCTTACTCTAGACTGATATGCCGACTATCAATGTACTGATCATACTGAACCGTATGATGCCCAAAGTAAAGTCTAGAGTGATGACATGCTACCCTTGTTCCTCCTACAGGTCTTATGCATGATGTGCAAAATACTGCTATCGAAGACATCAGCTCAATGTTGAATGTCATCACTCTAGACTTTGCTTTGAGTATCCTACAGTTCAGAACGATCAGCACATTGATAGTCAGCATATAGGATTAGAGTAAGTTTTTTTTGCTTTGTTTTTAAGAAAATAAATGTTGAAATGCTGCTGACACCTAGAGCATTATACCCCTCTGGCCTGTGAGGGATTCATATGATATGATTCTGACAGCGTTGCTTTTTGGTTAGTCTAAAGAAAACAGCTTGCCATATTTTCATACTGCAAATCAAAGTGTGTTTCTGAGAGCAATAGAAATGTAAGATGCAAAACTTGTAACTTGTCCTTAAAGGAGATGGGAAATGCTTTCATCTGCTTCTAATGTTGTTAATAATAAAGATCTACACCCCTAAAAGCTGTGTTGCTGTCATTTTTTATTGGTTTTACTGTACTTTACATTAGTGTTTTATTGGTCTGTGAAGTTGTCAATTTTAGCATGCCTGTAAAAAGGGAGCTCTGTTTTTTCCCCTCTCTCTCTCAGCTTCATGTGCATTTGGTTCTGTCATGATGATATAGACTCCTGCATTGCTCTACTGTACATTTAGGCTTTCTTGTTGTCATTTAGTGGAGTTTGTATTCTCTGCCTGTGTCGGCATCTCAAGCATATCAGCTGCAGACAGTGCCAGATGAAAAAGCAACATTTGCATGAACCATGAACAATGCAGTTCAGTCCAACATATTCACATAAACAGTGGCTTCCAGCAGCCAGCAACATGAAGCAGCGATGACCATATGGCTCAGGAAGTCAGGGCAGCAGCAGTAGAACAGTTACACAACACACAATCACTCTCAAACACTGACACAGTGTGTATCACTGATTCTTCTAATAAATTGCCTATGGACGCATATGTATATGAATGGTGTTGGTAATGGGGGTAGAGTGAGGTAACAGCATGATGCAATGGATTATTCATAATTATATGGTGTGATGGAACAAATTAGTAAAGGAACTATGCACATTTTTACAACTACTCCCCACCCCCCACTGCAGCTTGCAGACTTTGCAAACCATATGTTACTACTGGAGTTGGATTTAGCAAAATCTATAATTATTCCGAATTGAAGCCATTGCCTGATCCTTTCCTATTGCATAACCTAATTGATATTTTTTTTAGTTCATCAGTTGTATGGAGAAAGTGGAATATAGGGGTTGGTGAAGGGTGTGTGTGTATGTGTGCGTGTGTCTGTCTTTGTCTCCATCCATCCGCATCTGACATTAGATTACAAACAATGATAGTTTTACACCTTTAAACAGAAACAAAGCTCTCACCATCCAGAAGAAGAGGCACTTAATTATGTACAGTATGTTGTCTATTGGTATTCATTCATGTGTACCACCATAAGGAAAGCCTCGATACATTAATTGATGCAGTGCAATCAGTATGAAAGAAAGTCTTTGATATTGGGACAGATTCATCTTGTTTATAAGGCTCTCCCAGAACTCTGATGCTCAACTGACTTACTGTGCCAGTACAGCTTTTCTTCTGAGTTAGCCTTGCCCTCCCAGATCTCTACTCCCCACAGCACTCCTGTGCACTCAGGTCTATTCTGATTTGGCCCAATCTCGCACTGACCTGATCCACTGCTTTATCCAGGGGCCTGTAAAAAAAATCTGGCTAAAAAAATAAATAATACTAATTAAATTAACAAAGATGCTGCCCTCCACTTTAAGCATCATCCTGCTGGTGTTCACAGCACTAGTTCTCCCCCCGCCCCCTAATCCCTCATCTCCTCCTCTGAAACTTAATGATATCCTTCCCCCTTTCTACAATCAGGTTAACTCCCCCTCTCCCATTACTATAGCCTGGTCTCACTTACCCACTCTCCCATGTACTTCTCTCATCCAGCTGCCTATGTACATTACTCTTATACAGCTGCTTAGCTCCTGGTCACCCTTTGCTATTACCCAAAGTTCTAACTCCTGACTGCTACACAACCACTCCTGGTTCAAGAGTGCAAAGCTGCATTATATTATTATTGCCCTTCTACTCTTATCAGCTGGTGACATAAACCCCAACCCTGGCCCAGCTCAACCACATCCTGTGGTTAGCCCTGAGCCATGTCTCTCAGCTCTTCCAAATGGCCTTAAAATACTACATATCAATATACGTAGTCTCCTCCCTAAAGTGGACTTGCTACAGCCACTGGCAGCTACACGCAACCCTGATATAAAAATAATTTCTGAATCCTGGCTAAATAAAAAATCAGCAACTCATCTCTTACTTTCTCTGGCTTCACAATATCAAGACAGGACCAGCTTGGGAGAGGAGGTGGGGTAGCCATCTCTGTTTTCTCTTCCACCCAATTCACTTCCATCATTTCTAGTGCTATACCAAAAGCATACGAGACTCTGCTGTTGCAAATCTCTCTCCCTTTTCTCCAAACCTATCTCTGTAGCAGGCACCTACTGCCATCCTGGCTCACAACCCAATATTGCTACTGAACTCATAACCATCTTAGCAAGCCACTCTTCTGCTGGTGAATTATATATTATGGGTGATTTCAACATAAATTGGACTACCATACCCAAGAAAGTGCTAAATGCTATACATGCGCTCAACCTAACCCAAATTATCCAAGATCCAGCTAGGCTAAATCACAAGACAGGAAAAAAATTCCCTCATCGACTGGGCCCTTACCACTCACACCCATAGGGTCATTAAATCCAGTACTCTAGCAGATGCCATCAGTGACCATTGCATGACTTTCCTAGTGCGCAAAATTCATAAAGTCAAAGTCCCCTATAAAACTCTACAAATCCAATCATACAAATCCCTGAACATTAACCCACTTCTTTATGATTTGACCAACACTAACTGGGCACCTATATCTGTTGCCAGTAACCTAGATGTCACAGCCAACTACTTCAGAGACCAATTCCTTGAAGTCTAGATTCAGCATGCACTGTTACGCCGGGTACGAGTCCATGGAAACCACCTCCTCTAGATCTCACCAGAACTTATTGCTTGTCAAAGGGAACATGATACAGCCTGGAAGCTCCTTAAAAGCACAAAGCTTCTTAAAGGCTATGGGGCCTACAGGGTCCTCAGAAACAAATTCACAAAAGCCACTCATTTGTCCAAGGCTGAGTACTTCAGCTCTACTTTTAACTCTAATATAAATTACCCATCAAAATTCTGGAAAGTAATCCACTCACTTTTCTCTCAGCAGGCTCTTCTTCCCTCCCCCCTCCTCCAAATAAATAATACTGTCATCTCCGACCACACTAGCATTGCCGCAGCTTTCAATTCACACTTTACCTCATGTGCTTCTAAGTTGTTAGGCTCCCTCCCAACCATTAATCAGTCAATCTCCGCACCCACTAGAAGTCCACCAGTCCCACCTCATAGCTTTTCCTTCTCTAAAATCTTGACAACTGACATGCTGGCAGCCTTGGAAGCCCTAAACCCAAGCAAAGGTAGCTCCCCTGATGGACTGGACCCAAAGTTACTAAACTTGTCTGCCTCTGCCATTGCTCCCCCACTCACTGCTCTTTTCAGTCTCTTGTTTCACTTGGCTGACATTCCCCTTGAGTGGAAACATGCTATTGTCCTCTCTCTCCCAAAGTGTGGCGGTGACTCCTCCCCTGAGAACTACTGCCCTATATCACTCTTCCCGATGTTAGCCAATCTACAAGAACATCTACCCCTTGACCAACTGTCCTTGTACCTCTTTGACACAAATTTCTTCACCCAATATCAATCTGGGTTCCATAAACATCACTCTACTGCTACCTCACTACTTCAAATCACTGATGCAATCCTGACAGGTATGGACTGCGGTCACATAACCACTGCCATTTTTAGTGATCTTGATAAAACTTTTGACAACGTTTCCCACTCCTCCTGCTCCATCCCCTCTCATTAGCCAGGCTGTCTGAACATGCCATTAAATGGTTCAGCACATACCTATACAACTGCTCACAGTCTGTAAAAATATCCGACTATATCTCTCCTCCTCTACCCATATGCTCTGGAGTCCCTCAAGGGTCCATACTAGGCCTGATTCTCTTCTTCATCTTTCTGAATGATCTTCCATCCATCTACACCTCATCTTCTATACATATGTACAATGGTGATACGGTTCTATTCTCCTCAGGGTCCTCACCCTTGGATGTCACCTCCAGGTTCCAACATGATTCAATAATGTCCAGAGCTGGTTTCAGTCTCACCAACTCTTCCTAAATGCCAAGAGAACCGTGTTCATGACTTATGACACATGTCAGAAGCTTTCAAGGTTCCCCTTCTTCCCCTACCTTCACTACCCTAGACAGAACAATTATAATTGCCATCGAGTCTTTCAGGTATCTTGGCAGTTGGCTGGATCAACATCTCACCTTCTCAGTCCATATAGATGCCATAATAAAAAAGCTTCACCCTAAACTCAGCACCTTATATAGAAACCGCACCTGCCTCCCGCCACAGGCAAGACATGAAATGATCCTCCTGGTTTTCGACTATTGCAATGTCATTTATTGCTGTGCTCCTGCCACCTCCTTAGCTAACTTGGATACTCTTTTCAACTCATTCTGTCGGTTTGCTCTGAATGCACCTCACCTTACCCACCACTATCACCTGTACTGAGCTTTAGCCTTCCCATCCTTAACAAATAGGTGACTGCATCATTGCACAAATTTCATCACTAAGTACTGGCTTGGTACACTCCCTCCCTACCTTAATTCCCTAATCTCCCCCTCACCCACTCCCTATCAACTTCTAAGATCCCATGACCACAGAACTGTGACTGTTCCCTGGAGATCCACCACAAGTGGACAGGCCTCCTACTCGTATTGTCTCCCTAAACTGTGGAATGCTCTTCCTACATATATCTGATCCTCTTCCTCACCTGGCCCATTAAATCAAGCTCTTCATAATTTCCTCTCTGTAAATTGCACCTGCCCCTAGCTCCACCCCTTTCTTGTCCTACATCCTGTCTGATGCCCTGCTTGCTTAATCCATAACCACTTCGATTAACTTGGAGTTTTTGTGCCTATTATGGCTTCAGTTGTGCAATGGCTGTTTCAAAACTTCTCTCTTTCCCTAAATTGGCCTATCCCCCTAGCCTGTTCAACTTAGCCAGGGTCTCTATCTTGATTCCCTACTGCTTTTTACTTCACCTCTCTTGCTGCCCTGTGCTATTTTAGTCTGCATAGTGTAGGCCATTGGTCACACTTGCTATTACATTACTCTTTATCTTTCTCACCACAAGTTCACTGCTACTGGTTTTCACTTTTCTACCCTGTAAATATTTGCTTTTCATGCCAATGTGTAATTCAATTGTAACGTATGTTTTTGTATGATATTGTATAATTTTGTGTGTACTCATTGATACTATGTAACTCCCACCACCCTCTCCCCCAGGTCGTACTGGGAGACAAGAAACTTGTTGTTCAGTGTACCTTACCTGGTGAAACTTTTCAATAAATAAATAAATAAGGCAAGACAGCTGTTTATATGTATTTTGGAAGAGGGTAGAGGGTGTCCTAGGAATGCTGCATGGAGGAGAGATGATTAATTAAATCCATCCTGTGCTATGCTTAATAGGAAATGTCTCTGACCTTGCACTGGACAATACATGATCCCTTATGCCAGACAAAATTAATGACATTTTGCAACCTTACTTTTCATTTCTTGTCAGCTTAAAAAATTATCTGCTGGTGGGTAGACACACGTTCTCAAACACCGAGCTGGAGGGGGAAGAGTTTTCAATTTGAGCACCTGCAGCTTGCAGACTCCATGCAATAGTGGCAATCACTTGTTGCAGAGCTAATGTTTGTTGCTGTATGAAGCTGGATGTTTATTGGGGAATCATTGCAAAATATGGTGCTAATGGTTTTTAATTGTTAGTAAACAGACAGTAACACCTCATAAATTTCTATTGTGCACTTGACGCCCACTCTTTCATCCTACTGATTTAATAACAAGACACAGAGTATGAATTGTAACCAATATTGGATTTATACCAAACAGTAAGACTTTATTGCACTGAGATGAGTAATTATTTAGAGCTATTTTCACAGGGAATAGGGTCACTGTAATGCCACCACCACACTGCACAATGACACGGTGAAACACAAAACATTTGTGTATGTCACATGATAAACTGTCATATATATATATAAATGAATGAAAAACAAAATGTACTAAATCAGTAAAAAATATGCTTGCAAACTTATTCAATTAAATCAAGATATTCTCTGAACCCCAACATTACTATTACTATGCAGGAGGCAGAGTTGTTTGGAGGCAAGCACGTTAATCAAAGTCTGACCACATTTTCAAACCATTTCTCTCCCCAGATCCTAATCAATTTATCATAGTATGTTGCCATACTTTTTAAAAATAAAGGAATTAAATACAAAATCACTTAGCTATCTCTTTTTTTAATAACGGTTTGGCAAACTGTGGCAGTCGTTCATGAAGTAGCCTGACATCTAGCACAGGACCTTCTTCATGCACAGTTTCTAACTGCTTGGTCTCCTAAAACACAGTTTAATCATACCACATAAAATGCCAGAATACAGAATGCTAATAATAATATAATAAAAACATGTACCTCATTTTTTTTTATTTACCTCAGGCAGTCAGGTAGGATTATTCAACAACTATTTTTTAACGGAACTTGGGATTGGAGAACAAGGGCACACATAAACAATTACACCATAGATTAAAATAGGAAGAGGGAGTGTGGGAAGCAGATGTGGACTGTGGGGACACCTGCTGAAAACTTATAATTTAACAAGACAAATTTAATGGAAACAGCGCCACTTGGCGCATTTAAGATGCTTGTAATCTGGAGTCATATACATCAGAACTCTGCATACTGCTGATTGCAGTCTGATGCATTAACGAGGCATCGATCGGTACCTCATGCTGTACCGCATCTGCTGAGATTTGCCTCGTCACTATGCAGCTTTTCTGCAACTACCACTGGAGGATGGAGATTGGTCTGTAGTTGCTTGAAAGAGTCATGTCATTACTTTTGTGGTTGGGGTCACCATAGTAGCCTTCCATTTACCTGAGAATTGTGAAAGCATAGGAGAGAGGTTGAGAATTTTAGTTAGAAGTGACAGAACTTCATCAATGGTAAGGGCAATGAGCTTAAAATCCAGGGAGTCACCGCTGTGTCTAGTCTTCCAAAGTATTTTGAGTAGGTGTTTTTTGGCTGCCCTTCTGAGATGGCCTTAAAATCAAATGAAGGTTGTTATTGAGTTCAGTGCGGGCTGATGGGATGGATAGCGGCTTGTGCTAGATCGAAGAAGTTAGGTGGAAGCACATGACTTGGGTCTAAAAAAGTGGTATTAAAGGCATTGGTTATTGTTACTTTATCCAAGGTGATCACACCGTTAATGTTAAGCATCATTTGTGTGAGTTTGTGACTTTTATCGGTGACCTCCGATAAGTTGCTCCAATACTTCCTTCCATCATTCCAAGTGCTATCAAGAGCATTCAGATAGTAGTTGGCTTTCACCTGGTGAATGGCTCTAGTACAGGTATTCCACACAGCTTTCTAGGTTTGGGTGTCAGCTTGTGTGTTAGTAGCCTCTGTGTGGTACCAGAGCTGGTCTCATGGCTAACATTTCAATCTTCTCATCAACAGAAACAATTCTTCCTTACTTTCATAGCATTTGACTGCAAATACATCACAAGAGAATAATTGTTCTCCATTGTGCACTATCATGTACAGTGCAGAACTGACACACAGTTTTTGAGTTGCCTCAACAAACTGTTTAAGAAATTTAACCCTACTTATCAACCTTTGGGGACAAAGAACACTGCTGAGTAAACGGTGTGTTTGGCATCCAAAACCATGCAAAACCTCATTTCGCATTATAGGACATTGGCTATGGAAAGGATATGCATGTTTTCATGTCAACAAAATCATATGAACACTTAGTGAAAATCACACATTCTTTAATTTTGCAGTGAGAAATGACATAGTACAGTTTATAGTGAGGTAATGGCAGACCTTGTGAAGTAAGCCATGAGGCTCATAAAAGTGCCTTATGTACCTGAGAAGTGCCATTATCACACAGATACCCACATACCAGAGAGCTTCATTGTGTCTGTAAAATGAATCCACAGATTTCAATTATGAAACTTAATAATGAGATTACGTGTTTTGGCTTAATGCTGTGGTGCTGGAATAATGCAGTAAGCTATGACTATACATGTCCAATGACATGTTTTGAATTACCCATTTTATAGTCAAAATCACCATTTCCTCATAAACAAATAACTGGTTTTCAAACAAATATACTGTAGTATTTTCTCATGAAAATCATAATTGGTGTTCAAACAAATATAGCATTTTCCCATGAAAATCATGTTTGCAAAATACTGTTTTTCACAAATAGTGGTTATCTCTCTTGACAGGTGTCAGCAACAGATGTCAACTGTGGGATATTCAATTAGCCAGAATATGTTCTGGACCTATGTATTACTCAAATACTCCAATTCTGGTCCCCACAGTATTACAGAGGCAAAGCTGGATCCAAACCAGACCCATACTCCCTTTGCACTTACAGTCTTCTTCCTCACATTGGTCAGTCCATGGAAGGATGGATGTGGTCCAGGTCCTGATCCTGATATTGGCTGGGGAGTGTCATTGGCATTGTAACATTAAGCCAAGCAGCACAGGGTTAAGATGTCACTAACAAAAACTGTGCAGCAATCAATGCCACTAGCAAAACAGCATGTGCTGAAATAATGTTGGGAAAAGCACTGATCCAACACAAAAAGCGCACACCACTGTAACTAATGGGGCTTTCTGTTTTTTGTGGGGGGCTTTGTCCACCAGACTTCTCAGACTTTAAATAACAAAATTCGGGTGGAGGAGGACTTTGGGGATGGGAAAACTCAGGTGAGGAGAAATTTTATTTTCTAAAATGTTAAAGAAACAAAACAAAGGTAAATATAACACCAGGAGCCTTGAGGGGGACCAAACCACAGTTCTAGGTCTCCAACCCTGCTGTATGCTGGTGCCTTAGCAACTCCACCATGGGATTGGCTCACCCGGGCACCATGCACATGGGTGCTTGAGCCTTTCAAAGTGTAAGTGCAGATCGGCAGGGATAACAGTAATTTTGTACCACTATTATACTCCTGTCACTGTAAATACATTTGTACTTTACACAGTGCGGTTCTTCCAGTACTATTATTGTAGCATTATATTGCCCAAGTGCCAACCAAGACACGCCTATGTGTTGAACTGCATTACCAGGACTGCTGCTGATTAAGCTCTCAGTGGTCACTGCTGGTCAAAAATGGGGCTACCTTAAACACTTCCAGTTAAAATGACCTTTTTCCTGCAGCCCCAGTGCTGCCCAGCCAAACCCAATCCAAAACCATGGAGCTACTGTGGCATTAGTCAGTAATAAGCCAGGTACTGTAGAGCAGTGCATGTGAGCAGTCTTTTTTGCAACACTATTGACCCCTATGATCAGGATTGAGCCCCCCACCCACCGAATGGAACAGAGTAGGACAAAGATATGTAGAAGAGGAACATTAGCTTGCTGCAGCCGGGGGAGAAAGGACACTTGTGCTGGCAAGTAATGCCAGTGTCTGTGGCCTGTACAGAATGATGGGATTGTTAAAACCACATGGATGGCTGACTAGGATAAATGTTTGTTTTTGTTTCTGTAATTATCTGAAAGGCTGCTGGGGCCAGAACTGTTTCTGTTTATAGACATACAATGTTTCTAATGCCTTTTTTAAGTCCCTTAAAGGTTAGGTGGCATTGCTTTTTTTAAATAGGACAAGATGGAGTTCCTTTGTATGTTTCTCCAGGGTGGTGGGGGGCATTTCTCAATGCACCCAGAGGTGGGGCTAGCACTTCCACGGTTCTGTAATGGGACTTGCTGTACTGAAAGACCCCCAGAGCTCATTGGGCCTTGAAAACATTATGTGATCTAGAAAACAGTGAAGAATACAATGAATTATGAAATGAGTGGGGAAAATGCTGCATTTTGATTGGCTAGCAGCCATGCTTAATCACAGTATTATCAACAACTACAACATGTTCCTGTACTAACTGTTCCACTGACCTAATATATCAGTCTGTCAGCTCCAATTTCAATTTTATAATAATTAAATGAGCATGACTTTCACAACTCACAATCTGAATTTTTTGTTTCAAAAAATGAGCAGCATTATTTTCATCTCCCCCACTTCCTTGTTTTGGCACTATTTGCTTTCTCATTTCAACAGTTAAAAAAAATGCAAAACAAACTCAATAGCATAGCAACTTCATGTGTGTTATTTTTACTTATTGTGCCATGTTTTAAGCACAGTAAGACACTCCAGAGTGTTGGTAGTAGTACCATGAATGAATGCCCAGGGGTATGCATTCATGTTAGGGGCATGCATTTGTGGAACTACTACCAATTTCAAGGCACTACTGCCACCTCAGTGGGAAGTGATGCGATAGACATGATGCTGGTCTCTCTGGCCCTGCTAGAACTATCCCACCCAATCACCAACATTTTCAACCTCTCCCTGTGCCAGTCACACTTCCCTGGAAAATGGTAATCTGTGCTTGTCACTCCTGTTTTCAAGGGTAGTGACAGGATCAGCATTGTTGATTACAGGACTGTTTCTGTTCTTTCCTCACTATCTAAGGTGCATAATAAGGTTGTCAGTGACCAACTTACTAGACAAGCATGCCAGTTAATGTACTTAACGGCATGGGTACAGAAAACTCCAAAGTACTAACACTGCTTTGGTTGAATGTACAAATTTCCTCCAGGATGCTTTGGACGGGGCAGTGGTGATATGGTCTGAGCCATATATATATATATATATATATATATATATATATATTATATTTATATTTTACAGGCCTTTTTTCTAGTTAGTCACAAGCTACTGCTCCAAAAATTCACTGACCTGGGCCTATCATTGGACTCTGTTCACTGGTTCAATAGCTATCTTTCCAACCAGACTCAAAAAGTCAAAATGGAAAGTACAACCACCTTATAAAGTGTAGTCTTGGTGGGGGTAACTCTAAGCTCTAGCTTTGACCCCATAATTTGTCTTTTATAAACCAGCTCCCTGAAGCCTGCTACACTGTCAACATTCTCCTGTATGGAGATGATGCTGTTGTATTTAATAGGTACCACAACAAAGATATCCTTGCTTGAGCCATCTGAGTTCATGGAAACCTGATTCTCCAACAAGAGACTAGTACTCGGGCATAAAAAAAAACATGATGACCATCCTGTTCAGCAATTCACACTCAAAGAAAATACTCTTCCCCTTAATATTTTTAAATGCACTGGGCACTATGCTGGAACAGACTGAGAACTTTAAATACCTTGGGCTCCACCTTGATGACATGTTGTCTTTTGTTCCGCATGTAGATAACCTTTTGAAAACAATCAACACAAGGCTAGATGCCCTGACAAAAGAGGAATTACCTTACTGAGGAAGCCAGATGCCTTATTGTGTCTTGCTGTGTCCTATATCTAATTGGTTATGGCCTGGTAGTCTGCTCTGTGGGCTAATGTATCTGTTATGGGGATACTGAGAGTACTGTGCAACAAACAAAGTGCAAAATATTGTGCATTTATTCCCCTTCTTTCTTCAATAAACACAGAACATAGAATACGATATAACTTCCTTTTCCAAAGGCCTTCCAACAAGCAATCATTTCTTGAAATGTGTCAGGCATGAAGATGTAAATGTTTCTGAGTCTGGCACTGGAATAAACTACAACACTTAGCACCTACAATACAGAGTGGCATCTTTGTTCAAGAAAGAAGGGAGGTGAGTGCCTGAGCCTGACTTTTTGTTCATTGGTTGTTAAAAGGGCTTTTGTGAGTATCCCACACCTAGTATGGCATCTACTGTGCTTCAATACTATGCAACAAATCATACAGATTGATCCTGGGTATGGATGAAAGCACCTGTAGCTGTAACTTGTACTCTCTGTTGCTTACCCCTTGCTAGCAGAATCAGATACCAGACCTGGGGCCGGATATTCAAAATGTAGCCTGGGGCTAAATTACCACTGTCCGGTATGCTACAATAGCCCTGAACCAGTAGCAAGCTATATTCAAAGAAACAGCCCCAGGGCTAAGCCTGCAGAATGTAGTGTGCAATGGAAGCAGTGCAAACAGGGCTGTAAGTGCAGTGCAGTGCTAAAATAGCCCAGGAAATAAAACTGCTCTGAATATAGTGACAGGGAAGTGCAAAACGCAATAGCAACTCAGTGGACACAGAGGTGGAGTAAGGCAGGGTTGAAGATGGTGAACAATGAGTGTGCTACTGAAGCGATGTTGCACAACAACTGCAAACAACAATGTAGACCACACACTGCAGAACTGTGCTATGCTATTGAGATGTTTGCCAGGGGGCAACTTGACTGCACACAGTACAAACATGTTAGACTGGTTCAAGCAGGTTAGCCTGGAGCAAAAGGTAGCTATTTTCAAATGAGCATACTCTGGACATCCATGGGAAACAGTCACATTTGCATCTAATTATGGCCTGCTTAGTATGCACTTCCATGTACTTTGCCTGGTGCTATTGCATGGAGCTCACAGCAACCCCTCCTGTTGGTCAGAATAAAAGTACAGGCTGGAAGCTGCAGACCAAGATGTGCTCACAGCAATCCCCTATTGGTCGGATGAAGTACTGGATGGATGCTGCAGGAAATAGATGTGTTCAGGCACAAACATGCTGACTGAGGGGCAATGAGGGACACAGTATCAAACATGGAGATACAAGCCCAAAACCCAGAGGAATCATACCTACAAAGTGCACTTATGTATGTAGCATTGTAGGATATTAGTAATTGTTGCCTGTATGAGGAGACAGCACATTCTCTTTGTGTGCAATACTTTTTCCATGAGGGACAGAGGCAATTTCTGAAGTGTGGCACCAATCTTTTGAATATGCTGGTGCTCTGACATTCATGGCCACTCCCCTACCTTCCTACCCTGCATACATTAACTTTTAGCATCGGCGCTATCACACAACACCGGCACTAAAAGGGCTTTTTGAATATTGCAGCCCGCAATATGAGTTATTCTAGCACAAATCCATTGTGCTAGGTGCAAAGCTTTGAATATCTGGCCCCTGCTTACTAGGTAAAAAGTCTTTCCTAAGTCTTGCCCCTAGCTTAAAAACTTGCTTGAATATAATCAGTGATCTGTACCACACAAGATGCAGGTTCAACTACAGACTCCTGAACCTTGCTTTGGGACCAGATGTGGGGCATGGCTCCTTATCAGCTAGAGTAACAAATTGGCTAAATGATCCCCCAAGTATGATCAGGTTAAAGGAAACTTTTGCTGAACCTGTACATAATTTTGACTAATAGAAACTGTTTTTTAAGTACTAGTTCAAGTTCTGTTACTGTTCCATCTATGCAGGCTTTTCATAGTTTGATTGAGTGTTTCCTTTTACAGTTGGGAGATAAGTACCATTTTAGAAATCTATGATTCATGTCCCAATCAATCAGAGTTCTGTTGTAGAACATGGATACATTGTGCCAACAATGGAAGAGCAGAATAGGATATTAAACTACATCATACAGTTTTAAAATTGTTCTTGTCAGTAACATACGAGGCAGAAACACCTAGTAGGGTAACTAAAAAGACTGTATAGGTAGAGCAATAACAGAATTTGAACTAAAGTTTCAAAAACATCTACTGGGAAATATTCAGCACAGTTCTCCTTTAAAATAGTTCAAAAGTTCACTTCATGTGCTGCTAACAGAACAGCCTAACTGTTCCTTAACCTAATTGGTCAACCATCTTTCCCACGTTTACCTGTGACATTCTCACTGTTAAACCCTGCAGTTGACTCAGTGTCATTGCGCCTTTGTTTGACCTCCCCTATTCTGACTCAGTGTAAGCTGTGCTGCACTACAACATTCATTTTTGTACGTTCCTCCTATATTATGTTGTCCACTGAATTACTTGGTGTGTCATCAATGTATACTTTCCTGATGTAGAACCTTTGTAAAAGAGCACCTGTCCTCAAAGGTCTTTTCCCAGCAAATACGAAATATAAAAAAAAATTAAACAATGGCACTCACCCTGTGGACTTGAGCTTTAGTACGCCTCTGTACATGCATTCATTGCACTACTATCAACATGGCACAATAGCAACAAAAAAAAAGAAAGGGGTACAGCTCAAACTTAAAACTGCCACTATATACTAAATAGTTTACTGTATTTAAATCAAAAATGCGAAATGTAAAAATGCACAATACCATCTCTGGAGACAGGTGAAAGACAGAATTCTTACTTACTGTGTAGAGATCTCCCCTTTGATCCCCTACCTCAACGGTTCCCCTTAGTGGAACAGTCAGCCCCATAACCTGTCCCAGCCATGCTTAAATGCATTTATAGTCTTTGTCCCACCACCTCTGCTAGCAGTCTCTTCCATGTCTCAACCACCCTCTCAGTGAAGTACAACTACACATCCTGTATTGTTTTATAGTAATCAAAACAATGAGTTCTTTAGATTATTTTAACAGCACTTTATTCCAGCACAACTTATTCTACATACAGAGAAGCCAACTCTTCTTGCAGCTACACAAACAGACTGTGACTTAAAACACTGCAAACATCTGCATTCATTAATATCCATACCTTTACTTGTATCTTATCAACAAATTCCTTTTCTAATATATATATATATATATATATATATATATATATATATATAGTATGCAAAAACTGTGTCAATGCATCATTTAGGGTTAAACCACAAAAAGCAAGGAAATGAAAAATATTTAGGGTTGCCCCTCCCCCCAGACCCACCAATCATCCCAAGATTGACAGATGATGGGGTGTGTCATTGGGGTTGTGAGGCCTAACTGTCACCCCATTCCATGTGTAATGATATTGACAAGGGACAGCAAAAAAGAATGGGGTGACATTTAGGCCTCACAACCCCAATGACACACCCCGTCATCTGTCAATCTTGGGATGGTGGGTCCAGGAGGGGGCAACCCTAAAGATTTTTAATTTCCTGACTTTTTGTGGTTTAATCCTAAATGATGCATTAATGCAGTTTTTTGCACAGAATTTCCTTACTTTTTGAGAAAGAATAGAAAACTAAGAACTTGCATAAGCTGGTGGGGCCACGGGCTCTTAGGGCCCTGCACTCCCATCAACTTGTAAATTTGTCTCTACCATCAACACCCTCCAAATTTCAATGTAAAAGACCAAACAGTGTGTGAGATATAACATGTTAAAGTTTGAGATTTTTATTCATCGGAGTTGCAGAATTCCACACCTGTTGACATTTTACAAACACAACAACTGAAAAATACATCCATGTCCCCAAGGCTAGGTACCCTATCAATTTCAAGGCACCACCACAATTCTAAACACTGTCTGCAAAAAAAAGTAAATTGTGTCATGTAATATCTCCACAAAAAAGATTTTCTCCAACACATAAACACCGTAATTCACATGTACAGGATGTGCCATCAACACCCTCCCAATTTCAAGTAAAAAGACCAAACTATTTCTGAGATATTTAAACTTAAAGATTGTCAAAATTGGCCAATCTATTCCATTATAAAATCTGGCCATCTTGTCACTCCCTCGCAATCAAAGATGGCGATCAAAGAATGTCGCAATCAAAGAATTTGCAGGCTCATGAAAGAATAAAAAAATGGTGAAACAACTTTTAGGCAGAATTACATGAAACCACCACCATGCCTCAATAGAATGAAGTCCCTTGAGCAAAACCCACCCTCATTTATGTACCTAGGCCACCCCTGGGCTGAGAAATTTGCATTTTTCAAAAGGCCATCTCGTCCCTCGCTCGCGATGCCAGATCATGATCAAAGAATCTCGCAATCAAAGAGTTTGCAGTCTCACGATCAAAGAATTTGCAGGCTCATGATTACTGAATAAAAAATTGTGAAACTCGACTTTTAGGCAGAATTAATGAAACCACCACAATGCCTTGATAGAACAAAGCCCCCTGAGCAAAACTCACCCTCATTTGTGTTTGTAGGCCACCCCTGGGCAGAGAAATTTGAATTTTTCAAAGGACCATCTCATCCCTCACTCATGATGCAAGATTGCGATCAAAGAATCTTATGATCAAAGAATTTGCAGCCTCACAATCAAAGAATAAAAAATGGTGAAACTCAAGTTTTAGGCAGAATTACGTGAAACCACTGCCATGCCTCGATAGAACGAAGTCCCCTGAGCAAAACCCACCCTCATTTGTGTTCCTAGGCTCCTCCTGAGCTGAGAAAATTATATTTTTACCTCACAATGCAAGATCACAATCAAAGAATCTCATGATCAAAGAATTTGAAGGCTCACGATCAAAGATCATTAGTGAGTTGTGATCAAAAAATTTTAAAATGTTATAACTCTATTTTTTGACCATTTTAGGTGAAACAAAAGGCATGAGTTGATAGATCAAAAGCCCCACCCCAAGTAAAACCCATGCAGGTTTTACTTCAGGAGTGACCCTTGAGCCGAGATATTTGATTTTTCTTGACGAAATGTAAAAAACAAGATGGCGGGCCTCACAATCAAAGATTTCTCAGGGACAGAGATTCTTTGACCATGAGGCTGAAAATTCTTTGACCGCCAGGCAGGATGAGATGTCCCAGATCCTGTTCTTTGTTTGCAAAACAACCATATACATTTTCCCATTGACTTATAATAGGAGCTTAAAAGTGCCATAACTTTTGAATGCCTTAATATTTTCTCACCAAACAAAAAGCGGCATGTTCAGCCATTGAAGCTCTTTCAGATGAGCCATCTCACAGACCATCATACCACACAATGGCTGTGCAGGGCCATGGTCAAAGTCCCCCAAACTGGTTCAAAACTGGTGAAAAGTGCATTTTTCAGTGTTTTGGTGCGCAAGGACCATCGGTCTGACCAAAACAAAATTTGGCAAATCAAGAGATCTACTATGCCCTACTGTGCATACCACATTGCAGGCAAATCCGTTCAACAGGTCCAAAGTTATTAGCACACAAATGTTTGAATTTAACATAGAAGTACCTTCATATATAGTATATATATATATATATATATATATATATATATATATATATATATACACACACATATATATATATATATATATTTTTTTCTTTTATCATAGACCAGAGTTTACATATTACTTTGATTATGCCTTTTGAATAAACTTCAAGCTACAGCATTTGTATTTTTTTTTCATAAGAAAACATTTGCTGTCACTTTCATATTTTAACATGACTCAGCAAGTCTGTTTTGCTTTTTATGGCTGTGGGTAGAGCCTACAGCCATTTTACTATTTGTAGCTTGAAAATGGAGTTTTGTAGAACTCATTCTGTGGTCTGTTCAATGTTTTCTTCCACATCTACAAATCACTATAACAACTTTTTTTTATTTCTTTTGTTAACTGGGTAAATATATGAGCCAAGGCCCTTTTTCATATGCGACCCGAGACTATAAAATAGTCACACAATGTTATACAAAAAGACACTTTTACATTCACTTAATACAGAAATACAAATACATGATATATAAGACAAACAATTAAATACAAATGATTTAAAATGGCAGTGACATTGCAAGTGACTCAATAAATGATGCTTCAATTTCTTTTTGAATAAATTTATGACTACTCATAGTTCTCAATTCAGTTGGAAGATCAATCCAGTATTTTGGTGCTTGGATAGAAAAAACTTGAGCACCCATTTTAGTTTTAGAGACTTTTAAATTTAAACAAGAAAGAAAATTTGATCTCAAGTTTCTCAGAGCTTCCCTTATAGATATCAGAGAATACAAGGGAGAGAGACTTTTTTGTCTCAATACATTATCCGTTTTACAACAGAGAGTAACTGGAACTCAAGTTAGGTGGTAAAAAACCCTGAAACTTGATATAAAGTACAATGATGTGTACTATAAGGCAATCTACAAACAAATCTACAAATACTATGAAAAGTCATTGTTATTTACCACGTTTAGACAAACTAGTAAACAAAAATGAATTATAATTCAGTTGAGAAAGTAGTATACTTTGGGCTATATGTTTCCTGGCTTCTAAAGTTAACACATTCTGTAGTCTGAATAGAACCCCTAATTTTTGATTTACTGATTTTGTTAAAGTCAATATATGATTTGAAAATGTTAGATTTGGGTCCAAATTCATTCCCAAATATCTAAAACATTGCACCTGCTCCAAATTAGTTCAATTGTTACCAACAATATTCAGTTTCCCTAATTTAACTAACTTTTGTTTAGGGGCAAATATCATACTCTTGGTTTTTGAAATGAATAAAATAATCCCTTCTTTCTGTTTAGAATGTTGGATATATAACTCCAAGCTGCTTATCTGACGGCCATTAGAAAGCTGAAACAGCTTGTTAAATATTGGTTGTCTTTTAAACTGGAGATTTGTTTACCCCCTTCGAAACGCAACAGCTTGCACATTTAAATGATTAGCATTTAAACATTTTTTTGCTACTAATTCAGTTGAGGATGAATATCTTTCAACAAAGATTCATACCTCATAAATATTACCCTTTCCCAGCAAATTTTGCAAAGATTTGCGCTGTTTTTAACCTCTCAAAACCTATCTGATTAAATTCCAGGTCTTCAGTGAACTACCCAGAAAATACATTTTTTTTACAGAAAGGGCTGTGGTCTTCTTCCCAAACATAACAGATAAGCTACTGAGATCTCATAGTAAGTGTGTGTGTGTGTGTGTGTGTGTGTGTGTGTGTGTGAGGGAGGGAGAGGTGGAGAAACAGTGAAACTCTAGGCAAGGGAGACCTCATCTAATGAATTAACTGCTGACAAACAATATGATACCTTTTATTGGACAAACATAGATGTGACAAAAATAACTTATACCATTTATAGAATTCCTGATCAAACAACTGCAAACAGAAACATAGAAGATGATGGCAGATAAGGACCACAAGGCCCATCCAGTGTGCCCATTTCTTTTTCTACCTTATGAATGTGTTCCCTTATATTTCCTGAAGGCCAGCCTATTGACTTTGACCTTTTCTGCTACTGTTTTTTGAGAAATAAAGTGGTTTCCTTCTTCTTTTGCACTTCCTTTTCTCTCTCTAACACAATGGGATGTTGCTTCAAGTATTGCATCCTTAATGCTTGCCCACTTTGCCTGTACCCCCTCACCTGTATTTCTTTTTGCCAGGGCTAGCTTAACTCTGTTGGCCATCTTATCAAAGTAAGCTCCTCTAAAGTCCCATATTTTTGCCTTGGAATGGGATGATTTAGTTCTAGTGGCCTAATTGAACCATACCATGTGATGGTCATTGGCCCCCAGGTGACCTTCTACCTGGAGATCTGTGATGCTTTCCCCATTAGTACTAGATCTAGGATAGCTCTGTCTCTTGTGGGTTGTTGTACTAGTTGTTTGAGGTCCTCCCCCTGCAGGGAATCTACCATATGTCTAGTTCTGGCAGATGTTCCTGCTGGTATTGACCAGTCTGTATCTGGCATGTTGAAATTTCCCATTATCAGAACCTCCTCTTTAGCTGTCATGTTTTATATATCTTCTAACAGTAATGTGTCTATGTCGCCCCCGGTCTGTAGGCCTGTACACAACTCCAGGTCATATGGCTGTCCCATTTCCTGTTTCCAGGGTGACCCACAGTTCTTCTGGCTCCTTATGTGCTTCCTGAATTTCTGTAGCTTTGATATTTTCATTGACATAAAGGACCATTCCACCCCTTTGCACCTTGGTCTCTTCTGAACAGTACATAGCCAGGTACTGAAGTCTCCCAAGTGTGGTTACTGGTAAACCATATCTCGCTAATGGCTACTTGGTCCAATTTTGCCTCTGTCAGTATTGCCTGCAGGTCTGGGATTTTGTTTCCCAGGCTGTGAGCATTTGTGTACATGATTTTCCATTGGCCAAATTTCAATGTGTTAGTTGTTGGGTGAGGTCTGGCATTTCCCACATGTGTTGTATGGGGAGCCAGACCTTTTTCCTTATCTGGTGTTGCAAATGAACTACAAACATGCTGAACTCCTGTTTGACCACTAGCTGAGGGGGGAAGGTTGCTCTTCCCATTCAACATATGGGGTGCTGCACCCCCTCCCCATTTCTAGTTTAAATATTCTGCAAAGATGTCAAACTTCTGCCCCAATGCACTAACTCCCTCCTTAGTCAGATGTGGTCCATCAAATTTAAAGAACTTTCACTCCCTAAACTATTGCTAGTTCCCTACACTTTTGTGTCCTTTTTCCTAGCACCAGACTGTTTTTTGTCATTTTATAATATGAAATACTGAGTGTGTATTTACTGAGTTGCTGGATCAGGGCCTTGATAAAATAATATTTGCTTAACTCATTCAAGATTCCATCAGGTGGACAGAAAAAGTCTATGAGAATTTGTCTGAAAACTAACAACCATAAGATGCAAAAATAGCATATGTGTGTGTGTGTGTGTGTGTGTGTGTGTGTGTGTGTGTGTGTAATTACACAACATGTGTGCCTTTTTTCAGGAAGATATATATGGAAATGTCTCTATTTGCAATACATTTGTTTATAGGCAGTACTAGTATCTTTGGAAAGATTGTCTGACTTGCGATTACTAATTTTGAGTATAGTTCATGAAATAATGAGCTTGGTATTTGTTACGCCATAAGGTCTCCCTTTATGCCTTATGCATAGTGTATTAATCCAAATCTTTCAAAGGCCATCGTAACATATAATATTAATTCTGATCAGCAAATCAGAGCTCTTTTCCTAATAAAAGACTGCTGATATAATAAAGAACAATGTCACAAAAAAAAACTAGTGGCTTATGGAAATATTTACAGGAATTTATACAGGGATTTGATTCTGCCTTTGTGGGGAAAACATAGGGGAAAGGAAGGCTTCCTACAGAGTAATGGTTATTTCGATCTGGGAATACTGAATATTTCTTATCCAATATTTTGTATCCTGGATAAGGCAGGGGAAATGCTACATCTCATTGTCACAGGGATGATCATTTACACATTTTTGCATTGTATTTACTCAGGCCGTCCCAGATTAGATGCAAGAACTTGTTTTCAGTGGAGTCATGATTTTACCATTTTTACGTTCGCTTGCGCGCATGCACAAGGAATGTCTTGGGAGAAAGGGACACTTTGGAGGTGTGCCTGTCCTGTGCCATCCCCTGTTCCATTGAGCAGGCATGGCAGTCCTGCACCAATCGATGCGGTGCAGTGTATGACAGTGGTGGTCTTCTCTTCAAAGACAACCACTGCTATGTGCTGGCAGCCATGCCCCCTCATGAAAAGCATGCTGGGAGCCCACCCCAGCATGGCAAACATCCTGCATCATCTGCCGACGGGGGTACCTAATCCCCCATCGGCTCCACCTCCCCCCAAACAGCTTTCCCTGCCGCAGTGTGGCAAACGTCCCGTGTCATCTGCCAACAGGGGTGCCCAATCCCCCATTGACTCCACATCCCCCCAAACAGCTTTCCCTACTGCCATTCTGGGAGCCTACCCCAGCGTGGCAAATGTCCCGCGTCGTCTGAGTAAAAAAAAAAAACCTGTAAAAAGAAAACGCTCCATCGCTGTCTCCCACCCTCCCACAACCTGCACTCCACCACTGTGCACCCTGCCTCCCCACACCACCCCCTCACCCCATACTTACCTCTGGAACTTGGCGCAACGATCATCGCTGGACCGGGAACACGTCTGCACTCTTCAAAGCCGACCGCAAACTGAGGAAACACCGGTAAACTGTAAAATGGGCAAGATGGAGTTTTTTCAACTTTGTTGCATATCTCAAACATTTTTTGGAATTTTTGCACCAAATTTTCAACATGGGGTTTTTGGGACCCCTTCTCATGAATTCTGTCACTGTCATGGTGTTATTCAGGCTCGAAGGGTGATTTCGCAGTCACTGCGCAAAATCACCTTTCAGGCCTGATTAACGAAACGACAGTGCCAGCTTTCATAAGGTGGGCTTTCAAAAAGCCTATTTCAAAAATTTGGTGGAAAAATTGCTAAAAATGACCGTTTTATGAGTGTGCATTGCGCAGTTCCTACACAGGCTCGTAAGTTCACGAATTTTCAATATTTAACTCCAGATTTACAACATTGCCATTTTACCACACCTTCTTATGAGTAGTACAGCTGTCATTTTTCACATCTCACCCAAAATATGTTTCTGCCCAAATAGCACACAATGGCACAGTCGGTGTTCGAAATCAATGTATGGGACACATTAAGAAAATCATAGTGACACTGTTCATGAGCAGAGGTCTTAAAATGGCTATGTTGAAAATTTGGTGAAACAATTCCTAAAAATGACTGTATTACTAGCATGCGTTGCGCAGTCCCTACGCACGCTTGTAAGTTTTCAAATTTTCAATATTTTCACTCCAGATTTTCAACATTGCCATTTTACCACACCTCCTCATGAGCAGTACAGCTGTCATTTTTCACATCCTGCCCAAAACGTGTTTCCACCCATGTAGTGCACAATGGCACAGTCAGTGTGCGAACTCAATGTATGGGATCAATTAAGAAAATCACAGTGACACTGTTCATGAGCAGAGGTCTTAAAATGGCTATGTTGAAAATGTGGTGAAAAAATCCTAAAAATGACTGTATTATGAGTGTGCATTGCGCAGTTCCTACGCACGCTCGTAAGTTTGCGAATTTTCAATATTTTCACTCCAGATTTTCAACACTGCCATTTTACCACACCTCCTTATGAGCAGTACAGCTGTCATTTTTCACATCCTGCCAAAATGTGTTTCCACCCAAATAGCGCATAATGGCGCAGTTGGTGTGTGAAATCAATGTATGGGACACATTAAGAAAATCATAGTGACACTGTTCATGAGCAGAGGTCTTAAAATGGCTATGTTGAAAATTTGGCGAAAATATTCCTAAAAATGACTGTTTCTACGAGCGTGTGCTAGCAGTTCCCACGCACGCCGTAAGTTTGCTGCATTTTAATATTTCCACTCCAGATTTTCAAAATTGCCATTTTACCACACCTCCTTATGAGCAGTACAGCTGTCATTTTTCACATCCTGCCCAAAATGTGTTTCCAGCCCATGTAAGCACACAATGGCGCAGTCGGTGTCTCGAACTCAATGTATGGGACACATTAAGAAAATCACAGTGACACTGGTCATGAGCAGGGTCTTAAAATGGCTATGTTGAAATAGGTGAAAAAATTCCTAAAAATAACTGTTTTACGAGCGTGCATTGTGCAGTTCCTACGCATGCTCGTAAGTTTGCGAATTTTCAATATTTGCACTCCAATGACTTCCAAATACCTAAACAGCACATAGAAGCAAGCATCATTCGGCATTGACAAATGCTTGTACTTCTTTGTCACTGATTTTTTTTAAGCCATGTCCAAGTGCCAAATACCACTGCAAATACCTGCAAGCGAACGTTCAGCATTGACAAATGCTTGTTCTAATGTATTTATTCAGGCTACCTAGTCCAGGGCCTTGGCATTCAAAGGAGATACGCATTGCATCCCGGTAGAAAAGGGAGATGTGCCACACAACTCCAACAATGCACAGCAGTGCATTATTCAAATGTGCGGGATACACTGGCCGTAAAGGAATGAGTCAGGGCACAGACAAATGGCATGCCATTCAAGCTGAGGGGGCAATCCAATGCATATGGTGTGCTGCAGCATATTCAGTGGGACTGTACCCTCATAGTCCAGAGCACTGCAGCCCATAGTTAGGCCATGAATAGCTGGTCTAACCTGACCAGTCACCCACAGGCAGGCTGCAGATGTGCACCCAGGTGCATAGCAGCCTGGCAGCCCTGGTAGAGTAGAGGTACCCCCTTTCCATTCCTAGTCTAGCCAATTCTATCCCTGAAGAGCTGCATAATGTAGGGCCCCCACCCAAGACCTGATTGCTCCAGAGGAAACCATGGTTCATACCCTTAGTCTAGAGTACTCCCACCCACCATCTTGTACACAGACACCTACACTCCCCCCATACCCAACCTGTTGTAAGGACTGGCACTGCCTTCCACACCCTGCTATGGCCAGCCATTGACTGCACTGAACCTGGGCTGTTGAGCTGCACTCTGGAATGACCCAAAAGTCTGTACCATGCATTGGGGTACCATGCCAGCTGCAAAGCCACCTGTGTATGCAGCTGTGTGTACAACCCTGGCAAACTGAAGAGGGAATTTACATACCTCCAATGCATGCGTTGTCAATGTTGTATTTTCCTGCTGTCATACACCACTGCAAGTCCCCACTCTCCCCTGTTCCCTTGTGTAACATGCCACCCTCTGAATTTCTGAAGTATCCTGGGTGCCATTGGATGCGGTATCCTGTAATGCCATTTGCAGTGTATGCTTCAGGCTATTGATAGTTCATCTGCACTTCCCCATTTGTACAAATGAATGGGAGGTCAGCTGTAACATGCCTATTTTGGGACCTGTGTGAATGGGTGCAGCATCAGCCATCACCCACATTGAGCAGTGCAATGGCACCGGGATGATGGATCCACATGTGAGTGCCCGAGGAGCATGGCCACTGGGTGTTATCACCCACTCACAGCTCATGCCTACATATAACACATTCCAGCCTCCTACTGTGACTGCTTTGTCACCTACTGATAAATTGGCATGATCCCATTACAGAGCCAGTCATCACAATGGAATGGGATGGGCTGGGCTGGGGTGGTAGGGAGGGGGCTGTCTGTGCACTGTTGAGGGGGAGTGGGGGCCACTACACTATGGAAATGGACTGTGGGTGCATTCAGGTGCAATTAGGGATGGCATTGGGGTCCGTACAATATGGAACCAAAAGAGTCTGGACTCTGGTATGATCAGGGCTGTTGGTATGGGTGGGGGGGTGCCACTATACCATCAGAGAATTCAGGGCCTGTTCCACATGGAAGTGATCGGGGTCGGGGCATGGGGGTGAGAGCTGCTTTGGTGCATTCAACCCCATGCCAACATGCAAATGGGCTGGTAATGAGCATGTACAAGACCCCTTTGCAACTGGCCTGCTCAGTTAGTTCATTTGCATTCCTGGGCTGAATATCGGCCATGGGGGCTGTGGTGCATACTGGTATGTGCCACACATTCCTCCTGGAAGGTATTCAGTCAGGGTCACCCTGGATGCACCTGACTTGGTGGCCACCTGCACTATGACTTCTGTCCAGGTTCACATTTTCAGCAGGAATGATGAAACCTATGAGGATGAAGTGCAGTGTCACAGGTTTACTGCATGACAAAAGGGATTAACTCCCTTTGAAATTGTATTGCTTGCTGCATTGACTGTAGTGTAGAATTCTGCAGTGCTGCACGTCATCCTGGTAGGCTTCACTGTATGCACACCTTGTACCTGTGGCACATTCTCTTTGAATGTTGTATCTGTGCCAACTGGTGCACCCTCTTTGTGCAATGCATCTTTCTGCTCCTGCATCATTCCAGCACTTAATATATCCCCCAGTTGTAAAATATTGTTTTTAGTGTTTTCTGATTTTACACAATGCAGCATAATATTGTGTAGATGTAGAGCCCCACTAAAAATAAGATACCATTTCTTCTGTGAACTATCCAGGCTAAATATATAGCAATCAGCAAGCATATTCTAGGAAAACACATTATAAAAATGTGTGAAAGGAATACCACATTGATACTGCCTCTCCATAGATCTGCATTGTTCAAATTCATTAGAAATAGTGGGTAAAAGCATCCCAGAAGCTCTCCGCAGACATATCGGCTCTGACCAGAGTTTGATTATTAACCTACCATATTTTAACCTACCCTAATTGTTCAGTAGTCTTAGCACTAATTGTTTCATTAGACATTTTCAGGTCAGATGTACTGTATCATGTTGTTTCTTAAAAGGCAAAGCTTTTTTTCCCAGTATACTTCAATTGTCAGTGTAACATTTTAGTTTTAAATTAGGTAATCTAGTATGAATCTTGTGTCCCAGCCATGAGTAATTCAGCAGGTGATTTGTCACATTCTAATGGTGTTGCTCTGTAATTCAGCAAAGCAATTGATGAGCCAATGTTTACATCTCTAGCCTTTTCAGTGAAGTCTTAATCATTTTCACTCTACACTTTGTTAACCAATTTCCTTGTGCCTATGTTGTGCTGGAGGTGATATGATTGAAACCATAAGATTTTGCTAAAACTCTAAATTCTTCACTTGCAAACTGAGTTCCATTATCAGTTCTTACAATCTGTGGTATGCAAATCTTGAAAAAAATTACATTAATCTCTTGTATCACTTGACTGGATGTGTGTGTGCATTAAAGGAATACTGTCAGCTTTTCCCCTTCATATGTTAACAAATGTGAGCAATGTGCATCTTAGTACACACCTATCAAACGCTTACTCCAGAATGCCTATATGCATTTTTAGCAGCTTTTCTGTCTTTCTTAGAAATACTGTATAACAGGAAAATAATGCATCAATTATATTTAGCACTAGTACAAAGTTGCCATATTTGTGTAAATTTATTCTCACTCTAAACTATAAGCCTTCCATTCACCTTAACGGAAAATGTGTTAATTAGTGTAAATTTTATTTTCAGGCTTCTGAACACTTTAGTGAATATAGTGAAAATTTGTGTACAGTGAAGATTTCCCATTCTGTAGTATTTGGGCACTGTTGTTTCATATTGAGCCTATCCCTTCTGTCATAATAAAATGATGTTGTCATCTCTGACTGGAAACCAAGCACTGTGAGGTGTACAATTCACATTTTAATATCGGAACCAAAATCCTGCTCATGCGCTTGAGAGGCATGAACAAAGATCCCACACATGAGCAAGACTGTGCTGTTGCTGCACATGTGCAGGATTTTGGCGTCAATATCAAAATCTGAATTGTACACCTTGCAGTGCTCGCTTTCCAGTCAGATATGCCAACAACATTTTAGTATAACTAAATGGACAGCCTCAGTATGATTTTACAGTTTGCATCTGAAGAACATTGTACTCTCGGACAGCTTTTTTGGCAGATATGTGTTCCTGACCTTGATGGGCTTCCAGAACACAAGTGAGTTACTGTAGATCGAGCATCCAAATGGTGCTACAAAAAAATAGAAAAATCACTAAAAAAGCTAATATTCCATATATACAGGGGTATTCTGGAATAAATATATGATAGGTGTGTGCACACTGCTCACATTTGTTAAAATATGAAGGGGCAAAGCTGACAGCACCCCTTTAAGTTTAACAACTTCTGGGTAACAATAAAATGCACCAAGCACAGTCATGTACTTCTAGAGTAAATAAATCTACACCTATTTTTTTTCTCAAACATTGGCATTTTATGAGTCTGAAATTAAAGTTTCTTTCTACAGTGCATGCCTGCATTTCTGACATCGACATATGGGACAAGACAAAATTGTATTTCCCACATCTTTAGTTGGCACAGGCCAATATACAACATTTCTTGCTCTATTTTATTTATTTATTTCATTATTTATTCATTAATTCCTTCACTCATTCTTGGATTACAATACCTTTGAGCACATAACAGCTCTTTTACAAAGGTTTCACATCAGTGGGAAGGGTGACTGACATACAACAAATGATATTCAGGGTTTTATTTAACTCTAAAAATTGATTAGCATTTTGCTCATAAAAGTGCTAAAACTTTGTGAAAATTAATAGCTCTTGCCTCACTGTGTTTAACAAACACAGCACTTCTAGAAAATCAATATAAATACTTTCTATACAGTTAGTATTGTCCCATGGAAAAAACTGCTAATCATTTATTTAAAACCCTGATATTACATACAATTTTGACAAGAAAGTATTTAAAATGACATTAATATTGCAACTAAAATTAAAACTATGAATCAGTAGGAAATCAAAAATAACCTAATAAAAGGAGGCACCCCAAGGTGCGTTGTCAAATAGGTATAGGTAGTTTTAGGTAAACAAAAGTTCAGGTAAGTAAAGATAAACAGTGGAATGAAGGTGGAGGGTGGATGGTGAGATGAATGAGGTCAAAGAAGGATCCATATTTATATTTTTCAGTACACATATGATCTTTATGAATTTTATGTAGCATTTCCTTTCTTAGTGTACTAGGAACTACAGTTCTATTACCTTTCAGTAATGTTCCATCCACCATAGATTAATCAGTCTGAAATGACGCATACCTGTGTGAATTATGTCATTTCCATCCACTGTGCATTACTTTCTCTACTGCTTGCAAAGTTTCATCAGTTTCATTTTCAGACTGTAATATTTTCAACATCTGTGCAGAGGCAGCACTTGAATGTATTATTCAATCAATGTGAACATCTACTTCTGTTTCCAAGATTTGAGAATTGATTCTATGAGTTTCATCCCACATTCAGGACTAAACATTATTCATAATCAGATGATTAACTGGTGAATATTCTAACTGGTAATCATGCATCTGTAGTTTGATTAAAAGTCTTTCTGTCCATGGTGGTGCCTGTTATAATTCTCTTTTGAAATAGTAATTAGTGGTTTATGATACATTTCAGTCACAGTGGAGGCTCCATAAATATAATTATGAAATTGGTCCCATCCAAATGTGATGCCCAATATCTTTTTTTCTATTTGAACATATCTGGATTCTGTTTTGGTGAATGCTCTGGATACAAAAGCAACAGGTCTACATATTTTATTCTCCACTGTAAAAGAACTCCATACCATCCTTTTAGACATCTGTGGAAACTTTCATTGGGCAAGTGATATCAAAATATTGGAAAGTCGGTGCCATTGTCAAAAGTCTTATTTCTTTAAATTCTTGGTCATGCACCTCAGTTCAGGTCCATTCACTTAACTTCACCAGTAGTTTTCTCAGGTTACATGTCTTATCTGCTACATTGTTGATGAACTTTCCAAGATAGTTTACCATTCCCAGAAAATGATGTAAATGTTTTTTTTTATTCTTTGGCTCTGATTTCCCATACATTGCTTACACCTTTGCTGAATCAAATTTTACACCCTTGGATAAAAGAATTTCACCCAAATACAGGATTTCTGTTTTCTTTATCTGGCACTTTTACTTATTCAGCTGAAATCATTTTCTCTGGCAATTTGTAACACTTTTCAACCTGCAGTCATGTTCCACAGCTGTTCTGTCTCAGATCAGAATGTCTCATATGTAAATTTCAACTCCTTCAGTGCCCTCCAACAGGTGCTACATTGTTCTATGAAAGACTTCAGGTGCAGAACAAATTCCAAATAGCAAATTGTTTGAAAGTGTATTTCATAGAAAGTGTTAAAAGTACATAAGTGAGCACTTTCAGGTGCCAGTGGCATTTGCCAGAATGCTGAGGAGGCATCCAGTGTTTAAGAATACTTGGCCTCTGCCATTTCACCAAGAATTTCAAGTCTAGTTGGAATATGGAAATCTTCTCTTTTAATGTATGAATTTAATTTATTTGAATCCAAACACAAGCACAGTGATCCATTTTTCTTTCTCTGGTTTTATTTATTTATTTAAAAGTTTCACCAGGAAATGCACACTGAGCAACAATTTGCTCATTCCAGGTGTATCTCGGGGGGGAAGGGAGTGGGAGTAACAACATATTTAAACTTTCTTCATACATATTTAGATCTACATTACATAAACATACATTTTAGGTTACAATTAAAATACTTCAGAATGACAGATATATGCAGAGTCCATACTGCATCAGGGAAAGGGAGTGAGACTAACAGCATAGTTAACATTCTACTAGCATACATAATTAGATATACATTACATAAACATACATATGAGGTTACAATTAACGTGCTTCAGAATAACAGATAAATGTCAAGCATCCATAATGTATTAGGGAAAAGGAGTGGAAGTAACAACATAATTCACATATATACATAGTTAAATATATCATAATCTAGTATATGAGCTTTATATTACCATTGGTTAAGCATTTCCAGTCATTCTCAGAGATTACATTGCTGTATCAGAAAATGTAAGAACAGGCTATGAGTTGGCAGACAATAGTGCATGGAGGTGAGGGAGTAGATTTAAGCACAGTTGCAAGTAAGGGAAACAAAGTTGTGTAGAGATGTTGAAATGGACCCCAGGGAAGAGGAGTGTCTAATTTGCTGGGTGAGGGAGTTCCATAGTTTTGGGAAGTGGTGAGAGAATTCAACCTGTCCAACTGAAATTGACCAGTGAGGGATTACAGTACTATGGTTTGGGTGTCACATGATCTGAGGCAGGGGGATGGACGGAGATGGAGGAGAGGTAAAAGGAAGGAAAAACAAAACAGAATTTGGATATTAATTGAGCACAATGGGAAAGCTGCCTGTTTTAGAGAGAGGGAAATGTGACAGATTGGTAGAGGTCACATCGAAGAGTGTGTGGGGGAAGGGATTCCAAGGCAAAAGTGGCAGAAGAAATGGAAAAGGGTGTCCGATCTGGTTGGGGTAGCCTTTGAAGCAGCACTGTAGACTACATCATTGCAGTAAAAAACTGAGAGTACTATTTTCTGTACAAGTACACACCTGGCCGATAGTGGTATGAAACTGTGGTTCCTGTACAGTGCACCTAGATTGGGGCACAATTTTTTAAGGATGGTGTCCACATGTACAGAAAAGTTGAGATGTTGGTCAAGCCGAACCCCAAGATATCTAAAGGAGAAAGGGTGTCCTCCATGGTCGTCTCATCAAGGGTGTTGAAGGATAGAAGGGAGGGAAGCTGAGAAAGTCTCTGCCTTGTACCAAAGGACATGGAAACAGTTGCCTTGGCAATTAGAAAGAGTTGATGTAAGCATAGTCAGTGATGAACCTTATTAAAGTTGAACTGGAGTCTGAATGCTACATCATTGGGAGAATGTGGATGAAGACTGAGGTGCAGAATGAAGGAAGGTTGTTTAGGAATACAGAGAATAGTGTCCTAGCACTGAATCCTGGGGCACACCAGTGTTAAAGAACAGCTGACACCTTAAGGACAACTTTAACACAAAATAATATTTAGACACAGTTCTGCTTATATTTCACATTAGTTCTTTATTTCTCCTCTCCATTATTAATTGTTGTGGTGATTTGCATGAAAACAGAATATTTACTCTGGAACAGTTCATCTATTCCTGTTGCTTTCTCCCTACATGATGTCGTAATGCCCTGCTTATGACATCACAGTTACTCCCATGGCAATAGATTGTGATGTCACAACAGAAGATTATGACTTAAAGTAGGGAGTACTTTTCAGAAGCAGATGAACTCTGAGGGATAAAGATCATGTCTTCATGCAAATTTCCTAAGTAATAAGTACTGGGGAAGAGGCATATATAAAATATCTATGGCATGCAAGCGGAATTGTACCAAAATACTATGTTTTAGAAAGTTTCTTTGGGGCATCCGCAGCTCTTTAATGGGAAGTGGAGTAGATATAGAGTCAGTAGTTCTAACTGATTGAGTTCTACATACAAGCTAGGACCTGAACCAGTTTGTGGCTAAGTCAGATAGCCCAGCTGAGGAGAGATTATTTAGAAGGAGGAGGTGTGAGATCATGTCAAAAGCCTTAGTGAGACCAAAAAAAACAGCAGATGTGATGAGGCCATTAGCCATCCCAAAGAGGATGGAATTGATGATTCTAAGTAGGGATGTCGTGGTAAAGTGATTCTTCTGGAACCCAGATTGTGAAGAAGCAAGAGTCAGTGAAGTAGGAAGAGAGTTGTGAGAGTACCATATTCTCCTGTAATTTAGCAAGGATTGGGAGAAGAGATATGGGCCTGTAGTTACCAAGGTAGGGGGGTCACTACCCTTAGGGAGTGAAAGGACAATAGCATGCTTCCAGGCAGTTAGGACAGAAGCTGTGGAAAAGGAACATTTTGAAAGGCAGAAAGAGGATAGCATATTACAGGAGCAGATAGGTTGAGCAGTTTGGGATCTAGCCCATCAGGCAGGCTGCCTTTGGAGAGGCTTAGGGTGAGGAAAGCTTCCAGAACGGTGGTAGGGGATACTGGGAGAAGCAAAAGAGGGTTGATTAGTGACAGCATTATTATTATTTGAGTTAGGGGGTGGATGAAGAGGAGAGGAAGGAGAAGGTAGCAAGGTTAGAATAGTAGATGCACAGGAGGAAAAACAGGAATTGAATTTCAAGGAAACTGCTTGGGGGGTCAGAAATTATAGAGTTGTTTGAATTAAGGAGAGGAGTCAGAGGTTTTAGTGGGGGTGGGGGGAGGGGCAGAGCATTTAGAACCTTCCAGAATTTGGAGGGTTGGATTATGTTTGATTGAAAGTTTGATTGGAAATATTCTGCCTTAGCAAGCCTGATGGCCTTGATGCAATAGTTTTGAAGTCACCAGTAGATTTGGAAGTCTCTAGGTTGCTCTTGAAGCTTTATGAACCTTTCAGGCATGGTCATGAGTGTGTCAGTAAGCCACTAATTCTGCCATGGATTCATTCACATATCTTGACTGTGTAGTACGGTACGGTCTGCATGCCCATTGGCCCATGCTGTGGACCAATGGATGTACAGCTGTTCTGTATGCAGTCAGTCGGCGGGTCGCCGGGTGGCTTGTGGGTGGGGTGCTGCTGCCCGGCGCTGACCAGGAGGGGAGTGGGGTGGCGGGCCTCAGTGGGTGGGTGGGGGGGGTATCACTGGATCACCAGGGCTAATTGAAACTGTTTTTAGTATACTTATGCCCACAATCAGGTTGGAAGTGGTCCACTGGACCAAGGATATTGGACTTGATATATTTAATACATGTGCCCACGATCGGGTGGGAAGTAGTCCACTAGACCACCAGGGATATGGGATTTGATTTATTTTATACTTATGCCCGCGATCGGGCATTGGGGCACTTTGCTGAGCTGTACAGGGGGCGTCGGTCCCCGATGGCTGCAGCCTGGCAGGGCACCAGGTGCAAGTTACCAGGGATCGGCACGCCTGCATGAAAATGGGGTCATATCCATCTTTCAGATGAGATGTTAAACCGAGGTCCCATCTGCCTGGATTGGTGGTAGTTCAGGTGGATGTTAAAGATCCCATGGCACTTATCGAAAAGAGTAGGGAAATTTCCCCGGTGTCCTGGCCAGATTTCCCTCATTCACTAAAAATACTACCAACAGCTTAATCTGGTTCAAGGTCAGTTGGCATTCATCTGTATCCCCCTCCCCCAGGTTGTGCCAGAAAATAGGCAGGATTTGTCTAGTGCACTTAACCGGTCAACAAAAACTAAAATAAATAAATTATGGTATGCTAATGGCCCCAGTTGCACCTTGCACGCATTATAGTTCCATTTGCATATCCACCACTGAATATCGTGGTTCCTGTGCCTAGTGCAACTACACTTGTGCTGGCGCATCCCCCTGCTCCTCTCTTGCCACTTGCACTGGCGCAGTGCCACTGCACCATGCACAATGTGGGAGGCCACATTGCCATATTCAGTGGTGCTGAGCCATGGCACAGCACCATTGAATATCACCCAGCACAATCCCTGCACATCCCAGTTGTGCTGTGCCCGGTTTGCACCCCTGCCTGGTGCATTTCTGAATATCCCACCCTATATGTACTTTTAATTCCTGTGCTCTCCCGGGTTGTACCTGAAAATAGGCATATGTTTTGTTTAGTATACTTACCTGGTTAACAAAAGCTAAATAAATAAATACATTTCTGATGTAAATGAGGTATATAGTGGCAACGCCCACTCTTCTGTGTCCTCCAGAGCCTGAAAAGAAGAAAATAGTCCCTCAATGTATTTTCTTAATCTGTAAACGTGTGTAAATAGTGCACTGCTATGTTACACTTGAAAATATGTAAGCAATAAGACATGACAGGGTGGTGGTTGTTATGTGATAACCGCAAATCTAGGTGCATGGTGAGGCATGAGACTGAAGGCCGAGTGTCCTTCTGCACCTAAGTATGCGGTTATCATATAACAACCCCCACCCTGGAGAGTCTTATTGCACTTATAAAAATGTGTAATAACTATGAAAAAAAGACACTGACAAGGTTTTGAATTTTGCTAACTTTTAACATTTATTTAAATACAGAATAGAGAATTTATTGAAGCATTGAGATAAAATAGTCCCTTGGTAAATTTTTTGAATGGTCAAAAATAGCAACTAGCAATAACATTAGCAAGCAATAGTCTACTTGTTGTAGTTTATGAACTGTACTTTACCATGGAATATTGGGTTCATGAGGTTAAATGGCATATTTTCCAATACCATTGTTTCTCTGGATGGTGCTTCAGATGTGCTGGTGGTTGACTCTATTTCTGGTTCTGGCTTTCTTTTCTTGATTGAAGGTTCCACTTTGTGTGTCTTGCTTGAAGATTCTGACCTTTGGTTTTCATCTGTGGTTTGTGCTAGGATTTCGCTCCACTTTTTTTGATCTTTAGCAGAGGCACTCCAGTAACTTCTCAAGCTTGTTTCTGATCTGTGGCCTGTTACTGCCCTTATTTATCTTGCTTGAGTCCTGCAGTTGATAGTAGATGAACAGCGGTGGCTCAGATTGAGTGGTTTGTGTATCTTTGACTTAGATTACATTCCTTGCTCAATCGGGGCATCATGCCTGACAGGTAAATCACACCCATAGGCTCCTTGGAATACTAGATTGGACTGCTGTTCAGGTACTCCTGGTTGCACATGGTGGGTGAAGATAGAAAGTTGGTGCCCCTGGTAGTAGTTTGGACAGGTATTGCTTGAATGACTTCACTGGGCATAGTGGGTCATCTGGTAAGGTGTATATGAAGCCCCTGTGCTGGTCTCAGTTACCATCAGTGTGACTTTTGTGGTTTTTTCGTTGATTCGTTGTATTTCAGGCTGACATACTCAATACCATTTTCATCTGTTTCTATTCTTAATGACTCTGAATGTAGGTCCTTTTGTCTCTGTCTCCCTCTACAAGCCATGTGCAGCTGTATATCAACCCATACTTTACATACAAGCCCTGATAGTGTTGATGAAGACAGTATCGAGGAAGTCTTCAGTCAGTGTAGATCAACATCTGATAGTGATGGGTGGTGAGAGAACACATCCTTTTTCTCTCTTCTGTACTGCTTGACAAGTGCAAGAAAGACAATGTTCACGGTGGTGAAGCGGTCATCTGTTATTATGTTAACAAAGCGCCCTGTGTCAGGACTGTTCAGTAATCTGTTGAAACCTGCACAAAGCCCAAGGTAGCTAGAGATGGAGTATTGTTCACCAGTACTGCTCCAAACTTCAGCATAGAATTTACATAGTACAGTATTCAAATCACTGATTGGGACAGTTTTCAAATCAATTACTATTTCACATTTTGACACCCAACTCAAGAAAATTTGATTAGCCCAGTTTATGGTTTTAACTGTGTTTCACTCATCTTTAAGCTTCTCTATGGCTGTCAACTGAGCATCAGAGTGAGATGCTAGCTTGTAGATGTGATGACTTTTTCTTTGCTGGCTTCAGCTGTTTCACTGGTGGGTGGTGTCGTTGCTGGTGTCTGTGCTCTGCCACTCTCTACTTGTAATATAGCTTTGACATTTGAGGGGATTGCTGTTGCTTCATTGCATATTTCTACATTTGTATTGCTACTTATGGCATAATTTTTTTCTTCTGCTTCCTGTAGTATTTGCTGTATTCTGGGATGCTGCAGTATTGAGAAATATAATTGAGGTACTTTTGACATGGCTGTCGATTTTCACCTATGGAAGAAAAATGGTAAACAATGGTGAAAATTCTAATCATCAAGTAGACTGTTGCTTCCAAAGATTGCTGTTGGTTGCTATTTTTTTCCCGAGAACTTAAAAAAATGACTATTCTCAATGCTTATTATTAGTATTGGAATTAGCATTCTGTATTCTTTGTTCTGCAAATGCTTTGCCAGGTAAGACACACTAAACTGAAAACATGGGTGTAGGCAGGCATACTCCAAGCACTTCATGGTGTGCAATTTTATTTAAAAGGGGGTAGAAAATAGGCTCTGAACTGCTTCCTTTTTCCACGAAAACTAACAAAGAAAATACTGAACCTTTCTGTAATTTTATTCATAGGAGTCAAAACTAGAAGAACTGTTCACTAATACTTTCTTTGCATCCCCAGGACAATACAACTTTACAGGCTCTGGGCTTGTAAGTGAGTGTCTTAGGGAACAATGCATGGCATTTGCATTTACCCATGCATGGCAACAACGATTGTCATGAGATACTAAAATTGTATTTATTGTGCCAAATAAGGCAACAAACACGGTCCTGGTGTACATTTGTATATTGTCTTCTGGCTACACCCAGGGGAGGAGGGGGTAGCAGTGAGTCCACTTGGTGTGCAGATCTGAAATCCCTCGCTACACTCCTGAACCGAGAACTTGATCACAGGTACTACCTGAGAACACAGGGAAGTTCACTTACTGGATCAGTATCATACATTATGCACGTGAGGGCTGTGGGATTCAAACCCAGGACTCCAGAACTGCATCACAGAGCATTCAATCACTAGGCTATGCTGCCTGCTAAAGTTTCTTTCATGTTACAATGTTCTACACACTAGTATTAGGACATGTTGACAGTTCCCTTTTTCACACAGTTAGCAACCATTTAACTTTGTGAACTGAGTGATTTTGCTGCTTTACAGTCAACTACTTTTGAGCCTATGTAGATGCATTTCACTTACAGTTCTTTTGTCTTACCTGTCTAGCTATTCTGTCTGTGGGCTGCTGACTTTTTACACTTTTCTTTATATGAGGTGATTTTAAACTTGTCTACTGCTGCTACGTTCTTATGTTGTGCTTGGTTGTCAGGCGATCCTGTTATGGCACATTACTTTTTTTTACATTTATATACTTGGGTAACAGTGTATGCTTTGATATTGGAAAAATTCATGGTTGCTCTTTAAGGATCGGTCTCTTGGGACATTTATTTTTACTTTCACAGGGTATTAATTGCCTCCCTGTTCATTGTGGTCTCTGTTTCTTTAATTTTCTGGTGCCTACCATCATGCAATGTGCGCTGCCATCTCGGGAACCAATAGGCTTTTACTTCTATGGCTCTCACCTGGAGAGTTTTATGTTTATTACACGCGAGTGTTGCCTTGTAAATTTTTAAAATTGTTTGCTGCTCTGCTGTATTTATTTATTTGCTACCGGCCAGCACTGCATTGGGGGTCGAGGGTGAACGGTCTAACAGTGCTCCCATCTCACCAGCGATTTCTTGCCTAGATTGTGACTTCCACCTGTGGACTGCTCAGGTATGCTTTTTTACATTGTTAGCAGTTTTGTTATGGCGATTACATTCTCCATTGATACTACTGTGATACATGTGTATGTGTGGTACTGAGGGCTGGCATCCAGTGTGACAGGAATGGAACTGGGGCTGGAATGCACAGAAAACAATTTTGTGGATAAGTCTTATTCTTATTTTTACATTTATTTCTACTGATGATGGGATTACTCATTTACTGTGGGAGAGATGTGACTAGACATTGTTTGGTACTGTTTTGGGGAAGAGGGGTGAGCGAGTGTGTAGTCAGCTGGTAGGACACTTGCCTGATGTTGACATTTAATGTTCAGGCTGTACATTCACTACGAGGAACTGGATGTGTGGCCTACTAAGTTAAATGCTGCAGGTCTGTTTAGGGAAGGGACAGTGATGCTGCTAACATTGCCCACTAAGGTTTGTTTGGCTTATATTTTGATTTACTGATTTGTTTCATGGACTCATGTTTCTTTTTTAATTTTATGATGCTAACACTTGCCAGTTTCCCTAAGTCAGATGCTTTACTAACATGGAGGTCAGGCATTCCACAAAAGAATGTGGTAAAGGCCTTTATTTCAGGGTAACCACTGAACAGGTGGCTGGAAAATGTTCCCAGCCCAGTGGCTGTTACTACTTATGCCACAGGATTCCAAACCCTGTCAACCAATCAGCAGACATGACATTTCTTATCCATTTTATAAATGCCTATATGTGCATATGTATTAGTCTGTGGTGTGTGTGTGTGTGTGTGTGTGTGTGTACATGCATTACAACAATTACAAAGTGCAGTTATGTGGCTCAGTGCAAAAATTGCTTGTTTATGCATTTCTCAATGCCTATGATACTATCATTTTGCAGCCATATTGGCTCTTGCGAGACTTTTTTGAACTGTGGTCTGTTTGATAGCAGACACCACAGTCAAGCTGGCAGTACATATATCTCTGCACCAGTATAGATCAAGTACTGAACCTTGAAGCCATTATCATCTATTTGAATTGTCCATTTATTTCTGTCTGAGAAGCCTTGCTTTTCTATTGCTCCTACAAACAAGTCATTTTCACTACTTGAATCTTCCATTTTGGTTGCAGCATGTACAGCTTTTTTTCTGTATACACCATCCAGCAAATTGACTAAATTTGTCACAGTATCTGCACTGATCACCAAAAGCTAAACAGTTTCTGTAGTCATGTTCCTTTCTACATTTACTGCATACTTTACTTGCAGACTTTCTTTGTATGGTTGCAGTCCTTCTGTTCAAATTTAAGTCTTGCCAGATTAAACTTGGAAAAGACTTGGAAGAGACATTTGCACTTGTTTCTGTGCTTCTACACCACTGCAACATCAGTTTTGTCTCTTTTTACTTTAGTAATGTTAATCACTTCCAGTTGCAACCGAGTTTACTCTAGCCAGGGAAATCTGAAAAGCTTTTCCCATTGTAAGCTCACTGTCTCTTAATAAACATTCATTTGCTTATTCATCATAACGACCTCTAATAATGTGGTCTTGTATCAAAGAATTGCAAAAAGTGCCAAAGTTATAAGGTTGATCTTTTAATTTCAAGTCAGTAACAGATCATTCTATAGTTCTTGCTCCTTTTGTATTCGGTATCAAATACTGTATACATCTTTTATAAGTCTCACCTTTTCTGGAAACACAGTAAGCCTCAAACGGCATCATAACAGTGTCATAATCCTCACTAGTAGCTGCAGATAATTGAAAAGTGTTGTATACATCTAGAGCTTCTGAGCCTGCCACAGTCAGTCATCACAATACTTTTTGTGAAGCCTCTCACTGGTCTGCACCTACTTGCTTTTAAATACAAAATAAAATGTTGCTTGAAATGTTTCTATGTTTCTTCTAAATGCCCACATACCTAATCTCCAGAGGTGATATTAGTTGCCTCATTTCAGCACACTCCAGTGTTGGTAAGACCAGCAAGCAAAATCGGCATTCACTTGGTTCTTTGTCACTGTAAGGCAAATACTGTTCCTTTTTCCACAATATTTCACCTTCTGGGTGTTTTTCTTCATATTTTCAGAAAAAGTCCCTAAACCACTCCTTGTACCATGTCTTGCTTTACAGTAATTAAACAAAGGGTTCTTTAGATTCTTCTAACAACACTTTATTCCAGCATAATTTGTACTATGTACAGAGAAGCCAACTGTTCTTACAGTTACACAGTCTCCTTTTAAATCCTGCCTCTCACATGCCCTCCCACTCTCTACATGTGACTTCAAACACCACAAATGCTTGCATTTATCAATATTCATACCTTTACTTGTATCTTATCAACATTCATCCCTCCTGAATGTTTCCTCTGTCAGTTTCCATTCATTCCCCTCTCATTAAAACAAGCCAATTCCTGTTATATAGGTCTTCACTGTTCATTCTGTTCCACATAGGAACTTGTATGTCTCTTTTATCCTCCTCTTTTCTCTTCTGGCCTCCACTGAGTTCAAGTTAAGATCTTCTAGACATTCCTCATAGGATCTGCACAGCTGTCCATGAATCATCATGTTGATGCTTCCATTCACTGATTCCAGTATATATCCCTGTCCTTTATCTGGTGTGAATTCCAGAACTGAGTACAGGGCTCCAGGAGAGGCCTTACCAGTGTCCTACACAGAGTATTATCATTTCATTTCTCCTACTGTCAACCACCAACCCAATACACCCCAGCTTTTATATTGCCTTGTTGTAAGCCTTGTTACACTGACCAGTTTCTTTGATTGACTCACTGATATTGACTCCCAGGTCCCTTTCCTCAGTGTTAGAGACCAACCTAACCCCTGTAGCTAAAGCTCTGTCTATGAACTGTACTTTTATTCCCTATATACTGTACATTACCTTACACTTCTCGTCACTGAATCTCAATGGACAAACATTTGACCACCTAGCCAGTCTTACCAAAGCCATCTGTAGGTCCATCAGCCTCCTATTTACTATCCATCCTGCCACAGAGATTTGCATTATCTGCAAAGACATGGATCTTCCACTCTAATCCATCCCCTATGTTACCAATAAACCTCTTGAAAGGGTCAGGTCCCAGGACTGACCCCTGTAGTACTGCATTTGTGATCATCATTCCCCTTGATTTGATAATGTACCACATGTAACAAAAGAAAGAAACATAGGCATTGTCATGCTGATCTGATTTTGTAGCAACAGGCACAGAGATGGTAGGCTCATGCAAAAAGTCCCTATAAACCAAACAGAATAATACTTACCAGAAAGTCATTAAAACAGTAAAAAATGCACACATATAGTAATGACAAGGACAGTATTTTCTTAGCTCTGTTTGCAAAACATCTCTGCAATTTCCACAAGATAGTTAAATCACCTAAATGGTGACCTAATGTTTAGCTTGGATTTCCTGCAGGTTGCACTTGGAAAATGAGGCATGCATCTTTGTGGTGGTTGTTGTAAATTGAGGGCACTGCCATACATATGTAATTAAGTTTCAAAATGACATTCAAATGTTCTGATGCATTTGGTATGATGTAGGCTGCTTTTAAAATTGTGACTTGCTCCTGTGTCATGCCTTTTGAAAAGCCTGGCCCTAGAACTCTAATAATAATAATACTGCTACTACTAATAATAATACTAACTTTATTTATAAAGTGCTTTTCAAATCCAAGGCGCTGTATAAGATAAAACACATCAAATCAAATCAGGCATTAATTTCCATAAAATCCAATTAAAACATGTATCCATAATGAATACATCACAGCAACATACTGTAACATTGATGGCAAATCAAATGGCTAAATACTATGAGGGAACTCTAGCCTGAATAAATAGGTGTTAAGGGCTGACTTAAAACTTTGGATGGTCAGGCACTCTTGCACCAGACAAGGTAAAAAATTCCACAGGGTAGGGGCTGCATAAGAAAAAGACCAAACCCCTGATATCTTTAAACACACCCTGGGTGTCTCTAGCAATCCCTCATCAGTGGATCAAAGCTATGCAACCAAAGGCTGGCATAAAGAATAAGAACATAAGAAAGTGCTGGCAGAAGGAGACTGCATGATCCATCTAGTCTGTGCTACTCCTTGGCTTCTTTCCTGTCAAAATTTCTGCAGTGCCTATCTCATGCTAGTTTGAACTGTCTCACTGACTTTGCTGCCACGACTTCTGGAGGGACACTGTTCCACTGCTCCACAACCCTTTCAGTGAAGAAAATCTTCTTGATGTTGGTTTTGAAACTACCTCTCAGCAAGCAGATACAGTGCCTCTTTGTTCATATAGAGCTTTCTCTGAAAAGGTCCTGAGTTTATACTGAGTTAACCCCCTTTGAGGTACTTTAATGTCTCAATCATGTCCCCCCGCCCCTCATCCTCTCCAGTGAGTACATCCTGAGATGATTTAGTCCTGACTCATAGGGTTGTTGATGCAGTCTTTGAATCATCTCTGTGGCTCTCCTTTAAATGGTTTCCAGGCAATCTCTGTCCCTCTTAAGGTGTGGTCTCCAAAACTAGATGCAATACTCCAGGTATAGCCTCACTAAGAACCTGTACAGTGGGACTATCCCCTTCTCTTTTTCTACTTGTAATATTCCTACCTACGCATCCAAGTATGTCGTTGGCTTTCTGTGCCACCTTATTGCATTGCCTTGTTGTCTTTAGATCATCAGATATGAGTACTCTTAGATTTTTCTCAGCCTTAGTTTCTGTCAACTGTTCCCTCTTAGTGTATATTTCCTGCCTGGATTCTTTCTCCCCAGGTGCATAACTTTACATTTTTTGGTGTTGAATTTCAACTGCCGTTGTTTTGACCATTAAGCATCTTCATGATTACTTTTGTAATTAATGACTCACATATTAAAGATGGACACCATTCACCATTTTTCAAAATGTGTTCAACTTGGTGTTGACTGTTGAATTAGCATATTATATTCATATGCTACTTGTACACTTGTCTAGAAGCCAGGGTTCTTGTACATGTCACCAATACTAAGTAGCAGAAACATTTTTTTCAGTCTCATGGAGTGCATGGGTGTGTCAGGTCAGATCAGGTGATGAGAGGGGGTGGTGGGGCACTGTGAAATTTGCCATCCTGGGCACTTTTAAGGACATCAAGACAACATATCTTGCTGTAAGATGGTGATGAGTTGATATGGTCAACATGAAAAGTAATACATTTTTGAAGAAAAACATTAATCATGAAATTGCAAAATATTTACGGTAATGGTAATTACATTGCTGCTGCTTTATATATGCTTGCGTTGTGGCCTTGGGGGTCTGGTGATGTGGTGAGGTGACCAATAAACAGGTTGTGGCAAAGGGTGATGATGACATGAAACTTATACACACTGCAGACTGCAGCACATAAGAACATATTTCCATTACCAATCCAGTGGTACATAGCTAGAAATAAGGTGTAACATACACACCCAAGCAACCATACTGAATTGAAAGTTATTGCTTGGCGGGGGGGGGAGCCCTGGAGTAAACTCAGCCTTTTTCAACTTCCAATTCCACATCATCCAAGAAGCATCACTCACAGTCTTCAAGACTGGAGTTCTCATCAGGTGGGAATTCTCTCAACATCACTGCCTCATCCACCTCGCTGCTGGTGGCTGCCTTACTCAAGGGATTGTCATCATCCTCATTACTGAGACACAGTTCCTGTGGCAACACCACTGACATCACTGTGTTGTGTGGAACATGCCTTTCATTCATTTTGATTAATGTTAGCATGGACACATTCTTGGGTGACAAGCTGGTCCTACGGTCACTCATAATTGCCCCAGCCACACTAAACACTCATTCCACAGTGACACTGGATGGTGGGCAACTCAGGTATTTCACAGCAACTGATGTTAGTGCTTGTCATTCAGTAATTTTACTGCTCCAGGACAGCAGTGGCTCATTATTAATGGCAAGGTGCTTTGGGTCCCCCATTTAGGCCTCCACCATTCGTTCTGCTGCCCAGAGTCCAGCTGCCTCATCTGTCTCCTACTCCTTTTCCTCCATATCTTCCACTCCCACCTGAAAGAGAACATCCCAAATGGGATTGCTTGCTGTTTTCTGCTCACCCTTGCCCATTTTTTCTGATTGTGTTCCCTGTGAGGCGCTGATGATGGTAGCAACACCCATTTTTGATGCAGTGTGTGCATTTTTCATTTGTGCAGCAAATACCAATCTAATGAGGTTCTCTGTCAATTGCTGTACTCGCTGATGGTCTCCTTCAGTTATAGAGGCCAGGCCACATTTGTACTCTGGATCCAGCATGGTGGTGGTGATTGCAAACTCAGCTGACTGTAAAATGCCAGATACATGGGCATTTGTGTCCAGAACATGGAGCATGTGATCCATTAGATCACAAGTGCCATGATCCTCACTTGCCTCTGTCTGGTGTCTCACATTCACTAGAGTCTGCCTCAGCACATGTATGAGAGGTATGCAGTGTCCCCACTCACTGCCTGTGTAGCATACTCAAATGGATGGAGAATGCATAATAGCCCATCAATTTGGTGCCACTGCTCTGTTATTAGAATGATGGACACTCCTGCACTGTCATGGGTGGTGTGCAGCAGCAGCTATTGTGACACAGCCTTATACTGTTCATACAGCCGGTCAAGCATGTACAGTGTGGAGTTCCACCTGGTGATAACATCAAGCTTCAGCTGGTGCTGAGGCAGATTGTCATTGCGCTGTAGCTCACATAGATAGTCACGGGCCTTTGCAGAATGGGCAAAGTGGACACAGATGCGATGGGCAACAGTAACTGTTTCCCTAATGTCCACATGGTTGAGAAACTGCTGAACAACAAGATTAAGGCAGTGTGCCAGGCAGGGCACTCTAAAAAAAAAAACACACACCATCGCTAATGTACTTCACTACATTGGGGCCATTATCACTTGTGATGAATCCTGCTATGAGTGACTGTGTGTGTAGCCACCCATCAATCTCATCCAGCAGAACATTAAGCATTTTTGCAGCTGTGTGTGAACCTGTGACATTTTTCATATTTAGAATTGCATGCTGCCGAATACCGGGTGTGTTGCCACCACCACAGTTTTGCTTAACGCATGCTTTTCCACGCCCAAAATTCAGTACCTCAACAGGCAAGTGTGCCCAGTGTGCTGTTATGGAAAGATACAAGCTTGCTGCTGTTTGTCCACTGATCCACATATCTATACTAAGATGGATTTAGTGTGATGCACTATGCTTCAATGCATGTCTAATGTAATCAGCAACTCTACTGTTCAGCTCTGGCATGGCACGCTTACTAAAATAGGTTTGCGATGGAACTTGCCATTTGGGACAGGCATGGGCCATCAACCTGCGGAGACCAGCATTCTCTACAAATGAGAATAGAAACAGATCAATGGGCAACAGTTCAGCAATGGCAGCATTTAACACTTGTGCAGCAGCATGATTGGGTGGGTACTTTGTCTGCCCGCTCAAGGATAGTCTTCAGAGTGGGCTGCATCTTTGTGCCTGTCCGACCAGAATGCTGTACTTGTGTCAGCAATGATTTTCTTTTAGGAGTAACAATTGAGTCTTGTACAAGTGGCGGAGACCACAAGAAACCAATTATTTTGGTTGCTTGTGGGTGTGGGGGTGGTGTGCTTTAAGACTCGTGGGACTGGGACTGGGACCTGCACCGCCACACTATGCCCACTACTAGAGAATGCAAAGGATTACTCACTCTCCTCCTCCTCCACCACCACTGACCCGCTCTATCTTCCCTCATGTTCTTGCTCTATTATATGCACCTTGCTACCAACAGCTCTGGCATCCTTCTTGTGTTGATGCCATCTCAGCTGGTGCTTGTTTCTTAGGTGGGTGTGTTGGCCACCAGTGCCTATGTGGCTTCCCCCAACTAACATGGGCTCAACAAAGTTGGCATATTGCTGTGGTCTTATCAGCAGGATAAAGCACATGAAAGTCCCAAACTAGGGACTTTTGACCTCTGGACTTTAGATGCTTCTGTGACTGGGATGATTCAGAAACAGGTGTGGACGTATGTTTTTTTAAGCTGCTAACATAACTTCCATAACACTACTTTTGGGAGAGGTGGTTACTTGACTGCTTGGAGGTGAGTTTATAGGCTTGGTGACAGACTGACCCACCACAGGGGCTGTACATGTAAATGGCCTACATCACCCATGACCTTTTTTAACTCAGGTTCCCATGTGGGATCATCCCAGTCATCGTCATCATCATTACCACCAACAGCGATGATGTCCTTGTCTTCCACCCCCTCCTCCCCCCATCACTGTTTTCTTGGAGGACGGCACCTATTTCTTTCTCTACAACTATCTCAGAAGGCTGACTATCCTTATCTCCAGGACTATCAGACTCTTGTTGAACACTATAATCACCAACTCCTACAGTTACATGGACAGTCACACTGACAGACTTATTATCACCCTCCTCCGAGTCCTGGACCACTGTTCCTGTGGTGGAGTCAGTACCTCCCTTCTTCTCACTGTCAGCATCCCCCACTAGCATGGCTGCAACATTTTGAGCTTTAAAAAAGTAAGACCCAGATATGCTGGACCCAGTTCGGCCACCAACTCCTTTGCTGGTTCCTGCCGCACTACCAGGACCCACATCAGAACTTGAAGACAATGATGCAGACATATCTGTGCTTTCACTGCTATGAGGAACTGGAACTGAAATTGCACTTTTTTCAGCAATCTCATCCCCCTGCCACGTTTCCCCCCTGTACTTGGCCACTTCTTATCAGACATTTTTGCTGACTGCTGCTTAAAAGCTTTGTCCTTCTCTGGGCGTATTTGAAGAAAGGATGTATTACTACTACAAAATGTGTGAATAATACCTCACACATGAATGATGACATCATACGGTCACACGCCTACCATACTGGCTTCCTTAAAAGTTCAAAAGCAATTAGGACAGGTACCAGCACTTACAGTAGAACTAATACCATATATGGTAGGCAGCCTAGTGTAATAAAACACAAAAAGATAACTTTTTTCCCCAGACAGGAAGGAATTAAAGAAACACACACAGGGGAAAAGGGCATAAGTGGCACACTTTAAATACAGATCACCTGTGTCTCTCTAAGTCTGTGGGCAAATAAAGTACTGTAATGTGTTATGTTACTCAGTACCACAATTTGTTTTTTATATGTGGGCAGAGACAACCATAAAACAGAAGCAAAGGAAATTAGTACCACACAATATGTTAGTGGTCTGGATGGGAGGGGTCAACAAGAAATGTCTTGAAAATGACTATTTTAATATATACTGTTTTATAATGCATGTGTCAAGTGAGACACAAACAATGCTGTAACAGAGAAAGGGTAATGTGTGTAAATTAACTGAAACAGGAACACCGCGCTGTGTGCAGAGTCAAGTTCCAGCAATAACATACAGGGGAACAATTCAACAATGCAGTGTGACTGTAATAGACAGTTCAAGTGATCGAATAGAAGAACTTTACAACTGCTAATTACCACAATTTTAGTAACACACAAGTTAACACTCTAGCTAACAGAACTAACCACAAAAAAATAAAAGAAATGATCAGCTCTGTGTCTTTAAAACTTTAGAATTCAAAATCAATTCACAACTAAAAGAGGAAGAATGGTATGTGTAACAACTAACGGTGTCAGGCACTCTCTCAAACAGGACAGAGGAACTTTTCACAGAAAATAAATTGCAAGATATAACAAAATTAATAAGAAATAACAGTAAATAGATAACTCACAATTGTAAGTAAATATACCAATCTGCTTGGCTAGAAATAACCTGCACTGCTTTGCACTCCTACCCTACCCTACACAACTCTTTCAAAGACAGCTGAGAAAAGTAAACCTAATTCAAACTATGTATTATACAAAAATTCACAAAATTAGAAAATGTTCCCTAGTACCAGGCACTACCAGCACAGCAGCACTAGGAAACAACTTTATATTTGGCAGCAATTAACTCTCAAAAACAAGTTTTAGCTGTGTTTTCAAAGGCTTTATTGGCTCTGATACACCACAAAACACTGATCTCCAACTCAACATGCAGCAGAATGAGCTAGAAACAAGCTACCCATGACTTTTGACCTATTAACCCACAATGCATTGTGCCTTTTGCCTTTGTACCAAAATTTTGCCAGTGAAATCAAATGTTTCGCCAGCGAAATTCCACCACAAGGTGAAATTTGGATCATCAGAGGTCAAAATTGTCATGGTAAGCAAATTTCGCCGTTACATAAAATCAAGAAAACAAGCAAAATTTTGTTTCACGTAGGAGAAAAATTTTGCAGAATTACGTGAAAAATGTCTCCAGGTGAAATATTTAAATTTCGTACAACACTACTGCTAATGGGGAGGAAAGTTCCTCTGTGAGTTCCTTCAGTATTTATTTATTTTTATTTATTTTATTTATTTAGCTTTTGTTGACCGGGTAAGTGCATTAGACAAATCCTGCCTATTTTCAGGCACAACATGGGGGAGAGGGATATAGATGAATGCCAACTGACCTTGAACCAGATTAAGCTGTTGGTGGTATCTTTAGTGAATGAGAGAAATTTGACCAGGACACCGGAGAAATTCTCCTACTTCCTGCTTCCTGTGAGCAGGGGGGGACCCATTTTCTGGTGAGACTAAGATGGCGGAAGAGGAGGACGTCTGCTTGGTGGGAGAGCTGGTCTCTGCTCCCACAGTGTGCAATGTGGAGGCTGGCCCTTTGAATACTCAAGATATGGATTCTGATATGGAGTTTCATGATGCAGTGGTTCTTTGGGAGGATACAGCAGTTGATTTAGAAAAAAAAAATTTTCAAAGGACTGGGAGAAAGGAAATGTTGAAAAGGAATCTTTGGATGCAAGGTTCAAATCCAGCTTGAACCTGACGACATGGATGCACTTAATACCTGCAATATTGCTCTCCTGAAACCGAGGTGTTTAAAACTGAGAAAAATACAGGACTGCACTTAAAAGAAAGCTCCGTGGAGCATGGTAAGTCTTTGCAACAATTTTTTATTATTTCAGAAGCCGCTACTGAAACAGACAACCGGCTTTTACAATCTGTTTTACCCGCTTTAAAAAATGTACAGCAAAGTGATTCCCTCTCGCTACACAATCAGTGTGTTATGGGAGTAAGGGAGAAGCAAGCAGTTGAGCACTCTATGGACTTTGCAATTCAGCATTCAGCCACTCAGCCTGAGTTGTTAACTCTGCAGCAGGTAGAATCGGGGCTTGACAGCTGCAGCGTTGCTCCTAATAATAATATGGCTGACTCGGTTCAGTCGGGAGTCCTGTGAGGCAAGACCACTCTCTTTATAGCCCAGCAGCTACACTGGGGAAGTTCCTGAAGTAAAACTGACTGTTAGTAAAGCTGATAACAGTACTATGGAGGTTAGTGAGTGCATTCAGCCCACTTAGCTCCGACTGCCCTAACAATTGAAAAGCCGAAACAGAGTCCCCAAAGGAAGTACAAAAAGACTTTGTCTGCATCAGAGCTAAAAGCAGTCTGAATCTGCATGGTTAGACAAATCAGCTGGATTCATTTTAAAAAGCATGGGGCTCAGCATAATGTATTTTATCAGTCCTCAGCTGTTTCCCAAGCTGGAGTTACTGAATTCTTCTTTCCAAAAAAAAAAAATATCTCTTATAAAATCTGGTCTACAAACACATAATGTTTCAGAGCTCTGGTCCCTGATAAAGGACTCAAAGGAGCAGGTTGAAGCAAAATGCAGCAGGCATATGGAAGCCTGATCCACTTGGGACTCTGATTATACCTCTCAGCATTCACCAGAGTGGAAACGGACTTATAACAGCAAAAGCTGGAGCAAGATTTGCAGGACAATAAAAACTGTTTAGAGGTAGAAAAACTTCCACTGAGAGCTACATCCCTGGAGTCACAGATATCTTTACCTTCCTCTTTAAATACAGATTTGGTAACACCCTGCAGGAGCCTATTGCTTCTTCTCTGCGCCCTCTCCAATGGAATCCGTTCCTCAGAAACCACTATGTCTGAATTATTTTCTAACACTAAAAAGAAGCAGCACCTCGCTTGAATGCGGTTTGTATTCGTTATAAAGGGGTTTGGAGGATCGACCAGATAGACACTACATGGGGAAACCTTATTATCCTTGCATTTTACCCCCAAAAGATGTGTATGCATTTATTAATATCTCTGGAGGATAATTTTGACATCAGTTTTAGGACACACATGCATTGGACTTAGTCTGGGATAGGTACAACCAGGTTAAATTCTCTCTCCTATGGACCCCTTCTTAGTGATTCGTTTAACTAAACACCTGCTAAAACATATTACGGTCATGTTTAGAAATGGGGAGTCCATGTGGAAATATATCATTTTGGTTGTCCCTTAAGTGTGTGAAATTTTAAGTGGGCCAGAACCTATCCTAGATTCACAACAGTTTTGGATGGGAGGAAGGAAATATAAAACTAAACTGAGGCAATCTGAGACAGGGGTAGTTCATATTCCCAATTCCTTTCTATTAGGAAAAGACAGAGGGTTTGTTTTTATAGTGGACAACCCCGGGCTTGCTTCAGATATGAGGCTAAACACACCTCTCAAGTGTTTGTGACCAACCACGTTGTGACAACTGTGGGAGGTTGGACACACAACTATGTTTGTCACAATCAGCTCAAATGTGAGCTTTGTGAAGAATCTGTAGCCACTCTTTTAGGTTTGCCCTTGGGCTGCAAAAAATAAAACATCCTGTATAAATTCAGAGCTTTTAATTCAGCAAGCTCAGTATGCTGCACAATTTTCCCCTCCTAACTCACAACCCCCTCTACCTATTTCTTCCTTTCTAAAACCAAAGTTCAGACCCCTGGTGTAGTACCCCCCCTTGACAAATCCTTAGGAATAGCAGACAAGGTGGAACAAACTGTTTCGAATATGGAAGTCATTAAAAAATCCAGTATGGGCCCACCTGAGCTTTTGGATTTCCCCCCTGTGTGTTACTCTGAGGTTTCAGTGGAGACTTCTGAGGAAGCATCTAAGGTTTTAAATATTAGGCCTTCACTACCCCAACACAGGTCATCTAGGCATTTGCATCCCAAACCCCCCCCTTACTCCTCCCATAGAGACTAGCAACTCTTATGCTGCATTGTTTACTCCTTGGGGAGATACAGAGATGGAATTAGGAGATTCAGACTCCCAAAAATCTTCCACTCGATCTCAGCCAGTGGATAACTATAAAGAAAAGAAAAAAAAAAGAGAAAAAAATGATAAAGTAGTTCTTTTTTTTTTATAAAGCTTAATGCAGTGGTCATGGGGCTCTTTGAACACTCATAGTTTGCTTAATATATAGTTAAGAGGCAAGCCTTTTCACTATATAAAAAAAAACAAAATTTATCAGTATGTTTTTACAGGAAACCTGGATGTACTCAGCAGAACAACTCACTACTTTCAAACGGGATTGGGTGTGGGGCTCTTCCTATTGGTCTTGGAACTGATACAGCAGATGGTATTGGGATTTTCTTCAATACTTATTCCTTTAAACTTCATAATTTAGTAGATCTTATTCCAGGAGAGTCTTGATATTAGATGGGAAATGGCATGATATATACGCTCGATTTATTAACATCTACAATCCACAGACAAAAGCTGGTAGGTTTCTTGTTTAAAAGCTGTTCAACCCTACTTGGTGACATCAGTTAAGGTGCTTTGGGGGCGACTTTAAATTGCACAATTTCTGACTCACCTAATCAGAAGAAAAAGAAAATTTATTGTGATTCTCACATGTTAGCTAATATAGTTAAAATAGCAGGTTTATTTAACTGTATCTCCCTTTCCTCTCAAGGGCCAAGGTATTCATTTACAAAGGAGAAATTGTTTTCCCTAATAGACTACATATTTGTCTCTCATAATGTACAACTGGATTCCTTTAAGATGATCCACTGTGAATTTTCTGACCATTTATTACTTTCTTGTAGTTCATTATCTACAGGTTCCCTGAGCGTAGGCAGCTCAGGTGGAAGCTAGACCAACACTATATTTAGATATACTATATATACAGTCCGGGGTGAAACATATTCTAGCAGCCAGGTTGTCAGTGGCTTTTTTTTATGAGGATTTAGGAGATTGGTGGTTAACAACTAAGTTCGAATTATGTAATTGGTTTAAAAGGCAATGGGCAAAAACAAAAAATTTTAAGTTTTTGAGATATTTGTCCCTTAGGCAACAACTGCAGAAATTTATGACAATTGCATATGTCTCTCACTTAGACTATTCAGACCAAATTAGTAATATAAAGGAGGAAATGAGGAATTTCCAATATGATAGAGCAAAAACCCTACAGGCTATTTTTTCCAATAGCATAAAAAAATCCCCCATTGGGGACCCTTTTGAAACCTGTAAAAATCTGAAGGCTTCTTCTAATATTGATTCTTTGCAAAAACCTGATGGCTCTTTGGCCACCACGGTTGCTCAGCTCAGAGAAACAATTATTGGGCATTTTCGAACTCTAGACCCCCCCTCTCTTATTACAGAGGCAGAAATGCTTTCATATCTTAAAACATCTAAGCCCCCAGGTTAGCAGAAATCTCAGCATTATTGGATCCAATTACACAAGAAGAAATAATAAAAGTAATTAGAATTTGAAATTAAACATTTCACCGGTAGGATGGCCTTCGAATAATCTGTATAAAGTTTTTCAAAGGAATTGAGCCAATGCTTGTATATTTTATTCAGTATTTTATGGAAACAGCTGTTTTCTTTCCCTCTTTCTCTGAGGGATTGCTGATTTACTTATTCAAATCTGGAGACAGACAAAATATTAAAATTGGCGACCAATTACCCTCTAAATTCAGATTATAAAATCTTCACCAGTATTTTGAATAATCGGTTAAAAATTACGCCAGATGGGTAATTTCTCCTTACCAGATTAGTTGGGATACCTAATAGGCAAATTCAGACAGCCTTAATGATCATACGAGAAGATTTTGAACATCTTTCTGAAGTGGAGTCATGAATTGTATGATGGTCGCTGATTGGAAAGGCTTTTGATAGGGTATATTTGCCTTTTTATTTCTAACGTTAATACATTATGGAGTTCCATTGCACATTGTTAATATAATTAAAAATTATATGAACATAATATTGTGTTCCTTAGGCAAGGTCAGACAGCAGAATGTTTCCATTTACATACTGGAGTTCGTCAAGGTTGCCCTCTTAGCCCCCTACTCTATATCTTTTCTTTGGATCCCTTACTACAAAAATTAACTACTGTTCCATTGTGGCCAGGTATTTCTGATGGTACGATTAAGGACAAACATCTTCTGGCACAGGCCTATGCAGATGATTTGATTGTATATTTCGCAGATCATTCATATGTGCACATTTTTGACCGCATTTGAGGCTTTTTGAAAGTTTCAATGCAAAATAAATGTGCACAAACAAAAGAGTTTATTTATCAGAGCAACAGGTCATAAGGAAGTGGTGCAGGGTGGTATCCATTTTCCAGAACTCCCCTTAAAGTTTTGGGCATACATTTTGGCCCCAGAACATACCAGTTGAAAATTGGGATATAGCCCTACAAACAGTGGAGAATAAAGTCAATAGATGGAAAAAGTGGAAATTGTCCAAACTGAAATGCATACATGTTATCAAACAGCTTCTTTTACCATGTGTTCAGTATGTAGCTATGATTTTCCGCTCCCAATGCATCTAGAAACTAAACTGTATGGTTTATTCTTTCAAATGGTTTGGGGTAATAGATTAAACCCCATTAAAAGCTATACATATTTAATGAAAAAACAAGGAGGTCTTGGGATGGTGGATCCAGTGATTTTGTTCACTCTTTATTCATTATGTGTTCAGTGAAAGTGGCTTACGATTAGAAGCAGGGAGTGGGGATAAATGGATTTCAGATCATTGGACAAATACTTTAGAATTGGTTTCTTTGGCTCAAAAATAAATCCTCACATTTATATTCCACAGTATTTTAGACCAGCTGCACAAAATTATATAAATGGAAAATAGAGAAGAGACAATTCTGAGTAATAGCATGAAAGAATTTTATCAGGTGGTAATGGCAAATTTACTTCCTTTAGAGCCACGTTTAAGAATGCTCCTTCTTCTTTGAATCCTAAAGTATTGGCCCAACTTAACTGTCGAGATTGCCTCAAATGCAATGGGAAACACAGTGGCTAATATTCTATGCCATTTAAATGTTAGGGTAATGCAAGTACAAAGCCATTGAAGAAAGGAAGTGTCCTTACTTGGATTGTATAAATACTGAGGAATCGATGGAGCATTTTCTTTACACTGTTCCTATGCAAAGGGTTTGTGGGTTTATTTGAAGCACTTTGGGGTTTAAGTGGCTGAATTTTCTTGCATATCAAATCTTGGTTTTGGGGTTTATCCAGTGACTCTTTCTGATTTTCATGAAGAAACATTGTCATTATTTTTGGATGTTTACGTTATTATTTATGGCAGGCAAGGTGTCAGTGGGTAATATGTCAAAGAAAATGCCTTATTTTGTTTTAGTATTTTGGTTTCACAGGAACTCTCGAAGTTACGCTCAGGATGCTTGAAGGACAGTACAGACTCAGTTACTAAAAATGTGGAAAGGGTTTTTCATTTTATTAAGTTCAAATAATGTATAAAAATAATCTGATAAACGGAAAGGAGTTATCAATTTTTTTTTTGAAATTACTCTGATTATTGTATTAGTTTGTTAGATTAAGTTTTTGGTTCTTACTTTGCATAATTGATTACACTGAGTTGTTCTAATTATGTTTAATAATACAATAAAAACTCCCCTACTTCCTGTGAGCAGGAGGGACCTTTTTGCTGGTGACTCCAAGAAGGCTGCTGTTCCAGATCCTGCTGGAGGTGATGGAAATTCTGTGGAAGGCAGGAGAGCTATTCTTCCTGATATGGATACTGAGAATGGAGTAGTGAAGAGTTCTGCCATATGTACACCACAGGAGCACTCTCAAGAAAGCCGCGGAGAATACCGCACTATGGGAGAGATGGAAGCCATAACACAACACAACATGGAGCTTATGGATGCTGTTGCAGTTCAGAATCAAGAAGTTGATGGCCCGCATGATTTTCAGAATGGCGAGCGGTGCATAGAACCTTGATTGTGGAGGAGGAGGGTTTGCTAGTTCCTGGTGCAGCTTGGCTGCATTTCCAACCAGAGGAGGTATGTGGAGCCACATGGAAGTTAAAGGTGACATCGAATAGCTTTCCAGCCAGGGACTGGAGCAAAGAAACTACCCTGCTGGATGCAGGATGGATGAGGCAGGATGGCAGGTGGATACCTGATTCCGAATGGGTTTCTTTTTCGATGGAGAATATGGTTGCTACAGAGTCTTCAGGGATGGTACAACCTTTGAAGCTGCTGGTGGGGGCAGATGATGTTCCAGTTGGTGAGACTTTACAATCTTTTGCTGCAGGGGTAGACTTGGGGGCTTCTTCTGGGAAATCGCACGTTTCCCCTCCTTCTTCTCCTAGAAGAGAAAGTTTTCACACAGGTCCTCACTTTTCAGACCTCTTTAGAAACAATCACCTGGAACAGGCCCCCAGACAGAATGCTGTCCATCTCAGGTACGGGGGGGGCCTTCAGGAGCAGCCTGATCGATTCTTTGTGGCCCGCAGGCTGCTCAAAGGTTCTATGAACTTTCAGGCACCAGGCATTTATGCTCTGATTAATATTCGTGGGGAAGAAACTTTTGATATTAGTTTCAAATCATTTGTAGGCCTTGATAAATTTTGGCAGAAGTATGATTCTTTAAAAGCTACTCCCTTATGGACTCCATTGTGGGCTATCCCCATCACAAAACCACTGTTTAAAACTGTGCATATTATGTTCCAGAATGAAGGGGTAAATGTGGGGGACAGTCTGTATTGGCTGGAGAGTAAATGCACTGTATTAGGGCCTCCTGAACCAGTTATTGATGGGGAGGGTATTTGGACAGGTAGTTGGAAGTTCAAGGTAAAACTACATATGGTGGGGGATTTGGTTCAACATGTTCCAAGTAGTTTTTTTCTTGGGGAGGAATCAAGGTGTCTGCTTTTACCCTGGCCAACCCAAGGCATGTTATAAATGTGGGAGCCTACGCCATCTCAGTAGTGCGTGTGATAAAATCAGATGTGCTTTGTGTGGAGAACTGGATCATGGCAGTGGTACTTGCGGCAATGTTTTTCGCTGCAATCTTTGTGATACCCAGGGGCATGCTTACCACCAATGTCCATATGCAGGCCAAAACAATTCAGGAGGCCTAGATAAGGAAACCTTGATCTCGGATGCTCAGGACCAATTTAGGCCATTTATGGAGGAGACAGCCCCCCCGACCCTAATCCTCCTGGTCCAGATCCTTCAGCTTCAACTCCTCCTGAGGGAGTGGTATCTGGCTCCTCTAGTATGCCCTCCAATGTTGCACAATCGCTAGAGGGTCTGGGGCTCAATGCTCCTATCATGCCCATTCTAGCCCCCCCAAGAACCTGAGTTTCAGGCACCTCATCCAAGATGTATGACTTGGTCTCATACTAAAAATATTGGGATACCACCTATCACCCCCACGCATAACACTTTTCAGGTTTTGCAGGATGCAGATGGGGACTCTGAATCTGATCTATCGGTTGCTTCTGGGGTTTTGTCTGGAATGGAGTGTGATGATGAAGGAGGTTCAGAATTGCTGGAATCCAAGAAGAAGTCAGGAAGGAAGTGTAAGAAGGACAAGTCTTAGTCCTGCTCTTTGGCTTCTTTAGCGGTAGTTTCTCTGAATTCTTGTAGCCTCAAGAATTCTAAAAAACGCCTCGGGCTTTTACATTTTTACAAATCCTTATCTGCAGATATTATTTTACTGCAGGAGACGTGTTTCTCTACTCTTACAGACATAAATTATACTAGGAAATTGTGGCATTCTGGACCCTCTTTTTGGTCTTTTGGTACTGATGCAGCAGACAGGGTGGGGATATTATTCTGCCATCCTTTTTGTTCAGGTTACTGGATTGGTAGACATAGCTCCTGGGAGGGTGTTGCTCCTGGATTGTGTCTGCTGAGGTTTTTTCCTTCATATTATTAACATTTATGCTCCCCAGGTTAAATCAGCCAGGATTGCTTTATTTGTGGAAATACAGCAGTACCCGTCTACCCCAGACACATTATTTGGGGGGGTGATTTCAACTGTGGGATGGATGTCAGATTTAAGGATCAGATGCTGCATAAAGTATATTGTGATTCCCATGCTTTGTTCAAACTAGTTCAGATGGCCTCCTTGACGGATGCTTATAGGGCTCTTCATTCCGATTCAGGGTCCACTTATAAACGTGGCAGCCTAGCGACTTGGATTGATTTTATTTTTACTTCCAGATATTTACTGCCTTCTGCTTTTTTCTTGACCCCTTGTGAATTTTCGGACCATTTATTATTGAAGGCAAGATTTTCACTGTCTATAATTCCACCATCTTTTCCTGCCCTGTGGGCTCGGTGGAAAATGAATCCGGTTGTTCTTGCTACTGAGCAGTTTCAATTATGTTTATCTCAGGCGTTGGACAGGAGGCATTCAGTAGCTGGAATGTACGATTCCTGGGAAGATTGGTGGATGGATACTAAACTGGAGTTTCGAATGACTTCCAAGGCTTACCATTTTAGTACCCAGTCAGCTGATTATCTTGCATATTTAAAATAAAGAGCACAGTTTTATAAATTAATGTCACTCCCCTCTGTCTCCGATGTTCAGATACAGGAGTAACTAGCTGTGCTAAGACAAAGCATGAGGAATTATCATTATGGGAAGGCTTGTAAAATTCATGATGAATTGTCTTATGGGCTTAAATCCTCACCAAGTTCGGATCCTTTTTCGGCTTATAAGCAAGCCTTGGACAGTAAACTTATGGATGGCCTCTATGATCACAGGGGAGTATTACACAAGGCTGATATTGACATGCTACACATAGTCCGGGTTTTTTTGCAAACTCAACATGGAAGGGCTTTCCAGCCCACTACTAAATGGGAGGATTTGTTTTCTTTTCCTTCACCTAATATTTCTTCCTCTGATTCCCTTTTTTTAGATAGGCCCATTTCCTTGTATGAGGTTAAATCAGAAGTAGCTCGCTTGAAGTCAGGGATCTCACCAGGCCCTGAAGGTTTAATTAATGAATTATACAAAATCATGGTAGATGATATCAGTGCCATCCTGGCTTCTGTTTTTAATGAGATTCTAGACTCTTCACAGATGCCATGTGGCTTCTCAGATGCCTTGACCATTTTCTTATTTAAAAAAGGGGTTAAGCATCACATTGAAAATTGGAGACCGATCTGTTTACTGAATACAGATTAGAAGATTGTTTCCACAATTTTGTGCCATCAGCTCCAACATGTTGCTTCTTCTTTAGTACATCGAGTTCAAACATGCTCAATTCCAGGTAGACACATCCACCAAAATTTGGCCCTACTACGGAATGTGTGTGAGCTTGGATGGCTGGGGAAATTGTCCAGTTATTTACTTTCCTTGGACCAGGCCCAAGCTTTTGATAAGGTGGCACATGGGTTTTTATTTGATGTCCTACGGCGGTATGGGTTTTCCATGAAACTAAGAACCTGGGTGGCACTTTTATATAGTAATGCCCAAAATTGTCCCTTGTTAATAGATTAGTTGGGGAGGATTGATTTTTGTAGAAGTGCCAGACTGCTTACTTAGTCCTTTGTTATATACTTTTGTTTTGGACCCTTTGGTTCGGGAACTCCATCATCCTCACGTTCAGGGATTGTCTTCATCTCCAGCGGTTCCACCACAGTGCTTGGCAGTTTACGAGATGATATGTTTTCTGCTTTGTACACAGCTGAAGGCCTTGTTGTGTTGCATATCGTGGCCCAGTTTGGTCTGCTTTCAGGAACATCAGTGAATTATGAAAAAAGTGCTGGTGTTTTTTTTAAGGGAGTGGGTTTTTGATTCCATGATTGGGCAGATAACCATCTCTATGGGGTCTGTTAGGATCTTAGGTTGTTTCTTTGGGATGGGAGAATTAAATGATCTTAATTGGCAACCTCGCATTGTGCTGGGTGAAAAGAAGGTACAGTTATGGAAAACCTGGTCTTTTTCTAAACAGAAACGTATGTTAATAATCAAAAAGGTTTTACTCCCTCTATTTCTTTACTTGAGTTCGGTTTTTCCTTTACCTAGGCATCAGGAAACCCATTTATATAGCATTTTTTTTCAAATGTTGTGGGGAAGCCGATTGAACCCGGTTAAGCGGGATTAAACATATCTTCCAATTAAGGCGGGTGGTCTTGGCATGATTAATCCGGTTGTTTTTTAATTTTCCTTTTTTATTAAAGCTACATTTAAAGAGGTGTCGTTAAATCACTCTCATCCTTGGGATGCCTGGACTCTGCTTTCACTTCAAGATTTTTGGATGCGGTGGTCCACAGAAGCACCTATCGTGAAATCCAATTATAAAGTGCCTTCCTTTCTGCCAGTAGTGGAGGCTAAACTTTGTATGTGGAGCGTGGCTAAAGATGAGGTTTATCGGCTTTCCCAGAAGGGTATATATCAGAGTATAATGTCTATGAATTTTTTAGTACGGGTTGATTTTCCCAGGTGTTTCCCCACAAAATTGCACTTAGCCCTAAAGATGCTGACGGATGGGAGGATTCCTGTCCAGTTGTGGGATGTATCCTGGTTAAGTTGTCATGGGAGGTTAGGGGTTAAGGGGAATTTAAAACATAATTCTCTTGCAGAACAGAACTGTATTCATTTTGAATGTGTGGGCTTTGAAGAAACTCAGACTCATTTTTTTCATACTTGTTCGAATACTGTACAGTTTTGGTCCACTTTGTCTGTTAAGTGGGGGTGGGGGATGGCATGTCAGATTACCTATGAATGTTTGGTTTTGGGGGATTATTCAGGGTATTTTTCTCGTTTTCATCCTAGTACTCTTAATGTGATATTTGCTTGCATCAAGTTTTATCTCTGGCAGGCGAGATGTTCTTTTTCCATACAGCATACTTATATTTTACCTATGGTGGTGATAAGTCATATTGAATCAGCTTTAAGGACACAAAAGGACTTTGAATTCCATCATTTTCCAATTTCTTTATTCCACGAATACTGGAAGCATGTCTACTGGATTTAATATGGTCTGTTTTTTTCTGTATTTTTTTGCTATTTTTGTTTGATATTTCTACAATGATGTTTAAGTTGTCATTTTATAATTATTTCTGTTTACTATGAATGCCCTGTATTGATGTTTTTTGGTTTCTGCAATAAACAATTCCCCTACTCTTTTCAATAAGTGCCATGGGATCTTTAACATCCACCTGAACTACCACCAATCCAGGCAGATGGGACCTTGGTTTAACATCTCATCTGAAAGACAGCACCTCAGAAGTGCAGCACCCCTCTCATGCTGCACTACAGTGTCAGTACTGGAATTTTAACCCAAGTGCCAGTCGTATCTTTGGATGGATACTCTCAGGTCCCATTGCTTTGCTGGTTTTTATTTTTTTAATTTTTTAGGACCCTTTCTTTTATGAAGGGATTTGTATCAGCTTCACCGGTGTGGTGTCCTTTGTTTCTTAGTGCTGGCCCCTCTACCCTCATCATCTTGTGTGAAGACTGATTAGAAATATTCATTCAGAACCTCTGCCTTTTCTTTGTCAGTCTCCATTTTCTGACCTTTTCTAGTTTTCAGTGAAACTATAGTCCCTTTGCTTTTTCTCCTTTCCCATATATATCAGTAACAGGTCTTTTCACCCTTTTTTTAACCCCTACAGTGATTCTTTCTTCTGTTTGTGCTTTGCCTATTCTGATCAATCTGCCTGCTCCCTTGAGTCTTGCCTAGCACTCCTCCATGTTGCTGTCTTTTTTTGGCTGTTTGTACTTTTTGCAAGCTTCTCTTTCTCTTTTACACTGGAAACAGCCTCCTTAGAGAACCAAAGAGAGTGTCTCATTTTCCTAGCTTTACTGATCTGTTTGGTGAATTCTGCTGAGGCCAGGGTTATTGCATCTTTTATGGCCTTCCAGATTGCTTCCATGGTGCCCCTGCTATATATTTGAGATTGTTGTTGATGCATGTTTTCATTTTGAGATATTCAGCCTTCCTGAAGTCCAGGATCTTCAGATTTGTGTGACTTATGTCCTCTTCTGTATCTTGACACATGCCAAGGGCTACAGTTGTTGGAGCATTTTTCCTCACTTTTGTCCTTGATTAAGTGATTGATTGATTTATATCGTGACCATAAAAGGACATGGATTTGTGATTGCCCATTTTCAGGGGTGTGCTGGGGTTGAATTACAAAGACCCAATTTATTCAAGGGGGAATGTTGGCTATCACACCTAGGGGACTCCTTTACTCCTCCATAATAAATCTCTCTGATCTTGAAGAGCTAGTGGACTGCCTGAAATTAACAGAAACTTTCAGATATAGTCACCTATCATTTTTTTTATATCTGAAGTTGCAAAAGGACCTGTAATCCATGGTGGGTGGAGAGCGGGGACTGCACAAGCAGCCACCGGGGACTGTTCTGGCTGCATCGGCAGCTGGTGGGGCATCTAGAGGGCATCTTTTGTGCCAGGGTCAGCCACATTCAGCTGCAATGAGAACCAGAGGAGCAGCAGACTTTTAGGCTGGTGGAAAGTGCACAATCAGGCTGCAGAGTGTGAAGATTTGAACTCACAGCTGGGCTATTTAAAGAGCAAGCCCAGCCACTTTCCAGGATCACACAATAATTGTTTCCTCCATCCCCACTCCAGCCCTGACCTCTATTAAATACCAGAAGGAGGTGGAGCTAGGTGGAGGGAGGTCATTAGGTTAAAAGATACTGAGCTGGACTTGTAGTTAATTGGAAGTGGGAGGGTCTTGGGGGCCCTTTATGTGAAACTCTTGCTCAAATCCTATTCTTGTATATACTGTATGGCTAACTGTAGGGTGCTGTGGGGGACTAGCCTCATGGACTGGGATCTAGATATGGGGAGCCATCAGCTAATGTTTAGGGCCGTGGCATGGATGGGACCTGTCCCAATGGGGCCTCCAGCTACCAGAGTGGGCATCTTTGGTAAGGTGATGGGGTGCATGGGGTGTGGGGCAGACATGATTTTTAACTGTGCCTGGAGGTTGGGGGACTGTCTAGTCTGCCAGCAGCTGTCAGAATTTAGGGAAGAGATTGACAGAATGATGTGGCCGCTGGTGGAGATAAGGGTTGGGCTAGATGAAGGGGGGAACTATGAGGGGCATGTCAGCATTGGCAAGAAAGTGTCTGGACACATTCCATCAGACAGAAGAGTGGTTACGGTGAGTGGTCTTTAGTCACAAGGAGGCTCTTCCAGGAGGAATCCAGTGGTAGAGCCTAAAGTGTAGGCAGTAGATGGGAATAAAAGAGTTGGTACTATACAGGGGGTAGTCAACTGGGGAGGCCCCACTAAAACAGGATGGGATACGGGGGTAGACTTTGAGAACTATAACAGATTTGAACCACTGAGTATGTTAGACGATGGAGAGAAGGGGAGGGGAGCAGGGGTGGAGAAAGAGGATGGGGAGGGATGGGCAGGAAGAGTAGTAAGGGGACTAGGAGGAGCATGGGTGGGCCTGCCATTCAAATAAGCAAGATACTGGAGTCACATTCAGGATCAGCATCAGAAGGGGTGAGACTTTGCAGATGGACACTCAGGGGGCTGGGAGTACTCTCAGTGATGAAAAGGGTGAAATTGTGCTTGGCTGTGGGGGTGAGAATCCCAGGGTTTCAGATGGACTCAGGGCTGGAACTGGTGGGGGAGCTGTGATCAGGGGAGGGGCAGTGTGTGGATAGATCCAGTCCTGTTAGGGTCAAGACTATTTCTGGCCTGACTGCACACAAGGTAAAGTTCCTGGTGTATGAACTGGTGCAGGGTTGTGGGGGTTCACCTGATTTCTTAGTACACCTGGGTACAAATTACATTGAAGGAAACAGTGTGCTGTAAATTCAGGCCAGGTTCCGTGAGCTGGCCAAGGTCTGTCATGGCAGTGGCTGCTTGGTCTCTCTCTCAGAAATACTGCCAGTACCAAGATCCAGTGTGGAAAACAAACAGAAAATTAGGGAGGTTAACATGTGGCTCAGAGGGTGGGGTGAAGCTCAATTATTTGGGGTGGTGGGGGATTGGTGGGTAACTTGGGAGAACAAGGGGCTGTATGCTAGGGATAGGCTTAATCTCAATTTGGTGGAGAAAGAAGTGCTTAAGCAGAAACTGGCAGAATGTATTCGGTCTAGATGGACTTTAAACTCATGAAGGGGGAGGGGTGGGCTGTGGGGCTGATCCCAGCATAACTATCAAGGATGGGGGCTCCATTTTCTTTTCCATAAGGGAGAGACAGATGGTGCACCAGGGGCAGCAGGTGAGCTGCTCCGTGTAACCTCTCATTGGGGAAAATAGAATGGAAGGTAGGGGGAAGGTTTGGAAGGTGGTACTGACAAGTGCCAGGACTTGGGGAATAAGATGCTTGAGTTCTAGGCCATGCTGGTGGAGGGGTATGTGAACATGGCTACTGTTACTGAACCTTGGGCCAACCCTGGACATGACTGGGACCTAAATATGAATGAGTATATTGTGCTTAGGAAGGACATGGAGGTTGGCAGATCGGGAAAACTAGCACTGCTCATTAGGGATAGCATAGGGATAATCAGAGTGGAGGAAAAAGAGGGTGACGTGGAGGCCTTATGGGTCACCTTGCGAACTTCAGGGAGAAAGAAGGTAAAAATGGGGGTGGTCTACAGGCCCCACATGCTGGCTGATGATCTGGAGGATTGCCTGCTGGTCAATATTAAGGACTACTGTGGACTGGAAGGGGATGGGGTGGTGATATTGGGTGACCTTAACATGCCGGCTACTGACTGGAGAACTATGACATCCCCATTGGCTAGGGAACAGAGGCTGTTGGATGTTTTCTAGGATGCATTCCTAAATCATCAGGTTGGGGACCCAATGAGAGAGGGACATATCTTGCATGTTGTCCTGGCTGACTGTGACTGTTCAGTGGGGAGGGGGTTGTTGATTGAGAGGTATCTATTTATTGTAAAGTTGAAATGCTTGTTTAATACGTTTGAAGTTTTCAGCCTATCAGTATAAGAGATAAGAAGTGATTCTGAAAGGGGTTAATTTACTTTAATTTTTATGGTTATTCGTTTAATTGTTTGTGGGTTTTATTTTTTCTGATTTATCTTATTTTTAATTTATTGTATAACTTTTTAGTTTTAACTGGGTTATGGTTTTTATTTTTGTGTTGTGGGCCTATTAGGGTTATTTTTGGGTATAATAGATAGTATGTGTAGGGAAGGTTTAAGGACGGTCAGGCAATATTCTCCCACCAGGCTTAGGGAACTGCATCACTTTGACTGCCCCTTCCTGCCAACAGAGATTTACAAATACTGTCAATCCCTTGGGATTGCTAGGAGACACAGGAAGGGGTGCAGGGCTGGGCCTGGTGGGGGAATGCAAAAGGGGGATGTATTGGGTGGTGGGGACCAGTTGACACGCTGGGCAAAATGGTGCCAGGACAGAGGTAATCCCTGTCTTGTTCCCATACCCAAGGGCCCAGAAATTGAAGCTGGATGGGGATCGAGGTCTTCCCCAGCATCTCATCCAACCCTGGTGGTATTATGTAATGCAAGGTCCATCAAAAACAACACAGCTATTATAGCTGATCTTATTCAAATGGTGGATCTTGCATGCATCACCAAGACCTGGCTAGATGAAAATGCAGGCCCAGTATTGGCTTCTACCATTCCAGCTGGGTTCTCAGTGATTCACCGCCCGAGGTTGGATCGTAGGGGTGGGGGTGTGGCCATCTTTTTAAAGACTGAACTGGGCATTGTGAATGTTCCAGTGGGAATAGCTAGATCCTTTGAGTGCATCATGGTGTGAGGGTGTAGGCTGTAGAATACTCCTCATTTACCATTCACCAGGTGATGAGGCTTTACTCCTGCAGGAGATTGTGGACTTCATCATCGACATGGTGTTGGAGTCCCCCAGATGGATAATTCTGGGGGACTTCAATGCCTGGGTTGATGATGAACTCTCACAGGTTGGTCAAAATCTCCTCCAGCTAATGACAATGCTGGGCCTTGCACATGTAATTACCTCCTCTATCCATATAGGAGGTTACTCACTGGATCTGCTGTTCCTCCTGCAGATGGAGATCAATGATTTGAGGGAAAACCAGTCAGCTGATCTGATCATCACACCATAGGGTTCAGTTTCAGTGCCCCTCAAAATGGACCTACCCCTTCAGAGATGTTCCAGTACTGCCCTTTAAGGGGAGTTACCCCGGATGGTCTATTGGTAGTGCTGGACCTATCGGGATTGCTGGGTGAAAGCACGGGTCCTGGGGATCTCATTCTAGCCTCTAATAAGGCAGTGGGAGATGCCATGGACTTGATTGCTCCTGTTCGTGTTTGACCACTCACTCTTCGCCCATGGTTCCCTTGGTATAATCGGGCCTTGAAGGAGTTGAAGTGAGTTGGTCGATGGCTGGAGAGAGCATGGAGGAAGTCCAGCCTTAATGCTGACAGGCTTAGATTGGTGGAACATTATAAGGGCTATCAATCAAAAATCACTGGTAAGAAGGCAGATTTCCTGTCCAGGAAAATTTCTGCTGTGCATAACCAACCGGCTCAGCTTTTTCAAACCGTTGACAGATTGTGCAATCCAATCTGTCTCCAGTACAGAGAGCTTTTTCACAAATTGAGTGCAATGAGCTAGCTCAGTTTTTCACAGATAAGGTTGCCAGCATCAGGTCTTGAATCGGCCCGGCTCTCTCCATGAGGGATTGCAGAGGTTGATGGGAGGTGATGGACACTCATACTGTCTGGATGGATTTCAGCCAACTGGAATTCATGGACATTGTAAAGATTGTCCAGACTTTGTGCCCAACCTGTTGTAGTTTGGATCTGGGCCCTACTTCCCTTCTAGTGGGATGTGTAGATGTTATCTGCCCAATCCTAGCTGAAATTGTTTGGAGATCCTTGGAGAGAGGAGTCTTTCCAGATCCCCTATAGGAGGCTGTCATTCGACAACTCCTTAAAAAACCCTCCTTGGATCCTGACGACCCAGCTAACTACTGACCAATCTCTAACCTTCCCTTTGTGGGGAAAGTTATTGAGAAGGTGGTTGTGTTGCAACTGGACAATCATCTTGTAACCCATAATGTCTATGAAGCTCTCTAGTCTGGGTTTAAGAAGAGGCATAGCACAGAGACTGCCCTTGTTTAGGTATTAAATGACCTCCTAATGGTGAGAGATCGAAAGGCTTGTTCCATCATGGTCCTTCTTGATCTCTCAGCAGCTAACACGCTGGACCATGAGGTGCTTTTGGAGACCCTGCGTTTCCTTTGTGGACTGTCAGGTACAGTCCTCAAATGGTTTCGATCTTTCCTTGTAGGCAGGTCTCAGAGGGTGATGACTGGAATTTATTCCTCTGATGCTCTCCCCCCTGTCATGCAGGAGTGCCACAGGGCTCCATGTTGGCACTCATGTTGTTCGCAGTGTGTATGCTTCCATTGGAGATAAAATCAGGTGATATGGCTTGAGTTTTCACTGCTATGCAGATGATACTCGGATGTATATGTCCTTTGTTCCTGGACAAGTTGTTGCGATCTCTGTGCTAAATAGTTGCCTTTCTGAGATCAAAGATTGGATGAGTTTGAGTTGGTCAAGACTGAATCCAGATCAGACTACGGTGTTGGTTGTGGATATGAGTTGCCCAGGGGCGGGTTTCGGGGTTGGGTACATGTCAGGCCTGTGGCTTGATGGTGTTCCACTCATTACCTCAGATCAGGTACGTAACCTGGGCATTATTTTTGATGACAGCTTGACCCTGAAATCTCAGGTGTCAACTGTGATTAAATTGTCATTTTACCATCTGAGGAATATCACCCGGGTAAAATCCCTGATTCCACTGGATGACCTTCCAACATTGATCAAAGCCTTTATCACTACCCGTCTTGACTAATGAAATGCCCTCTACCTAGGGCTGTCTGAGGTTAATATCCACCACTTGCAGCTGGTGCAGAATGCTGCTGACAGGCTGTTGACTGGTACTTCTAGGACTGGTCAAATTACACCTGTGCTGCGCAAACTGCACCGGCTGCCAGTTCAGTGGTGGATCACCTATAAGGTAATCTTGCTTAACTTTAAAGGCCTACATGAACAGGGATCTGACTACCTAAAAGATCTCCTGGCTCCCTACTCCCCCAATCATCCTCTCTGATCCACCGATGAGAGATTGCTAGAGATTCCCAAGGTTCGTCTTAAAACATCTGGAGCTCGTGCTTTCTCATGTGCAGCACCAACCTTGTGGAATTCTCTACCTCATATGTTAAGAGAATGCCTGACCGTTAGTAGTTTTAAATCTATGTTAAAAACGTATTTATTTTCTTTGACCTTCCCTGTTTAATTGCTTAATTACCTGATTGTTTTTAACATTATTTGTTCATTGTGGTTCTTATTATGTAAAGCGCCTTGCATTTAAAGTGCTCTATACAAATAAAGTTTTGATTGATTGATTGATAGTAAGGGACCTTGAAGTGGGGCACCCTCTGGCTGGAAGCAGCCATGACATGGTCTGGTTTCTATTGGACCTGGGGAGGGAGAGGAATCACACAAGGATGGTGATAGTTGATTTTAGGGGGGCTGACTTTAGGAGCACGGGGGAAATTCCCAAGAGTCACTTGGAGGAGATAAAACAGGCACAGATGTGGAAAGCAGGTGGGAAATCATTAAGTTAGGAATACAGAAGGCTGGCAGGTGCTGTGTGAGAGAGGGTTGCAAGTGTGGTAGGTCTTGGAAGCCATACTGGTGGACCAAGGAGGTTCAGGGTGCAGTATGTGAGAAGGGGGGCTGCATACAGTAGGTACAAATACTCACAATGGGTCTTGGATAGGGAAGAGTATCTTCTAATGGCCAGGAAGGGTACCAGAGTGGTAAGAGGGGTCAAGGCTTGGAAGGAGCAGAGGCTGGTGCAGGGTATTGGGGGGAAGGGCTCCTCTGGTATATTGGGAAGAGAAGGAGAGTAAAGAGGAAGTTCAGTAGGTTGAGGATGGGGGTTGGGCAAAGGAGGCAGAAGAACAGGTGGAAGAACTCAATGAGTACTTTGTATTGGTCTTCACTAGGGAGGATGCTGGGGAGCTTAAGAGCAACTTGATGCAGGGAGCAGAAGGGACAGTGGCTTTGCTTGATGGGGTACCTTACTGTCACTCAGGGCACTGAGGAAGCTGCTCTGACTGGGAGGGGGCATGCTGGATCTGTCAAGGTGGGGAGGTACAGATGCTGAATTCCCTGTCAGCAGGGTGTTGGAAGCCCTCAAGTCTCTAAAAAGGGACAACACTTCTGGTCCTGATGGTATCCATCCTAGGGTACTGTGGGAGTTAACTGATGTCCTGGCTGCTTCTCCTCTGGTGTCCCTTTTTAATACTTCTCTGTAGATAGGGAGGGTGCCCAGAGATTGAAGGCAGGCACATATTGTGCCCATCCACAAAGGGAGCTTGAGGGAAGTGCTGGGGAACTAAAGACCTGTGAGTCTGACATCAGTGATGGGAAAGTTGATGGAGGCCATCCTAATGGACAGGCTGGTGGTATTCTTGGAGGAACGAGGATTCCTGGATGATCATCAGCATGGCTTTGTCCTAGGCAGAAAGTGTCAGACTTACCTTGTGAAGTTCTACAAGGGGGTGATGGTCGCAATTGACCAGGGTAGACAGGTGGATGCTCACTTCCTGAATTTCAGCAAGGCATTTGATTTGGTCCCTCTCATGGGTGTGCTGGAGAAGCTTGGTAAGATGAGGGTGGTGTTACTGATGGTCAGGTGAATTGAAAATTGGCTATCTGGATGTACTCAGCAGGTTGGGGTAGTCCTGTCTTCCAAGGGGATCATAAGTGGGGTCCCACAGAGATCAGTTCTGGCACTACTCCTTTTTAACATCTGTATCTCTGGTATCAGGTGCAAAATAAGCCTCTTTGCAGATGACTCTAAGCTGGGGTGGTGGTAGATTAGGAAGAGGGTAGGATGGCCCTGCAGAGGGACCTGGATACTCCAAAGAAGTGGTCATGCACCTGGATACTGAAATTTAACTACAGCAAATGCACAGTGCTTCACCTAGGGTGCAAAAACCCAGAACACATGTACACCCAAGGAGGGGACATGCTTTAGACGTTGGCTGGGGAGAAAGACCTGGGGGTTCTGGTTGATGTCAAAATGAATAATTCTGAGTAATGTATGATGGCCATGGCCAGGGCCAATAGAATGCCGGGCAGCATTGCCAGGGGGATTACCTCAAGAAGCAGGGAGATTATTCTGCTGCTGTACAACAGCCTTGTTAGACCACACCTTGAGTAGTGTGCAGTTTTGGTGACTGCAACTAAGGAAGGACATCCTGCTCCTGGAGTAGGTTCAGAGGAGGGCAGTTATCATTGAGAACCACATGGGGACTTCACTTGAACATGTTGCTGAGTTTAAATATGTCAGCATCACCTTGGACAGTTTCCATTCTTACACGCGGCACATTAGCAATGTGGCTAAGGCTGCCAACTTACTGATCGGCCTGCTCCACAAGCATAAACACTGCATGACCCCTGATGCCCTTAGACTGGCCATCTACAGCTCCATCACCGACTATGGTCTAGTCATCTATGGCTCTGCTTCCCCTACTGCCCTCCGGAGGATATCGGTGACACTCAACAAGGCCTGTAGGCTTCTAATGGGTGCCACCTGCCTAACACACACCTGTGACCTGTATGCCCAGGCTGGATGGCTACCACTCCTTAGTAGAATACAATAACAGACCTACTTGTTAACCAAAAAAGTTCTCCTTGGGCTAATGCCATCAGGATTGGCAAAGCTCCTTACTGCCAACAGCAGTACCCAGCTTACACACAGTGCTCTATATCAAACCTTCCAGGTCCCCAGATGCTGGACCACAATGGGTCAGAGATCGTTCATGCACAGAGTCCCTCAGTGGTGCAATACCTTTAACAAAGAAACACTTGCAACTGCAATGCTTGTCCCTTTAAAAGGCAACTCCGAATATTCCTCAACTCCACCACTCAGTGTGACTGCCTCTCCTAAGTAACTACCTCCTCTTTTTACCCTAGTCGAAGGTGACCTGTAACCTCCCTTAGAGCTCCACTTTTTTGGCACCAGTTTCCCTCACTCTCACCCCTTACCTCCCCACACTACACTGCCTCACCCACCCCCTCCCCTTTCTAATGGCACTTTCAGATATGAGGCCCTCCAGCCCATCCACCTCACACTTTTGCCACTCACCTCTACCCATCGACAATGGCCCTTTAGCCTGCCTATTTTTTCTTGACTCCCTCCTACCCTATACTAACTATATACTGTTCACCGTAAAACTTGTCTGAAACTGGCTTATGTTGTCTCTCTCCATTTTTGGCTGTATAATAAATGCTTGGACATCTTTGTGTTTTTAAGACTGTAGCCATTGTTGAACTTTGTATGTATGTTACCCTACATCCTTTGATGTGGAACCTTTGTAAATGAGTGGTTCCTGCTCAAAGGTATTTGTAATCCTAGAGTTTAATAAAATAAAATAAAAAATACTAGGATGATCTGTGGTCTGAGGGATAGGACATATAAAGAGCGACTTGGAGAGCTCAACCTATTCTTGCTAGAGGAGAGGAGGGACAGGGGGTATATGATTGAGGTCTTCAGGTACCTGAAGGGGAATAAATAAGATAGGCCCAAATGGGATCCTGAAGGAAGGAAGGAAGGAAGGAAGGAGGAGTAATCAGGGGGCACAGCTGGAGGCTAGAGGGTAGAAGACTCAGGGGGGAAAGGAGGAGGTGGTACTTCACTGAGAGTGGTGGAACCATGGAATGCACTGCCTGAGGAGCTGGTTGAGGTATCTACAGTGCAGGGGTTCAAGAGAGGCTGAGACAGGTATAGGTGGGAGGTGAAGCTGATGAATGCTTGTCTGGGGGGATCTTTGGTGGGGGGGAGCGAGCATGAGAGGAACCAGGAAGATAGTTATGGTACGCATTCAGGGTACTGACTCCCAAGCAGACTCGATAGACCATGAGGACTCTGCTGGCATTTTAGTATGTTAATAAGTATTTTTTACTTTTCTGTTTGCTAATTAGAGGATTTGCCACCTGGCAGAACTGGGGTGGTGTGTAGAGCTGCACTCTGTGCACAGACTGAAAAATGTCAGATCTATTCCTCCCACTACATCATGAACACTGAGACCACACTGACTGTAACATTTGTGACGAAGAAGAAGCATCTCTTTCCCAGATTATTCTCTTACACATGAAGCAGAAGGGATGTTTTTGTTTACTAGTGATGTCACAATTTCTGATTGCTAACTTGTGAAAGTCACTGCTCAGGCTGCAAGCATTGTGATGCCTCCATGTGCTTGATCTCGTTTCCGTAAATGTGGTGGGAGGAACAGAACTGACTGTTATTTTAGCCTCCGGACAGGGTGCTGCACCACACATCAGCCCAGTCTTGCGGGGGAATCTTCAATAAGCAAACAGAAAATAATAAAATACTTCTGATATGAGAAAAAGTGATAGCAGACTGCTTTTGAAAATTACTATTAATTCTAGGCAGTGCACTAGCTCTTTAAACCTCCACCTTGACAGTGACCAGACAAGGTTAGAAGAAGGGTAGAAGGAACCTTGGTTTAATGTTTCATCTGCTAGATAAACATAAGAAAGTAAGATGTTTGCCATCAGAAGAAGGCCTAACAATCTATCAAGTATGCCTGATGTGTAGCCCATGTATCCTATGTCATTTGCTGCTCCAGCTCCACTCTTCCCTGAACACTCTTATCTTCCCTTGTACTTTGTCTCACCTCTCTTTAACTCATCCAGGGTTTTTGGTTTACCACCTCTTCTGGTAGCTTATTCCACCCCTCCACCACTGTCTGAGAAGAAGTCCTTCCAGGTCTCCTTCCGGAACCTACCTAGACAGTTTATATATTTCCTCATCGCTTTTCACTGGTCCTGGAAAGTTCATGGGGGTCTACCTTATTGATGACCTTGAGGGACTTAATGGTCTTGATCATATCTCCCCACCCCTTCTCTTTTATCCTCCAGTAAGTTTGTATTTCAGTTCCCTAGCCTCTGTTCATACAAGAATCCCTCCTGCCCCTGAATCATTTTTATTGCCTCTTTTGCACCATCTCCAGCTGTCATATGTCCTTGTTTTGTGGGTATCCCAGAAATGTATGAAGTGTTTCAAGTGCAGCTGCACTATGGATATGTACAGAGCTAATATGACTGCCTTTGTTCTGCTTGTATACCCTCCATTCATGCAACCTAGCGTCCTGTTAGTCATTGCCTCTACCTTACTGTATTGGCTTAAATGCTAATAATTGAATCCTGTGTTTTTATTGATTTATTCCTGAATATGTGTTTACTTATTTGTACGGCACCCAGAACCTCCAGGATTGGGCGTTTTTTAAATAAATTTTGCCTTGCCTTGCAATCCCCAGATCTATCTCCTTTTCTGACACCATGATTTTCATCTTCCCAGCTTGTACTCCACCCTGGGTTCATTCTCCCCATACGCACTTTGCACTTTTTGGAGTTGAACCTTAATTGCCAGATTCCAGACCATTGGAGACACTCCCATATAACTTTTTGTTGGCTGCAAATGAAGCAATGTTGTCCTTAATGTCAGTTATGAACAATATGAACAGCATTGGCCCAAGCTCCATCCCCATGGTATCCCACTTATAACTTTTGTAATCTTCAGGTACCCCCCACACTTTACTTTCTGGGTTCTCCCTCCTAACCGTTTTGCTTCTGACCTAGATATTTTGCCCTCACCCCTAGGTCATCCTACTTCTTAATCAGTCTTTTATGGGGGATTAAGTGAAATGGTTTGCTAAAATCCAGGTACAGTGGGCTCAATTTTTAATGCCTGGGGAATAACACAAGGTGCCTATGTCAAACATAAATGATGAAAGTGGCATCTTGCATCAAAAGATGCCACATTCCCAATTGTTGAATGCAGTCTGCATCAGAAACAGGAGCTATTGTGTAAAAATTGCACTGCACCAGCTTTGCAACCTACATCTGGGTGCATCAGGTCACAAAGAGGCTTGGTTGCAACATCCCCTTTTTGGGGTTTTTGTAAGCCTCACTGTGCACGCAGTCTTACTGAGTCAATATTGCATGGCTAGAACTGTGCATGCAATACCATGCCACACTATGAATAGCACAAATTGCATGACTTTGACAGGGGTCCTATAAGCATATGATAAGAACCACAACTCCTGTTACTGTAGTCTCAGGTGAGGAAGGTGAAGGATGCTGCTAGGGTGGTACCCTGCAGAGTTGCTCATTTGGTGGAGTAGCTAGAGCACCTCTTCCCAGGGGCATCGGAGACCTAAGGTTGTGGTTCGATTCTTTCCATGTCCTAGAATAATGCTGACATTTGTTTTTGGGTTGTGGAAACAAAATAATTTAGAGTAGTTTTTTTTTTCTTTCTCTGAAGTCCACAAACCCCCAGTATTGGTTACATTTAGTCCGGAGGGGTGCAGAGGGAAGAGCCCCCTGCAAAAACAAAAAGTCATTGCTGCAGTGTGCATGCTGCTGTGTTCAGTCAGCGTTTTTTGCCGACACTGTTATGCCACACGCAGTTATGTGCACAGCATTCTTGGTATGGGTGGTTTTACCACACCATTATGACCTCATACTGGATGCAGCAAGGGTCTCAACTTAAACAAGTCAGGAGGTGGTCTAATTGCCCTGTATTAATGCAGGACCAAGCTGCCAATGGGGTGGGGGGATATAGGAGTAAAGGAACAGACACAGCACAGGTGGGGTGCCCTAGGGGACATGAGGGATGCAGAGCAAGTGCAGCTCTTGCTGCCAATGTAACAGTTAAGGTGCTATGACTCTTCCCATATTCTCCCCCATGTTGCCATCCCCTTGGCACCCCTAGTACAGTGTACCTACTGTACTTAATGTCAAGTGGCCCTCCAAACTCTTCTGGACCAGGGCTTGCCCCAGATGACCCACTTGCCAATAGGGTGCCAAGGTTGTGGATAGCCATCTCTCCCATAGCTGCTGCAAGTCCATCTGCAGTTTGCTGCATTCCCCTCTGATGTGCCCTTTATCTGGTGCAGCTGTCAGATTACAGCAAACCTTGGCAGTTTGGTGCATGGACCCTGAGTTTTGCAAAATGGGATGCAGGGTCACTAGTGCACCTGGAGTTCACCACAGTGACTATTGCTTAGCCCTCATCCACTGTCTTTGTAACCCAGTCAAAACAAATATGTTCATTTGACACAACCCTCCTGTCATCTTGAAGCTCATTTGCCTAAAGAAGCATGACAAACTTTTCCTTGAAAATGGTTTCCTTTAGCTTGCCAATGATAGATGTCAAGCTAACTAGTCTGTAGTCCCCCCGGCTTATGCTTAGTGCTATTGTTGTGCAAGGGTGTAACATCTGTGTTTTTCCACTCTTTTGGCACCATGCTGGAGTCTGTGGAGCTACTGAATACATTCATCAGTGGGACTGTCAGTATGGCTGCTAGTTCCCACAGCACCACTGGATGCATACCATCTGGCTTGGGAGATGTGTCTACCTTAAGGGCCATCAGTCCTTTGAGAAGCCTGCTAGCTGTGATTGGCTCCTCATACACATAAGTATTCCCTCACTCCATTTGCATATCCTTCTCTTTCATGAATATGGAGAAGAAGTATCTGTTCAATACTATTGCCTTTGGTACACTGTCCTATATCTACTCTGTCTTGTCTTCATCGAAAATACCTTCCTTTGTCCTCCTTTTTCACAGATGTACCAAAAAAATGTCATGCTTCCATCCAGGACTCCCTCCACTAATACCAACTTTGCTTCTGCTTTGGCCTTTCTCATTTTTCTACTAGTTACCTTAAGTTTGTCTAGGTAGTCCACTCTGCCCTCCTTCTGCTGAATCTCCCTGTAGCAAGCCTTTCTTGCCTTTACTAAAATTATTATCTCCCCTGTGTACAAGAGGGTTATTTGTGCTTGTTCTTATTACCATTTGGCTTTATTTGGGTTCTCGAGAATTACTAATTCCTTTTCTAAATGATAGCCCATATTTCTAACCCCAGAAATCCATCAGCATATATTCACAATGTATAATCATTCCCCAGGAATGAGTAGCCCTTGAAATTTGGAACTTTATATTAATAATGGAACTTTAGAATGAAGTTCAAGCTCTGCTGTGTGATCACACTGAACTCTTTTTAATAAAGATTATTTTTCTGCTAAGGAGAGCAGTCAACCCAAAGTTATCTCCTCACTTCTGGCTGGTTTATGGTTTAATTATTTTATTTTAAAGTGTCAGTAACATATTTTAGTTATTTTTGATCACTCTGGGTTAGTTAGGATGTAATCTGTATTTATTTGTTGGTTTAGTGGTTCTCTCTCTGGTTCCTAACTGTTTCCCAGGAACCACAGCAGGATGCTACCTTGAGGGTACTGCAATATTTTTAACTAAATTGTATTGTTAAAGCTTTTTTCTATAACTATGTTTGTGTTTTTTGTGTATTAGCACTCTTTTCAAATTTCAGGAGAACTGAGATGTCACTTATTAATTAAATGTGTCTACTTCTGTGGCAAAATTTACATTAGAGGTTTCGTCTTAGAAACTGAGGTGCAATTTTTTATCAAAGTCCTTATTTTTATCATATTTTGGTCTTGCTTTAAAATTTAACTTTTACACTGTGAACTGATAGTGTGTTTTATTTTACAGTCTTCAGTGATAGGTTTGACTGACTGACCCAGAAAAAAGACAGGACTTTCAGTCTTCAAAATGTGTACGATTTGTTTTCAACTTCTGGCAAAGGTAGACTGCCACAATATTTGTTTATAAAATGGGCTGGGGAAGTCCTTTAAGCTGATTGGCTACAGTCACCAACCAGCCAGTCCGGTATCAGGCAATAGAGACTAGGAAATAATGAGTCCCTGTCTGCTTCCTGATTAGGTTCTAAATCCTTGTGCCAACAGAATGTTCATTTTGAAAATGCAGCCATGTTTTTCTTAACAAGTAACTGACACCCCCACACACACACACACTGCAGTTCTGCACTGAAGTAGCACACATTGGTTAATTTCTATATATATGCCTGCTTAAAACAAGCGCCAATTCGAGGTACCCCATTACTGAGGGTATCCATTGGCACCCTGCATTTCCAGCGTCCACAGCTGCCATTTCTTATACCTCACTTAATGAGGGATGTGCCTCTTCCCTGGCCCGCCCAGCTCTCACTGCCTCGGTTCCTTTTTTTCTACAAGAAAAATAAAGAAAATGTTTTTGCAGTGTTGGGGATTAGTGGGTAGCACATCAGTAGTAATGCAAATGCTACTGGGAAAGAAAGCACCTTTCATTTCAAAGTAGTAACACTAGCATGTCGCATGCTAAGCGTTACTGTGGCAGTGCCCATCTCGCTACATCTTCACCTCATAGTAACGGAAGCATACAGCACTGATATTTATTTAAAAAAGAAACCTGACCTTCTAAAATCAAATTAGAGTCCTGCTCCCATCACTGTCTCTAGTGCTAGGCCTGGTACACTCTGCCCCCATTACTACTCGACCTGATTGCTGTTAGGATAGCAACAGCTGAAGCAGGACACCAACCCGAAAAACTAAAGCAAAGTTAGCAGTAGAAAACTGCACTGCATTTAAACAGTTGCCCCAAAAAAATCAGAATTGATGGATACAAACACAGTGGTGCTCATCCATTCTCTGCCCCTGACATCTTGTTGCACAATCCACAACATGATCCCTCTGCTGATCGGTGGCATTTACTTAAGGTCAGAAATAAAAACAAAAAAATACTGCTAATCTTGGGGCAGGCGAGGGGCAGAAAAACAGACTTGTAGCAGATGCACTATTTACACACTTGCTGAGAGAGCACAACATGCAACTTAATAGCCCATCACAAAATGTAACAGCGCCATCTAGTCATAGCTATTGATAAACACAGCATCACAGGGACTACTTTACACAAACTTTAAATTTATTAATAAAAATAAAATATTTCCAATATTTTTAAAGATGATATAAACTATTGTACTAAAAAAAAAAAATGAAAAAGCCCATTTTCTAAGTGCAATAATACCCTCCAGGTTGGGCGGTATGGGCAATACCGGACCTTCCAGGGGCTATAAGGCCCTCCGCCTGCAGTGTTGGACCTCATTACGCCCCTGGGTGGTCTGGTATTCCCCAATACCACCCACCCTGTTGGGTATTATTGCTAGCTTAAGGTTCTTGGGTCTAGATCATGACCTTTTGACATGTTATCACCATAAAAAGTTTTTTTTTCCTAAAACAAAAAGAAAAAGCATAAACAAAGTGGAGGTATTATGATTTCTCAGTCTGCTTCTATGCCACCAAGAGGATCAATTAGGATCCAACCCATAAATGTAAGCAGCAGTCCCTGTCAAAGGGGACAGAAAAGAAAAATAAAGCTGGTAAAATTGGTACAGAACCAGGGTGTCTGAAAGAAGGAACCTTGAATACAGTAAAAGTAAAAGAGCATCTAAGCAGATAGCAGAAATGGTCTTTCACCTTTCTGATGAAACATAAAACAGAAATCCTGTCTGCCTTGTGGTGGTTGTTCAGGTGTACATTAAAGATCCCATGATTCTTCTCGAAAAGTGTAGGGGAGTTGTATTGAAAATCACAAAAATGAAACATAACAGTAAATACATCATCAGTTTAAACATCAAAAATTAATTTTAATAATATTAATATAAAGAGCAGGGGGGTTTGTTAGGGCTAGAAAATCAAACACTGTTACATCACAAAGTACATACATAATTCTCATAATACGTAATTTCCCTAATTTTTAACAGAACCAAAAAAGAGAAACAAGAGGAGGAATGTTGCAATATTTACGCAAAACTAAGGTAATTATTTGCTTAACTTCAACAAAAATGTTGTTTAGATACATAAAAGAGAAAAGAGTGAAAAGCAAAAACAGGGAAAATAAAGTCATTGGCCCAGATATTCAAAGGGGTTGTGCCTGATGCAACAGAGTTGTGCTGGGGCAACCCCACATTGCGCCCCAGCAGGATATTGAAAAAGCTGCCTGGCACAGTGCAACTCCCGATGCACCAGGGTGCAATGTAATGGTATGCAGCGCAGATGCAGGGGGCATGCCCATGCATATGCGGCACATCATGATACTCAGCCCGAGATGCCCAGAACATATGCTGGTGCAACACTGCATTGTGCCACATCGGGGGGCTCAAAGTTGAGCCCTTGCAGAGTAGGAGCAACTCCCAGCCTCCCAAAGGTGGGCTGCAGTACTGCAGGGTGCAACACAGCAGCCCAGCCTTGGGTGGCCACCCACCCACCCCGAACACCATCCATAAGCACACACTGAACCTGGCCTCTCCCTGCCTATAGCCATGATTGTGTAGTATATGTATAAAACGAAATCCAGGACTGCCTAGAGGCCTCCCCAGTCCCTGATTCCCTGAGATATTTGATTCATGTCCATCTCTGGTTGTCTAGTGGTCCCCCCCCACCTGATTCCCCGATACATGTTACTATGACCATCCCTAGTGGTCTAGTGGAATCCCCCCTGCCCATTGCTACAATCATGGTAAATGTAACCTACAACATTCTCTGATAGTCTAGTGGAACCCCCATCCTGCCTGAGTCCCTGATCATGGTAAATAGCCCACACCTACTTCTCTGATGATCCACTGGCAGCCCCACCCCTCCCACCCACAGGATGCCTTGCCCACCCTACTCCCCATCATCAGTGGGTGGCTGCATCCCCACCACATACCACCAGCCACGTGCCAAGTGACAGGTACAGTATGGGCTGTAAGTCCATTGATCTCCTGTGTGGACCAATGGGTTTGGTGCCCATACTGTACTTGTCATTCGGCAGGCAGCTGGGTGGTATGCGGGTGGGAGGCAACCACCCACCGATGATGGGGGGGTGGTGGGCAAAGAGTCCAGTGTGGGTGGGGGGGTGCCACTGGATCACCAGGGAAGTAGGTGTGGGCTATTTACCATGATTGGGGACTCAGGCAGGAGGGGGTCCACTAGCCTACAAGGGAATGTTGTACTGTACATTTACCATGATCATGGCAGCAGGCGGGGGGGTTCCACTAGACCACCAGGGACAGTCATCATAACATGAATTGGGGAATCGGGTGGGAGGGGGGACCACTAGACCACCAGGAATGGTCATGTATAACATACTGTATATCAGGGACTGGGGGGGCCACTAGACTACCAGGGGTTTACTCTCAGACATATACCATGCATTCATGGCTATGGGGCGGAGAATGCCCTGGGATCCCCACAGCACACATCATGCTGTGCAGGGTGCCAGGCACAAGTCGTCCAGCTTTCCTGCATAATGAAATTGAGGCATCATGACATGCAAATGGCCCCATTTGTACCTTGCATATATTATGGCCTCATTTGCATGCCCCCTGCTGAATATCACAGATGATGTGCCTAGTGCAACTTCACTTGCTCTGGCACATCCCCGTGCTCCCTAGCTGTGGCTTGCACCAGCACAGTGCCACTGTGCCATGTGCAGCATGTGTGCTGGCCCTGCCATATTCAATGGTGCTGTGCCATGGTGCATACCCATTGAATATCACCTGGACCTGGCCCCAGCGCATCACAGTTGCACTGCACCCAGACTTGCGCCACTGCCTGGCGCAGTCTGAATATCCGGCCCTTTGTCTACAAATTGCAAATCATCTTTTGTCAGATACCTAACTAATCACTGATTTTAATACTCTGAAATGTATTCCATCAGAGGCTATGCTCACGTAACTGGTATATCAGAATTTGTAACCCAAGGCATGTTTCTTCAAACTGTAAAAAGCCATCTATTAATCAAGTTTTTGCTTCTGTAAAATATATGGATTGCAATTCTACTGTAATTTTTTTAATTATTTCAATATGGGTGATCTGTTTCAGCTGTAGTGTAAATAAACTCCTTAAATTCAAAATATACCATTTTATAGTTAATAAAACTATATGTAAGGTGCTTCTGTCCTATCTGTTTGTTTATCTTGGGTATTGTCCAAACAAGTTATTTTGGTAAATCATTCCTGTGATAATGTTTCCAAGAACCCATTTATATATGAACAATCAAAGAAAAGGTGATTTATGGTTTCAATCTGTTGACTGCAATGTGGTCTACTGCACATCCTATCCTTTTGCTACTTATGCTTATGGTTATGGTTCTCAAAAGAAGTGTTGGGGAAGGTTATGGAAAAAAAGATAGCATTCAGGAAGTATAAGGAAACACAGAAGGAGCAGGACAGAGAACTGTGCCAGTAAAAGCAGAAGGATGTGGGGAAAGCAGTCAGAATAGCAAATGCCAAAACCAATGAAAAGATAGCCAGCTTGATTAAGAAGGGGGATAAAACCTTTTATAGGTACTTTAGGGAGCAAAGAAAGACTAAGGCAGGGATACTGAGGCTGAACAAAGAGGAAGGTGGTTGGGCAGAGAGCAACAGTGAAAAAGCAGGGATATTAAACAAATACTTCTGCTCAGTATTCACAATGGAAAAGCAGGGGGAAATACCTAATCCAGTCAATAGAAGCACTCTGGATAGTGGGGTTGATATTAGTCCTTTCACAGAAGAAAGGGCTCTGAAAGAATGCTTAAAACTGAAGGTGGATAAAGCAATGAGGCCTGATGGGATTCACCCCAGAATTCTAAAAGAACTAAGGGAAGAGCTAGTAACACCACTGACTACCCATTTTAATAAATCATGGGAGAATGGTGTGGTACCTAAGGACTTGAGGAGGGCGGAGGCGATTCCCCTCCACAAAAGTGGGAATAAGACAGAGGCAGGAAACAACAGACCTGTCAGTTTGACCTCAGTGGTACAGAAAATGATGTAATCAGTTCTGTAGGAAAGAATTGTTGAGTACCTAGAGGCCATTGGGACACAGGACCCAAGGCAGCATAGATTCACAGCAGGAAGGTAATGTCAGACAAATCTAAGTGATTTATTTGACTGGGTGACCAAAGTAGTAGACCAGGGAGGGGCTGTAGACATGGCTTACCTAGACTTTAGCAAGGCATTTGACACAGTCCCGCACAAAAGATTAATAAACAAATTAGCCAGCCTGGGAGTGGGTCCAAGGGTAGTAGCCTGGGTAAAACACTGGCTGGACAATAGGACACAGAAGGTAATAGTAAATGGAGTCCACAGTGAAGAAGGGGGGTTACTAGTGGGGTACTACAGGGTTCAGTACTGGTGCCGGTCATTTTTAATGTTTTTATAAGTGACATTACAGAGGGACTGGAAGGAAAAGTATGTCTTTTTGCAGATGACACAAAGATCTGCAACAGGGTTGATATGCATTGTGGAGTGGAAAGGATGAAAAGAGACTTGGCACAGGTTGGAGGAATGGTCATACAGGCAGCTTAGATTCAACACAAAGAAGTGCAAAGTAATGCACCTGAGAAATAAAAATCCAGGGGAAAAGTACACAATGGGTGGTGAGATACTGACAACAACAAAAATGGAAAGGCCCGGGGGCAGTCATATCAGACAACCTAAAGGTGGGCCAGCAATGTGAGAAGGCAGGAAGGAGGGCTGGGGGGATACTGGGATGCATAGAGAGAGGCATTACCAATAGAAAACAGGAAGTTGTTGGCCCTCTGTACAGACAGTTGGTAAACCCACATCTGGAGTACTGTGTACAGTTCTGGAGACCCCATCTCCGTAAAGACATAGACAGAGTGGAGGCTGTCCAGAGGAGGGCAACCAAAATGGTTCAGGGTCTACACCAGAAGACATATGAAGAAAGGCTAAAGAAGCTTAAGATATATAACCTTGAGGAAAGGAGGGAGAGGGGGGACAGGACAGAAACTTTCAAATACTTCCAGGGAATCGAAAAAGTCCAAGAGGGTAGCATCTTTCAGACAAAGAGATATGAAAGAACAGGGGCACAATTTAAAGATAGAGGGGGGACTGCTCAGGGGTAATGTGAGGAAGTATTTCTTCACAGAGAGCATTGTAGATGCATGGAACAGCCTTTCTGAGGAGGACATAGAGTCAAAAACAGTGGGGGGAATTCAAGAATGCATGGGACAGACATAAGGCATTTCGAGTGGGGGGCAGGAGGAAGTAGGCTGTTGGTTAACTAGGATCTGCAGTTTATCCATTAGGTAGAGAAATAGGCAGACTAGGCGATCTTTATCTGCCATCAAATTCTGTGTTTCTATGTTAATTTGTATGTTAATTTTGGCATGGCAGCTTAGCCAGTTTAAGTCCCACATCTTTTTCTGGTACTCTCTTTTCTCTTAGCAAGGGTAATAGTGCTGAAATGTGTTGTGCTGGACATAGTGGGAAGTAATTTCTTCCTGATAAAACTGAATCTGGATCCAGTAATATAGCTTTTTCTTGTGTTTGGTTAGTACCATTTAGCATATAATTCTCCATTTTCTAATTAAAAAAAAAAAGTTTCTCTAATGTGCTTAAGGGTGTTAGCTGTGCATCTCAGAAGACCTATTCTGCCTTGTTCCCACTGATGGAACCATTGCATGCATGTTGCATATAGAAAGGGGGTCCACCCTTGTTCTGTATACACTATCAAGGGTTGTAAATTCACTTTAATAAATATACTAAAAAGAATGCGATCAAATTTATCATCCCAAGGCCTCCTTATAAAATGGGTAAGTAGGTTATATTTCACTTCATAGCATTGAGTCAACTTCCCCAGATTGCTTGAAAAATATACAGTACTGTTGTTTCTAATGGCGCTGTTGGGGGGCATGTTTCTGCTGGAGTAATCAACTGCTGTGTTACAGCTAGTAGTGTAGAGTTTAAAATTTTAGTTAGTACTTTAAAATCTGTGTTAAGAAGGCAAATTGAACATCAATTCTAGATTTCCTTTTTATCGCTTTTTTGTAAATGTATATTAATTGTCCATTAGTCATCCTTGGTGATGGGGATTTTGTGTTTAATATGCATGTGAACATTTGTGCTATTTCTTCTGAGAGCTCTTTCCCTTTTAGTATGTACAGTTCCCCTGCTAAACCATCTGCCCCAGGACTTTATCTGATCATAGAGATTTTATAGCTTTTTATATTTCTTCTGGAATAATTGGTCATGCTAACTGTGTTACTTTCTCTAGTGAGTACGTGGGGTGTTGGAGGTTATGTAAAAAAATCTTTTGATCTGTAGAACTAGGTTGTTGTCACTTTACATAATTTCACTGTATGTTGTGGTATTATGTTTTTTTTATATCTGCCAAATTTTTACATAAAATATGATTAGAGTCCTGTAGTTCATCCATCTGTTTTTGTTTACTGTTATCATTAGTGTTCAAAAGGGCAAATCTGATTGCTGATTTCCTGCTTTCCAAATTTGTGTTGATGATGTAGGTTTTCTGTTTGCTTATATGAAATTCTGTCATTAATTTTTTTCATGTTGGTAATTTTTGAAGTGAAGTTTTGCCCTGTTATGTAAGAATGAGTTAAAAGTTTTTGTAATTGTTTTCTGTGTTGCAAATATTGGCAGTAGGTATTATTCCTGGATATGCATCTCACACTGCGAAACTTCTTCAGTGACATATGTTGCTGCCGAAAACAGTGACATGTCGCTATAGGAGTTATCCCTGGGACCCAGCAACACTTTCCCCTGTCCTGCACCCACTTCCCAAACCAACTCTGACTTAGAGCTGGTATCCCTATGTATGGGTTTGCGAGGGGGCAAAGCCCTCCTGAAGAAAAAACAATACCCTGTTAAGCGTGACTTCCTGCTGACTGCAAATCGCAGTTGACAGCAAGCCTGGTGCTGTGATGCCAGTCGATGAGTTAATTGCTAACCCTGCATCACAAAGCCCTATTCCTGAATGTTATACTGTGCTGTTTAGTAATAATGTAATATCTGCTATTGTGTCCTCCCACCATATAATAGGGTCCTCATACATAATATATACTGATTTTTCTTGCTGACATAAAAGACTATACTATGTGTTTGGTCTCTATGTCCTGTAATAAGGATGAGTTAAACAACTTAGTGTGTGTGAATATGTGTGCCATAACAGGATCGCATGAAAACCAGGCACAACATAAGAATGTAGCAACAGTAAATGAGTTTAAAATCACCTCATACAAAGAAAAGCGTAAAAAGTCAGCAGCCCACAGACAGAGTAGCTAGAAAGGTAAGACAAAAAGAACTGTAAGTGAAACACAGCTACATATGCTCAAAAGTAGTTGACAGAAAAGCAGCAAAATCATTCAATTCACGGAGTTAAATGGTGGCTAACTGTGTGAAAAAAGGAACTGTCAACATGTCCTAATACCAGTGTGTAGAACATTGTTACATGAAAGAAACTTTAGCAGGCAGCATAGCCTAGTGATTGAATGCTCTGTGATGCAATTCTGGAGTCCTGGGTTTGAATCCCACAGCCCTCACTTGCATAATGTATGATCCTGATCCAGTAAGTGAACTTCCCTGTGTCCCCAGGTAGTACCTGTGAACAAGTTTTCAGCAGCACACACACTAAGTAATGCATAGCAAATTGAAAACTTCAGTAATATAACCACATATTTTAAATAAACTAAAATTATGCACTGCTGTACCACGACAATCAGCAAAAAAAGGCAAGAATTATTGAAAATATTACTGTGTGTACATTAACACAGTTATACAAGAAAAATATCACAAAACAGAAAGCACTGTCTTTTTCTTCAAGTTAATCTACCTACATCACAGATACACCCCTCCCCCATAGCACACTTCCACTGTCTCTCAATACACAGACTGAAGGTTGTACATTAACATTCAAAATCTACACACAGACAATAACTGCTCAATGATATGAGCACATGATGGTTTCCTATAATGGATGTACCAAAGTTTCAGCAAAACAAATGACCCAAAAAGGCTTTTTTTAATAGCTTTTAGAAGGTTTGAATTGCAGAGAGCTCTCAGAGCAGATTGTCTCCTACAGCTTCCTACACACACACTACCCCAGACTGAGGCTGTACAGAATAATCTACAGCCCGTGTGACCTGAAATCACACAAATCACTGCAAAATTTGCATTTGGAGCTTAAAAACAAGGTGAAGTGAGGTGAAGTACATTGTTTTCAATGTACTTCACTTTATGAAATGGTGGAGTAGTGGTTTGGGAAGGCGGAGTAATGCAAAGTCATTGTTTTCAATGGACTTTGCGTTACCCATTATAACACAAAGTACTCCGCTTCACGTTGTGGAGCACTCTGCGAATTCGCCTTAACTCCACAGAGCAAATTGGGGCCTCTTCACTCCCCATCCCCCACTAACCCTTATACAACGTTGGCTCTGGTTTCCCCGCTGCCTGACATAGGCATCTTGCATTTTAGTAGTTTTAATCATTTTCTGGAGAACAACCAGATCACAGTATATTTTTTTTGTTTTGTTTTACTTCCTCTATCAGTGAGGGAGATGCCACAATTGAAATCTCCCCCAAACACAATATTTTGTGCTGAATACAGGTAGGGTTGCACCATCTGGAAGAGTTCAATCCTTTCTGCTTTTCTTTGACATGCATAAATATTAATGAGACAAAATAATAAATCCTGAATTTTTATATCCAGCATTGATGCCCTACCTGGGATCAAATCTGCTGGCTTAACAAGTGTAAAGGAAATATCAGCAAACAATACAGCCATCCCAGTGCAAGTTTTTATCCCTAGGGACCAATACGAAGGCCCTATGTGCCACTGTGATATTGCCTGGCATAATACTGTTGTAGTATGAAGTCAGGTGTCCTGTAAGATAATTTGCTTTAGTGATTGTAAGAGTGGAAGAACTGCCATCTTTTTCCTGACTGTCTTGATACTATTGACATTGATGGTAAATAGTGGAACATTAGGTTACATTATAGTAGGGTGTGTAAGATGACCTGTATTTTTGCTATTCTTGATTCATGGTGGCTTTGTTTTACTACTTGTGGTCTGCCTAGTATTCTTTTGCTTGGATTTAGCTTTCTTTCCAATATGTGTAAAAGCTGGAGTTGGGATGTCCTTTTCAGTACTGACTGGGGAGGGGGGCCTCCCTATCAGAAGTTACATCTGGCAGGGAAGACTAGACAGAGGAGTCATCCATTTCATTTCCTGAGTTGTATGCTGCATCTGTCAGGGCTTCATATCTATTGGAGGTAGGAATTTCTGTTGGTTGGAAATATTTAGGGCATGATTTGGTCCAAGATTATCTATCCCTCATGGCTGGTTTAGCTGGGCCTGCTTCTTTTGGTTTAGCCTGAGGAGGGGGGCCTCTCCTGTGGTTCTGCTAGGGGGTGTCCTGTTTTATTTCATTCAGATTAGCCATTACTAACTCTTATACTTCATGGGTTATGCTTGCTGCTATATCTCTCTAGGGTGGGAGGATATAGTCTGCCTATCTTCCTCTATGTCCTCATCCCTTGCGCTGGAGTGGGGTGCACTAGTTTGTTTTCTTTGAGCAATAGCAATGAGTTGCCTTTGCTCCTCATTGCCATTCTGATCTGGCTGATTGCATGCTGCCCTAGGCCATGAGTGGTACAAATGTCTCTGTTGTCCACATACATTATGCACTTGTTCATGTCTACAAAAACTGCTAGTCTCTCCCAGTTTATTACACAATGTACATTTTAGTCTTCCACACAGACTGCTAATATGCCTAGTTTCCCCACAGTGGTAACATGCTTTGGGTTGTTCCACACAGAATAACACCCCTCTCTCTTTGCCCAAAAAGAAACTGTTCAGAAGACGTTGCAGTCCCTCTTCAGATGTATTTAGATCCTCTCTTCTTCGAAGATTGTTTCTGGGTTACCAATACAGTACATCTCTGTTTAAGCCAGTATAGGAGATATGTAACGCTGACCACAGTACAAACTGACCTGCATGTAAGGAAAGTTAATGTGGCAAAAACACAATGCTGAGATTTTAAAGGAACAGTGCCAGTATTTAATTGCCGGATAACCACAAAATAAAGCAAGATACAACTTTTAAATTCTTGTTGATTGAAACTTCAATGCATGAGACATATAACACTGCAGGTCTAGGAACACTTCCCCAGTGTTTCGCTCCACTATAGGTTCCTCGGGTGGAGGCAGAGTGAAGCACTGGGGCAGAGTTCCTAGATGTACAAGAATTTAAAAAGTTGTAGCTTACTATTTTGTGGTTAACTGGCAATTAAATACTAGTACTGTGTCTTTAAAATCTCATCATTGTGTTTTTGCCATGTTAATTTTCCTCAAGTGCAGGTCAGTTTGTACTGTGGTTTATCTCAATTGAGGTTTGCATATCCCAGACCTTGCACTAACCTTCATTATCAAGGTGCAGTGTCTTTTTGACTGGATTCAGCTGTAACACTGACCCCCTCTTTTCTGAACAGAACTGTAATAGTTCTATTTGCTGGTTTGGTGCGTGGTATGACATGGAAAGTAACTCATAAAGGTATGTCTTTTAGGGTTTGATATATTGTCCAGAATTTCTGTAGTCCACTGCTGAGTTTGAAGCTTATGTCAAATGTTGATTCTCCAGATACTGTACGTGGATAAGGGCATAGATTTCAGCCGCTGAAAAGTTCATGAAGCCCTTTAGTAAAGTTCTTTCTATTCACAGTCTATCTGGGAATGTATCTAGTCCCCCCTTATAGATGAAGCAGACAACATTGTGCCATGTTGCTGGATGTTCAGGTTGTCTTAAAAATGAAGCATAAGACCTGGATCTTCCTGCATTTGCTCCAGGATTGGAGTTATCAGAGTGTGTCTAGTTTATTCCAGGTTGATTATTAGAAGTACTGGCTTCTGGCAGATTGTTTTCAGGTTGCTCAACAGCAACCTCTGTATACACTGCCAGGGGGGAGGGAGGGGGTGAAGCATTAGCCTTGGGTTCTGGGTTAAGTTCAAATCACTTGTAAGATGCAGTGATGATTCACAAGTTAAAATGTTTCCTTCATCTGTATCTTTTATTGTCTCTTTGCTTTCTTTATTTTGTCCATTTGCTACTGTGTTATTGCCAGTGCCATTTAAGTTTTTACTTTGTTACCTTTCTCTATTTGGTTTATCAGTGGGATAGGGAACCTAACACCAATTGTCCCATTTGGGATTCTTCCTATCCCACAGCTTCTAGGGCAGAGTCTATCAACCACTCATGGTTCTCAGCACTTGTCAATGTAAGATTAGGGTCTCGTCTTAGGCCAGGTATTGTAGTGTCTGTTTTTGCCATTCCTAGTTAGACCCCCTAGATTTTGCTGTGCTTTATTCCAATCAAATACAAATAAAGATTTGGTACCTTTTGTAAAATTGAAGGTCTTTGTTGTCATTTCATCATTTTGTAAGCTCTTTGTAGGGTGCAGTTGCTGAATTGGTTCTGTGTGTGGTGTTTCAGTCACATTGGAGGTTTGCAGCTGAACCGAGGCATCTTTAGGAGATGGAAGCTCCGATGTGCACATCTTCATTTGCTGTTCTGCAATGGCTTTCTGGATGTCTTACTGTTTCTGCTGAAAGCATTCTTCCTCTATTTGTAGGGGTGCTTGTAGTTTTTTCATTGTATCGTCCAAATTAGTAGTTCCCTTTTTCAATTCACTGGTAGGATATATTATTTGCTGTTCAGTTTTCAATGGGTCACTGCCATCATTTATTATATTTATTGGTCTATTTCTGTCACTTGTGGTAACAGTGATTCTTGCCTGATTTAATTTGCAGCATCAAATAATTTCTCATTCTCTAATACTGAGGAGGTAGAGGAAACTGGCTCCTCCACCTCCTGCACATCCTTCCTCTGCAGAGGACCAATCAAAGTGTCCGGACCCAAACTGGGTTCCTCCATCCTTGCTTACAGGAAGAAGAGCCCCCTGGTGCAAGAATAAGGATATTTAATTTGTATTGGGATTCACACATATAAACCAAACAAATCAGAACAAGTACAAGAAAATGAAAACATAGCAATAATAAATAAATAAAAAGGGAAAAAAGGAAAATTATCACCGTTCATATCCCAGGAAGCTTCCCTTAAAAAAGAACACTAAAACAAAACCAGAACAATACAAATTTATGTAACAGGTACATCAGAATCTGTGACCCAGAGAGATTTCTCCAAGATTGAAACACCCAGTTGTGAGATCTTTCTTTGCTCTCTTTATGGTAGATTAATTTCAGTTCCCAAATGATTTTTTCCAACGATTCAGTAATAGGTACAGTCTTTTGCTACAATGTGAACCAGCATCATGAGTTCCAGATGTACCATTTAACAACTGTGAAAATCACTTGTAAGGTGGATGTTTCCCTCTCCCTCCATATTACATCTAGATACCCATATAGTAATACTTACAATGTTAAGTTATATAAGTTCACTAAAAATACCACCGACAGCTTAATCTGGTTCAATTTCAGTTGCTTACCCACTGTATCCCCCAGTCACCCCTGAAAGAGGGACTTCTAGGCCCAGTGGGCTTACAGGGTCAACACAATTCAACAAACAAGTTAGGCATGCCTTATTTTTGTGCTAAAATTCCTCAAAATGTTGAAATGTAGGTATATTTGAAAAATAAATGAGACGTTGTCTCTAATTGCTGTGAGCATTGAGGCCTGGAATACATTACTTCTGGTAGCTGCTTGTGTTTTTGGTTAGCTTTCACAATAAGCCTATTATGGCAATACAACCAGTGTATATCCCAAATTTTCGGTGATATTCTAGGGCAGTTAAGATAATCAAGCATTACCGGAAGTATATGTACTGGGCAGCTAGGGAAAGAAACCTGTTCCCTAAACTTACTTTACATAACCTGTTTATACAGGAACTTCCTATGCTGACTATTAACCATACAAGCTTTTATTTGTCAACTTTTGATTTTTACAAAAACCTCTCTTGTATGTTGTGAGCTGGCATTAGATTTTTATACTTGCCTAAGTGAAGCAGTTGTCCATTGGGGGATCTAAGTACCACAGGTAAGTTCATATAAAGGCGTCCAGGCTTGTTTTACATGGGATAATACTGGCCATAGATTAGTTGCTATATACATGCAGTAAAACATAACTACAGGGTTTATCATTCCTAAACCTCCTTGTTTTCTGGGTAGGTACAAAACATTTCATTTTAAGAAGTTTAACCTGCTCCTCTACACAGCTTGAAGAAACCACGATACAGTGTGGCTTCCAGAGTTTGGGGTGGGGGAGGGCAGCAAACTGATGTAAAAAAAAATAGGCAAGAGAAATGTCTTTACTAAATGAACTCTTTTTTTCTTATTCATTTGCCAGTTATTCCAACTCTGGACCACTCTCTGAGCCTGGATAATCTTAGGAATCCAGTTAAGAATGTCTAATTCCCCTGCTCCAAACAATATTCCTAGGATAGTAATTGGTTCCTGGGTAAAGGTAACGCCTGTTAATTTGGGCAAAGGGGATACCAGGTTACTGAACTGTCTCCCTATGCATTTTCTCATATTAAGAGAAGTGCCGGATACTAGCACAAACTTGTGACACATGTCAGTACATGTGTCACTGAGGCTGTGTTTCTTACAAGTATTGTTATATAATCTGCATATGCTTGTGCTACATGGGGGACAGTATATGAGTCTACTTGAATGTGTGCAAGGTTCAGGTTAGAGTTAAGTGCTCTCAGAACAGGGTCAATACTACCAGCCTGGTGGCGCTGAGGGTTGAGGAGTTGGATGCCACACCTCGTGCTATGCTGGCCACCCGGGTTTGGGAATGGATTCGGGTCATTGGGGGTCAGAGGGGGAGGGAGGATCGAGCATCCCAGCTTAGATGCTCTCCTCCCTCTGGGGTGAGAAACCAGGGGAGCTTCTAGCACCCAGCACCCCTGGAGCCAGTGGATGCACAGGCTTTCAGGGCACCTGTGGCTCTACAGTTCGGGAGGGGGGATGCTGTTTCATGCATGGCTGTTGGCATACATCAGCAGCACGTCTGCAAGCCTGTACATCAGTCCTAAGTGCAGGCATCTCAGGGGAGTGGGAGAAAAACAGGGGAAAAATGAAACACCCCTGGCCCTATAAGTAGATGAAACTAGGGGATGGGATGTTGTGGGGATTTCCCTGGTGGACGGAGTAGGAGGAGGTACGAGGCCTCCTCCGAAAGCCATGGGAGCCAGGCAAATTACAAAAAAAAGGTCAATACTGAAAACATATAGCAAGGGTCTGAGGGGGCAGCCCTGTCATACTCCTCTCTGAATCTGAACCATTGGCCTTAAGCATCTGTTAACTTGTGGGGTTACAGTTGCAGTTCTGTATAATGATGTAAGCCATTTTAGTAAACATACCAGGATACACTATCTACAGGAGGGACAGGGAGGGTAAAAAAGGGGAGGAGTAGTTCTTTACATAAGGGAAGGAATAAAAGCAACAGAACAAAAGGGTAAACAGGGAGGAGAAGAAGCACTGTGGGTAAATTTGGAGACAGGCAATGGCACACAATCCGCTGAGGGTTGTATACAGACCCACTTCTCAGGGGAGAAATGGACAAGGAAATGATAGAAAGTATACTTAGAATGGCGAAAAAGGGTAGATATTGCTGATGGGTGATCTGAATATGCAGATGTTAACTGGAGTGCAGTTGCAGCTGCCACTTCAAGAGTGCAGTTATTCTAGATGCCCTACAGGGGCATGCCTTAGACAACTAGTACTGGAGCCTCGAGAGAACAATATTAGACTTGATACTCTCAAATGGAGATGGAGAGAGGATCACAGATGTAGAAGTGGGTAGCCATCTGGAACTAGCGACCATCGAACAGTATAGTTCACAATAAACACAGCAATAGAGTCAAACCATACAAAGACAAAAGTACTGGACTTTAGGATGGCTGACTTTGCCAAAATGGGTGAGTGCCTAAGGAATGCACTAGAAATGGGTGGGAAGGAGGGTGGAAGAACAATGGGGAATAATAAAAACTGCCCATCACAGAGGTAGAGCCTTTGTGTGAAGCAAATAAACAAAACAAGAAGATGTAAGAAACCACTATGGTTCTCTCAAAGGAAGTGACAGTGAGGTTCGAGAGAAAAAAAACATTCGGAAGTACAAGGAATCACAGCAGGAGCAGGACAGAGAACTGTATCAGTTAAAGCAAAGGGAGGCTGGAAGGCAGTCAGAACAGCAAAGGCCCAAACCGAGGAAAGATAGCCAACTCAGTTAAGAAGGGATAAAACCTTTTATAGGTACATCAGGGAGCAAAGGAAGACCAAGGAGGGATAGTGAGGCTTAATAAAGGGGAGGAGGTGGGCAGAGAGAGAATGTGAAAAGGCAGAGATACTAAACAAATATTTTTGCTCAGTATTTACAAAGGAAGAGGGAGGTACATAAAACAAACAGTAGTAACACTCTGGATACAGTTGATACCAGCCCATTTACAGAAGAAAGGGTTCTGAAAGAACTCTTAAAACTGAAGGTGGACAAAGCAATGGGGCCTGATGGGATTCATCCTAGAATTCTAAAAGAACTAAGGGTAGAACTAGGTGACACCACTGACTTCCCTCTTTAACAAATCATGGGAGGATGGTGTGGTACCCGAGGACTGGGAGGAGGGCAGATGTGATTCCTCTTCACAAAAGTGGGAGCAAGGCAGAAGCAGGAAACTACAGACCTGTTAGTTTAACCTCAGTGATAGGAAAATGATGGAATACTTCTAAAGGAAAGAATTGTTGAGTATCTAGAGGCCAGAGGTGCACAGGACCCTAGGCAGCATGGATTCACAGTGGGAAGGTCATGCCAGACAAATCTGATAGATTTCTTTGACTGGGTGACCAAAGTAGTAGATCAGGAGGGCTGTGGACATGGCCTACCTAGACTTTAGCAAGGCATTTGACACAGTCCCACTCAAAGATTAATATATAAGTTAGCCAGCCTGGGAGTGGGTCCCAAGATGACAGCCTGGGTAAAGGAATTGGCTGGAGAATAGGACACAGAGGTAATAGTAAATGGAGTCACTCAGAAGAAAGGAGGGTTACTAGCGGGGTCACCGCGAGGTTCAATATTAGGACCCGTCCTCTTCAATGTCTTTATAAGCAACATTGCAGAAGGACTAGAAGGAAAAGTATGTCTCTTGCAGATGACACTAAGATCTGCAACAGAGTTGATGCACAGGTGGGGTGGAAAGGATGAGAAGGGACTTGGCAAGGGTAGAGGAATGGTCAAATGTATGGCAGCTTAGATTCAATGCTAAGAAGTGCAAGGTAATGCACCTGGGAAACAAAACCCAGGGAAGAGTACACAATGGGGTGAGATACTAACAACAACAAAATGGAAGGGACCGGGGATAGTCATATCAGATGACCTAAAGGTGGGCAAGCAATGTGAGAAGGCAGCAAGGAGGGCTGGGGATACTGGGTTGCATAGGGAGAGGCATCACCAGTAGAAAACAGGAAGTTATTATCCCCTGTACAGACAGCTGGTGAGACCCCATCTGGAGTACTGTGTGCAGTTCTGGAGACCCAATCTCCGCAAAGACATAGACAGGATGGAAGCTGTCCAGAGGGAGGGCTACTAAAATGGTGCAGGGTCTGCACGGAGGACATATGAAGAGAGACTTAAGGAGCTTAATATGTATAGCCTTGAGGAAAGGAGGAGAGGGGACATGATAGAAACTTTCAAGTACCTCAAGGGAATCAACAAAGTCAAGGGTAGCATCTTTCAAAAAGAGGTGTGCAAGAACAAGAGGCACAATTTGAAGATGGGGGGCGGCTCAGAGGTAATTTAAGGAAGTATTTTTCACAGAGATGGTTGTGGATGCATGGAATGGCCTTCCGGAGGAAGTTGTGGAGTCAAAATCAGTGGTGGAATTCAAGCATGCATGGGATAGTCATAAGGCAATTCTGGGGGTGGGGGTAGGAAGAAGTAGGCTGCTGGTTATCTAGGATCTGCAGCTTATCCAGTAGGTAGGAAAATGGGCAGACTGGATGGGCCAAGCGGTCCTTATCTGCTGTCAAATTCTATGTTTCTATGTTTCTATTTTGTAAAGGGACCTGGGATTCCATAGTGGGTGAGGACTTCCCATAAATACAGGCGTTCTACTGTATTGAAGGCTTGTTTTTGATCCACGGAGAGAAGAAAACCTTCTAATCCTCTATCATTGTCTTTCTATTATTTCTCTTAATAATGTTAAATGATCACTCATTTTCCTTTCTGGAACAGAACATGATTGTGTAGGGGAAATAAGGTAAATGACAGATTGCAGTAGCCTGGTATACAGTATTTTAGATATAATTTTAAAATCTGTACTGAGGAGACTGATGGGTCTCCAGTTAGTTATATCATTTTTTTTTACCTTTTTTAAACAGGAATGTTAACAGTCATTTTGCCATATTTACTGGAATGGAATCATGTTTCAGCATGTGTGTAAAAGCTAAAGCCAAGTCTATGGCTTTAGAAGGGCCCAATAATTTATATAGCTAAGGGGTCAAGCCATCTAATCCTGGCGCTTTGTTATTATGTATTGATTTAATTGCTACTTCATCTTCAATAGCTGAAATCTCTTTAGTAAGGCTTTCTAATATGAATGGGGGACAAACACCCAAAACCATTGTGCCTAAGAAATATGTCACTTTACTTGTTAGACAGTTCTTCTGAGAAAAGTGATTTATAGCATGCTGTGAAACTTTTCTCAGTATATTATCTTTATCAGAAAATATAGACCCATCAGAATCCATAAGGGAATCCATCTGCATATGTTTTATTTTAGCCCTGCAGTGGAGAAAGGGACAGATGAAGTATAGTGCAGTGGTTTCAGGCTCTGAGCTGCAAATCTGGTGACATCCAGCAGACCCGACCTGGGTTTGAATCTCACAGCTTCCACTTGCACACTGTGTGACCCTGAGCAAGTCACTTAGCTTTCTTGTGCTTACAGGTTGCTCCTGTAAAAAAGCTTTCAGTTTAGTGTGCTACTCCTGGTTAAATAACTAAAAAAAAAAAAATGACTTCTGCCCTTCCTTGCATACCAAAACTCTGTTGTTTTTGTAGACTCTCTTGTTGACTTAAATGAAAAGCCTGCATTTCTTGTTTTAGCAGTTTAATTCATGTACTAAAATTATGAGTTGAGGTTCATGCTAAGATTTGTACTATTTGTAGTTGCTGCGTCTATCTAAGGTATTGAACATAAGGTGCATCTCTATTAATACTCTCTTTTTTTGTAAAAACTGTCTAAGGTCAATTTTTATATCTTCCCACCAGAGGGCAGGGTTGTCATACAGTTCTATGACAGATTTTTTCAGTCCTATAAAGTACTGAATATTCTGTGCAATCTCTAGAGTAGACAAAAGGAAGAATTACATTTCCATATTCATGGACCCTGAGTAGATATAGGTGAAGAGCCTAGGTGTAATTTTAGGAGTTTATGATCTGGGAGATCAACTTCTATGATTTGTATGGAGGAGATGTTTAGGGGTTCAGAAATAAAAAATAAATCTATCCTTGTTCCTAGATGACCTTTCTGAAATGCCAGTTGGGCAACCCTGTGAACTGACATATAGGCATCTTTTAACCTTGAGGTGGATATAATGTTTTTTAAGGTGTGATTTATCTAGCAGTTTGCAGTTGTACATCCTTTTATGTGGGCAAAACTAGAAGATGTTTTCAAACAAGAGTTACAAACATGTGAGAGCCATAGAAAAAAGGAAGAGGCATATGCTACAGTGCAGCACATTGTAAATTCCCTCACTTCAGAAATACGTCATTTTAATTTTGTAGCTATTGATAAGGTGTGCAGAAACCCAAGGGGAGGGTACTGAAAATCTAATGTTGATTAGGGAGAATTTCTGGATAATAACATTGAATGCTACTAAAGCACTGGGCCTAAATGCAGATTTAGATATATGTCCTTATTTCCAGAAAAGGAATTATTATGGAAGAAAGAAATGAGTGTTTAGATGTTTTTAGAATAAATGCTAGCTCCAGATTTCTGATCCATTAGAAAGTATCTAATTTAGCCATTTTTTTCCATTTTTTTAGTGTAATATGGTAATAGACATTTCCTTGCAAGAGATAAATAAGCTTTGGTCTCTGGGATATTTGTTTTTGCCCTCAGCCTGCTGTATATCATATTTTGATATTTATGAAATAATTTGGCATTTCTACATTTAGGGCATATGTAATTCTAATTGTGTTATATTCATAATTGTGTTTAGCACTAATTCTGATATAAAATCTGTATGCTGTGTCTATTTTCAATTTTTTTCCTCTTCCCCCTCGCATTTTCCCTTTCTTTTTCTTTGTCCCTTTTCCGTCTCTTTCCCTCACTCCCATTTACCTTCTTTTTTCTAATTCTCTTTTGCACTATATTGTTTATGTCCGTTAGAATTATGATATCTTTGGGGCTAGTTTTTAATGTATTGTGTATGTAATAAATTTATTCTAAATTAAGTATGTGGAATTAGAGGACGTTGCAGCCTAACCTGTTAGAGAATGGTATACTGTGAGGTGTTTTGATCACATGGTTTGTTTTGTACCATATATAAGTGGAGTCGTTGGTTTGAATATTCAGCTTTTGAAAAAGGACCTTTGGTCTGAAACATATCAAGCTGTATACTGTAGTGGGTGTTTAATTTTTAAATAAGTGTGAATTTGGCACTTAAACTCCTTCTGGTGCAGCGTCCCTCTTTTTCAGGTTAGTATGTGCAGGGAACTCTTTGGTTCTGTCTTGGTTTGTTGTTTCCTAGTACCACATCCTTGTGCATACTCTATGGGCAACAGTGCCTGAGAGGATATTGGGTATGGTTGAATTGTTTTAAACAAAGTGATTCTTTTTGCCTTGGTTTCTGAGGCATACACATTAATAAACCTGTAATAATTATTTGAAATGTTTGTGTCTAAGACCAAGGCCCCACCTGGTATTAAATCACCTAGTTTAACCAAATGAACCTGGATGTCTGATCTAAACAAAATCCCTACCCCTGAACAGGTATCTGCACCAATAGACCAATAGGATGGGCCTACATGCCACATTTTTGTAGTGTGTCCAATTTCAGAAACCGTATGCAGTCTAGTGTCTTGCAGAAAAAGCACATTAAGGTGACTAGACAATAAGTACGACAGTGCTATGTGTTTTTTCCTACTGCTTTTTATGCTGTTAACATTAAGAGAACCTATGGCAAGTGGTGCAGGTACCATTATGGAAGATGTGTGGTGCCTAACCTAGAAGTAACTGAACTTTCAAGGGAGTTTCTTTCTTGCTCTTCTTGGCCTTCTTTGTTGTTCTTTTGGTTTCTTTTTCTGCTCTTCATGTTCAGATTGAGGGTCTATCTGCAAAGACCAAAAATAAGAGTCCTCTGAGTCTGCGTCAGAAATTTCTGAAGTCATCTGGAAAGACTCATGTCTATTTTGTAAAGGCAATTCTCAGGAACCTGAGGCTGCATCCAGGGAGGATGGGAGGGTCCTCCAGGATGGAGCCCTAGGGAAGGGAAGCAGGGAAACCTAGAGGACAGGAGGAAGCTTCTCCTAGTGGAGGACTCTATAGTCCGGGGAATGGAGTTAGGGTCACCTAGAAGGGGAGAGAGAGAGAGGTTAAGCATCTCCCAGTAAACGATGCATGGAGGGCTGGGAGGTGGATCCATAGAATCGCTACGGCAATAGCGAGGAGAGAATAGCTGGATGTCATTGTCCACCTGGGGACCAATGACCTAGCCAGGAGAAGAGTGGAATTAAACAGAGTCCAGGATGATTTCAGGAAGCTAGGGGTAAACCTGAGACAGATAGCATGCTCCATCTCATTCTCCGAGGTGCTACCTGTCCAGGGCACCTGTCTGAGAAGGGGACCTTGGTAGTTTATGAGAAGTTTAAATGCTTCAGCTGTGAGCATTTAAACTGGCCAAGGTCGGAGAGCCAGGAGGCAAAGGAACACCTTCCCCATGAGAACATGCAGGAACATAAGTCAACTATGGGAACAGTGAATATAGGCAGGGAGGGGCAGGCAGGTGAAGAATGTATAATGAGTAATATAAGGGCAGCAGGAGCACATAGGAAAAGAAACTGAGGTGGGGGGAAGATGCTGGATAGGGAGAACAAGAGCAGAGGGAGGGCAGACTGTAAAACATGGAAGGTCATGCTAACAAATGCCCTTAGCCTGGCAAATAAGGTTCCAGACCTGCAGACCTGGAGGCCTTGTTGGCAGATGAAGACCTTGACATAGCAGCAATAACAGAGACATGGTACTCTACAAATCATGGTTAGGAAATCAATGTACCAGGCTATACATTGTTGAGGAGGGACAGGGAGGGTAAAAAGGGTGGGGGAGTGGCCCTGTACATCAGAGATGGTATAAAAGCTAGAAAAGTTCAGGGAAGACAGGGGGAGGCTGAGGCAATGTGGGTCATCCAGAAGCTATATAATTGAACAGCGATACGCACTGAGGTGATCTACGACCTCCAGCACAGAGGGAAGAAGCAGACAGGGAACTACTGGAGAACATACATGCAATTCTGCTCAAAATTGAACCAGCATAACATTCTGTGGTGATTTGCATATGCAGCCCATGATGCTTTGCATCGTATGGGCATGTGTGATTTTGTACATACATGACATGGCAACTAAGGGTGAAATCCTACTACTGGTTAATTTCAATATGCTGGAAGTGGATTGGGCCACCCAGATGGCTGTTTCAGCCAGAAGCAAAGCCATCCTAGAATCTCTGCAGGGGGTTGGATTCAGGCAGCTGGTGCATGAGCCAACCAGGGACAAGTCAGTTGTGGACCTGGTATGGACCAATGAATACAGAGTCAAATAAATACAGATGGAAGGGCAGCTGGGTTCCTGTCACCACCACATGGTATGGTTCAGCATGGAGACATGGACTCAATCAAGCCATACAAGGGCAAGTGTATTAGATTTCAGGAGGGCAGATTTCATTGAAATGGGTAGACATATACAAGCAGTCCTGGGAAAGGGAGAGATAGTAGAGGGGGTAGAAAAACAATGGAAGAAACTGAAATGAGCCATAGTGGATATTCACAAAACAGTACATTAAGATAGTGACCAAAGGGAAAAGAAGGAAACCACTATGGTTCTCCAAAGAGGTGAGGGACAAAGTCAGGGTTAAAAAGCTGAGTTTCAGGAAATATAAGATGACAAAGTGAGGAAGACAGGGAAGTGTACCTTGAATGTCTAAGGGAAGCAGGGAAGACTGTTAGGAGGGTGAAGGCACAGACAGAAGAGAGCTTAGAACAATCTGTAAACAAAGGGGATAAGGCACTTTATAGGTACATTAGTGAAAGAAGAAAAACCAGGGGGAGATTGTGAGACTCAAAGGGAAGAAGGGAGAGTGTAAGGAGGGGGATCTGGACAAGGCAGAAATACTGAACAGATACTTCTGCTCAGTATTCGCTAAGGAGGGAGCAGATCAAGGACCACAGTTGGGGTGCAAAAGCAATGGGGGTGGGGAGAAGGGAACACCAGCCCATTCATAGTGGAGAGAGTTCTGGAAGAACTCACAAAGCTGAGGTTGGATGAGACCATGGGGCCAGATGGCATCTAGCTGAAGATATTAAAGAGCAAGAAAGGAACTAGCAGCATCTCTAGCAGCCCTGTTCACAGAGTCACTCAATACGGGTGTCATTTCAGAGGACTGGAGGAGGGCACATGTAGTCCCACTGCACAAAAGTGGCAGTAGAGGAGGCGGGGAACTACAGGCCAGTCAGCCTCACCTCAGTGGTGGGAAAGATCATGGAGACACTGCTGAAAGAAAGGATAGTGATACATTTGGAATTCAGTGGTGCACGAGATCTGAGGCAACATGGATTCACAACAGGAAGGTCATGTCAAATGAATCTAATATTTTTTTTTTGATTGGGTGACAAGAAACATAATCAGGAAAGGGACAGTAGACGTCGCCTACCTGGATGTCAGCAAAGCCTTGACACTGTCCCACATAGAAGGCTGATTAACAAGATAAGTAGTCTGGGCATGGAAACAAGGTGGTGAACTGGGTTAGGAACTGGTTAACAGACAGGAGACAGAGAGTGGTGGTAAATGGAGTACAGTCTGGGGAGAGGAGGGTGACCAGTGAGGTACCTCAGGGATCAGTACTAGGACCAGTCCTGTTCAGTGTTTTCATTAGTGACATTGCAGAGGGGCTAGAAGGAAAGGTCTGCCTGTCTGCAGATGACACCAAGATCTGCAACTGGGTGAATACTCCAGAAGGAGTTCAGAAAATAAAGCGGGACCTGGAGAAGCTTGAAAGATGGTCAGAGATGTGGCAACTGAGGTTTAATGTAAAGAAGTGCAAAATAATGCACCTGGGTAGAGGGAACCCTGGGGAGAGCTACAGGTTGGGGGGAGAGGAGCTGGCTGTCACCAAGGAGGAAAGGGATCTAGTGGTTATCATCTCTGATGACCTTAAGGTATCAAAGCAGTGTACAAAGGCAGCAGGGAGGGCCAGTTGTATGCTGGGGTGCATAGGCAGAGGTATCACTAGCAGGAGGTGGGAGGTGGTGATGCCATTGTATAAAACATTGATAAGGCCTCACCTGGAGTACTGCATGCAGTTCTGGAGACCACACCTGCACAAGGACATAGATAAGGTGGAGACTATCCAGAGAAGGGCAACAAAGATGGTGCACGGCTTACACCACAAAACATATTAGGAGAGACTAAGGGACCTCAATATGTACTCATTGGAGGAGAGAAGACAGCAGGGGGACATGATCGACACTTTCAAGTACCTTAAGGGCATAAATAAGGTGCAGACAGGGAGCTTTTCAATGTAGAAAAGTACTAGAACAAAGGGGGCACAACATGAAATTGGAGGGGTAGATTAAGAGGTAATGTGAAGAAGTGTTTTTACACAGAAAGGGTAGTCAACACATGGAATAGTCTGCCACAGGAGGTAGTAGGGGCAAGCACAGTGGAGGGGTTTAAGCATGCTTGTGACAGGCACAAGGGAAGCTTGAGGGGGAAGGAGTGATGACAAGCAATTGATCACATAGGATCAGTGACCACATACAACGTATAGGGCCTAAGGGCAGACTGGTTGGGCCTAGTGGCCCTTATCTGCTGATAATTTCTGTTTCTATGTTTTAATTCTGAGGTTCTAGAAACTTTAGGAGCAGGTTGCTCAGAGGCCTGATTCCTTCTGGCCATTCTTTTGCTGACTTGGGGGACATAATTGCTGGTTCACCAGCTGTAGGTGTTATGCCTTCCACAGCAGGATTACTTTCTTTCTCCACATTCCCTGCCAGTGTAGGGGGGGGGTTCTCTCTCTCTCTCTCTATATGCAGAGAAGGTGGACCTGCTTATGAATCTTGTGGGGAGGTGTGGTCCCTAGGTGTTGTAACCTGTCTAGGAGGGTGGAGGGAAAGATTCCCTTTGAGCAATAGCAATCAGAAGTCTTTGTTCTACATCATCAGAAGAATATGCTTGATTGTGGGCTGCCCATGTACAACTTTGATATAATAACTGGTCGGCAATTTTTTCCATTGTCTGACCGAGTTATAATTTGCCATTATAACCTGTAGGTTATAATGACAAACATGTGCCACATGCATCAGCCACAAGCCATCCTGATTGGCTCCACACTTCTAATGGGCAGGCTAAACAACATGACAAACATGGCGGCTCCTCATCCCACTTACCGAGGAGCTGCCACAGCAGGAGTCATCATGTTTTGTTTTATTTAAAAAAATATAACTTTTTTGCTTGATCCTGTTGTCTGGAACCCCAGGAATTGCTCCAAACTACAAATGATTCCAAAGCACATCACAACCCAGGAACAGCTCTGCAGCACTTCACAGAGGTAAGTGCATCCCAAAAAATGCAAAAGCAAATTTAATGTGTATCTCCATGTGGAACAGAAAGCAACAGCACAATCCACTTAGGGAAACAACTGCTAACCAGCAATTATATGTGGTTCAGAGCTCAGTGCTTGTGTTACATATAGCATTTTATAATGTAGATTTCAGTTTGGATACAGAGGCCAGACCAGTAGGTAGAATGATGCATCCAAGGTATAGTTATATCAATGGATGGTGATTAAGTACTTGGACATAGACATGAATAAGTCAGTGATTATAGTTCGTGGTGAACTTGACGGTACGATAGTGCTGATACTGGAACAATTGTGTTGATCGGTATAAGTTGATGGTGTGGCTTTACTCTGTATCCCACCGTAGGAAGGAAGGTTAGTTGTTTTGGATATGACACACCCCTGGTGGGATAAAAGTGCTGGAGAAGGAAGAGGTATAAGGGGAGGATGGAGGATGAATGCGTCTCGCTCTAAGCAGAGCAGTAGGTTTCTGCTGCTTAAGTAGGATATGGGGGAGGAGTTCTACCCCCATATAACTACAGGCAGAGCCTTTCAATTATATGTGGTTCAGAGCTCAGTGCTTGTGTTACATACTGCATCTTATAATGTAGATTTCAGTTTGGATACAGAGGCCAGACCAGTAGGTAGAATGATGCTTCCAAGGTATAGCTATACGAATGGATGGTGCTTAAGTACTTGGACATAGACATGATTAAGTCAGTGATTATAGTTCATGATGAACTTGACAGTACGATAGTGCTGATACCAGAACAATTGAGTTGATCGGTATAAGTTGATGGTGTGGCTTTACTCTGTATCCCACTGTAGGAAGGAAGGTTAGTTGTTTTGGATATGACACCCCCAAAAATAAAATATGATATCCACCATTATCTCCTCCAACTCCCAAGAGTATGTCCGGCAGCATGCAGGAGAGGAAAAACCCGCTTAGGGGGAAACCTCTGAGGACCCATGGCTACCAACCCACCTGTCCTTCTGGGCATACTAAAGGAGCATAATCCTACATTAATTAATTATTGGCTAGTCCAGGTTTGCAGATTACATATTCAATGGAACAGTTCGTAGCAAAGATAAAAGATCAAGAACAGGCTCCCAAGTCTTGCATGACCGAAGCAGGTAGTAGTATGAAAACGTGCAGGTAGATGAGCACTGAGGTGAGCATTGTAGAACATGTCTGAAGTTCAGGATAGAACTGGAAGTGAGGAGCTCCTGAGGCTAGCAAATGATAGGTGGATGGAGCAATTATATCCAAGCTTTGATGCAGGTGAGGCAGGATGAAAATAGAAATAGTTCGACTTTAAGGTTTCTGCTAATATATGGCTTATATAATACATGGAATGGTAGAAGGTTTGCAACGAGACTATTGACAGACGAACCCAGTTCTGATAAAGTATGGTAGAAGTAAAATATATACTTGGGTGATGATATAGAAGGCAATGGCTGTAAAGCTGAACTGGAATCTTGGCAGCCTTTAAGGGTGGTAAATATGAAGCAGTGGTGCGTGGTTAGGAAGGAAATATGAAGTATGACAGGGTGACCCCAATAAGTAGGTATGTGGGGGTGGATTGCGTAACTTAGAAGATGAGGTAGTAAGTAGCAAGTAAATGCACCAAGTTGGTCAGTTGATGTATAGAATGTGGCAGCTAGTCCCTCGGGTGAGATGCGCAGCTTAACCATCAACTGGTGAGGTAAGTAGAGGGCAGCTAGCTCCAGATAACATGAAAGTGCAGCCAGACCTACAGAGCTCTGCTGGTAGTAATAGAATGTGGCATTTAGTCTCTCGGTGAGATGCACAGCTTAACCGTCAGCTGGTAAGGTAAGTAGAGAGATGGCTAGCTCCAGGTAAAATGAAGCGCAGCCAGACCCATGCAACAGGTCTGCTGGTACTATAAGAAAATGAGTGCCAAGTTAATAAGTAGTAGAAATGGCAGTTAGTCTCATGGTTAGGATGTGCAGCTAGACCTTCATAGGTCAGCTTGTATAGCAAGTAGAGCGGCGACTAGCTCCATGTAAATATTATGAGCTGTCAGACCCTTATGGTCTGCTGGTAAGTCAGTAGAGTGGCAGCTAGCCCTTGTAGGCTATTGTGCGTAGTTGGTTCCCACATAGCTTATGGCAGTAGTCCAACTTCCAGGCTTCTGCTGGCAGGAGGCTTGTGAATTTCATGGAATGGTAGAGGCCCGATGATGAAACTGATGACTGATGAACTCAGTTCAAGTAATAAGACGGAGAGGGTAGGATTTATGCTTGCATCGTGTTACAGAAGGCATACAGCAGTGGAGCTGAGTAGAAGTCCTGGCAGGATTTGAGGGTAAGTAAATCCGAAGCAAAGTGCAAGGTTAAGAAGCATAAGGAGTGAGCCCAATAGGTGAGGATGTGTGGCTGGATGGCATGAGTTAGGAAATAAGGTAGTAAGTAGCATGTAAATGGACCAGGTTGGTCAGTTGATAAGAGGTAGAATGTGGCGGCTAGTCCCTTGGCTAAGAAGTGCAGCTTGACCCATATCAGCTGGTGAGGTAAAATAAAAGGTGACTAGCTCCATGTGAGCACGTAAGCGCAGCTAGACCCTCGTAGGTCTGCTGATAAGTAATTAGAGTTGCAGCTAGTCCTCATAGGTTAGTGTGCAGTTGGTCCCTTTGAGGTTAGCTTATTTGGCATGAATGGATTGTCGGGTTGTAGAGCACATTTGGGGTGACTACTATGAGAGATGGTCAGATCCAGAGGTGAGCAAATGCGATCCATTTAGGTTGAGTTGTACTTGTTGAGTAATTCTGGCAGATAAGGAAGTCTTCTAAGGAGGAGAGGAGCTTGAATGAATGACAAAAATCCAGTAGGAATATGATCTTGGAGTCGATGCCCAATAAAGTAGGAAGTCAGGAATGAGATAGGAATATACGAGCCTCCAGACCTAAGTGGGGCATGGAAGGCTGAGAGATGTATGAACCTCAAGGCCAGATGTGGCAGCAGGCAGGCATGGTGTACGAATAGTCAAACCTCTAGGCCCTGAAGGCAAAGCAAGTACGAGGCATAGTAGGTACAAAATTGAAGTATAAAAACTTTCAGGCCCAGATAGGTCATGAAAGGCTGGCAGAAGATATGAACCTCCATGCCCGATGCTGGGCGAGGCAGGCATAGTCTATGACTAGTCGAATCTCCAGATCTTCAAAGCGAAGCAGATACAAGGTAGAAATATACAAACCTCCAGGCCAGATGTGGCACAGGCAGGTATATAGTACGAATAGCGATATGAACCTCCATGCCTGATGCTGGGTGAGGCAGGCATAGTGACTAGGGAGAGGCAGGTGGAGGAAGAGAGCAACCTTGAAGCATATGAATGAGCACTGACAAGCTGATTTGAAGTGATTTAGGGTGAGGCTAATGCAATGCAAATAAATACAGTTGGCTGAATTAGCGATGGCCAGGGAGGAGCCAGAAGCAGGAATGCGATGAATAGGGCAAGGAACGATAACGAGTTGTAAGTAAAGACCTGCACGTAGGTTGGTAGTAATAGAGGCAGTAGCAGTCATTGGATTTGCAGGAATGCAAATGACATAGCAATAAGCAGTACTGAATAAAGCATAAGGAACGTAGTGATGATGATGAGGCATGTAAATAGTAGAGGAGAATTCTGACCCACCAAAGATGTTCCTTTGTAGACCAATAGTGGAAGCATGAGTGTATAGATATAGCCCAACAGTAAGTGCAGACTTATTCCTACTAGAGGTTGCATAGACTATTCCATGGCAGTCTTAGGTATGCAGAAGTAGTGGAAGCAATAAGGATTCCACAGGCAGCAACAGCACTGGTTCCAGGCAGGCACATTGGAAGCAAATAGTAAAAGTGAGAATAAGGGCAGCAACCAGAAAATGTAGTAGTTGAGGGGGCTAGTGAGCAGAATGAATTTGAACAGTTAGTAATTCGGAACTCAAGGCAGAGAAGAATGCAATGACTAGCAGTTAATTTCCTCTAGAAGCTAGGGATTTCCTGAAACAGCGAACTGGTTCCAGCAGTCCTTGCCCAGCATGCTCACGGCTCCCAATGAGGAGCAAGTTCAATTAGAAACTGTGGCATGTAGTAATGGCCGGAAATACATTATGAGGCTGTGGCTGCTAAGAGATAGCCCTGTAGTAGCGGTGCAGCAGGGGGAAAGGAAAAGCCCAACAGATGGTGGCGACAGAAGCCACGAAGCAAATCCCAGTGGAGGCACAGTTGGGCTTCGGCAGATTAGCTCTTCAAGAGAGTGGGAGACCCCAGCCATCTGAAGGACAGGTAATGAAGCATATCGGGTCGACTGAAATGCACATCGTAGATACCGGAGGCTCGTAAAATGATGAGGGACTCATGAGGCAGACAGACTATGGAGCTTGATGAGAAGTACATGGGAGCGGCAGAATCCAGGGCAGCAACATCAGCAAGGCACAAGCAGCTGCCCCTGGCTATGCTCCAGTGTAGTAATGGCATCTGGAAGAGCTTGCTAGAGGAAGTGGACCAGGGGAAGACACAGAGGACTTCCACTACCAGGAAACAAAGCTAGTAAGGTACAGGAGCAGTGGCAGACCAACTAAGGCACGGCTGTCAGGGAGAGCCCAAAAGAAGAAAAGAAACTAAAATGAGCGAAGAACAGCCCAGGAGGCATGAAAGCCGGGAGGGGGGGGAGGCAAGCAAACACAGGGGAGGACAGCAAGGTAGACAGGTAATGGGAGGCAGAGGGCAGACCAGCCCCAACATTATGGTCCATATGAGAACCCACCACAGAGAGGCTACTATAGGTGCAGTGGAGGAAAGGGTCACTAGGGGGTGCAGATGCAACTCCAATCCCTAAGCATCAGCAAAAAAAAAAAAAACCTTGACAATTTTATGCAAGTCACCAGTCCATCAGCACTGAGGGAAAGCGGCTCACTTCTTCTAGGAATAGTCAAAGATTACAACAGACAAATCGATCCTGGAAGCAGTGGGATGAGGTTTGTCCCTGCAGTTTGGAAAATTCCCCAAACTGCAGTGCCTAAACAGTTTTCATGCTCACACACCAACAGAAAAAAAATCCTGTTGGAACTGGAAGTAAAGAAATTACTGAACCACAAGCAATGGAGACAACACTTGCTACTCAGTGGGGCAAGGGTCTCATCTTAAGATATTTCCTATCCAAGGAAAAAAATGGAGTGGCAACTCATTTTAGACCTGTGATATCTGAACACACACATAAAGAAATAAAGATTCAAAATTGTCACACTGGGCTCAGTTATACCATCTTTTGCAAGTGGGGGACTGGCTGGAGCCATTGGATCTGAAAGATGCCTACTTTCACATACCTGTCAGACCCGTCACAGAAAACACCTCGGCTTGAGTGGCACAGAGTAGGAGTGGGATATTTAACACAGAATGTTATCTGTTCCCATCTTGAAGGAATGGGTTGGGGCTTATTATTTGCTGGTGCTAATATAGTTGATGCATGGAAAAGTTACAAAGATGTAATTTATTCCCTTGAAGACCTATCCGTTCCATATGAAAAGAAATATAATTATTTATTTATTTAGTTATTGCAGTTTGGATAATAATGGTAGAGTTCCACCTTGGCTTACTAATCAGTTCAAAACACAAATTAAAATTAAACTCAAAGCCTTTAAATGGTTTTAAAAAAACAAAACAAAAATCAATAAGTTGGTACTAATTAATGAGATTAAAAAGCTCAAAACTCTAATTAGAAAAGCTAAGCATAACATCAAATTTAAACTGCTCATTGTAAAGATAAGCTATTCTATTCCTATGTTAATTCTAATTGAAGATCTTACAGTAATACTATAGGACCTATCGAAATTGACAGGATAGTAATATAATGACATTGCTATCGCTAATAGTTTCAGTAATTATTTTTGTTTTAATTTCACACTGAAATCCCCTCATTCCCCTACTGTAATAGAGAATAGTCCCAATATACATTTGTAACCTAATGATACTTATTCTGAATTATTAAAATTAAATATTAAGTCTAGTGCGGGACCTGATAAAATGAGTCCTTTTTTCTACCCCCCCCCCCAAAAAAAAGAGCCAGCCTTCTAGCTTACTCACTATCCATGATATTCACTAGATCTGTTTTAGAAGGATCAGTACCTAATGATTGGGGATAAAGCCATAATAATTCCAATCTTTAAGAAAGGGGATAAGGGGAACATAGAAAATTACAGACCTATAAAATGAGTCCTTTTTTCACATCTCACAGTAGTAAACTGATTGAAAAACTCATAAAAAAATAATTGAAATCTATGTTACTGATGATTGAGTAGCTGATCCAACACAACATGGATTTACTGATGGAAGATCATGCAACACAGATCTTGTCACCTTCTATAATCATATCAGCAAAAGTCTAGATCATAGCATCCCATTTGATGTTATTTTACTGAACTTCGCAAAAGCATTTGATAAGGTCCCACATACTATTTTAATTCATAAATTACAAATAATAGGTATTAACCCCATGATAGCAAAGTGGATTAATTCCTGGCTGGAAGAGAGAACTCAGTACTGTATGTCAGACTAAAATATGCACTATCAAATTAATTCATGTGACTAGTAGTGTGCCAAGGGGATCTGTACTGGCTCCTGCTCTCGCTAACCTATTCATTAGTGATGTGAATGTTCATCTTCAAAATCAAATCATTAAGTTTTGGATGGCACTAGTCTTGGGGGTCAAGTAAACTCACTAGCCAGTCATCTATCCCTGATCAGAGATTTAGGGAAAACAGAGGTTTGGTCAAACATGAATGGAATGGCTTTTAATACAAACAAACGCGCTGTTCTTCATTTTCATCATAACAATCCAAAATATTCTTACATATTGACTCAAGCTTTCATTCATGCATCTTTAGCAGAACAGGATTTGGGAATTCTTGTTGATAACAAACTATCTTACAGGGATCACTGTACTTTAATTTAAAAGAAGCTTCAATTATGCTTAATAGAATTAAGAGATCATTCACAATCTGAACTTAACATTGTATGGTATCATTGTATTGAACATATGTTTGCCCGCTCCTTCATTATGGTTACCAGGTTTGGTCTCCGCATTATATTAAGGATATCCAACAAACTGAAAGAGTACAGCATAAAGCCACCAAACAGATTCCAAGACAGAAAAATAAGCCTTATTCTAAAACATTTGTTGCCAATGGTCTTTTTTCCCTTAAGAGCAGGAGACAAAGGGGTGATTTATTACTCCTTCATAAAATCGTACATGATCACAATTTATTTGCAGAACAGCAGCTGCAATTTAGCACTACTAGAAATAATACAAGATAACACAATAGAAAATGTAAGGTTCCTGTCGTCAGGACTAATAACCGTGACTGATTCTTTACAATTAGAGTTCCAAAGATTGGGAATAGATTACCAGAACATATTGTTCATTTGGACAATTTTGATAACTTAAAAAATGCCACTGATAACTATTTTTATGCCAGGCAGTTGTTGGTTTAAGATTCCCACAGTTGTGGAGAGCAATCTCGATGGGCCTAGTGCCTTCTTTTGCTCCTTTTCCCCTAGTAACCTGGTAACCTAGAAGAATCTGCAGGATATCTGCAGGAGCCCCACAGGTCTGCAGGGTTCTCTGTAGGTGCGAGACCTAAACAAGCTGTCACATGGGGAAGCATGTGAGGATATTAAATTGGAGATCAATTTGTGATTGTGCCGAAGTGAGATACATTTAAAAGGAAGGATGACAGGTGGACTAAAAAGATGTCCTAATAAGCTTGAAACTTTTTTTTTCTGGTACACAGGCAAGACTCCTTTGGGGGTTCTAAATTTATTTTATTTGGTACAGTATATCTCTCTAGAAATATAGAAACATGGACTTTGATGGCAGATAAAGACTGCTTGGCCTACCCAGTCTGCCCATTTCTCCTAACTACTGGATAAGCTGCAGATTCTAGTTTACCAACAGCCTACTTCTTTCTACACCTCACTATAATTACCTTATAGCTGTCCCATGCATTCTTGAATTCCCCCACTGTTTTTGACCCCATCACTTCCTCAGGAAGGTAGTTCCATGCATCCACCATGCTCTGCAAAAAAATATTTCCTCACATTCTCCCTGAGCTGTCCCCGCTCTATCTTAAAATTGTGCCCCCATGTTCTTGCACACTTCTTTTTCTGAAATATGCTACCTTCTTGGACTTTGTTCATTCCCTTGAGAAGCTTGAATGTTTCTATCATGTCCCCCCCTCTTTTCCTCAAGGGTATGCATGTTAAGCTGTCTTAGGATCTTTTCATATGGCTTCTGATGCAGACCCTGCACCATTTTAATTGCCCTCCTCTGGACTGCCTCCATCCTGTTTACATCTGTATGGAGATGGGGTCTTCAAAACTGCACACAGTACTCCAGATGGGGTCTCACCAATTGTCTGTACAGAGGGGTAATGGCTTCCTGTTTTCTACTAGTGATGCCTATCCCTATGCATCCCAGTATTCCCCCAGCTTTCCTTACTGCCTTTACACATTGCTTTCCTACCTTAAGATCATCTGATATGACTACCCCTAGGTTCCTTTCCATTTTTGTTGTTGTTAGTAACCCCCCCCCCCATTGTGTACTCTTCACCTAGGTTTTTGTTTCCCAGGTGCATTATTTGCACTTCTTTGCATTGAATCTAAGTTGCTATATTTTTGACCATTCCTCCAACCTTGCCAAGCTCCTTCTCACCATTTCCACTCCTCCCCATATATTAACTGTGTTGCAGATCTTTGTGTCATCTGCAAAGAGGCATGCTTTTCCGTCCATACCCTGTGCAATGTCTTCTATAAAGACATTAAAGAGGACTGGTCCCAGTACTGAACCCTGTGGTACTCCACTAGTAACCCCCCTTTATTTGGAATGAGTTCCATTTACTATTACCCTCTGCATCCTGTTGTGCAGCCAGTTTGTTACCCAGGCTACCACCCTCGGACCCACTCCCAGGCTGGCTAACTAGTTTATTAATCTTTTGTGTGGGACTATGTCAAATGCCTTGGCTAAAGTCTAGGTAGGCCATATCCTCAGCCCCTTATATTTGTCTCACATGACCTTCCTGCTGTGAATCCATGCTGCCTTGGGTCCTGTGCCCTGCTGGCCTCTAGGTACTCAACAATTATTTCTTTCAAAAGTGATTCCATCATTTTCACTACCACTGAGGTCATACTAACAGGTCTGTAGTTTCTTGCCTCTGCCTTGCTCCCACTTTTGTGAAGGGGAATCATATACACCATCCTCCAGTCCCCAGACACCCCACCCATCCTTACATGATTTTTAAAAAAAAGGTAGTCAGTGGTATCACTAGGTCTCCCCTTAGTTATTTTAGAATTCTGGGGTGAATCCCATCAGGCCTCATTGCTTTGTACACCTTGAGTTCTAGGAGTTCTTTCAGGATCTTTTCTTCTGTGAGTGGACTGGTGTTAACCTCCCTGCCCAGAGTGCTTCTATTATTTGGTTTAGGTAACTCCTCTTCTTCTTCTTCTTTTGTGAATACTGAGCAAAAGTATTCATTCAGTATCTCTGCCTTTTCACTGTCTCCTCTGCCCACCCCATCCCCTCTATTAAGCTTCACTGTCCCTTCCTTGACCTTTCTTTGCTCCCTAATATACCTATAAAAGGTTTTATCCCCCATCTTAACTGAGTTGGCCATCTTTTCTTTGGTTTGGGCCTTTGCTATTCTGACTGCCTTCCCCACTTCCTTCTGCTTTAACTGATACAATTCCCCATCCTGCTCCTTCTGTGATTCCTTATACCTTCTGAATGCTGTCTTTTTCTCCCTAACCTTCCCCGCAGCCTCTTTTGAGAACCATGGTGTTTTTTCACTCTGTTTTGTTTTCTTTATTTGTTTCACACAAAGGCTTGTTGTTTCTATGATGGCAGTTTTGATTTTTCTCCATTAGAAACATAGAAACATAGACTTTGACAGCAGATAAGGACCACTTGGCCCATCTAGTCTGCCCATTTCCCTACCTACCTACAGGATAGGCCACAGATCCTAGTTAAGCAACAGCCTATTTCTTCCTACGCCCCACAAGAATTGCCTTATGTCTGTCCCATGCATTCTTGAATTCTCCCACAGTTTTAGACCGTACAACCTCCTCAGAAAGGCTGTTCCATGCATCCACTACCCTCTCTTTGAAATAATACTTCCTCACATTGCCCCTGAACTGCCTCCCTCTATCTTTAAATTGTGACCCCTTGTTCTTGCACGTCTCTTTTTCTGAAAGATGCTACCCTCTTGACCTTTGTTGATTCCACTGAGGTACTTAAAAGTTTCTATCATGTCCACCCTCTCCCTTCTTCCCTCAAGGGTATACATATTAAGCTCCTTTAGTCTCTCCTCATATGGCTTCTCTTGCAGACCCTGCACTATTTTAGTTGCCCTCCTCTGGACTGCCTCTATCCTGTCTATGTCCTTGCAGAGATGGGGTCTCCAGAACTGGATGCAGTACTGCAGATTGGGTCTCACCAACTTTCTGTACAGAGGGATAACAACTTCCAGTTTTCTGCTGCTGATACCTCTTCCTTATTCATCCCAGTATACCCCCAGCCCTCCCTACTGCCTTCTCACATTGCTTGCTAACATTAAGGTCATCTGATATGATTACCCCCAGGTCCCTTTCCTTTTTTGTTGCTGTTACTACCCTTCCCCCCCCATTGTGTATTCTTCCCCTCGGTTCTTGTTTCCCAGGTGCATTATTTTGGACTTCTTTGCATTGAATCCTAGCTGCCATACTTCTGACCATTCCTCCAACCTTGCCAAGTCCTTTCTCATCCTTTCCATGCCTCCTTGTGTATCAGCCCTGTTGCAGATCTTTGTGTCATCTGCAAAGAGGCATACTTTCCTTCCAGTCCCTCTGCAGTATCACTTATGAAGACATTAAAAAGGACTGGACCCAATACAGAACCCTACGGGTACCCCACTAGTAACCCTCTTTCTTCAGAGTGGACTCCATTTACAATTACCTTCTGTGTCCTGTTGTCCAGCCAATGTTTTACTCAGGTTATAACACCCTGGGACCCACTCCCAGGCTGGTTAATTTGACTATTAATCTTTTGTGTGGGACTGTGTCAAATGCCTTGCTAAAGTCTAGGTAGGCCACGTCCACAGCCCCTCCCTGGTCTACTACTTTGGTCACCCAGTCAAAGAAATCTATTAGATTCATCTGACATGACCTTCCTGCTGTGAACCCATGTTGCCCTGGGTCCTGTGCCCCACTGGCCTCTAGGTACTCAACTATTCTTTCCTGCAAAAGTGACTCCATCACTTTCCCTACCACAGAGGTCAAACTGACAGATCTGTAGTTTCCTGCCTCTGTCTTGGTCCCACTTTTGTGAAGGGTAATCACATCTGCCTTCCTCCAGTCCCGGGTACCCACCATCCTCCTACAATTTGTTGTGAAGAGTAGCTAGTGAGCCTAGTCCCCCCTTAATTCTTTTAGAATTCTGGGTGAATTCCATCAGGCTCCATTGCTTTGTCCACCTTCAGTTTTAGGAGTTCTTGTAGAACCCTTTCTTCTGTGAAAGGACTGGGATTGATCCCCTATCAAGAGTGCTTCTGTTAATTGGATTAGGCACTTCCCTCCTCTTTTGTGAATATTGAGCAGAAGTATTCATTCAGTATCCCTGCTTTTTCACTGTCCCTCTGCCCACCCACCGCTCATTTTTATTCAGCCTCACTATCCCTCCCTTTGTCTTTCTACGCTCGCTGATGTACCTATAAAATGTTTTATCTCGCTTCTTAACCGAGTTGGCTATCTTTTCCTCAGTTTGGGCCTTTGCTATTCTGACTTCCCTCCCTGCTTCCTTCTGCCTTAACTGGTACAGCTCTCTGTCCTTCTCCTTCTGTGTTTCCTTATACTTCCGGAATATTATCTTTTTCTTCCTGACTTTCACAGCCACCTCTTTTGAGAACCATAGTGGCTTTTTCTTTCATTTTGATTTGTTTATTTGCTTCACACAAAGACTTGTTGCCTCTGTGTTGGCAGTTTTGATGATTCCACATTGTTGCTCCACACCTCCTTCTAGCCTGTTTGTTAATGCTTTTCTGAGGCACTCTCTCATCTTGCCAAAATCAGCCCTCCTGAAGTCCAGTACCCTCACTTTTGTATGGCTTGACTCTGCAGCTGAGTTTAATGTGAACCACACTGTTTGATGGTCACTTGTTCCCAGATGGCAACCCACTTAGATCTGAGATCCTCTCACTGCCCCCGTTTGAGAGTACAAGGTCTAAGATTGCTCCCTCATGAGTGGGTTCTGAAACTAGCTGTCTGAGGCCTGCCAACCCTCCTTTCTGGCCATTTGCTAGAGCATCCCTTGTGTATTCACCCATTTTGCCAAAGTCAGCCCTTCTAAAGTCCAATATCCTCATTTGTGTATGACGTCTCCATAGTTGTGATTATCATGAACCACACTGTGTGGTGGTTGCTTGTTCCCAGATGGCTACCCACTTCTAGATATGTGTTCCTCTCTCCATTTGAGAGTACCAGGTCTAAGATTGCTCCCTGCTGAGTGTGTTCCATCACTAGCTGTCTAAGGCATGCCATCTATAGGGCATCGAGAATGACGCTGCTCTTGGATGTAGCTGCAGTAAATGTGTTTCAGTTAACATCTGGGATATTTTAGTCTCCAGTAAACAATATCATCCCTATTTCAGCCAGTCTGAGAATGCCTTTTATCATTTCCTTGTTCATTTCTTCCTCCTCCTGAGACAGGAGTCTGTATACAACCCCTGTGTGGATTGTGGTGCTGGTCCCTGTCTCCAAGGTGACCCACAGTGCCTCCTGCCCTTCCTATTTACCCTTTAGTTCTTTAGCTTTGATCTTTTCCCTTATGTAGAGAACTACTTCTTCTCCTTTTTTACCCTCCCAGTCTCTTCTGTAGATTGTGTACTCTGGTATATTGACATCCCAGTCATGGTTCTCCATATATCACGTTTTTGTGACTGCTACGATATCCAGGGATCCCTCTTCCATCAGGGCCATGAGCTGGAAAAGCTTGTTACCCAGACTATGGGTATTGGTATGCATTGCCGTCCATTTAATGTTGGCATTTCCCTTTTTTGCCCCATCCCTGCCCTTACTGCCTTTGCCTTTTTTTTATTTACCCCTGTCCTGCCGTCTGTTGAACTCTTTACCTTGGTGTTTACCTTACTAACTACCTTGTTTTTTAAGGGGAAGGCTTGGAATTTCCTACTTTCTATCAGCACCTTTCCCCCAGTTAGTTTAAAAGCTTGCCAGTGAAGCATTTAAACCTATCACCTATGAGCTTGGTTCCCTCCCTGGACAAATGCAGGGCATCGTGCCAGTATAAACCCACGTCTCTCCAGGTGGACCCCCAGTCCCCAATGAAGCCAAATCGCTGTGCTCTGCATCAGTTTTTTAAGTATTCATTGAACTGCATGGTGTCGAGTACCCTAGCCTCACCCATACCATACACAGACAGCACCTCCTAGAAGGTTACCATGCATACTACCTGTCTGATGTCTCTCCCCAACTCCCCAAACTCTTCCTGCACTGCACTGATCCCATATCCAACTAGGTCATTTGTCCTAAGGTGGACAATGATGTTTATTTCCCTCACCTGTGATGCTGCTCCTGCAATCCTGAGGATTCACTTCCTGTCCTTCCAAACCATGGCACCAGGCAAGCACCTTACCTCCCTCTCCCCTCCCTTCCCTTCCCCAGTTCTACCTTCAAACAATTGAGTTAGCCACCAGGAGCTGTTTCCTTCCCCTGTGGTGTCCCTTGCCACCCTTCTGTGGTTCTCCCTTGTGGAGGTTCCTGAGGGTGCCATCATAGAGGAACCTTGCTCTGCCAGAATTGCGTATGAGTTGTGGAGAGGTACAACTAGAGGGTTGTGCTTCTGTTCCACAACCCTCATCCTACCAGAGCCCACTGTGGTACAACTGCTCCTCATTCTTGGCAACTTCTGTGGCAGTGGTGGTGGCACTGGTGCTCTTTGGGTAGGGGAGGCTTCCCAACTCCTTGTCAATTCAGCCTGGAAATGGGCAACCTCCTCCCTCAGAGCTGATAGTTGCCTGCATATGGGACAGCAATGCAGTTTCCAGAATGTCTCCCAGAAAACTGCCATTCCACAGCCAGTGCATTGCACCACTCCCAACATGTACCTCTCCCTTCCTGCTAATAATATATATTATTTTTTAATTTATTTATTGATTTGTGTGCTTACCCTTTATGCACTGTGTTTGGTTATAAAATATATGACAGAGTTGAGCACCCGGCCCTCTTGAGGAAGTGATGGCAGAACCTTGGGTATAAAAGAAATGATATGCCTGGGGTGGGGTAAGGGGAATGGAGGGTAGGTGACCCCCAGCCACCAGTGACCTTCAGAAACAATCAACTATACCACTGTCCCACCACCCTGGTGAGTGCTGCCCTTCCTTTCCATAATTCAACCAGCACCATAATTTAACAGACCACTCCACCTACACAACCCACTCTACTGAACCCAGGAATACAAATTAAATCAATCCTTAGCTAGCAGTACAATTCTAAAAGTTGCAAACATATCCTTACAAATACTAGGTCTCTACTCCAGTGATCAATCACAGTAAAAAGCAAAGTCAGTAGTATCTCACTCCCTCTGGTTATAAAATGAACACTTCTCAAATGGAACCCTGCAAGTCTCTTCTAAATTCCAATAAACAAAAATGAAAGTGTTGGTAAAAAAGTGTTGCAATCCTTCCTCAGTGGTTCCAAGCAAAATTATGTCTTTTCCAGGCTTCCAGTTCCATACAATGAGTATGTCTGTTCTCTGCACTATAACAAAGTTTAGCAGCCTCTGCCCAAAAAAGTTAAGGTCTGTCTGACTGAATTCTAATTGTGTGGCTTGTTAGAGCAGCTCAGTACTGGAAACTCCACCCAGAAACACTTGACTGACTAGTATCACACCTGTGATGCAGGCAGGCCTTTCTGTAAAGACAGTCTGCTTTGTCTGAGTTTAATGCACAATTACTCCACTGAAACCAGGAATAAAAATTAAATCAATCCTCAACCAGCAGTACAATTCTAAAAGTTGCAAAAACATCCTTACAAATATTAGATCTCCATGCCAGTGATCAATCACAGTAAAAAGGAAATTCAGTATTATTTTACTCCCTTTGGTTATAAAATTAACACTCCTCAAATGGAATCCTTCAAGCCTTTTCTAAATTCCAATAAACAAAAATGAAAGTGTTGGTAAAAAAAGTGTTGCAATCCTTCCTCACAGGTCCCAAGCAATATTATATCTTTCCGGGCTCCCAGTTCCAAAAAATGAGTATGATTGTGTTCTCTGCAGTATAACAAAGTTTAGCAGCCTCCACCAAAAAACATTCAAGGCCTGTCTCTATCATGCCACACTAGAAGTGTTCTGGTTTTTCCTTTTAGCCTGTGTGTGGAATCATTACCCGACTCCCAAATAGAGGACAAGGAGACAGAGAGAGTGGTAATCCAAAGGAACCTGAAGGAGCCGGGGATGTAATCGCAGAAAACTGGCAGTGGGTTTGACAGGCTGGAAAAATGGAACTTTAAGAAATGTTCAGGCTTCTATTTCTTAATACCTCTGATATGCTGCTATAATCTCCTATGGAAACTTAGTGCATATTCATTAACACTTGTACTGTGTGTGCTGCACTTGGAATATTTATTTTTTATTTTCAGCTAAGTAGAGCCACCCCCCACCTGCTTTCATTTGGCTGAAGTATTCAAGTGATGAGGTTTCTCCAGAAGTAAAAGAAGTCTCCTATCCAGAATTTGAAGCAGCTGGAATTGTCATAGGAAAAAAAGACTTAAAATTCTAGATTTAGGAAGATAGAGGGAATGCTGTGCTTAGGGCACTATATAGGTGCTTAAATGAGCTTAAAGGCATTTAAAATATTTCTGGGTCCATATTTGCTTTGAACTGTGGAAAATGGACTCTGAGTTTGTAATCCTCGGGTGCCCTTTGTTCTGTTCCGGTTTATGATTTACAGATCTCATTCATACTTGTTTTGCTTTTAGTATACTTGGTTTGGGTTTGTGCTGGTTTGTGTGCTGATTTTTCATGTTCTGTTGGTAGTTAGCATTGGAATCTTTGTTTCTGGATGGCAGGTCTGCTAGTTTACTGAATTGCTAGGCAGCTAATTTAGTACACGGGCTGCTTGCAAGATTGCTTAGTATAAGTTTGCTACTTTTGATTGCTGGTACCATGGTGTTGTTTTTTTTCTTTGATATTAGCTCCTGTGATTTGGTCAGTTTCTCTGTTAAATTTATTAGATTGACCACCATCTAGGGCAAATTAGCCATAAGCTATTGTGCCAGTATTTAAAATATCTAGGTCTGCTGAATCATGTTATTTGTAATTTAACTGAGAATTTATGAAACTCGGCAGGGCACAATTGAACTGCCCTTCCTCACTAGATGTTAAGTAATGATATTTTAAGTGTCAGTAGTCTGCACATTATTAAGTGCTGATTATTTCATTTTCAATCAAGTGCTATTGCACAAGGTGTATGAAGTCTTCATGTTTTTTTTATTGGTATCCTAATTCTATTAAAACTGGCTCAGAAGGCTCAGTGGTGTGGAGGGCTGAAGAATCCTTGCCCTACCTCCTGCCATGCTGGTGACCCATATTCATGGTGCCAGTGGGCCACCAGGGGTCAGCTGGGGAGGGAGAGGACTGAGCATCTGCAGGACTCCTCTCCTCTCCTGGGGAGGGAGGGAGGGCTGGTGATTGCACTGAATGACTGCCCCTAGTTGGAGGCCCAACAGTAGTGTGGAACTGTGGGTGCCATGAAAGGGAGGGTGCTGTTTGACTTCTGTGGATGTACACATGCCTCCATGTACACGTGTTCTGCATGTGTACCCCAGCAGTGGGGAAGGGGAGAAAAATTGAGGACCCCCCCCAAGCTGCGGCTGTTTACTGACCCTATGCAGGCTTCACACTTGGTGACCAAGCAGGCTCTGGAAGTAAGTCCTTGTGATACCAGGGTGACAGGGCTGGGGGTGTCAGTCACATGGGGGTAGCTGGGGGCAGCTAAGAGCTAAAATTGCATATAAATAAAAATTAAATTGTGACTAATAAGGTGAGCAGCTACACTGAAATCTTCCCTTTCATTTCTGAGCAAGCCATTTGGAACAGAGTAGTGTTGGTTGTTAAACCACTCAGCAATTAAAATTTTAAGCAGGCTGTGGTTGCACCTGGACCTTGTAATTTGTTTAAATTAAGGTAACAGAATTTATATTTTTTTCCCTGAGTTTTTTTGTTTTTAAATGGCTGTAGAGAGTTTGAAGATTTTTTTTTTAGTTTCACTAGTTTGGATGTTTAATTATTTATTTTTAGATCTTCCTGTTGCAGCTGAAATGTTATAATCTCTGATCTGGTAATTGTTAAGACCTTTCGAGAGTTTGGAACTGTGGATATTAGAGTCATAGCTTATGAGATTCTGTTTCCAGAAGGGATTATTTTTGAATATTTCAGAAAATGAAAAGTAAGTAAATAAATGCAACATAAGCAAACTCGTTTGGAAAGTCAAAGCTATAGATGTTTCATATTGTTTATATTGTCTTATATATGATCCATATTTAATATAAGTGTATAAGTATAGGACTTGAAAGTGTTATAAAATTATAAAGTGAAGAATACTGGAGTAGCTGATTTATTGTGATCTAGAGATCTAACTAGGTAGTATCTGAGGGGAATATTTGTGAAACTATACTGTTGGCACTCGTATATGTCGATGATTGTGAGGATACAGTACTATATTTAATGAGCTTAATAGCTTATATAAACCCTTTTTGTTTAGTATCACTTCCTGTAAATGAAGAGCTGAGCCTCATTATCTTGTATTGGAACCCAAACAGCTACTCCAAATCTAACATGGGTGATCTATCAAGGAAAAGTTGTTTCACCTAAAGAACGTATACCTATACAGAACTGCATATATCTGGATTCAGGAATCGTTGAACCATATTGGACTTTGTAATATGTTTCTGTTTTCTGCAAGTAATTACTGTGGCTATCATACAAAAGTTTACCAGTACTGAGGTATACCTCAAGGTACCACTGAAGCACTCAAGTTCAATTTGTATTGACTATAATGTGATCCTGCCTCAGTACCATTGAGGCATACCTCAGTACTGGTAAACCTTTGTACAATTATCACTGTATATTGCATGATAACGTTAGGGAATTTTAGTAGTGTATAACTGGATAAATGTTATTGTTACATATTATTATAAATCTAAAGACATCTTTGTGTTCACCATTTATTTTTTGGTTTTGGTTAAACATGGTTACCACAAGGCTGCAAAGAGAAGTAATAAACTTGAAACTCATATAAAAAGTTTTTGTCAAACAGTAGACCAGTTGATTTTTATAGAGATGGATCCAGCCAAAATTTATCATGAAATAGTTGAACAGTGTGGGAACATCTTATTACATTATAAAATGTTTAATAAACAAGATAAACTTAAATACCACAATTAGTTTTATAAAACCTGTCGTTCTCAAAAAACAGTTATCTAAGCAGGTAAGATACATTAAAGAACACCCAACCAGAAATAAATTTCAGGAACCTGAATAAATGTAGGAAAACATACTGGGTGGGATATTCAGAAATGCACCAAAGGCATGCGTAACCCCAGCACAGCACAAGTCAACTGCGCAATGGTGCAGTGACTGCATAATTCAATGGTCATGCACCTCAACGTGTGCCAGCACAATGCGGCTGAATATCACAGGCACTGCACCATGGCGCAGTGAAAGGTCTGCCAGGGAGCAACCAGATATGCACCATAGTACAACCAGGGATGTGCAAGGGGCAGAGGAAGATGTGCCAAGGCACAGCAGAGAGACAGGCAAGGGGGAAGGGGGAAACAGTGCAGGACGGTGGATGCACCAGGCCAGGAACACTGACAGGGACACAGCGAGCACACAGGCCACCACTGCACAGGGAGTGCAAACTTGCCGCTGGTGGCCCCTCACCCCGCATGGTTAGAGATGCAGCAAATTTAAAATTCTCTGGTGGCGTGCATACGAAGTGGGCACTTTGTGTTGCCACTCCGCTATGCAGAGTGGGCAATGTAAAGTGCTCACTTCACCTTGTCATTACCACTTCACATTGGCATAATGAGAATGCGAGGTAAGGCAAAGTCATTGTTTTTAATGGACTTTGCATTTCCCATTGTGATTCTAAGTGACCACTTGGTATTTCAGACTTGGCAGCCCCCCCACAGATCACATGGCTTACAGTATTGTAAGTCACATGCTCTCTAGCCAGGAAGGAAGAAAGTGAGTCACTCAGACAGTTTCACTTTCTCCTGTGCAGACTGAGAGTGAGAAGTGTGTGTGTACTAGAGAGAGGAGTGTTTTTTTGATTGCAGAGAGAGTTAAAATTTAATACTTAAACCAACAGCTTTTTTAAAAGCTACTTTTTTTTTGTCTTTTCTGTACCGTTTTTTACTTAATTTGTTCTTTCTGTAAATTTTATTTTTCTTACCTACTTAGTTGTTTGTGTGTGTGTGTAGTGAGATGGAGCAGGGTGAAGGAATGTCTGGGGCGGGGGCAGATCTGGGACAGCGTGGTAGTACACGTTGTTGTACTGTGTGCATGCGTGGGGGGCATGGGCACCTATTTGTGTTGAACCGCTCTAAACTTCTGAGTGTCCAACCCCCGGAAGCAGGACCAGCACCACCTCCTGACTCTGAGGCAGTTCAACCACCACCACCACCACCACCAAGTCCAGCACAAGGTCCTTTGGAGCAGGATGTGCCTGTTCCCCCAGGCCCAGGTGTGGATTCCACCTTCAGAACTGTTGAGCAGTGTGAGCAGCCTACTGCCAGTTCATCTGGCCCACCCCTGCCTGTGACTGGTTCTCCCTGCACCTCCGTTGTTTGGCAGTTTTTTGACTGTGTCAAGGGGACAGCAGTGTGGTTAAATGTCACCTATGTGTGGTGGAGGTGCACCATGGCCCCCGGCGGAGTCACCTGGGGACTGAGGGCCAGCGCACCCACATGCTTAATCATCACCAGTTGGAGTGGCAGGCTGCCACAGAACGGACCATGTCTGCACCTGCTTGCCATTCCATGGCAGAGGGTGCCACTGTGCATAGCAGGTGTGGCATCCCTAAGAAATGAAGGGCCACAGCAGCACATGTTGCTCCACCAGAACCCCCCCCACCTCCACCTCCACCAGCAGGTCAGCCTGTCGAAGAAGTGGACACCAGAGAAGTGAGTGTAACACTGTCTGACTTGGCAGTTCTCTGGAGTGCTGTTGAGGATAACAACAAGAGGGTGAGTGCTGTGGAGCAGCGGCTGGATGACATAGAGGGACATCAGCTTCAAATTATGTTCATGCTGGAACTGCTGCTGGATCACCATAGGATCCCACATTAGTTTTGTTTCCTCACGCCATGTCCCCCCCACCTTCCTTGCTGTGCCATAAAATGTATTCCTCCACCATCCTTGACCCTTGTATGTAATTATGCCCTTTTTTGTTGTCTTCAGTATGCATTACACTTTGTATTTTGGGGCCCCTTCCTTCTGTTAAGTGTCTGTGTGTTTTGTGTATGTGCGCTGTTTTGGTGCCTTATTTTTCTGCATCTGCAAAAGACATCTGTCTTGTGTCCAGAAAATTGACAAGTGGTAACACAGTGAAATGAGTGTTTCAGCACATGCAGAGTCCCCCAGAATTTATGGCGCACTCAGTCATGCAAACAACAGTGGCACAGAGTCCCAGATTTTTTCTGCAGGCCCAGAATGCATCCTCCTTGTGTGCAGAGACGTGAAAAGTGATTATCTCAACTGGATTGAAAGGTGCCCTTTGGATGTACAGTAATAGTAGCCTTGGTGAGTATGTGTGTGTGTGTATATGTATGTATATATATATATATATATATATATATAAATATGGATATAGATATAGATATACTGTAGATATAGATATATGGTTGTGTATTTTGTAGGTAATGGTGAGGGGGGTTAAACTTGACATGGACATGTATTCATGCTATTGTTCTGCATCACACTCAGGTGACTCCGTCTCCGAACTGTTGCTGTGCACCATCCAGCGCTCAATAAGAATTTTTTGCACTTAAATGGAACTGGATAATTCTCAAGCACATGAAGGTAAGTATTTCTTTTTTTGGGGGGGAGGGGGATCATATTTTCAGGTTTGTCTGTAATGGTTTGTTATTTTTTTAATTCTTCACAGATTTCATCAGCATTCTCCTGGAGTCCAGTTCTTAATGATGGTCATGGTCATGGAATGAAACGACTTCTGCGTGTTGCATGTGTGCCCAAGCTTGGGTGGGGGAGGGATGTGCCTGATCATGTTGATGAACTTTTTTGGATCAGTCCCAGTGCTGGTGGTCCAGGGTGGGCAGACAGACTCATAGTGGCAGCCGAGTTAGATAACATCAGTCCCGGTGGTGGTGGTGGTCTGGGGTGGGGGGGCACACCGCCTTTTAAATACTGCAGTTAAAACCTGCCAACATTAACCACATCATCATCCTCATAAAAAAAACTGACCTCACAGTCATCGCTGTCTGAAGTCTGACCACTGGGAAATTCTTTCTCCACTGTGTCATCATCTGTGTCAGTGGTGGGCCATTTCAGGCAGCCACTGCCAGTGCCACCAGGATGCTCCATTTCCACATCAGCAAGACCACCATGACTAGGCTGGGGTACGAATACTGAGGTTGCAGTCTGTGCTGGTATGTGCCTCTCACTCATTTTAATGAATGTTAACAAACTAACATTTGCAGGAGACAGGTTTGTCCGACGATCCCTGACTATTGCACCTGTTAAGCTGAATACCCTCTCAACACTTACACTGATGGGTAGGCATGTGAGGTACTTCAATTCCACAGCAGTCAGCTCTGGCCATTCACTGACCTTTCCACTCCAGTGCAAAAAAGGATCTTCACTTACTGTCAGATGCCTGTTTTCAATCAAATATGACTCAGCCATTCTCTGTGCCACACTAGGTGATTGTTGATGTATCAGCCTATTCCCAGGAATCATTGATGTCACAAATACCCACTTGGGACAAAGCCTTCCAAAGCAGGTTGATGCCAACCACTTTGGATGACAGACCACCAGGAACTACAGTCCCCTTACCCTTGCATGATATGCTTGCTGGTCCTCCAGATACACCTTCCTCTGGATTATGCTACTGAGGTTTGCAAACCTTGGCATGTGACTTCTGTGCCCCATGAACTAAGTCAAACCAGTTGACCACTGATATTGTTTTACCTGTTCAGGCCCTCCCTCCAGTACTGATGCAATTCCATGTTTGTATCGTGGGTCCAGCATTGTTGCCACGGCAAACTTGTCCCTACGCTGAATGTTCACAATGTGATGATTCTGGTCGAATACTGTTAGCATGTGTTGCAGCAACATACTGCTACCACTGTCTCCAGCAACATCAAGGCTGTGCTGTACATTCACCAATGTCTGCCTCAGCACCCACAGCAGTGGAATTAATTGGCTAATGGAGGCAGACTCGCCACTCACTGCCTGTGTGGCATGTTCAAAAGGCCTCAAAATTATTACAGAGTCCATGAGGTGCCACTGTTCAGTCGTCATAGACATGGAGGCCCCAGAACTGTCACGGCTAGTGTGCATAACAAGATATTCTGTGATGGCTTTGTATTGTTCATACAACCTCTCTGCCATGTATAACTTTTAGTTCCATTGGGTGACAACTTCCAGCTTCAAGCGATGCTGAGGCAGGCTGTTTTGTATCTGCAACTGCCACAGTTGGTCACAGGCCTTTCCAGATCTTGAAAAGTGAGAGCAGATACGTTGTGCAATGGTCAGCATTTCCTTTATGTCAGGGTGTTGCAGAAACTCCTCATCCACAAGATTTAAACAGTGGGCCATACATGGAACATGAAAAAAAACACCATTTGTGATGCATATGACCACATTTGACCCATTGTCACTTGCTATGAACCCAGCTCTCAGGGACAGAGGGTTTAGCCATCTGTCAATTTTAGTCAGTACCATGTCCAACATGTTCTCACTAGTGTGTCAACAGGTCACACTGTGCATAGAAATTGTTGCATGCTGGCAAATTCCAGGAAGATTGCTACCTTGACAATCCACCTTCCTGCACTGATTATTCACACTACCAGTATCACAAACAACCCCGGCACCTGCACCCAGTGTGCAGTTATACACAGATATGAACTCCATGCTGTTTTGTCACTTGCCCACATATCCATACTTTAATGGATGAATGGAGAGGAAGAATGTTGAAGGGCATGTCTTACTGAGTCTGAGACAGTGCGGAACAACTCAGGAACAGCATGGGTAGAAAAGTATGTCCTGGATGGGACTTTCCATTTTGGATAGGCACGGGCAGCAAACCGCCGGAATTCTCCACAAAGGAGAAGGGCAAAAGATCGATTGCCAGCATTTCCACTACTGCAGCATTAAGTTCATGTGACACTGTATGATTGGGGGGTAATTCAGCTTATGTGCAAAAACGCTCTGTAACATGGGCTGACTTAAATGTTTTACAGGGTATGTGTTGGTCACAAATGGTTGTGCTCTGTGATGAATGGCATTGGCAAGGGGTGGAGTGTGGACATTTAATGAAGACAGTTGCACAGGTGATGATGACAAACCCAGAAATGATGTTATTTTTCTGGATTTGCCAACTGAGGTTGATGTATCACTTGCACTAGACATACTGCATTCACCACCACCACCACCACCACCACCACCACAAAACTGCTACTCTCACCAGCACTGGACAACATTTCACAGTCATTATGGTCCTCCACCTCATCATCATCATGCCTGTAGTAATTATCTGCTCTTATTGCCGCACTACCGCACATGTTTAATTTCGTACTGGGCTTAACAGTCATGGAAGGAGATAAAATGCTGGCTATGGTTGTCGCCGGTGATATGGGTGAATGCCCAAGTCTGGTATTAGCTGCCAGCTTGTGCTGGGTCCACAGTGCCACGTGCCTATTCTTAAGATGCGTATGCTGTCCTCCTGTCCCAAGATGGCTCCCCTTTTTACCTCAACTCACATGCACATGGTAAACCTGGCAGATAGCAACTGAATCATCATTTGCATCTTGAATAAAAAAATCCCAAACAAGGGACTGTGCTGCTCTGCTTTTAACATGTCCATGATGATATGACTTATTTAAGTCTGTTATTTTAAGCACTGAAGTGGGGGGGGCATGTGATGTTTCTGGCACTGCACACCTGGACTGCAACTGACCACCATGACTACCTATCATATTGAGTACTGGGTCGTCATCATCATCATCATCATCCACTAAAACCAGTACATCACAAGTTTTTACAGGGGTTGGGGATTCCTGCAAATAGATTCAGAAATTTCAGACACAGTCACTTTTAATTTCTTTTTCTCCGGTTCCCAACTGGGGTCAATTAAATCACCATCATATTCATCAACATCACTGTCACACACATTCACATCTTCTGCTTGGATGCTACCATGTGGATTGCATGTTGCAACAACATCAACATCATCATCAGCAGTAGCATCATCACATTCATCATCAGCATCTACACCACGTCACGTAATATTTTTTTCACCACACTGTGAATCACTGTTGCATGGAAAATGAGTGACATTAGGTGCCATGGTGGATGGAATATCACATTGTATGCTATCGTTGACATGATCATCAGAATCAGGTTCAGTTAAAGGGATGTTTCTGAGAAGTATGACATCATCTGCGCTGTCACTCACTTGCACTGCTTCACACTTAGTATGTTTGGATATGGTACACTGGTCAGAATTAGAACTTGAAGCAACAATGCTAATACTACCTCCACCACCACTAACACCAGTAACACTAACACCACTGGCTGGGAAAACATCATCTCTTCCAACTATCAATGAAGCTACTGATTGGTCTGTAAAAAACATTGCAGGAGAAATACCTTTCCTCACATCACCAATGCACTTCTCCATCCATGTACTACTACCACGCCCACAGATCCTCTTACTGCCAACTTTGCCATGGCCAGAAACAGCTTTACTTGCACGTCTCTTTGCAGGCATTTTGGGGGATCAACCACAATATTATTACCAAATTCAGATTTTGATGCATTCACTTTCTGACTGGAGGGTCGCTACTTGCTACTATCGCTAGCTGGATGTGAAGCAAAATAAACTGTGGCTTCAGCAAAGATAAGGGGACTACTGTGTTGTGACACTGTCATGGAATTAAAACAACTTCAGTAGCCAGTGGTGCTGATGGGGTCACAAAAACAATCCAGTCTGGTAAAAAATATCTTTCAACGTCGGGGGGGGGGCACTGAATACAGACAGTGCTGATTTTTACAGCACTACAAGCAGCAACACTAAGAAGAGAGAAGACGATCGCAGTACAAAATCAGGCAGCTGTAGTGGATAGCAGGTTCACACTGCTGCACTTAGTTGCACTTACACTGATCTGTGTCACATTTTAAAAGGTGTATTATGTTTGATGCACGCAACACTGCACACACAACACAGAACACTTTGTGTACAATGTTGAAAGAGTAATGCGATGCAAATGCAAAAGTTCAGTGTACTCTGTGCCATGTAATGTAAATTTGTAATTTAAACAACCTGACCTTATGAAATGCTGCACCACATTTACACAACAAACAGCAAGAAAATTTGTAATATCACTGACAATTTTACCATGTGTACAGTAACACAGTCATAGAACAAAAATATAACCAAAACACAAATAAATCACTAGTTCTCCAACTTAAATCTACCTACACACAGATATGCCCCTCCCCGACACAGCACACTTCACTGTCTTTCACCACACACACTCAATGTTGTAAATTTACGTTCAAAATCCACACACAAACAAAAGCACTCGATGATGTGAGCACAGGAGGGTTTCCTACAATCAATGAACTACAGTTGGATCCCCCCAAAAAAAGCTAAAATGCTTTTTGAACAGCTTTTAAAAGATTCCTACAGACAGCTATCAGAGCACACTGTCTCCTACTCCTCCCAACTCATACTACCTCAAACTGAGGCTGTGCAGATCAATATAAAGCGCATGTGACCTGAACTCCCATGAATCACTGCAAAATCCTCCTTCGGAGCTCAAAAACAAGGCAAAGTAAGGCAAAGTGAACTGCCACCAATGTACTTTGCCTTAAAAATTGAAAGAGAAGTGACCAGTGGAGGCAGATTAACGCGAAGTAGCTGTTTTCAATGCACTTCGCATTCCTCATTATAACGCGAAGTACTCCACTTTGCATTGTCGAGCACTCCACGAATCCGCCTTTGCTCCGCGAATCACTTCGAGGAGCGGATTGAGCCCACTTTGCCCACCATTACCCATGGTGGATGCAGGGCCCAGGTAGCACTGACACACAGAGGTGGGCACCTCAGGCCACCACACACCAGAGGGCACGCAGCCGCCCAGCCAACAACAAGTCACACCCCTACACACGGCACCCACCACACGCACCACACATCCCAAACTGCCATCCCAGGGCTGCACCATGGCAGATCCACTGACCGAGGGGCAGGCCAGTACCATGCATGCACCACCCAATGGCACAGGTGCACCCCACAGCCATCCACCACACGACTGCAGCATGGACCCACTCTCCAGCAGCGAAGCAGACACGGACATAGAAGGGTAAAAAAGTAACATATATATTGTCTGAAAGTAACACAGCAAAATGGTAACAGAAAACAAAGGGATGGGGAGGGGTAGGTGGGAAGGGGTCAGGGGACAGGGCCTGTATAGGTGGATGGGGCAGGAAGGGGAAGGGGAAGGGAGGACAGAGGTGTGAAGGGGCTGGTGATCCTCAAAGCTAGCCTCGGCCTGCCTGCATCTGGCACCTCACCCTGCACCATTCCCGGAGCAGGATCCACCAGGTCTGCCCCACCATCTCCATCATATGAGATGTTACTAAAATGATCTGCCACCCCAGATGGCAGTAGAGCGGGAGCCTGGAACCCCTCTGGACACCTTTGACAGAGGAAGGGACAGGTGATCAGTGCAAGTCCAAAGCACCCCAGGCCCTCTGGGCACAGTGAAGAGTGGGTGCACACACCCTGGAGTGGCACCCCAGCCACCCACAGTGGGACGGTCTATGCCTGCTGCCAACCTAGCAAGCCGCATCAGTACACAGTGCTGGAATCCACTGCCCAAGGGTCACTGAGTGGCACTGATGGAGGCAGGTGGCATGGTGCTGCAGTGGAACCGCAGTGGCACAAGTGGTGGTCAGATGCACACATGGCCCACCAACAGCTGCCACACATGTTCAGTGGCCACCCCGCAGCACCACACACACACACACCTTACCATGTGCCAACCACCGCTGCCATGGCACAAGGCACAAGGGACCATGGCTATACCCCCAACCCCCACCACCCACCCTGCACAACAATTTGATACCTCACAGTGCCTACCTGCTCCATGTGGTGCTCAGCATGCTGGTCCTGGAACTGCACACCCAGCTGGGCCTCCTCCCACCATTGATGGGCCCACAGCAGCCTGCTGCAAACCACCAGGTGCTCCAGCTGCCCTGGCTCTCCTCCAGTCCTCAGCTCCTAGAACAGGAACACAGACAGGCACTCATCAGAACACAGCCACAACAAGGGCCTACTGTTCCCACCACCCATGCACAGAGTGCAACCCGGCCCATCAGGGCAGCTGGGCATATGTGCAGTGCACATAGTGACTGGCAATGCCACGTCACAGGGCACACTACAGCAGCCCCCCCCTTCTGCATAGCATGCAGCCCTGCCAGCCCCATGGAACAGTAGACTTGCACAGATGCAGTCAGGGCCCACTCACCTGGCCGAGGCACGCCCCCCACTGGACACGTGACTGCAGCACCCTCAGCTGCTCCGGGTTGCTCCAGACCAGGTCCCAGTACCGGTGGCAACACTGCTCCCTGGTGCACAGCACACCAGTGGCCTGGACAAGGCTGTCTGCTATCTCCTGCCATACATCAGTCCTGGGTCTTCTGAGGGGATGCTGGCCAAATAGGCTGGCAGCATGGGACTCCACCTTTGCCACCAGGGTCACAAGCTCCACCTGGCTGCAGTTGCAGGCATGGGGCACTGTGCAATGTGGCATGTTCAGTCAGCACTGTAGAATGCCAAAATGGTGCCCAGTAGTGCACATGCACAACGTGCACAGGATGCACACCTCACATGGAGATGCATTGTCCGCTGCAATCGTGCAACTCTGGGGATGCACAACATAGGTGTGGCCGCACTGGCATGTGGGGGCAGAGGACATTGAGGGGCACGGATCAACACATGCAATGTGCATGGCAGCGCAATTGGGCCCACATCGTATAATGTGCAATAGAGCCATGTAGGTGGCATGCCTCATGGGACCAATAGCACCTGAGCACCATTGGCCCAATGGCACCCAAGAGCCATAGCCCCAATGGTGCCTGAGCGCCATTGTCCCTATAGCACTTGAGTGCCATAGGACCCATGACACATCGGCACGATGGCCCCTAAAGTGCACCCAGCGTATGCCACACAATAGACAGCAGCATACAGAATTGCACATTCACATTGGTGGGGTACATACTGTGCATGTCACGGCATTGTGCATCGACATGCACTGGAGCATGTCTATTGTGCAATGCGTAACAGCACGATATTCAGCCAACATATGAAAATCAGCTCATCAGCCTGTCTGTGGTGCAATAGGGACATTTGCATGTCATTACAGTTGTGCATCAGCTCACTTGCATGAGATGCGCTATAAAGGCACCACACAGCATCACAGGCCATGGACCAGTATTGTAACCAACAGAGGTAGGTTGCGCCTGCTGAGGTGAGGGCCAGCACAGGGTGCTGGATGGCTAGGGAGGCCCATTGCAGCCACTAACCACATGTCCATGTCCACAGGTAGCATCATGTCCGAGCATAAGGAGGGTGAGGAGTGAGGGCCTGCCCGGAAGCGCAGGCCCAACTTTACGAGAGAGGAAGCAGATGTCCTGGTCAAGGCATACCTCGACAGGGAGCCTTTGCTGAGTGGCACCACAGGCATAGCCCAGGCCAGGGCCATGGCCTGGGAGGAGGTGGCAGAGGCCATGGACCAGCAGGGTAGCCACCAGCAGTCTGCACAGGAGCACAAGAAGAAGGTGGGCACCGAAAAGCATCAGATAAAGGAGAGGTGGCAGCTATCCAGGCTGCACGGTTGGCCACTAGTGGGGAACAGGCCGCCATGCCATGGCTCACACCACAGGAGGAGATGGTGGTGGCCACCATGTGATGTAGTGTGGTGGATGGGGTGCTGGGTGGTGGCTTCCAGACTGGATGGAGCCCTTCACTACATGGTAGGTATTGCAGGCAAGCAGGCAGGGGGTCTGGTGGAACAGCAGCCCTAACGCATCTGTGTTCCCTCACCGCACCAGCCCACCAGCATGCAGTGTCAGGGGCACCTGCAGCTGTCATGGTAGCCAGCCCAGCCCCAGAGGACCAGCCATCCACCTCCTCAGGTACCTGGGAGCCTGATAGGCTGCAGAACACCACCACCATCCAGCTGGATGTCCTGGGCGTGGTGGCAGATGAGGCCCTGGCTATGTTCCAGCAAGACACCAGCCATGGCATGCTCTGCACAGAGACACAGGTCAGGGCGGGGCCACCCATACCAACCACCTGCACCGGCTGTGTGACCGATGGCCTGTTGGCATCAGAACAGCTGCCCCCACTACCTTTGGACCTGCTGTGTGTGCAGGCACAGTGGTGCATGGTGGCAGGGCACCCGCACAGGTGCTGACCAGTGCACAGGGGTGGGAGGGGTGGCAGCAGCAGATGGCTGGAAATGTGGGGGTGCCGGGTGCCATATCTGCCACCAGGGCACCTGACACAGCCCAACCCTATGAGGGCCAAGCTGTGCAGCACCCACCTGAGTGGGGGGGTCATGCAGCATGGTCGTATGACACCGGTGGGACGGTGCCATGTCCCTGCACCCCAGGACACCAATCACTTGTCTGAGCACACCTATTGCTGTGGGCCTCTATGGAGCAATAGGCTGCTCATTACCGGGGTGTGGGCACTCTGTGCAGAGGTGTGCCAGGCAGCCGAGCAGCATGAGAGGGGCACCTTGCAGGTCCTGGAAGCCATTCAATGCCTATGGGAGGACACAACTGCAGACCTGGACCACATTGCCAGTGTAATCACAGTCGGCCTTGCCCTACTGGCTGCCACAGGGCATGGTCACTTGCCACAGACACTGCGGAGTGCACTGTCCACCCCTCAGCCCCAGCATCAGGCAACCCCATCTGTCTTGACACTGGGTTCTGCTGTGGGCATCCCTAGCATGCCTGGAGTGGGCCTGTTTGGAGGCCTGTAGACCCCTGCGAGGACCCGGTCGTGGTCCCGCAGTTCCATCCCTGGGAGTGGTCACAGACCCACCCTCATGGCTATTGCACAGCCGGCGTCAGCTGGGCAGACACAGTGTGGCCATTCCCATGTCCATGGCAGCTGTATGTCTGTGTGGCAGACTGATGTGCATGCTCTCTGCAGCCACCACCCTGTGTGCACATGGGCATTGTGTGTGTGTGTGTGTGTGTGTGTGTGTGTGTGTGATGGCACAGTACTGGCAGCCGTGTGGAGCACCACACAGAGTCCATGAGTGCACCTGCCTGGCTGCTGGCATGTGTGTGATGATGTCTTCACAGCACTGGTTGTGCATGAGCACCAGTGCCCTGTGTCTGATCCATGCCACGCACTGGTGCCGGTCGCATGCATGCATGTGCCACTGTGTGTGTGTGTGTGTGTGTTGCTGTGCTGTGATGTGCAGTGTGGTGTTGCGTGTGGCCACGTGGCACCACTCCACCACCGCATTGTGCCTGTGTGTGTATGGCCCTGGCCATGGCCACACATGGCTGTGTGCCCTGCCACTATGTCTGTTCTGTGCATGTGTGTCTGTCCACCTACCTGTGTGCACCATAGTGCTCCTGCGCTATCATTTCTCGCTGGTGGTGTGCCAGCCGCATAAGCCAGGAATCCCTTCACCCGGGGGGGCTGCCAACCACCTCCCAGCCCTTTGCCTGCATTGTTCCCACTGCTGTTCCCCTCATCAGCCTTGACAGCTATTCCATAGTCAATGGCCATGTTGTGCAGCATGCAGCAGGCCAAGAATAGGCTACAGGCCTGTGAGGGGCTGTATTGTAGGGCTCCACCAGACCTGTCCAGGCAATGGAACCATGCCTTCAGCATCCCAAACACATGCTTAATGATGTTCTGTGTGCTGGTGTGTGCCTCATTGTACCACTCTTCCACTAGGGATGATGGGCACCAGTAGGTCGTGAGCAGCCATGGTCTGAGTGAATAGTCACTGTCACCTGTGTGTGGAGAGAGTGAGAGAGAGTGTGACTAGGTTAGCCTGATGACTCTTGTCACTGTGCCCCATGCCTCTCCCAGTCACACATGACAGTTTCCCCACCCTGTCCATCCCTTCTATGCCCTGCTGTACTCCGCTGCCCATGGTCTCACCATACTCACCCACTAGATGTCCAGTGGGGATGTCCCCACTCTCACACCTGGCACAGTGCCAAGCTGTGCCAGTTGTAGGCGTCGTGCTCCCCCAGGGGGTGTGTGGCACAGACATTGGTTATGCGCCTCCTGGCATCACACACCAGCTGGCAGTTGATGCTGGGGTAGCCCTTTCTGTTGATGTAGGCTACTCCCTCTATGCCAGGTAGCATGCAGATGCCCACATGGGTGCAGTCTATGGCCCTTAGCACACCATGCATACGTGCTACCTGGTGGAACTCCTGCATGGTTGCTGTATGCTCCGCCTGTGTGCTGGGGAAGTGGATGTGTTCCACAGCATGTGGCAGTAGAACATTGAGGAATTGTGTGAGTAGCTGTGATGTGGCTGACTGGGTTATGCCTGTGGTGTCCCCTGTTGGTTTCTGGAAGGTGCCCGTGGCAAGCAGGCACATGACAGATGTTACCTTTGTCTCCACTGTCAGGGCGTAGCTCCGTCTCTTGGGTGCCTGTATCTCCTCACTGCACAGCTCACAGAGCTACCTGAGAATCGCATGGTTTAGGTGATACTGGCCCCGGATCACTGTGTCAGTGTGGGTCTTGAAGCTGATGTGGGGCTGGTACTGCCTGTTCTGGGCATACCGCTGATGGGCCCTTCCATGCCCACATTGCTCTGCCTCCTGTCTCCTCACACCCCTTATTACTGCCTCCATCTGGAATGCTGCACTGGTCATGGCTCCCTCTTGTCCTGTTGCCCCCTGGGCATCCGGCTTCACTGCCCCCCTGGCTCCATGGGGCAGTGCCTCTCACTTGGTGCCCCCCCGCGTACCCTGCCCCTGGCTGGGTTTGCCTGCTGGCTCTGTCACCCACCCCTGTGGGTGCCTGTGTTGTACCCCTTGGGTCCAAGAACTCCCTTTGGCACCCACTCTCTCCCCCCCTCAGTGGGCCTTTGTGAGTGGCACTCACACTCTCTCTCTCTCTCTCACACTTTCTCTCTCTCCCTCTATCTCTCTCCTTGTCCTTCTGCTCATCTCCCTGTCACCCTCTTCCTCTCTCAGATAGCCTGTCTGTCACCCTCTGTCCTGCTCCCCTCTGGTGCAAATGCTCTCCTCCTACTTGCTCCCAGTTTTTATAGGCTCAAGACTGCTCCACTCAACTGGCAGTTGCTTCTCACTTGCGCCATTGCTCGGTGGTTGAATAACACGCTGTGCTGCATATTCATGGGTCCACCCCCTGCCCTTGCGCATGCATTCATTACTATTACACATTGGTACACTGCAACTTGCGCTGCACAGTTGCTCCCTCTGAATATCACTCTTTGACGCATCTCCATAGCTGGACATGTGCAACTCTGTTGTGCCATGTGCAACTGCTTTGAATATCCAGCCCACAGAGAACATATGTAGAAACAAAAGAAGATGCATCAAACTGAACATTGGCGCAAAATGTTTGACACTGGAAGGATGATAAAACCTTCTGGATGTTAGTTGCAGCTGGGACAAAGAATTTTAAAATTCAGTATGAACCATCTATTACTGCTACAACATAGGTTGATTACAACAGAAATAGTTTCTACAAAGCTAGTGAAACACACATTTATTATGTTATTGTAATTCAGAAAATATTTGGTTTACTGTACATGAAACACTCACGGCTATCGGATTGTAAACCAAATACCCCCCTCCCCCAGGCCAGACCAGCTCTCAATAGATTCCTATAAAGATGAAATATAATGGTGGGCTGTTGTATTTACAGACTTGTTCAATAAATTTATAATGTATGATTATACCCCAGATTCTTGGAAAGGCAATTATATTATTCCAATTTACAAAACAGGTGACAAAAAGAATTCTGCAAATTACCAGCCAATAAGCTTAATTAATATTATGTCAACATTTTTTGTTAAAAATATTATTGAACAGATTACAGAAATGGGTTACATATAATAATAAAATATCTCCTCTGATGGCTGGTTTTCAAAAACATAACAGAACAACTAAACAGACATTCATACCTTTGCATATCTTTGAGAAATATTGCAAAATTAAAAAACAAACTCTCTTTATTGCAATTATAGATTTCTCTTCTGCCTTTGACATAATATGGCTTAAATTGGAGAAAATAGTAGTAGATTCAAATTTATAAAGGCAATCCAGAGAAGGGTAACCAAAATGGTGCAGGGACTGCATCAGAAAACATATGAGAACATTAACTGAGCTCAATATATGTACCCTTGAGCAAAGGAGGGAGAGAGGTGATATGATTGAAACATTCAAACACCTTAAGGGTATTAACAAGGTGCAAGAGCCTAACATGTTTCAGTATAAGAAAAATAGCTGGACAAGAGGACACAGCATGAGATTAGAGGGAAGCCAATTAAGGGGTACTGTGAGGAAGTTATTTTTCACAGAAAGGGTGGTGGATGCATGGAACAGCCTACCTCAGGAAGTGGTGGATATGAATACAGTGCAGGGCTTCAAACTGGCATGGGATAGGCATAAGGGAGCAGTACAGATGAGTATGAATAGATATTCCATTGACAGAGCAAAGGCCTATGGCACATTCATAAGGCAGAAAAATAAATGGGCAGACTGGATGGGCCTTGTGGTCCTTATCTGCCGTCAACTTCTATGTTTCTGTGTTTCTATGTAACTTGATCAGAAGAACGTATAATGAACTACAGACACAATTCAGATGAATACAGGCGTCTACCAAGGGTGCATGCTTGCTCCAACACTTTTAATTTGTATATAAATCAATTTCTGGTAGCATTTTTTAAATCTAATGTACTTTAAGTTTTCAACAAGTAAAACAATCAGCACAGACAATTAAGTAAAGAAGTATCCCCCCCACCTCCACCCACCGAGTCCCCAACCTACCTCAAGGAGATCATAAAAATTCAGTAAGGGGTCCGCTAGCACAACCAAAGTATTGTACATATGTACAAGGGGAAAACGTTATATTAACTCTGTTAGGGAACACAGAAAAGTACATTAATCTTTGTGTATAGGTAGCTATAATAGAAGAATATAGTTTTACCTATAAACCGAGGTTATGCTCCATCATTCCATTCAGGGATTAAGAGGAAGTGAAAATAAAGTATGCAATTTGCTCTGCCTTTTGTTATAAGTGGATAATTAATTACGAAGACTGGCCATCATCTTTTCAAGAAAAAAATTAGCCAGAAGTTCATTAAGTCATTGAGGGTAAGTGGTACCCTCTTGGTACTTCCAGTGATGAAGTACCACACACTTAGCAGATAATGAGATAATGAACATACTGTATACTGTATTACTTCCACTCAGACTCTAGTTTGGGAACAGCCACCTATAATGCAAACTTCAGAGTAAAATAACTATCAATACCCAAAAGTGGGTCTGCTCTCTGCCTGATCTTTTCCCAGAGAGGAGCAATTTTGGGAAAATCCCACAAAATGTGGTACAGAAATTCAGAATATTGTCCACACCTAGTACAGTAAGAAGAAGGTAACTTACCCAGTGCAGCTACAGTAGTTTAGACAGAGTAAGGTAAATATTATGTATAATTGAAAACTGGGCAATATGAAGCTTATTGTTGGTGGCATGTAAATAAAGGCCAGTCCAGACATGGGCCCTGTCAAAATTATTGGTGGGGAAACAGGATGACCAGTATAGGGACTGCCCCTTAACATCTGGAAAAGGTCTAGGAAATTCTGGTAGAATTAATCAACCATTTACATCATATGCCTAAAATATTACATCACTCTATCCCAGTTCTAGCATATACAGATGATCTGGCACTTATTTCCTCATCCAGACTTGGGTTACAAAGATGCCTGCATAAATTAGAGAAATTATGTAATTTATTGAAATTTACCATAAACACTTAAAAAACAATGGTCATGGATATAGGTACTCAAAACACATATTGAAGATTGTTTTTGGATAACCATCCCTTACATTATGTTAATCATTATACTCATCTTGGAATTACAATAGCAAATAGCTTCTCAATTGTTACCTCACACTTTCACAATTCCCCCAGATCTGGAAATCCACTCTGGTTACACCAGTTTTTAAGAGTGGGGACAGATTACTACCTGGGAATTATATGCCAATATCTATTCTTCCCCTGTTGTCCAAAGCACTTGAAAGGATTGTTGCTGACCAGTTTGTGGAGTACCTGGAAAAATACAACCTACGTGTCCAACAACATGGTTTTTGGAAAGGGCACAGCACATCTACGGCCCTACTGGAATTCACAGGTTTCATTCACCATACTCTTAATCAGGGTCAAGTTGTTTGTGCAACCTTTATTGACCTGTCTGAAGCATTTGACATGGTCAATCACCATTTGCTGACACATCAACTTGCTGGGCTTGGTATATCTTCAGAAGCCCTAAAGTGGTTCACCAGCTATCTAGAAAACCACACACAACAGGTGAGAATAGGGTCTACCCTTTCTGCTAAACTGCCTGTCTGCACTGGGGTTCCTCAAGGATCGATACTGGGACACCTTCTATTTAGCACCTTCCTCATGAATCTTCTGGCATCCTGTTCTGAGCCAATACTCCTCTATGCAGATGATGTGGTCATTTTCTCAAAGACTGCTGACCCTATCCTCCTTCAGGCCCAAATTCAGAAAAGTTTTACTGAAGCTGAGTCCTGGTTCATCTCTTATAAGTTGGTGCTTAATTGCAAAAAAACAAAGGTCATGCTCTTCCATGATACCCACAGCAAGCACAAAGCCAAACAACTGGTAATTAAAAACAGTGCGGGTGTTGTCCTTGATCAGACTCAATCTTTTAAATACCTAGGAGTTACTCTGGATAGTAAGCTCTCCTACTCCAACCATGTTGAGAATGTTGCCAAGGCAGTTAACATTTGCCTTTCTACCGAAGCCCTCAGATTGGCTATCCAAAGTTTAATTGTGTCTATTATTGACAACAGTTTGGTCATTTATGGTTCTGCCACAGACACAACCCTACATTGACTCACCACAGCTCTGAATAAGGCTAACTGGTGCATCGTATTGTATTCATACTTGCACTTGTGATCTTTACAAACAAGCAGACTGGCTTCAACTCCAGGCTCGCATTGAATATCAAGCCTGCCTTCTGGCTAAGAAAGCAGATCTTGGTCTCCTACCACCAGGTTCCGTTAATCTTTTCAGTCCCTTCTGGGGCACTCAGAGCACACAAAGTTTTGTGAGCCAGACTTTTATTGTCCCTCACTGTCGAACCTTGCTCAGACAGTGATCCATTGCAGTTAGAACTGCTAATTTCTTTAATTCCCTTCCTTCTGAGATTGTAACAACTGCAACCTTGGGGTCATTTAGGTAGAAGCTGTGTCAATTCCTAGTTTCCAGAGCATCTTGTGACTGCTATACCTAATCTCTGCTGACCGCTAAATGCACTGATACCTCCCTCTTTTACCATTTTCCCCTGTATAGCCCTATCCTGTTGCTGCACTATTCCACTCACAGCACTTCCTCCCTTATTCCTTTCCCATTCCTGCCCTCTTTTTATCCTACCTCATCCCCCTGTCTTTACCCCTCCACCCCTTCCCCCTCTCCTCTGATTCCTCACCTTGTTCTCTCCCTCTACCCCTACCACTGTGGTTGTCCCCATGGTCTTTCCTGCTTAAGCTTCATTGTGGAATCTCCCTCCTTACTCTTATTTTGCTCCTTACACCCCCCACAATTCACCCCTTGTACTTCTCTCCGTGTAATCCCTTTCACCACTCTTCAGACAAGGCCACTGGCTGCACTTAACACAATATTTATTTTGTCGCATTGTTCTTTTGTTTATTTAATTACTTTTCTCATGTTGTACTGCTTACTGAAACCATTGTAATTTGCTATTCTTGTGACTTGTTTTAGAACCTCTGGAAAAGAGCCCTTGGCTCAAAGGTCTTTCTGATTTGTTAAATAAATACATTCTCAGCTATAAGCATATTAACAACTTAGCTTCAAAAATGAGAATTACATCTGCTGCACTTATTCACTTTTAATAGACTATATGGTGACATGTCCTTAGAATCACTGTTGAGGATTATAGACAGTATGTTAATAAACCAAGGGCTTTACATGATTGAGAACAGTGGTGATACTACTTTACAATCTTTAGAAAGATTGTTAACATAATTTACAAGAAAACATTGGGGCAACCAAGATCTGCAGCAAACGCACTGGTAAGGGCCCATCTTGGACAAATCATTGTTCAGGGTTTGAAATAACTGCAAATTGATTAGCACTTTCATTGTAATCAATTGTGAAAAAGAATGTATATGCATTTTCTAGCAGTTTACATTGCTAAACAAATTGAGAAACGAGCTATGCATTATCCCAACTGATTAGCAGTTTTAATCATAAAAGTGCTAATCACTTTTGCAGTTATTTAAAACTCTGAGTTTACAGCAAAAGCTTATATAAAGTTAATATATTTTTGGATTAAGATTACAGCTGCCCCACCAGGAACAACGATTGCCTCCTATTCAAAGGAAAAAACAAAGTATCGCACTTCACAGAGAGATGGATGGTTGTCTAATCTTTATTCCTTATTAAATAAATATGATCTTTCACTATTAAGAATCTCTACAAATTCATGCTAATTATGTAAAGATGGTTACACTCACAGTTTATGAAAAAGCAAAAGAATTTGTTTTACAAAAAATGTGACAAAAGTTTAAAAATGGTTAACTAATAATGTACAGGAATACTCCTCTAAGGAATATATATTACTAATTCAGGACCCTATACATAGACAAATATTAACATTATATACTGTAAGTTCAAGTTATTTCCTAGTAGTGTACTAACAGTTAGAGATAATATATCCCAATTTGCTTTGGTCAATAGCTTGTGCTAGTTAAAGGAACCAGAGGACCCCCATCATGTCGTGATGAGATGTCAATGGTATGAATCTATAAGGAAGAAATATTTGGCAAAACATATTGCATCTTATATCATTCCAACCCATTATGTCCAGTATCTTATGTTCAATTCAGAAAATACAGTTAGATAATCCTGACGGATCTGGAGAGATTTCTAGTAGCAGCAGCAAAAAAATAAATAAAATCACTCAAGATTCAGTGTGGGAGCCATAATCCTTAATCAAGCTCCATTTGGCGATATTTTTTCTCATATAATTTTGAGATTTGAGATTACAGTTTATTTTAGGGGATGTAGGTAATCAGACCCAAATCCTACCAAACTGTTTGCACTCTGCATTTTTAAGAGGAAAATATAGAGTCTGTTAGAGAATGTTGCTTCTAAAGTACCTCTTCATGTCGACTGATATGTTCTTATTATGTGCTGATGCAGGTGAAATATTAAAAATGTCTGTTTTATATATAAAGTTACATATACTTTAAAACTGGTTATTTATACGGAAATAACATCTCACTATGTTTGTGCTCCTTTAGCAAGCGCAAACATTCTTTTGCTGCAAAATCCAATTGACAGCAAATATTGCTATATACTTTTATTGCATTGCAAAAAAGAAATGATAATTTGATTACCAGAGCTAAAATGATTCTAGTCACAAGCCTCTAATTGTATCTCTGTATTGTCAGGTGCAAGGCTGGATCCACACAGTAGAGGAGCTCATTTTTTCTGTGTGCAGGGAGCCATGGGAGAAGTGTGTAGTCTTCTGGGTCAGTGGGTGGAACGAGTCACTGTGTGCATGGTTTTCTTTCAGTGGCTGGGTTTTTTTGGTTATGGGTAGGCGCCGCAGTGAAAAGAAGAGCTTCAGTGGGCAAAAATGGAAGGAGCAAGTGCTCAATACAAATTCTTGTTCTCTCTCTTCTCTCTCTTCAGTCGGTTTATCGACACTGGGTTTAAAACAAATACTGCCATCTGATATGACTGGTAATCCAGTACCTGTGAGTGGCCGGTAATTGACGGCTGGCATGTTAATAGGTGGTTTTTAAAGTTTTAAAAACAAAAGATAGTGCTGTAATTGAAATTGTAAGTGGCCGCTGATTGACAAGTGACAAAAGCGAGGTTATTGAAGTTTGTTCGGTGTGCAGAGCGCAAACTCAACTTGGCGTTTTTTAAGTTCACTGAGGCTTGACCGTGAAATTTGCTTTGCGTTTCATTTACCCATTTTACAGTAGTGTGCAAAGTGAAATGATTTATTAATTCTTTTAAAATGTAATTCATATTAATATTTATATTGGTCATTTTAATTAACTTGTTATTGATGTCTCTTTTTTTTATTATTTAATGCCATTTGATGTTGAACAATAAACTTGATTGAGAAAACACTTCAGCTTCAGACTTGGGAACTGCCAGCACCAGTTTGCATACTTTCCCTTCAATGTCAGCTCTGCACCAAAGGTTTTTACAGAGTGTCATGCTGTAGTGGCAGCACATCTAAGAAGGAAAGGTGTGGTGATTTTTCCCTACCTAGACAACTGGCTAGTCTCAGTAAAAATACATCAGGAAACAGTGCCCTTTATACAGTTGACAAAAAGCACAGTAGAGGATTTGGTCTTTCTTATAAGTCTTCAGAGGTCACAAATAGAACCGATTCAAGTTCTGGACTTCATTGGTGCAGAACCACGTAACCTGCAAGGAAAAGCCTTTCTTCCACTTACAAGGGTGGCAAACCTAATTTCAACTATAAACTCCTTTTAGGCCTGTCAGCCAAGACCTGCACAGGATCTTCAGTAGTTGCTGGGATACATGGCCTCTTCTACTGGAGTGGTAACAGGGCAAGTTCCAAATGAGAGACATCCATTATCATGAAAAGGATCTCAGGTCTCAGAGATGGGACCCTCTCTCCAAACTTGGGTTTACATACATACATACTAACTTACACATGTGCCAGCAGATAAAGACCTTATAGTCTATTTTGTCTGACTGAGTGTAGAGGTGCCACCCATGCCTACAGAGGGACTGGTACCCCTCCCCAAATCACTCCTACTTCACCACCAACTTTCCCCTTTCACTCTGTCCCATCCTCTTTTGAGGTTATCCACCATTTTTAAGGAGACCACCCCCTTTTTGCAATGTGTTATGCTTGGCCACCACCTTCTCAGTGAAAACATGCCACCTCATCTCTCATCTAAAGCAAAAAAGCTTGCTAAGGGCACTGGATTGGTGGAAGGAAGAAGACAACCTCAAAGAGGGCATTCCCTTCCTCCAGCAGTCTCTCGCAACTATCCTTACAACAGATGCCTCTCTCTCTCTCTCAGGTTGGGACCCATTTGGATGATCTCACCATAGTGGCCTCTAGAGCACACAGGAGTCTCAGGAGCATATCAAACTCCTGGCTCTCTGGACAGTGTTTCTGGCACTGCAAGCGCTTCCTTCCAGATCCAGGGTTAGTCCATCCAAATTAGGATGGGCAATACTACAACTATATAGTACATAAACAAATATGGAGGAACAATATCTTCAAAGTTATGCACAACAGCCATGCAGATCTGGAACCTAGCCTACTCCCTGGAAGTAGAGCTATCTGCAACACACCTGCCAGGGAAAAATATTGTTCTGGCAGACTTCCTAAGCAGGATTAGCTGGGGAAACCACGAGTGAACTCTGAACCAGCAAGTGCTGGCATCATTGTACAGAAATTTGTGGTGCATCAGTAATAGATCTGTTTGTTTCCTGGCAGAACAGTCATTTCCCATTGTTTTGTTGCAGACCCCCAGTCAACTCATTGCAAATAGTGGTGGGTTCAGTTCCAGAGTCATGAACTGGCCAGGGGAAATTTCTGTGCACCTTTCACTCATTCCCAACTTATTGAGAGTGCTCATAAAACTGAAAACTGAGTCAGCAACAATGGTTCTTAGGGCCACTGGTTTTCCATTTCTACCAGAAAACGTAGTAAAATTTCAGAATTTTGACTTCCTACACATTGGTAAAAACAAAGAATTTTAATGAATTTGGCATGTTATACTATATCAGTAAAAGTACAGAACTTATTTTTTTATAATTGCCCTATTTTCAATTTGCTTCATTTAATGCTCAGTATATTAAGCTATATTTTATTCTGATCTTTTATATACGGAGAAGAATGCAAGTAGAATCCCAGTAAAATGTGTCGATTAGGCTAACAATCACTAGTGCAAGTCCCAGAGAATCAAGTCTTGAAGATGGAATTTCAAAGTCTTGAAGATGGATTAAATTAGTGATCTTGATGATCCTCATATTCAGACCGGTCCAGGCAGACCTGATATTCCATGCTCCTGTCCCTCTCCAACAAGCCTCCAAACAATCTAACACTGAGATACAATCTGATGATACTGTTTCAAGGCAGGATAACATTCCCAAACCTGGTAACTCTATGGTTCAGGTCATGGGATTTGATCATACAGTTTTTTGGATTAAATTTATCACTAGAAGTGATGAAAGTAGTGAAGGTTTCTGGAAACCAGCAGCAAGAAAAAACATTTTCTTCAAAATGAAGAAGGTTTTCTCTTTGGAGTGCTCCTAGACAGATTAATCACATCCAGGCAGGTCCATCTAAAGTCTTTGATTACCTGGTCCACCTTCAGCCATTGAATCTGATGCCAGTCACCCTTATGTTGCATTTGGCAGCAATTTCAGCTTACATATCAGCTAGCAAGGATAGGCCAATGGCTTCACAACATGTTTTCAAAATGTTTTCCAAGGGCCTTAATGGGCTGTACCCTCCTGCGAAGGACCTTGACTCCCCACAGCTTGAAAAGCATTTGTCAAGCTGATGGAAGCTCCCTTTGTATTTTATTTTAGTTTATTCCTTGCCTACAAATTGGGGTGGGCCATAAGGCCAGGGAATCTGGCATGGAAAGGTCTGGTAGAGTCTTGTCTTGGGCCCTGCCTTCTCTTGTGGGAAGATAAGAAGCCGAGACTCCTGTCTAAATTGTTAGTACCTCAGTATGGCCTTGACTGCATTAAACTGTCTTTGAAATGGAATCTCACTTCCATCCACCTCCTGTCTCTGGATAGGAAATCACTGTATAACCACATTTTACAGTCAGAATGTCAATTAGAAGTTGATTTTCCAGGTCGTCCTGTGGTTTTGAAAGAGTCAGTATTACATCAGTTAACTAATTTGAGAATTCCCCCCTTTACATGGGATTGCATATGACTAAATACATATGGGAAATTGAGTGTTAAGGCAAATAATAAGCACAAACAGCTTGCAGATCGTTATTGTCCCAGTGAAGAATGTGGTCAATAATTAAAGAAACAACAACACCTGTTTATGTCATATATACATATACAACCCTTTTGGAAAAAGCTGTTAGAGACATGGCAGGAGCCTCTGTTTTCTAACTTAGACTATCAGACTTTAATATCTGGACCCTCAGACAATGCTTTTGCAAAACATCTCACTGACACAGTGTTTATAATGTTTGTACTAATTAGATATTTCATATGGCAGGCCTGATGCATGCTAGTATTACAACAAAGAGTGGTTACACAATCTGAACTGCTGTATAATATTAGGAAAGCTATGGGTAAAACTATGCACTTAGATATGGCTCTCTTCTGAGCCAAAAAAAGCTAGACATCTATGGTTACACTGTGATACATAGTGTATTTAACCAAAGCTATGATTACCTGTCATAACTAACTTTGTCATGTAAATTGTTTAAAGAAATATTTTTCTTTTCTTTATTTGTATGATTCTACATTCTGTATTTGATTGTAATGAAGTCCAGTTTTCAATAAAATTCCCTTACTCTTTTCGATAAATGCCATGGGATCTTTAACATCCACCTGAACTACCACCAGTCCAGTCAGATGAGACCTCGGTATAACGTCTCATCTGAAAGATGGCACCTCAGAGGTACACCCCCCCGGCCCCACCATGCTGCACTACTGTGTCAGTATTGGGATTTTAACTCAAGTGCCTGGTGTGGGAACTGAACCGACAGCCCTCTGATCTCCCGGCCTCAGAGGCGCGTATGCTGCCTACTGAGCTACTGACACTGACACATCTTGTGTGGTAGCAGGAAGCAGAATCTTCAATGTCAGTGTGGGTTGCAGCAGATATTTATTTTTTAACTAAAAGATTAACACACATTACAGTATGTCAGTCTTGCAAACACAAGTAATTTGTAATTATAGTGATATGGTACTGCCACTACAGTTATGTTTGAGCAGGCTACCTATTCAGTGTTAAACCCCTATTTTGCACTGTGATAGCATTGCCACTACTCAATGGATTTGTCAAAACTTTGCATGCAAGTTCCAAGGGGGCAAAGTCATTTGTCATACCAAGTTTTGTTTTGGCAGAATATGCAGATTCCAAGAATTGTACAGTGTGTTGTTAGGAAAAAATCTTTTTTTTTTTTTTGCTGTATTTTTTTTATAATTAAAAAATTTACTGAATTTAAAAATAAATAAAAGTATAGAATAATAAATACATTATCATGTCAGAAAAGGTCAATCATACAGTCTTTGAGGTGAAATCACCTTCAAAATTGTCATTTGCTGTATTTTTGTCATTGCCTCGTGCCCAAATGATTTAGAATTTTGGTCTGAAAATTTTGGGGTAGAAAAAGCTTGCCCCACAATGATGCCTTTTATTGGTTTAGTTAAAACATATTAATATGTTCCCAAGTTATAAGGATTTGAAATTTCTGTTCTGACCATGTTCAGTGAGGATATATGTTTGATACCCTCCTGGGCATGCTCAGAACTAACATTTCAAATACTTATAATTTAAGAAGGGTTTAATTCTTTTCAGCAAACCAATTAAAGGCACCATTCTGTGGGAAACCATTTCTATCCTAAAAATTTCAGACAAATTTCAGACAAAAATTCCAAAACATCTGGGCTGTACGGGATGTCAAAAAACAGTAATAAAAAAAATACTTTTTCCTAAAAAATGCTCTAAAATGTTCTCGTTTTAAAAAACAACAAACAACAGAACCTAGTTAAATGGGACCAATTTAGATATATTCTGCTGTTTGTCTTTTTTTTTAACTCACCAGAAATACTTTTTCTGGGCACCCCAAAATCAATGGTGGCCACTTTAGCCAGAGAAACTGTTCACCCACTCTCACTGTATGAGAACAGTGAGACTTTCTTGAGTTCAGCATCTGAAGCTAGAAGTCGTGTTGCAGGCTGCAGTGAGAGTAATGAGCCAGCAGTCCCATGTTCTAATTGTCTGTCTGTCTTTTTGTCTGTCTGTCTCTATCGTTCTATCTATCTGAATATCTATCGTGTATTGGAGTGCACACTCTGGTACCACATCTGTCTCCCCCTTCCCCTCCCGGTCACCTGCTCCAAATGTTTATTTTTGTAGTACATAAGTGGACTGGGGTGCCAACCCCTGTACCACTTATCTGCACCCCCTCCATGTTGCTCTCTCCATTTCCCAAATGTAGCATGATACTGGGTTGCCTAATCCCCAGTGTCAGAATCTCAGCTGCAATAAAGAAAAATGACCCTCAATGTTTTTTTTTTCTTTTTAGACTTGTAAAAAAAATAGTCCCTCCCTGATCTGACCCAACTACTCCAACTTCCCACTCAGTACTTACCACTCCACAAACCCACCACACCCTCCACTCATCTTTACTCATCTGAGCATGTTCCATGGTGTTGATCCACTCTCTGGTTGAAGACATGTCTTGCTGCTGGAACTGGTAACTGCCATATGAGAAGCTAAGGTAAATGCAGCTCAATATATTTCAATGTTGTTTTGCAATTGGATGCATAACTTTGTCATGTTTTAATATTTTTACCCCAAATTTCCAACAGGGTCTTTTGGGGACCACACCTCATGACCAGTGGTGGTGGTGGAATTAGGCAAAGTGGGTTGGAAGGGTGGAAAGATGATTTCACAGTCACTTAACAATATCATTTTGTTTTTACTTGCCCAGTGCCTTGGCCCCTCTGGGGGGCCTCATACCCTACTCCAGCTTCTCTGCTGGTTCCCAATGTAATAGAATCCCAGCTTCATAGTGCATGATGCTCTGAGGGTGTTTGCATTTTTCCCCTGTACGTCCCATTCCCTGGGGACTCTGGCACAGAGGACTTGATGCCCAGATTGTTGCCATGATAATGCATGTTGTAGTCAAGCACCCAGTAGTGCCTTCCCCATCCTAATTCCAAAGAGTTGTGCACCACATCTGTGCTCCCACTAGCAGTAGTGCTATGGGTGCATCCACTTGCCCGGTAACCCTCCCCACCCTGGAGGAGGAGAACATACACTGGAATGCTGAATTCTCCTCCCCCAAATGGCTGCCGATGGCCCAGACTCATTCCCTCACCTAGGTTGTTGACATTGCACAAGGTCTGGCATCCAGCACCTCAACCCTTAGTGCAACTGAGGCAGCTGCAAAATCACCTTTTGAGGAAGATTTGAAAGGTTTAATCACCATTGTTCATAAGAAGATTATACCAGGAGGTTTTCTGCCAGAAGGAGACTATCTACTGGAATCTGAGGTGCCAAAATCTCAGACATGTGGTCAGAACTCACTTTTCTTTTCTTGTTAAATTTGTTTGGGCAGTGAGAGTGCCCCATTTATTTCAATTCCCCGGTAGTGAGAGTGCCTGGGAGTCGAAATTATATTAAACTATGTTTGATTTTTATGCTCATTTAATTTGTATCCCTTAGTGAGAGCAGGAGTACTTTAGTTTTATTTTGTTTTCTGGTTTAAGTTTCACCTACTTTTTTTTTTCCAATTTCTCCGTGGCTTGAATTTTTCTGAAGTGGATTCCTTTTGGTATTGTACCATCCTTCTTTTTTTGGACTTTTATCATCTATCGAGACTTTGGAGGCTGGACTGATGTTCCATAATTTTTATTTATTATAGTTTTATTTTGGTGATTTAATTCTTAAAATAGTTTGGGGTGGTGGGGGGTATTTTATTTGCATTTTAGTTGTTTTGGCCTTTTTTGGCAGTGAGAGTGCCAATTATTATTATTATTTTAAATGGTTTGCTAATACTGTGTATGCTTCTCTTCTATTTGCTGTGAGAGGATTTTTAGGAGGGAATTTGTTTATTTGTTTATGTTTTAGTTATTTTCTTTTCTTCCCATTCTCCACACTGTGAGTGAGTCTTGGGGGGGAAGTTAAATTGTTTTTATTAGCGGTTTATTATTGTAGTTTTTTTATTTAGATTATGCTAAATCAGTAGTTTAGTAACTTTAGTTATTTAGTTGGATTTAACTATATAAGGGACTGATTTTAAAGAACATATTATTTTGTTTTTAAATTGTTTAAATCTGAGGATTTGTAATTTATGAGATTTGCCTACCTGTTACCCCCCCCCGGTCATGCACTACTCAGCCTCTGCTCTCCACTCCCTCTGCCCCTTTCATATCCCCTCTCTGTTTTTTCCATCTACCAATGCTGTCAGGCTCTAGGCATCGCCCAAGGGAGGGGGGATTGGGGTGAACAGTGGAGGTGAGTGGAGTGGAGCACTCCTATTTGGGTGCTTCAGCCCAGGAGACGCCCTGGGGTGAAGTGGAGCTTGAAGCGTGGACCATCTTGTCTGGTCCCCATAAATAAGGGCACCATCATTAGTGATGGACAGGTAGTCGGGGCAGCCCAGGAGTTTTGTCCAACCCAGGCAAAGTTGTGCAATGCCAGATCTGTCCGGAACAAGACTGCTGTGATTTCAGATCTTGTTGATTCGACAGATCTGGCTTGTATCACCGAGACCTGGCTGGATAATAATGCGGAACCAATATTGGAGGCCGCAATTCCAGCCGGGTATACAGTGATACATCGCCCGAGGTTGTACCACGGGGGGGGGTGCGGTCTGTTTTAAGACCGAATTGGCTCTCACTAGTGTTCCAGTTGAGGAGACCATCTCCTTTGAATGTGCTGTTATAGCAGGTGTGGGCTTTTGAATTGGTCTCATCTACCATCAACCAGGAGATGACAAACAGTTCCTTAAGGAAGTAGCAGACTTCATTGTCGACTTGGCTTTTGAGTCCCCCAGGCTGATAGTCCTGTGCGACTTTTTTTTTCCACCCCCGCGCTCACTGGTTCCCCACTCCTTCAGGCTCCACAGGTTCCCCCCAGCCCTACTGTCCTTCCCCAGTCCTCCTGTGGTCCTTAGATTGCAGCTGATCCCCGGAATATCCCAGTGTATCCCTTAACTGGGTGGGTCCCCTTCTTCCAAGGGGCAAGGCACTGGGGGAGAGGGGATGACCCCAGCACACACTACTAGGGCCTAGGTTGCTGCTGAGGAGCAGGAGGCCCTGGGAAGTGCTGGAGGCACTCAGGCAACAGAGAGCTGTCGTCCAGCAGCCAGCGAGCCATTTTTCCCTTTTTTCTGTTGGGAGCAGTGTAGTGACATCACAGCATATGCAGATGTCCACTCCTCCCCCAGTTAGCATTTGGGCCATGCATTCTGTGATACTCCCAGCCTCTGCTAGGAGCCAACATGCACTGGACCAGTCCCCTACCTTCCCCCCGGAGAAGGAGAGCTGTCCATGGGATGCTCAATACTTCTCCCCCCTGCCAGCCCTCCAGCGACCATGGCTTATTCCCAAACCCAGGTTGCTGGCGTCACAAGCAGAAATCCAACCAATGCGCTGGTGGGCCGGCCCACCTGGGTGACTTTAATGCATGGGTCGATGATGAACTCTTGCAATTTGGACAACACTTCCTCCAGTTAATGGATTCACTGGGCCAAACACAGGTGGTTACCACTGCTACACATAAAGGTGGCCATTCTCTTGACTTGGTCTTCCTCCTGGGGATCGAGGCCTCTGATGTGGGGGTGGAACCAGTCAGCTGGTCAGATCACTACACTGCGAGATTCGATTTTGGTGCCCCACCTTGTAGGCCAATCCCTGAGGAGATGATCAAGTACCGCCCTTTGTGGAATATTTCTTCCAATGGCCTTGCTGTGGTTCTTGACCTATCACAATTTCCTGTGCATTGCAATGATCCAGAGGTGCTGGTTGTGGCTTATAATACTGCCATTGCCTCTGCCCTGGATTTTATTGCTCCAGTTCATGTGCGCCCTATCTCCCTTTGACCTCAGTCCCCATGGTTTGATGGGGTCTTGAGGGGGTTGTGGTGACTTGGATGCAGGTTAGAATGTTGTTGGCGGAAATCTGGCCTGGATGCCGACCACCTTAGACTGTTAGAACATTATCAATTCTTTCAGTCAGAAATCTCTCTTAAGAAGGCAGAGTTTCTGTCCAGGGAAATTTCTGCCACTCAGAACCGACCAGCTCAGCCATTCAGAACTGTGGACAGATTGTGCAACCCAACCTGTCACCCCAGAATTCTAAAAGAATTAAGGGAGGAACTAGTGAAACCACTGGCTACTCTTTTTAATAAATCATGGGAGGATGGTGTGGTACCCAAGGACTGGAGGAAGGCAGATGTGATTCCCTTTCACAAAAGTGGGTCCAAGACAGAGACAGGAAACTACAGACCTGTCAGTCTGACCTCTGTGGTAGGGAAAGTGATGGAGTCACTTCTGAAGGAAAGAATAGTCAGTACCTAGAGGCCAGTGGGGCACAGAACCCAAGGCAGCATCGGTTCACAGCGGGAAGGTCATGTCAGACTAGATCTAATAGATTTCTTTGACTGAGTGACCAAAGTAGTAGACCATGGAGGGGCTGTGGACATGGCCTTCCTAGACTTTAGCAAGGCATTTGACACAGTCCCACAAAAGATTAATAGTCAAATTAACCAGCCTGGGAGTGGGACCTAGGGTGGTAGCCTGGTAAAACATTGGCTGGACAACAGGACACAGAAGGTAATTGTAAATGGAGTCCACTCTGAAGAAAGGGGGGTTACTAGTGGGGTACCGCAGGGTTCAGTATTGGGTCCAGTCCTTTTTAATGTCTTCATCAGTGACATTGCAGAGGGACTGTAAGGAAAAGTATGCCTTTTTGCAGATGACACAAAGATCTGCAACAGGGTTGATACACAAGGAGGCGTGGAAAGGATGAAAAGGGACTTGGCAAGGTTGGAAGAATGGTCAGAAGTATGGCAGCTAGGATTCAATGCAAAGAAGTGCAAAATAATGCACCTGGGAAACAAGAACCCAGGGGAAGAATACACAGTGGGTGGGAGGTAGTAACAACAACAAAAAAGGAAAAGGACCTGGGGGTAATCATATCAGACGACCTTAAGGTTAGCAAGCAATGTGAGAAGGCAGTAGGGAGGGCTGGGGGTATACTGGGATGTATAGGGAGAGGCATCATCAGCAGAAAACAGGAAGTTGTTATCCCTCTGTACAGACAGTTGGTGAGACCCCATCTGGAGTACTGTGTCCAGTTCTGGAGACCCCATCTCCACAAGGACAGAGACAGGATAAAGGCAGTCCAGAGGAGGGCAACTAAAATGGTGCAGGGTCTGCAAGAGAAGTCGTATGAGGAGAGACTAAAGGAGCTTAATATGTATACCCTTGAGGAAAGAAGGAAGAAGGGGAACATGATAGAAACTTTTAAGTACCTCAGTGGAATCAACAAAGTCCAAGAGGGTAGCATCTTTCAGAAAAAGAGACTTGCAAGAACAAGGGGACACAATTTAAAGATAGAAGGAGGATGGTTCAGGGCAATGTGAGGAAGTATTATTTCACAGAGAGGGTAGGGATGCATGGAACAGCCTTCCTGAGGAGGTTGTGGGATCTAAAACTGTGGAAGAATTCAAGAATGCATGGGACAGACATAAGGCAATTCTTGTGAGGGGTAGGAAGAAATAGGCTGTCGGTTAACTAGGATCTGCGGCCTATCCTGTAGGTAGGGAAATGGGCAGACTAGATGGGCCTAGCGGTCCTTATCTGCCGTCAAAGTCTATGTTTCTATGTTTCTGTCTACAGCTCCATAGGTCATTTTCACAATTACAGTGTGATGAGATTGCTTGGTTCTTTGCTGATAAGGTGGCTGACATTAGGTCAGACATCTGTTTGACATGCTCTGTGCGGGCTGCTAGTGGCCAGGATCGGGTCGCTGCCCCTTCGTTTTCCTGGAGTACCTTCGACCACCTGGAAATCAAGGATGTTATGCGGATTGTCCAAGGGCTGCATCCTACCTGCTGTAATTTAGATCCAGGCCCTAATTCCATAATTTTAGGGTGTGGGAAGTCCATTCTACTGGTTCTAGCACAGATAGTCTGGTGCTCCCTTGACTCATGTTAATATCTCTGTTCCTTGAAAGAGGCAGTGGTGACACCCTTGTTGAAGAAAGCATCTTTGGACCCAGACTGTCTTGCCAACTACAGACCCATCTCGAACCTTCCTTTTGTAGGGAAGGTGATCAAGAAGGTGGTGGCAGCCCAGCTGGAGAACCATTTGACCATTTATAGCATCTATGAACCTCTCCAATCAGGTTTTCAAAAGAGGCACAGTACCAAGACTATGCTGGTTCAGGTGCTCAATGATCTTCTGATGGCGAGAGACCAAAGAAAATGATCCATCTTGGTACTATTAGATCTGTCATCAGCATTTGACACCGTTGACCATGCGGCCCTACTTGAGTGCCTGAGATGTATTTGTGGACTCTCTGAGATTGTTCTCAGATAGTTTACTTCATACCTCACTGGAAGAACTCAGAGGGTGGTATCAGGGTTTTTTTCCTCTGATCCCATCTCCCTATTTTGTGGGATTCCTCAGGGCTTTAAACTGTCCCCCATGTTGTTTGCAGTGTACATGCTTCCCCTTGGAGAAATTGTGAGACGGTATGGGCTAATGTTTCACTGTTACACAGATGATACCCAGCTGTACCTGTCCTGTGCACCCAACCAGAAAGGCGCTATCTGGGTATTTAACAGCTGCCTAAATGAAATCCAGGATTGGATGAGGTCCAGTTGGCTGAAGTTGAACTCTGGAAAGACGGAGGTGTTGGTATTTGATCCGGATCACCGGATAAGGGGACCTATGGCCGGCACCCCATCTGGACTGTTTTGTGGGGATGTTGAGCTATGGGTCTCTGAATGGGTGCAAGATCTGGGATGTTTATTAGATGCGGGGCTGACTCTTCGATCCCAGGTGTCAGCGGTGGTAAAGCCCACTTTTTACCATCTAAGAAACATCACCAGAATCAAGCACCTCGTTCCGTCCGGTGATCTGCCAACTTTGATCCACACCTTTGTGACCTCGCACCTGGACTACTGCAACTCACTTTACCTTGGGCTTCCAGGGGTTGCTATCCACTGCTTGCAGCTAGTGCAGAATTCTGCAGCTTGAGTATTGATGGGTACCCCTAGATCTTCCCATATTACTCCAGTGCTGTGGGAACTGCACTGGCTGCCAGTTCAGTGGTGGATCACCTTCAAAGTCAGACTACTCACTTTTAAAGCCCTGCATGATCTGGGCCCTGATTAACTGACAGAACTCCTGATCCTTTACTGCCCTGTGAGATCACTCCACTCAGCTGACAAGGGGTTGCTAGAGATTCCAAGGGTGATATTAAAATCTGCTGGGGCCCGGTCATTTATGTTTGCGGCCCCTTCCCTTTGGAATTCTCTACCCCATCAAACAACGAAGTGTATGACCGTGGGGAGTTTTAAACAGGCTCTTAAATCCTTTTTGTGGGAAAAGGCATATGGTTTTACTGCTCATTAATTGTTTTGTGTGTTTTATAATATTACTTTTGTATCTCTGTTTCTGTCTTCTGTATTTTATCTTATTTTATTGGAATGCACCTTGATATTTGAAAGGTGCAAAATAAATAAAAAATATTATTATTATTATTATTATTAAGAAGTCTGTGTTAAAAATGTGGTGTCAAAATATGTAACAATGACAAAGTTATGAGCATACATTTAAATTTTTCTATGCTTGCACTTAACTTTAGTAATTTTAAATATTTTGACACCAAATTTTCAACACAGCCATTTTGTACACTACCTCATCAATGTGATAGTTGTCATTTTTCAAATCCCAGATAAAATGTATTTTTGCACCTGCAGTGTAGAATGATGTTTTCATGGCGCCAAGTGATATTTTGACAGATTTGAAAATGTTTACCTACCTGGTTCATGAGGTGGGGAAATAAGCAGGCTATGCTGAAAATGTTGTGAAAAAATATGGTAAAATGCCCAGGTTATAACTAAATGCTGCAGTATTGTAATGTTCATTCAAAACTTCACTGATTTTCAATATTTTGACTCCAAACCCTTAACACAGCCCCTTTTCAACATCACCTCATAAGTGTGGCAGATGCCAATTTCATCAATTCTGGTTGAGATTTTTTTTTCAATTCTGGTGTGAAATGACATTACTACCAACATGTATGGAAAATCTGGGGACAGAATTAAGAAAAAAAAAAGTGAATGTGTAAAGAGTAAATGTGTAAAGCTTGACTATGAAAAGAGGGAAAGTGCCAGGCCCTACCCTTCTGCAGCCAGACAGAGTCTTCCCATGACACATGGCCCAAAGGGAACTGCACATCTGTACCTGTTTATTCAGGTCCCAAAGGGACCTGTGTGAATAAGGATACAATTCTACTATCTCAAAAAGGAAGGAAATTGTTTGCAAAAAAACCCAAACACTTTTTTAATGCTACAGTTTGGTTAATGTATGTGGCATTGGGGTTTTCAAGCCTAACTCCCCACCCCCAAACAGCACAAGGAAAAAACAATAGGGTTTTGGGTCTCCAGAGTCTTGGCAAATTAGTGGTGTGGTTTTCGATGGAGTTGTCTACCCTAATGCTCACCTTGTTCTGAGAACAAACTGTGTTACACACGCTCTTCTTTCCTCATAAAGGGCACACAGTTATGACAAGTTATTTTTCAACATGTGGTGAGACATACTTCTCTACCTTTGAAGAGTGCATCAGTATGAAACACTGACTTGGAACTGCACCTTGTGCTTTGGACTGGAGCCTTCAGGCTTGGGGTGTGAGCATTAGGGTTGATAACCCCAGAGAAGACCCGAACACTGATTTGCCAAGACTTCAGAAACCCAAAACCCTATTTGTTTTTTCCTTTTGCTTCTTGGGGTGGGGGGGGTGGAGAATTAGGGTTGTAAACACTAATTCCACATGTCCCTATTTTTGTGGCATGACATTACACTTAACTGGTGCATTAACAATGCTTTTTTGCAAAGAATATGTTTATAGGATCTTATGAAATACCTCACTGAGTAAAAAGCACCATCCAATGCTGAGTGGGTGAGAGGACAACAAAGCTGTAACCACTTGATGACCATCCCCTTCCCCAGTTACTCCCATGATCCATAGTTTAGACACAGAAAGAAACTACAAGATTTCTGTGGTACAAGCCTGCTGCTGTTTTATGTATGCAACTCTTTCCACTTCTTACCTCTCTTAGCCTGAAGACCTGCAGAGACAAATTATCACCAAGATCATTTACTCTTTTTTCCCCGTTAGGTCCAGTGTGACATATGATCAAAAATCCATGGAATCAGCCTTGAAGAAATTGGAAACATTTGGAGCAGACCTTGGAGGCACTGAGATCCTTAGTCCTCTTCAAGATATCTTTGCAAAATCCCTGAAAAAGGGTTACCAACGCCAGGTCTGTAATTTTGAATATAATACTAAAGACAGACCCCATGAGACTGATGTGTTGTTGCCAGTCAGAAACCAGAGTCTGTAGTCATCTAGGAAAACTTTACCTGACTCCCTGCAAGGCTTTAGTAAAGCTTATAATATGTACTGTATCTAACCATCTTGAATAACACTTTTTTATTCTGTTTTATTCCTCCTTTCTGCATATGTAAACAATGCGACAAGACAGGGTAGGGGTTATTGCCTGATATAAGCATGCCCCAGGTGTGCTATGATGCAGGAGCACTTGCACCAAGTGCCTTAGCACCTGGGAAGTGCTCCGAACAGGCAACAAACCACATCTAAGAGTGCCCAATTGCACTTACAAAAGGGGGCCTCATCAAATTTAAAGTTAGCTAAAATATTTACTAATGTTACTTGAAGTACTGAAAAGGTATTAAAATTACAAAAGGAGAAAAGTAATCTTTTTACTGATATTTTTAATACAGGTGGTGTTGGATGCAGCCCCTCTCCTCCCACCATGCTCAGGAATTTATTTTTTCTGTCCCCTATTTGAGGCCTTGTTTAGGTGTGCTGCCTTGGGACCTTATTTTGTGGTAGATGCTGGTTCTGCATGGATGGGAAACAGATGCTTTGCTGGCACCTGTTTCAGCTGACAGCTGAGTGAACAACGGTTTTATGTTTGGCCCCAAAGATTGCAGTCAGTACTTCTTGTGCACTGCCACTGTGGCAGCAGTAATTACATTGTTTTGCAGACTACAACATAACATTTAATATTTGTTCAATTATCCAATATTGCTACATGTTAACTGTTTAAGTGGTACCACTTTCATTGGTAAAATATTATTTTTAGGTGCCACAAACCAGGGACTATATTAAACAAACTCTGGCCAGAGCCGATTGGGCTGCAGAAGAAAAAATCTGGGTTAAAAATATTGAAATTTTTTTTTAATATATATTTTTACACTTACTTTTCAACACAGCCTTGTGATGAACCTGCCTCATAAAGAAGGGCAGAGAAAATGTTCAAGTTCTGGCCTAAAGGTGATGTTATGCGGGGACTGCAAAATCAAGATGTGGGCTGCAATCACACATTTTGGGTAGGAGCTGGAAAAATGACAGCTATCACATTAATGAGTCACTGTACCAAAATGGATATGTTGAAATGTTGTGGTAAAATACTGAATATTACCAAAGTTATGAGCCTGCATTTGCAACATATAGCATAACAACATAACTTAAAGCAGCAGTGCAACAATCTGGTGAATATTTTGACCAATACTTTTTTATGCTATTTTAGATTGCCCCTTACCTCCTGGCTTGCATGATACCCTTCTTTATACAATATGAGTCTTCTCGATTACATTTTTCATATCTGAAATAATAAAAGGAGCACTCCTTTAAATATGGCTCCAACCAGGTTTTAGCCAGTATTTGTAGCTGTTTTTGAACAATTATTGTTCTGTAAGGCCAGAGAGCACTTCCTGCTGCATAATACTTCATTTCAGTCATGCCAGAAGTGATACATAAACAACAGATGAACAAAAACAGCTGAAAATATTGATGAAAACCTGGTCTGCAGCATATTAAGCACACACATACACACACACACACACACTGGGAGAGTTGACAGACTGTAATTTAAAACTATTCTGCAGTCAGATGTTATCTGTTGAAAGTCATGTCAAAAAGTTATTACTCTCCAATGATAGCAAATTATATTGCAATCAAAAAAAGCTGAGAAAATAGTACTGGAATTGGTCTACTCATCAGCCGTCTTCCATTAGAACAAAAACGTCTGTTTACCAAGTTGGAGTCAAAAGAAAACATGTATTTCTTTTACTCGTTGAAGTACTACAAGGTTGGGGAGCAGAGGTGATTGTCCAGAGAATTTGTTTCTTAATCCCTAGGCTGCTGAAAGAACTAAAATGAATCTATTTGATTGAGCCCTGGACATATTTTCAGTCTGTAGCACTGCAAGGGTTATGTTGAAGGGCTGAAAAGATGTGGAAGGATCATTTGAAAACTTCAAAGGAAGTGTTCCACGGCCTGAGTCTGGTAGCTAATTTTTAGAGCTGATGCAAGAGGCTCCGTCTACCTGCAGCTCTAAAAACATATTAAACAACACCATCTAGTTGCAGTTTCTGACTGCAGTTTCACATTATGCTGTCAGGAATGGTAAGCATCCTTGCAAAGCAAAATTAAGTAACAAATACATCCAAAATACTGATCTATGTGACAGGAAAGTATATATTTGTTTTGGCTAATGTAGTTTTAGGATCATACTGTGTGTTACCTTCATTAAAAGCAGTATATTGAATGTGTGAATATGTAATTTGTTTATCCACCTTAGGAAGCTCAAAAACATGTACAATTTTTTTTATTTTCAGTTATCTTGTTATCACAAATGTACTCTTACCTCCTTTTTTACTTTCATATTCCCCCCACCCCTACAAGCTGAAATTATGAACTCTATGGAACTATTTTATTATTTTATGTAGTGTGTTATTTGTATTGTTATGAATGTACAGCTTATATTTCATAACAGTGAATAAAACCAATTAAATAATTTTAAAATGTTACATTATTCATTTTACTAACACAAAAAATGATTTAAGTATATAACATGTTGGCCAGACAATAGATGAAGCATATCTGTCCTGCCTACATCATGAACACTGAGATAGGCATAATAGTAGGGTCCTTAAGAATAAAAAAAAATTACTTTTATTTTTACTTTCTTATCTCATCAGTTGGCAAACTAATTGCATGCCCAGGGGTGAAGGATCTGGTGTAACAGTCTGAGTATATTCCTGAATAGGAACATCCTCTATTTAGGCCATGGGGAAGGTGGTCTGAGGGAAGAGAGGGGGGGTTTAGGGGGGTCTGAGCTTCCCCCTCAGGCCTGTTAAGAATGCAACAACTTGACATTTTCTGCATGATCCAAGATATCATCTTGTTCTGGTTTACCCTTTGACTGGATGACCTACAGTAGGTATATTGATGGTATGATGGTATGAATTACCTATTTCTTCACAAAGGTTACACCTTTGTTTGTTTGGGCATAAATGACTTACATGGCCATAATCCAGACAGCACATGCCCCTTTGTTTATTACATGTTCTGACAAGATCCTCAGAGGAACCACACTTAAAGTAAGTTTTGGACTGTCTGGGGTTAAAGCACAGGGCTCTGTCCTTATCCAAATACAAACTATTAGGGAGATGTTTTAACCCCATTTTAATATGAATCAGCTGCACCCTAAAACAACACCCCCAGTGTAAATGAGTTCCTCATTCATGATGGGATCCAAGCTACCCCTCAATCATTAATAGTACAGTGACAGTGCAAATAATGGGTTTTGTCAGGTAGGTTACCTGAAAGGTGCACCAGAGATCTGACATTTATAGCAATTCATGCTGGTTCCAAAAATGCTGTAAAAGAGCTGGCATCTTAAAGCTGACATCATATATACTTTCTCTGAACCAAGTGATTGATGGCATAATTCTCAGCTGAGTAAAACTTTATCTTGTCCTTAAAGATCAAAGCCAGTGCTTTAAAATGTATTGTTTTCTCACCATGAGGACAACTAGGCCTCATGTGTTACACATAAAGTTCAGAAATTGCAGTTACATATGTATAAATCCAATTTTGTTTATATCTCTTATTTGATGGCTTTACAAAAAATCCCTTAGACTTTTTCAAACCAGCCAGAGGACTATTGGGTGAGTGCTGATAACATTCAAGCAACAATGATATAATTTTCCTCTAAGCCTTGTTAGCCTAGTACACACAGTATATCCATTGATAAATGGCAAAAAAACAATATTTGCTACCAATTTTCTGATGAGGGCTTTCTGTGCTGGGCTTTTAATAGTAACAAAAAAAGGTTAGTATCTAGCAAGTTCCCTAGGTTGTTCCTTTTGAGTACCATATTAAGCCCCAAAAACCCACATCTCATACTCTGAAAATGTAAAGTTTGATTTCCTTTGTTCCCTTTCCAGCCCTGAATGCAGCAGCCACAATTCTCTCCTTAATTATTCTTTTTGGATGCATTCACTTTTCTGAAGTTCCATGGCACTCACCAAAAGTGTCCTAATACCCCAGTGATTATCACCAGATGCACTGTATCATCCCCCAAAAATGTACATCTCTACCATGCCTCTCTCTTGTAATTTTTCCAAACCATGCCCACACACATCTCCAAGGTTTCTAACTCTACATTGCATCACTGTTGTAACCTATACCCTGTCTCCCATTCACCTCCTGAAGTGTATACTAACCACTGCACCCCTCTTCTACACTTTTCAAAAATTCCTGCATGCCTCACTAAAGCTGTCTTCTCACCGTTATTTATACTCCTGCCCTGCATCCATCTCAATATCCGCACACACAACCTTTACACTCCTCTCAGAATTTGTTCTCCCAGTCTAGCCCAATGACATGTGTACCCCATCCCCACTAACTCTAGTTGTGTATGTCCCAAATGTATATAGTACATAAGATAATGCCTAAATTGAAACTCACATCCTGATTGGCTGAAACAGCCTGCCACCCAGGCCATTATTTCTTAACAACGGCCCGCTTCAAACAACGAGTGCCACATCGGGATGCCCCATTACCTAGTAAATCCTGGGGCAACCCTGAATTTTGAAACCAGTGTAAAGCTAACCAGCCACCACGTCTCCCCCGCTTGTTTACAGAGATTGACTTCAGCAAACAAACCAGCAAAGAAACAACAAACGGACATCTTCCTCCTAAAAACAGCAATCCATCACCAAAATACAGTCTACTTCCTCCTTCACTCATTAAAATAAAAACGGAACAGAAAAATGATGCCAAGTAATAACCAGCGATTCCTCAGAGAGCGATTTGCTCACACGTCTAGCGCTCTTCCTCAGTTCGGTCACACTTTCCCTGAAAAAAAAAAAAAATAACAATACAGAAAATCATTCTTTTTTTTAAATAATGTACTTTTATTTACAAAACACTACTTCCATTCATGCCCAGTGTTAAGTGACAGTGCACTTTGAGACATGTACTCTCCAATCACGTCTCTTTTCAAAGCCCATAAAACTTTACCTCTCAGTGTGCTATCCTTTCCTGTGTCCTAACAGATGCTGATTAAAGAAATAAAAACAAACTATTCCCTACTGGTGTGTGTGTGTGTGTGTGTGTGTGTGTGTGTGCGGCGTGATACTCCATACAAACAACCTATTTTTTATAAAAGCTAGCGCCTCAGTGGTGACTCCAGTACTACTAGGCAATACTTAAGTACACAATTTACTTTTTATTTTTTATGTATTTTTCTTAAACATATATTTTTACCCTCCTATATTTAAAAATAAACTAAATATAAGACAATTATCTATAGTAATTAATACCCTCCAGGGTGGGTGTTATGGATATAGCTGACCTTCCAGGGGCTATAATGCCCTCCGCCTGCAGCTTCAGGCCTCATTATGCCCCTGGGTGGTCCGTTATATCTCAATAATGCCCACCCTGTTGGGTATTATTACTTACATACATACCTTTCCAACTATTTGTACCCCCAACCACGAGACTCCTGACACTTGCACCTCCACTACACAGCTCTCCCAAACTACAACCTTTCACAAATGTGTCCCTGCACCCAATGCAAATGTTTTACCTTCTACCCTACTTCCTACCTAAAATTTGTGCTCCTGCACTTGAAACATTCTAAAGTCTTACACCTACCTCATACTTTGCAAAGTATTTACCCCACCTCCACTCTACCCAAGATTTCAAACTCTTCTCATACCTCCTCTCACAAAAATTCATTGGCTAATCTAGACACTTTCCCAAACTTTTATCCCATTCCCTGCACTAATAGCCAATTGAAGATTGCCAAAATATGTATATCTTCTGTTGCCCACCTCATACAATTCAGAATTTATCACTATATCTTTCCCCAAATTAGTACACTTTGCCCTATATTACTTCAAAAATATGTGCTGTACCTTTTCACACTATTCCCCTTGTGGCTCGCACCCCATCCCTTTGTACAGTTTAAGAGTTGTGAGATAGTAGAGAAACAATGTTTGGAGATATGCATTTTCAGCAGGATTGCAGTACAAATTTTAGGTGGAGTGCAATACAAACTTTGCAGGGACAAAGAAGGACAAGTGAAGATTTGGAAAGGGTTCATGGAATCAAGTATAACATCTGGGATTGGTGCAGGATGGATGTACATATTTTTTTGAACTGTGCAGGGTTACAAGTACAAATATTGGGAGGTGTTCATGTGTGTGTGCACATATTTTGAAGATTGCAGAGGTAATAGTACATATTTTGGGGGTTGCAAGGTTAAAACACAGATTTGGGAGGAGTGCAAGAACACATTTTTGAAGGTGCAGGGTATAAGTAAAATCTATGATGGGTACAGAGTGCGAATTATAATTGTTGGGAGTGGTGCAGGGGTATAAGTACACATTTTGGAAGGGTGCAGGTATACAACTACAGATTTGGGGGTGGGTGCAGGGGTACAAGCACACATATTGTGAGGGGTACAGGTGGACAAGTACAGTTGTTGGGAGGGTGCAGAGATATATGTACACATTTTGGGAGAGGCATGGGTACAAGTACAATGTTTTATTTATTTATTTAGATTTTGGTAACCGGATAAGCCCACTGAGACCAGAGATCTCTTTTTCAGGGGCGACCCAGGATTAGTTACAGTAAGTACATACATTGGTGACCTTAAACAGTAGTTTTAGATTATACACATATAATTACAATGAATGCAAACAGAATTTATATACAGTGATATTAGGTGATACATGATAAGGAGTTGGATACGTAGGTGCCACAGTAGAGAAACTTAGCTGAATACTTTTTTGGTTACAGACAGTACATGAGTTGTGTTAATACACAGCAGTTTAGGTGAGAGATGTAAGTGGAGATGGTATTGAATGTTTGGAACAGAGACAGAAGGTATCACATGCTCACAGATATATGGTAGTAGCTGTGCGTTCCAGCATTTTCATAAAGAGATTTGTAGGAGAGAGAAAAGTGGTTACAGCTGGAGGTAGCAGGGGTAGGCCCGATGGGAGAGGCTAACGATTGCATCCACAGAGACTAAGTTCCAGGATGATACTCTTGAGGCCTGATTTTGAACCCTGGGAGAGAAGGTTTGACTAGACTTGCTGAAAGGGAATTCCATAGGTGAGGAGCAGTGTGGTGGAAGGAACGCTTTTTTGGTTGGAAGTTAAATGGAGGATGTCAAGACATAACTTGGTTGAGGGATCTAAGGGTTTGGGGCTGGACTTCTGGAGTGAGCAGGTCACGCAAGTGAGGTGGAGGGCCAAAGGAGGAGAATTTGAAGGCCAGACAGGCAGAGCAGTAGGCCAGCTTGTGCTGTAAGGGAGGGCCAGGTCAGGTCTGTAAGGGTCTCACGTTGATGCCTCTCCTGGGGGAGTTTGTTGTGAAGTGAGTCACTCTGTGGTGGAACATCAAGAGCTTATTGTGCTCTGTCTCGAAACTGAGTAAGGTGTCCCTTATAGAATTGTGGGGAGGAGGTTGCAGTTGGCTGTATGCGTCATTGCTCTCGCCAGAGAGAGGTTTTCCAGACAGTAGAGGAGACCAAGCCTCTGCTGGAATGGATTGGGTTAGGGAGGTGGTATGAGATTTATAGGTCACTCCTGGTCAAGGAGGACACCAAGATATCTGAACTTGTCATGGACCTCCACTGTCCTTCCTAGGACAGTGGTGAGCTGGAGTAATTCTCTTCTGTCAGTGCCCAGGCATCTGGTTCTGAACAGGATGGCCTTAGTTTTGTCTGCATTCAGCTTTAGAGAATTAGAGGAGAACCAGGCCTCAAGAGCAGAGAGACTAGCCTGCAGTTTGGTGGATTTGACACTGGGATGCGGGTCACTGAAGTAGACAACAGTGTCATCCACATAAAGGATGAGGTTGCTAGGCCTTCTTCGATGTCATGAGAAAGAGAGAGTCAGTAGGGGCCCAGGATTGAGCCCTGGGGTACCCCAGAGGCCATAGGTCTTGTGCCCGATTGCATTCCTCTCCAGCAGACTTTTGGGGTTCTATTGGTCAGATAACTCTGGAACCAGGAGAACGAGTGTTCATCCAGACCCAATCGATGGAGTTTGAAGAGGAGTAGTTTGTGGATGACTAGGTCAAAGACCTTGGATAGGTCAATGAATATTGTGCCCATTGGGGGGCCTTGGTCCACGGCCTTGAGGATGTTGGATGTAAGCCAAATGAGGTCAGTGCTGTGGCCTTTCCTGAAGCCATGTTGTACATCGGCAAGGAGTAGGTGCTGCTCAAGGTAATCCTGCAGTGTATTGTATATGAGCCTCTCCTGAACTTTCCCAAGAGGGCTAAGTAGGAAAATTGGCCTGTAGTTTTCCACTATGTCCCGGGACCTTTTTTGTGGACAGGGACATTGTTGAAACCTTCCACTTACTTGGGACTGTTCCTTCAAGGAGGGACCTGTTGATAGGAAGGGTGACAGGGCAGGCAATTGACGTGGCAGTAGCTCTCAACAGCCGAGGTTCCATCAGGTCATGCCCCGGGGAAGAGTTAGGGTTTATTTTGAGCAATAGTGGAAGTACAGTGGATGGTTAGACCAGTTTCAGGTGGAGTAGGGGTCAAGGAAGTGCTCAGTCTATGTTTGTGTGGGATGGGGACCCAGGGGAGCTGGTCGGGAAGGTCCGATTGGATTGGAGAAGGAGGCACAGAAGACTTCGGCAACTGTGGAGGGGTCACTGGTCCAGGTATCCCCAACCAGGAGTGAGTCATTTTGTGCATTTGTGGTACCCTTGAGAAGGGAGTTAATGTGACCCCAGAATTTCTTAGGGTTGCATAGGTGGCTAGTTTGGAGGTCTCTTAGGTACTTGGTCTTAGCCTGTTTGGAGTTTATTTTTGCAGAGGTTCCTCAGTTCTCTGTACTTCTCCCAGTCAGGAGTACTGCTGAAGGATTTGTAGAGTCCCCAAGCCCTGTCACAGAGTAGCATTGTTTGCTTAAGGTTAGGGCTCAACCATTTGTGGCACTTTCCCTGCACCCTGAGCTTCTTTCATGGTGCATGCAGGTTGGCCAAGGACAGGAAAGAGTTGGTGAAGTAATCAAGCACCTCATCAAGAGACAGAGGGGAGGGAGATGATGGGGTCCTAGTCAATTGTCCCCAAGTCAAAGCAGAGGTCTGCAGGTACAAACCTACTAAATTTCCTGTCTTCTATGACCCGAGCAGGAATTTTGGGGAGCTTGTTGGACCAGGTACAGAAAATAGGTGAGTGGTCACTCAGAGAATCAGACATGATCCCTGCAGTCAGTATGTGATGAGGGCAAGAGACTAGTGCCCAGTCAAGCAAAGAATGGTTGCCAGACTTAGCATTGTGCCTCTTGGGTAGGTCGATGATTTGGGTAAGTGGGGAGTTGAGTATTATGTTCTTGGTCATGGGAGACCCTAGGGTGAGCCAGTTTAGGTTAAAGTCCCCGAGGAGGATGATCTCCCCCAAGGGGTGCTCCACTAGGGTGTTGGTTAGGGGTTCTAGGGAGGCAGCGGCCAAGTGGGGCAGGAGGTAGGCACACCCTATGTAGAGGGGCTTGGCATCACCTAGAAGTAATTTAATGAGTGGGATCTCACTCTACGATCCACAGAGGGAGGAGTGATCAATCAGGGAAGTGCACTAGGGAGAGCTAAGGTAGATCAGAACCCCACCTCCTCTTTTTTTCCCACTCAGTCCTTTCTAAAGGCCTGGTAGCCAGCTAGGTCCACTTCGTGGGGGAGGATTTGAGGTTTAAGCCATGTTTCAGTTAACAGCTAGTATGTCAGGTTTGTACAGTGCTGTCCAAGCCTCCAGGTCATGGATTTTGTGCCTTAAGCTGTCGATATTCATGTGTACCAATTTGAGTCCACTGGCGTTGGCCCAGAGGGGGTTGGTGAGGTCGATAAGGGTGAGGTTTGGAGAGTAGGGACCAGGGTTTGGTTCAATGTCCCCCCCTAACATCAGCTTGAGCCTGGCATAAAAGCCAGTAGTCTCAGGGGGGAAAGGGAGAGCCTCTGCTGGTCAATATCATTGAGGTAGGGAGGTAAATAATAGCGGCAACCCTTTATCTTGAGCCTGGCAAGGTAGCCAGTAGTGATTGGGGGGAAGAGGAGGAGTCTCCGCTGGACGTTCTTATTTAGGTAGGAGAGTGGGTAATAGCAGCTGCCTTCAGGAGTGGTCTGTCTGAGGTTAGGCTAAGCTTGTTTAACCCTGTCCACCCATGACTCAAGGGGTTGGGAGAGGTGCACGGGGTTCCAGTGTGACTCTGAGGAGCGGCAACAAAGGGAGAGGGGGAAGGCAGTCCTCTGTATCAGTACTGAGTAGGTAGGAGTGACCCTGGGCAGTAGCTACTTCATGTTGTGGATCTGAGAGTGGTCCTAGGACTCAGGGAGTTGCAGGAGTACAGGAGGAGGAGGAGTTTGAATAATGAGTGAGAGTGCAGTGATATAAGAACACATTTTAAGTGAGTGCAGATGGTACGAGTGCAAATTTCGGGAGAGGTGCAAGTGGTGCAAGTACAAATTTTGGAAGGTATGGATGGGTGTAAGTACAAGTTTGGAGAGGAGTGCAGTGGTGCAAGTACAAATTTTGGGAGTAGGGCAGGGGTACAAATATATCTTTTTAGAGGGGCTGAGGAGTCAAAGTACACATTTTGATGGGGCTCAGGGGCACAAGTTTTCATCTTGGGATGGGTGCAGAGGTGCAAGTACAAATTTATGGAGAGTTGCAGGGTAGAAGTATAAATTTTGTGAGGAATTCTGGGGTAAAAGTACACATTATGGGTGGTATGTAGGGTTGTAAGTACACATTTTGGGGATCGGTGTGTGTACAAATTTTAGAAGGGGTGAAAGTGCAAATGTTTGAGAGGGGTGCAAGAGTAGAAGTATACATTTTTTGGAGGTATGCAGACGTGTAAGTACAAATTTTGGGAGGTATGCAGGGGTGTACTGTAGGTAAATATTTTAGCAGGAGTGCAAGAATATTGTACATTTGGGGAGGGTGAAGGGGGCATGTACAAATATTGGAATGAGTACAGATGTTAAAGAACAAACTTGTGGGGATACAAGTTCAAGTTTCAGAAGGGCTGTAGAGGTGCAAGTACCAATTTTGGGTGTGGTATAGGGGTAAAAGTACACATTTTTGAGAAGGGTGTAGGGATAGAAGTACAAATTTTGGAAGGTATGCAGGGGTGTAAGTACACATTTTAGGCCTACTGGCTCAAAGTATTGCATGCTGTACAGCATATGACATTGACCTGAAGGTAGGAACAGCATGGTTGGTAGGATGCAAAACTGTGAAAGGAAGTATGCACGGTAGTGCACCCTCTCACTTTTCCCAGTGCAGGATAAGAATCTTGCTGGGTGAGGGATCCACCGAGCAGCTGCCGTGGCTTGATGGGATAAGCCATGGGCAGCAAGGGAGGCAGGCAATGTGATTGGACTGGGTTTCTATTCCCGGTCCCAGATGCATGGACATTGTTTTGTTTCTCACACTTTGTGTGACGTTAAGTGTGATCCCCTTCCCAGAGTTTGTTATTTTAGTTGTGGGGTTCACAGGTGCCTTCCCCCACAAAAAAAAAAAGAATAATGCCATTTGCAATATATCACACTGTATTAGCAGCATGATATATTGCTACAGCATAATGTCTTGTAATATTATGACCCCATGCCCATTTTATGAGGAGTGGAGGGGTACAAGTTCAAATTTTGGGGGGTGTGCAGGGTTGTATGCACAAATCTTTGGAGGGGTGACAGTACAAATATTGGGATGGGTGCAAGTACACATTTTAGTAGTGCTAATCCTTATGTGGGTGTACCCCCCCCAAGACACTGGAATGGCAGCAGAAGTGATACAGTTGCTGAAACATGATGATGGATGCCTCTTGTGGTATGTTTACAGAGTTGTATGTTCTTTCTGTTACCTTATGGTGTGTTTCTGATTGGTTTTGTTGCCTTGTACCATCCCGTGCTTGTATGTGTCATATGTGTGTGTGTGTGTGTGTATGTGTCTATGTGTGGGTGTGGAAGGGGGAGCCAGAGTTGGGGTTGAAACCCCTAATGCCGAATGTCCTAATTTTTATCACTGTGGAATAATCCTAACTGTTGCATTAACGCAGTTGTTTTGCAAAGGATATACATATATATACACACTCATTACAAAGAAGCGCAACCCAACAAAAGCACTAGACTACCAGGGAATATATACTACATTATGCAAACATATTTTACTTATTGTTATAACAGGCAATCGGGGCTTGGGGGCACATTGGTGCACCCTCCAGTGAATTTCTAAGTACCATTAGACCAGCCTTTGGCTGGTCTAATAGTATTTAGACCATTGCCTCTGGGAGGGATTTGAAAATAGCAAGGTTGTGCATGTGATAGCCTGCATCTGCAGCCAGCACTCAGCACCACACTGTAGTCCATTTTGTGGCACAACGCTGGTTTATGCCCTCTTTGGGGAAATCAACCTGTGTTTGATGCAAGCTGCTTTTGAGAATGGCTCAATGCACATTTTTCGATACAATCTGCTATTTGCATCTTTTATCTTTGACAGCACCTTTCCTCATTCTAAGTTCTTTGAGAATTGGCCCACATGTTTTTTCTCACAAATATAATAAACATTTAATGGACTTTACAAAAGTCTTACTAAGGTTAATGTAAACTGCTATTATTTTTGTGTCATTTTTTGACAGATAGAATGGAATAAACAATAATATAAACTGCAGAATTTTTCATTGTATGTGGAAAATGGGACAGAATGCCATAGATCTGACATGGAAAGAATCTCATGAAAGTACAGTCCAACCCCATTTATCTGATCCCTGATATTCCGGACCTCCCTATCTAATGACTTGTCATTACATCCCCTAACTGTAGTATTGACAGCAGAGTATAAGTGATTCAGTTCCTTTGTTTCCCTCAACTTACTGCCATTTACAAGTGATTCAGTTTAATTGCAGTACTTAACAAGGCACAGGAAATCTGAAGGAAACAGAATCACCTGTAATCACCTGTAAATGGCTGTAAACAGGGACAGAGTTCTGAGCACATAAGGAAAGCTTTTCTTTGCAAAACTTTGCAAAACCAATTACTGTAGCTCTCTGTACTGCAGAGATGTCAAGTTTTGTTTACTGCAGTTACAAATGGGTCTCAGATCTTCTGTGTGCCTGAGAGATGTCGTCACTTGTAAAGGGCTGTAAATGGGGTAGGTTTTTATTTTATTTTTTTAACATGATGTGGAAAAAGGCTTTGTTTGCTGTAGTTATGGATGGGGCTCCAGGGAGAAGAGATCAAAACCTCTGATTAACCGAGACATGCTGTCACCTGTAAAGGGCTGTAAACGAGATAATTTTTTATTTCGATTTTTTAACATGGTGAGAAAGCTTTGTTTACTGCAGTTACGGACAGGGTTCCTGGGGAAGAGATCAAACCCTTTGTGTCCCACAGAGATGGCATCACTTGTAAAGGGCTGCAAATGGGGTCAGTTTTTATTTTATTTTTTTTACATGATGAAAAAGCGTTGTTACAGATGGGGAACCACAGCGATGTCAAACTTTGTTTGCTGGGGTTACAGACAGGGCTCCTGGGAGAAGAGATCAAAACCTCTTAGTGCCTTAGAGATGTTGTCCAGCTCCATATAGTGGACACCACCACATCATACTGACCCTGTACATGCTGTAATGTCTTTATGTACAGCATTACACACAAAAGGTGAGTGACTCATCATACAATGCTGTCTGTCTGACGCAACTTAGCATATGTGCTCCCATTTATCCAACCTCCCATTTATCCAAACTGATCGGATGTCCCCCAAGCAGTTCAGATAAACGGGGTTAGACTGTACATATAAATCATGACATTCTGCAGAATTCCAGTGGAAGCTGAGTTTTGCTGTTCTGCCAAGCACTACATGACACCGAAACTCGAAATGTGTGAACATGTTGGGCATTGGTCTTCAAAGTGTGACTCACATCCTTAACAGTGGAGACTCAAGTTTAGATCCCTGTGAAAACTAATAGTTTGATTTGTGCAAAGTTTAATTGTAATTTATTTTCATAGATGTAATGAATTACAGCTAACATGTTTGAGCTTACAATATGAGAAATCAATGCTTTCTATGGCACAGTTCATTTTCATGTGAGACACAGCAATTCTTAAAGATAAAATGATGACTGCCCCTCTTAATGTGGGGTACTAGAGGTGTGTGGTTATCTTATATTTTCTGTTAGATTATCACATTTCTTATTGACATGAAATTTGGTAAGATTAAAGCAGGTGATACTGAGTTTATCCCATGAAACCTGTGGAGAATCTAGTTGTGTGGCATAGTTTTATACTACATTGATTGTAAGAGCTGGCACTTTCGATTATCAGGTAAATAATATTCAGTGTGTGAGTGTATCCACAAGTTGTCCTAAAGACTGGTGAACCTGTAAGCTGAAAGAATCAGTTGCCTTAAAGAGAATCAGCAGACTAAAAACACAGCACACTCCATGCCAAAATTCAATGCTTTCTGTAGTTTCTTTCCTCACACTTACCCTATACTTGGGAGGCAGTATAGCGCAATGGGTTAAGGCTCTGAGCTGCAGATCTGGAGACCTAGGTTTGAATCCCACAGCTGTCTAGGTGAATACTGTATGATTCTCAGCAAGTCACTTAATTTTCTTGTGCTCCCAGGTCACATCTGGAAACAAGCTTCAGCTTAGTGTGCTACTCCTAGTTAAACAGTGTTCCCTTTCCTATACTTGTTCTCTGCTCTCACTTTCCTGACTCGTCCTGTGAATGCTTTTTTTCCATTTCCCTTTCTAACATTGTAACAGTTTTGTATTTATTATTATTATGATTATTGTTTTTAACAATATTATATTTGTTATTGGCAGGTCTTCCTTTTAACAGATGGTGAGGTGGGCAACACTACAGAGATTATCAGTGCTGTGAAGGAACACTCCAATACCCACCGGTAAGGGCTGAGACAGGAACCCAACAATGAAGGCAGCTGCTATTGCACTTGGTTTCTCCAAAAATAGTAATGTCTTTCATTGTGAAACAAATAAGATTATTGTGTACTCTATGTTTAGCTCTTAAAACATTTTGTACAATTATGAGTTCAGGTTAACATCTATTTCAAACCAAAATTTACATACTTGATTGCCATATATATTGAAATTATTATATAGCTCTTGTGTTACATTTATGCCTTAAATATAAGTCACAATGGTATGCATTTATGAAAAAGACATACACAGAAAACTGGAACAAAGAAAACCAAAGTCTACAATACAGTACAAATGATTACCTGCTTGATAGTTCACTTATGGTGGGAGGTAAACATCCAATAGAGACCAGTTCTGCTTTTTGCTAGTATAACTCATTTCATGGAATGAAGTAATATGCTGCTTACTGTGGGAAGTTACCTAAAATACATTTAAGAACTTCATTCAACACCTTCAGCCTCAGACTGATTATAGTTAAGGACATTTCATAATTAGATCCCTTTTGAAGAAGTTGATGAAGTTGTGGGATGTTTTTTATCTATTTCCCTTTTTCAAGTAAAAGAAATAGGCCAATTTATTTATTTATTTCTGACTCTGGCAACCAGGTAGGTGCTCTGATCCCAGGGACTGTTTTCAGGCATGACCCGGGCCATGAACAGTGGTACAGAGTTAAACATAAGCAACAATGCATAGAACAGTAGACAGCCTGACAAGTAATAAAAGGTTACAACAGTACACAACATACAAGGTAACAAAATACATACAGTGGAGTCCCCCAGGATGAAATGCGCTTTTAACACACTCTGCAGGATGCCACTGTAAATCCACATGATATGAGGTGATATGGCACATAAATCTGATGTGCATATGCATAAAGAGAAATATATAAGCATGAAATCGATATACAGCAAGTTGCATAGGAGATAATCAATGTTCCTCAGGAGTAGCATGAAAAGGATAACACAGGGCTAGCAGAGGAAAAGAGAGGGGAAGGGTTGGGAGAAGAAGGGGAATTGGAGGATTTACAAAAGGAGATGTATATACACAAAACTCATATGGTATGATTAGACAGAAAAATAAATGACTATCCAGGAAAGCTGTGGCAGCAGGAAGTCACCAGGAGCCAGTCTTTGAGGCAAGATTTGAACTGGCAGTGGGTGTCAATGGAGCGGAGCTCAGCAGGCAGTTTATTCCACAGCATACTGGCTGCCACTGACAAGGCTCTACCACCCATATTGTTGTATACCCTGGGAATATTCAGAGGGGGTATGCTGTTTGAGAGGAAGCTGTGGTATAAAATTTGAACCTTAAGGAGGGCTGCAAGGGGAGATTCCTGGCCAGTACGGATGGCAGAATCCACAATGCAGCAAGGAGCAAGGTTGAAGTGGCCTTGCAACGGAAGCCATCCTCTAATAGTGTAAATATACCAAAATTATGTTATTTGTAGTGCATTATTCCTGCCCACCATATCTTTCCTGAACCTGAGAAATTGTTTAACCAGTCAGTCTCCTTATTAGGGCAGCAGTCCCCTATAGTACGTGCATATGTGTGTGTGTGTTGGATTCTTGTAACTACATTGTAACTGCAGGGCACTTATGATTTATTGACATGTTGTATAGCTGTTTAATTTCCCCAGATGCATGTAATTAAAGATTCACAACCCTGGAATTACATAGTAATAGACACTCAAAGTGGAACTCAATAAGGATTTTCTGCAATATCAATAAGGTGGACATCCAAGTTTTCACTTTTATTTGGAAAAAGTTAAACAGACCCAGAACACTCAGTTACATCAGCAAATTCTACAGAGGATCGGCAATCGTAAAGTAATTTTTGTTGTCTTGTCTATATATAATGTGAAAAATATAGGCATCAACAGTGTCTATTTGATGTGACTGGGGACTAAGCTTAAAACTTAGGTCAGATAACTTTATTTATTTATTTATTTTTAGTCTTGGTAACTGGGTAAGGCCCACTAAGCACAAGTGTCTGTTTTCAGGGGTGACCTAGGGAGCACTGGGCAGTTAAGTGACTTGTTCTGAGTCACACAGTATGCAAGTGGAGGTTGTGAGAATCAGACCCAGGTCTGGTCTGCTGGATGTACAAGCTCATTCACAGCTCATTACTCTAACTCTAGGCTATACTGCCAGCCCAAGAGCCTAATAGAGATGGACTGACCCATTCATTATTTAGCCAGTAGAAAAGGGAAGGGACAGCATATTGTCTTTCATGCAAATGGTATAAAAATAATTTTCATTCAGTGTGAAAGCGAAACATACCTATATGGCCTGTGTGCCACATGGAGTGTTACTGCAGTGGTGGAAAAAACATATTAGGTGCTCCAGGTGAGAGATGAAGCTCTGAGATCAATACATAGGGAGAGTCAGAGAATAGTAGTAGTGGTGGCGGTGGTGGTGGCTATGGCACTGATGTAGCTTAAAGACTGTCTGATACTCAATACAGCAATTACATCTACTGATGAAGAAATCCTTCAAAGAGATGGTGATGAACACTGGCAAGAATGAGAAATCCAGTAAAAGGGAAAAAAGACAAGGTGATTGGGATGGTAAAAAAAAACAAAGAAAATGTAAGGAATTGCATACCCAATGGGATCATTTGAATGGGTCCCTTTGAATACACCAAATAGCACTCTGGCACTATTCATTTTGGCATTGCGTGAATCCATGGTGTGGGGGGGGAAGGGTACCACAAATGGTAGGAAATGGGAAAAATGAATGTGAACTGAGGCTTCTAGTTTGCTTTTCTCCAAATTAACAGACTATAATAAGCAGCCCTTTATAGTATGACTGTTCTTTGAAGTGGACTAACTAGTGTCTTTAGATGTGGCCTTCTCTAAATTAACATTCCATAGGGATCCATACCAGGTCCTCACTTTTCTCACTAACTATCCTCACTACACCAGTCAGCAGCATTGAAGGTGCTCATAGCTGGAGCACCCTTGTGCTCTTGAAAGCTACTCCACATCAAGCAGTCCAGAGCATTGCAGTGTGGAGCATGAAGGGACACACCGCAAAGGGCAATGATGAGGGCTGGAAAAAAGTATTGAGCCACAGCCTCCCCATTTTGACTCAACTCCAACAGGACTTTGGGACAGGGACAAAGGGGCCCAAAGAGATTTGTTTTCCTCTCCAGTCAGAAGCAGTGACTTCTGCAGTGCACTAAACAGTGGCATCAATGGCACTTGTGGGTGGAACATCAGGAGTGCTCAGGAGCTTTAAATCCCTTTTCAAGCCTCAGTGCTCATGACTGACAGTGGCTGCTATTCCAGTGGGTCATAAAGACTGAAAAGAACTACTGAGTCAAAGTCTTTTTAAATTCAAGTTGCTGATAATAAGACTTTTAGCCAGTACCGGGTCATAATGTTGCACGCTTAGTAGCGTACGACATTATGGTTAACCTGGTACAGCTCTGCACCAGTGAGTGAATGGTGCAATACTGTGTATACTGCTGTATGTGGTATTGCACCATTCTCACGCTCCCAGGCAGAGGATAAGACCTCTGCTGGGAGTGGGTTCCACTGACCAGCTGCTGTGGCTCAACAGACTGATCCACAGCAGCAGGGAACTCAGGCAGTGCTTCTGGAACTGGGTTTGATTCCTGGTCTCAAACGCTTTTATTGTTTTTTAAACTTTGTGTGCTCCCTGGCTTGAAACCCCCCCTTGGAGTTAAGAATCTGTATTGGGTAGGGTTCGTGGGTGCAGCCCGCTGTACCGGGTGGATGTGGGGGGGTGGAGCCCCCCACAGAAAAAAGAGATCTGCCGCATGGCAAGAATCATGCTGTATCGGCAGTGTGATTTTGCCTTGCAGCATAATGTCCTGCAACATTATGACCCCATGCTGATTTAGACTGGGACAAAGGGTTCTCAAAGAGACTTGTCATCCCATCTAATTGGCACCAGTGACTACTGCAGTGCACCAGTCAGCAGCAATGACAGCACTTGTAGACAGAACATCAGCAGAGCCCAGAAGCTTTAAATCCCTCATAAAGTCTCAGTGCTCACAATCAGCGGTGGTGGCCATTCCAGGAGAGGGGGTCGTGATGGCTGGAACAATCTTTTAAACCACAACATTCCCCCTTCAACTTGCCTCCAGCAGGACTTTTGGAATGGGACAAAGGGGGTCCCAAAGAGACTTTTCTACCCCTCCAATTAGCACTGGTGACTTCTGCAGTGCACCAGTAGGCAGCATTGATGATGCTTGAAGGTAAAACATCAGCAGTGTGCACAAGAGTGTGCCAAGCAAGTGCCCAGGAGCTGCAGATCCTTCACCAAGCCTCAGCACTCATGATCAGTGGCATGGGAAGTCTTTCCAGAAGGGTCTTGAGGGTTGGAAAGAACTTCTGAGTTACAACCTTCCCCTCTTCAACTCACCTCCAGCTGGACTTTAGACTGGGACAAAGGAGACTTGTCCTCCTTTCCAATCTGTGCCAGTGACTTCTGTAGCACACCAGTTGGCAACATTGAAGGTGCTCATAGGCAGAGCCTTTTTCTCCTCTTTAAAGCTACGCCACATCAAGGGTTCCAGAGCGCTGCAGTCCAGAGCATGGAGGGTACACTGCAAAGGGCAAAAATGGAAGTCTACCAATAGGAGTCAGTCAGAGGAGGCAGCTGGCAGTCAAAAATGCTGCTCTGTACTGTAACCCCTTGGTAAGAACTGTGGTTACTGAGAGTGTTCAAACTCAACTTGTCTAGCTTCAGTTGGGTGTGTAATGTTTGTGAAATATTTCATTACTCAGCTCTCTAATGTGTCACCCTAATGAAATGTCTGCCATTGCTCAGCTCTGTAATGTGTTGCCATACTGAAGTAATGTTGTCTGACAGAAAACACTAAACAGGTAGCACTGCTTTGTGCCTGGGAGATTGGGAATACTACTTAGGTCCTAGCTACTCCCTATCTGGAGTCGGCCTACATATCTACTATTAATCACAGCACTGGTATGCAAACTAGTACTGTACCTATTGAAATTAAAATTCAACCTTTATTAATTTTAAACATATAGCATGACATGGGACATGCCATAACACAACTGTAATACTTACATCAGTTTTACAAATTGTCATTCCCCCAACCCCCCATTCTCTGGCTTCACACTATACACCTTAGGATACCTAATAAAATATAAATACATCCCAGTTATCCCAAGACTCAATTTCCTGGGGCAATATGACTACAAACCCTAATTGCCCTTACCAAGGGGCAATTTTGCAGTGTATATAGTTAGAGAAATCCCTCCCATAAATTTTTGTATCTAGCCAGAGACCCCCATAAGCTGGTTCATATCTGCTCAATTCTGTGATTAAACAGTAGGTCCTGGAGCCACTCTGTACAAGATATACAGCAGTATTCCCATCATCCCAATGCCAAAACACCAATTTCTTCAAAATCAGTGATACCATAGCCATGTGGTATCTGCAAGACTTCATTGGGATTGAGGAGAAGAGGCCAAGGGCACACATTTCTGGGGTAAATAGGTCCTCTAACCCCAGTAAAGGATCTGATTTAGCTTTAATGGTATCCAATATACCTTTGATGAGGAGGCAGTCCCAAAACATGTATAAGAGGGTACCCTCATGCTGCTTACATCTGGTACAAAGCAAAGAGGGAGTGTATTTCATCCTGTGTAATTTCACAGGTGACCAATACATGTCAATAATTTGATATTGAGTCAGATGTAACTTGTTTTGTGGGATATATATGTGAAGATCCTTCCGGATGGCCTCTCATTTACTGTTATAATGAGGAAAAGCCATGGACCAATATTTTGGGTCTTTATATTTTGCATCTAAGGAATTGGAGACTAACAGGGCATACAACAGGGAGACAGCAAGAGGCTTCCCACAAATCTGTCCCCAAAAGGCTTCCCAGTTCTTGTCCCTACTTGACATCTTCCTATTTTTATATGTTTGTACCACCAAATAGTGTAATTGGAACACATGCAAAACCTGAGATCAAGGATATGAAATGTTTTTATTATTTCTTCTGAGGTCATGCAATGGTCATCTTTGAGAAAATCACCTATATTAGCAGCTGCGATCTGAGGGATCCAGTTATCTGGAATTTGCTTCCCCCCATTTTTAAATTGGTATTTCCCATTATTGGTTGAAAGACACTCCTGGTGTTAAGCCCCAAAAAAGAGCAGAGTTGAGAGTGTATTCGTAATGAGGTAATTATTAATGGGGAACCAGAGACCTTGGCAAGACCATAGGAGAGATATACATTGTAGCATTTAGATTCATCCCTATTTGAGAGATAAGCTCCAATTCTAATAATATCCAATCCAGTAGATACAGATCTGGGTCTGTCTGGGTCCCAGGACCTACCCACCTCAGAAATTTATTCAGATGCCTTGCCAGTAATAGTGCACGAAGTGCAGTAATCTCAGGCCACCAAAATGTTTAGATGCTTCAAATTTGATTGTAGGCTCTATGGGAAGCTTTTCCTTTCCATAGGAAGGCAGATATAATGGAATGTATTTTTTAAACCAGGTCAGGGGTATCCAGATGTTCAACATACACAGGATAAAATAACCTTGGGAGAATGTTGATTTTTATCAAATTAATTTTACCCCATAAAGAAGTAGATAGGGAGTGCCATTGCCCCAAGTCTTGTTGAATTGTTAACAGAGAATTCAGATTTAGAGATCTCAGTTGTGCTTCCCCGCAAGTTAAGAAGAATACTAAATACTTTATTCTCTTAGGACACCATTGTAGCCCCATGCCATCAGTGTTACCCTTCGACACTCTGTTGTTCAAGGGGAAAACTGTGATTTTACTCAGATTTATTTTATAGTTAGACATTGCACTAAACCCCTGTATTACAGATAAAACCACCAGTTATCAACTGGCTGGGTTGTCGTAAGTGCAAGAGAACATCATCTGCGTACACAGGTAGCTTGAACTCATATGAGCCCACTATCACTCCTTGCATGTTCTCTCAACAAAGATAACAAGGGTTTAATATAGATATTAAATAAAAAGAGACAAGGGACACCCCTGGCGAGTGCCTGAATAGAGGGTAAAGCAATTTGAGAGCATCTCATTGCAGTAAATGCATGCTTGTGGGTTCTGGTATAGAGTGGAAACCCAGTTAATGGACTTAGCAGGCAAGCCAAACCATGCCATGGTACAGAAAAGAAACTGCCATTCAACACGATCGAATGCCTTCTCCACATCCAGCAACATTCGAGCAGCCGGCAACTCTGAGTCCCTGGACGAGGAGAAGACATGCACCAGCTTCCTGAAATGGTCTGAGGAATTCCTTCCTGACATAAAACCCACTTGGTCTTGGTGAATAAGCTGGGGTAACACCAAGCTGAGTCTACCCACTAGTAGCTTTGACAATATTTTGGCATCACAGTTAAGCAATGATATGGGCCTATAACTTAACACCTGTTCCAAATCTTTCTCAGGTTTGTGGAGTACTATTATGATTGCTTCAAAAAGTGTGGGATCTATAAGGTTGGCATTAAGGATCCACTTGAATACCCTCTTTAACCACAGAGAAAGCCATTTACTAAATTTTTTTATAAATGTTTGCGAAAGATCCATCTGGGCCAGGAGCCTTGTCCAAGGCAAGGGATGAGATTGCTGCAGTTATCTCCTTTTCAGTTATAGGGACAGCCAGTCATTCACCTTCTAGAGGTGGCAAAGATGGGAGGGGTATGGAATTTAGATAATCCCAGACCATCTGCCAATCAGGTAGATTATTCATGGGGCTGTACAGTGTTTTATAGTATTTAGCAAATGCCTTGGTAATGTCTTGAAGAGAAAGGACGAGAGACCAGTCCACCTGAGAGCAAATCCCCTTGATCAGTCTGGAGGATTCAACTTTCTTGAGATGCAGGGCCAGTAAATGCCTCACCTTCTCCCCTTGGTCAACATACTTTGAATCATTTTTTAAGATGGCATTACCCACCTTCTCCCTGAGAAGGCTGGCATACTGGTCCCTAAGACTTATCAGTCATGTTTGCTCCAAAGCCTGGTTAGATGAGGAAGACAAGCCCTCTAGCATGCAGATCTCTGTTAGCAACTCTAATGCTTTGTGTTCCCTCTGTTTCTTCCACTCTGAAGCCATCTTGATTAGTTCCCCCATAAAACACATTTTAATGCACCCCATTCCAGGTCAGGGTGGTCAGTGGAATGCAGGTTGGTACTTGTATAGGATTTGATTACTTGTGAGATTTTATCTGTAATGGATGTGTCCTTCAATAGCTGACTGTTCAGTTTCCACACTGAATCTTTGGAGAGGTCTGCCTGAAACGTCATTGAACAGCTGGATACCAAGTGATCCAACTCAATCCCTGGTTCTATAGTAACATCTATCAATCCCCCTAATAGGACTTGACTTATTAAAAAGTAATTGATTCTGGAGTGGGTTTTGTGCACATTAGATATGAATGTGAACTCCCTGGCCTTGGGGTGAAGGATTCTCCAGGGGTTGCAGAAACCCAAGTGGTCTACTAAATTTCTGATGGCCCTTTGTGCCAGAGAGAGACCACTCTTGATGGAGCCTGATTTATCTGAATCCAGGGAGAAGGGGAGATTCCAATCCCCACCAAGTATAATCAGGTATCCCACAAATGGAGCTAAGATCTGTAGCAGTTCCATGAAAAAGGCCGGGGAGTCCTCTTTTGGGCCATACACACTACCCATCACCAGGCTGGAACTAACAAGACTCCTCTTTACTAGTATGTACCGCCCATTTGGGTCACTCACCACCTGTTCACAGGTAAATGGAATACTTCTCGCAATCAAAATAGTGACCCCTCTGCTTTGGGTGCTGTCCCCTGCACTATAAGTCTGTCCCACAAATTGGCAATGGAAAAGTACGCCTTCCCTCTCCAAGAGGTGGTTTCTTGAAGCATTGAGATGTCACATTTTAAGTGCTGTAGGTACTTCAGCACCTGATATTGTTTATTTTTATTTTGAGCCCCATGTACGTTCCAAGTGCAAAACCTTTTAAGGGTGACCATTACCTCCATGAAAGTCAGAGTAAGCCTGTGAAGTAACTCTGTCAGAAGCAACAGTTGAAACCCAGTGTCCCCAGTATGAAGCCAGAGCACCCCAACTCCACAAAATCCCACTTCTCCCCCTCCCTCTACTGTTCCCCCACATCCACCCAGAAGTCTCCCTAGCCACCCCAAAAACAGTTGTCATGTAGATCCCATGTAACTTACTATACCCCACCCCCATTACTGTTACACACATGGTGCACTTTCCATCACAGCACTATACCCCGCTCCCTCCTGCCCAACCACCATAACATCTGGGTGTAGTAGACAAACTTAGTACTGAGGGTTTTGCTTCTCCCTCCTAGAGAGATCTGACCAGCAGGGGAAGAGATAAACTCTTTCAGACTGCAGGGGTTCATCCAAGTTGAAGATAATCACATGACCCTGAGGGGGCACCAGACACAGACCCCCCCCCTTAGTACGGATCACTGAGTGCCCCCTTGCTATTACCCATGCCCATTAGGGCTGAAAAGTCAGAATTTCTGGGAAGGTAACCTGAGGTCCAGTGTGCACCCTGCAGCTGGAGACCCCCTCCAACATACCGGCATACTACCATGCTCCCCAATCACCATGGGTGGGAACTGCTTTAATGATGAAAATAGAAGTTTTCCCTCAAACCGGTAAGCAGTCAAATGTGATACCCTCCAAGGGGAGAAGGATGAAGGAGGGGGAAAAAAAACTACAAAATCCTCTGCAGACAGAATCCCCAATAAAATGTTAACTGATGCAAACCTCAGTGTCCAAACCCTCGGGGACCACCAGAAATCCACCCCACCAAACAATACCAGTCACATGAAACTGCTTAAATGTAGCAGAAATAAAAAAAAAATAGGACTTCTCAGGGAAAGGGGGTTACAACAGTGAACAAGCTGCACAATAGTCCTTCAAGGTTTCAGAATGTGACTGCAGGCTTCTGTGCTGACTCCAGGACATTACCCACTATCCATACTTGCAGCAGAACAGACTAGGAACACAGTCACACAACCCCATAATCATCCAGCTCATGAGAGTGTCCTGAGGGTGTGCAAGGAAGGGAAGTCAATATGCTAACAGAGGTAGTTGTGTATGCACATATTCACAAATGCAGGGGTGAAAGCATGCTGTAGTCCCAAGGGCCTCCCCGAGGAGAGATCAACCATCTCAGAAAAAATCTGGCAATGCCTTTTTGAGAGTCTCCTCTGCCGTCTTGTGGTCTTCAAAAGAGCTCCATTTTCCATCCTAGGAGACTTGTGAAATCACTGCGTACATCATCTGGAAGTGAATATTAGCTGCCAACAGCTTCGTGACCATTTTATGGATGGTCGTTCTTCTCTGTCAGACTGTAAGCGGGAGGTCCTGGGCTACCCGGATAGGCTTCCCTTCCCACAACACTTCCTTGATTTCACTTAGTTTAGTCAGAAAGTGTTGGCATACTTGATAGTTGAGAAATTTAAAAATAAATGTCCAAGGTTGGGCTGAGGCAGGGGTGCTGGCCTCAGGGCGCGGTGTGCCCTCTCAATGATATAAGCTGAGCTGAAGAGTGAGGGCCCTACCATCTTCTCTATGACTTTTTGCACAAAGACCACTGCATTGATCCCTTCTCCTTTTTCAGGAAGTTCAAATACCACTACATTATTTCTGCAGCTTCTTCCTTCGAGGTCCTCAATTTTGGCCTCTAGTTTGTGGATCTTTTGCTTGATCTCCACAATAGCTGGGTCGATTTTATCCAGTCTATGTTCTGCAGATATCACCCTGGCCTCACAATCACTGGTATGTTTGGCTAGATCTTCAACCACAGATGAAATGTTCTTTACATCTTTCAGGGATCTCATTTCTTCCCTGAAAGGGCGGAACTCCTCTAAAAACTTGTCGAGTGTTTGCAAAGTTGACTCCTGAGGATCCTCTGAGGGTTTTCCAGTGAAGCCCGTCTGTGCCTTTGGTTTCTTCGAGGTCTTCTCTGGCATAGTCAGTGGCATGTGACATGGAGGGGCAGCTCTCATCTCCACTTCCATTTGTGAACTGAATGCACCCTAAATCCCAGGATACGAGTCAGGTATGATCTGGCTTTCCATTGAATTCCAACAGGTGTTGCAAATAATAAAAGTGAATGGCATATTTATGGCAAGACGGGAGAGGTAAGTGGGAGCTCGATCTAGCACTTCTAACATGATAGTTGCATCACATGATCTCCGTACTTGGTGAAATTAATTTTTTACAACACGACCTGATTTTGAATTGGAACTTTAAGCTTCAAACACCTCACCTGCCTTTATTATAGCCTTGGCACCTCCCTATCTGAGGTCTGTCCTAGTGTGGCTATAGCAAATACTATATTATGCTGCCTTAGTGACAGTCACTGTATGTTAAGTGCTGCTGCTACATTATCATCCATGCTTCTCCTCATCTGGGGTCTGCCCTTTATTTTAGTAGGTAGGCAGACAGTGACTGCAGCTATAGTCCTAATCTGATTGTATACTTTTACTGCCCTTACCTGATTGTAAATGTATCCTACTGTCAGACTGTTAGATTTAACTGCTGAAAATACTGTATCACCCCCCCCCATTCTGCATTCCCTTTCTTGGCACTAGCTGCAGAAGACATATCCTGTCTGGGAGCCCCTGCAACACAGGTTTTCATCCTGAGCTGGTCTCATATTCATCTTTAGAATCCTCTTGGCTTGGCCTCCCAGTGCATAATCATGGCTTCTAAAGCACTGTGCCATGGCCTATTCTACTGCATATTATTTTTAGTCCTTGACTACATATCCATTGTGCTGGTGTCAACCTCAAGGCAAACTCCACATACTTATGGATCAAAACATTAGTATTGAATTGCCCCCAATCAGTGAAACCTGTGCTTGCTGGGACATTATTACAGCTCTTCCTTGCCTTCAGTAATGATATCCACATATGTAAAATCATTCACTTCCTTATAGCTGACTAGGGTAACATGAAAAGCAACCTTGTCCCAAATGCAGCCACACCCCTAGCTAGCAACAACATCTGGCTAGGCCCTAAAGGCCTCAGACTGATCAACCTCAAAATCCATAGCCTAGTCCCCAAAATGGCAGAGCCTAAAGCCCTTGCCTCAGAGCATATCCCAAACATACTAGCTACCCCTGAGAGATGGTTAAAAGCATGCAACAGTAATTCTGAAACAGCTTTACCAAATTATATAATTCACCACAAGTATGGAGTAGGATATAGGGGTAGGTGTGTCCTACTTTATGCCAAGTCAGACCTAAATACTGAGATTCCCATCCCCAGCTATGTACTCATGACTGACTGTAATGGTTATTATTACAGTTAGACTAGGGCACCAGGAAATAAAATGTATGCTGTGCATAGAGTATATCTAAAGTAGCCCTTGAGGGTTTCAAGGGTGTAGTGCTGAAGGCATCTACCCTTGACAGTACCAAAGTAATCATACTAAGTAGTTTTAACTTAAATTGGTGGACTAATACTGCTTTATACAGAGATGTTCTGGATGATTACAGTTTCAAAAAATCCTGGCTGCCCCTACGTGATTTAAACGGAAATCAGGAAACCATACCCTCATTGATCAGATTCTCACCAGGAATAACAATACAGTTAGGCTCTTCATTTACCTGTTGGGCTCCAACAGTGACCAGTCTGTTAATTACTGCTTCTGGCACAATAACTTGATTTGAAACTCTGCCTTAAAGGCTTTACCCCAGGCATTTTTAACCAATCTCTCTTGCACAGACTGGTCCTTCATGGATGTTATTACTGTACAGATTTGCTCACTGAACTTCTTTATCACTTAATTTAGGAAGCTGCTTGATAGACATGCCTCTGTAACCAGGCACAGAGTCAAAAATCTAAATTCAAATTGGTTAGCTGGGGACCTCTTCAAGTTAATAAAAACTAGAGGTAAAGTCTGGTATATGTAAAAAGACTAAATCAATTGGGAAGCCCAGGGACATCTGATGAGCATGTGTAAGCATGAACTCTACTTAGCCAAAAGACTGTATTTCAAGATCAACAAACAGCTAGCTAAAGTGACCCCCCAAAATACTGGGCCTGTATCTACAACCTAATCAGCCCCAGAACCACTGAGCCTTCTATGAACATTGAAGCTAGGGCACCAGGTGTTCAGGTACAAAAATGGTAGCAAACATGCTCAATGAACATTTCTGAAAACCACTACAAATGGGGGGGACCCATAATGATGTACACAAGCTGAATTTGGAGACACCCTCTTATGTTTCTATTTAAAAAGGTTACAGTTGGAGTCTATAAACTCTTGGCCCATTTAAATACTGACAAATGTGCTGGTGGTGATGGATTGCCCCACAAATTGCTCAAATGAGACATGCTACAGACTGCCCTCCTGACTGCTGAAATATTTAATCTTTTATGTGAAGCCAAAACAGTTCCCAATATTTGGAATATAGCCACAGTGCTACCTTTGTTTAAAAAAGGCAAAACCCCAGCTCTGGACAATTATAAGCCCATATGTATCCTTTCAGTCCTAGTTAAAGTCCAGGAGAGGATTGTCTGCAACCATCTCACTGCCTACTTAGACCGGGCACAAGTTTCTCAGTGAGAAGCAGCATGGCTTTAAAAAAGATGACATAACCTGAACTGCACTGATCAGTTTTACAGATACTGTGCACCAAGCAGTGTACAAAGGCATATTCTACCTAGATTTTAGCAAGGCATTTGATACAGTCCCACACAAAAGATTAATACACAAGATAGCCAGCCTTGGAATGGGTCCCAAGGTGGTAGCCTGGATAAAAAATTAGCTAGACAACAGGATGCAAAGGGTAGTAGTAAATGGAGTACACAGTGAAGAAAGGAGGGTTATTAATGGGGTACCGCAGGATTCAGTACTGGGACCGGTCCTTTTTAATGTCTTTATAAGTGACATTGCAGAGGAACTGGAAGGAAAAGTATGTCTCTTTGCAGATGACACAAAGATCTGCAACAGGGTTGATACACAAGATGGAGTGGAAAGGATGAGAAGGGACTTGGCAAGGTTGGAGGAATGGTCAAATGTATGGCAGCTCAGATTCAATGCAAAGAAGTGCAAGGTAATGCACATGGGAAACAAAACCCAGGGAAGCGTCACACAATGGGGGTGAGATACTGACAACAGTAAAAATAGAGATGGACCTGGGGGTAATTATATCAGATGACCCAAAGGTGGGCAAGCAATGTGAGAAGGCAGTAAGAAAGGCTGGGGATACTGGGATGCGTGAAAGAGGCATCAATAGTAGAAAACAGGAAGTTGTTATCCTCTGTACAGACAGTTGGTGAGACCCCATCTGAGTACTGTGTGCAGTTCTGGAGACCCCATCTCCTCAAAGACATAGACAAAGTGGAGGCTGTCCAGAGGAGGGCAACCAAAATGGTGCGGGGTCTGCACCAGAAGACATACGAAGAAAGACTAAAAGAGCTTAATATGTATACTCTTGAGGAAAGAAGGGAGAGAGGGGACATGATAGAAACTTTCAAGTACCTCAAGGGAATTAGCAAAGTCCAAGAGGGTAGCATCTTCCAGAAAAAGAGATGTGCAAGAACTAGGGGGCACAATTTGAAGATAGAGGGGGGACAGTTCAGGGATAATGTGAGGAAGTATTTTTTCACTGAGAGGGTTGTGGATGCATGGAACAGCCTCCCTGAGGAGGTCGTGGAGTCAAGAACAGTGGGGGACTTCAAGAATGCATGGGACAGGCATAAGGTAGTCCTAGGGGTGGGTAAGAGGAAGTAAGCTGTTGGTTAACTAGGATCTACAGCTTATCTGTTAGGTAGGAAAATGGGCAGACTAGGTGGGCCAAGCGGTCCTTATCTGCCGTCAAATTCTATGTTTCTATGTTTATTGACTGGAGCCATGTTCCTGGACCAGACCAAAGCTTTTGACCTGGTATACAACAGTCTACTCTTAAGAATACTTGACTGCCTGGGTCTGGACCCCTCATTAACACAGAGGTACTCTAGTGACCTGCAAACTTGGTAAAAAAAAGTCAGCTAAACAGTCACCTCTAAAGCTGTTACTATCACTTTTGGTGTCCCACTGGGTTTAATATTCAGACCCCCTGTTATTGACAATCTTCATTAATGACTTACACAGGACTTGCACATCTGCTAAAACTCTACCTTATGCAGATGATGCAGTTATCTATTTTCTGGGGAAAGATATGGCTGAAATAAACAAATCTCTCAAGCTCAACTTCCATTCCTTGCATCAGCGGTGCATCAAAAAAAAGATTAACCCCAAATGTTTCCCAAACGAAAGCCATACTCCCTGGCTCAGCCGATAAAAATCAAAAATCGCTCCTAGAACCTCGGTATCTCTACTTTGGAGAGCACCCAACCTGAATCGGTAAATGAATTGAAATATCTGGGCATAACTCTTAATCCCTGCCAGACCATTCAGAGCCACATGAAAAAACACCCTTAAGTCTGTCCACCAGAAACTGGGGCTTCTATTCCACATTCAGAGGTTCTTCACAGTGGACACTAGATTTGCACAAAGCAATTTCCTTCCATTAAAAGACTATGAAGTAATTGTGGTAAGGCTGATAAATTTAGGCATTAATATTTGTAGTCTGCTTGCTAGGATTTTAGCTAAAATGTAATTGAAGTTTAAAAGTGATATTTGCTTATAGTGTAGTGGACAGATCAGAGCGCTTGGTGCTTGTGTGGGATAAAACAGACACAACAAACCAGAAGTCAGGTGCATAAAAATGCAAATGTGCATTATTTTATTTAAATCAGAAAATAAAAAAGTAAAAAATAAATATACAGAAAGCGAAAGGTTATTCAATGTCCAGTATCCAGCAAAATTTCTAATCTCAAATATTCCTGAGGATTACTGTAACTTCAGTCTTTGCAAATAAAACAGTGTGGAAACAAGCACATGCTTCTAAGTAAGTAAGTAAATAAATAGTATTTGATCGGTCAAAGACCATTACAATAGAATTAAAACAAGATCACACATCATGTTGTAAATGGGGATTTAATTCTCCAACAAATCAACCTGTATAAAATAAACTTTTAAACAAACAAACAACATCAATATACAAAAATATACAGTTAAAAATAAATAAATTGGATGTGGACATCTTATTGCAGCTATCATTACAAAATTGTCTGTCCTCTTAAAAACATATGTAACAGTGCAGTACATAAATACAAATGACCATGTTAACAATGTGATTTCAGAGAGTAAAACAACATCTTCCTAACTCACTTAATATATAAAGAAGACCAAAATCAATTGATTTACACATACTTCATTCTAATTTTTGTAATGGCCTCAAGATGCCTTACCAATTTATATATTATGTGTTTGTTATTTGATGTAAAAAATACATTCAGTAACGGGGGCTGATCTGATGTAGCAATTTCCTGCAGCAGTGGCTTTAACCATCTCTTTCTGGGCTTTTTATATCAATGGCATATAAAAATGACATGGAAGAGATCCTCTGCATTCTCACCAGTGCAGGAACAGTGAACAGAGCTGCATTCTGTTTCTTTACTGTATCTGGCAGACAAAACCTTACTAGGAAATAGCTGTAGTCTAAACTTCACAAGAAGCTGTCTGTGTTTTGGATTAATTAGAACATCTAAATATTCCCTGTAATGAAATGTAATGTCATTTTGCCTAATCCGGGGAACTATTTTAAGATTTGAAATAGTATCCAAGTCCAACCATTTAAAATTATTCCTGATTTTTTGTGAAACATAAGATTTATATTTGATTAATTGTAATTTTTTTTTCGATATAACCCCTAAAAAGACAGACCTACCTTTTCAGAATTATATACAAACCAGTCAGCCATTTTGAGTTTTTACAACCAGTTTCATCCCAAACGTACTTTTCTTTTAATGCGAGGGCTTGAATTCTGTTCTGATCTAATGTAAGTAACTTTAGCCAGTAATTTACAATCCTAATTTGAGCATATGTGGGTAAATAAACTAGCCCTATTTCGGCCCTAATTACTGCAGCAGGGATAGAATTGTTTAAACCTAGAGTTTGCCCCAAAAGCTTATTAAAAGGAGTTTCTATCATACCATAATTAACCAATTTCCAGATTTCATAATGGTATAATGCTTGTGCATAATACTTATATTTGGCTGCTGTAATCAATGACTTAACAGAATTGCCCCCATATTAGTAGTTGAAGGACTTAAGAGAATTTGCTCACTTAAACTACCGGGCCTAACCAGGGACCAAGGGGAAAGGTTAATGAGACCTATGAGACCAGAGGAAATAAAGGAGGAGATTAAAAGGCTTAAGGTGGGTAAATTTCCGGGTTCATATGAACTCCCAGTGGAGTTCTATAAATGCTTTGGGAACCAGATACAGACACTACTGAAGGTTTTTGATGAGGTCATGGGAGATGAAGCTGTGACCCCCTCCTTCTTGGGCCCAGGCGGTGATTTCAGTGATACCCAAGCTGGGAAAGGACCCAACAAAATGCCCTTCATATAGACTGATTTCCCTATTGAACACTGATTATAAAATACTTACATCTCTTTTGGCTAGACGTATTCAGGATTACCTCCCCTCTTTAATACAGATAGATCAATCCGATTTCATACCGGGCAGACAAGCACAGGATAATTTTCGTAGAACAACACATATAATTGATCAAATTTCCATGCAAAAATTACTGTTGCTGATAGTAAGTCTTGATGCTGAAAAAGCTTTTGATAGAGTATCGTGGTTGTTTCTGAAGGAGATCCTTTCCCGGTTTGGGTTCCCGAGGCAGCTGATAACAGTTATATTTAAGTTATACGAGTCTCTGAGAGCACAGGTTAGAGCGAATGGACATATCTCTGGGACTTTTAATTTAGAAAGAGGAATGCGACAAGGGTGTCCTCTCTCTCCATTACTGTTTACCCTGTTCATTGAACCTCTTGCTCAGAGCATCCGTCAGTGCCCAGAGATAAAAAGGATTAATATGGGGGGGACAAACCCACAAACTGGCTCTGTATGCTGATGATGTTCTTTGATATGTGGCAGACCCCATGGAGTCTTTACCAGTGGTATTCAGATGGCTAGATAAGTTTTCTGGGTTATCCGACTATAAATTGAATAATAATAAAATTGAAATTCTCTGTTTTAATTTTACCCCAACTGAGGAGCTTAAAAGTAAGTACCGCATGTTATGGGACCAGACAGAGATAAAATATTTAGGGGTAAAGTTGGGTAGGAACAATACACAATTGAAAGAGCTGAACTATCCTCCTATAATAGCGTAGCTTAAAAGTGACTTTCAAAGATGGTCCCATCTACCCATTTCACTTAGTAGCTAGGGCTCAAGCCCTTAAGATGAATGCATTACCACACCTTCTGTACTTATTTCAATGTGTCCCATGTCTGTTAACTCCAGCGGATCTGGAGACCTGGCAGGGTATGTTTTTTCCTATTTATGGAAGGGTAAAAAAACCCAGATTAAGAAGATCCTTGCTTTATCTTCCTAAGGAAGAGGAGGGCCTTGCTTTCCCATGCCTGAAGGGCTACTGGGTGGCAGCCCAGATGAGGGTTACACTAATGAGGGGAAACCCGGGATACGACACCCATTGGAAGTGAATAGATCTTTGGAAACAAAGAAATCCCCCTTTGCGGGAGGTGATGTTCGGGCCTCTGGACACAGGGGAAACATTTGGTTTCTCAGGCACAAGGGTGGTGTTGAAAGGATGGAGGAGGGGAATAAGCAGGGGGTCCACATTTGGAAATCTATGGAGGTATAGATGGTGGGCATATGACCGTCAGTTTACACCAGCAACGCTTGATAAATGGTATCAGAAACAAGCTAGAAGGGGTCTGTGTGTGCCTTATCAAATAATGATGGGGAATACCCTGCTCTCCATTGAAGTAATTCAAGAAAAATATGGCCTGAAGCAGACAGATAAAATCAGGTATTACCAACTGAGAGACTACTTGAATATACAAATTAACAAAATAATGCTAGAGGAGCCGGTGTTGGAAGAGAGAGGGCAATTTCAAAGAGTGTAGGGGGCAAGGGGGGCAGGCCATGCCATTTCATTGCTGTATAATAACTATGTGGCAGATATGGCCAATACATTCCAGCATGTAAAGGAAAATGCGAACAGGATTTAGTAGTTCTTATAACAGATAAACATTGGTCTCTGATGTGAAGAAGTACATGGTCAATTTCTAGTTCTTTAGTGTGGAGGGACTTCTGCTGGAAGTCGAGAACCAGATATTTCTTAGTACCAACACAAATGGTTCATGTGAAGGGAGAGACCATGGCTGGGTGTTGGAGGGCTTGTGGAGAACAACATGCCTCACAGGCACATGTTTTCTGGTCATGTCCAGGTATCACTGTATATTGGAGGGAGGTTGTGAAATACCTAGAATGGATATTTGCAATTGAGACACAGTTGGGACCTGAACACTTGGTTTTAGGACTAATCCCAAGGGAAGTTAAAGATAAGGATGCCAGATACCTATGGAAGATCCTAGTTGTGGCAGCCCTAAAAATTATAACAAAGAATTGGTTGCAGCCGAGGGCCCCGGGGTAGGGGAATGGAAGGTTATGGTTGAATCCATACATTTGATGGAAAGGTTAATGATCAATCTTAAGCAAAAGCCACAGATATATCAACCGAAATGGACCAGATGGTTACTCCATGACAGTGGTTAAGGGAGAGATGCCTGAACTGCACTAAAAGAGATATTTACTTTTTACACTGGAGTTAGAGAATGTCCCCCGATTAACTCCTGTTTTAGGTATTTTCTGGATATGAGACAACTAGTTATAGATAGTGAAAGGACGGAACACTGCTCAAGTTAGATTGTAGTAAAGTTGACTACTGTGAACCAGAAGTACTGTAATATTTCTGTGATGTTGTCAGTGTTAGGGTTTTTTACCCCAAGGAATAACATGTGAAGCATGAAAATGATGTAACAAATGCTGACAAATGAAATATAATAAACTAAGCATAAAAAAAGAGAATTTGCTGTTTGTTTTAATTTAGGGAGAAAAGTATCAGTATGCTTAGCCCATTTCCCATCATTTGTAAAAAGCAAGTCTAAATAAGGATACAATTTGACTGTATTAAGTCTTTTGTTCCCTAAGCGCCAAGATTTGGTTAGTTTGTTTGAACCCATTATCATGACTTAACTTTTATTCACATTGACACTCAGATTATGCCTACCTGCATAATCATCTAAAATTTCAAGTTTACCCTGAAATCCCTTTTCAGATAAAGACAGCAAAACAAGATCATCAGAATATGCCAGTGCTGGACACAATGTACCTATAATTTTGGGAGAATCTGTTACTGGCCTATTTAAGGTAATTAAATTATTTATATAGATGCAAAACAAAGTGGGGGCCAGAATGCATCCCTGTCTGACCTCACAATTGGTAGAAAAGGTTGAAGAAAATTGTCCAGATGTCCCTAGTCTAACCTGTGCCCAGGTATTACGATAAAGTTTGCTTATAACAGCAATAATTTCTTTAGAGATGCCCCAATCCCTTATTATTTTCCATAATATACTATGAGAGACAGAATCAAAAGCAGAGTTAAAATCAATGAATGCCAAATAAACTTTCTGTTTACGCAGATTAACATATTTTTCATAAAAGTGTGACAAGCAAAGCAGTTTTCCACCGTACCATAATTAGTCCAAAAGCCTGCTTGAAATTCCGATAAGCCCCCCAATGCATTTATTTCCTCCAGTAATTTGGCTAATACTATTTTGGAATAAATCTTGCAACAGTTATCAAGAAGGAAATCGGGCGATACATTATAGGGTCAGATCTTTCTCCTTTTTGAGTTCATCATGGCACACGGGTGCAGTCAAACTCATTGCTATAAGCTGCTCTACCGGGATGTGCCTAATGGAGAGCTCCATTTCTAGTGGCAGGTAAATCAGTCGGCAGGCTTGCAATGACTCACACTCAGTTGTTTGGAATGAGCAGGACAATTTTTTAAAGGATGGAGCTGCACCAATAGTGGTGCAGCTCGTTCCTTTGAAGTTTCATTCCTGGTTGCTTGTTCACACTGCTGTAGCTTACAGCAGTGTGAACATGCTGAGCCCAGGACTTCCCCCTCACAGTTAAAAAACAAACAAACAAATTAATTGACGGGGGTGTCTACTCTCCCTGTTGGCATGCCCCCTCCCAGTTCATTTGCTGATGGAGGAGCCCACTCCCCGTCGACATAATGTTCTCCCCCATAATTTGTTGTGTGTGGCTGTGCATAAATCGATGCAGGTGCCCAATCCCCCTGCCTTCATGCCCCCTCCCAGTTATTTTGCTGATGGGGGAGCCCACTCCCTGTTGGCATAATGTCCACCCCCAATAATTGTGTGCCGAAGGGAGTGCCTAATCCCCCTCAGCTCTTGTTCCCCCCAAGTTTGTTGTATGCCGATAGGGATGCCCCATCCCCCATTGGCTACAGACCCCTCCCCACAAACACTCACGTGGCATGTTGGGAGCCCACTCCAGCATGCTAAATGTCCCTGTAAAAAAAGAAAACCTTCCTGCAATAAGTTTTTTTTTAACCTGTAAAATAAGAAACAGTCCCTCATTGAATCTGGTGGCCCCTCCAACCCACGCTCACCCTCTGCGCACCCACCTCCCCCAACCCATACTTGCCTCTGGAGCTCGGCGTGATGATCTTCGGTGGACTGGGAACACATCTGCACTCTTCAAAGCTGACTGCAAACTGAAGAAATGCTGGTGAGCTGTATAATGGCATACATAGGGTTTTTTTCAACTTTGGTGCATATCTCGTGCATTTTTGGGATTTGTTTTTCCAAATTTGCAACATAGGCTTTTTGAGAGCCCACCTCATAAACAGTGGCACTGTTGTTTCGATAAGCAGTCCTGAAAGGTGATTTCATGGTCACTGCACTGAATCACCTTTTGGGACCGATTAATGAAATGACAGTGCCACTGTTCATGAGGTGGGTTCTCAAAAAGCCTATGTTGCAAATTTGCTAAAAAAATCAAAAAAATTACTGTTTTATGAGCGTGCATTACGCAGTTTCCATACACGGTCATAACTTTGTGAATTTATAATATTTTCACTCCGTATTTTCAACATTGGTATGTTTTTACACCTACTCATGAACAGTACAACTGTCATTTTCAGCATCCGGGCTGAAATGCATTTTAGCACATCCGGTGCAGAATAGCGCAGTCACTGTGGGAAATCAGTGTTTGGGACAGATAATGAAAATCACAGTGACCCTGTTCATGAGCAGAAGTCTCAAAATACCTATGTTGAAAATTTGGTGACAAAAGCCCTTATAATGACTGTGTTATAAGCATGCATTGCGCAGTTTCCACGCACACACATAACTTCATGAATTTGTAATATTTTCATTCCAGATTTTCAATTTTGGTATTTTTCACACCTCCTTATGAACAGTACAGCTGTCATTTTTCATGTCCTGTATGAAATGCGTTTTTGCTTCTGGCACCAAATAACGCAGTCGCTGTGGGAAATCAGTGTTTGGGACAGATTACGAAAATCACAGTGACACTGTTCATGAGTGGAGGTCTCAAAATACCTATGTTGAAAATTTGGTAACAAAAGTCCATATAATGACTATTTCATGAGCGTGCATTGAGCAGTTTCCATGCACACTCGTAACGGTAAGGATTTGTAATATTTTCACTCAAGAGTTTAAATATTGTCAGTTTTGCACACCTCCTTATGACCAGTACAGCTGTCATTGTTCATATCCTGCCCAAAATGTGTTTTTGCCCATCTAAAAATACAATAAAAAAGAGTGAACAGGAAGAGAGCACAAAAAAATGTTCCTAAGGCTCCTAGCCTCATTGTATAAATAGCACACATTATGTGCAGACCGTGGGATATGGAAAATATTCTCACTCCTGCAAAATGGGCTGTGAATTCTCACTTGTGCCTGTGGCACTCGTGAGAATACACAGCTCACTCTGCAGGAGTGAGAATATTTTCCATATTCCATTCCTGGCCATCAGGTATCATGTAGCTATAGCTATGCATATAAAACAGTTAAGGTCAGGTTCTGTGGAAAACAATGATGGTGCCAGGCAGTTACATTAATCAACTTAGGGTAGTATTAGCATACAGACAAAGGGCACCCTTCATTTTAGGGTCAGTGCAGCCCACTTTGGGCAACCAACAATGTTCACAGTCTTACAATCTTGGATGGTTAACTCAATGGTCAGGTTATCCTTCTAGCACACCATTTGGCAAGACACTGTGCATCATCCCAGTCAGGTCAACAGCAGCATTGCATGTAATTCCAACAGCAACAGCAGCAGGGCTCTTAGTTCTTATTGGAGGGTGGAGTGTGAAGACTTTTCATTCCATGTGATGCTCTCATTTCTCTTCATCTGGAGTGGGGAATTTTCTGGACACAAGACAGCAGCATTTTGGGGGTGCACATTAATTCTGGGGACTGTGTGTCTGCACTGCATGCTTGACTGAGTGTTCCATTAATTCATGGAGACTTTTCATTCCATGTGATGCTCTCATTTCTCTTCATCTGGAGTGGGGAATTTTCTGTACACAACACAGCAGCATTTTGGGGGTGCACATTAATTCTGGGGACTGTGTGGCAGCACTGCATGCATGACTGGGTGTGCCATTAATTCATTTCCTTCCTTGTTATATTCCAACTTAATAATGCCTATTTACAAAAATAAATTAATTTAGTGGTCTCAATAATGTTTTATTTCTGTCTTGCTATGTGCATGTGTGGAAAAGCAGGATTGAACAGTTCAATAATAATGCACTAAACAGCATGTGTGCAGTGCACTGTCATGTGCACACACTGTCCAGCTCCTTGCAAACATGTATGATGACTTGTTCCACTGTTTAAGATATAAAGAAAAAGATAAAAATATATCATGTGTATTTTATTTGTACCATCATCACCAGTGGACCAAGCCATATAATGTTTTCAGAGGGTTTGGTGGGCAGTGTGCACCTCACAGTGCACACATGCAGTTTAACAGATCATAGCACTGCTCACTCCTTCTTTTCGACAAACCTTACCTGACAGAAATGAAATATTGCTGAGGCACCTAAAATATTTAATGGTGAACAGACATTATTAAGTTGGAATATAACGGGTCCAGTCCACTACCATGCTGCACTAACACTAGGGCCAGGTTGATTGCTGGTGGAGAGCAACTAGCCACAAAGAAAAAATGTTCACAGTCTGCTACTGCCAGGGGATGTGGCTCTACAGTTGGGGCCAGGGGGAAGACACCTGCTGCTGCATATCCTGCTGTGGCTCCTCCTCCCTCACTTCCTGCTGCTAAGCTGCTGCCTCGGGGGACATGGGTGCTGCTGCTGGCACTATTGGGGCACTGATCAGTGGTGGTTCCATGGCAGCAGCACCAACTCCCATATGTTTTGCTTTTGGGGGGGCATCAATATGTTCCTCCGGACCAGATGAATCTGGTCACCATATGTGTGAATTCCCACCACTCCGCGGCCACTTCATTGGCAGAATTTTACTTTGATGCATCTCTAGCCATGTGTAGATACTTTTTGAAGTTCTGTAGTGTGGACTTGTTTTTAACTTACAATCATCCCACGTTCTATCAGTGATATACAGTGGGTGGTTGACTTCCATCTTGCCCAACCTCAGTTTCAGCCACACTTTACCTAAGGTCTGTTGAGTCCCCCATAAACTGCTTCTTGTAAGCCATCAGAGAGCATTTTCAACACCTTAGAGTTGCCCACTGCATCAACAAGTTTGTCATAAAAACTTCTGGATATCAAAGTAACTTTGACTCCAGAGTCCACTGAAACTTCATGACTCAGGTTGTTTTCAGTGTTTATGTCAAAGTAAAACCTATCTGCCCCCAATTTAGGGATTAAGTTGCCGAGGTAGAATTTTTTTTTCTTAACACCTGGCAACATTGCAGGTTCACTGTAACCATCTACATTGCTTGTTGCAGTAAATTCTGATACCTCTAGGGGAGGGTCAAATTCTGTGCAAACATTTTCATTTTCAAATTCCAGAATAGCTTAATTATCATTGTCAGCAATTGCAATTTCATTGACCTGGGCAGCATTAGGAAGGACAGAAGGCACAGGATATTGCATGAGAGTTCTGCACAGGAAAATCAGAAGGCAGAGGAGGAGGTGGGACCAAATGTTGGAGAAGCATTTTTATGTCTCCCATCTGATTTCTCATTCCCTGTATTTCTTTCATGACCAGGGAACCAGGTCTAACTCTGTATTGGGGCCTGGAACTGCCTTGATCATTAGTTATGGTGCCCCTATAGGCACCTGTACCACCTCTATAATATCCTCTCTCATACCCTTGGTTGCACTTTCTGCCAGGCTCATAGCCTCCTTAGAATGGTCACTGGTTTTGATATGGCTCAGGTTGCATGAATTATTGAGGGATCTGTTGGAACTGTGGCTCAGGGCCAGGTGGTGGGACCACAACAGGGGAATCTTGAGCAGGGTTGGTAGGTTGGGAAACCACTATGGGGTCAGACACAGCTGTGGGCTGCTCCACAGCTTTTACTGGTGGAGTATTGTTGCCCATTTTCTTCTTTTGCCTCCTGCTATTGGAAGTAGATATCTCACCCCCTTCCATAGCCAAAGTATTCAAGTTGGTTACTTCAGACACTTGGACCTTGGAAGCACCCCCCTTCTGTGTAGGAGAGTTATCACCTCAGTCCCAGATGTGTTCTGCCTGTCTGACAATCCAATGGATGCCCTTGGGCCTCTTCTCAAGCTTAAGTGTCATTTGTGTTGTCATAATCTAAGGGGGTAAACCTTGACAATATGCATCTTGGAAGTCATCCAAATCACTATCAGAGTGATTCTCTGCTCCAAAATACACACCCTTCCGCCTACAATAATATTCCTTGTGACTTTGATCAACAACTCACTGCATCTAGTAGGCAGCATGTCAGGCTGCCCCCTTGTTGCGATATTTACCAAACTCCTTCTTTAGGAATTCATGCAACTTCTCAGGTGTATTCCTACTTTCTTTAAACATTCTTAATTAGTCCGCTTGAGGATCATTAACAGACCATCTGATCACAAAACTCAGTTCTCCCTCATCAGTTATGGACAACGATTCAAAGCATTCTTTCAGTTTTTGAATATATTGCTCAATGCCTCCTTTCAAAGATTTAGAATTATACCTTTCTCCTACCAATTTCAAACATCGTGTAACAGTCTTTAATTTTAAATACCCCTGTTCCTTTTCAGATATCATTTTATCTCTTCTTGATCCCAAGGACCCATCAGATGACTAATCTTCAGAATCAGAACTTCTTTTTTGTCTACTTTTTTTTATCTCTTTTGATGCCTATCACATGGTTCCTCCTCTAAACAGGAGTATTCCTTTTCAGGTGAGGATTTTTCTGGCCCTGATTCCTCAGATGCTCTTATTCTCACATGATTTTTATTTTTAGCCTGGGTGTCTCTTGACTTGGCCTTTAGGTCACTATTTTCTTTTCCCAATTTCATAATCCCCTTTTCCAAACAACTACATTACTCCCTTAATTGCTTTTCTCCTAGCTCATTGGGTATATCTTGTAGTCTACTCTTTTCTACCAATGTATCTGACTTCTTTAATGTGCTCTTCAGTTTCTTTAGTGGTTTGGGTTCCTTCTGTACCTGTGCTGTCACTCTTCTTTTTATCCCAATATACTTTTGCTCTGTTATCATTTTTAGCATCAAACTGGGGAATGGTGTGAGGTGGGTCATGTCTCTTACTGGTTCTGGACAGGAAGAGGTCCAAAAGGATTAAATGCTCTACTGGTGTCACCTCCCTTTCCACCACTCTGAAACTGATCACTTGAGGTTAACCAACTTGATCCTCCCAGTCTGGAGGTTTCCTCCTTCCTTGTGGCTGAGAGCTACTATTCTCTGTTAAGCTATAGTCCTTTTTCATTTCCAGATTCATCCTTTAAATCTTTATCCCTTATTTCATCTAACTCCAATTCATCTTCCCCGCTAGACAGCATCGGAAAGTATATATGGTGTCCTTCTTTCAATTATCTGTACTTTTCCTCTCTCTAATTGTTCATAGTATTCTCTAGCATGGTCATAATCACACTGTATTTCAAATTGATCTAAATTACTGTATAACCTCTGACAGTGCTTTGCCTCTGATAACTCATCTTGGCATTCTTTTAACTGTTGTTTTAGCATTTCAACTTGCCCTTCTAACTTGATACATCCTTTACACAAGACAACTTCATCCTCACTGTTATAGTGTTGGGGAAGAGGTGTCACCATCTCAGTCTTAATGTTATCTGCACTTAAGATTTCTCTTGACATGACTTTGTAAAAATAGTCACTACATCAACAATAGTAATACCCTTTAAACAACAACTGAAATTACAATGCTTATATAACACAATTTTGAAAGAAAGAACCTAATTTTTTTCTCATAATACTTCAAACATCATTTTTTCTTGCAGTTTTACTGACATACAATTATTACTTTTGGTCTTTTCTTGCTGTCTGGGGAAAATTCTATCTTTAAATCCTTGAGAAACAAGAACAACAAAAAAAATGTACTTATACCATTCCGTCACTTGCAGACAATAACAGTCATAATATTTATTTCCCATACACTCTATGTGTGGACTGTTATTCACTAACAATCATCCCATGACAAGAACCCCAAAGATGTAGGAACAAAGGCTATACTATCACTTTTTATAATGCAGCACTTGGATTTACCTTTGGGCCTTACCCCAAACATTTTTCATAAATTACCAAAATAATTATAAAAGTTACATATTATATTATCCATATCCTCCAGATTCAAAATTATAGCAATAATGCTTCTGCCACACCAGAAAGATGAGAAATAAATATGTTTGTTTCACGTATGTACAAATTCTAAATTTTCCTAATTAGCATAAATATAAAGCATAATAAACAAATTTTGTAAACAACACAATAAACATAAATGACAAAGGTTCTGGAAATTCAAACTATAAAGAAATAAAACAAATTTCAGCAAAGAAACAGTGCAACTGAATAAGCAATATTCAGCACATTATTTAGCATAACCTTCTGATATAAGAACATGCACATTCATTACATTAGTGTTTCAGATTATATTTCTTGTGCAAGACTTATTTCCAACTTCGTAAAACTTTTTTTTTTTAGTAGATACATTTTACTGATCAATATAAAGCCATTTACAATATAAAACTTTTACAAGGGCAAGAATACATCAATAGTTAAAAAACAGTGAGCTTAAACATCTTCATAAATATCTCTCTTACACAGTTCAATAGCACAATAATAATAGTATTTGGGCATATGTAGTGTCTTGATTGAAATTACATACTCAACTCATAATAGTGCAAATCCATAGTTCACAAATGAGTTGTCAGAAGGAATTTTGCTAAATTTTCAGTCGTTTTCTTGTCTTTAGTTTTAAACAGATAGTCCAAGAGATCTGAAGGGGGCAGACTGAGATCCATAAGCAACCCACTCAACCATTTTTTCCTAGTTGGTTCATAAAGGGGACATAATAGAACCACATGTTTTAAGTCCTCTATGGAACCCAGTCCACATTTACAAAATGGAGAGAATACACCCTTTCTTTTGTGTCTGAAGAGTATATAATTGGCAGTATAACTTTCAGTTCTAATTCTTGTATAAATTCTCCTGAGTTTAGGACATGTTAGTAAAGAAAGGTATGGCTCAAAACCACATGAAATTTTAAGTGTTTTATAAAAAATCATGGTGCTTGAGGATAGAAAGCTAAGAAAAGAAGCCATTTTTATCCAAATCACCTCAATTTAACATCCTGCTTAAATTCTGTAAAAGGTCTGGAATAAATTTCATAAAGGAGGTGTCCCAGACCTAATGGCATTATAGTTCCTTATTATGCCGAATGCAGGGATGTACATATCCCAAACTGGTCAGTTTAATACTCTCATCCAGACACATTCTTGGATATCTATTTTCTGGTAAAACAAACAAAAATAAGATTTGTTGCTCTTGTATAAGAGAAAACAAAGAGCATTGACCTAACTCCAATGCTAGAAAACAATTTGGAGTTCCTTGAGGTAACATAAGGATGTATCTGCAGAGTTTGTTTAATATTGCTTGTAGCCTTCTAACCTCAGTGTATCCCCATATCTCAGAAGCATATAACATACTCATTCTTAATTTAGCATTAAGCACTTTCATAATTCCTTTTACTGATGCTTTCCCCATTTTGTTATTAAACTATTTTAAAGCATTTCCCGAGGCTTTCATTTTATTTTGAATAGTGTCCAGATGTTTTGTTGAGGATAGATTATGGGCAAATCATACCCCAGGTAATCATAATACTTAGCCTCTTCTATGCATATACCATTGATCTTAAAACTTGGCATATTTCTACTTTGATTTCCAAATACAACCATATTTGTCTTACTAAGATTAATCTTCAGCTTTTATTGGGCGCAAAGAGACTCAAACTGTCAATTTCCTTCTAAGTCCAAGAGCTGAAGTAGAAAGCAGGACTAAATCATCTGCATAAGCAAGGCTATCAATCCTGCAGAAATTTACCTTGGGAGCATGAAAGTCAGGATTATTAATCTGATCCAAGATTTATATATATATATATATATATATATATTAAATAAAGTAGGTGCCAAAATACACCCCTGCCTAATCCCCACATTTGTGGAGAGTTTTTCAGTTAAATGTCCATATTGATCATATTGGATTCTAACCCAAGTATTTTCATGAAGTCTGATAATAATATCAAGCAGGGAATTCTCCAGCTTCAGGTCCTTGAGCATTGCCCAAAGGATTTTCCTACTAATGCTATCAAAAGGGGAAGAAAAATCCATAAAACAGCAGTATACATTGGATTTTCTGAGTTTAACATACTTCCAAATCAAATGCTGCAGTGCATAACAGTGTTGAACTGTAGAACAGTTCTTCCTATTTCTCTCTGGGGCTGGATCAACATAATTAAGATGAATATATTTCCTAGGATCTTCTACCCATTGTCCCTTGTCAACACCTTTATTCCTTTACTCTAGTTTAAAAAGGCACATGGTGTCTTCACTAGATTCATCTTGGCTGATAGGTATCCCCGTTTGGCTTATCATAAGCTGGAAGCCCCAAAATTGGAGGGGGGGTTGCGAATTCCCCATCTGGCTATATATCACTGGGCTAGTCACCTTGCAAAATGCTCGAGATGGGTATCTCCCGGCCCAGAAGAAGCACAACCTATTTGGCTCAAAATAGAATTGGATGCAATCAAGGACAAAAACCTGGACCCTCTCATGTTATTTTTCCTCAGGCTATCCCAAGTAAGTGTGACTGTAGAGTGTCCCACGATAAGGACCTCTCTAAAGGTCTACTCCCAGATGTGTCCCTTTTTTACAGTATTCCCCACATCTGGACCTGGCCCAGTCTATCTGGAACTCTCCATCATTTACTATTAACAAGACTCAGATTTCCCATTTTTGGTTGCCTCAACTGGGAGAGGGGAAGCTGCTGGCCTTTACTGATGGTGGGGGGTATTGGTTATCAGTGGAAGAGATGGTTAGGAAATGTTTCATCCTGGCTTCTTCTTACTTTAAAGCCCTGCAACTGAAGCACTTACTTGTAATTACCCTGGGTAGTACTCCCCCTTCCCAGAATATCTCTTCTCTGATATCTGAAGTATCCCCACTTTCTGGCTCTCCTGGTACAATCTCTAAACTATATCAGGTTTTGTTTCATAAAAAGTTTGGGGGTCCATTTAGGCCATCAAGATTTTGGAGTAATTTTCTCCCTCACTTTCAGTTGGATTGGCACTCTATCTGGAAGTCATGTCATAAATTCGTTTCTCAAGACAGACTGCACCTCATGCAATACCACGTATTGCACAGCCTATACTATACCCCCGCCAAACTTCACAGGTGGGGCTACCTAGACTCAAACATGTGCAATAAATGCTCACAGGAAGAGGGCACACTTTTTCACATGCTTTGGTCTTGTCCAAAGATTTCCCCTTTATGGGTTTCAATCCAAACCTCCTTAGACCCCCTGTTGGGCCTCCATGAATATTTTACTCCTGAGATTTGTTTGTTAGGGAACCTGTCTTCTATTGGAGTTAGGGTATGCAAATTCCATATTTCCATGGTTGCCCTATCAGCTAAGAAAATAATTCTTCATCACTGGAAAGACAGGTCCTCCCCTTCTCTCCAGGAATGGGTAAGAGAAGTATTATCTAACCTGTGCACAGAAAAGCAGTAGCCAGTCTTCACAATAGTCTGGCAGCTTATACTAGAATTTGAGATCCCCTTCACTCACTAATCTCTCTGGATCCAAGCTAAACCTACTCTAGGGTTATTATTCCTGCACGGCTTTTGGTTAGGCGCTCTGCATTCACGGTATTGGGATGGGTTACTGCAGTAAGGGGAGGTTGGGGGGTGTGCAGCTTCTTTTTCACAATGTATCAATGAGTCTGTCATTTTCACTGTATACTGCCTTTTACGGTGGAAAATGTATCAATAAACTTTAAATTATAAAAAAAAAAAACAGTTCTTCCAGAACCCATTCTGTGACTTATTCAACACTGAATTTTCCTGAGCCCATTTGAGAAATCTACCCAAGATTATTCTGGAGAAAACTTTCTGAGATACATCTATCAGGCTAATAGGCCTGTACATTTTAGGATTAATAGGCTCCTCTTTTTTAAAAATAGGCTATATGATGCTGCCTGTCCAACTAGAAGGGCACTGGAGGCCTTGAACCAACCCAGTAAATAAAAGAAAAAGAGAGGGGACCACCAAGTAGGATATGTTTTGTATAGATCCCCCAAGATTCCATCCAGGCCCAGGGCTTTATTAGATTTGAGTTCGGGGCCAAATGGATTTCATCTTCTGTGATCATAATGTGCCATAGGAAAATCATCTCTCTCTGGGATTTATAATAGTCAGGCATTTCAATCTCTGCTTGAGAGTAGTATAACTCTGAAAAATATGAGATCCATGCTTCAGGTGTAGTATGTGCTTCAAGCTTGTAGGAATACCTGTTGTATCCTTGAGACACCCTTTTCCAGAAATGTCTACCATCTCTATCCAGAACTGTTCATCTTAATTTTTCCCAAAGACCCTGAGTATATTTATTCCTTACACTTTCAAGGGTTGTCTTATATTTTTCTCTTTCTTTTTTCAGCAACTTAAAATCTGCTACTGTTTTATGTCTTTTATTCTTGTGAAGTCTTAGCATTTTTCCAAATGATTTCTTTTTCCCGCAAACATTCTGCATTGAACCAAGACTTTTTAAATGTGGATTTACCATGGAATGCTTTTTTGTACCATGTTTTTAGTGTGAATCATTTCCCAACTTTCTAAGATATTAAACAATCCATTTTGGTTAACAATGGTATCATGTGTATTACCCAATTCTCCCATACTCAAAATAGCCTCAAAGTTTGCCTGATGTATTGGTCCCCATATAATTTTCCTCTCATTAATAATCTCCAGATTTTCTATCAAATGTCCCTCTTTCCTATATATTCTAAATGGACATTTCAGAGTAAGGGCACTAGGAAAATAAGCAGATTCCAGTCTATCCTTAACTTCTAATTTCTGTACCAGCTGTAATGCCTCCAGATTGGCCCAGAATAAATCTGGCATCGATGCACTCAAGGTTACTCTAAAGATAAAAGCCCCAATATAGTCTCTCTGAGTTCTCCCATTCAAGAGACAATAATTCCTGGATGCAAGAGCCTCCAAGAGTTCCCTGCCTCTGGAATTGGACACTAAGTCCTGGGAATTCCTCTTATAAGAGACATTTTCATTAAATAAGGGAAGAGTGCATATCAAATCAGTATAAGTATCTTCCAAAGAGTGAGAGGGAATTTTGGAGTTAAAATCTCCCAAGATGAATACAGGACAGGCTATATTACTGTCAACCAAATCATCGAGCAAGATTTTCAAATTCATATATAAAGATCCACAGCATTGGAGGTTTTAGCTCTGGAGGGAAGTAGATATTACAAGGGATTATTTTCTCCATGCCTTTATTAATCACTAAAACAAGGATACTCTCTGCATTAGATGGGATTCTAGTTATTCCAAGATCTAACTGAGTTTTGGCAAAGAATGTAAGTCCCCTTTAAATCTGCCCAATTTTTTTATCTCTGGTAACAGAGAGCGTTATAGCAGAATACCCCACCAACCTAGGAGTAGTGTCTTCTGTACATCATGTTTCCTGTATACTAATAATGTCAAAAGACTTCAAAAATCTCAGAACCTCAGGATATGTTATTTTAAGGTGGATGCCCTCCACATTCCAGGAGAGGATGGAGAGAGACTCCATCTCGATCAAGTTAGCTCCTCTGTTTACTGCGGTGTGAGATTCAAACATTTTTCCCCAGATTCTTGTTGTGACTGCAGTTGTCAGGCTGAATCAGTAATTAATAGTGGCAAAAAAGTATTATGATCTGTTAGATTTTTATAATCAATTAATGGAAAATCTGCCTCTGAGGCTGGTTCTTGTACATCCCTTACTTGATTCTGCCTGATGTAATCTGCCCCAATTCTAATGGGTCAGCAAGGTGAATTCCCAGGGGGTCCTGTTTACCAGCTAATAACAATATTTTATAGCCAGATTAGGATTTTTGAATGTGATGCCAGTCTGTGATAAAAAAACTAAATCATCATAGATTTTTATGGACCCAACCATATTCCAAGAGATATGTACCCCTAATGCTCTTTCCAGGAAATAGAGGAGATCTTCCCTAACCTTTCTTTTAGAGTCATTTTCCATAAATCTGCATCCAAAAATGGAAATGGTTCTACCCATCCATACTTTATTCTGATTATCCAGATATTCATTAATTTCCCCTATGATTTTCCTCTGAGATTCCCTAGCTAACTCATTCTCCTTGGCTACAATAGAGGTCCTATTAGTGGATAGGCTGGGTTGTTAATTTTTTCCTCCATTCTTGGATGCCTCTGAGACATGTTTTGGAACTAACATAGGGTATGAAATACCCTGGCCTTTCCTGCCCATAGACAGTATTTTCTCCAAAATAAGATGTGATGCATTTAGAGATGAACAATACAATAGTACTGTATTCTTATAATCAGAATTTGGTGGTCTAAAAATGGTTACCTCAACTTCTAAGTTGGTACAATGTAATCTAAAAAGATCTAATATCCTAGAAAGGAGTAGCTCTTCTGTTTCATTCTCTAAAATAGAAATATCTTGTACCTCAACCATAAATTCAGCATTGTTAAAACTCTGTATAACAATAGAGTTCTGTTTATCTACCACCTGGTGCTTACTAGTAGGTGAATTTCTGGTGGGTGGGTTGCTTGTGTTCTCAGTCTGCCCCTGAAAAACTGTCAGAGGCTCTTTACTCACAATTTCATCATAAGAAATTTCAATACATTTGTAGCTATGTGCACAAGGCTTCAACTGCTGTATGGACACTTGCATTTTGGAGTTTGGAGCCTTATATGTCACCTGAATCTCCCATGTCTCCTGAATCACAGGCATCTCCAGGGCATCACAAGCTATTTGCTTGTCATTATCATTGGTAGTAAGCTTACATGCAGTCCTTTTAATTTTTTTTTAGTTTTAGTTCTCCTTATTTGGGGTTGTTTGTGGACTATTAATCCACCAAGCTCCCTTTTATTAGGATTTTCTGAATCAGGATTCCACATATAATATGTACATACCTTATCCTTATCAAAAGGTAAAGGAAGCTGAACCTGTGTGCCTTTAGTGACTTTATTTACTACCAATGATTCATCTCCAGACAGACCTGAATGTTGATGTTTGCCACTGCTCAGGATTCTGTCCAAGAGTACTCTGTTGTGAAATACATCTGCTCTTAAATTACAAATCTCATCTTTGAGTATAGTAATATTTTCTAGCTGAATTATGTCAACAAAATATCTGTTTTTTAAATTTCCAGGGTCTTTTTGGAGATAATTGAACTAGCCACTAAATTCATCCTATCTGGGCACTGTATTTCATCTATGATAATGTTTGTTTCCAGAGAAGTCCTAGCCTCCTCTGTCCCTGGGTTACTCATTAGTTCCCTGACTTCTTTGTGAGTTAATTCTATCTTTTTTAGTCCTTCAATAGTAGCACTCATTTCCCAGATTATAGACCTAAAATCTAAATTTTTTCCTGGATTTTCAAGGGATTCCAGAACTGGAGTTTTATATCTAGAGTTAGTCTAAACTAGCCTTTGTCCTGTGACCTGTTCTTCTCATCCAGGAGCAAACCTCTGGGAAGTAAAGGCCTCCTGATAAAAGTAATCAAGAGAGAGAGATGGAGAAAACTCCAACTCAGGGCAAACAGACTCTTGTTCAATATTTCAGCCATATGTGTCCCATAGATAGTGGTCATAAGAAATAGATTCTGCTGACTGTATGGGGCTGTCCAAATCTGGACTATCAAGAGTGTCAAAAAAGTCCTCAGAATAATCTCCAGGGTCAGTTAAATGATTTGACATCTTAACTGAGGTCTGGACTGGGGTTGACAAGTAATTTGGGCGTTTTCCTGCCTCTTTTTGTAATCAAGAGATAAGTTATCTTAAAATGTTTCTTCTTTCCCGGGTCATTTTTGGGGGGGACTACATTTTTCTCTCCCCATATCAATTATTTCCCCTTGAGATGTTTTCTTTTGCTTAAAGTTATTTTTCTTCTGCATACCCCCTCTAGTTTTTAAAGTGTATGTTAAAGGAGTAGCTTCCATAGGATTTTCCTGGGTTTCAGTTATATCAATCACTAGAGGGAGGGCCTCTCCTGCTGCTGCACTTAGAGAGCTGCCCTTTCCACTCCTAGTGATAACCATCTCAGTCTAAATCTACAAGTTAGGTGGAATAGCACAAAAAAGCAGCGAAAGTAACTGAAAGCAACTGGGATCATTTATAAGATATATGCTATAAGCTATACACTATAAACTATCTTAAAAATACAAAATCATATAGAACTGATCAATATCCAGCCAAAGTTGTTCAGGGGAAGCTTAAAGACAGAGAAAAACTATTAGTTCATCCAGTGTTCTCCCAGCAAGGTCACAAGTCGCAGATCACAAATCACAGGTCTCATATAAGATACAAATTATTATTCCAAATGTCTTCTTGAAATACTTTAAAGAGAGTACTACAAAAGCTATGTAAATCTGCCACCCAGCATTATTTCAAATAGTTTCTCAGCTCCCAGTATAAAAAATACTTTAAATCCAGAAAGAGTCCAAAAGTTCCTTTCAGGAAACCAATCCATTTGTAGACGTGCTCTCTGGTGTTCTTCTTAAAAATCCATCCTGTGCCAAAATCTCAACAGAAGCTGAAAAGAAAAAGCCATCAAAATATGGATAATGCAGATATTTTTTCCTTCTTTTCCTCCTCTTCCTTCTCCTCCTCCCTCCAGGCGACACTGATGAGAGAGAGAGAGAGAGAGAGAGAGAGAGAGAGAGAGAGAGAAAAGCAAAAGAGTTCAGTCAAAGCTCAAGCTAGCTGAATATTTTAACAATTCCCACAAGCTACACTTATTCCTGAAATCCTACTATTATAAAAATACTTAAGACACGCTTGAATAGCAGCACTCAACATAGAGACACAGGGTAAAAACTTGGTAAAAACTCTGTTGATTTATTTAAAATTCTATCCATTTGAATTTATACTAAATATATTATTATTTTAGAGTCTTACCTGTACAGTTAATGTTCTTATAGAGCCAGAGATCCACCACCCCAGGCCCAACTGATGCTCCGCTGTTCTCCTTTTCTTTAAGCAATAAGATAAGGAGCTGCCCCACTTCTTCTGACTTATTTCGGGGAATCTATCAGTCACAACAGAACACCAACATCTGAGAGGGTCTGAAAAGAATCAAGAAGAGCCAAAAGCTCTAAATATGCTATATGTATGGTTTTCAGCTAAAAAATGAAACAGCCAGCGAAACAGGAGTGCAACTGGTTAAGTCACCAACTTAAGTTCTCACTGGGGAGCAAGTAAAATATGTGCACTTAAGTATGTGATTATGTGTGCAGCCACCTCAGAGAAAACGGTGCCAAAAAATATAAAAGCAAATTTTACAATCAACAGCATAAAACAGCACATAACAGTAATAAAGCAGACTAAAAAAGGACTCTCTTGAATAAACTTGTAGCTCGTTAAAGCATATGAAGTCTGTGAGAGAGACAAAGCTTTTTCTTAGGGGTGAAAGTGCTTTCTTCTTTTTCTTCCTTCTCCAATTGCAACCGTTTGACTGGTCTTCCCGGACTCACAACAGCTCTTGCCACTGACTCTCCTCCTGTTTAAGGTGGGAAGAAAGCAGACAGGAACAATGCTGAAACCCCCAGTCAGAAGATGCATTAAGTTGTCCTGAAGAGACGACAAAGCACTCAGGCAGTAGATGGCATACCTGTAGTAAAATAAAACGAGCTTAGTAGTCCTGCTTCCAATGTCTCCTCCACAAGCATTGGAGTACATAGCATAAACTCCAGCCACAAACTCTTTCTCTCTCTCGAATAGACCCTATGCTTTGCCTTGTGCACAGACAAAACCCAACTTCATAACATGCAAAATATATTATTTAAAGTTTCTTAACCTATAACCCCCAAATTTGTAATTAAAAGTTAAGCTATGTTACCACCCTAAATAGCCAAATTGAAATATTAAGATGTTATTAATTAAAATAATTAAAAGAATACTTTAATTTCTGATTATTTGTAGGTTTGGTCTTTTTTTCCTTTTTAACTTTCCAAATCTTGGTGAGAACTTATGATTTTGGATGGTAAAAGTCCTTCAGTGACTTAGCTTGGATTGGCTGTAGTCTTCTGCCTTTTCCCCTCAAATTTGGAACTGTAGAATATTCTGACATCAATGAAGCAATGCTGGCTGGATTCTTCTAGCTTGACATCATGAATCATCAAAAATATACTTATTAGGACCAGGAGGGAAAAATCAGACAGCAAGATTTTAGCAGTTCAGCAGCACTATAGTTTGTAGGAAGGTATTTCCCTGTGGACAGCAAAGTTGTTTTAGCATCTGGACTCTGCGGTCCACATATTCAAAACTTTGTGCTGGGCACAAACTGTTTGCACAGGTTTAGTGCTGGATTAGTGCGGGTTTGCTATATTCAAAAGACCAAATAGCGCACGCAAACTGCATTAGTGCCGGGCAAAATCATAATGTATGCAAGGGGCAAACTGAGGGGGTGTGTACATGAATACAGATGCAATGTTATATTCAGCAACTAGCACCATGCAAAGTGGTTTTGCATGACTCAGCGTGACACTTAGCATGGTGCAAATTACTGCCCAGGAAAACGTAGTCTTAACCCTGGGCAATCAGGTTTGCATGACATTTTGACTTTGCACTGCATTTGTGTGGCTTTTACATGGCTTTGCATAACCCTAACAAATAAATATGACACATAGACAAAGTCAGACATAGAGGAAACATGCTGCTCACTGATGGAATCACAATGATTCCATCATCTCTCACCAGTCCCAGCCATGCCAGGCAATAAGTGGTGACCCTGCCACCAGTGGACACCATGGCAGTGTGGCCATATAGTACATGCCTGCAGACCACTATTCTGTGGACACCAACAAATGCCAGCACACACATGCAGCACTGTGGGCATGGCGGATGTTGAGGGGGAGGGTGCACAGGTGGCCAGGCTGCAGCACAGACCAGGTGTGGCCACAAGGCTGTGACACATCATGCAGTGCACATTGGCCAGTATTGGGAATACCCCAACACCAGTGTGCCTGTCTGATCATACGTGCGCCCCCCAGCCACAAACTGCACAACTGTACAAATGCCACAGCACACACAGCCAGCCATGTATATGTCACTGTGAGCATCCCATGCCAGAGGTGCAGCATCTGTGGGTCCCACAACAGTGTAACAGTAATGTCCACTATCAGTAAACACCTACAAGTTGGGTCTGTCACTATGTACAGTGCAGTGGTCATCACTGCTCTACACACCATACGCATTGCTGTGTCACTCACACTACTGACCCCTTGCTACTGTAGTGTCTGCTGTGCATTGTAGCATGACCTACAGTCAATCAATCAATCACTTTATTTAACCAGGCATAAACACCATTGAGCAAGCTCATTTTCAAGGTGGTCCTGGGCATTAATACAATACAGTACACTTCATAAGATTACAATTACGGTGGACAGCAGTGCAAAAAAAAAAACATTGTCAAGGTGCTGGTCAATATGGACCTATACATACCAGTCAACATAATTAACATGCAGAGGTACATAATGATAAGCTTTACTGGAATGAGAAGAGACAACAATCCCATATAGTCTCTGCTAAGTAAGAGCTCATACCTAAATGATAAAAAATAAGGATATATTAAGGAATAGGGTAGAAATCGGGGTGATGAAAGAGTAGGCAACCAAGAGAGGCCAGAATAGGTAAAAGGTAGAGAATAGGTGGGGCAATCTCGGATTAAGGGAACTAGGCTTGTAGGTCCTAGGTTTCAGTTGTTAGGAATGTGGGGTGGATGAGATAGGATTTGAGAGTGGCACCCAGAGCTTAGGGGTCATAGACATCTGAAACAGTTGCATGATTCCTTCAGATAATCCATAAAACAGGAAGTAAAACACCTACAGTGTGACAGCTGCATGCAGCACCGCCACCACCTGTGCCTATGCTGTGTTGTCCCCTGGGGCACAATATGCTATGCTGTACTGTATATATGTAGTCTGCAGCTATCATCATGCACTGCCAGACTGACCTACAGGTGGAGCTGTGGGTGGACCCGGCCAACCCTTGTACTTCCAGACTGACAGGTGGAGCTGTGGGACCCTGCAGTGAGGCAGGGTGAACTGCATGCAAATCAGGGCATAATGAGATGCTAATCTGTATATTTGCCCAGAGGCTACCTAAGTAGGCTCATTTGCGTGTCACTTTTGAATATGGCAATGTTTGGCACTGGGAAAACTGCTTAGCTCCACTCTAAATCCATGCAAACATGTTAGTGCCAGGCTAACAGTTCGGGAAATATTATACAGCTTTGCACACTGTAATTTCACATGTGCTGCTTCTGCAGCTGTACTGGGCTACGCATTTTCTGGCACAAACATTGGCCACATAGTTCATCTCTACCTACTATCACATAGCTGTGCACTGTGAGGTTGTTGTGGCTTGTACTGCCTGGTTGCTATATTCAGAGCTGTCTTATTCAAGCGCTAAGTCTGCCCTGTACTCCCAGCCCAGTTTGCCCAGCCTCATTCTAATGCTATATTCAGAAGTTGTTTGCCCCAGGCTATTCCTTTTGAGTATAGCTTGCTTTTTGCTCCAGGCTAAGTTTGCCCACCAGGCAGTGTTAATTTAGCCCTGGGACAAAGTTCTGAATATCTGGACCTGCGACTCTTTCCTATTTCAGCTACTTGCTGCATTTGAACCTGCAACTACAGACTCACTGCAATCCAACAGCACTGCAGGCTTGCACGCTGGTAAATTCCAAAGTCAGTCTCTTGTCCAGGCTTTTAGCAGAAATTCCAAAACGTTACATTAATCCAGATTCTTAGCATGTAAAACATAGGCCTTGCTTCATCTAATATTGGAAAGAGTCCTTCCTGTAACAGTTTAAGCAGCTGGGTTTTGTTGCAATGTTGTACAGACTTTCATGTTTGTCCTTAGCACCCCCTGGTGGATGCAATGACTCATCCCAAGCAGGCATGGCTTTAGGCTTCTGGCTTAGTAAAAGTTCCAAGACCACCAAAATTGTCAAGACAGCCAATATAGGTCCTCACACACTGAAGACTCAGATAGTTCTGAGGTGGGTTTCGTTTAATTTGCCTATGTGTTTCTACACTGGATGACATCATCACAAAACCCTGATTGGTCCTTGCAGATGACGTGCGATGACAGTTATCACCTCCCAGAAGTATTTTATTTTAAGAAATGAATTAAGTCTAAAACAAAGTTTTGTTCTAAAACTATTTTCCATTCTTACATCTATGTGCAGTCTGGCACAAACATAACCACTGTTGTGCCATGGACCAATGTATCACTCCAGAATTCCTATATGTTATAAAACTGTTGGCAGCCTAAGGGTTAAGACCTATATTGTTAGGTGTAGCTCAAAATGTGGAGTCACTTAATACCAAACATGATGGTGTTAATTCTAATATAAAATGTGTGCTTTATAAAAACCTTATAAAACTTTTTTTGTTTTATAGCTATCTAAAAAGTAGTTACAGATTTCGAAAGTACATTTTTCCTGTTAAAAAGGATATATGTCATGTTCAACTACCATTTTTATATGGTCTATAACATGAAAAAACTTCTTCATAAAATTATCCTCTTTGTCTGTGTCTAATGATGCATGACATCATGCAGCTTGGCGTTCATTAAAAATTAAGACAAAGTGACTAGGTGCTGCTTTTAGCCAATCAGTGAAGATCCACATCATTAGAAAGGTTGTAAGGTCAACTTGCTTTTGACACCAAACCTCCTTTATTTTTGACAGTTTTGGTGCTACAGAGTTTTGCAAATAGTAAACCTTACAAATCTCTTTGCAGATCTGATATTCAGTCTCCCAAGAGACTGCTGCAGCTTTTATTAAGTGTCTGAGTTTGGTCTTACTGGGACTTTACACCTCTTTTCAATTGATAAAGGTTTATCATTTTCATTGTTGTGAATGGTACTACTTTTAAGTAGTTTATGTCCAGTGCCAGCCTTAACTCAACACAGAGTCCAGATACAGTATGGTAAATCACCTGTCAAGTTACATAGTAACATCTCTTTCTTATCTCTTGGCTGCTAGGGCATTATGACTTTTAACTCTTCAAGAATTCAGGGACCCTGTCTTTGGACTAACACTACAGACAGTCCTCCTTAGTATTACAATTTAAATTCAATGCAGTATCCCCTTGTCAGCCAGACAGAGGGCACTTAGAAATTTAAACCACATTTTTTATCCTTAACTCTGAAGCAATGTTTTTCACGTAGGCACTCATTTAAATCAGAAGTTATTTTTTTTATAGTATGACTCCCTTACAGTTAGGACCTCATAAAGCATATAATATTATAATTAATAAGAATATGATAATAAAAATTGTAATACTAACATAATTTTAATCAAATTAGTTTTGTTGCAACAGTCCCACATGTTCTCAGCCACTAATGTCAACACAGCTATTAGTGCATTTTTAAGAGCGTTCTCACCAGAGTACAGAACATTCATACTCCCCTTAAAAAGCATGAGTAAAATGTATCCACTACCACAGGATAAATGCCACCATTATTGCCCAGTGCAAACTACCAGATTGTACATGGGCTTCATGTCAGTCCACTCAGAGCCTGTCCAACCTCCAGGCATCTAGGTCATTAAGAAATAAGTGCACAAAGGCTAACCATACAGTTAAAGCAAACTACTTTGTGGAACTGCTCCACTTTACCTGAGGTTCTCCCCATGTTTTCAGGAAGTCCCTCCATTCTCGCATTGATCTCCCCACCCAGTCAACCACCCAAGTCCTTTCACTAGAAGGCTCCACTGTCTCAGACCCTTCCTCTGTGGCTGACACTCTAAATAAGTACTTTATCTAATGACTCTGATCCCCTCCCAACCATTATGCTCTTTCCTAATGGATACCATTTTCTCCCCTTCTCACAGCATGAAGTATACAGCTCCTTATTTTTCTCTAAACCCAGCCAAAATAGCCCTGATGGCATCGACCCTAATATCCTTCTCATCTCCACCCCTGCCATAGCTCTCCACCACACTCACCTGTTAAATCTCTATCTCTCTCTCCCCCCTCAGGAAAAGCCCCCCTAGTTTGGAAAATGGCCATGGTCATTCAACTCTACAAAGGTGGTGACCCTTCCAACCTTGGGAACTATCACCCTATCTTCCTCCTTCCCTCCCTTGCAAGGCTCCAAGAATCCCTACTCTACTCCTGGGTCTCTGAATTCCTCACCATCTCCAACACTGTCTTCCCCACTCCAAGCCTGTTTCAGGAGGAATCACTCTACCACATCCTCCTTACTGTGGGTCACAGAAAGCATTATTTCTGGAATGGTCCAGGGTCACATCACCACTGCCATCTTCATCGACATGGCAAAAGCATTTGACTCAGAGACTCACCTACTCCTGCTCCACAAGCTTCACACAACTAGCTTAGCTACCCCACTAGTGAACTGGTTCAGTTCCTACCTTACAAACAGGTGTTAGTTCAGGAAGGCTCTGCCCTGTCTTCTTCCCTCCTAGTCCATGCTGGGGTCCCCCAAGACTCTATTCTTGGCCCCATTTTATTCTATCCATTGGTTAATAACCTCCCCTCAGCTTGCTTGCATGCACAAATCCACATGTACGTGGATGGCATAAACATCTATTCTAAAATACCCTCAACCTTTGATGTGGAGACCCCCCCTCCAAAGTGATTTCAACAGCATTCTGAACTGGTTCCAGGCTGACAACTTACAGGTAAATATGAAGAAAATTGTCTGCATGAACTCTAGGTCAATACAGAAACTCTCAACCATCTTATCCCTCCCCCTTTGTGTTTTCCACCCTGATGGTTCCCCCTTCAAAAGTGTTTCTACATAGACATACCTTGGAGTATGGCTGGACAATAAACTTGTTTACTCAGTCCATATTGACACATTGCATGCCACGCTCCAAACAACATTAGGTGTAATGTATCACTTTTAGGATTGCCTTTTCCTTTCCCTGCATCATGAATTGGATACAAAAAACATCCCCCCCATTCTTGACTATGTGGACATTGTCTACGGTACTGCCCCTGCCTTTCCCCTTGCCTGACTTGATACCCTCCTAAATTATTTTTGCCATTTTGCCACAGACTCCCCATTCCACACTCACTACTGTTTCCTCTACTCATTATTTTCTATCCCCCCCACTGCTGCTGGATGCACTCCTTAACTTTTATTATTAAATACTAGTTTGGACTAGTACCTTCCTGTCTTTTCTCACTTCTATCCCCTGCCAGCTCTTCCCCCTACCCACTCCACTCCAGGGTGAGCTGATATTTTTCCCTTTCTCACCCTCATTTCACAGCAATTCAGTCTGCTTTCTCTTTCCATCTAACCTCTCTTGGAACCAACTCTCACCTACTTTCCAGCTAGCCAACTCACTCCTCCTGGGCATCGAGGCCTCCGATGTGGTGGTGGAACCAGTCAGTTGGTCCGATCACTACTCTGTTGGGTTCAGTTTTGAGGCCCCCCTGGGTAGGTCGGCTCCTGTGGAGTTGATCAGGTACCATCCTTTGTGGGACATGGCTCCTGATGACCTGATGGCAGTTATTGATCTCTCATTGTTGGACAAATCTTGCACTGATCCTGAGCAGTTGGTAGTGGCCTATAATGGGGCCATAATGACAGCCCTCAATCAGATTGCACCTGTCTGTGTTTGCCCCTTCCTCATCACCCTGGAACCCAGTGGTTTGATGGGGCTCTAAGGGAGTTGCGGAGGTTGGGATGTAGGTTAGAGCATTGTTGGAGGAAGACTGCCACTGATGCCGACCACTGTATTTTGCTAGAGCGTTATCAACGCTACCAAACAGCAATTTCCCATAAGAAGGCAGTATTCCTCTCTCCAGGGATATTTCTGTTGCACGGAATTGACTGGCTCAACTCTTCAGAACTGTTGTCAGACTGTGCAACCCAGACTGTCAGCAGCTCCGTCAAGCTTTTTCACAAACTGATTGTGATGAGATTGCTTGCTTCTTTGCGAATAAGGTTGAAGACATCAGGAGGGAGTGCCACCAACTTCACTCTAAGGGAGTTGCCATTGATTGGTGCCATGTCGCAGAACCCAGAGTTTCCTAGAGTATCTTTGGACTGCCGTATTTCATAGACATTATGAGGATTGTCCAAGAGATGTGTCCCACGTGCTGTAGTTTAGACCCAGACCCTACTTCCCTGATTTTGGGTTGTAGTGAGTTCATTGGCCCGGTCTTAGTTTGGATTGTCCAGTGCTCTTTAGATACAGGAGTATTCCCTAGTTCCTTGAAGGAGGGGGTGGTGATCCCCCTTCTGAAAAAAGGTTCTTTAGACCCGGAGAACCTAGCAAACTACAGGCCTATCTCTAACCTCCCTTTTGTGGGGAAGGTTATTGAGAAAGTTGTGGCTGCTCAACTGGATAACCATTTAACCATCCATAGTTTATACAAACCTCTCCAATCTTGTTTTCGTAAGAGGCATAGTACTGAGATTGGTTTGGTTCAGGTGCTCAATGATCTCCTGATGGTGAGAGATCAGAGACACCATTCCATCTTGGTTTTCCTAGATCTATCATCAGCTTTTGATACTGTGGATCATGGAGTTCTGCTTGAATGCCTGAGGTTCATCTGTGGACTGTTGGGTACAGTCCTCAGATGGTTTTCATCTTTCCTGACAGGGAGAATGCAGGGAGTGGTCTCGGGTTTGTTTTCATCCAGGGTCTTCTCTCTGCCATGTGGGTTGCCTCAGGGCTCAGTGCTGTCCCCCATGTTATTTGCAGCATATATGCTACCCCTCGGAGACATTGTTAGATGGTATGAGCTGAGGTTTCATTGCTGTGCTGATGATACCAGCTCTACCTGTCTTTTGCTCCTGACCAAGTTGATGCTATCTCAGTACTGAACAACTGCCTCACAGAAATCCAAGACTGGATGAATTCCAGTGGTCTAAAGTTGAACCCAGGAAAGACTGAGAATTTGGTCATGGACCCAGGTCATAGGGTAGAAGGATTCAGGACTGGGCTTCCTTCCGGTTTAGTCCTGAGGGAGAACCAGATTCTCACCTCTGAACGGGTGTGTAACCTGGGACTGGAGCTTGACATTGGTATAACTCTCTGACATCAGGTGTCAGCAGGCATCAAGCTGGCCTTTTTCCATCTTAGAAACATTGCCAGGATTAGGCACCTTGTTCCACCCAGTGATCTGCCTGTTTTAGTCCATGCCTTTGTGACATTGTGCCTTGAGTACTGTAACTCCCTTTACCTAGGGCTTTCAGGGGTTGATATCCACCGCTTGCAGCTAGTGCAGAATGTGGCAGCATGTTTGTTGACTGGGGCTTCAAGAAGATCTCACATTACCCCGGTGCTGCACGCTCTGCACTGGCTGCCAATACAGTGGCAGATCACCGTTAAGGTAGGTCTTTTGACCTGCCAAAGCCTCACATGGTCTGGGTCCGACATTTGAAAGAGCCCTGGCGCCTATACACCTCTTCTGCGACAGCTCCGCTCGGCTGACAAGGGGTTGCTGGAGATTCTGAGGGTAAACTTGAAGTCATCTGGTGCTCATGCCTTTGGATTAGTGGCACCTACCCTCTGGAATTCTCTGCCCCACCAGCTCCAGTGAGTGTAGGACAGTGGAGAGTTTTAAGCAGGTGCTAAAGGCTTTTTTATGGGCAAAGGCGTTTCCTGTTTTATCTTGATTTTATATCATATGTGTCTGAATATACAGTATGTCTGTTTTTGTATTTATGCTGTACATTGCTTTGAAATTCTGAAAGGCGCTTAATTAAATAAATGTTATTATTATTATTATTATTAATGTGCCTGCTCCATAGTGATCTGGTAGCTCCCTGCCACTTTTGCTACCCTTTCCCTGCATTTACTCTAGCTATTATGCACCCTGACCCTCTTTCTATTCTTATTCTCATGCCTACATCAATATTAATTGCACATCTGTATTTATGAACTACCCTCCTAAATGTGTACTCTGACTGTATTTTAGATGTTTTATTATATAACATTCTTTTGTAATTGCACAATTGTATTTATGAACTGTGCTCCTGAATATGTACTCTGACTGTATTTTTGATGTTCATTTATTATGCAACATTCTATTGTATATTGTTCCTACTGTTTTCCCCATTCCCCGGATTGCACATGTAAATGAGCCATAACTCAATATACTATTTCCAGTTACCAAAGGTTTAAATAAATAAACAAATCAATTAATAAGATCTACAGGGACTTCTGTATTTTACAAGAAAATTGAGCCATCTACAAGGCAATTATTTCAATAGACTTGCATTGGTAATATGTGAAAACATAGTAATTTGGCTTTGATAGGAAATAATGTAAGCTACAGGAAAACTGCTCTGGAATTAGAGGGGAAATGCCAAATCAATCTGCAAGCACTTTGTATGCATGTGCTTTGTGTATAGCCTGCAAAGCCACCCGTTAAGCAAGCTACAGGTCCACTATATTGAGTGTCACTATGCAGCTGCTTCACCTGTTAAAGCAAGATACAGGTCAGGTGCAGCGCAAATCAGTAAACAGTTGCTTCATGAGTGACCCATAAAGCCACTTGTAAAGCAAATGACAGGTCTTGGGACCTGAGCACCACCATGCAGTGCTCGGCATGGGCTGTAAGAAAAGTGACAGCTAAAGGTATTGGTTGTTATATACAAACTTCAATTCATTGTTAATGTTTCTTTTAGGGTAAAAGCAAAAAATACAAAAAGTAGGAAACTGAAATACTAGGATAAATGTGGAACCTTGGTGAGCCTGTGGTTTGATGCTCCTTAGGGTTTGAACAATCAAGAGATGCAGTGCTGGTATTACATTAATACTGAAACTGTGTTGTCAGAGAGAACAATATAGTGACCTAGCAAGACTTTTATAGAGGGTGCAGATATTAATGTAATAGCTACCCTGTGTGCATGATCATTCTGTCATTCAGAAATAAATTCTGTCTGAAGGAAAATAATCCTTTCTAATGCCAAATTGAAAGAAAATGTAGTAATTCCCCATATGATGAAGAATGCCACAGAAAATCATAAAATTTCAGTTTTTTTGCATGACATTTCTATAATTTAACAAAGAAAAAGGCAGTTTATGTTAAAACCCTAGAAGTTACTTAAAAAAAAACAGTTTACATTATGCAATTCCACTGAAATTACTGCAAACATCTGGCAAACATTTCAGAAGCAAAATTACAATTTGCCAAAATTCTGTCAACTGAACTCCACATTCCGCATAGCACTACTGCCAACCTTCTCATGTTCATTCATATCATTTGAAAAATGATCCAGATAATTTTTCAGCATCACTAATATACTAAAGGATACTAACAGCATAAATAACAACCTTGTACTTGCAGTAGTTTCTAAGGTTTTAATTGCCTTGTATTGCATAATAAAATGCAAGTAAAAGGTCAGAAGGGACACTAGGTCTATCAAGTCTACCACCACCAGCTTCATAAGTAGGAATAAAAAAAAAAGCCTCTACATAAATGAGTACTAATTCATAACATAATGATACCAGGACTGGTACTATTGTGTGATTGTGCTTTAACTGTCTATAATAACTGGTCAGTAATTTTCTCTGTAGGCTGAACCAGTTGATATTTGCTGTAATAACCGGCTGGTTATTGTGACATTCATGCACCCAGTCGCTCAGTCAGTGCTGCTCACTCATTGGCTTATGTTCTGCATCGGGGCAGGCTGAACTCTCTCACAAACATGGCGGCTCCGTCTCTCGCCTCTAGAGCCGCCATAAGACGATCCATCCTTTTTTTTTGTTTGTTTTTGTTTCCTGTATCTGGTTGATCCAGTCTTTTTCCCAGCTAAATATATGGTTGATCCTGCCGTTTGTCCATTTTGGGACAAAATGAACAGAGCTGCAAGGGAGCATGCCAGGGAAGCGTGGTACACAAAATCTCGTCAAAGACAAGCTGTAAGGTAAAAACAAAATGGAAACAAAAAGGTTTAAAAAAGGAAAAGAACTATGTTAAGGAAGGGAGGTAGAGGGCAGAAGACATAGGAAGTCAGAGACTGTGTGTGTGTGTGTAGAGTGAACACTGAACTCAAGCAGGAGAAAAATTGCTGACCTTTCATTATAAAAAAATGAAAGATGGTGAAGTGTGTCATATTCGAATTTAATGCTCACCCTCAGTGCGGGATGCTTTGATAAGTAGCATACCACACCTTGGGTGAGCATTAAATTCTCATAACACACACTTCCCCATCCTTTATTCTCTATGTATCAGCACAAAGATGTTCTGGATTAAATCATTTAGGCACTTGAATCAATGGGTACTCTGTTTTTTGTGCATTTTACACACGTGAATTATGGAGTTAAAAAAAAAGATTATGTGAAAATGTGTCCTAATTCATAAGCATTTCCTACTGACTGTATTATGCAGGACACTCATTCTTCTTTTTGAGTCAACCATCATATGAATGGTTCAATTAGTAGTGCAAACAGTAGTGGAGAAGATATAGGGCCTTCCTGCCATGGTGAAATCTTAAATTTAAATTCACAGAACTATAAGTTATGAGCAGTTACTTCTACTTCATGGATGGCATATGAATTCCTGTATGCAACTGATAGCTTTTGTAAAGTTTATGAATGAAGTAGCAAGGTGAACCAATGAGGCGTGGTAGCCAAATATGTTATAAAAAGCCTTTTTATGAATCCATGCCCATAATACTGTAGCCATATTTGAGTGGCTAAGTCCTGATCCAAATAGGATGCAATACAAATGCCTTACTGCCATAATAACATTGGGAAACAATTCTGTTTTACAGATTCTATGCCAGTAAAATGGGCTTGGACCACAATTATATTATTGGACATAGCTTAATGTACTGTACCATACTTGGAAGAAGGAGTGATGGCACAGTTGGGCAATAAGATGGGGAACATATTTTAGTAGAAGGAAGGACATTTGAAAATATTTATATATGTTAAGGACTCCTTCTTCTTATGGGCTCCACAGACTCTAGTAGAGTTTATTTGACAAGGTCCACATCAGACTTCAGTTGCTCTGCAAAACTTTAATTTTAAGTAAAACACCAGTTGTTTGACTATTAGTATATTGATACTATAGAAGCAGATACTTGTTCAACATCTGCAAAGCAACAGTTCTACAGATTTTTAAAAACTCTAACAATGATTTTGTCTTAGTATGCCCCATACCCCTTTCTCTTGAACAAAAGACCATACACTCTGATTTGGAGAACATGGTCACAGTCATGTGTTTATTAAATGAATTGAAAGTACACAATTAGCATGATGTGTACAGCCTAGAAGTCTTAGCAAGTCTTTGAATAGTCAATGCTCTTTACTGGTCCATCCCCTACCCCACTGGGACTATCTAAGCATATTCAACATTCCCAAAGGGTATGCCTTCGAGGAGGTAATTAATTCTGAGTCATAGGGAGGGCTCCTAGGCTGTGTGACATGTGCCCCATCCTCATCAGGTGATGCTTCATGCATGGAACCAGCCCAAGGAGGCTGTCACCAGACTGGTCCCATCTGGGCACCCAGTCAGGTAGGCCATGCCTTCTGCCAGTCTCAAGGACCATGTTCTTAATGGAAGAGGCTCCCACAGTTACCCCCTTGTATTCTCTTTGCAAGACTGATATGCCACCACACTTACATGACTGTGACATGCCTATCTCTAAAATTTAGCACCCACACTGAAGGAGGCAAACAACTTTGAAAACCATGTGGGGAAACAATTTGAGCATTCCTTCCTAGTAGTTAAGGTGCTCCACCCTAGTGGGATGGCAGAGTTCCCTACCCTGAGCCCATCTGCCCATAATCTGCCATCATCGGAGTGGGCATCTTTGATATCTAATTAGAGAGAGAAAGAAGCAACGATAATGAACCCAGGTTTCAGCCACTTAAAACCTCTTGCCCTATATCTCCAATCAGAAGCCTTCCTCCCCCTCACAGGTTGACTCAACCTACCAACCTATTTCCTCCCTGTGGGAGACCCCTTCTAGCTAACTAACCTAACCAGTTCAGGTATCTAGGGTGGACAGCACAAATGAATCGAGCTTGGCATAGTTCCTTTGCAGACTGTTTGTTTTATTTTATTTATTGGATAACTGGGTAAGTACACAGGTCCAGGACTTGTTTTCAGGCATCTTCTGAGTCAATCCAGGCACAACAACATAGATGTACAGTACATATTGTATAGAACTTCATAAACGGAAGAAAAGCATCAATGTATGCAAGCATTGTGTAGGACACAGAAGCATGCCAGCATAAAACCAAACCAAAACAACTTCATTTATAGAATGCTATTCCAAGAATAGATCATAGCGTTTTACAGAATAGCATCAAATCAGTTTAAAAACAGATCTCATTTCTAAAAAGAAACACAGCAGCAATCTAAATGTCAGTGTAAGCCAGTTCAAATAAAAATGTTTTCATAGCTGACAAAGGCCTCAAAAGATGGGCATCCCCTTACCCAACAAGGTAGAGATCTCCCCAGGGTCGGAGCAGCAAAAGTAAATGACCTAACTCCTAATGTTGTCAGTTAGACCCTTGGAATCTCTAGCAATCACTTGTCGGTGGAATGGAGAGGTAAAGGGGTGGTAGGAACAAAGGAGCTCTTTCAGGTACCATCGGCCCTGTCCATGTAAGGCCATATAGGTCAGTAATCTGACCCTGAAGGTGGTCCTCCTCTGCACTGGCAGCCAGTGCAGGGTGTGGAGCACAGGTGTGACATAGGCAGATCTACGTAAAACTGTCAACATGTTGGCAGCTTCATTCTGCACTAGCTGCAGGTGGTGAAAGTCCACCCCAGTAGCCCTGGGTATAAGGCATTGCAGTAATCAAGGTGCAAGGTTACCAAGGCGTCGACCAATATCAGGAGGTCGTTGGGTGGTACCAGCTGTTTTATACGGCAACATTCCTCAGATGACAACAGAGAACTTGACAATGGCTGACACCTAAGCCTTAAGCGTCAGTCTACTATTAAGTATGATGCCTAGATTTTGCACCCAGTCAGAAGTCATCAGCTGGTCGCCCCACAGCCAAAGCCCCAGTGGCTGCCCTGCTAATAACCTTTCCATTCAGCGACCTGGGTCCACAATCAACACTTCAGTCTTATCCAGATTTAGCCTAAGTCAGCTGACACTCGTCCAGTCCTAAATTTCAGAAAGATAGTTGTTAAATATTGTAGCAGCATCACATTGCACAGGCGCAAAGGACAGGTACAGATGAGCGTCATCTGCATAACAGTGAAACCTATAACAGGAAGAATAAACAAGTTAGTAAGTACTGGCCCAGGTAGTCCTACATTACACATGTAAAGTGGAGCACCTAGAGCATCAGTCCACAAAAATGGGCTTCACACTCTCAACAAGGGTTTGAACTTAATGCAGGGATAATTTTATTTTACACCTGTCCATTGCTAACGAGGATTTTCAGATGCACCTGCAGAAATACTTTCATCATCAGAACACAATGTTGTTTTGAAATGCTTTTGATGGAGAGTTCTGCCAATCATAACCCAAGAGTTGAAAAGAGTCAACAAGTTACATAGACCAATATAGTGGCTTGTTTGGTATTTAAAAGTCCTCTGGCTTATTTTTGTGATTGTTTACATTCTGTAGGTTTTTCTCCCTTGGGATTGGTGAAGGGGCCTCCACATCCCTGATCAAAGGGGTGGCAGCAGCTTCTAATGGGAAGTATGAATTCATCACAGGAAAGGACAGAATGCAGGCAAAGGTGAGGATTGTATTGCAAAATTGGACCACCAGATAGCCAAAGGTGCTGGAAGTGGAGCAGATCACTTTAACAGATTTTAGTATTAAACAAGTTGCTTACCACTCAAAATTAATACTTTGTTTTTCCTGTCCTAAAGTCATAATACTCTACCTGTGTTGCCAGAATCCATAATAACAGGTTGTGATACATAATAATGTTTGCTGTTTTACCACTCTGAGTCAAGGTTTTATTCATTATTGTGATTTACATTTTAAATTGAGGTGGATTTCTTTTTACTCACAGTGAAGCACCAGAGTCACTCAAATGACCAGGTGTCAGTGAAAATTGTTAATTCAAGCTGTACAAAAGTCACAACTTTGGATAAAAGATGTAGAAGCAAAATCTTTATGTCTTGCATTTTATTCACCAAAATGCCAGATTTCACAGACATAAGACAGCTTTGGGGGCAGGTAAATCCTGACGTTGTTTTGCCTTTTTGATTTTATCATTTATTTGGAGTGCTGTGACATTTGTACTGCTTCTTTGTATTCACCTTGTTCTTATTGTAGATTGATTGCTTTCTGGTGCTTTAAACAGGGCTGATTTAAGTTTGTTTTTTAAAACATCTAAATTACTAATCTCTATGGGTACTTCACAGGACTGACAGACAGAATGCGTTAAACTTCCCTTTTTATGTTCCCACTTATGCTTGTGTAAAGTGAACATATTAGTATGATAGCGGGTCTTGAGAGGTGTGTCACTGTTGGCCCAAATCAGGACAGTCTGCAGTGGGCTTGACAGTATCAGACCAGTTATCAGCCTGGTGGATAATGGCACTCTTCTGGTCATGCCACATAGAAACATCATGTAGGTCAATGGAAAAAGCTGCCCAGATCATTGAGTGGCTCTTTCCTTTGATCTGCACAAGCCAAACAACAAGCAGGGCTGATTGGCATCATGATCAGCCTGCTAGTGTCCTCCCCCCAATGTAAAAGCAATCCCTCCCACCTCCCATTGTTTTCCCCTTCTTAATTTTCTGACAGAAGGATTCCAAGTCCATTTTCACTGTGCAACACCGAGAAGCCCACCTGCGGTGCTGCCAATCATCACAACACTGGGGTGTCCAGTCTCCAATGTCATTACCTGGAATAAAGAAAAACATCCCTTGTCATTTTGTTTATTTTTATACACCCTTTAAAAAAAACTGTCCATCGAAGCCAGTTGCCACTGCCAACACACCACTACTCTTACCCATCCCCCACCCGGGACACTCCCATTCAGCACCTACCACTCCGCAGTCCCTTACTTTTAATTTTCTAATGCTGGAATACCCAGTATGTTGTGCAAACTAACGCCTGTTACCTCATCCATTTTCTCTGTGTGACACCACACAGCCCACCCTGGTGCTGCCAACTGAAACACTGCACTGGGGTGCCCAGTCCCCAATGTCTAAACCTGAAATAAAGTAAACTGTCTTCTTTTATTTGTATATATCATGTAAATAAGAAAACTTTCCACTGATGTCTGGCACACTGTGGCCATTACCCTTCCCCCAACCGACCATTCCGCTTAGCACCCACTACTCCTTACTTACTGTACCTACTGGGGGTCCAACACTGTAATCCTCATTGGACAAGAAATATGCCTTTGCTCTTCAATGCCAGACTTGCAACTGAGAGACTAGGTATACGGTTCAATGCATTACAATGGGTTTTGAACTTGCCCTCATAAGATGGTCATTTTCAGACCATATTACTGTAGGAGATGAGCAGAAATTATGTCTGTCTGCTCCTTCAGTGATGTGGTCTCCACTCCACAGCACTGAGGTTGCTTGTGGTCTGCAGTGTCTCCTCTTCCCCAGTCCTCCACAAACACAGCTCCCTTCTGCAGTGCTTATCCCCCCGGTGCACTACTTTCTGCAACCATGAAAGTGACAGCCTAATGCAAACTGTACATGCATGAGTATCTCATATATGCAGATCTAATGGAGCCACCATCTTGCACATGGCAGGCTCAGATGAACGGCTCCAGTGTGGCAAAAACTCAGACTAGGTTTTACTAGCCCTCACCACACAAAAGCACTGCAGTTGCTTTTGGTAGCCATATCGGGCCTGACCAGAGTTTGTTTTTAATGCAGTGGATCTTGTTTATAGGAACATTCAGTTTGCCACAGAGAAATGTTCTTATAAATGGGCTGTTACTAAAAGTAGACTTACATAAAATACAATATCTTGATGACCACTAGGTGGTGTATGACTCCATTACATGAAAAAAATCTCCACATATAGTTCAGAGTAAGATCTATTTACTGTATGAATCAATTTGTAAAGAACATGTTAAAAAAACACAGCAAACGCATCAATAGGGGCTGATGGGATTAATCCCAGAATTCTAATTGAACTAAGGAGAGACTTAGTGACATCACTGACTACCCTTTTTAACAAGTCATAGGAGGATGGGGTGGTACTTGAGGACTGGAGGAGGCCAGATGTGATTCCTATTCACAAATGTGGGAGCAAGGCAGAGGCAGGAAACTAGACCTGTTAGCTTAATCTCTGTGGTAGGGAAAATGATGGAATCACTTCTGAAAGAAATAATTGTTGAGTACAGAGAGGCCAGCAGGGCACAGGACCCAAGGCAGCATGGATTCACAATGAGAAGGTCATGTCAGATGACTCTAATAGATTTCTTTGACTGAGTAACTGTAGTAGTAAACCAGGGAGGGGCTGTGGATGTGGTCTACCTAGACTTTAGCAAGGCATTTGACACACACCCACACAAAAGATTAATAAACAAGTTAGCCAGCCTGGGAGTGGGTCCCAGGGTGGTAGCCTAGGTAACAAGCTGGCTGGACAACAAGACCCAGAGGGTAATAGTAAAGAGTACACTCTGAAGAAAGGTGGGTTACTAGTTGGGTACCACAGGGTTCAGTATTGGGTCTGGTCCTCTTCAATGTTTTTATAGAAGACATTGCAGAGGGGCTGTTTGCAGATGACACAATGATCTGCAGCAGGGTTGATACACAAGGGGGTGGGTGCACAGGATTAGAAGGGACTTGGGAAGATTGGAGGAATGGTCACAAGTACAGTATGTCAGCTTAGATTAAGTGCAAAGTAAATGCACATGGGAAACAAAATCTTAGGGGAAGAGTACACAGTGGGGGTAGGTACAAACAACAACACTCACCCTAGAATGTTGAAGGAACTCAGGGAAGTCCTAGCAGGTCCGCTGACAACTCTATTCATAGGATACATAGGATAGGTACAGAGCTGATGGACTTTCATCCTAAATGCTCGCAAGCTATATTTACTAAATACTGATTTGTTTAGTATAAGCATCCCACCTAGTTTTAAATGATGTGGCTGATGGACTGGCCATGACCTCCAAAGGAAGCCTATTCCAGTCATGGACTACTCTCTGAGTAAACCACCATGTACTATGCACCTTTCTTCTTGTTTGGTGCAGTAAGCTGTAGTGGATGGGATCTAGTATCATATGTGTTTATATTCATCTCTAAACCAGTGATGTCCCAGAGATCTTCATTGTTCCATGCCCTATGCACTAAACACATATCTCTCCTTTTCCTTCTCATATCCAAGGAGTAAATGTTGAGTTCTAACAGACGAGCTTCGTAGTCCTTGCTGTTCATATCCTGGATTGCCCTTGTAGCTCATTTTTGGACTCTTTCTAATAGTGCTATATCCCCCTTTTTGTGTGGTGCCCACACCTGTGTATCATACTCCATTATGGGTCAAACTAGGGATGTGTACAATGGCAACATGACCACCCTGCTCCTTGATGTTATATGTCTCAATATATAGTTAAGAATTCTATTTCCCCTCTGGGCTATCTTATGGCAATTAGGTGTAAAGGACATATCACTGGATACAATGATACCCAAATCCCTTTCCTGCTCCATTACTTTCATGGCAGTATTTCCAAGTGTGTATGATATTATTGGATTTCTTTTTCCCATGTGCATAATGTAGCATTTGTCCTGGTTTAGTGTTAATTTGGTTTGCTTAGTCCATGATACAATATTTTCAGTTATAACTGTGGCTGATTTCCAATAATCTACTACCTCCCCTGTGTCCAGTGATTTCTAGAAAATGTGAGCCAATGGTGGGGCTATTGTACTTGCCATTTCCTTAAGTATTCTGGGATGTAAACCATCTGGGCCTGCAGATTTATTTGGATCTAATTTGGTTAACCTAGCAAATTCAATCAATCACTCGAGATGGGGGAGGTACCTGGGGACTGGAGGAGGGCAGAGGCAGTCCCCCTGCACAAGAGTGGAAGTAGGTAGGAGGCAGGCAATTATAGACCTGTATGCCTGACCTCAGTGGTGGGGAAGCTGATGGAGTCCCTGCTTAAGGACAGGGGTAGTGAAGTTCCTGTAGTCAAGCAGGGCAAAAAGACCCAAGGCAGCATGGATTCACTGCGGGTAGGTCCTGTCAAACTACTCTTCTTAATTTCTTTGGCTGGGTGACCAGGGTGGTGGATCAGGGAGGGGCTGTGGATGTGGCCTACCTGGATTTCAGTAAGGCTTTCTACACCATTCCTCATAGAAGGTTGCCTAACAAATTGGGGAATATGGGTGTGGGCTCTAAAGTGGTAAAATGGGTTGGTAACTGGCTAAAAGGTACAACCCAGAGGGTGGTAATAAATGTCATAAAATCAGATGAGGGGGAGGTGACCAGCAGGGTTCCACAGGTATCAGTGCTTAGTCCAGTTCTATTCAATGTCTTCATAAGTGACATTACAGAGGGACTGGAGGGGAAAGTATGCTTGTTCGCATATGACTTCAAGATCTGTAACAGAGTCAACATATGGGAGGGGCTAGATAAAATAAGAAATGACCTAAGACTACTTGAGAAATGGCCAAGGGTTTGGCAGTTGGGTTTCAATGCTAAGAAGTGCAAGATAATGCACATGGGACACAGAAACCCAAGAGAGGAATACCGGTTTTGGGGGGGGGGGCAGGTTCTAGCCACCACAAGTCAGGAGAGAGACCTAGGGGTTATCATATCCTATAACCTGAAGTCAGTCAAACAACGTGAAAAAGCAGTAGGGAGGGCCAACAGAATGCTATGGTGCATAGAAAGGGGCATAATCAGTAGGAGAAGTGAAGTGGTGATGCCACTGCATAGATCACTGTTGCGAACTCATCTGGATACTGTGTTCGATTCTGGAGACCACATCTCGGGAAGTACATAGACAGAATGGAAGCAGTCCAGAGAAGAGCAACAAAAATGATACATGGTCTGCACCACAAACCTTATGAGGAAAGACTCAAGGAACTAAACAGTCATTCACTGAAAGAGAGACAGGAGAGAGGGGATGTGATAGAGTCTTTCAAATTCCTTAGAGGAATAAACAGGGTACAGGAGGGGAGCATAATTTCAGAGACGAAAGTGCAGAAGAACAAGGGAACATAACATGAGGCTTGAGGGAGGGAGGCTTAAGAGGAATGCTAGAAAGTATTTTTTCAGAGAGAGTGTGGTGGATCCATGGAACAGCCTACCAGTGGAGGTGGTGGAATCAAAAACAGTACAGGGATTCAGAATTGCATGGGATAAGCATAAAGGCACCCTGCTGTAAAGCTGAGTGGGGGAAGGCAGTCCAGATAAGTATAGGGATTGCCAGACCAAGTAGGGAAATGGGCAGACTAGGTGGGCTGTATGGTCCTTATCTGCAGACAGATTCTATGTCTCTGTGTAACACAAATGGAAAGGGACCCTGGGGGTAGTCATATCAGATGATCTTAAAGTAGCTAAGAAATGTGAGACGACAGTAAGGAGGGCTGGGGGATACTAGGATGTATAGGGAGAAGCATCACCAGTAGGAAACAGGTAGCTGTTATCCCTTTGTACACACAGTTGGTGAGACCCCATCTGGAGTAAAGCATGCAGTTCTGGAGCCCCATCTCTGTAAAGACATAGACAGGATGGAGGCAGTCCAAAGGAGGACAACTAAAATGGTGCAGGGTCTGCAAAAGAAGCCATGTGAAGAAAGACTGAAAGTGCTTAATATGTATACCCTTGAAGGAAAGAGGGGGATATGATAGAAATTTTCAAGTAACTCAAGAGAATCAACAAAGTCCAAGGTGGGAACATCTTTCAGAAAAAGAAATGTACAAGAACATGGGGGTACAATTTAAAGATAGAGGGGGGATGGCTCAGGGGCAACATGAGGAAGTATTTTTCACGGAGAGGGTGGTGGACGCATGGAATCACCTTCCTGAGCATATAGTGGGGTCAGAAACAGTGGGGCAATTCAAGAATGCATGGGACAGACATAAGGCAATTTAATTGCAGGGTAGGAGGAAGTAGGTTGTTGGGTAACTGGTATCTGCAGCTTATCCAATAGGTAGGGAAATGGGCAACTAGGTGGGCCAAGCGGTCCTTATCTGCCATCAAATTCTATGTTTCTATGTTAAAATCAGTACAGTACAGCAATGTTATTAACAAAGTAGTCTATCATTTTTTGTTACTTGTTGCCCTCTAGGGAAAGGTCTTCTGAAAAGGCATCAAATGATGGAAGGCTGTCAGATCACTTTTTTTTTGATTAAGGACACACACTGATTTTGTTTATATGTGTCTTTACCTGTTGGACAGAAGGGGGCTGGACTGCTGGCTCATCTCCCTCATTACTGCTCTCCTTTTTGGGTTAATGTCCCAGCAGACATCTTACTAAGTTATGGTACCGGAGCACCAAAGTCCATCATCAAGTAGCCACATACTGTTCAAACTCTTCATTGCTCAGCCCCTCAGCTGCAAAACTGTCCTCAGGGAGGATCTGTCATCATAACAGTCATTGGTACATTCTAGGCTATCTGAGTTTGTAAAGTCTGCTTGTTTAAAACAGTGTGGTATCATTTATGCTTTCACCTGATGCCAGGCATCATCCAGCATCATGATACAGTCCAGGATCATCTTCTCACTTGCAAACTCTCTGGCTTTAGCAGCTCTGCCAGTATCAATCGTGATGAGCAGTTTTTAACATTTTTTTATGTCACAGTGGCTTCAAGTTTCAGAAAAAAAAAAAATGTTCCATAGGTTGGATCAGGGAGTTGTGTTGGGGGAAAGAACACTAATTTAATGTGACTGAAGGATTGAGCTGGGTGCCCACTGCAAATTTCTAAAGTTAAGCAGATTGTCTCCTCCTTCTTCTCCAAACCTTAACATTCCACTTGCTAGACCACTCATTGAACATTTAACCAGTAATTCACAAGTTGCTTTTAGAGTGGTACTCAATGGGCAGAGATTCAGCATTAAACACTCTGAAGCATTGAGACTTCTTTGACTTGCTGATAACTATGAGAAGCATTTTTATCAGCCATGGACATGCTGGCACAAACTAAAACTGTTCTTTGATAACTTCCTTCATGTTTGGAACCAACACGCCCCACTGCACAGAATCAGAGTCTGGGACAACCACCTGCCCTGGGTAACCCCTGAGCTCCTGTCTTGTCAAAGAGCCCAGAACACTGCTTGGCATAAACACAAGGAAACCAACTGCCCCGGGACCTCCAACGATACAAGGAGCTTCGAAATAAGTGTACCAAAGCTATCTGACTGGCCACAACTGAACACTACCAGGCTCACTTCCATGTCAACACAAACAAACCTTCCAAATTCTGGAAAGTTGTCCAGTCCCTCGTTCCCCCTTCCACCAAGCCCCCCACTCCTACCCTTAGGCTACATCTCAGACATCTCAGATCCTATGGCTGTCACTGAGTGCTTTAACTCCCATTTCATGTCCTGTGCTGCAATGCTCCAAAAGGCCCCCTGATGCACATGCAGTCCTCCACAGTCCCACTTCCACTCCCTGTTTCCCCTTCCTCTACTCCTCCAGCTCCCTCTCGTTCTACCCCCTTCTTCTTCACCCACATCAAACCCGCTGCTGCCTTACAAGCCCTTCAGTCTATCTACCCTGCTAAAGGCTCTTCCCCAGACGGTGTGGACCTTAAGCTCCTTTCTCTGTCTGCATCCATCATCGCCTATCCTATATCCATCTTGCTAAACCTCTTCTTTGTCTCTTCCACTGTCCCTACAGCCTGGAAACATGCTACTGTCCTACCACTCCCTAAAGGAAGAGACCCCTCCTCCCCTAGTAACTACCACCCTATCTCTCTCCTTCCTACTCTGGCTAAGCTGTAGGAGCACATAGTACTTGAACAACTCTCCTCCTACATTACTGACTCCTCCTTTCTTACTCCATTCTAAGCTGGCTTTAGAAAACACCACTCCACTGCCACCTTACTGCTATGGCTGACTGATGCTATTGCCACGGGAATTGATAAAGGCCTCATAACCTCAGCTATTTTTATTGACCTGGCCAAGGCCTTCGACACAGTCTCCCACCCTTTACTCCTGTCCTGCCTCAGAACCGCTGGTCTGTCCCCTAATGCCTTTGAATGGTTCGAGTCCTATCTGTCAGGCCGAACACAATCTGTCCGTATAACTGATGCCATCTCCTCTCCCCTCCCCTTTACCATGGGAGTCCCCCAGGGATCAGTACTTGGGCCTCTCCTTTTTTCAATCTTCCTCAATGACCTCCCTCAGTTTTGTTTATCATCTAACATACACATGTATGCAGATGACACTGTCCTGTTCATAACTGGCAATTCTGTCCCTGATGTCATCGCCAGGCTCCAGCTGGATTTCAGAAATGTACAACGCTGGCTATGTGAGCACCACCTCTTCCTAAACTCAAAGAAAACAGTCTCCATGGCTTTTGGTACTAGGCAGAGGTTGGCAAGGTTCCCCTCCTTACCCACCTTTCACACCATTGATTAGAATGTATTAGAAGACACCTTTTCCTTCCACTACCTTGGAGTTTGGTTGGATAGGAACCTAAACTTCTCCGTCCACACTGATGCCATTCTAAAGAAATTCCGGCCTAAGCTAGGGGCCCTCTATCATAACAGGGATAGTATCCCACTTCTGGCAAGGTGCGAACTGGTACATAAAATGATACTGCCAAGTTTCAACTATTGTAATGTTGTATACGGAGCTGCCCCTCAGTCCTCATTATCCAGGCTTGAACCTCTCTTTAAATCCTTCTGCCAGTTTGCCCTGGATGCCCCTGCCTTGACACATTACTGCACTCTTTATCGCTCTCTAAATTTTCCCTCACTTATTGACAGGAAAACATTGCATGCAGCAAAGTTTACCTGTAAATTCTGGCTCGGCTCACTTCCCTCTTACCTATCCACCTCCTTATCTGCCCTTCACCCCTCCAAATACACCCTCCGATCTAATGACTGACTCACTGAATATACACTACAGAAATACTACATCAGGTCAAATGGCATTCTCCCATCACCTACCTAAGCTCTGGAACCAACTACCATCCCAAATCTGCCACTCCTCATCAGCCTACTCTCTCTCTCTCTCTCTACATCCCTAGCAAACTACCTAGTGATGAATTGCAACTGCACCTAGCTCCGTGGGGCCCTGCCTAGCTGCTGGTCTATACCTCCTCCTTCCTCCAGCTGGGCCAAATATATGCCCCCTCATCCCAAACCCATCTTGCAATCCTAGCACTTATGCAACTCAGCACTTTCAATCACATCTACTGTTCCACCCCCCCAAGTACCTTTGACTATACCCCCTATCAGTCACTCACAATGTATTCTAGTCTAGAATGTTATTAGCTATTGTTGGGTTGTTAACTGTACAGTCTGTCTATTAGCTGCTAAGCAAATTCCTGATGCATGTGTCCTTTTGTATTACTTATTGTTCCCAATCCCCTTCCCCCAGGACATACCATGAGAAGAGCACTGTTGCTCAGTGTAACCTTCCTGGTGAAACATTTCAGTAAATAAATAAATAAATAAAAGCAGAGATTCTCTCTTTGAATGTTTTGCCACTTTGTGCTGGGTCACTGTGGAATGTGAGTGTGCCATGAGGTATGGCTCTGAAGTAGATTCTGGTCTCACTGAAGTTGTAAATTGCCTTAGATGGGAACTCTGCAAGCAGCAAGGGGACTTCAGTGTCAGTCCAGTTACCAGCACCAATGGAGTTGGCATTTTTGTTTCTCCCCATGGCATCATTTGAACTGAATGTTGTGCCACTCCTTCCAGCAACAAAGCCAGACATTTGTAGCAATAAAATCAACCCCAAGTCCCTCAGCCAGCAGCTGGACTTTTGTGAGCAAAATGGGTCCACAAATGGAAACATCTGCAGTACGGCAGTTGCTGATCCACCAAAGTAAGGCATTCTCAAGCACTTCATCTTTACCATTTTCTCTTAATTTCACCATTAAATCCATGCTGGAACTCTTCATAGCACTTTTCTTTGCCATAGTTTTGTTATTGTGAAGACATTTATGTTGAATTGTTTTATGTTTGCCCCTTTCGTGTCAGGTTAGTTCAAGCACTCGGTGATCTGTACTTTTTGGGCAAGTGTCAGTGCAGCTCTTCATTTTTCTCCATGGCAGCATGCTATGAAATGTGTGTTTTACAAGGAGGTTTAAATGGTATAGCCACCAGGCAGGTATGCCATTGAAGTATGTGAATACTAAATTTGCCGTGATTAGCTTTACCTTTGCAAGCCACAGAGGAAACAATGCAGGTTGCCATGGAGGAATGCAATCTTTAATTTGTGGAAAATGCGCTGTCATTAGTTACCATAGCTACCTTTGCAAGCCACATTACAGTTACTACAGGTAGCCATGGAAGAACTATTGTTTTTGTAAGTGGGTCCCATTGCATTTTTTCCCCAGATTATCAGCATGAACTTTTTAGATCCCTATCTCATGAACAAATGCAGTGAAACTATGCAAATTTGTCCCAAAAGATTTTGTGATGGCTGCATGAAATCACTTTTCAGGCAGGATTTGATCATTCTCTCTAGCCTTGTTCATGAGGTGGGGTCATATGAAGGCTATGTTGAAAATGTTATGTGAGAATATGAAAAAACTACAAAGGTATGAGCATGCATTGAAAATGTTCAATGAATGCTCATAACTTTGGTAATTTTTAGTATTTTGACACAACATTTTGATCATAGCCAATTTTTCACAGCACCTCATTTATTTCCTTCTTCTTCCTTCCTTCCTTCCTTCCTTCCTTCCTTCCTTTCTTTCTTTCTTTCTTTCTTTCTTTCTTTCTTTTCCAGAAAACTACAATGATCCAAGACCTCTTTTCATGAATGAGCTGGGGCTATTCTTACAAGCAGCCAGGAAGTTATTAAAGAATACTTAAGATACAATATATGCAATATGTAGGATGAACTTAGAAACAACAACATATTCAATAACAACAACATGAAACATTTACACTTTAGTTGTTTTAAGAGATACATTCTTGGCTGCTGCTTGAAAACTGTGTGACTTTTAACATTATGAAATTACTCTGGTAGATCATTCCATCATTTAGCAGCATTGACTGAAAAGGCATGTTCACCCATAACAGTTGTGGTGGCTGGCACTGATGATATATGCTTTCTTATAGATCTTAACTGCCTACATTCAATTATGAAATTGAGGAGAACATATAGAGGAGAATCTGTTTTTAACCTTAATGTGTTATCTACAGTGCAGCACAGGTTGTACAAACCATTACACAGTTATGGAGTAACCAACAACATTGTGCATACGGGCCCAGATATTCAAACTGCGCTCAAAACTAGCGCAACAGCAGGAGCAAGCACAAACCAGTTGCGCAAATGCGCAACAGGTGCGATATTCAAACATGGAGCAGAGCAAATTGCGCAAGCAACCAACGTCTGAATATCGCACATACTGTGCCATCGCGCAACCAGGAAGGAGAAGCTGAGCCAAAATGTTGCGCTATGGAGCAACCAGGGAAGCTCAGCTGAGCATTCCAGAGCTGCCATAGTGCAAGCACAGCCCCCCCAGAGCAATGGAACTGCACATCCAGGGAGGCAGGCTGGGGCCCACCACCAGCCATGCCACATATGGGCACAGGAACACACTGCAGAACCCACACCACACCTGCACACCCCAAGAACAGCATCACTGGGGGTGGGATGGATGATCCACGTGCCCATGGGGACAAGCCAACAAAGCATAGCAGAACCATGACACCCCAGCACAACCACTGGCAGGCAGAAAGTGCCACACACAGGGGGTTGACAACCACAGTGCACATCAGCCCCCCGTATGCACAGCACACCCTGCACCGTGACCCCAAGACACCGCCCATGTGCAGTGACTGGCACTGCAGGAAACACCATGCATCCCCCTGGCACACGTCAACCCTGTGCTGCAGAGAAGCATACAAGCTAGACCCACCCTGTGCACCCAGCAGTGGGTGGCAGCAGACGGCAAGACCAACAGAAAGTCAATGCCATGCTGGTGATACCTCCCCATGCACGCACACACACACACACACACACACACACCCAGGACCACACCACCCCAGATGGCATGCACACCACTGCAACTGAGCAACCATGGCCAGCTGCAAATCAGAGACCAACACAGTATTCATAACAAAATATAAATGTGTATTATAAAAATGTGTAAATTCTAAAATCAACATCAAACAACTATTTACAAGAGGGGGGTAGGGGTACAAGGTGGGGTGGGCAAGGGGTAGGGATGAACAACTGGGAGAGGGAAGGCAGAGTGGGAGGGATGGGTGAAGAGAGAGGGATCTGGCCTAAGGCCTAGCAGACTGGTCCACTGCTGCCTGGTGCACGTCTTTCTTGGCTCGCCTCCTCCTTAGCCCATGGCGCTGTATGTCCTGGAGGATGTTCTGGTTCTCCTGGGACACCGGTCAGCCGATGCAGTGACTGCTCCATTCTGGAGCACAATGAGGCCTAGGAAAGGAACACAGTCAATGGCTGTGACTAACCACAACCCTGAACACCACCCAACCTGCAAGCCATATAGCCCAATGTCCCGCACCTGTGATGGCGTACACCCACCCACAGTGAACATGCACATGGCCATCACAAACAGGCGGCACCAGCTATGCGCACCACTGCCCACACACACTGCCCACGTCCATCACAGTACAAACAAGGCTGGCAAGTGACGTGGCAACGTGGTGCAATGTCAGTTACACAGCTATGTGCCCAGTGCATGCCTGGACCACCAGTGACGCATATACAGACGTGCTGTGATACTGCACAGTGATGCATGTCACCTGTGTCGTGCCTACATACATAGATACATAGACAGTGTCGTCAAATAAGGGCCTATGGCAAACCCAGTCTGTCCATATGAGCTTGTCAGTTCACTTTGTTTCCCTGGAGGTCTGTTGCCCCTTACCCCTGATCTCCAGATCTCCTTCATGTCTGTCCCCTGCAGTCTGAAATCCTGTGATTGTGTCAGCCCCCACCACTTCCACTGGCAGGGGTTCCACCTGTCCACCACCTGCTCTGTGAAGACAGTCCTTCTCCATGTGTCCTCTGAATTGTCCTCCCTCCATCGTCATCCCATGCCCTCTAGTCCTGGAACATCTCTTTCACTTCAAAACGTGTGGCCCGCACCCTGATCCCCCTTGTAAGATACCTGTATGTCTCCATCATATCCCCTCTCTCCACCCTCCCCTCCAGTGAGTACATGTTCAGTTCCTGTAACCTGTCATCATAGGACCCGTGATGCAAGCCATGCACCATCTTTGTTGCCCTCCTCTGAACCTTCTCTGCCCACTCTACATCCCTTAGCGTAGTGTTCTCTCAGAAATGTACACTGTACTCCAGGTGGGGCCTCACTAGTGTCTTGTATAGTGGAATCATGACCTCCCTTTCCTGCATGGTTGTATTGTGCAGGGCTACTGGTCTCCCCCCCAGCATGCAATAGCATCCATGAAGTCATGATACTCACACTGCTCAATCAGCTCTGTCTGCTGCTGTTGCTGTTGCTGCCGCTGCTGCTGCTGTTGGGGTGGAACAACTGCTGGCACCGGGTCCCTGGCACGGCCCTCCTCATCCCGGCCTGCATCATCACATCCCGGCCTGTGGGAGACATATGTTGAGACAAACATCAGTGTGACTCAAAAGCAGAGTGCCCCCTGCCCCAGTGAGAGTGCCTGCCCACACAGCCATAACCATCCATCGCACAGCTGCACACACTGACACAGCCAACCGTGTCTGAGCTGGCACCTATGCACAGCCACCCAAGCACACACACCCCGACAGAGAATATAGGTGCATAGATGGTACACTCACCTGGCCTAGGCACCACGCCCCGCCTGGCACGTGCCCGCAGTCTGGCCAACATGTCCGGCTCCCTCCGGCGGAGGTCACCGTACCGGTGCCGGCACTGCTCAGCAGACCGGCCCCATCCAGTGACCTCCACAAAGTCAGTGGCCACTTGCTGCCACATGTGGGTCCTAGGCATGGTGAGGGGGGCCTCACCATAGAGTGCCTCACAGTGGGGTTCCACCAGGGCCACCAGGTTGGCCACCTTCAGTGGGCTCCAACTCACTGCCCTCCTCCTAGCCATCTCAGCCAGTTTACAGCAGGCAATATGGCGTTCCGCTGCACTGTAACCCCACGTGGAGATGTTGCGCAATAGACCACCACAGGCTCCAATCACGCTGTTCGAACAGCACCGTCAGGGACGTACACATGGCATGTGAACCGCGCCAGGGGGCCAAGGGCATACACAAGGTCACAGCAATGATGCAAGGCTACGCACAGCGCCATCGGACGTATAGGCATCCTGCATGACTGCCGAGCTGCGTACCAGTGCCACAGTGGACCATTGCGCAGTAGTGCCACAGCGCCATATAGTGCCCAGTGCTGTAGCACCACTGGCACAATGGTGGCCATGGCCTGAATTGCCTATCGCGCTCAGCAGGTCTGCAGCATGATAGAAGCATGCGTAAGCTGTCTGGGCATGCACACTGCAGTGTAGCATGCAGGCACAAATCTGCACCATTGGCTCAGCCGGCCCTTCTGTATTGCACAAAGCGCAAATCCGCGATATTCAGCCGACATATGCAAATCATTCGATCAGCCATTCAAAGGCGCAGTGGCACGATTAGCATGTCATTAAAGTTGCGCCACTCCTCATTTGCATGTGTTGCACTATAAAAATGCGACAGTGGGTTGTGCTGGCCAGATTGGGTTACTGCAGGTGAGAGGTGAGTTACATGCTGTGTGATGCTCAGGACAATGCTCATGGGCAAGGGTGCGGAGGATGATAAAGGCTGAGGGGCTGAGCATGAAAAGGGCGCCTTAGAAAGGACAAAGAGCACCCTTTCTATCAGTATGTGCCATACTGGAGAAGAAACATGGGGCTTCCGCCCCGGCCGGCACCTATGCTCATGGGAAATGCTGTTGACTGCACAGTGACAGGTGTCCACTTCCATCCATACAGATCACCATGACTGACCAGAGCCAAGCTGAGGGTGAGGGACGGCGGGTGTAGGAGGAGGCTGAACTTCACAGCGGCAGAGGCAGGCCTCTTCCAGGCCTACCTGGAGGATGAGCCACTATTGAGTGGACGGAGGGCACCCTCAGGAACGTGCAGCTGCATGGGAGGGGTAGCTCGGGCCATCAACCTGCACGGAAGCCACCAGCGCCCATGCAGGAATGCAAGAAGAAGATGGGGACTGACCGCAGGAGGCTGAAGGAGAGGGGCAGCCTTCAGGGCGGCATGTGCTGGCACTGGTGGGGGCCCGCCAGTGGTGTTGGTGACCCCAACGGAGGAGACACTGGTCACAGCCATGCAGCTGAGTGCCATTGCGGGCGTACCAGGCGGAGGATTCCAGACAGGTGGAAGCCCATCACTGCACGGTATGCCATGGTGGTGGTGTTGGGGGGCTGTTGCTCACATGCACTCACATGTACTCTCTTTCTGTTACAGATCCTGTTTGTCTTCAGGAGATGGTGGTGGTGGGTCCAGACAGTGATGCAGACCTGCTGGACGTGGAGGAGGGACCATCCACCTCCGCCACCAGCCAGCAGGCACTGCAGCAGCATGCACGCTTGGCCAACAACTCTGGTGTCAGTGATACGGGTGCGGGGGGTGCACAGCCTGTGTCTCAGTAGTCCAGCATGCAGGTATGCCAGCATGCTGTGCCTATGGAAGTGGCACGTACCTGCACCATTGATGATAGCAGGCCTGCAATGGGCAGTGATAGGTGTGTGTCCCATGACGGACACATGGCAGGCCAGCACGTGCCCCTGGGCCTTCCTGGTTCACACCTGTGTACCAGCATGCTGGCACAGTCCCAGGCTGTGCCTGTCAGCACCGGTGGGGCAGCACTGGTGGCTGTGCAGGTGCCCGGCACTGTTGCCAGCACGGAGGTGGAACAGGTGGACCTGGGGGCTCAGCAGTTGGAGGGGCGGCAGCAGCAGTCGAACACCAGGTCTGGGAGTACGTGTCAAGCAGTGGCACATGTCCACCACCCTTTGATCCGCCCATGTGCACCGAGACTGTCCACACCCTGGGGGTCACGATGCCATTGGGGCACAGTACCCATTGGATGCGCACACCCGCCTGCTGCAGGAATCAGTACAGCTGCAGGGGCGGGTTGCAAGGTCCGTGGAGGCACTGTCTGTGTCCGTGGAGTGGCACAGCAGGGAGTGTGCTCGACTGAGCCGAGCTGGTCCTTATGTGGACGGATGTGACCGCCGCCATTGACAGGCTGACCCAGGCAGTGGTCTCTGTCGCTGACGCATTGCGCACACTGTCAGGTGCCCCTGTACCACACACCCCACACAGTGCGCTCTCCACTCCCCGTTCCTGGTGTAGTGCGACACCAGGCCTGTCGATGCCGGGTTCTGCTATGGGTATCCCGAACACTCCTGGTGCACGTTTGTTCGGCATGATGCAGACCCCTGTGCGGGCAAGGTCGCGTTCGCACAGTGGGACCTCTGGTGGTGCAACAGCGCCACCCCATGTGGCCCCTGCTCAGCCTGCCAGTGCTGCTGGGCCATAGCGGGAGCCACCGCCATCCGTGGTGGCCGTGGGACAGTGCTACATGACTGAGCTGTCTCCCAGTGCGGGCCCTGTCTGGTGCTGCCCTGTGTGCAATGTGTGTCATGGTGGGCAGTGCACTGCTGGGTGCTCTGCTCACCACGCTGACACACGGTCCACCTGCACACTCTCCCAACTGCTGTCCACAGGTGCGTGTGCATGATGATGCCTGCATTGCACTGTACACCAAGGTGCAAGGGTGCCCAGGTCCTGACACACGTACTTGGACAGTACAGGTGGTGGGGGTGGTCGGTGGTGCTGTGTGTTGGCAATGTCATTTCCGCAGTGCTGTGCTTCTGCCCATGTCGCGCTCCTGTGTGTGTGTGTGTCCATATGAGTGCTCATCCCTCCCTGATGGTGTGTTGGTATGCCTGGAACCTTCAACTCCTCTGACCTTCATGCACGGTGTGTTCCCCTGTGTGCCTGTGGTTTGCGCATGGACAGTGTTGCCTGCACATGTCACCTTGACTTACCTGTGTTGGGCGTAGTGCTCTTCTGCAATGGTGTCCCGGTGCAGCTAGGCCTGCCGGGTCAGTCAGGGGTCCCTCCGTCCTAGGGGGGGCTGCTCATCACCAACATCACCGGCGCCACTGGTGTCCCCATCGCTGTCCCCCTCTTCGACCTGTATGGCTATCCCATGGTCTTTGGCCATGTTGTGCAGGATGCAACAGGCCAGGAATATCCCACAGGCCTTTTGGGGACTGTACTGTAGGGCACCGCCGGAGGTGTCTAGGCATCGGAAGCATGCCTTGAGCATCCCAAACACCCGACTCTATGATGTTACATGTTGCGGCATGTGCCTCATTGAAGCATAGCTGCGCTGGGGTCATGGGGCACCGGTACGGTGTGAGCAGCCAGGGATGGAGTGGGTATCCGCAGTCACCTGTGTGGAGATAGTGGAGAGCAGTGTCATGTCAGGTCCATATTGCCCATATCCTTGTGTGCCACTACCATGGCACCTGTGTCATTCCCACCCTTGCCCACAGTTTGCATTCCATACATGTGTACTCACCCACTAGATGACCTGTGGGGATGTCCCCACTCTCGAATCGATGGCACAGTGCAGACTGGTGCCATATGAAGGCATCATGTGCTCCACCAGGGTGTGTGGCACAGACATTGATAATGCGCCCAGTGGCGTCACACACCACCTGGCAGTTGACACTGGAAAACCCCTTTCGGTTCCGATATGCCTGGCTGTCGGGGCCAGGTGGCATGCGAATGGCCACATGGGTGCAGTCTGTGGCCCCTAGCACGCCAGGCATACATGCTACCCTGTGGAACTCCTGCATGTTTGCTGTACGCTCTGCGCGTGCTGGGGAAATGATGTACTCGGCATGATGCAGCAGTGCGCTGAGGATTGGGTGAGGATGCATGACGTGGCCGACTGTGTAATGCCTGTGGTGTCCCCTGTTGGCCTCTGGAAGGTGCCCGTGGTGAGCAGGCACATGCAGGCTGTCACCTTGGTCTCCACAGACAGGCGTGACTCTGTCGTGGGGGTGCCTGCATCACATCACTGCACAGCTCACAGAGCCGTCTCAGTATTGCCCTGTTCAGGCGTGCCGGCCCACGATCTCGGCGTCTGTGTGCAGCTCGAAGCTGAGGCGGGCCGACCACCGCCTGTCGGGGCATACCACCCGGCGGCCCCTCCGCTGCCACGTCCCCTGCAGCATGGTGTCTCACCCCTCATTACAGCTTCCATGTGGAAGTTGGCACTGTCCATCTCCCTGGCTTCTGCCCCCGGCTGCTGTTCCTGTGTTACCCCGCTGCCCCACTACTGCTTCCACTGCACCAGGCACCCCTGCTGGCCTCTCTGTCCTCCTGGACCCACTGTCCCTGTCTGCCCTTCCAGCTTCTGCTCTCTCTCTGTCTCTGTCTCTCTCCCCAGTCTGTGGCCTGCTAGGGTTCTTGCGCGCTTCCTTGAGCCTTTTGACTTTGACTCAATTCCACTACGCGCAACTTCCGGCTGAGCCACTCTTGCGCATTGCGTAAGTGTTCGAATATCGCATTGCGCACTTTATGCATGGACCCGCCCCCTTCGGTTGCACATGCCTTCATTTCCATTGCGCTGTTGCTCAGCATGTTTTCGGTGATGCAACTGGCCCCTTCTGAATATCGCAGAATGGCGCATTTTTGGAGTTGCACACGCACAACCCTGTTGCGCATGGTGCAACCCTTTTGAATATCTGGGCCACAGTATACAATGATGAGCTCTAAATAGCATTTTTAGTGCAAATCTACAGATCCCATGAAATTAACTGGTTAATAATGCTTTGTCTGCAGAGGTCAAGTTTAAAAAGATACTGTACAGTATATGCTTGTAATTTATTGTAGCTAATAGTATACTGTTTACAACAATGTGTCTGGCCTCAGTAGTTTAGCAATTCTGTAGTTTAAAATAATGTGTCTAGTTTTTGGTCAACTTATCTACTTACTGCCCTTGTATGTAATGAAAAAGTTAAATTAGGATCCAGTAGCAATCTGAGATTTTTTATTTCAGTAATCTGTTTGAGTAGAGTGCCTTTTGTGTCAGCAATTAGCAATGAAGAACATTTTGACAGTCTTGATTTTGATCCAAATAACTTGCATTCAGTTTTTTACTATTTAGTAAAATATGATGTTGTAAAAGCCATAAATTTAGTGTTGAAAAAATCAATATTGAGTGTCTGGTTTATTTCCTCTACAGAAGAAGAACGGAAGTAAATAATGATATAATATGCATACAAGATAGAAGTAGAATGTGTTAAAGCAGATGGTATGGTATTAACAAACATAGAGAACACTAGAGGCACCGGGATCAAACCTTGGGGCACTCCTTGTTCTAATACTTGAGTATTCGAATATGAACCATTGTAACTTACCCTAAGATTATGGCTTGTCTGGTAACTTTGAAATTAAACACATGGAAAATATGCTGGTTTAATGCTCCTCAGCTTCCTGAGCAGCAGCGAATGATCTACTAAACCAAAGGCCTTAGACAGGTCCATGAAAACCAATGTCAGTGAGCATCCTGCTATCCATAGTTCTACTAACACAGTCAATGAACCTGTCCAAGGCCAAGCCAGTACCATGGCACCTACAGAAACTGTGCTGCTCCAGAGACAGAAGACCACATGATGAGAGACAGTCGACCAACTGGATATGAATGAGACAGCTGCCATTTTTTCAAATCCTGGCCAAAATGTGTTATCAGACACATGGCACGAAATGATGTTTTGGCCACTGCTTTGTGAATGTCACCAGTCATGGATATTTAGAAGGAGTGGTAATAAAAAGTCAATGTTGAAAATTTGAAAAACACAACTATGCTATAAACTTCATTTTTGCAGATTTTGTCCCCTAATGTTCAACAACTCCATTGTGTTAACCCACCTCCTGAGCATGGCTGGTGACATTTTTTCAAATCCCCTCCCAAACATGTTTTCCTAGTTACACTATCAAATCATCTTTTTGATGGGATGTAAAAAAAATCCAACTTTCTTGATCATAATGATAGATCAAAACTTTCAACAAAAACACTAAATAAATAAATAAATCATAAAAAGACTGTTAGAACTTTTGGGTCAAAATGTGTGGGTTCACTGAAAATTGATATTGTCTCTCAGCTAGCCTATCCTGGGAAGATAACAGCTAAAAAATGTGTCTGTGTAGGACACCGTTGAAAATGAGTTATAACATCTCATCTGGAGTATCCTGGGTAAATACAGTAAATATGTGTAGAAGCAAGACACTGTACAATAGCAATGCTAGCAATAAATATTCAGCTTTGACACATGTTTATTTAATTTCTTTATTTACTTATTTAAAGGTTTCACCAGAAAAGGCATACTGAGCTGGTAGCTCATTTTCAGATGTGTCCTGAGGGGAATGGGGGGTTGTACAGAGACAGCATGATAGCCAGAGAACACAAATACAGTTACGAGTTGGCAGTCCTTATACAGAATAGAAATAGCACACAAAACATTAACAATATGTACAATACAAGTTGTCAATACCTTTATAGTGCAGAAGTAGTGCAGAAGTACAATATAACCTTGAGGACTGATGCAGTAACAGGCATGAACTGGCATTAGACAGTACAGTTAACCAACAACAAATGTGGCGTGGTCAGAGCATAGGTGCCTCATAAGTTTACAACAGCTGCTGGTCAGCATTCTTTTCTGTGTACAGTAAATCAAGGGCATCCTTCTGACTAACTGGAGCACTCTTTTCCCCTGTTCATGAGACATAGAAACATAGAGTTAATGGCAGATAAGGAATGCAAGGCCTATCTAGTCTGTCCAATTTTTCTACCTTATGAATGTGCCATAGGCCTTTACTCCGCCAATAGCCTATCTATTCATACTCATCTCTATTACCCCCTTATGCCTATCCCATGTCTGATTGAAGCCCTGCACTGTATTCATATCCACCACTTCCTGAGGTAGGACATTCCATGCATCCACCACACTTTCAGTGAAAAATAACTTCCTCACATTACCCCTTAATCAGCCTCCCTCTAATCTCTTGCTGTGTCCTCTTGTCCTACTATTTTTCTTATACTGAAACATGTTAGACTCTTTCACCTTGTTAATGCCCTTAAGAAGTTTGCATGTTTTGATCATATCATCTCTCTCCCTCCTTTGCTCTAGTGTATACATATTGAGCTCTGTTAATCTGTCCTCATGTTTTCTGATGCAGTTCTTTCAACATTTTGGCTGCCCTTCTCTGGAGTGCCTCCAATTTGTTAATGTTTTTGTGCAGGTGCAGCCTCCAGTACTGCACGCAGTGCTCCAGATGGGGCCTAACCAGTGTCTTTTAAAGAGGGCTTATTACCGCCCTCTTACAACTTGTGATACCCCTACTAATACACCCACCATCCCTCTAGCCTTACCTACTGCTTTAGTGGTCTGCTTGGATGATTCTACATCATCTGTAATGACAATGCCCAAGTCTATTCCTTCCCTTGTGATTGCCAGCAACTCCCCTCCCAACCTATAGGTGGATTCAGTGTTTCTTTTCCCTATGTGCATGATCTTGCACTTCTTTGTGTTAAACCCCAGTTGCCACTCTTCCGACCATTTTGCCAGTTTATCTAGATCTCTTCTTATTCTGCCACCCCATCTGGATCATCTACTCTGTTGCAGATTTTGGTGTCATCTGCAAACAGACAAACCTTATCCTCCAGTCCATCTGCAATGTCACTGAAGAAGATATTAAAGAGGATTGTCCCCAGGACTGATCCCTGAGACACCCCACTTGTGACTTGCATCTCTTCCGACTGTATGCCGTTTACCACTACTTTGTTGTGTTCTGCCCGCCAACCAGTTTTCCACCTAGTTGACCAACTTCAGACTCACCCTGAGCCTACCCAACTTATTAATCAATCTTCTATGTGGAACAGTATCAAAAGCTTTGCTGAAGTCAAGGTAGGTGACATCAACTGCACCACCTTGGTCCACCACTCTGGTTACCCAGTCAAAGAAATCTATGAGATTAGTTTGACAGGACCTTCTTGTTGTAAACCCATGCTGTCTTGGATCCTGTGCTCCTAAGGATTCCAGGTGTTGCACTATCCTTTCCTTAAGGGGTGCCTCCATAATCTTGCCCACTACTGATGTAAAATTGAGTGGTCTGTAGTTCCCTGCCTCCTCCATGTGGAAGCAGGATCACATGACCACTTCTCCAGCCTTCTGCAACCTCTCCTGTGCTCAGAGACTCACTAAGCAGTTCTGATAATGACTCTGCTAGTTTCACCCTTAGTTGTCTTTGTACCCTGGGATGTATGATATCCAGAGCCATTGCCTTGTCCACCCTGAGCTTAGCAGGCTCTTGTAGGACCCTTTCTTTTGTCAAGGGACTTGTGCACACCCCCCTCCTCCCTGTGTCCATGGTACTGATCTGTGGGCCCTGCCCTACCTTCTCCTCAGTCAATACTGAGCAGAAGTATCTATTTAGGATAGATGTTTTTCCTTGGTCCTCCTCCATACACCCCTCCTTATCCACTTTGATCTTAGCAATACCCCCTCTGGATTTTCTTCTTTCACTAACGTATCTATAGAAAGTCTTGTCCCCTTCTTTTGCTGTTCATGCTAGGGTTTCTTCAGTTTGTGACTTTGCCTGCCTTACTGCCTTTCTGCTTCCCTCTGGAAAGTTTGGTTTGCCACCCTATCTTCATCCCGCTGCGTTCCCTTATATTTTCTGAAGGCCAGTCTTTTGGCTCTGACCTTTTCTGCTACTGTTTCTGAGAACCAAAATGGTTTCCTCCTTCTTTTTCTCTTGCTTTTCTCCCTAACACAATGGGATGTTGCTTCAAGTACTGCATCCTTAATGCTTGCCCACTTTGCCTGTTCACCTGTATATGTTGTTGCCAGGGCTAGCTTAACTCTAATGGCCATTTTATCAAATTCAGCTTCTCTGAAGTCCCATATTTTGCCTTAGAATGGGATGATTTAGTTCTTGTGGCCAAACTGAACCATACCATGTGATGGTCACTGGTCCCCAGGTGACCTTCTACCTGGAGATCTATGATGCTTTCTCCATTAGTCAGTACTAGATCCAGGATAGCCCTGTCTTTTGTGGGTTGTACCAATTGTTTGAAGTCCTCCTTCTGCAGGGGATCCACTATGTGTCTAGATCTGGTGGATGTTTCTGCTGGTATTGACCAATCTGTATGTGGTATGTTGAAGTCTCCCATTAGCAGAACCTCCCCTTTAGCTCTTATGTTTGTATATCTTCTAACAATAATGTGTCTATGTCCTCCCCCTGGCCTGCAGGCCTGTAGACAACCCCAGTTCGTATGGCTGCCCAATTTCCTGTTTCTAGGGTGACCCACAGTTCTTCTGGCTCCTTATGTGTATTCTGAATTTCTGTAACTTTGATATTTTCATTAACATAACTGTTATTATGTAAAGAGTGTCTAACCCACACCTGCCATAGAAAGGGAAAGGTTCTTAAACATTTGAATATATTATTTGATGTATCTCAATCAATAATATGCTACCACAAATGAGAACACTTTTGTGGTTATTAAAGTAGTCTCTCATACATTCATAAAGCATCAGAACTGCTTACCTTTGGTTTGTGGTTTCCATACTGTACTTTAAGAAAGCATGTGAGACCATCTTATAACTTTAGAAATGGTTGAAGCAGCGGTATTGACAAATAATATAGGGTACTGAAAGACTGAAATGCGCTGTTCCACATTTTCATCAAATTAAGTTCATGCTCTGTGTTTAAAGCCAGATTGAAATATTATATTTAGAGATGCGTAAAGTTGACTTCAAAGTTTGACAAATTAGTGATGTGCTGATTTTGCAAAATTATCAGCAGGCAAAGTGGCTCTTTTTTCAAGCAAAGTCATGCAAATTTGTCAGCAGACTGTCAACTTTGCCATGACTTTGCCTGAGAAAGTGCCACTTCCCCAGGAAAACTCTCTGGGAAGAGGGGAATTCAGAAAGTTTGTGCGAAGGCAAATTTTTCAACTTTGCTGCTGAAGTAAAAGTTCACAACATCTCTAATTCAGCTACATGCATACTGTGTAATAGCTGTACCTAATTTTTACTATTTTATACTGTTCATTGCTGTTTATATTCTGTGTATGGGTCATTCACCATAATGTTCTTTGGATCCCCTTGAAAATATGCATTTGATGCTCTTGGGTTTTTACCTGATTAATACATTTGAAAAAAAAAACACATAAATAATATATAACTAAATCAATAAATAAATAACTAAAAATATATAAATAATATATGAATAAATGACCTGAACAAATTATGACTTTACAGTGCATGCAATGTGACTAGAAAGGGTATACAATCCTATTGTATTGAAAATGGCTTCAGGTCCTGTGTGCAGTTCTGGTCTCATGCAGATCATCATGCATCACAGAAAACAGGGATTCGAGTATTTTGAAAACTTATTTTAATAAAATGTATTACAAACTAACTGAAAAATGCAGTTGTTGGTACATTTTGAAGAAAAATGTGTTTAGGGCTCTGAAAAGCATTTCTGATGGAATACAAACATCATACAGCACAAGATTAGGCAGCTGAAACCTTTCATTCTGTTGTGTTCACACCCCAGATTTGTGCAAGATGACACTGACATCATAAGACACACTTCATTAGCACCACTCAATTAACCCAGCACTTCACACTCTGTAGTATGCCATATGATAGATGGAGAGTGCCAAAGTGCAATACTGAGTATGAAGATTCCAGAAGGTCAAGCACATTTACATGGTTTAGCCAAGTAAGGTACTGTGTTAGTATCTTGTAATTTTACTTCTTATGCTGAGCTACACTTTCCATTTGGATTTCAGGTACTAAAGTGTTTGAAATTGGCCTACCAGCCCAGTACTACCAATATCTCCTTGCAGTGGAAGCTGCCCACAGGAGTGGAGGCACTTGTCCTACCCAGAATTCCAGAGGTTATATTCCATCAGCAAAGGACAGTCATCTATGTCCAGCTTAAGGGCTTGGTAAGGCAGCCAACCATTAACTCCCCTGATTCTTGTATGATTGCATTACTGTACAAGGTATGGCTGGATCTTTATCTTTGTATAAGAGCATTATCCTTCCACTGGTGCTCCAAGAATGCTAACATATTAAGTTTGGATAGTGTTACCTAACTGTTGATCATGCACTGGCTGAATTCATTAACCTGGCTAGACAGATTAAATACATGTGAATAAACCAGTGCATTTTTGCACTAACCACACAGGCCAGCGTAACGTAGCAGTACTCTACAATTTCCAAACTTGCTTGCAAGATAAATCAGTGCTGGCTTTTAATTTAATGATGAGGCAATTTTATTTACAGGGGGCCCAAACCCAAGGGTTCTGGATGTGCTGGAGTCAAACATTAAGAAAGTAACAAATCCAAAGAAAATGTTAACTATTTTAAAGAGGAAAAATAATCTGTAATTACTGTAGCAGCTGTTTATGTTCCTGCTCTCAGAAATGATATTCATACTGTTCAATGATACATATGTTACTGTACCTGAATAAAAAGCAATGTAAACAACTGTATTGTACATTGTTTTCTTTTTATGGTCCACATTCTGTTATAGTTCTCTTCATGAAACCAGTGACTTGGAGTTATAACTACAGTATATCACAGTTTATGTACAGAACTATGAGCATGGTTCTGACAGGTTAACAGCTCATACAGTACTTAGCATTCTGTACACATACCATGGCATGGGTGAAATGCCAGATTACTGGTTTCATGAAGAGAACTGTAACATAATGTCGGCCATAAAAAAAATGAAACAATTGAAAACAAAGATTTTCACGTTCAAATCCCAGGTATCCCAGACTTATACTTAAAAACTGCAGTCATTCATAAGGAATGAGCTGCCCTGGGCTTAGAAATGTATGCTAATTAGAATGAAATTCAAAACCTTGCTGTGTGGTAATGTTCACTCCTGCATCCTTTGATTTATATCTCTGCCTGATGAATGCATATGCCTCAAAGTCTTCTCTTCACTTCAAATTGATTACAGTTTATTATTTTATTAATTCTTTAGAAATACTAACAGTTTAGTTATATTTTCAGTAACTCTGTATTAAGTTACAATGCTTTTTGTGTGTGATTTGTTTCCAGTTAATAGTAGTAGAAAAATGTTTATTCATAAAAAAAACTTTATGAATCAGGATTTGCTCTGTTGAACTAAATGCTAATTTACAATGAGGTCTCATAGTACAGAGAAAAAGTCTCATTTCATTTTCATTATATCAAATACTTGTGACAGTGTCATTAAGCTAATACAATATAAACTCTCATTTACATATAACAAGTAGGACCATTCTAAAAAACAAGACACCAATGACACAATATTTCACTAATCAACATGCTTGGTACAATTACATACAATACAATAATTTTACTTAACATGTTGAACATAATCTAGACTCAAGCGCTTTGTTACCCAGTCAAATGTTTATCCCTTTCCATGTGTTTTCCCTATGGATGTTTTCAATTTGTGTGGAGTATGCTAAGGTTACTACATAATAAATTGAGTTTCTCCCAATTCTAGGTTACACCTTGAGATTTCCAAGACCATGCCAACTGCAGATCTTAAGGGATAATTTTTACTCTACAAACCAGATAAATAAATCTATAGTTTTGGAGTTGTCCTTCTAGCCCCTTGTATATGAATGCATTTAAATGTTCCTGTCTTCGCTCACTCAAATTTTGCCAGCCCAAGTTATCGTAAAGCTGACAACTATGTGTCAAACAGGTGGCATCAAGTATGAAACTGTGAAGCCTGCCATAACAAATGTCCAGTCTCACCATGCCCCCCCTTTGGTCCCCGCTGCATACAGGATGGTTCTGTAGTCAAAGACTGATGTTATTATAGAATTGACTATGCACTTCTTTGTCTCTTGTGATGAGCATAGATTTGACCTATAGAAAGCCCCCAATCTCCTTCCCACATTTTTCAATAAATAATCAATGTTTATGTCCCACCTTAGGGTGCTATCTAGCCATAGGCCCAAGTATTTATAGGATTCAGCTTGTTGTATTATGGTTCCCCGCAGGGTAATAATATCCAGGTTTTTTTTTCTCAATCCCTCCATTGTTATATGGGAAGAGCATTGCTTCTGTCTTTTTTGGATTTAGTACCAATTTACTGTTATCAAAAAAACACTTATAATTCATTAAATGCCCACTGCAATTTATCTTTTTTTGTGTGTTGTAGAATCAGATGTATAAATAAGAGTATTGTCTGTGTACCAGTGATACATAATAGATGGATCTGAAAACTGTCAATTGTTAATATAAATATTAAACTATAAAGGGCCTAATATGGAACCGTGAGGGATGACTGTAACCTTCCTTTTAGGTAGGCATGTAACCATCTTATGCTGTCTGCTATCACTCCCAGCCTGGACAGGAGAAAAATTGTAGTCCAAAGAATCAAATGCATTGGATAAATCTACATATATAGCACCAACCAATGTCCTCCTATCCAGGAACACCTGCACATCACTCACAGCCTTAACAAGTGCAGAGATGGTACTGTGGTGCTGCTTAAACCCTGATTGCAACATACTGATGTTTCCATTTGAGTCCAAATAGTCTTTAAGCTGGGTCAAAATAAAATTTTCAAAAATTTTGGAAACTTGAAGCAGGAGAGAGATTGGGCAATAATTTCCCATCTGTTTTATGCTCGTCTTTAAATGTAGGCACTAATTTAGATTGTTTCCAGGCTTATGCATATTCACCAGTTTTATTTGACAGTTTAAATATGTACATCTAGGGATAGGATATAATAGGAGAGGCATATGTTAAAACTTTGGATGGAATATCATCCAGTTCTACGGCCTTAGTAGTATCTAGTTTTAAAAAGTCTTTCCTTACTGCATCCACACTAACTGTGGAAAAGGAAAACTTTGTTGTAGTATTTGAATCATCTATTTGTGCAGGGAAGGAATGAGGACCATGACAAGAGTCGGGGGAGAATGCTGCCAGAAAGGGAGTGAAGAGGGTGGTGTTATACTGATAGGAGATTCTATCCTGAAAGGGATCAGGTGGAGGGACGGTAAAAGACGTAACTGGATTTGGGTGGAACATGTATCAGCCTGACAGCAGGCAGGGCAGGGCAGGCTCTGAGGAAGTGTGTTAGGGGATGATAGCAAGAACCTCATGTGGTGGTACATGTGGGTGCAAATGACTTGGGGGCTGCACAATGGGGTTGTTACATGACAGGTTTGAAGAACTGGGGAAGCTATACTTGGAAATAGGGTGGTCCATTGCATTCTTGGAGGTGCTACCAGTCCCACGGGTGAGCAGTGCAAGAAAAGAAAGGATAGCGAATTTCAACTCCTTGCTGAGAAACTGGTGTAAAGCACAAGGGTGTGGCTTGGTAGGAGGAGATACATGAAATAACAGAGAATTGTATGCAAGGGACAGTTTACACCTGAATGGGGCAGATAAGGGGATGTTAAAGAGCAAATCAGAGGATTATATTGTTTCAAGAGGGTATATAAACTAGGTAGGGGGAGGCAAGTCCAAAGCTAGCATACAGGGTCACCAAGTTGGAGTGCAAAATCTGCTATTCCCCCTTGATAATGTTGAGCATAAGGGGAAGGGACCACTGAGAGGAGGGGGCAGACTAAGGAGCCGAGGGGGAGGATGAATGAGAATGGGTGGAAGGTGGTCTCCCTAAATGCAAGGAACCTGGGTAATAAAACAGTGGAGCTTCAGGTGCTTCTTGTGGAGGGGAATGTAGATGTCACTGCAGTGACTGAGACTTGGGCCACCCAGTACCATGATTTGGATCTGGCAATCCCAGGGTATATAATTTACAGGAACAACTTGGGGGGGTTGGGAGAGGGGGTGGGGTTCCACGCTTGTGAGGGAAGGGATCAGATATATGAGAGATGAGGGGGAGGAATGGAGGACAGAGGCACTATGGATGCATCTTCTGGGCTCCAAGTGTAGAAAGCTGAGGCTGGGGATGGTGTACAGACCACCAGCTGAATCAGTGGAACTGGACAAGGAGTTAGCGGATCAAATAAGGAGGATGTGTAGAACAGGGAGTGTGTTGATTGTGAGGGGTTCCAATCTGTCGGGGGTAGATAGGAGCACCCCTGCCACCTCCATTGCTAGGGAGCAGGTGCTCCTGGATGCAATCCAGTATGGTCTCCTGACACACCTTTTTAATGGGCCAATACAACTAGGTAACATGCTGGACTTGATGCTGTCAAATGGGGAGGCAGTGAGGGGAATAAGAGTGGAAGACCCACTAGATGGTAGTGACCACCAAATGGTGTGGTTCACTCTCAAGATGGGCAGGGAGTCTGGAGGCACAATAACAAAGGTGGTGGATTTCAGGATGACAGACGTTTGGAGGATGAGAGAAATACTGCAAGGGTGACTTCAGGGTATGAGGCCAGAGAGCGATGCACAGCAAACGTGAGAAATTATTAAAACTGGGCAAACAGAGGCTACAGAAGCTTGCACCAGGACCAAGAGCAAGAAGTGCAGAGCCAGAAAACCATGCAGCTGAACAGAGGTGTGCTGGAGGGGGTGAGGGCAAAGAGAGCTGCATACCAGAAGTTCAGGAGAATGGGGAAGGAAGAGGACAGGGATGCTTATGTGAGTTGGTCCAAGGAGGTGACCAAGTGAGTGAGAGTAGCAAAGGTCTCCAGTGAGCTAGGGTTAGTGCAGGGCATCAAGGGAGGAGAGTAGGACATTTTTAGATATGTCAAGGAAAAGAGGAAGTGCAAAGACCATATAGTGAAGATAAAGTGGGGAGGGAAGTGGGTGGAAAACGGAGAGGAAGAAGCAGAAGTACTAAAGTAATACTTTTGCACCATTTTCACAAAGGAGAGGGATGGTCCACTATCACCATGGATTGGGATGGTGGGGTGGGAGAGGAGGAGATGACAGATGGAATGAACTAGGGGAATAGAGTACTACAGGGTCTGAGGGCATTAATGGTAGACAAGGCACCAGGTCCTGATGACATCCACCCCAGGGTGCTGAGGGAGATGGTAGAGGTGTTGGCCTAGCCACTGGCAGACCTGTTCAGCACCTCCCTGGGCACAGGATGGGTGCCTCAGGACTGGAGGGTGATCCATGTGGTGCTCATAGCCAAGAGTGACCCTAGAGATGAGCCAAGAAAGTATCAGCCTGTAAGTCTCACTTCCATAGTGGGTAGCCTTATAAAGATTATACTGAAGGAGAGGCTGGTGTCATTCCTCGAGGGTAATGACCTTCAGGATGGGGGGTAGCATGGGTTCATCTCATGTTGGTCTTGTCAGATCAATCTAATAGAATATTATGACTTGGTAACAAGAGAGCTGGATATGGGTCATGCTGTAGATATCCTGTACTTGGACTTCAGCAAGGCCTTCAGTTCATTGCCTCATGGGAGGCTGGGGGGAACTGAATGCTGCGGAGGTGTGGATGAAGCTGACAAACTGGATAAGGAACTGGCTACAGGGGAGGCTGCAATGGGTGGTAGTGGGGGAAGGGGCTCTCAGCACTTAGACTGGTGATGAGCAGTGTGCCGGAGGGCTCGGTGCTGGACCTGGTGCTATTTGGGCTCTTTATCTCAAATATTATACATGGAATTGGGAGCAGGGTTAGTCTGTTCACAGATGATACCAAAATGGGGGCACTGGTGGATAAAGAGGATGGATGGAAACAACTACAAGAGGACCTAACCAAATTGAAAGTATGGTCAGAAAAGTGACAACTGGGAAGCAATGCGAAAAAATGCAAGGTTATGCACTTCGGAGCAAAGAGCCCAAGAGGGACTATTGGTTGGGAGGGATGAGGCTGGGGATCACTGAGGAAGAGAAGGACCTAGGGGTGTTGGTAACAGGGAGCATTAACAACACTGCCCAATTCAGGAAAGCAGCAGCTCTGGCGAACAGGATGCTGGGTTGTATCGCAAAGGGTTTCTCATCTAGGCATAGGGAGGTGATCCTGCCACTCTATAGATCTTTGGTGAGGCAGCACTTGGAGTACTGTGTATAGTACTGGCAGTCATATCTGAACCGGGATATTAATTTTCTGGAAGGTGTGCAATGGAGGGCAACAAAAATGTTATGGGGAATGCAGGGCAAGGCCTATGAGGACAGGCTGAAGGAGCTGAATATGTACAAGCTGGAGGAGAGGAGGTATGGGGGATATGATTGAAACATTCAAGTATTTGATGGGGATAAACAAAGTTAGCAATGAAGGGGTGTTTAAACTGAGGAAGGGTAGGGACACGAGGGGGCATAGACTAAGATTGGAGGTGGAAAATTTAGGAGAGAGATGAGGAGGCACTACTTCACAGAGAGGGTGGTGCCTAAGTGGAATGCTCTTCCAGGGAAGTGGTATTATGTCAGACAGTAAGGAAGTTTTAAGAGGGAGTGGGGCAGAGAATGAGTGAGGGGCCTGGTGAAGAGGGCTGAGGCCATCAAGGGAATGACAGACCATACTGGGAAAGATAGATACACAAATGTCGGATGCCCATAGGTGTGTATCATCCAAGAGCAGGGTCATTCTTGATGCCCTGCAGGGGGCAGGCTTTAGACAGCTAGTGTTGGAATCCACTCGGGAGGGAGCAATACTAGACCTAGTACTCTCAAATGGAGAGAGGATCACAAATTTAGAAGTCAGTAGACATCTGGGAATAAGCGACCTCTGCACAGTGTGCTTCACAATGAGCACAATCATGCAGATAAGCCATGCAAAAACAAGGATACTGGACTTTAGAAGGGCTGACTTTGGCAACATGGGTGAATACCTGAGGAATGCACAAGCAAATGACCAATCAATCAATCAATCAAATCTTTATTCAGGCGATCATCATTGAGCAAGGCTCATTTACAAGATGGACCTGATAAGGTCAAGGTTCGAGTTGATGCACAGCAATTACATCACATACTCATGAGACAGTTATACATACAGAAGAAAAGAAAATGTTATTTATAACACAATAATGTACAGAGAATTCACATGTTAAAGCTTGGCTAGAGAAAGTTAAACTAACATCTACAATATGTACAGTACATATATATCTCAATGAGGATCATGACAGTCACTCACATAATGAGTACAAGGATGTTGAAGGAATATTGGGTGCCTATACTGGCAGTGTCTGACTGGAAGGAATATGCCATATGTGATTGGAATATGGTTTTGTGGGATGACTATTCTATCTCTAGCGATAGCAGCTGCATTTCTCTGTGAAGAAGGCTGTACAGTGCTGCTTGAAGGATGTAAATGGAATGATAATGGACAGTTTAAGGGATTTGTAGGGTGTTCCATGCTATGGCTAGAGAATAGTTGATTGCTGCCCTCCTATTTTGGTGTTGACTTTGGGCAATTTGAGCAGGATGATATTGTTGCTTCTTAGGGCATAGGAGCTGGGAGTGGTCAGGTTGAAGCAGTCCAGGATATAGCTTGGGAGTTTTTTTGATAAAGCTCTGTAGATCCATAGAGCTGCATTTCTGCTCCTCCTGACATGAAGGAAACCCATCCAGTTAGTCATAGAGAAACAATGGTGAGTATTATATGGCAGGTCTGTAATGAACCTTATTGCTGTATGATATAAGGTATCCAACTTTTGAAGGTAGGGAGTGGGGCAGTGACTATAGAGGAAGTCTGCATAGTCAATGACTGATAGAAGGATGGCCTGGACTAATCTCATCTTTGAATCTCTATTAAGAAAGGGTTTTAATCTGTAGAGGAGGCCAAGCCTTAGGCGAAGCTTTTTCAGCAGTTGTTCTAGATGCTGAGTAAAGTCAAGTCTGTTGTCAATCCACACACCTAGGTATTTGAAATTTTCAGCATACTCCAGATTTTCTCCAAGTATAGTGCATAGCTGGGGGAGATTGATTGAAGAGGATATGTTGGTGGAGTTTTGGGTTGTGAACATCATTGCTTTGGTTTTCTTTGCATTTAGCAGAAGATTTTTCTCGAAAAGCTGATGTTGTAACAGGGAGAATTCTGCTTGTAGGATTTCATGAGCAACTTTAGATGAAGGGTTGCTAACATACAGTACAGTGTCATCAGCAAAGAGATGTACTGAGGACTCGGTAAGGGCTGAATCAATTTTATTTATATAAATGGCAAAAAGGATAGGACCCAGAATAGAGCCTTGGGGGACTCCTCTTGACAGTGGTCTTAATGGGGAAAGGTCACCTTCAGCTTTTACCTGCTCTGATCTACCGGAGAGGTAGCATCTGAACCACTTAAGGGAGGATGGATCAAGGCCAATGGAGTGTAGGGATGAGAGTAGCAGTTCATGGTCCACAGTGTCGAATGCTTTGCTCAGGTCCAGGAATACTGCATAGACATTGTTCTTTTTTATCCAGTTTGGTTTGCCAATCATTTGTGACCTTGGCTAATGCAGTGATAGTGCTATGTTTGGCCCTGAATACAGATTGAGCTGGATTTAATAGATTAGCATTGTCCAGATATTCCCTTAACTGAATACTCACTAATTTCTCCAGCATCTTGGATAACACAGGTAGGATGCAAATGGGCCTGTAGTTATTAAGATCCATAGGGTCCCCTGATTTTAGAAGGGGGACCACTTGGGCTGTCTTCCACAGTGTGGGAATAGAGCCAGAGTTTAGGGAAAGGTTAAAGAGGTGAGTAAGGGGGACTGCAAGCACATGACACGCAATCTTTAGAAAGAATGGGTCCAGAAGATCTGCTCCTGCACTTTTTTTGGTATCCAGATGCCATAATAGATCCTCAACTTGTTTCAACAGTATAGGATTGAAGCTAAAGGAGGAGTCAACTCTTTGATCACCAGTATAGTGGGAGCTTAATTGATCCCTTAATAGGCTAGCTGGGGAGGAGTCAAAGGCAAGGCCAGCTGTTGTGAAGTGGTTGTTGAATGCATCCAGGATTTCCATTGTGCCAGTAATGACCAAAAAGACCAAAAATGACCAAAAAGGAGGGGTGGAAGAACAATGGAGAAAAATCGAAACTGCCATCATAGAGGCAACAAGCCTTTGTGTGAAACAAATAAAGAAAACAAAACGGAGTAAAAAACCACTATGGTTCTCAAAAGAGGTAGCAGGGAAGGTTTAGGAGAAAAAGGCTGTATTCAGAAAGTATAAGGAATCACAGAAGGAGCACGACAGGGAACTGTATCAATTAAAGCAGAAAGAAGTGGGGAAGGCAGTCAGACAAGCAAAGGCCCAAATCGAGGAAAAAATAGCCAACTCAGTAAAGAACGGGGATAAAACCTTTTATAGGTACATTAGGGAGCATAGAAAGATTAAGAGAGGGATAGTGAAGATTAATAAAGGAGAGGGGAGGTGGGCAGAGGGAGACAGTGAAAAGGGAGATACTGAATGAAAACTTTTGCTCAGTATTCACAAAAGAAGATGAGGAGGAGTTACCTAAACCAGACAATAGAAGCACTCTGGGTAAGGGGGGTTGACACCAGTCCATTCACAGAAGAAACAGTCCTGAAAGAACTCCTAAAACTCAAGGTGAGCAAAGCAATGGGGCCTGACTGGATTCACCCCAGAATCCTAACAGAACTAACGGAGGACCTAGTGACACCACTGACCACGCTTTTTAACAAATCATGGCAGGATGGGGTGGTACCTGAGGACTGGAAGATGGCAGATGTGATTCCCCTTCACAAAAGTGGGAGCAAGGCAGAAGCAGGAAACTATAGACCTGTAAATTTGACTTCAGTGGTAGGGAAAATGATGGAATCACTTCTGAAAGAAAGAATTGTTGAGTACCTAGAGGCCAGCAGGGCACAGGACCCAAAGCAGCATGGATTTACAGCAGGAAGGTCATGTCAGATGAATCTAATTGATTTCTTTGACTGGGTAACCAAAGTAATAGACCAGGGAGAGGCTGTAGATATGGCCTACCTAGACTTTAGCAAGGCATTTGACACAGTCCTGTGCAAAGATTAATAATCAAGTTAGCAGCCTGGGAGTGGGTCTCAGGGTGGTAGCCTAGGTAGTAAGCGGGCTGCACAACAGGACACAGAAGGTAGTGTGAATGGAACACATTCCAAAGAAAGGGGTTACTAGTGGGTACCTCAGGGCTCAGTACGGGTCCAGTCCTCTTTAACATCTTCATAGGTGACATTGCAGAGGGTATGGAGGTAATGGTATGCCTCTTTGCAGATGACACAAAGATCTGTAACAGAGTTGATACACAAGAGAGGGTAGAAAAGATGAGAAGGGACTTGGCAAGGTTGGAGGAATGGTCAGACATATGGCAACTTAGATTCAATGCAAAGAAGTGCAAAGTAATGCACCTGGGAAACAAAAAACCAGGAGAAGAGTACACAATGGATGGGGAGGTACTAACAACAACAAAAATGGAAAGGGACCTGGGGGTAGTCATATCAGATGACCTAAAGGTGGGTAAGCAATGTGAAAAGTTGGTAAGGAGAGCCAGGGGGATACTGGGATACATAGGAAGGGGCATCGCAAGTAGAAAAATGGAAGTGGTTATCCCTCTATACAGACAGTTGGAGAGACCCCATCTGGAGTACTGTGTGCAGTTTTGGAGACCTCATCTACGTAAGGACATAGACAGGATGGAAGCAGTCCAGAGGAGGGCAACTAAAATGGTACAGGGTCTGCAGCAGAAACCATATGAAGAGAGACTGAGAGAGCTTAATATGTATACTCTTGATGAAAGGAGGGATGAGGGGACATGATAGAAACATTCAAGTACCTCAAGGGAATCAACAAAGTCCAGGAGGGTACCATCTTTCAGAAAAAGAGATGTCTCAGAACAAGGGGGTACAATTTAAAGATAGAGGGGGATGGCTCAGGGGTAATGTGAGAATTTTTTTTCACGGAGAGAGTGGTGAACATATGGAACAGCCTTCCTGAGGAGGTTGTTGGGTCTGAAACAGTGGGGAATTCAAACATGCATGGGACAGACACAAGGCAGTTATAGTGGGAGGTTGCAGGAAGTAGGCTGTTGGTTAACTAGAATCTGCAGCTATCCAGTAGGTAGGAAATGGGCATACTGGGTGGGCTAAGTGGTCCTTATCTGCCATCAAAGTCTATGTTTCTATCTCCAGCCATGCTGGCGCATCAGTCCTTATTTTATAGGTATTGATCTAACTTGTTTTTGAAATCTGTCTTGTTTAAGGAATATGCAATTGTATTAGGTAGGGAATTCCAAAATGGAATTATTCTTTGTGTATAGAAGAAACGCCTTTTATTATTTTTGGATACGTCAAAGACAATTGGTATATATGACTTCTGAGGTTTTGCTCCCATTGGATATAATTCATTCCTAACTGTGCCATACATATGTTATCAGTGGACAATTTATACATCAGGAGGAGGTCTCCTCTCTTTCTTCGCTGTTCCAGGGAGTACAGATTTAGTTCTTCAGATCTTATTTCATATTACATAGAAACATAGACATTGACGGCAGATAAGGACCGCTAGGCCCATCTAGTCTGCCCATTTCCCTACCTACAGGATAGGCAGCAGATCCTAGTTAACCAACAGCCTATATCTTCCTGCCCCCCCACAAGAATTGCCTTATGTCTGTCCCATGCATTCTTGAATTCTCCCACAGTTTTAGACCCCACAACTTCCTCAGGAAGGCTGTTCCATGCATCCACTACTCTCTCTGTGAAATAATACTTCCTCACATTGCCCCTGAACCGCCCTCCTTCTATCTTTAAATTGTGTCCTCTTGTTCTTGCAAGTCTCTTTTTCTGACAGATGCTACCCTCTTGGACTTTGCTGATTCCCTTGAGGTACTTGAAAGTTTCTATCATGTCCCCCTTCTCCCTTCTTTCCTCAAGGGTATACATATTAAGCTCCTTTAGTCTCTCCTCACACGGCTTCTCTGCAGACCCTGCACCATTTTAGTTGCCCTCCTCTGACTGCCTCTATCCTGTCTTTGTCCTGCGGAGACGGGGGTCTCCAGAACTGGACACAGTATTCAGATGGGGTCTCACCAACTGTCTGTACAGAGGGATAACAACTTCCTGTTTTCTGCTGCTGATGCCTCTCCTATACATCCCAGTATACCCCGGCCCTCCCTACTGCCTTCTCACATTGCTTGCTAACCTTAAGGTCATCTGATATGATTACCCCAGGTCCCTTTCCTGTTTTGTTGTTGTTACTACCTCCCACCCATTGTGTATTCTTCCCTGGGTTCTTGTTTCCCAGGTGCATTATTTGACTTTTTGCATTGAATCCTAGCTGCCATCGTCTGACCATTCCTCCAACCTTGCCAAGTCCCTTTTCATCCTTTCCGCCTCCTTGTGTATCAACCCTGTTGCAGATCTTTGTGTCATCTGCAAAAGGCATAATTTTCCTTCCAGTCCCTCTGCAATGTCACTGATGAAGACATTAAAAAGGGCTGGACCCAATACTGAACCCTGCGGTACCCCACTAGTAACCGCCCTTTCTTCAGAGTGGACTCCATTTACAATTACCTTCTGTGTCCTGCTATCCAGCCAATGTTTTACCCAGGCTACCACCCTGGGACCCACTCCCAGGCTGGTTAATTTGACTATGAATCTTTTGTATGAGACTGTGTCAAATGCCTTGCTAAAGTCTAGGTAGGCCATGTCCACAGCCCCTCCCTGGTCTACTACTTTGGTCACCCAGTCAAAGAAATCTATTAGATTCGTCTGACATGACCTTCCTGCTGTGAACCCATGCTGCCTTGGATCCTGTGCTCCACTGACCTCTAGGTACTCAACTATTCTTTCCTTCAGAAGTGACTCCATCACTTTCCCTACCACAGAGGTCAGACTGACAGGTCTGTAGTTTCCCTGCCTCTGTCTTATTCCACTTTTGTGAAGGGGAATCACATCCGCCTTCCTCCAGTCCTCGGTACCACATCATCCTCCCATGATTTATTAAAAGAGTAGCCAGTGGTTTCACTAGTTCCTTCCTTAATTCTTTTAGAATTCTGGGAGAATTCCATCAGGACCCATTGCTTTGTCCACCTTCAGTTTTAGGAGTTCTTGCAGAACCCTTTCTTCTGTGAAAGGACTGGGATCGACCCCTATCAAGAGTGCTTCTGTTAATTGGATTAGGCACTTCCTCCTCTTGTGAATACTGAGCAGAAATATTCGCTCAGTATTCCTGCTTTTTCACTGTCCCTCTGCCCACCCAATTGCTCATTCTATTCAGCCTCACTATCCTCCCTTTGTCTTGCTATGCTCGCTGATGTACCTATAAAAGGTTTTATCCTTCTTAACTGAGTTGGCTATCTTTTCCTCAGTTTGGGCCTGCTATTCTGACTTCCCTCCTGCTTCTTTCTGCCTTAACTGGTACAGCTTTCTGTCCTGCTCCTTCTGTGTTTCCTTATACTTCCGAATGCTATCTTTTCTTCCTGACTTTCACAGCCACCTCTCTTGAGAACCATAGTGGCTTTTTCTTTCATTTTGATTTGTTTATTTGCTTCACACAAAGGCTTGTTGCCTCTGTGATGACAGTTTTGATAATTCCCATTGTTGCTCCACATCTCCTTCTAGCCTGTTTGCTAGTGCTTTTCTGAGGCACTCTCCCATCTTGCCAAAGTCAGCCCTCCTAAACTCCAGTACCTTCACTTTTGTATGGCTTGACTCTGTAGCTGAGTTTAACGTGAACCACACTGTTTGATGGTCACTTGTTCCCAGATAGCAACCTACTTCTAGATCTGAGATCCTCTCACTGCCCCTGTTTGAGTGTACGAGGTCTAAGATTGCTCCCTCATGAGTGGGTTCTGAAACTAGCTGTCAAATGCCTGCCACCTGTAGGGCATCACGAATGGCCCTGCTCTTGTTCCTTATTCCTTGTTATACATATTTATAATCATTTTAGTCACTCTCTTCTGGACCCCCTCCAACCTATCTATATCCCTCCTCATATAGGGACTCCAAAGGGGAACAATAGTCCAAGTGTGGTTTCATACATGTTTTGTACAAAGGCAATATACACCCCTATTTGTTGAGGTGAAACTCTTTTATGCATCCCAATACTTTATTTGTTTTGCTAATAGCAAAATTACAATGGTCATGAAAAGATAAATCATGGGAGATTAAAGTACCAAACTCATTATGTAATGTGACTGGTGTAACTGTTTGTTTATTTAATGAGAATTGATAATGATTATTAGATGGGCCTAAGTGCATTTGAAAACATTTGCTGATATTGAAAGACATTTGGTTTTGTTTAGCCCAATTTTCCAATGTTATAAGATCATTTATAAGTATAGATCTGTCCTCTTCAGTTTTACTTGTGCTGCTAATTTTGTATCATCAGCAAATTTGATGATAAAGCTGTGTGTGTTCTCGGTCATGTCAGAGGTAAAAATTGAAAACAATGTTGGACCCAACACAGACCCCTGTGGCACTCCACTACTCATAGGACAAGACTCTGATGTATGGCCCCTGATAGACACACTGGATTTAATTATGTAGCCATCCTTCCACCCAATTGACAATTGTATTATTTATTTTGTAATTTCTCATTTTGTTACAAAGATATTGTATGGTATTTTATCAAAGGCTTTACAGAAATCCAGAAAAATAATTTCTACATGGTTATTATTTTCTATCATTTTGCTAATATAATCATAAAACATCAGATTTCCAGATAAACAGGACCTATTTTTTAAAGCTGTGCTGAGTATGGTCTGTTAGTCCCTTTTTCTAGATCTGAATCTAGTTTGGTTTTAAGCAGGGATTCGAAAATCTTCCCCAGGATACCAGTTAGGCTAATAGGCCTGTAGTTGGAAATCTTCTCATGTTTTCCTTTTTATATACTGGAGTCACAACTACAATTTTCCAATCGGTTGGCATAATACTTGATTACAATGATTTGTTAAAGATCTGAAGTAGTGGATCTACTAACTAGACTTTTAGTTCTTTTAATAATCTAGGATGTAGCCTATATGGCCCTGGTGATTTATTGACATTGATTGAGTTTAATTTGTCTAGTATCTCATCTCTAGAGAATTCAAATAAATATTCTATTTTGTTTTAGGTGAGGGATTACTAGTATCAGATTTCTGATGGAAAACAGTACTGAAATATTTATTGAATTCTAGTGCCATGTCCTTTAATGTAGTTATTTCTTCATTATTAACTATAAGAGGTCCAATTGTCCTGGGTATTGTTTTTTTTTTTGTTATTTACATAAGAATAAGAATAAGAGCTTTTGCCTCCATCTTTAATGTATGCTAGCTGATGTTCAAATCTGTCTTTCTCCATTTTAATTGTATTTTTACATTCTCTCCTATTTTTTTTACATCTCCATTTATTATAATCAGTAATATCCTTATTCATTGCTCTATAAGCCTTTTTCTTATGTCTAATCAGTCTCTGTTTTTTAGTAGTTAGCCATGGAGGTATCCTTCCTTTTTATTATATTATTTTACTAGGTACAAAAGTGTCTTTCAGCTCAAAGAGTTTTACTTTTATCCTATCTCATAGTCTTGGGGGATGGGAACTGATAATTAAGAAATACATCAGGACCAAGGGTTATGTTATTGGTCTGCTAGTCACCTTTTAGGGGTGTACTGTGGCATGAGGTGTAGCTGAGTTCCACATGCCCCTAGAGGGTGATTAACTGACCATTGGCATAATCCCTGGGAGTGCCTTATTGCTATTATAATAAAAAATGCTTTTAAACAGTGTTAAACCTTGTTCAGCATATGGCTAAGCTCTACATGTATGTTAATGAAAGATTAACATAAGGCTGTTAGAATGTTTGCAGCCAATCAGAAAGCTCCATTTTCAGACCCTTTTATAATCCAAATTCAGGTATATAATTCTTCTTTAAGTGCAGTAAAATTTGTTGTATTATAGTTTTTAAAATGTTTTACCCAAATCTCTTGTTATACAGATATTGGTAATAAATGTTCTGACCATATGGTCACTCTTTTGAATGGAGGTAATAACATTTACATTAGTAATTTTTCAGGAATATCTGTCAAAAGTAAATCCAAGATACTCATATTTCTTGTCAGTTTATTTATTAACTGATACAATCCATTTGGAGGCATGTGTCTAGAAAATAATATTCTTGATTGTTAATACCGCCAGCCTCATTCCAATTTATACCTGGGAGGTTGAAATCTCCCAACAGTATAATTTCTTTGTAATGCAATTTACTGTTAATAGAATTCAGAATATCCTGGTATAAGGTCAGTGTGGCATCAGGGGGCCTATAACAAAGTCCTGTTAATAATTTAGTTTGATTTTCTCTAAGGATTTTAATCCAAATTAATTCAGTGGTTATATTATCCATCAAATCTGTAATTGTTTTATATTTTATACTATCTTTTATGAAAAAAGCAACCCCCTCCTCTCTTTCCTATTCTATTTTTACAGTAAGTTGTGTAACCTGATATATTAGTGTTCCACACTGATAATTCAGTCCACCAGGTTTCAGTTATAGCAGTTATATCCATTTTATCCCTATTTAGTAATATTTGCAGTTCATCAAGTTTTGTATTGTGTAAACTCCTAGCATTTGTAGTAAGAAATGATAATCCATATTTATTTGTCTTTAACGTATTGTTTACTGTAGAATTATTTGTGTTCCTTTGGTTATTATTTACTATAATATCCTTATTCTTTCTATTTTTTTCCATACACCTAGATATTTTCCGTTGCCCCTCACTCTTCAGTTTTTTGTTTGGTTTTGATTTAAGGTGTTATAAAAAATATAACCAAGATGTCTTGAACCCTGTCTACTCAGGTGCAGTCCATTGCATGCAAAGAAGTTGGGGTTGTTATCAAAAATCTCCCACATCTTTATACATGTTACTTTATTTGTCAGGCTCCAGCTGTGTAACCAGTTGTTAAAGTTTCTAATATTTTTTGTTCTTGTGAGGCTTGCCTTTGGTACAGGTAGAATTTTGGATATTATAGGGGTAGCATTCAGCTCCTGAATTGTTTTTATTGCACTTTTTGTATCATTTATTATATCTTCCACCTTTTGTTTTCCAAAGTCATTTGTACCCGCATGTAATAGAACAGTTTTTGGTTTTATAATATTTTGTAATATCCCTGGCAGTAGTTGTGTAATATCCTTGATAGTTGCTCCTCTATAGCTGCAACTTGTGATATTTTCTTTATTTTCCCTTGTTGAATATCTGTCAGTATATTTTGTGATAGAATCCCACTGAATAAAGATTTGTTCTTGTCCTTTGTTGTCAGGGTTGAGTGGTTTATAGGACTATCTATAAGAATATTTGGGTCTGATTCTCCTATATTCATATTTATGAGTTCTCCTTGGTTCTCTATGCTAACGACAGGTTCTGAGGCAGGGTGTAGCTGTTCTATTGCCTCTAGTACTGGGTGCTCAGAATTTATATCTTGTAGCATAAGAAGTAATTCTTGATCAACAGAGGGCTCTATTGATGGTGAAGGGGGAAGATAGATGGGGAGGGGGTTGAGGCAGTTGCAATCTAGTTAGCTAGCTGCACACTTGGGCAGATATTGATAGACCGGGTGGTCTGTTTCTGCTGGCAGATTCATATGTTCTTATGTATTTTCAGTAAGATATTACTATTTATACCCATATTCCCTACTTCACTAAAATAATCGTTAAATATGTCAACCGCATCTTGGGATAAACGTTTCATTTGACCCATCCACATTAAATATGTTTGAGCTTTCACTACCATGGACTTTTAATAAATTCAACATTATTTTCCAAAATTACTTTAGAATTCTGGGAACAATTGTTATCTAAAATTTGTATGCAGTAATTACGTTTTACTTTTTTATCTCCTTGACATATTGATTATGTAACTGTTTATATTTATCCCAGTCTTGTCTGTTACCACTTTTTTGTATCATACCATGCTTTGTCCCTGTTTTTTCTTAAATGTCCTTATGCTTTGTGTGTATCAAGGTGCGTTGTTTCTTTTAAAGTTTTGTTTTTTATTGGGGCCTGTTTTTTACATACATTCATAAACTCATGAACAAAATATACCCATGTTTCCTCTGTTGTTGGAATCAGTACCAACCTGTCCTAGTTGATATCGCTCAATTCTAACATGAAATGTACATAATTACATTTTTTATAGCAGTGCCATTTGATGTTCCTGTTTTCTTCCCAGGTTTTTATCTAATTCCCAATACAGTAAATGAACATCAGTTCCAGGGAACTAGAGAATGTAATTTTGTGGTGTGGTTCCAACTTTCAGGGAACTGTTTCTATTTACTTATAACAACCTTATTTTTCTGTAAAATGTATACTGCTTTGTGGTATTTTGAAGTATTATTCTTGGTTCCTTTTCCTTTTGGGACCAAGATGTTATTTACCTCATTTTTCTATGGGAGCACCTTTTGACATTCCCATATTATTGCAGGTATTGCTAAAATGCAACCAAACTGCATTCCTACATTTTCAAATCTAATTTATATTAGCACTGTTTTTGTTAAATCTGGGAACTGGGGTGTCTTCTGTGGGTTGACAGAGTTTTGGCATGACAGATAGACTCCAAAAGAAGATGGGCCCCACAAACATTAAAAATTGTAAACATTTTTTGTTTGAGGTGCCTAGGTCCAAATCACAGATTTGCCAATTTTTAACTCCATTAAATTTTTCCATAAAATGCAAAAGAAAAGGATTAAAAGTTAGAAGACATTATGGTTTCTCAGACTGCCTCCATGTCACCTAAAGATGGTTCTGAAATCAAGGTGTCTGGACAGGGAACACTGAATCCAGTAAAATAAATGAACCTCTGAGCAGACACTGGAGATGGTGCCTGCTAGTAAAATAGAAACATGTCACTGTCTCTCATCCTGAAGAAGGAAATGAGGTGCCAGTAGACACAAATAGAATGACCTCAGTAGAAGATAGTGGTGGGCGAGGTTCCTAAATTTCACTATGCAGTGTATTTCATGTATAACTCAAATTTTGCTAAATACTCCACAGCCTGAAGTGAATAACTTTGCCTTTAATTTTCAAGCAAAGTTCCACTGATTTCAATGGACTTTGCATTAAATTTGTCTTTTTTTATTGCTCTTTAAGGCAAATTTTGCAGCGATTCATGAGACGGCAGGTCACATGGACTCTAGATGGACTTGCAGAGCCTCGGTACATTGTAGTGTGTGTAGTGGAAAGCCGGAGACAGTTTGCTTTCAGAGCTCTAAGAATCCAACAATCAAAAAGCCTTTAAAAAGCATTTTTGTGACAAAATGTTGTGTCAAAATTTAGTACAGTTGTGGGAAACCCTTGTGTGTTGATATCATCAACCATTTATTGATTTTGTGTGAATATAGAATGTTAATTTAATACATTCAGCCTGTCACTGCAGATGTGTGCTTTGGGGGAGGGTCAGATTTCTGGTGAAGGGAGATTCACAGTGAGAAAGATAGTCTTTCCAGCTGTTGTCTGGTACTGTTTTAGTATTTGTGTGTTCATGTACACATATACTTCTAGTAAGTTTTGATCATTTGTTGTTGTTTACTGTGGTACTTTGCATTTTTTCAGTCTGTTTAAAGGACCGGGCTGTAGTGTACTGAACTGTTACATTTTCTGCCCATTACCTTTAGTGTGTGTGTGTATGTGCCATCAAGTCAAACTCATTTTAATGTGGCACTGTAATCACAGTACTCTTAATTTCTTAGATCATCTGCATTATTTGTTACTGTTATATCTAGGAACTGCTGTATCCCCCAAAAAAAAAGAAGGTATTATTTTTCCATTTTTGATTGCTGACCAGTGGTTAAGATTGCACCTGTGTGACTCATGCTCTTTAGTGCACAACCTCCATCTGTCAGTGCTGCTGCATCTCTTAAGGGTCCAGTCTTCTTCTGTAAGTCACACTTGTTTTTTGGCTTCCCATCCCATCCCAAGAGTCTAAATCTAAATTTGTTGTTAATTGTCTGTGTAATCCACTAGAATGCCTCAAAGAGACATGCATGCAAAGAGGTTTCTGGCCATGGCACTGCTGTCAATGCCAAGAGTGGTCATGGGCATGGTAGTATGCAGTAGAAGGGAATAGTTGATGCAAGTAAAGGGTTTTCTCTGAATATGTTTTTCACAGTACAATCAGTTGCTTCAATGATGGTTGGAGATGCTGTTGTCCCTGCTAGTGGTGGTGGTAATGAAGTTAGTGATGGATCCAGCATGAGTATTGCTCCAAGTTCAACTCATGCAAGTTTATCTGGGTGCCAAAATGTTATGGAGTTCAAAGACGTGATTCAGAGTGTAGTTGATGTCACACTCCCAATCCCTACATTAGTTGAACATGATTCTGATCATGACAATGACTCACAATCTCATGTTTCCAGCAATGTTGCAGTTATGTCTGGATCATCCAAATATTCAAATGTTGACAAAACAATTGTGGATGATCATACTGAATCTGGGGTTGGAATATGTTCACCACAGGACAGCATCCAAACTGAATTTGTAGATGAGGATGATGATGATGATGCTAGCAACCCCAGATGGGAACAGGAGAAAAAGAAATTGAAGGTGGCTGTGTGTAAACAATCTGTTATTAAATCACTCCCTCCTCAAAGTTGTGATGTAGCTGTGTCTGTTGATGATGATGATGACCTAGTAATAGTCATAGATACAGTCCATGTATGCCCAACAACATTAATCATGCAGTACACCACCCATTTCAGTGCCACAAAAACTGGAGTCCAAAATGCAGCACTAGCGACATGTGAAAAGTAGAGCGTCAGAATCACTAGTTTAGGATTTTTTTGTACAAGATGAAAGTTATGAAACAGTGGCAATCTGCCAGCTTTACCATGCATATGTAAGGCATGGTAAAAAGGGTAGTAATCTAGACACTGAGGGCCAGCATACATATCTGAAGAGCAGACACATGGCACTGTGGACTCAGCACCAGAGGGGCGCTACTGCCATAGTGGAGCATTCACCTCATCCACCTTAGTGAGCATGGTATCCCTTACTTGACTTTTAGTAGCCAAGCTAGCCATGTCTATAGATGTGGTGAAATAACACGGAGGATTACTACAGGCATCAGGAGAAGGAGGATGATTTTAAATTGTCAAGTAGTGGTCACAGGAGCAGTGGTGGTCCATATAGTAATTCTAGTACATCAACCCCTGTGCTTAAACCAGGTAAATGACTTCATTTGTTGACTTGTCACCTGTGCACCCCACCACATGTCAAAAGAACTCTACCCATGGCAGTTTGCAGAGCAGAGACATTTGGTATGCCACATGCAAAGCGGTAGCAAAGCAGCCCACATTGCACAGTCTTTTTCACGCACATAAAATACCCACCAAAGCATGTGGTTGCATGTGAGCTGAATGCTGCCTTAGCAGAAAAGCTAGCAATTGACCTTTTGCCCTTCTGTATTGTGGAGAATGCTGGATTCCACCACTTTGTGGCATGCATATGTGTCAAATGGAAAATCCGTCCAGGACCTACTTCCACTCGTGTTGTCCCAGAGTTAAATTGGACTGTGAGACAGTCTGTAAGACATGCCCTTCAACATTCCTCATCATCTTACATTCATTTAAGCATGGATATGTGGACAAGTTGCAAAATAGTGGGCAGTTCCTATCTGTGTATTACTGCACATTGGGTGCATGTTCTGTGGGTTGTCTATGATAGCGGGATTGGAAAGCAATGTAATAAGTCAGACTGTGGTGGCAGCAACCTTTGTGGCACTAGACAGCATGAAACACTTGCAATGCATAGTGTAACAGGGTCTCATACAGGTGAAAACATGCTAGACTGTAGTATTGAATGACCTCCTGATGGCAAGAGATCAGAGGACCCGTTCTATCTTGGTTCTCTTAGATCTCTCAGCAGCATTTGACACCGTGGATCATGGGGTATTGCTTGACCGTCTGCGTTTTTTCTGTGGCCTGAGGGGAGCAGTCCACAGTTGGTTTCAATCTTTTTTGGAGGGCAGATCTCAGAGAGTGGTATCGGGAGTCAACCTCGACCCCTCACTATCTGCCCTGTGGAGTACCGCAGGGGTCGGTGCTGTCCCCTATGTTATTCGCGGTGTATATGCTTCCACTGGGGGACATTATAAGATGGTATGGGTTGAGTTTTCATTGTTATGTGGATGATTCTCAACTCTACCTGTCTTTTATGCCTGATCAGGAGTCGGATTCCATCAGTATTTTAAAACAACTGCCTTCTGGAGATTCAGGATTGGATGAGTGCTAGTTGGCTCAGGTTGAATCCAGGGAAAACTGAGATGTTGGTTGTGGACCCTGGAAGGAGGATAACAGGGGCTTGGACAGGGAAACCCTCGGGTTTATATCTTGGTGGGGCTTCTGGCCTCTGGCCAGAACGTAACTTGGGAGTAATTTTGATGAAAGCCTGACTATGAAGATGCAAGTGTTGGCCGTAGTCAAATCTGCCTTTATCATCTGAGGAATATTACCTGGGTGAAGCACTTGGTTCCACGGGAAGATTTTCCAATTTTGGTCCACGCCTTTGTTACCAGCCGTTTTGATTACTGGGCTGCCGGGGGTGGATATCCGCCGCTTGCAGCTGGTGCAGAACGCGATGGCCAGGTTGTTGATGGGAGTTTCACGATCTAGCCATATAACACCTGTGCTACGTGATTTGCACTGGCTGCCAGTACAGTGGCGGATCACCTTCAAGGTCGCATTATTGACCTTTAAGGCCCTACATGATTTGGGGACCCTCTACCTGAAAGAGCTCTTGGTGCCTTACTGTCCTGTCCGCTCTCTTCGCTCCTCTGATGAGGGATTGCTAGAGATTCCCAGTGTACATTTAAAGATGTCAGGAGGTAGATCTTTGCCTATATGGCACCAACCCTGTGGAATTTCTACCTGTCAGACTAGAATGCCAAACTGTTGAAAGTTTTAAAAGCAATTAAAACGTTTTTATTCTCCTTAGCTTTTGCTGGAACATAATGAATAATTGTATTGTATGATTGTTTGATTTATTGTTTGAAATTTGATTTTATTTGTTTTTATTGTAAAAGCACCCTGAGCTTGGGAAGGGCACTTAATATAAATAAAATTTTACTTACTTACTAGACTTGCTACTGACAGAAATTGATGAATGGCTGCACCCCCTGTCCCTAAAAGCTGGCTTTATAGCTAGTGATAATGGATAAAATGTTGTTACATGTATCACCAATGGTAGCTTTGTGAGGGTTCCCTGCCTGGCCTACTGTTTAAATCTTGTGGTAAAGGAGTTTCTGCAGCACCCTGACATCAAGTAAATGCTGACTGTTGCACATCACATCTGTACACACTTTGCATGCTCTTGAAAGGCTCGTGATCAGCTTTGGCAGCTGAAGATTCAAAACAGCTTCCCTCAGCTCTGCCTCAAGTTTGAAGTTGTCACATACTGAAATTCGACACTATACATGGCAGAGCAATAGTATGAACAGTATAAAGCCATCTCAGAGTACCAAGTAATGCACACTAGCTGTGACAGTTCAAGGGCCTCAATGTCTATGACAACTGAACAACAATGGTGCCTCATGTACTCAGTGATATTAATTTTGAGGCCTTTTGAACTTGCCACAAGGCAGTGAGTGATGGCACTGCATCCATAATTCAAACCATTTCACTGCTGCATTTGCTGCAGAATACTTTGATGAATCTGCAGCCTAGCCTTGATGTCACCGGAGATAGGAAAAGCAGTGCATTATTGAAACATATGCTTACAATATTTGGCAGCAATCAACACATCACCAGTATTCAGCAAAGTGTAGAATTTAAAATAGCCACAATGCGGGACCCACACTACAAACATGGCATTGCATCCATACTGGAGGAAGGGCATGATCATGTCAAAATCTGACTGGACAGTTGGTCCAATTGGTTCATGGGGCTCAGAAGTCCCATGCAAAGTTCTGCAAACCACAGCATAACAAGGCCGAAGGTCACTGTGGACCAAATACATCCATCAAGGTGTCTGAGGATAAGGGGCAAGGGGTGGGTGGCAACAAAAAACAGTTTGCCATTGATCCAATTTGGGTTGCTTTGTCTGAGGTAGGATTTTGTGACCTGGATGAATCTTGTGAACAAAGCATGGTTGATACCTGCTTGGCAGAAGACAGGCATCTGACAGCACTTGAGGATCCTCTACTCTACTGGGGAGGAAAGGTGAATAAATAGCCAGAGCTGACTTCATTAGCGCTGAAGTACCCGACCAGCCCACCCTCCAGTGTAAGCGTGGAGAGGGTATTCAGTTCTACGGGGGCCATAGTTCATGACTGTTGTACTGACCTATCACCTGCAAATGTCAGTATGCTAACATTTGTCTAAATGAATGAAGGTTAGATACCAAGTAGGGCCGCCATTTCGATGTTTGTTCCCAGTCACGATGATGGTTGTGCAGATGACGTGGGTGAAGCACACCATCCTTGTGGCAGCATCAAATGGTGTACAATAGAGGTTGATGATTCAGTTATGGAAAAATAACTTCCAAGTGGGCACGACTCTGACCTTGATGACTGTGAGGAAGCTTCTCTTTAATCAGGATGCGGAGGATGCTGGTGGTAGTGCAGATGGGTTTGAAGGCTGTCACAGTTGTGTAATGCTACCATTTTTACCATTTAATAAATGAAATACAGTGTCTTTGATTAGCATTCCATATGACCCCCTGGAAATCGACCCACATCACACCCATCCACAAAAATGAGGACCACACATCCACCAACAACTACCGCCCCATCTCCATTCTACCCCCCCATCTAAAGCGCTAGAACACATAGTTGCCGACCAACTCACTGACCACCTTAATAAATATCACCTGCTAACCAACCAGCAACACGGCTTCTGAAAGGGTCATAATACCACCACCGCCCTCCTTGAATTTACCACCCATGTTCAGTCTGCCTTGGACCGTGGCCACCTCACAGGCACCATCTTCGTGGACCTATCCAAGGCATTTGACACTATCAACCATGCCCTCTTACTAAACACTCTAGCTTACACTGGCTTCTCCAATGACGCCATGAACTGGTTCACCAGCTACCTCACTGATAGAACTCAGATGGTCAAGATTGGCACTGTCCTGTCCCCACACCTCCCTATCCACTCTGGTGTCCCACAAGGCTCCATACTGGGCCCCTTACTTTTCAGTCTGCACCTAAACTCCCTCCCAGCTGCCTGCCCTAGAAACCTGCTACTGCACGCAGACGCTGCTGTCCTGTATGCCTCTGACCCGCACCCTCCAAACTCCACCAAACCCTCCAACACTCTTTCCATGAAGTTGAACTACAGCTTGTAACCCAGAGCCTTACAATAAACTGCAATAAGACAAAAGTCATGATTTTCTCACATCCCCAGAACCCCTCAAAACTTCTGCCCCCAATTTCACTGCTAACCAGACCCCCTAGAACAAGTAAGCAACTTTAAATATCTAGGGATCACACTAGACCCTGTCCTCAACTTTAACCTTCATATCCTACACCTATCAACTGCCCTTAGCTCCAGACTAGGAGTTCTCACCGATACAAACACTGCCTCACCCTTGAAGCGTTACAACTCACCCTAAACTCCTCTATCCTCTCCCTGCTAGACTACGGCATCCTCGTCTACAGTGCAGCAGCCTCCACTGCCCTAAACTGACTCTGGCTTGTGCTTAAAAAGCCTGCCATCTCATCCTAGGTTGTGATCGCCTCACACACATGCACCCTCTACAGTACCGCAAACTGGCTAAACCTAGACAACAGAATTAGGTATCACACCTGCCTAATAACCAAAAAGATTATCCTAGGACTCACCCCCCCTTCCCTAAAACAATTTATCCTCCCAATACCACCAGGCAGAACAACTCATAGCTTGAACATACCATTGCTAGGGGTTCCCTGTGGCTGGACTTCCCAATTCCAGTGAACTTTCAGCTACAAAGCCCCATCCTGGTCGAATGCGCTCCCCAGCCTAATAATGGAAGAAACTAGGCTTGGTCCTTTCAAAACCAGACTAAGGAATCACCTACAAGCCTCCAACCTGTGCGACTACAATGGACCCCCCCCCTTGACCCTGAACTTCTCCGACCCCCCCAAATGGTCCCCATGAGATAACCTATTTTTGACAAACAGCTACTTCAGAACCTCTCTGCTCCTCTGTGACTGTGTGATCCTCATGTAAATAAGGTTTCCTGGAAGGATAGCTCACCCACTGAATCAAATGTGCAACCGTAAAAAAAAAATTGTAAGATTGCTTGTTATGTGTTAACAACCTGTAAACCATGTTTTGTCCTCTGTACTCAAAGTATGATGTGGAACCTTTGTAAATGAGTCTTTGACTCAAAGGTCTTTCCAATATCTCAAATAAATAAAAATAAAATAAATAAAAATGACAAATCTGCACAAATAATGCCATGTCATTCAGTTTGACCTTCCCCATTCTAAATTTTGTGAATACAGTTAACAGAATGCATGCTGTCATTATATTTATTACACACAGTCTTGTAAACACAAATGTCAACTTTTGGCCATAGCCACTTAAATCATGCTGATTGACTGACAGACATCCTCTTCCTGACACTGAAGAACTGTAAGATAGCATAGCCAGCCACCTAGCTTCATGAGACAGTGAGTCAGGCAGTGAAACTGTACCAGTGCCCAATGTATGAACCCTCAGTCACAGCCACTCAACTTCATGAGACAGTGAGAGAGACAATGAAACTGTGCCAGTGCCCAATTTAGGAACACTCAGCCAGCTATAGCCATCCTGCCTCGTTAATCAGTAATTTACAGCTACAGTAGTATGTACTTATGTCATGTGCTGTGCTTTTGACTTGAACTGTGCTGTGAATGCTTCCATAACCAATAAATGCCATATTCACCAAATACCAACAACTGATTTTCATGTTGTTTTCACAAGCTACTGTCGCAAAGAGTGTAACAGGACTCGATTAGTACTCTGAACACAGAAAGGATAACATTTTCAGGCAAGTATCAGTCTTATTTCCTCTTTCCTTTTTGGTTTTAATTTTTATGTTGCTTACACGCATGTGCAAGAAACATAGTGCCATCATCGGAGATTTCGGAGGTGTGTCACCTCCTCCTCCAATTCAGGCAGTGAGCTGGCAGGCTCGGCCCTGTAAGCCAATGCATTTTGGAGCTGTCTATGACATGCTCCAAAATGCAGTGGCATACAGTTGAAAGGGGGAGCTATGCTTCAGTGAGCAGCGATAAGAAGTGTAGCTCCCCCCCACACGCAGGCATGCGCGCCCCCGCACGTACTGTGTAGGCCACGGGTGCCCAATCCCGTCAGCTGAGCTGCCTCCCCCAGTAGTAGGTGCCATGCTGGAAGCCCACCCCAGCGTGGGAATCAGTCCTTGGCCGAGGTTGCTCAACCTCGCTGGCTGAATGCCCCCATCCTTGTGCCATGCTGGAGCCCACCCAACGTGGCAAACGCCCCATGACGCTTTTTTGTTTTTAAAACCTGTAAAACAAAATGGTCCTGCGCGTGTCTCCGACCCCCACAACCCGCACCTCATCCACTGTGCAAACAGCTCTCCCACACCCCCACCCCATACTTACCTCCAGAGTCTGGCGCGATGATCTTCGTGGACCGGAACACGCCTGCACTCTTTCAAAGCCAACCGCGAACTGAGGAAATGCCGTAAGCTGTATAATGGGCTAGATAGGGGGTTTCAACTTTGTTACATATCTCAGGTATTTTTGATTTTAGATCACTAACATGGAGCTGTGACTTCTTCATGAATGATCACAGTTAGAGAAGATCTAGGTCTCAAGGGTGATTTGCAGTGACTGGCGAAATCACCCTTCGGCCTGAATACCACCATGACAGTGAAATCATTCATGAGAAGGGGTCCTAAAACCCATGTTGAAAATTTGTGCCAAAATTCCAAACATGACTGTTTTATGAGCGCATGCTATGCAGTTCCTACGCAGGCTCATAAGTTCGTGAAATTTCAATATTTTCACTCCAGATTTTCAACATTGCCATTTTACCACACCTTCTTATGAGTAGTACAGCTGTCATTTTTCACATCTCACCCAAAATGTGTTTCCGCCCATGTAGCTAGAATGGCGAGTCGGTAGTGCAAATCAATGTACGGGACAAAGTAAGAAAATCACAGTGACACTATTCATGAGCAGAGGTCTTAAAATGGCTATGTTGAAAATTTGGTGAAAGAATTCTAAAATGACTGTTTTAATGAGCGCTATGCGTTCCTACGCACGCCGTAAGTCGCTGGATTTTTCAATATTTTCACCCAGATTTCCAACATTGCCATTTTATCACACCTTCTTATGAGTAGTACAGCTGCCATTTTCACATCTCACCCAAAACGTGTTTCTGCCCATGTAGCACACAATGGCACAGTCGGTGTGCTAGATCAATGTACTGGACAAATTAAGAAAATCACAGTGACACTGTTCATGAGCTCAGGTGTTAAAATGGCTATGTGGAAAATCTGGTGAAAAAATTCCAAAAAGTGACTGTTTTACAGGCGGTCGTTGTACAGTTCTATCTGCGCTACGTAAGTTCGCAGAATTTCACTATTTTCACTCCAGATTTTCAACATTGCCATTTTACCACACCTTCTTGTGAGCAGTACAGCTGTCGTTTTCACATCTCACCCAAATGTGTTCCACCATGTAGCGCACAATGCAGCAGTCGGTTGCGAAATCAATGTATCGACAATTAAGAAAATCACAGTGACACTGTTCATGAGCAGAGGTCTTAAAATGGCTATGTTGAACATTTGGTGAAAAAATTCCTCAGATGTATAGCAATATTACTAATGAAGACATTGAACAGAACTGGCCCCAGGACCGATCCTGCAGCACCCCACTGGTCGCCTCTCTCCCTAGACTGCATACCATTTACCACCACTCTCTGCCTCCTGTCTGTTAGCCAGTTTCTAACCCAGTTTACCACCCTTTCCCCATGTCCAGCCTACCCAGCTAGTTTATCAGCCTCCTATATGGGATGGTGTCAAAGGCTTTGCTGAAATCAAGGTAGCGTTGTCCGCTGCCCCACCCTGATTCACTTCCTTTGTTACCCAGTCAAATAAATCAACCAGATTTATCTGACATGATGTCCCCACTGTGAATCCATGTTGTCTATGGTCCTGGGTTCCATGGCATCTAGATGTCCCACTATCCTTTCTTTAAGCAATGTCTCCATGATCTTCCCCACTACTGAGGTGAGGCTGAATGGCCTATTGTTCCTTGCCTCCTCCCTGCTGCCGGACTTGTGTAGAGGGACCACATGTGCCCTCCTCCAATTCACTCATGTTGAATGACTCAGTGAACATGGCTGCCAGAGGTACTGCTATCTCCCTTGGCAGTTCTGTTAATATCCTTGGGCGTATGCCATCTGGTTCCATCGCTTTGTCTACCTTCAATTTAGTGAGCACCTGTAGGACTCTTTTGTCCACCTCTTCACCCCCTTGGCAACTGCTGTGGCCCTTGCCCCTCCCACTCTTCTGTGAATACTGAGCGGAAAGACACAGTGGATGTCTTGGGAGGAAGGCATGACACTGTCACTTCCAAATACCTAAACAGCACATACAAGCAAGCAACATTCGGCATTGACAAATGCTTGTTTTCAGCTGTTGCAAAGCATGCAATGGAGGTGACATACTGGCCAGATAACATCTTATTTGTTCACATCTCTGACAGGAGTACTTCAGTATGTGAGGATTTTTCAACATGTTATCCTGTTCGTGAAAACACGTCCAGCAATGTAATTGTAGTCAGTGGGACAGTACCTATCACTGGCACTAACCATGTTAATTGGTTTTGTATGGGCTTGCTAACAGCTTGGTATTTTAAGCTGGATATAACAGAAGACAAGAACAGCTACACTAGGAAAGGATTGTGGTAGTGCAAAGAACTCCAAATAATTTCTTCTTCATCTGTTTTATGTAACATTAAGGTGCTACGTGTGCAGTCAGTGGTATCTTACAATATGAAGAGATAGGGTCAGGAATTAGGATGATATGCAGAACACCTGGAAAGAAGACAAAACATTACTGAAACTTGTTTTAAAATTATGCCCACCCCCAAAAATACATTTCATGGCTTGACAGTTTCCCTACAGCCGAAGTCATCAACAAATTGAAACAGGCAGCACACAAGTGTGCCTGTATGACCTAGGAAGGACAATAAAATGATTACATTTCAGTCAACCACACCACAAATTAAACGGCTGTGTCTTAGACAAAAAAATGACAGTGACACATACAATAACTTACCGTTGTTGGTATAAATGAATATATACACATAAGGCAGCATGTGAGTCAGCTCAGCACAAGATTTTTGCAGCATCAAATTATGGTTCAACCGGCAATGATAATCTGTGCTTATCATCATTTAGCAATAGCAACACCCTGTACATCAGCAGCAGCAGAAAACAGCAGGACAACAGCAGCAGCAGGAGCAGGCTGCAGCAAGAAAATGTATCACTTTTTGGACAGTTGTGCATAGTTCTGGCTGTCTCTGTGCACACTGTAAACAGTGTGTCACCAAGTACTTGTGACTTTTCTGAACAGTTTATGTCACTACTCTTCATTGGGACTCAGGGAATTTTCATGATATTTAAACAGCAGCTCAGTTGGGACAGTTATGCATTGTTCTGGCTCTCTTGGTGCACACTGTAAGCAGTGCATCAGCAAGTACTTGTGACTTTTCTGAGTGTTTCTCATGTCACTATTCTTCATCGGGACTCTGGGAATTTTCATGACATTTAAACAGCAGCTATTTTCTCAGTTGGGACAGTTCTGCATTGTTCTGGCTCTCTCGGAGCACATGTAGGTAATGCATCACCAAGTACTTGTGACTTTTTCTGAGTGTTTATGTCACTATTCTTCATCGGGACTCTGGGAATTTTCATGACATTTAAACAGCTGCTATTTTCTCAGCTGGGACAGTTGTGCATTGTTCTGCTCACTCAGTATACACTTTAAACAGTACATCAACAAGTATTTGTGACTTTTCTAAACAGTTTCTTATGTCATCATTCTTCATCGGGACACCAATACTGCATGCTGAATGATGTAGTAAGATACCAGTACAGTGCCTGCCACTTATACCTCCCAGTGTTTATACAGACAATCATTTTTATTTTGGCAGATTGCATTTTCCAGTTGCCTCATATATACAGTGCAATATTAAAATGCTGATTATTACGATCTATGCCCACCTTCTATATTGGGCAGATTTTGGCTACAGAAGGTGGGCATACAGTGGAATGTTAACTAGCTGCTAATTGGTCCCAGCAGTGCGATCAGAACTGAAGAGTTAATGTATTTTTTGAAAGCTTCTAGTAGTTGCCTTGAATATGTAGGATTTCTCTATTCCCTATTGAACTTAGTTGGAAAAATCATGGATTGCACAAGCATTTAAAAGCATTTTAAAGGAGAATAAATTTGACTCCATGAAGATCAGAGCATTTTCTTATGCATTGAGAGGCTGCAAACATTAAGGGAGAGAGGAAGATCTGTCTCTGTATGGCTACATGGTAGGAGTAGCAGAGCATGATTGCCTGAGGGAGTCTATTTTTTGGCCAGCTGTAAGGAGCTAAGGGAAGAGAGGATCTGCCTCTATGGTGACAGGGTAGGAGTGCCAGAGCACAATTGCTTGAGGGATCTTATATTCCTATACTGTATGGAATAGCTAAGCACTGGTGCAGTTGGAGCGAGTTACTAGCAGTAGGTAGCATCCAGTATGAGGCTTTAATGTATTTTTCCCTCCCCCTAGTGGCAGTAATCAGCACATTGTATAAAAAAGTACTGTCTTTGGTTACTGCAACTGCTCCTTATAATGGACAGAATCTGCTTACACAGATGTGCCTGTTACAAGCGGATTTGACTATATAATCATGCTACATTCGCATGAGATAGGAAATTTTTTGGAGGGGGATTGTAACTGTGTGTGATGTTGGTAGTGTGTTTTGCTTGTAGTTGTGACCTTGTGGGTGTGCTTACAAATGTTAACACACTCAACAGTAACAAAAAAGTAATATAGCATGACAAGTACAGCAGCAGTGCAATAATCAGTGGATAGTTTGCACCTATACTTTTGTATTTGATTTTCATTTGGTACTTATCTACTGACTTGTTTAAATGCTACCCCACTTTCCAGAATTTATGGATTCAGTACTCCTTTTTTTCAAATCTGAATTAATAAACAGAACACTACTTTTTATCTGGCTTTAAGATGGTTTTCATCAGTATTACCACCTGTTTTTGTACATCTGTTATTTAAAATAATTTCTGTTGTGACTGAAATGAACTAATATGTAATTCCGCAGGGTGTGGTACACCACCATGACCTTCTGGAGCAGTAGGTTTTCAAAAACATCTGGGTATACTGTAGGGATGGAAGAATTTGATGAAGTTCTAACCCTTATTAAATAAGAACCAGAACACAGTGAAGTCCTGATTTATCCGAATTAGTTCTGATTTATTAACCAATATTTGAAAAAATATGAAAAAATGCATGAAAGTGACCAAGATCACTCACGCTTGACTCAGAGGCCCAAAGAAATAATGTAATGGATTATTTGTATAAAGGTTAAAGTAAAACTACTAAACAAAAAGCAATCTGTCACTACTAGCCCTTCATGGCTGGCCTATAATGGTGGCATATCATGCCGGGCCCATGACATGAGTGTGTTGGGAGAGACTGAGAGAGAGAGAGACAGACTGATACAAATTCCTACAGTATATCATAGCACCACCAAGCACTGTATCCACTGCCAGGCAGCTAAGATTTATTTTTTATTAGTAGCACTGTGTGGGTATTATTTTGATGGATGCTCCAGTCAGAGCCAAACAAGCCAAAGAAATGGATATGAATAATCAAATGAGCAGCACTAAGAGAGCGAGCCCACCCACCCTACCCTGTGAATGATACAACTGCTTTGCATGCCCCAGTGTACTGTGGTATATGGTACACTGCCTGGTCCAAGAGGTGGTAAAGTTTTCTAGTACTATAACTATTTCTACTGAATCTGATCAACATGCTAAGGATGCTGAACCCCTAAAGAAGAAAAATGAAAGACATAGTGATCACCACCCAGGCAGGCAGCCAGTCACACATCACATTTGTCAAGTGTAGTGCAGTCATGAAAAGTCTGCTACTGCCATCTGAGCACCTGATGCCACACAACACAACACAATGACATGCTTCCTAGTTTCACAATTGCTTGCTGCCAACCACTGCCTAAGTAATTTACAGTAACTATCGCAAATAAAATATAGTAATATTATCTCAGCCCAGTTACTGTAAGTGAGATGTAACAAAGCTAGCATACCACACATGCACACACACACTAAAGGAATTATATGAATTTTCAATTTAGTAGCATTTTTTCTATAAGTATTTTGTAGCCAAATGTTGGAATCACGAGAACTATACAAAAGTATTCCATTTCTGAACTTTCAGGCATCTAGTAAGCCACGACTGTACAAAAATTAAAACAGTACAGTCAGGACTCGGATCAGTTGCTGAGGGCAAAAAGTGACAAGAAGTAGTTGTAAGGACTTGGACTGGAGGAAGGACAAACTTGTTAAATAAGTATCAGTCGTGACTCGTGAGGGCAAAACTGATAGTAGTAGTAGACAGCAGAACCCTACTTTGATCAGATAGGGGTACCAGGTACCACCAAGTAAGTTTGTGACATGAAATGCAGTTACTTGCTGTATTTCGACTCTGAACCCGCTGATGTTATTTTTTTTCTATTCTGTGCTGCTCATGTGATCATTTTGCCTGGCCTAGTCCATCCTGACCTGACTTATTGCAATTAATTGCTACTTCATGTAGTAGACCCTATATACAAAAGATTTTACCACAGGCAGAAATTTGTAGAAAGTGTTTTGTGAACAAGTCCTGATCAGAGCAGTCAGTGTATGTTTTATTCAGGTATCATATTTGAAATTAAAGTGAGGAATGCTGATGTTGTGAAACGTGAGGCACTCAGGATTTTCTGGTGTCAAATAGGATCATGTGTCAGTAATGACATTACCAGCTGAACTGAACAATCATTCTGAACAAACACTAGTCAGAGAGCAATTTATGTACTCCATTGCAATGTTTACTAAAGCAGGCCACATATTTTGATTGGATTTCCAGTATTTCAAAGGATCAGCATTCCGGCTGATATTGGGCTCTGCCAGGTACATTTCAACAATGGTCTGTGCTGAGGCTGTGCTACAAGTAGAGGTGCAGTGAATTTGAATTCCACCGGTGAAGTGCCCAGAAAGTGGGCACTTTGTCTTGTCACTTCGTTATGCGGAGTGACCCATATGAAAGGCTCACTTCACCTTGTAATTATTACTTCACATTGTCATTCCGCCTTAACGTGAAGTAAGGCAAAGTGACAACAATATTGGCAGCCCCCACCCACACAGTCACCAGAATGAATGTGCATCCCCAAAGTGCTACTGTCTTGTGTCCAGAAAACTCCCCAGTGCTGATGAAGTGAAATTAAAGCACAACAAGAAATGCAGTCTCCCAGAATTAATGGTGCACTCAGTCATGCACTCAGTGGCCACACACAGTCACCAGAATTAATGTGCATCCCCAAAATGCTGCTGTCTTGTGTCCAGAAAATTCTCCAGTGCTGACAAAGTGAAATGAGAGCATAACAGGAAATGCAAAGTCTCCTAGAATTAATGGGGCACTGCAAATGCACAGACAGATTAAGATTGTGCTGCACACACACAAGATGCATACGAAAAGTCACAACACCACCTAACCAGTGCTCACAAGTCACAAATCCAAATCTGGAAAGGAATACCTTTTGCTGGTTAGGCGATTAGTGCGCAGCAGTAACAATCCACTACTAGTAAAGATACCACAAAGCAGTACAAATAATTCATGCAGGTGTGGTGGATAGCAGGTTCACACTGCTGCAATTACTCTGTGGCATAATAAAAGGTGCCTGATTTGATGGCATGCATCACACACACATTCACACACACACACACACACACACACACACACACACTACAAGTAATGCATAACAAATTGAAAACCTTTAGTTAACCAAATGTTTTAAACAAACAAATTATGCACTGCTGCACCATAACAATCGGCAAAAAAATGTCAAGAATTACTGAAAATATTACTGTGTGTACATTAACACAGTTATACCAAAAAAAAAATAACCAAAACAGAAACTGCCTTTTTCTCCCAGTTAATCTACCTACACCACAAATATGCCCCTCCCCAAAGCACACTTCACAGTACACAGACTGACTGTTCTAAATTAAAATTCAAAATCCACACACAAACAATAAATACTCGATGATGAGCACAGAAGAGTTTCCTGCAATCTATGTACTAAATTTTGAGCAAACAAAAATTACTCCAAAAAGGCATTTTTATTAGCTTTTAGAGGTTTTGAATCACAGAGCTCTGATAGAAAACTGTCTCCAGCTACTAGGGCTGTGCGAATACCTTTTTTTGAATATTCGGACGAATTTTAGGTATTCAGTTGCCAAATATTCGGCATTCGTTATTCGGTATTCGGCCAGCGACATAATTAATAAGAACCAGAGCCCCCCCTCCTCTCCCAGCCCATGCAAACAGCAAACTCCCCAGTCCTCCACCCTCTGTCAGAAAAGCATACTCCTCCTTCCCCAGCACCCACAAGTTGTTGTTTTTTTATCATAAATGCCTCCAACAAAATAGTAATACAAATTGTGGTATCGGGTGACGCAGCTCTACCCATCCACTTCCATGGCTGATCTATAAACTTCTGTGCTCTGTCTGTACTAATTATAAAATGAATACATCATGACCTCCCCACACACACACACACACACACACACACACACACACATAAACACTCATAGCACCTGTCCCTGGCACCCACCCGCCCAGTTCAGCATCCAGGCAGAAATCCAAAGTTAAGCTAAAGATGCCTGGCACAACCCTTGCTCCTTCATGGCTAGCTGCCTTCTCTTGCATGAAAGTGCTCGCACGCTTGCTATAGCAAAACCAGCTGATCACATGATCAGCTGATTTTACTATAGCAAGCATGTGAGCGCTTTCATGCAACAGAACGCAGCCAGCCGTGGAGGAGGGAGGGTTGTGCCAGGCACCTTCTCAGCTGACTTTGGATTTCTGACTGGATGCTGGACTGGGTGGGTGCCAGGATAGGTGTTATGGATGTGGGGGGAGGGGGTCATGATGTATTATGTTTTTTTAATTAGCACAGACAGAGCACAGAAGTTTACAGATCGACCATGAAAGTGGGCGGGTAGAGCCGCGGTCACCACATACTCACAGTTTGCATTACTATTTTATTGGGGGCATTTAACAACAACAAAAACAACTTGTGGGTGCTGGAGGGAGGGAAGGAGTATGCATTTTTGACAAAGGGTGGAGGGCTGGGATTTCTGCTGTTTGCACGAGCTGGCAGAGGAGGAAGGGGGCTAGTTCTTGTCTTTTTTTTTTTAAACACTGTTTCCCGAATATCAGACGAATAGTGAACTATTCATTATTTGGAATCCAAATAATGAATGGTGCATTATTTGTGGCATTCAGGAACTAATATTGGGGCTGTGCACAGCCCTACCAGCTACCACTACACACACACTACCCAGGCCAGAACTGAGGCTGTTCAGGACAATCTAGGGCCCATGTGACCTGCAATCCCATGAATCACTGCAGAATTTTATTTGGAGCTCAATTACATGCAGTGAGACAAAGTACATTGATTTCAATGTACATCACCTTAAAATTGGTGGAGAATTGTTTTGGGAAGGTGCAATAACGCAAAGTCTTTGGTTTCAGTGGACTTTGTGTTCCTCATTATAAAATGAAGTACTCTGTTTCACATTACGGAGTACTCCGTGGATTCCGCATTACTCCACAAATCACTTCGCAGAGTGAATTGGGTCCACTTCGCCCACCACTACTTACAGTACTGTAACTCACATGCTGTACAGGAAGGAACGTGAATGCCCATGGCTGTACTTCCCCACTAAGCTGAGCCTGTATCATAAAACTCCCTAATTTAAAAACTCTTATTAATGAGCATAGTGGTGGTGATTGGGTGAAGCCTGGAGAGATACTACAAAACAGGCTTACAATACATGCAAGTAACTAGTCAAAAATTAATTTTGTGATTCGTGATGTGATCGTGAATCGGATTTGTGACTGCATTTATGACCGTGATAATGAAGAACATGATTCAGTGTGAGATAACCAATATGAAACTGTACGGGAATGTGAATGCCTATATGGCTGTACTTTCCCACAGAGCTGTAGCACAAAACTCCCCAGTTTAAAAACTATTATTAATGAGTACAGTGGTAGGGTAAAAACTATTATTAATGAGTACAGTGGTAGGGTAAAAACTATTATTAATAAGTACAGTGGTAGGGTGGTGAAGCCTGGAGAGATACTACAAAACAGGATTGCAATACATCCAAGTAACTAGTAAAAAAATGTATTTTGCGATTCGTGACGTGATTGTGAATTGTGACTGCATTTGTAACTGTGATGATGAAGAATGTGATTTGATCATGAGTGACTTGTGATGATGGCCCTGACCTAAAAACGCATATTAATGAATACAATGTTCATGCAGAGATATATATATATATATATATATATATATTTTTTTTTTACTAGGAGAGACACACTAAGCTGGAAGCTTGTTTACAGGTGTGACCTGGGAGCACAGGGAAGTTAAGTGTGTTGCTTAGGGTTACACAGTATGCAGGTGGGGGCTGTGGGATTCAAACCCAGGTCTCCAGGTTTGCAGCTCAGAGCCTTAAACCACTGTGCTATACTGCTTCCTCAACATATGCACCACACCAGTCTAGTACTCTGAAGGCAAGCCAAAGAAACAACTGTGACTTAAGTTACAGATGGAGATTGGGCCCTAAAGAGATTCAAATGCAGAGACAGATTAAGATTGTGCTGAACACTGAGAGATGCAGTTGCAAAACCACAAAACCTAATTAGTGCTCACCATTAGAAATTCAAATCTGGAGAAGAATACTTTTGCCGGTTGGGGCAAGCAGTGGGGGAGTGTACTGCAGTAACAGTCACTCTAGTACTAGTACCAGTAAAGATATCACAAAGAAGTGCAAAATTCACACAGCTGCAGTGGATGGCAGGTTCACATTGCTGCATTTACTATGTGGCCCAATAAAAGGTGTCTGATTTGATGACACGTCACACACACACACTCACACACACTAAGTAATGCGTAGCAAATTGAAAACTTCAATAATATAACCACGTATTTTAAACAAACTAAAATTATGCACTGCTACACCACAACAATCAGCAGAAAATGTCAAGAATTATTGAAAATATTACTGTGTGTACATTAACATAGTTATACAAGAAAAATATTCAAGAATGCATGGGACAGACATAAGATAGTCCTAGTGGGGGGGTAGGAGGAAGTAAGCTGTTGGTTAACTAGGATCTGCAGCTTATCTGTTAGGTAGGAAGATAAGCAGACTAGATGGTCCTTATCTGCCATCAAATTCTTTGTTTCTATGTTTCTATCACCAAAATAGAAAGAACTGTCTTTTTCTCCAAATTAATCTACCTACACCACAGATATGCCCCTCCCCCTAAGCACACTTCCAGTGTTTGTCAGTACACAGACTGAATGTTGTACATTAACATTCAAAATCCACACACAAACAATAAACGCTCGATGATATGAGCACAGGAGGGTTAACTGCAATCAATTAACTCAAGTTTGAGCAAAACAAAATTACTCAAAAAGGCTTTTTTAACAGTTTTTAGAAGGTTTGAATTGCAGAGAGCTCTCACAGCAGACTGTCTCCTACAGCTTCCTACAGACACTACCCCAAACTGAGGCTGTGCAGAACAATCTAGAGCCCATGTGACCTGAAATCCCATGAAACACTGCAAAAGTTGCAGTTGGAGCTTAAAACATAGGAGTGCAAAGCACATTGCTTTCAATGTACTTCGCCATAAAATTTGTGGAGTAGTGACTTGGGGAAGGCAGATTAATGCAAAGTCATTGCTGTCAATGGACTTCACATTGCCTATCATGACGTAAAGTACTCCGCCTTGACTCCGCTAATCACTTTTCGGAGCGAATTGAGGCCACTTCACCCACCACTAGCTACAAGAGGCAGATGACGATATTACAATAGCAACTTCTAAGTGACTCCAGAGAAACTAAGCTGAACCAAGTGACTGTGGGACAGTGCTATGATGCTTGGCTGGTGGTGAAGAAGAAGATTCAGCTGCAGTGGCTGAGGATCAAGAGGGAGAAAATGACGCAACAGTAAAGGATGGGTCACCTGATGCTGAGCTGCTGTGTCATGAAGAAGATTCTGAATGTGGTGCTGCTGTTGTACTCTCTGTTCCATGACAGCATGCACCTCATCAATTATTTCTGTTTTGTTTCTCTTGAAACAAGTGTCATCATCATCACCACTCAATAGTTGCTTCGATTTGTATCATGGGTCCAAGATTGTTGCTTTAATGCAGTAATCTGAATGAAAACATTTTACATAGTTTGTCATCTTCTTCAACTTTTTTGATTATACTGTCTCATTAGATCTTGTTGTATTCTGGAGAGAAACCTGCATGTGTCAGCACCACTGGCAGCATGTGTGATCATGGGAGTGTCTTGCATCTCTAACTTTTCCCTAATCAGATTCAATCTGAATTTTAAAATCCTTATTAGGGTTATCACCTGGCTGAGAGTTGTGTTTGCACTAACCTCCCTGGTACTGTAATTTCTTCAAATGGCTGGAGCAGTACAATGAGAAACTCCAGCATGGCCCACTGTGGTGGAGTAATATGAACATCTACATCACCAATTTTATTTTCTAAGGTGTACTGCCTGACAGCTTTCTTTAGTTCCAGCAGCCTTTGGAACATATAAAAGCTGAATTCTTTTGAGTAGAAATGCCTTGGATCAGTCTGTGCAAGGTAAACTATGCTCCTGCTGCATTTTCAAACAAGTGATGGGCTTTGCTTGCGTGACTGAAATGAGTGCATATTGTTTTACCAGTGCCAAGAGCTTTAATTTCCTTGTTGTCATCAAGAAAACAGTGAACTATTAGATTTAAGCAATGTGCAAAGCAGCAGATGTGAACAAAGCTCCCATCCTCCAATGCCTTCCTTATATTGGACCCATTATCTACAACTATAAAGCCAACTGACAATCCCTGTGAAGTGAGCCATTGCTGTATTGGTTTTTGGAGCTCTCACTAATGTTGTATGAGGCATGTTCAGTTGGAAAATAAAACATTCTTAGAACAGCAAAGTGCAATGCTTCAATATCCTCGCTCCCATGTGAATTATCAAAACATGCACAACTGGCCATTATGGACATGAAGATTTTAGGCTGATAGGTTGTCCAGATTTCTGTTTTGAGATGCATTACCATCCCAACAGTACTGCACAACAAGCATCTTAAATCTTTACATACAACATCTTAAAGATCGGGAATCTCTGTTGCTGAGAAATATTTCTGCAATGGTACACTATATCAAGGTTTGAAGTACTCAGGCAGCTACTTGAATCCTATATGTTCAACCACATTATATGGTAGCAAATCAACAGCTATCATTTTGGAAATTTTTGAGTTATTTAACAGCAACAAGGGAGTTGAAGCATGTTTGGCCTACACTCTATATTTCTGAGATGGTAAGCTGTCTCCTTGAAGGAGGAGGCTTTTGAACACATGGTGGTCACTTTCAGTAACAGTCAGGGGAGTCCTTTGAATGGCAGCAAGTGGTGATTGAGGTGTGCTGCAGGGCTGCCACTGCTTTCATCTATGGGTGTTACCCCAGAGAGTAGTGAGCTATTACTATCACTTTCTCTTCGAGACTCACAACTGACCTTCTCACTATCACTAATGTTATGACATCTGTCTTGGTGCCTTTTCAGTGCTGAAGTTTCCAATGCTCCTTTCTTTTTACTCCTGCTGATTGGCTGTTTACAAATAGTGCATGTTGCTATCAACTCAATGGAAGCACTAATGGAGAAGTATGATCAAACAAAAGATTATGTTTTTTTAGTTTTTTTCCCAGGAAGGCATGACACCATGGTCATCTTTTCAGGGCCCCGGAATTGTCCTGGGCCTGTTCCTGTTCTGGTTTATTCTCACTATCTCCCCCTCCACAACTGAAACATTTCTGCCTATTACTGCCTTATCTGCAATTTCCATCCCCTCCAGTAAACCTTCTGCTGAGCATTCTCTTCATCTTCTTTATTATCAACAGTATTACCCTCGTTGGGTTCGACCTCAGAAGAATAAGATGAGGGACTGGCAGTAACATAGTATGCAATTGTTTCATACTGCTGGGTGCCTCTGCGGGTGGTACCCACCATGTCTTTAGTTTTTTTACTACATAACTTGTCTTTTTACTTGGGACTGATGATGATGATCTGAGACATTCACCTTATTGGATTCAAGCGTTCGCTTGGAAGATGAAACCTTATTAGATGTGAAAAACATCCCTTTTTGGGGTTTGATTTTGTTTTCCCTTTTCAGGTTGATTCCTGTCTTTTGCAGTGCCACTGCCTACCTGAGAACCAGAAAGTGCCTCATCAACACTTTGATCCATTTTGGAATAAAAGATCCCTCTAATGTGAAATGTGATGTCCTTCTGATGACTCACACCCACACAGACCAGGGACAAATTTACTGTCATGACTTGTGACTGTACACAGCAAAGCGAAAGCACAGCAGTCCACCACCACTTCCTTCCAAGGCTGCTGAACTGGCTCCTATAAAATGTACTGGTAAGTGAAAGTGACCAAATTCAGCAACAGTTAAATGTGCCTCAGAATTTGAACTGGAGATGCAGACACATCTGGTGCATTAGCCACACGTAGCACAGTCCTACACTAGGTGTTGATTAATGCTTACGTAATGTAAGTTTGTAACACAATATATTATAAGATTAGCACTTCCTTTAAATGGGATGATCACTTTAAGGGGACACTAGGGATGCCACGGAGCTGTCTCGTTTAAGCGGCTTATGCTGTACTATGAAACTGATGACAAAAAGGAATGATGGGCAGTGAATGATGATGATGACACTTGTGTGTAGTGCTTGTGCTTTACTTGTGTTGTACTGTAAACACTCAGCCCACTGCAACTCACAGTCAGATTATCCCCTTGACCAACCACAGCTAGCAGCACAGGGCAGGCACATTAACTTGTATGTTGTTTGAACAGTATTTTTTTTAATGCATGAAATCATGATTGAACGTAGGTGATGATGATTGTTAGTTGTGATTGGATTGTACACACAGGTGCACTGTAGCCAGGAAAAAAAATATTGGGGATTTCTGGGATGTCAAATTTATTGTGGGCCATGCTGCAGTTTCTTTTCCTCTCCTCTTTTTACATCACAAAGATTTATTTTGCCACCCTACTGCCAAGAAAAACAACTTTCATTTGGGACTTTCTGTAACAGTAATCTCTGGGCCACCAGTACTCTCTCCTCTTGATCTGGAATGGCACAAGTCAGATTTTGCCAGCCTGCACTTTTTGTACACACAGCTACACTGTCTGAGGCCAAGAAAAAAAACAACTTTCATTTGAGATTTTCTGTAACTGTAATCTCTGGGCCCCAGTACTCTGGATTTGGAATGGCACAAGTCAGATTTTGCCAGCCTGCACTTTCTGTACACACAGCTGCACTGTCTGAGGCTAAGAAAAAAAAAACTTTCATTTGATCTTTTATGTAACCGTAATTGCTGGGCCACCACCACCAGTACACTCTCCTCTCTGGATCTGGAATAGCACAAGTCAGATTTTGCCAGTAGCCAGCCTACCCTTTTTGTACACATAGCTACTAATGTCTGCGGCCCAAGAAAAAGTTTAATTTGGGATTTTCTGTAATCATTCATGGGTCCTCCCATACTCCCAATGCTCCCTCCCATCACCAATTGACTGACTTCACACACCCTATGTCCTTCATGATCTGGAATCCCCCTCCCCCAACTGTAGTATGTTTGCATTTTAGCACTTTGTCTCTCTCTCTCTCTCTCTCTCTCTCTCTCCCCCTTCAGTCTCTCTGACTCTTGTCTACCAGCCTTATATACTGGTGAGTGTGTCACATGACCTTCTGTTGCCTGATTGGATGCCACCAATTGCCTGTACATCCCAATGGCATCCCCAGGCAACAGACAACAAAATCACAGAAATGGCATCTCCACGGACCCAGAACCAGACTTCTACAGTGAAATCTGTATTTATCCAGGTCTGGATCTCCCAAGGAACAGGCCGCCCACTACTAGTAAACTGATGAAAAACAGATCTGAAGAGTATTAAAAGGAGCACTAATTTTATTTTGTCAGATCTAAAAATATCGAGTTACTATGTTATAAGCCATGACAGACAATGGGTATATCAGGCCATTACTGCACATCCTTAGTGTGTTGTGAGGGCACAAGGGCTTAACAGAGGACTTACACCACCTGTGAAGAGCATTAATGTCCTGATACACCCGTGGGCTGGAATGGGTGAGTGCACTTATAGAACAGGCTAGCTAAATGTAAAAGCAAAACATCAAAACCTTTCTGCAGTCAGATGCCCAGTGTTACTATTTGCTGAATGGTCAGGTGACACTTTTGACAAATGTCAAGTCGTCCCATTTGACCTTTCATTAATGACCTTTTACAATGCAGAATCACATTAATTGAGGAAAGAATGGTATCATACCACTTAGTAGGCAAGGGACACCTGAAAATAGAATAAAACAGTATAGGTCAGAATTGTTAAACAGCAGGTGCACAGTGTCAGGTTACCCAACCCACTTCAACCATACATGATAGCTGATATGCTTCATTGTTGAAAGGTATTAAAAATATCATGCAATCACATCCAGTAGAAAGTTATATTACCCCAAAGGTGTACCCACAGCAAAATAGAGCAGTGTTCTGAACCAGCTCACACACCACCGGGCAGGCACCCCAAGCGCCCTTGTGTGACGTGAGTAAATTAATTTAGATTGTGCACTCCATTGACACATATGTGCATGATATTTCCACCGCTTTTACTACTATTAACTGTTGAAATTTGCATAAAGCAAAGTGACCACAGGAGTAACAGCTACTGTTACTGCAGAAGTCTATTTCATTTTTCAAATCACAGCTATAAATAGTACTAATAGCTATAGAAAGATCACAACCATAAAGGTCAAGGGACTGCATATTCGGCATTCATTTTCTGATGTCACAAAATTAACATGGGGTACCTGCATGGGGCATGTCAGCAGGTTCAGGCAATGAGTCTGTATTTCTCTGTGTACACAGTTGGGGTGCTATTACTTTTTGACTGGATGGGACAGCATGGTATTATTTATACCTCTCAGTACTGGAGCAAGTTCACTATTACATATGGTTGTGGGGGGATGGTTACCTGAGAGTGCACACCTGCTCTTCAACATGTTCTTCTACTGCTGCTTTAACACAATACAAGAGAAAGAAATCATTACTGCAAAAAGCTTTTAAATAGTTGGACTGTATGTCAAAAGATTATTACACAGGGAAAAGAAGGAAAGTGAAGGAGAGTATTTTTGGGGGTTTTTTCTTGTATAATTTTTTTGCAGTGTTTTTCAAATTTTCTGGGGGTGGAGAAAGTTAGGAAAAATAAAGACACAACACACAACAAGAGTTAGAAAGAAACAAAGACAGACTGCGGGGCTGGGTGGTGCTGCTGGCTAAGCAGCAGTTGGAGCATGGACATTATTTGCAGCTGGTGACCTTCCATCCTGTCCAACTGCCGCTGCATGTTGTTGACCTCACTACCAAGGTGAGCGACCTCGCTCCACAAAGCCCCAAGGTCAGCCTGGGTGGCAGTGATTAATGCTGGATTTTCAGCCCGTGCAGGTGTGGAACTGCCACTTCTGCTGTCTCCCTTCTTCTGCACTTCTTGCCACCATGTGCAGGCCGAGGCCATGCTGCCACCTGTTGCTGCACTGCATGAGCATTTCCTGCAACCTCAGCCAACCAGCCTCCCACTGTGCATGGTAGTAGATACTGAGGTGAGTACATTGCCCACCTGTCCCAACATGCATACTCTTCCTTCCCGCTGCACCAGCATGCCACAGATGTTGCATTTAGCTATGCTCAGGTCACCTTTAGTGTGCTAAAAATATGCCACACTGCTGAGCTGTAGGGCAGACCTGGAATAGGTGGGGGCCTAGATGTTGTCAGCTGCTGTACATTCTGGGGTGGAACAACCATCTGTTGTTGTTCCACCTCTGGTGGCTGATGTTCCTGCTACTGCTGTTGGTCTGCAGCTGTGGCCAGTGGTGGTGAGGCAGTGCTAGGTGCCACCGGTGGTGCTTCACTGGTGCCACTAACTCCACTGCCACTGGAATTACTATTTTCTGGTAGGGGAGCACTTGCAGGGAACAAACTCCCACGGTTGATGCGCATCCCACCACCATGCATCCTTGGGCCAACACAGTCACCACTTCTCTGTCCACCAAAATGAGCACACTCCATTTTAAATCAAATAAGGATTTAAACTATCTAAAACAAAAACATTAAAACAGACTAAAATCAGGACTATGCACTATAAAGTCAAATCAAGGGGCACAACTAAGAAGCAGAACTTGGACGATAAACAGAAAAGATTGGTAAATATTGAGATGCAGTAGCACTCTCTCTCTCTCTCTCTCTACTCAAAACAAGGTCCTTTCTCAGCACTAGGCAAGGGAAAGTGAAACTAGTTCTCTGTCTAGCCTGATCAACTTCCTGCCTGCACCATGTCACCTGCAGACTGTCAGACGTGTGGTCTGTGGGCTGTTTTCTAAAACTTTACCTTCCTGAAATGCAACCTGAAGATAAGGCAAAGTCAGCAACACAAAGTCAATTAAAGGCGAATTTTGACCTTTTATTAAAAAACTTTGCATAATTATCTGCAGATTCGAAGTTGCTAACTTTGCCTGAACTTTCCATTAGTAGTAAAACATCACTGCATCTCTAGTAGAAGACTTGACAAATTCATGGTAATTCCTCCAGCAGGGCCAGATTAAGGCAACCTGGGGCCCTAGGCTCAGGAGAAATCTGAAGACCCCCTCACCACACCAGTGCCCCTTCACTGTGGCCACACTCCTTGGTCATTGCATATCAATTACTGACATTTTTAAAACATATCTTCCTACTGTTCCTAAAAAGTAGCATAAAACCTAAATAACCTAACCAAAATGCTTTACAATTAATTAAACTAATAATATCAGTATGAAAAAAAACACTGGTCCTAGTTTTGATCATTTAGAGAAAATAATTCTCTAATTGGACTGATGCAAATGTTTTTGGGGTATGAAATGTCTTGATGTGTACTCCACCTCCAACAGACGCATGTGCACTGCTAGTGTGGGTGTTACCATTTTGTTCTGTCAAGTAGTATGAACCAGGATTTGGGAGTTTTATTGGGTAGGGAATGGCCCATCTCTGAAAGGAGTCATGATGAATTAGAAACATAGAAACATTACAGAAAAGGACCACCCAACCCATCAAGTCTGCCCAAGGCACCTTGGGCAATTATAGAGATTACATTGCAAAGTGAGTGAGTGACTGACTGTTAGAAGAAATCATTTCAGGGATCAAACATGTATGTTATTGATAATAAGGCAGGATCAAATAAAGGAAAGATTTGTTGATGGAACGCTGGGAATATATTCAGTGGTTCACCCTAAAAACCAAACTACATCAGTGCCAGAACTTCAGAATGAGTGGGATGAGGGAATAAAAAAAGATAAAAATTGTCTACTGTAACAGTACAGTTGAAATGCATTGTAGATTTCTTGATTTTAGGAGTGAGATTAAAGAGTTCCTGACACAGTTGAGACAACTCAGGAAAAAATGTAACATTCAGGCGTAGATGTAGCTTATATTTTGTATTTTATTACTAAGGGTATTTGTAGGTATACAGTATTTCTGCCCTTTTTAGCTCTGGCTGCCCGTCTATATCTGACATCATAATTGTGACATTAAAATATGTTGCTATGAAGATATCTGTGTTATCATAAATAGGGGATTCAATATGTAGAGAAGCAGTCAGAGTAGATATAATTCCCTAGACAATTTCTATCTTCTGTAACGTATTATCAAGGTTCTGCTTTGTAAATATTGCATTTGTCATGTATTAATTGAACATTATTACCGTATATTATTTATGTCATCTTTTGGGCAGACTCATTGGGCTGTATGGTCCTTTTCAACTGGCAGGTTTCTATGATTCTATGTTTCTGTGTGCTAGTACTGCATGTATTTTACCTGCCTTATATCTGTATATATTCTTGATATATGCTCTCAGGACCTCCTTGTGAATGACCCTGCTCAATGGAGTTATTCCTGCAATAAACGTGAAACTTGAACTAGTCTACTGGATTGGGATCTTGTTTTCATGCAACTGTTTTCAGTCATAAAGAAATTGAGAATTAATTACAGAAACTATAGGAAGTAATAAGAAAAATGTGATGGAGCTGAATATAAATGTTACTTTTTTAAAAGTTTTCCCAATGTTCTCAGGAGCTCTTTAATTTCAAAGAATTTATATTAAATTGTACTGTTAATCTTTTATATTTAAGAGTAAGACTTGATAAGTGAAGATTCTAAGTGGGAGGGAGAGACAAAACAAAGGAAATGGGCATCTTCACACCTTACAGGTCAGCCTGGCCATGGGCCCCCTGAAGTGATCAACAGCACTTAACACCTAATTAGTTAGGTGAGAATCATGTCACAGTTCAGTCGCTGCCTTGCTTAGGATACTGACAGTAGCAGTTGAATCCTTTACAAAATTGCATCTCAGCTAGAAGAAAATATAGTAAATCTATGTTGGAGATTGCTGTAGGCCCCCCTGCAGGCAAGGGCCCCAAGGCACATGCCTATGTTGCCTATGCCTTAATCCGACCCTGTCCTCCAGACATCCCAACCTATGGAGAATGTCATAAATATGCCAGCTTCCTCCCCAGATCCAGTTCCATTCCCAATGCATGTGGAGGAGGGGCTGGATGTTACTATGAGGAGGAGGGAGGAGGAGGAGGAGGATAAAGGAGAACCCACTGAGCGGATAGGTCTCTGAACAAGAAACATAGAAACATAGACTTTGACAGCAGATAAAGACCACTTGGCCCACCTAGTCTGCCCATTTCCCTACCTAGAGGATAAGCTGCAGATCCTATTTAACCAACAGCCTATTTCTTCCCCCACAAAATGGTCTTATGTCTGTCCCATGCATTCTTGAATTCTCCCACAGTTTTAGACCACAGCCTCCTCAGGAAGGCTGTTCCATGTGTCCACCACTATCTGTGTGAAAAAATACTTCCTCACATTGTCCCTGAGCCATCCCTCCCCCATCTATCTTCAAATTGTGTCCCCTTGTTCTTGCACATCTCTTTTTGTGAAAGATGCTACCCTCTTGGACTTTGTTGATTTCACTGAGGTACTTAAATGTTTCTATCATGTCCCCCTCTCCCTCCTTTCCTCAAGGGTATACATATTAAGCTCCTTTAGCCTATCCTTGTATGGCTTCTCTTGCAGACCCTGCACCATTTTAGTTGCCCTCCTCTGAACTGTCTCCATCCTGTCTATGTCCTTGTGGAGATGGGGTCTCCAGAACTGGACGCAGTACTCCAGATGGAGTCTCACCAACTGTCTGTACAGGGGATAACAACTTCCTGTTTTCTGCTGGTGATGCCTCTCCCTATACTTCCCAGTATCCCCCAGCCCTCCCTACCACCTTCTCACATTGCTTGCCAACCTTAAGGTCATCTGATATGATTACCCCCAGGTCCCTTTTTATTTCTGTTGTTGTTACTACTGCCCCCCAGTTGTGTAATCTTCCCTGGGTTTTGTTTCCCATGTGCATTACTTTGCACTTCTTTGCGTGAGTCCAAGCTGCCATACTTCTGACCATTTCTCCAACCTTGCCAAGTCCGTCTCATCCTTTTCACGCCTCCTTCTGTATCAATCCTGTTGCAGATCTTTGTGTCATCTGCAAAGAGGCATGCTTTCCTTCCAGTCCCTCTGCAATGTCACTTATAAAGACATTAAAAGGACAGGACCCAGTACTGAACCCTGTGGTACCCACTAGTAACCACTCTTTCTTCAGAGTGGACTCCATTACAGTTACCTTCTGTGTCCTGTTGTTCAGACAGTGTTTTACCCAGGCTACCAGCTGGGACCCACTCCAAGTCTGGTTAATTTGACTACTAATCTTTTGTGTGAGACTGTGTCAAATGCTCTGCTAAAGTCTAGGTGGGCCATGTCCACAGCCCCTAACTGGTCTACTACTTTGGTCTCCCAGTCAAAGAAATCAATTAGATTCATCTGACATGACCTTCCCACTGTGAACCCATGCTGCCTTGGGTCCTGTGCCCCACTGGCCTCTAGGTACTCAACAATTCTTTCCTTCAGAAGTGATTCCATCACTTTCCCCACCACAGAGGTCAAACTGACAGGTCTGTAGTTTCCTGCCTCTGTCTTGCTCCCACTTTTATGAAGGGAAATCACATCAGCCTTCCAGTCCTCAGGTACCACACCATCCTCCCATGATTTGTTATAAAGGGTAGTCAGTGGTGTCACTAGTTCTCTGCTTAATTATTTTAGAATTCTGGGGTGAATTTCATCTGGCCCCATTGCTTTGTCCACCTTCAGTTTTAGGAGTTCTTTCAGAACCCTTTCTTCTGTGAAAGGACTGGGATTGACCCCTCTCTACAGAGTGCTTCTATTAATTGGATTAGGCACCTCCCCCACTTCCTCTTTTGTGAATACTGAACAGAAGTATTCATTCAGTATCTCTGCTTTTTCACTGTCCCTCTCTGCCCACGCACCATCCATTCTAGTCAGCCTCATTATCCCTCCCTTTGTCTTTCTATGCTCCCTGATATACCTAGAAAAGGTTTTATCCCTCTTCTTAACCAAGTTGGCTATATTTTCCTCAGTTTGTGCCTTTGCTATTCTGACTAGCCTCCTGCTTTCTTCTGGCTTAACTTGTACAGTTCTCTGTCCCTGCTCCTTCTGTGTTTCCTTATACTTCCTAAATTCTATCTTTTTTCCCTAACCTTCACTGCCACTTCTTTTGAGAACCATTATGGCTTTTCTTTCATTTTGATTTGTTTATTTGCTTCACACAAAGGCTTGTTCCTCTGTGATGGCAGTTTTGATATTTCCCCATTGTTGCTCCACCCTCCTTCTAGCCTGTTTGCTAGTGCTTTTCTAGGCACTCTCCCATCTTGCCAAAGTCAGCCTTCCTGAAGTCCAGAACCCTCACTTTTTGTATGGCTTGACTCTGTAGCTGAGTTTATACGTGAACCACACTGTTTGGTGGTCACTTGTTCCCAAATGCTACCCACTTCTAGATCTGAGATCCTCTCTCTGCCCCATTTGAGGTATGAGGTCTAAGATTGCTCCCTCATGAGCAGGTTCCAAAACTAGCTGTCTGAGGCATGCCTCCTGAAGGGCTTAAAGAATAGCCCTGCTTTTGGATGTGGCTGCAGCAAAGGTGCTCAGTTAACATCTGGCATATTAAGGTCCCCATCAACAGTATCTCCCATTTCTCTGCCATCCTAAGTATGCCTTCTATCATATCCTTGTCCATTTCCCTCCCCTGACATGGGGTCTGTATACAACCCTGTGCAGATTCCTTTCTGCAGTTTGGTGTCAACGTGCCTTCTCTGTCTCTTATTTGCCTTCATGGCGGCTTATAATTTAAACCAAGGGCCTGGGTTGGTGCTCGTAGGACCTTATGGGTTCCTTTTACCTCCATTGCTGTTTGCCAGCTGCCACTACCTTCACTCAATGTCTTTTAATCAAGGAGGGGTTGATCAGTTCATCGATGCCAATATTTAACATTGCCAAGTATTTCTTTGATTCTACAGCTGTTTCAAAGATCCTTACCCCTCTGTCTGATGTAATTCATAGCTTGGCAGGAAAGTCACTGCATGCTTTAAGGCCCTTGGTGCATAGCTCCTTCACTACCACAAACCACAGTTTCCTCCTGGCCATGGTTGTCGGGGCATAGTCCGGTTCAATAAAAAACCTAGTGTCACTAAATATTATTTATTTTAGCGACCAGGCCTTATGCAGTACCATTTCTTTAGTGCAGTGGTCCAAAAAAGCAATAATGAAGGATCGGGGCCTAGCTTTCAGATCTTTAGGTTGGGCTATGAGACCTTGATGTGCCTGATGATGTGTAGTGGAAAAGCTTTGTCAATATTCAATAGTTCTGTCAGCCAGCTTTAAATAAATTCTGCTGTATTTCCAGTCTCTGTGTGTTCTGGTAGCCCATGAAGTCTTATATTGATGTGCTGTGATCTATTTTCCAAGTCTTCTGTTCTATGTAAGAGGAACTGGGGCCGATAACGCAGCTGGAGTATGGCCCCATTATGAAGCTCCACAGTGTCTGATTGAGCATTCAAAGTCTCCCCAATGGTATGCAGTGGCTGATTATGTTGGAGCCATTTGGTTTTAATGTTCGCAACCTCCCTCAGACAGTATCCAGTGTTGAGTGAGGTGATGTAGTTCCCTGCACAGCTAATGTGAGGTTATTGTGACCTCCTTTTCCTCCTCATCTGAGCTACCCTCTGACTCCATCTCCATGACTTATGGAGGCCCTGGTTTACAGAGAGGTTTCTTAGTCAACCCTTAGGATGCAGGTTCAGTTTTGTTGTTTAAACTGCCTCCTGTCGATCGAGATTTGGGTCTGTGAGCCATCCTTGCAGGTACCGTCTGGCTGGTTGTAGTAATGAACTTAGCTCTTGCGAAATACTTTTTAAAAGGTTTTATTTTATGAGTGGCTGGAGCTCTGATTCAAGCGCTACCGCATGACTTGGTCACATCACCTAAAGTCTCAGAACCTAGACTTTTAACACGGTTTTGAAATGGATTACAATAAATAACTATGCTTCCTGCAAGTCTGGAAAGGCAGGTATAGCTCTGTCTCTGCTTAGTCCCCAGAAAGTGTTCGGCATGCCCCACTGAGCACAATCAGAGCAGCAAGTATGGACCCTGCAGCATGGCTCTTTAGCCATGCTGAAACAAGACTGAACTCAGTCGGGATGCAGCAACATGGTAAGAGCAAAAACATTTTAGAAAACATTACAACTCACCATGTTGTAGTTTGGACATGGGCAGACTTCCACAGGTTGCCTAACCATTGCCATTGGGAGAGAGAACTTACTCTTTTTTCATGAATAATATAAAATAGCCACAGACAAGTTGTTCCAGGAAACAGTGAATCATGGTCTGCCCCTGCAGTTGAAAAAAATTTGCAAAACTGCAGTCTCACAAAACCTTCCATCCTCACACTCCAGCAGAAAGACTTGCTGGAGATAAAGGTAAGAAAATTACTGCAAGCAAATGCAGTAGAAAAAAGTTCCTCCCTCACAGTGGGGAAAAGGACTTTACTCAGAATACCTAATGCCCCCACAGGAAAAATAAGGAAAGGTGGACCATTTTGGGATCACTACAGAAACCCCAAACCTGTTTTCCCTGACCCACGGTTGCCCACGCCTGGAATCCTGAACCACATAATCTCAACAGTGGGATTTTGCCTCCACCCCCGCCCAAGTTTGTTATATTAATTCCAGAGAATGCGGAGGCAAAGCCCACCAAACCACAAAAAACATGTAAAATTCCACTGCCAGGATTCTGTGTTCAGGGTTATGGCCTCGGGCAACAGTGGATCAGGGAAAAGAGTTTCAGGTTTTATTAGTAGACCACCCATTTTAGACCTGAGAAACCTGTATAAACACTTACAGAAGGAAACATTCAAGATTGTAACACTGGGATCTGTAATTCAGTCACTGCAAAAAGGAGATTGGTTGAAGCTACTGGATCTGAAAGAGGCTTACTTTCACATACCAATCAGGCCCAGCCAAAGAAAGTGCCTCAGAGTCAGGGCACAAAATTGCCACTACCAATTCACAGTCTTTCCCTTCAGTTCATCCTCAACACCAAGAGTGTTCACAAAGTACCTAGCCATGGTGGCACCACATTTGAGGAGCAGCGGTGGTGATTTTCCCTATCTGGACTGGCTAATCACAGGAAAAATCATACCAATAGTTCAAGTCATCCCTCCTTCTGGCACAAGACACCTTGGAGGATCTGGGCTTCCTATTTATGTTCAAAAGTCACAAACACAACCAGTTTAAGTTCTGGTCTTCACAGGTGCAATGCTAGTTACCCTACAAGGGACTGCATTCCTTCCCAGGAAAGGTTAGCAAACCTGATTGTTACTGCAAACTCCTTCATGGCAGGTCATCCCAGACCTATAACTGATTTTCTAAGTATGCTAGGGCACATGAATTATCCACAGTAGTAATGTCAGATGTCAGTTTCCAAATGAGAGCTATTCAGTACTACATAGGGAGCAATTGTCCCAGAGGCAGGATCCACTTTAAAAACTACTGTCCATCACAAGGTGTCTGCTAAGGGCACTGGAGTGGTGGAATATGAATGCAGCCTCAGAAAGGGGGCTTCCTTCCTTCAGAAATCACCTACAGTCATACTCACTACAGATGCCTCCCTCCTGAGCTGGAGCACTAACCTTGAGGACATCACTGTAAGTGGTATGTGGACAATGGTTATATAATGGTATGTATAAATCTCCTGGAGCTCAGGGAAGCATACCTAGCAATGTAGGCTATTCACTACAACATCTGAGATCAGTCCATCTAGATCAACACAGACAGCATCACAACTATGTATTACATAAACAACCAGGGTGAAACAGGATCTTCAAAACTGTGCACAGAAGCAATGGAGATCTGGAACCTAGCATACTCCTTGGATATCCAACTCTCAACAGTACACCTGGTAGGGAAGGACAACATACTTGCAGATTCAATGAGCAGAATTGGCCAGGGAAACCATGCATGGACCCTGAACCAGAAAGTGCTGGTGACAGTGTTCAGAAGGAGGGATGCACCACAAATAGATCTGTTTGCATCCAGGAAAACAACCAGCTCCCACTGTTCTTTTGCAAGCCTCAGTCAGTGGGTACAGTCCCAGAGGATGGTTTATTCCTCAACTGGTCATGGAAGTTTCTTTATGCCTTTCCAACTTTTCAACTTTTGCTGAGATTACTGCTAAAACTGAGAAGGGAATCATCAACAACGATTCTTATAGCTCCAGATTGGGCCAGGTGGTGGTAGTTGTAGTAGTAGTAGTACATTTATTGTTTTAACAAACAAAATTGTCAATACAATTTAAAACATGTAAATTCATAAAGTTCACTTGTTATAAGCATAAGCCAAAAATATAAAATACAAAATGCTATATTTACAAACACTGTTTATTCATCTCTAATATCATTATAGTTTTGATTTAATCCAATTCTATATGTGTTTTATTGTTGCTCACACCATCATTTATCTTATCCACCTCTTCATGCCACCAAGTCAATTTTTCTTGTATAAAATCAATTAAATTTCTAGGCCCCTCACTTTTATTTATATGTTTTTTTCCTTTTGATACAACTTAAACACTTTGCCAAATTCTCCAATTGAAGAGTGTTTGTGCTTTTGAGTAGACTATTCATCTGATAATTTGGAGCCATATCTAAATTCCCCCAAATATTTCCCAAATATATCTGTCTCTCAAATGCATATAATGGGCATAGTATCAGAATCTGTACCAAATCATCCATTCCTAATTTGCATTCACAAAGGCCCTCTTTCTGCTTAGCAAATATGCCTCTCAGTTTCTGTGAGTCAAAGTATTCAAACCAGAATCTTGTTAAATATTTCCTTCTTTTCGGATCTTTTTAATACTATTAGATAGGTTTCCAATGCTAAATTTCTCTTTTTGTTTATAGCCAGCCAATTACTAATGTTCGCCTCTCTACTAATTTCCATCTCTAGTTGCATGAATATATCTTTGATTCTTCTTTTCATATGTGCCTCTACATCTTTTCTAGAAAATACAAGGATATTAGCCAAGCTGTCCAGAAGGCCATAATGTTTTATGATTTTTTTCTAAAGTGTATAATCCTGAGCATACAAACCCTCTATTTCTATACTCTAGGGATTCTTCTAAACATATTCTGGGCAGTCTCTCTTCATTCATTCCATATACCTTTATCCAATAGATCACTAATCTCTGCTCAATATTATACCTTACAGGCAATTGTTCCAACTGTAGTCTAGTCAGTACAGAAGATGCTCCATTAGTAATCCCAAAATACATTTATACAACTTGTTTAATATCACTTCCAATCCCTTTGATTCCCTCTCATCACCTCCCCAGATTTCTGCCCCATGTAATATTTGGCTTCTTAATTTTGCATTGAGAACCTTCAGAATTCCTTTGACAGACTGGCTTGTGTATTGATAAGCAAACTTTTCCACCATAGGCACAAACCTTTTCATCGTGTCTAATATACAATTTCTGTGCAATTTCTATTTTAAGTTACTTGTAAGGGTTATCCCCAGATAACAAACACTTTGTACATTTTCTAGAACATTAGATTCCTATTTTAAACTCAGATTGCTCCCTTTTTTTGTTAGAGTTCTATTGCAAACCATGTACTTGTTTTTTTCATAGTTTATCTCCAATTCCACAGACTTACACCCTCTCTCAAATTTGTCCAGGCTTCTTTTTATTCCCAGGTAATGTGTGGAAATTATAACAACATCATCTGCAAATGCCAAGTAAGGACATCTTTCCCTATTTTTGGCATATGTAATTCCTTGTCATATAATCTCACGGGAATTTTGTTTAAATAAAAGTTAAACAAAATAGGGGAGAGCACACACCCATGCCTCAATCCCATATTGGTACTAATTTGTTTTATTTTATCTCCATCATTATTGTATCTTATACATGTCCAATTCTACATATAAAGTATTTTTATCAAGTTAATCAATGCCTGTTCCATCCCATATTCCTCCAGAACCATCCATAGTATCTCTCTTTTGATTTTATCAAAAGCGGCTCTCAGGTCCTCAAAAACATAATATAATTTTTGGTTTTTTTTATGTTAATATAGTTGTTGATTATATGGGATAGAACAAAGCATTGGTCAACCGTTGAATGGCCTACCATAAATCCTGCTTGTGCCTCATCTATTACTTTATACTCCTTTATACAGAGCATGATCCTTTTTTGCAACATCTTTGTAAAGATCATTTGTGAATTATCTAACAGACTAATTGATCTGTAGTCTTTTGAGTTATTTTTATCCCCCTTCTTAAAAATCGGTATTACTATGTTTTTGTTCCATGTAGTTATTATTTCACCCATCTTGATGATGTAGTCAAAGAGCTTTTTCAATACTGGAATCCACAATTGTACATCACTTAATATGATATCCACTGGTATGCCATCTGGCCCGGGTGCTTTGTGCCTTTTTGCATCCATCAAAGCATTATAAATTTCATATTCTAATATCTCTTGTTTTGCAATGATCCACTTACTGTCTTCCATATTTTGGTCATACAATGCTGGATCACAGAAAAGTAATCTATAATATTTTTCCCACTTATGGGGTTCAATATGACTTTCTATTTCCTCACTATAAGCACTACATCCTCTTGCCACCATTCTTCAGAATGTTTTCTGGTCTATTTGTCTGACTGCTTCTTCTAGTTCTTTCCATAGCCTATTTCTACATTTCTCCCTCTTTCTTTCCAATAATGACCTATACTCTTTCCTAACTTTTATTAGTTGTATCCTATATTTTTGATATTTTTTTAATCTTGCTAGTCTATTAATTCCTTTTTTCACCCCTTTACATTTTTTATCACACCACTGACTAGCTTCTCTTTTTTTACAAATACAGCTTTCTTTATTAATTGTGCTAGATGTTTCATAAGTTCGCCCTATTTCCTGATGATATCTATCTCTTCTTTTTCCCAAGTTCCCTCCATCATCTTTTCTCTTATACCACTTTCCATTATTAAGTTGTCTGAGTTTAAGTTATCAGTTAGATCCCATTGTATTTCTATTTTTGCCCTAATTAACTCTCTCCTTTCTTTTGTTAATTCTAACTTGTTTAATGGATCAAACATGATCTCCAATGGGCTATGTTCACCCTCTGCCATTCTACCCACATGGAGATCCCTTATTCTCATTATTACATTCATATTTACCCAACAAGATCTATTGTTGATTAACCTCTTTTCCCATAAGGTATATTCCCATTTATTATCCCCTTTAGTCCAACCTATAATTATTGTAAAATCTTTTGATGCATCACTCTACTGATTTCCTTCCCCTGGCAGACACTTTCTTATATTTCATTGATCTAATCTCCTCTTTATTCAAGGCTGAGCATAGTTCTCTCATGTCTTCTGGCATATTAATACTATGCCAAACCTTGCATTTAAGTTCCTCAACTATTATTCCACTATCGGGTATTTTTTCTCCCAACTATCTATTATTTCAACCAACAGAGTTAGGGTATTCATATTTTATTATATTTTGAATTTGTCAGTGGCATGTACACATTTAACTATATCCATGTGATTCCTTTCCTTACAAATTTTACACCAAGGATGTAGTCTGAATTTATAAGGAGTTCTTATATTCTTATATTTTTAGAAATCCTTATCCAGTTGCCAATCCCCACTAGCCTCCCAAATGTTTTCTCCTTTTTGGCATATTTTCTAAAGGACCTATATCCATTGAAATCTATCTTTTGTGCACTCCATGTCTCCTGGAGACATATAATGTCAAAGTTCATCACATATTTCTTAAATGAAGAATCAACTAATTTGTCTTTTATTCCTGACACATTCCAAGAAATCATTTTCCCAGATCTATCTTCTTTTACCTTCCCTCTCTTGACTTTTAATTCATCTCCAATTATATTACAACTTCACCTTCATTCATTATTCAGATCTTGTAATGCCTGATAATGATTTGCCACCTGTATTAGATTTATCCAGTGATCTGTTTCAAAAGTTATCTTAATTTCTTCCAGCATGGATTCTTCCTTTATATTAAAATCTGTTCTATCCAGAAATTCTTCTTTTGAAAGGATGAGATAATAGTCCAGTCTATTGTTTACCCACAATATCAATGGCCCATTGTCTTCCCATCTTATGACTTTATCTTTGTATTCAAATCTCTCATTTTTAGTATGTTCTGTAATAATTCAACCACTTTACCTCTCCAATTCCTTTTGTTTTCATTTAGAAAGTTATTCAAGCCAAAAACAGAGATTAGAAAATTTTGTTCTTCATTTATTTTTTCATAGTAATCTGGAAATAACATCTTTATGTTAACAATACTTTTGACTATGAATTCTAAATTCCCAAATTTCCATTTTTGGTTTTCATTGATTTTCAAAAAAAAATACATCAGATATTAATAAAATAATGTCTCTGCCTTCTATTGGACAAATAACACTTATATGTTCCAACATTATAAATTGTTGGTTTTGCTCTTGTGAAATCATTTGTAGGCAAGATTTCATATGTGCCTCTATCTGTTCCTCAGTCTCATTTGGAATAATGCCTACCTTATGGATAGGCAGCACATAGTCAGTTTCTAATGTTCTTCTCAAAATGTTATCCAGTTTCATATTCTGTCTCTCTCTCTCTCTCTCTCTCTCTCCGCCCCCCCTATCTTATCCTCAATCTCTTGCTGTCTTTTTTCTATCTTCCTTTGTTCTTTCCCTGCCATATCTTTTATATGTTCCTCCTCATTTCCCAATCTTTGGGACTTTCTTTTTTACTCCCTTCTCTTCTATCTTATTTTCCCCTTCTTCGTTTTTTGTTTTTGATTTTTGTCTTTTCCTTGTTCTCACTTTTTTCTTTCTTATCTGTTCTTTACTATGGTAGTTTCTTCCTTATTCTCTTTATTGTCCTTATCATATAAATAATTGGTGTTTAATTTAATAGATCACCAGTTTTCCTCTCTTGGTTACTTGTTTCCACTGTCATAGTTTGTGTGTCATCTTTTTCTGCTGTATTATAAGTCTTGTTATTTTCCTTTCTTTTATCATTGTCCTTACTCTCTTCTTGCTCCAGCCCTTTTTGCCATATACTTTCATTACCTTGTCTCATTTCCCTCACAATACTTCCATCCCTCCATTCCTCCTGTGGTAGAATAATAATTTCAGATCCCTCCTCTGTTTCTAATTCTCTTTCTATTGTCATATTTACTTTCTCATCCTTGCTATCCCTAGTACCCTGATCTATACCTTCTCTCATTTCTGTCTTAGATTGGCCTTTTTCCCTCATCCCTATATATGATCTTATAGGGTTCAACATCCTTCTCATGCTCATCCTCTACCCCTCCACCAGGTTATAATCTAGTCCTATTTTTTGGAGAATAAAATTTATATTTTCCAAGCAGACCTCCTTTAGAAAACTTAAATCCTGTTTAATTAGAGTCATCTGTTTGTATATCAATATATACTGGCTTGGAGTGGGTCACGAAGGGCCTTAAGTACTTCCTTAGATAGACTGTTGAAGGTAAATGAATTCATCATTATAGAGCTCATGAATTGAGTCCCTTACTCTATCCAACTCCAATCATATTTTTCATCTTTTGGGGTTCCTTCTATTACTATTTCCTCTAAATCTCCTTCTCTATTTTCTTTGCATTCCTTCATTTCCACTTCTGTTTGATTCATGCTTATAGTAATCTAAGGTCTTTAATTTTCTACTCAATCATGTTGTTAGTTTCCCTAGTTCCCCTGACATCCTCCACTGTTTTGCTCACTTCTTTATTTATTATTTATAGAATATCTGTTCCACTTGAATCTAACATCAACTCCTTTTCTGTTTTTTTAGAGCAGAAAATACTCTTATGGGACAATTGTTTCATATTTTTCCTTTTTTGAAATTGTTATTGGTATTGATGTAATTTCTATTCCCTCCTCTGTCTTTTCCATCCCTTTCACTCCCATTATTTCCACAGACCTTTCTTTGTCTCTATTTTATATTTTTCTAAAGCTATTTTTATAGCTGGATCCATTTTTGTAATACAGTCCTGATATTTCCTTTCAATTGAGTCCCTTCCATTCTATTTTTTCCACTTCTATTTATCTCTGGTATACTATTGTGTTCACATTATCTGGGGATCCCTCTATTATATCACTCCTCTTTCTATTCTCTATCCTTGTTTATAAACCTCTTTGATTTATTTCACTAACACAGTCTGATACTGCCAAATTAATAACTTGGTACCATGAACACAGAAATCCAAGATGACTTCCAGTTCTTAATATCTTTTGTAAAATACTTTTATATAATCTCCTACTTCAACCAGTACTTATAGCTTATCCTATTGATAATTTATAGTACAGTATTAAATAATGTCAAATACTCTAAATAAAGTGCATACACTAGACACTAATTTCTATTGTAACCCATATGCCCATTTTTATAACATGGAATTGCATATGTGTATCTATGGGTTTGGGGAATGATGCAGTTTCCTGGCACAAGAGACCTAGGTTTGACTACTCTGCACAGGGGCACCCAAGTAATTCCAACTACAGGAAATAATAACTGAAATGTCCAGAACCAGAATTGGGATTTTTCAGTGTGGCTTTATTTATTAACTCACTGAACATAAACAAAGCTCTGTATGGTCCCCCAAAGGGCTATGTAGCTGTAATGCAGATTAGAGGTTAAACACAGTGGTCCATTGGAGAATGAACACAATACAACAGTTGTCTGGCTTTGGACCCAAAAGACACTCAGCCCAGACTTTGCATGCACATTGGATACACAGCCCGACTGGCCCGGCTCCCCTGCCGGCCACTCGACTGACAGTCCACTTGAAGAATGAACCCAAACTTTACTTGGCAAGACATCCTAGCAAACAAGGAGGCTTCCAACTGTGGCTCCCCACACCACTTGAAGTCTGCGACTCCTAGAGAGATTTTGTTTTCGTACTTCCAAAACGAAACTCCCATCAAACAAGGAGTACTCCCATCCAACAAGGAGTAATTTTTCCCATCCTGTGGCTCTCCACACCACTTAGAGTCATCGACTCCTAGAGAGATTTTCATGTTGTGACCCACATCAGGGTACCCACCCCATCACTGGCCAAGCGCATGAGGCGAGTAGCAAAAACAGAAGAAATCCGTAGAGGTGGACCTGGTTACTAAAGATGGGGATTTAGCCACCTCCAGCTCTCACAGCCCATACCTGGCCATTTCTCTGAACATACAGAAACTTTAGGACTGTAACATGTAGATTGCATGGTGGATGAACTGACAGACCCCCTCTTCTGTGAACTTTAAATCCATTTAAACTTTAAACTGACTGCTCCATTTGTTCATCCTAGTGTATATAGTCCTCCCAAACAGCAGTCCCCAATAAAACCATTCAAAACTTGAAACTGAATTGACTGCTCCATTTGTTCGTCCTAGTGTATATAGTCCTCCCAAACAGCAGTCCCCAATAACATTTCCTGACTGAAAAACAGTTGTTTGCCCCTTAAACTGGAGCCAAACACTCACCCAATCATTGCAGGGCCCCACAGGTGAAGTCCTTTAACCTTTTCTGTATTGTAGAACAGCCAACACAAAAATCAGGCAGCTTCTTTCCTTGGTGGGAGAAGGAGATTGCCCCTGGAACCCACAGGGACCTTTTCCTACCCTCCTTAGGAGGGAAGGGGCACTGAGACTGAGGGGACAGTCTCCACCAGTTTATAAATGGTGAAACACAGAAAAACTTCCTTCTTTGTGGAGGCAAAACTCAAACTACAGACTGATGCTTCCTTCTTGCTCAAGGACAAATGGAAGACTGACTTTTGAATTCCCAAGGTTCTAAGAACTCTCTGAGCTGAAGATTCCAAATGTGGCTCATGCAGCTGTAACAATTCTATATAATGATGTCATCTCTCCAGTCTCAGTTGTGACTGAGGACAGAGTGAGACAGTGTGAAACCCATTTAACTGGAGTTTCACAAGCTGCCTTCCCTGCCTACCACTAGGTCTTACTGGGATTCCGTACCCGGGTAACAAAGGGTTACATTCGCCTTGACCAGAAAATGACTGTCCCCAGTCATTATGCACCCGGCCTTAGGCCATCCCACCCTATGTGCTACCTGTGGAGGGGAGTGATCAGGCCCCCTCCTATGGTGTGCGAGCACAGGTAGGCAACACTAAGGGCCTAGAGGCCTATAGCTGATACTTCAGCCTCTACTCTATCCACTTACTATGGACACCTAGTGGCTCTGGTAGAATTGTCCAAAGCATAGCCCTGATAGATCAGCACTGCAGTCCCTATGGCCACTGAGGACCACAGCCTGTCTATCCCCCCTAACCCTCTAGGGAAAACCTATCTGCCTCTTACATAACATCCCAAACAAAAACCAAAAACCCGGGGACCTCCCCGACCTTGGGCAGCCTGCAACTACAACATTAGGAACACAAACAGTACTTTAATTTCTACACAAGCACTGAATGAGGAACTCAGATGAGCCCCTCCTCCTCTTCTTGTCTTCTCTTCTGTCTTCCAGAAACACCTGTAAGAAAAGACAAAACAAAAACAAAAAAAACACACCCTAATCTGCATTTACGATCTACCTAAACAACAACAATAACCACAACCCTTACCATATAAGAAAAACAGAACACAAAACAATCCCAAAAAGAAAAAATATATTTTTTTTGAAAAGAAGAAAAGACAGTATATACATTAAGTACAGAAATGACATTGATAACAATACACTTTTTGGGGGGATGGAATGCCCTAAATGTCCCACTAGTGACTATAAGGCCCGAAGGCCAGTCCATGAAAGAGTCTCTCCTGGGCCGGAACTCCATGAACATAGTCTTTTAAGGCCATAATCCCAAAGGGGAGAGTATTTGCGGACAGTTCACACACTGTTTAAAGTCTGTAGTGTAAGGTGTGTATTGCAATGTCATAAAGATAGAATAAAAAGAATTTTGATGACTCACCAGCCTCTTGAAGTATTCATACATCACCAACCTGGTCCCTGCTGAAGACTCTCCCTGGCAGCATTTCTTCTGATACACTTGGGCGGACATCTTCTGGGAACCTACAGGATTGCACATCTGGAAACAGCTGGGCTGATGTCATAACTGGAGAAGGAACCTTAGAACAGGAACAAAAAAGAAAGAAACAGCTAGTCAGGCATCATCCGATTACCAGGTGATTATCAGGAAAACAGCTGGGCTGGTGTCCTCTCTGGATCTGAAGTCATCTGGTGGTACCAGTAGATGGTTATTGATTGCAGACAGTTTACTGTAGACTGAAGAATGTGGAGCTCCGAATTTTTGTTTATTCATTTTGGCAGTTCAATAAAGGTTCTTCACAGTTCAGATGTGGCAGTATTGACTACCACTGCTCGGCTCTCCATTTTGTAGGCTCGGGCTTAATTTCTGGGAGGTCCTTGCATTGAGGCCAATAGTAAGAGGAGGTCAGGGGCTTGAATTATTACTCCATCTGGCTGCACATAATTCACACAGTGGGAGACTTTGCATCCCTCTCCGTCCACTATTCTCACTCTGTCCATAAACAGTGTCCTGCCTCTCTTCCACTGTGTATACTTTTCGTGGAACAGTCTATTCTTTACATGCTGGTTAGCCCCAGGATGCACATGTTTCATTGCTTCATCCCAGATCCAGGATTTCCTGCAGTTCTCAATCTCTTCCCAGACTCTCTGAGGAAAGGTAGGAAAGGTCATACCAAAGATTTCATTGACCTTTCTACAAACCAGTCTCTCCTCTTTACTTGCTTTGGTCAATCTGAGACCACTGGCCTGGCTTGGGGGTGGCCAGTCCTGGTTCTGCCAGCTTCACATCCTTAATGAAATTAAAAATGGATTCCTGACTTCTTCTTCTTCTGGGGAAGCCAGGGCAGTGGCATCACCACCTTCTTGAACACATTCCTCCGAGGCAAGATCTTGAGGGCTGTGTACCGTTCCTTTCTCACAAGGCCACATAGGTTCCCCTCATCTTCCTCTTCACTGAGGATCTGAGCCCAGGAATGAGCAGTAGTTCTCACCCGAGACTATCCATTCATCACTAGGAGCGGAGCTCCACACTCCTATTCAACGGCCTCCCACATCTCATCTTCACCTTTGAGACTTGGGCTAGGCCCCCACCCAGGGGTCTATTGATGCTTTATCTGAACTTGCCTTCTGAGATCCAGCATCCAAAACTTCAATGTCAGATTCAATCTCTAATTCTGCACTCTCTAACTTTGTGCCACTCCCCTGAGGACCTTCATCCACTGGCTCCGCCTGATGCTGTACTGCCAACTGCAGATTCTTGAAGTTGTGTCCATGTGGAACAAAGCGAATTTACTGACGCTTTATACAAGCCATATTTCTGTAGACAACCAGCACAGTGAGGAATCATGAAAACATCCCTTCCAGCACTAAAGCACATCTGGCATACACGCACTGGATAATTAGGAATTGCCACATCAGGAGGGAGTTGCCCTCTATAGCACCAATTTTCAATGTCTCTCAATCTATTTACTGCTGCTGTTACTGCAACCCAGGCATGATCCGGGTAACAAGCTGGTCCTGAGGCCATAACTGCAGAAAAACAAACAAAATTTTACTGTAACTGAAAGTCCCACTTTAAATAAACACACTCTGTAGCTTTAAAATGGCTCCTCTGCTGCTGTGTTTACTTTACTACCCCACCCTGCAATGGCAGCGGCAGCACTCCTGTGCATCAACATTCAGACTCTGGGTCAATCCACTGCACACCCGATTTACATCAACTACTATTAACTTTTATTTCAAACTGCACAACTTGCTCTTTTCTGGCTGTTCTCACATTTACAGGATTTTCCTTGGACTTTTCACATGCTGGCAACATTTATTTAATCACAGTCCCTTTTAAAACTTCAGGTTTCGGCACAGGATTGCCTGCTTTTACTAGTGTTGCACTTATTTTACAACCCACAGTCTCTCTCTGGCTGCAAACTTTAAATTGAGGCTACTTTCATTGCTATGCACACATTTAATGGCTTTACAGACTTGCACTTGCCAGCAGGATATCACACAATCGCTACTTGCAAAGCGACTACACAGCTGCACTCACATTTTATATGGCATTACTGAAAATCACTGATTTGAGCAGTTTTAAATCGTTTACTCACTGTTATGGTAGCAGATTGCTGCAATGGAGGAAAACGGCCTGCAGTCAGATTTTGAAGACCTCAGATTGCAAACGGGTGGGCAGTCTCCGCAATCATAGTATTAATCACACAATTCACGGATCTTTCGATTGATAAGCGGGTTGAGCCCGATTTTAACTAGAAAAGTCACTTTTTACTGTTTACAGCGCTTTGAACACTTTGCGAACGCTCCTCCACTGCCAGTACACGCACTACTCTCTGTCTCCCTCTCGAATGTTGAAGCAGACACTGAAGAGCTGGCTGAGGGGTGGGACTAATAGCAAACTGACCAACCACACGATGCCATGCAAATGAGCCTCTTCTTCCTCACGAGGGCTCCTCTCCTCACGGCGATCGTCGAGCAGGCAAATTTAAACTGAAAAGATGCGCTTTTTTTTTTCAACTGACTCCACGGCGGGAGCCCATTTCAACTGTGTAACATTGTCATTAACTCTGCAGTCTTTAGTACTGCACAGAAAGCATTTCCAATGTCCAGGGCATAATTTCTCTGTTGCTACCCCTAGTTTTCCACACTTTCCTTCACAGAAATTCATTTTAAAAGCATTTTAAATGTCCAGGGCACAATTTCTCTGTTGCTACCCCTAGTTTTCCACTCTTTTCTTCACAGAACTTTATTTTAAAACTGACAAACGCTGTAAACTATGTTGATGCAGGACAAGGACACACACTTTGGCTTTACAGCTCCTTGGTAAACAGTTGGCATTTTTTAAACAGCAGCACAAGATTTACAGCACACAGCACACACTAGGGAAATTGCTTCAACTTTTTTGGGCTACCGACTGCCAGATAGCCAAAACAATAGCCTGCTTGCCCAAGCACCTTCCTTCCTTCCCAAACAAATCCAAAGTGGTGCCTCCATTTTTGTAAGTCATATGCCCATTTTTGTAACATGTAATTACATATGTGTATCTACGGGTTCGGGAAAGGATGAGGTTACCTGGCACAAGAGACCTAGGTTTGACTACTCTGCACAGGGGCACCCAAGTAAATCCAACTACAGGAAGCAATAATTGGGATTTTTCAGTGTGGCTTTATTTATTAACTCACTGAACATAAACAAAGCTCTGCATGGTCCTCTAAAGGGCTACGTAACTGTAATGCAGATTAGAGGTTAAACACAGCGGTCCATTGGAGAATGAACACAATACAACAGTTGTCTGGCTTTGGACCCACCAGGCACTCAGCCCGGACTTTGCATGCACATTGGATACACAGCCCGACTGGACCGGCTGCCCTGCCGGCCACTCGACTGACAGTCCACTTGAAGAATGAACCCAAACTTTACTTGGAAAGACATCCCATCAAACAAGGAGGATCTCAACTGTGGCTCCCCACACCACTTGAAGTCTGCGACTCCTAGAGAGATTTTGCTTTCGTACTTCCAAAACGAAACTCCCATCAAACAAGGAGTACTCCCATCCAACAAGGAGTAATTTTCCCATCCTGTGGCTCTCCACACCACTTAGAGTCATCGACTCCTAGAGAGATTTTCATGTTGCGACCCACGTCTGGGTACCCACCCCATCAGTAGCCAAGCGCATGAGGTGAGTAGCAAAAACAGAAGAAATCCATAGAGGTGGACCTGGTTACTAAAGATGGGGATTTATCCACCTCCAGCTCCCACAGCCCATACCCGGCCATTTCTCTGAACACACAGAAACTTCAGGACTGTAACATGTAGATTGCATGGTGGATGAACTGACGCACCCCCTCTACTGCCAACTCTAAATCCATTTAAACTTTAAACTGACTGCTCCATTTGTTCCTCCTAGTGTATATAGTCCTCCCAAACAGCAGTCCCCAATAAAACCATTCGAAACTTGAAACTGAATTGACTGCTCCATTTGTTCGTCCTAGTGTATATAGTCTTCCCAAACAGCAGTCCCCAATAACATTTTCTGACTGAAAAACAGTTGTTTGCCCCTTAAACTGGAGCCAAACACTCACCCAATCATTGCAGGGCCCCACAGGCAAAGTCCTTTAACCTTTCTGTATTGTAGAACAGCCAACACAAAAATCAGGCAGCTTCTTTCCTTGGTGGAGAAGGGATTGCCCTGGAACCCACAGAGACCTTTTCTACCCCCACCCCAGAGAGAGGTAGGCTGAGACCGAGGGGACAGTCTCCACCACTTTATAAATGGTGAAACACAGAAAACTTCCTTCTTTGTGGAGGCAAAACTCAAACTACAGACTGATGCTTTCTTCTTGCTCAAGGACAAACGGAAGACTGACTTTTGAATTCCAAGGTTCTGAGAACTCTTGAGCTGAAGATTCCAAATGTGGCTCATGCAGCTGTAACAATTCTATATAATGATGTCATCTCTCCAGTCTCAGTTGTGACTGAGGACAGAGTGAGACAGTGTGAAACCCATTTAACTGGAGTTTCACAAGCTGCCTTCCTGCCTACCACTAGGTCTTACTGGGATTCTAGTAACCCGGGTAACAAAGGGGTTACACTATTTAATTAGATGTAGGCTAATTATTCAACAAAATAGAAAAAACTTACACATTTGACCAGCTTTAATAAAATGGATGCTAGTCCAGCCTACAGTCAAAGGTCCAATGCAATAACAATATCCCTCAGTAGATTCAGTGTAACTTGGTTTGGTTTTCAGAGAGAATATGAAGAAAAGAAAATACTCAGCCACTTCTTTTAAATCCTTTTTATCCTTTCTTTCCCTTTCTGTAGTAAAATCCAGTCAAGCAAATCCCATAAAGTTCACAGTGTAGATCACAGCTCATAAATTCACCCAAAATATTGCTGCCTTGGTGAATTACTTCAAGAACCCCAAGCGCTCTTTTGGACAAAGTCAAACTTCCTACAATCCTTCAATATCTCCAGTTGCAATTCTTGGTTCACCTCTTTCCCCATGCTTTACTTTTTCAGGTTTCCACTATTAAAAGAAAAACACACTAAAAATAACTAGTACAAATATATCTTTCCATTCATACAGACTGAATATTACAACTATCTAATTTAAAATTATTCCCCCTTTATCACTATATAGACTGGGGGATGAGCGCTACAATGAGAAATAGCTTAGTCACTTCTTAAGTTCTAAAGGTTCAATATTACTTTCCTACTTTTGTATCAACAGTATATTAACTTGAACATTCAGGAACTAGAGACCAAAAAGCCAAAAACATTGGAAGGCGAGGGCAAGGTGCACTTATTTTGCTCACCTCTCCTTGCCAACGACCATACGCTTAATAATGAGAACATCAATGCTAACAGCAATTGTACTGCAGTCCTTAAATTTTGCTTTCCCTTATTAGCTTTTCAGGTGAAGTCAAACTACAGTGGAGTGACTCAATGTGACCACACTCCTTAGAGATTGTGAGGAAAATGATATCTCCACTCCTTGTCCTCACCTGAGCTTTTATGCTCTGAGGTCACATGAGCGAACCATCCTATAATTGTTTGCTCACCTGTCCCCTACTTCCTGGTTCTATAAGCAGCAAACTATAAACAAAAACTTCAAAAATAAAATACAAAAAAATGCTAAAATGCTATGCTGGGCCATGCCAGCAATGAAAAAGAGCAACAAAACTCCCTTCGGTGGCAGCTTTCCACACCAGCCTCAAGTAAGTGCTGAGGTTTTTAACAATATCCATGGCATTTTTGCAAGTTTTTGCAAATTTCTACTTGATTTACTTATCTGCTTAACTAGTACTAAAAGTGCTTTTTAAAATGAATGTATTTGCAACAGCTGTTACATGCATATGCTTTACCAAAAAAGAAAACCAGCTGGGTTATAAAGTCACAGCTCGACCTTTTTTCTTTCACTATATATTTTTTTTCTGTTTTATGTCTGCAACAGTTGTTTCTTCAGTTTTCCTCACTCCACCAGGCCACCAAAGCCCCCGTGAGCTCTGTCAGTCCCTGCTATTCCAGTTGGGAGGCTCTTCACTCTGCTAGGACTCCAACCTGGCCAGACAGGTCCAAAAGCACTGGACCACTGTCTCCACAACCCAGCATTCCAGAATGGGGGGCTCAAAGATAGACTGGAAAGGTCTGTGAAATTTAAAACCAGTGTGGCAATGGTGGTATACCTTTTTTTTTAATATTTTAAAGCTTTTCAATGACTCCTGCTACAGGTGTTTGTTCTCCTCAACCTCCTAGTGAGTAGCTTCTCCTCTTGTTTGGATTAAGCCTGGCCAGGTAGATTTGGTACTTCCTGCATCTGTTCCTCTCTATCAGACATCCTCTCAGCCTTCTCTTGAGATACAATCTGCTGACTTTGTCTCAGGGTAGGATGACATTCCCAGTTCCAAGAACTCAATGTCTCTGAGCATGATATTAGAAGACCTAGGCCCGGATATTCAAAAGGGTTGCGCCATGCGCAACAGGGTTGCTCATGCTCAAGTCCTACATTGGACCATTCTGCGATATTCAGCAGGAGGCAGTTGCGCCACTGAAAACAGGCTGAGCAACAGCGCAATGCAAATGAATGCATTCTCAACAAGAGGGGGAGAAACCATGCATAAACTGCACAGCCCGATATTCAGTCAGGCTGTGAAGAGTTGTGCAGGCGCAACCCCCAACCTGTGCCTGCACAACTTTGAGCCAAAAAAAAAAGGCTTAAGTTGAGGGCCACCCACAGGTGAGCTACTGTATTGCAGGGTGCAACACAGCAGCTGCCACCCATGGCTGGCCCCCAACTCAGTCCCTGTGCCCCCCACCAGCCCAATTGCCGGCATCAATGTGGTCCCCCCTCCCGTCACATCCCTGGTGGTCCAGTGGACCGAACGCCCAATCGCAGGCAGAATGTAATAGGAATCTCCAGTGCCCGCCAACACGGCAGAATGTAAGAGAAACCCCCAATGCCCAATTGTGGGCAGAATGTACAGGAACTCCCCAGTGCCTGATCGCAGGCAGAATGTAACAAGAACCCCCAACCCGAATATCTCCCTGGTGGTCCAGTGGACGTGTATTGCCCAATCGTGGGCAGAATGTATATTGACAACCCTCCACCCAAACATCTCCTGGTTTCAGTCCCCACCCCACCCACTCCATGAGCCCCACCACCCCGCCTCCCCGCAGCTGGCGGATGTGCATCCACCCGCCCCGCCACCTCGAAACAGAAGTCGATGATTGCCGGGACAGACAAACATTGCGCAGAGGCTAGAGCTAATGGGCGTAGAAGTTTATATTGTAGATGATAACTAGATTTGTGAATGACATCATTCACAAATCTGGACTGTCATAGATAGGCGGGCTGCACGCCATTGCTCCAGCTCTGCACCAATGGGCGGCAGCCCTACCGGGCAGTCAGTCGGGCGGGCGGCAGGGCGGCAGGTGGATGGGATGCTGCCGCCACCGCCGGGGAGCGGGTGGGTCGTGGGTGAGGTGGGGGGGAACTAGACACCAGGGAGAAGTTTGGGTGGGGTGCCATATACATTATCCTGAACATTCTGGCATACTCAATAGGTGAGGGATATTAGCTGATGGTACAAAGTCCTCTTGCAGGAACATTTCCCACTACCCAGAACGTATGGATAGGAAGCTTACTCCCTTTCTTCTGGCTGCCCGACCTAATTATAAAACTCGTACAAAAAAAAAAGGCAAGTGAAGAACTCCCCCCTATTGAGTGCTGTAGGATTCTAAGAACAAAAATAAGATATTAATAATTAGAATTTAATTTGCAATGTCCCGTTTTGATCCTCAGACTCGGTCAGCTCCAATTTCAGAGAGCAGTCTAAAATTAACTGAGCATCAGTCTCTGCTGCCATCTAGCAGACTTTTACCGCAAATGTACATTCTAATCCTGAGATGAAAGCGGACAGATCCAAAAATACAGTCACCGCACTGGTAGGACATCCATGGCCACTCTGGAACCAGGTATCAATACAGGGCATTCCAACCCAGGGAAACCAGGAGCCACTTGCCTTAACAGTAGCCACGATTAAGAGAATAGGATTTTGGCATCAAGGGATGTGTTAAATCACACAGGGAAGGAGACCAGGGGACCCGTCCACAATATACAGGCAGCAGGTACATCAGTACAACCGGGGAGAGGATACAGGGCGAACCAAATAGGTGGAGTCCCCCCCCCCTTGAAGAGATGGAGTAATGAGGAGAACACCAGAGGAGGTAGACAGCATACAATCCTAGAAAATAAGATTCATTTCAACTACTGGCGGGCCTCCGAAAAGAACTCAATACTCAACACAAAAGCTGCACTTCTTGCCCAAGAGAGGGCACTATGTTCAAGATGGCAAAATAGATCAGGAAAGCCTCTTTGAGCCACCATCGCCGCTCGACATTCTCAAGAATAGCCCAGGAGCTGGAAATCTGAACCTGGAGCCTGGCAGGGTAGCCCACTCTAAATCTTATGCCAGCAGCTATCAGCTTAGTGGACGTAGAGGATGGTATGTAGCTTGCTTTTGCCATACTGAGAGGGTAGATCTTGGACTATTCTTAACTTGGCTCCTTCCCATGTAAGTTCCTTGGCTTCTTTCACTTTTACCATAAAGTGCTGTTTTTTCTGGAAATTTAAGAACCGAAAGATGAAGGTTCTGGGAGCAGCATCTCGGGGTTGGATGGGGCGCAGTGCTCTGTGAGCCCTCTCGATGGAGTATTCAGTTTCAAAAGGGGTAGAGCCAGTGATTCTTTTGACAAAAAGCTGAGTAAACTTAATGGGGTCTGTGCCCTCTTCACGCTCAGGCAGACCAATTATTACCACATTATAGCAGGCTGCACAGCCCTCAAGATCTTCGACTTTATTTTCCATTTGGATATCGTTTGCCTTAAAGCTGCCAGGTCGAGGTTAGTTGTTCTTGATTTCACTCCAGTGAATGGATCCTTGCTTCATTATCTGACATTCTTTAGGTGAGTGTTTCCAGAGCGTTAAAGATGTGTTTTATTTCCCCAGCAATGTTCTGGATCTCTATTTTAAAAGGCTGAAACTCTTCTAAAAATTTGGCAAGAGTAAGAGGTTCCTCGTCCACTGATCGAACGCCAGTAGATTGCAAGTGAAGCACAACCGAGGCCTTAGATTTTTTCCGGGCCTTCTCAGGCGTAGTTGGAGGGGTGTGCTTAGGAGGATTTTTCTTCACTTCTGCATCCATTCAGTCATCGTCGGGTAAACACCAGTTGATTTAAGAAGCTTTCAGGAATTGAGGAGCAGTGAAGTAAAACCTCGAGCTTTAATAAAACAAAGATATAGGTGGTAGGAGGCAGAAGCTCATAGGAGAGAGTGCTACTCAGTGAACTGCATCACGTGACTCCCCCATCTTGTGCTATTTCTGCCCACAATTGGGCAATGAGGGGGTTCCACTGGACCACCAGGGATGTTCAGTAAATGTATGCCCATGATTGGGCGAAGGGGGGTACTCCACTGGTCCACCAGGGACCTTATTAATTCATATGCCCATGACTGGGTGTGAAGGGGAGGGATTCACAGGTCCACCAGGGACCTTTCTGACACATAAGCCCATGATCAGGGAATGGGGTGGGGGGTCACATCGCTCCCAGGGCAGGGGGCATGTCGGCAGTTTTCTGGGTGGGCAGGTGGCCACCCACAGCTGAAGGCTGCTGTGTTGCACCCTGCAATATGGCAGCTCACCTGTGGGTGGCCAGAACTTGTTCCTGGTTTTGCCAGGCACATCTTTGCACCCCTCCCAGAGTGGCGCAAGGTGGTGTTGTGCCGGCATATGCACCACACATCCCTGGCTGAATATCTGGATGTACCACATATGCATGGGTACACCCCGTGCACTTGCGCCACATACATTACTGATGCGCCCTGGCGCATCGGGGGTTGTGCATCACAACTTGCCCCTTTGAATATCGCACCAGTGCGCATTGGTGGTTTGTGCATGGCACATCCCTGTTGCACCATGCACAACCCTTTTGAATATCCAGCCCTAGTATGCAAATATTCAGTGTGTATAGATCTCCCAATCCCAAGAGAGGATCTGCTTTACCTTTAATAAGGGACTGTAATGGTGCCACTTTGGGGCACTCCCAGAGGATATGAGAAGTAAGGTGCCATCTGCTTGATAACACTGCACACATTGTGGAGATATCAAGCTATTAAATTTGGCCAGTTTAGCTGGAGTCATATACATGTTGTGCAATATCTGAAGTTGCATTAACCGCAGCCTATCTTGGGTAATGAATTTATGGCAGTTTCTCCACAGAGCTGTCCAACTGAAAGCTGTATTAGGTAATTGGGAGATCCAGTATGTGGCAGCTCCATTTACTGTGGAGAAGGCCCTGTCATATAAGGTCTGGTATATCTTAGAACACATGTGGTGCTGCGGCTAAGATGCTATTTCGACTGGAAATTATACATAGTGGTCTGAGTGGAGGAGAGATGGAGAACTTACCAACACATGACAGATCTGAATATTTTTAAAATTTAGCTATTCTTAAGGTTGTACTTTTATATGATCTCTGGTGAGGTAAGACAAGTACTTTCACTGTTCATCAATTGTGTTATATCTAGTGTGGATAGTTGGGGTTCCCAATGAGGAGGATATGTCTGCCACCTATTTTGAAGTTGGGGTTGCCCACTAAGGGTTGACTAAAGTCTAATGAATTATCATATTTTAGGTAGGTGCATACTTGGTTGTGGATTCTGTTTGAGATCCCAATTAGGGAGAACACAGGGATGGGGAGGGTCTTGGGCTTAACATACAGGAGGACAGCAGGTGAGGGCTACACAACTGTATTAGCTCATCCTATTGTCAGACAGAGGGTACATAATCAGTGGAGGTTAACTGTTGTGCAGGTTCAACCTATTGGCAGTACTTGTTGGCTTGACTGGCCCACAATACAATCAATGTGTGGAAGCTGTTGGTCGCCTCTGTTTTTGGAGCAACTAACTATGATATGCCTTTCTTGGGTTTTACTTGCTCAAACAAAATCATTGATATACTTATGGGCCTTTCTGAACCACTGGAGGGACAACCATGTGTTCAGGAGATTAATAGGGTAAAAGAGGCATGGAGGACATTCATCTTCACTAGATTAATTCTTCCCCATGGAGTAAGCGGTAGTAAGCCCCATCACGTCAGGTCTTTTTGAATTTCCTGGAGGGTGTTATCTAGATTTAATTTTTTTGAGCCTAGAATCACTTCTAGTAAGGTGTATCCCCAGATACTTTAAGGACTTTGGAGACCAAGAGAGGCCAAGGGATGTCACTTAACTCTTTTCTGTTCTGTAGTTCAGGGGAAAGACTGCAGTCTTTTCAATGTTAATTTTATAATTAGACAATGAGCTAAACTCATCAATTATTTCTAATATTGATGGAATGAATGTAGTAGGATTGGTGATGTGGAGCAGAATATCTTCTACATATGCTGAGATTTTGGCCTCCAGCCATCCCAAGTCAATTCCCTGAACCGTAGAGCAGGTTTTCAGCTTATAAATTAGCAGCTCTAAGTAAAGGTTGTACAAGAAAGGGGAGAGTGGGCAGCCCTGTCTAGTGCCAGAGTATAGAGGAAAGTGCCCTGTAACAGTAGCTCGAGCTGTAGGGTGGGTGTATAATGCCCAAATCCATTGAATGAATCAGTGGGGGAAGAACCAAAGTGGGACATTGACCTAAACAGGAACTGTCAGTCTACCCTATCAAAGGCCTTCTCTGCATCTAGGGATACCAGAACCGCTGGATCTACTGACGATCGACCTCTCATAAATCCCACCTGTTCGAGAACTATCAATAGTGGGAGTACTTGACTGCGGTGATCTGCCAAAAGTTTTGCCAAGATTTTAATATCCTGATTTAAAAAGGAGATTGGTCTATAGCTAGTGACACATTCTGTGTTTTTACCTGGCTGGTGTAAGACAATAATTAAGACCTCGATAAAGGTGTGGTCTTATGACCCTTCTGTCAAAATATATTGGAAGAGGGATTTGAGGAATGGGGCAAACTTCTCTGTGAATACTTTATACAACTTAGGTGAAAACCCATCTGGGCCCAGAACCTTATAGTAGGGAAGTCCCCTAATCACCCTAAATATTTCAGCTTCTGAGATCGGTGCCAGAAGAGAGAGAGAGTTTTTGAGCTTCTGAAAGGGTGGGGAGTTGAATGTCACTTAAGAATCTATCTACCACATTCTTAGTGGGTAAACTCAATCATAGAGCTATACAGACTGCGGTAACAGGATTCAAATTCTTCTACTATGGCTAACGGGGTGGTTTGTAGGGAGCCATATGAAGAGGCTCGGATAGAGCTAATAAGTCTAGAGACTTCTTGCTTTTTAAGCCTAAGGGCTAGTAGGCATCCAGCTTTCTCCTCTTGGTCAGTGCATTTAGCCCTGGGTTTCAGGATGGCATACTTAGCTTTTTCTCTGAGAAGGTTGATATAAAAACATCTAAGCTTGACAGGTTTCTGACAGCAATCCTCAGATGATAGTGGTGAGAGTTGGTATTCCATAGCCCTTAGTTGAGAGAGAGTGGCAAGTACCTGCTTATCTCTCCTTTTTTTTTTGTCAGAAGCTATGCTAATAAAAATCCTTCTGAGATATGCTTTCAGGGCTCCTCATTCCATGTTGGGTTTACCAGTGGACCCCTGATTGGTACCCATAAACTGATCGATATGCTCAGAGAGCAACTGAATATTTTCTTCCGATTTAAGGATTTGTTTTTTAATTCTCCAGATCTCCCCCCCCCCACCTTTGGTAATGAGGGAAAGGTAATCTTACTTGTTACCACTGCATGGTCAGAAGGCAAGCCTGGAACAATCTTAGCTTCCAGAACACCCGACAAGATCGAATGGCTAGTGAGAAAATAATCAATATGGGACAAAGTCCCATGCACCAACAATTTGAACGTGAAATCCCTGTCTGTGGGATGGAGGACTCTCGAAGCATCACATAGGCCCAGATGATCAACCAGGTCATTCAGGGCATGTTGTGCAGGGGAGAGGCCATTTTTGCACCTATCGGATCAATCTAAGGGGAGGTTCCAGTCTCCACCTATCAGTATAAGTAAATCCAGGAAGGGAGATAAGATGTTTAATAGTTGCATGAAGAAAGGGGGGAATCGACATAAGGGCCATAAACACAGCCCAAAAGAATATCTGTTGTGTGTAGAAGAGCTTTGGTAAAGATGTATTTACCCAAAGGGTCGCTGATGGTTTGGGTGCTGAGAAAAGGAACTGATCTTGCTATCCGAATCATCACTCCCTGACTCTTGAGTACTATCCCCTGCTGAGAAAACCTGACCTTTATATTGTCTCCTTAGTTTACTCACTTAAGTTTCAAGCAGATGAGACTCTTGGAGGAAAACAACATCACTCTTCAGGAGCTGTAAATGTTTAAGAATTTTATACTGTTTGGTCTTGTGAGTAACCCCTCTAACATTCCACATAGTGAAAGTAAGGGTTCTAGCCATCACCAAAATGTGAATGCATAATGATATCTATGTAGAATGGGGTGGGCGCTATCCCTTCTGTATGACCTATCTGTATGGAGACCGTGTCCATCTCTCCCTTCCCCTACCCCCTACAAACCATCCCCCAACCCCCTACTGAATAGAGATGTCCTAACCATACAAACTTACTAAAACCCCAACTCCTCTCCCAACCCAGTACAGAATACTCAACAAAGTGAAAAACTGCATATTTGACAAAGAAAGAACCCCCCAGCACAACAAGTTCTGGTCCATGATAAACAGTTCACTTTTTCCCATCCCCCACCCCAGCCACTCTACAACCCTGTAACTACAGTAGAATTTACCAGTTAACCAATAATCAAATATAAACTAACATTCTTCAAACAATTACAGTATGAAAGTGTATTAAACCCATGCACAATAACTCTAATTCTATAAACAGTAGGAATGAAACAGTCCCGGTGAAAAATGTTCAGGGGGGAGTAAACCTTCCACAATGTATATAGGGCATTCCCAGTAAATCAATCCTTCATTTAGGTAAAAACCCTGTCCATTGAACATGGTGTCCAAGTCTAGTAAGTTATTGGGAACGTCGCACTAAATGCCACACTTCCCCAAATGAAGCTCATTCCTGAAGTTAGATACCAAAGCTCTCTCCTGGCAAAAAGGAGGAGGTATTGGCCCTTTGGGATTCATTCTTCATCAATGGAAATCATGATCTGATGTTCAGAGGTGGGTTGTGTGGCGAAATCGCCAGGAAGTAACTTGCAAAGGCCACTGGGATTGCCTGTTAAGCAGGGTGTATCAATTGTTGGTTCCTAGTTTGCAGTAAGGCAGAGGGAAAGTAAAGTATTACAAACTAAAATAGTTCAGTACAGAATCAGGCAAACAAGTGCTAACTTCAATGCTGTGCTAAGGGAAGAGATCATTCGAAACAACAGTCACGGAGCTCCCTCTAGTGGTGTAGCAGTGTCTGCGCATTACCTCGAAGAGACCGTGTTAGCTGCGCGAATGTGCAAGTCCATACAGGAGCAATTTACTCACACATTTACAGGCCTGGGTTCCATTGCCATTAGAGAATATTTGTTACCTGGGGAAAACTGATCTTATGAACCGAGGAGTCTGACGCCTACTGGTTAATGTCCAGGGAAGAGTTAATAAGTCCCAACTCCAGGTAGGTAACAAGTTTGATCCACCACTTGCTGTTTTAACCTACAGAAAAAAGTGAGAGGAGGCCTAAGCACATAGACCAGATTACCACCTGGAAGTGGCATTTAGGCTGGCCGATTCTTAATCCCCATCAGGGCGGGAAAAGTACAAATCATGGCAGCATTCTTAATTATTTGGAGACCAATAACAAAGTCCTGGTACCTTAGTTCAGTGATCTTTGAAGAGGTCAGGGAGGGTTGACTTGAGGCTGGTAGTTGCTGACTCCATGTCTTCAAAGGTGGTCCAGCTGCAGGACAAGAATACCTGCAATCTTACGGGGTACCCCATATGGAAATGAATGCCTGTGGCTATAAGTTTCAAGACCAGTGGGTGGAAAGATGCTCTCCATTGTCTACCAAGCAGGTAGGTTTCGGGCCACCCTGAGCTTGTTGCTCTCCAGTTTGATCTCCTGAATTTCTCTTACTTTTGTTAAAAAATGTTGCCACTCCAGAAATTTGAGGAATCGAAAGATGAGAGGGCATGGAGGGGCTCCCCCTGGTGGCATAGATCGGAGAGCACGATGGGCCTGTTACGATAGTGTATTTAGGCCCAAAGGGTGAAGGGTCTGCCAGTTTTTCGATGAATTTTTGGGTGATGCCAATAGCATGTGGCCCCTCTTCTTTTTCTGGGAGCCTGATTATTACCGTATTGTTCCGCCGGCTACAGCCCTCCAGGTCCTCGATCTTGACTTCCATCCTGGAGATCCACTGGCGGGCCGTGATGAGGTCTGGGTCAAGCTTACAGACCTGCTTCTCAAGTGAGCTCAGTCTGACTTTATTGTCCCCAGTCCTCCTACATAGATCCTCGATTGCCTGTTTCATAGATTTCAGGTCGGTAGTGATTGTCTGACATTCCTCTCTGAACGGTGTGAATTCTACTAGAAATCTCTCTATGGTAAGAGGTTCTTGATTTGGAGGGGTGGAAGCTGATCCCTGGCTGTCTGAGGAGGAAGAGGCCCTGGATTTCTTGCTGGCCTTCTCAGAGTCATTGGAGATGTATGTTTGGGCAAAGATATTTTTCATTTTGATCTCCATGGATGCCTGTTTTGCTGCAAAAAGACACTCCAATACTGCTAGACATCTGGAAGTGTGCTTAGGAGGCATTTGAGAGCTGGTAATCGGTGAAATTAGCAGTTTAATCTCACAGGTGGCTGGAGCTATGGAGGTAGGCTGTTAGCTGGTGTCCTGCTTCATGTGACTCCCGTATGTATGTTTTTTTTTTTTCATTGTATGGAATTTCAGCCTCCCTTCTTGGGGGTTTGGCTGCAATTGTGTGTAATAACATAAACTGAACAACTCACAAAGAATTCCTTTGTAAAGTGGCATCTGAATTCCATCTAAGTTAATCAATTACACTTCCAGGGGACAGTGGGGTGCTGGGCTTCCAGTATTCTTCGCATCAAAATCCAGCTCAGGAGAACAGAAGCTCCACAATCGGGGTGTTAAGAGAGTTCTGAGCTATTACTTGGACCACACAAAGGATGTAATGTCCACTTGCATTCTATTTGTCACCTGTGGTGAGGTGGGGAAGGGGAGACTGGCATAGAAGAGAACCAAGTCTGATTAGATAGACTGTGCCTGATCTACAGCTCTTTCTCCCTCCCTCTTTCTTTCCACTATGATTCCCTTTTGCTTTTCCTATGCATTCTTGAACTCCACCACTGTTTGCCCCACCACCTCTGCTGTAAGGCTTTTCCAGGAATCCAACACTCTTTCTCTGAGAAAGTACTTTCTCACATCTCTCCTGAATCTATCCCCTTCCAGCTTCATAGCACATCCCCTTGTTCTTGAGCACATTTTCATCTGAAAAATACTTCCCTCCTGTACCTTATTTATCCCCTTGAGGTATTTAAAGGGACACTGTCAACCTTTTTGAATCATAATATTTCTAGTTAAAACCCACGTTTTGCTTCCTTATCTTCTCTAAAATGTATTGTTGTTGCTTGTTTTCTTATCTGCTTTCATTCTTGGTAGAGCTGAAATGCGTGCAGATGGCGTTGTACCCAACCTTGTTTTGTTTCAGATCCTTTATCTACTCTTATTGCATGTTTCCTGAAAATTAGAAAAGTCCACAAACAATGTAGCCACTCATAATGCATTGTATCCTCTCCTCTTACTGCATAATGAGTGGCTGGGCTCTGATAGGGTATTCCAGCTCCATGAAAGATGCAATGGAGTTGATCAAGGACTGTAAAAATGTTTTTGTGTGGTAACAATAGTATGGTGGGCAGTCTGTTTTTACTTTTTAAAAGAAACGGAATTAGAATCAAAATTCCAGCTACATACAGTCTCTACAGAATGTGAACAACAATAACACATGTTTTTAAATTAGGGACACTTTGAGGATTAAGGGGTTGGCAGAGTCTCTTTAAAGGTCTCTATTATATCCCGATTCTCCTCATCTATTTCAGAGTGTACTTATTAAGTTTCTTTAGTCTCTCCTCATAAGCTGCCTCCAGGCCCACCTGCACCACTCTCCTTTGTGCTGCCAACCTCACCCACTCTACCTGCCAGACTCACTTTTGCATCTCCAGCATCCACTAAACTCTTCCTGTAGCCACCCATCCCTTGGGTTGGCTTGTTCCTGCCAGGGGCCTTCTCTGTCATCATGGAGAGAAAAGACACCTAGAGCCTCCTGCCTTCCTCTAGTTGGCTGGCTTGTTCCAGTCGGGGGCCTACCGGCTGACTACAGGAGGAGTGAATAAGCTGGGTGGGGGTTGAGGGATAGCATGGTGCTGGCACACATGTGACTGGTTTGTTTGAGAGGAACTATACAGCCATCATCCAGCATGCCTTGATGTGGAAGTTTTCCTCCTTTTTTGCTCCCCCCCCCACAAGGATGCACGCTGCAGCTGACCTGGGGAGGGGTGCCTAGCAGCGCGAGTTCACCCAAGCAATCAACACCACCACCATATGCTTCTACCAGGATCTGCTGCAGAGTGATACAGTGTCCACCCTGCCCCCAGAGGAGCATGTCTGTTGGGCACTCAGGATCCTCACTGACAGCTTCTGTTGCTGATGTCCCACGCTCAGGGTGGGAACCTGGGTCGCCAGAATGCCAGAGCAGTCCCCATCACTTGGCGCCATGGAGCTGACTCTTGTAGGGCTTTTCATGCAGACCTTGCCCCATTTAGATTGCTCTCCTCTGGACTGCCTCTTCTTTGTCTATGTCCTTTGAAAGATGTGGTATCCAGAACTAGACACTGTACTCCAGGTGGGGACTTATCAGTGATCTAAACAGAGGCAACACCACCTTCCTCTTCTGGCAGGTGATACCCCCTCCACATGTACCTCAGAATCCCACTAGCCCTCTTGATCACCTTGTTACACTGCCTGGCCACCTTTAAGTCATCCAGTATGATAACTACCATGTCTCTTTCCTGCTTGGTGGACAGAAATATCACTCCACCCATTTTGTACACTGTCCCAGGGTTTCTGTGTCAGAAGTGCATTATGTTGCACTTTTTTGCATTGAAACCCAACTGCCATACCCTTAGCTACTCCTCTAGTTTTCTCAGTTCTCTGCTCATCTCTTCCACCCCACCTTGAGTGTCCATCCTACTAGAGATTTTAGTGTCATCCACAGAGATGTTTACCTTCCCATCCTGCTCCTCTGCAAGGGCTAGATCTTTTGCTTATGTGGCCCCAAGCCTGTGTAATTCTCTACCTCATCGGATACGAGAGTGCCTGACCAACAGTTTTAAATCAGCATTAAAAACATACTTGTTTCAGTTAGCCTGTCCAGACCCTGGGTAAAATTGCTGGCTTGTGCAGTATTTTAAATTATTTATGCCATACTAAAATTGGATTTTATTGTATTTTAATAATTGATCTTGCTTTTAAGTATGTTATTTTTATTAGAATTGTACAAGCGCCTGGTTTTGGAAAGGCACTTTTATAAAGAAATCAATCAATCAATCAAATGTCTGTTAAAAAGACATTAAAGTAGACCAGCCTCAGCACTGATCCCTGAGGCATCCCCCTGGTCACCCTTTCTTCCTGGTAGTGAACTCTGTTTACCACTACCCTCTGTCACCTATGCCCTAACCACATTCTTATCCAGTTTATCACCTTTAGACCCACGCCTGAGCTACCCATCTTGCTTACTAGTCTCCTATGTGCATGACCGTGGGGGGCATTCAAACAGGCCTTGAAAACCTTTCTTTGGAAAAAGGCATACGGTGATGAAGATTGCAGATTCTGATTGTACTGTGTATTTTAATGGGACTTGAGATTGTTTTATCTGTTTTCACTGTACTGCGCCTTGATATCTGAAAGGCGCATTAAAAATAAAGTATATTATTATTATTATTATGTGGAATGGTGTTGACAGCCTTACTGAAACCTAGTTAAGCCTTGTCCAGTGTTCCACCTTTTTCTAAATCCTCTGTCATCCAGTCAAAGAAATCTATCAGATTCATTTGACATGACCCCCTTCCCCCATGAACCCATGCCTCCTCAGGTCTTGTAACCCACTGGATTCAAGATATTCCACAATCGTTTTCTTCACCAGTGACTCCACTAACTTTCCCACAACTGATGTTAGGCTGATTGACCTATAATTGCCAGCCTCCTCCTGCTACCACTTTTGTGGAGTGGGACTACATCTGCTCTCCTTCAGTCCTCTGGAACCACAGTTACTCACCATATATAGAATAGTGGATGGGTGAACATCCACAACAAGGCTGTGTTTCCATCGAGGGAGTTGACATCACAGAGACCTCGAGGCGAAGCTCGAGAGGTTAGCTGAGTTACCTAACTGCCCAGATGGGGAACGGCAGCCTAAGTTGTGCATGTTTACCCATCCACTGTTTTATATAGTATATGGTTTTTGGTTTTTTTTTTACATTGTTTTTTTTTTGTTACTTGATGTACGCATGCGCTGCTCCTGTTCCGTCTGGTGCTCCTGCTCGCTTATGTTCCCGCTCCGTCCGACTTGTCAGTTTCTCCTCTGCATAGTTTTAAAATTGTGGAGAAAAAAAGAGTGTGTTCAGAAAGGGAGCCATGTATGGCTCTCCGTGTCCTGACTCCCAACTTCAAAGTCGATGACTCGGCTGCTCGGCGCTCGCTAAATCGCACCACCATTTTTTTTTTTTTTCTTGAGAGCCACGTCTGAGCCAATCAGGCGGAAGGTCAAGGGTAAAAAGTTGTTGTACTATCGATGTGACATCACATCGATAGTACAACATCTTTTTTGACCTTTGAACTGTACTACAACAAGATTTCAGTAGTTGCTGAAATCCATGCACAATAGGCAGTACCCATATACTATAGTAATGTTGTTTCTTCCAAATGGATCCCTCACTATGCTTAACAATCCCTAATCCTATCTCCCACTCCAGAACCTGGAAAACATTCACGCAAGAAACAGTTCTTTCTGCTTGCTTGAGTATTACTTGTTACAGTGCCTTACAATTAATACTCAGCAGTTTAAGCTTTTTAATTGCATTTTAAAAATGTTCTGCAATGTTGTAAAATTTTTTAAAAGCTTTTAAAACTGTTTTTTGATATATTTTTGGTAGACATTTAGGCTACTTTAGTACTTACTGCATATCCTAGCTCTAGAAATAAATCTACCATTAGAATACAGGGTTAAGCATGACCACTCAGCAGTTTTGAATTTCATTCTAAGATTCTTTAATTAGCATAAAATTCTATGCTCTGGAACAGCTCATTCCAGGTGAATGATTGCAGTTGTTCAGCATAGTGAGGGGTCCTTTTGAAGAAACAACATTAGTATGGTAAGAGGTTTTCCTTAGTACTGATTCAGGTGCAGTTAAATATGGATAATTTTGGAGGTGTGAATTTCATTTTGTATACAGGAACATTACTTCTAACCCTGAAACCTCTCACTTATGGTTTCATTCTATGCATCAGTCTTCATAGACACAGATGCCCAGAGACAGACCCTATTCTAATAACAGAACTTAGAATTTAGAATTAGTGGTAGGCAAAGTGAACAAAATTCTGCCCATTTCGTGGAGTGAAATGTGAAATTTCGCCTGGCGGAGTGGCGAAACTTCACCCGGTGGAACGGCAAAATGTTGCCTTCCACAGTGAAATTCCACCTTCAGTGGCAAAAGCTCACCCATGGAAGGTGGAATTTTGCACACAGAAGGTTAAAGTTCACTGTGGAAGGCGAAATTTTGTTTAGGTGAAATTCTGCTCTATGCAGTAAAAATTTTGCAAATTACTCTGTCAGGCTAATTTGGCCACTTCACTGGTACTTTGCAGGTGAAAGTTTAAATTTGCTGCGTCCCTATTTAGAACAGGTGCTTGAAAACTCTGCAGCCACCTTCCACTCTGGTAGTCATCAGATTTGTTTCTCCACCTGGAGAGAAAGATCACCCTGACTCTAGCTGTGGTACAACTGGGTATTTAGTAATGTATTTGTTTTATTAAATAGCATTTAAGTGTCACTATTTTTCCTACCTAGTCTGCTTTAGTTAGGGTGTCTATTTTAAGCAGCGGTCCTTCTGGCTCAGAGACCACTTGTATGGATACTTATTTTTTTTACTAATTAATCTAATTTCTGTCACTTACATACATTTTTTTGAGTAAGTGATCTTTTTTCTTGAGCTGCACTGTTCAGAAACAGTGGCATTTTGACTTTCTGTTTCAGCCAGTGTGGCTTTCACACTAATTAATTGCTTCTTGCACAAGAAGCTACAGTTTGACCTTTGGCACAGTTTTTTTTGTTAAGGTAAGAGATGTTTTTACTTCTGGGCTTTTAGTTTTGGGCTATTTTAGCTGTTTTTTTTTTTTTTTGAATAGTTTTCTTATTATTGCTTGGATCTTTTGGCTATAGTAAAAAGACCTAGAAATTCCACAGGTTAAAGAACGTCTTAAAACCTATTTTTAACTCCTGGTAAATGCAGACTGCCATGTGTTCAGTGTAAACTGCCCTGGAATGAATCACAACTTTATTTTTTTGTGAGTCCTTCATTGTTTTTTTCCCACAAACCTCAAATAAAAGGACAACTAATTTAGGAGTCCCATTGGCTTCTCATTCTGCCTGCTTGTTACCAAAAATAATTTAAAAGTTCTGAGAGATGGTGGAAAGCACATCAGAAAGTTCTGTCTTCTCATGTACAGCAGCAGCATCAACGCTTTAATGGCTACAAGAAAAGAAAAGGCTGGTCAGCAATCTTAAAGGCTTGGATGCATCGGATATCAGGATGTCTGAAAGGGGACCCTGAATCTGTTGATAACACAAATATAAATACAAGAGCCTCTAAACAGACACTGTAAATGGTGCCTGCTGAAAAGAAATCTAAAGAAAAAATGTCACTGCCGCTCTTCATTAATGGAGAAAAAGCAGACAGATGATAAAGAAAAAATGCCCCATTAAAAGACACATAAAAATATGTCATTGTTCCAAGTTATTCAGGCTATGGGGAATTATAATAATATGAATGGCAGCCTCTACCATGGTCAGCTTCTAGCCTTTCTGCTTGTGCAGGAGAAGGAAGAATAGTACTAGGTACAAGAGCAGGAAGATGACCCCATGGATTAAAAGGTATATCTCAGGGAGATTTTGGCTGTCCTACAGGGCATAATAATAGATAATTTATTTTCTCATTTGTCAGACATATGCTTGATACTCTAAACATCCACCCTCATGAAACTGAAGAGCATGAATAGAATGCTAAATTTATGGACATGATGGGTATGGCACTCAAGGACTTTGCTGGTTCCTACACGTAAGTCACTTAAGAAAACCACAGCAAAAGTAATGCCTGCACCTACTCAGCTACAGCCATCAACAAAAGATTAATATAAAGTACCAGGTGGGACAGACAGGAGGTAGAATACACTGTATGCCCCCTGATCACCAAGGCATAGCCCAGATTGTTGCTTGTGAGAGAGCAATTCACACTCTCTGCACAGCCTCCAGAAAAGAACTCCAGAAAATTGGATGCTATCCCCAATAATGTTTATACTACAGCTTCCCTGATCATTAAGCAGGCATGTTATTCAGCATATGGTATATATCACAGTACCAGTAAGAATTGTGGAACACAATCCTGGCACCTGCTGACAGAGCAGACTGCTCTGTTGAAAGGACTTGCTTACCACAATAAGATCAGCAATGGTCCTCACTAAATACAATTTCCACACAGCTGTGAATACTAATGGATAGAGATGCAGCGAATTTAAAATCTGGCAGCAAAGTGAAGGCGAAGTGGCCACTTTGTGTTGGCACTTCACTATATGGAGTGCCCCATAGGAAAGGCTCACTTCACCTTGCTATTACTTTGCATTGTCATTCCACCTTAAATGCAAAGTAAGGTGGAGTGACAACTGTATTGGCAGCATCCACCCAACACAGACACCAGAACAAATGTGTATCCCCAAAGTGCTAATCTCTTGCTGCCAGAAAACTCTGCAGTGCTGATGAAGTGAAATGAGTGTGTAACAAGAAATACAAAGTCTCCCAGAATTAATGGTACACTCAGTCATGCGCACAGTGGTCAGGTCACACACAGAGTCACCAGAATTAATGTGCAATTCCCAAAATGCTACTGTTTTGTGTCCAGAAAATTCTCCAGTGCTGACGAAGTGAAATGAGAGCGTAACAAGAAATGCAGTCTCCCAGAATTAATGGTGCCATGTAAATGCACAGACAGATTAAGATTGCACTGCACACTCAAGGGATGCATACGTAAAGGCATAACAACACCTAACCAGTGTTCACAAGTCACAAATCCAAATCTGGAAAGGAATACATTTTGCCAGTTGGGGGATTAGTGCACAGCAGTAACAATCCACTACCAGTAAAAATACCACAAAGCAGTATAAAAAATTCCTGCAGGTGCAGTGGATAGCAGGTTCACACTGCTGTAATTTCTCTGTAACACAATAAAAGGTGTATGATTTAATGGCATGCATCGCACACACACACTCACACGCACACTCAAGTAATGTGTAGCAAATTGAAAACCTTTAGTAATATAACCAAATGTTTTAAACAAATTTTACACTGCTGCACCACAACAATCAGCAAAAAAATATTAAGAATTACTGAAAATATTACTGTGTGTACATTAACACAGTTATACAAGAAAAATACAACCAAACCAGAAAGACTGCCTCTTTCTCCCAGTTAATCAATATACACCACAAATATGTCCCTTCCCCAAAGCACACTTCACAGTACAGAGACTGACTGTTCTAAATTAACATTCAAAATCCACACACAACAATAAACACTCGATGATATGAGCACAGAAGGGTTTCCTACAATTGATGTACTAAATTTTGAGCAAAAAAATATTACTCAAAAAGGCATTTTAAACAGCTTTTAGAGATTTTGAATTGCAGAGCTCTGAGATCAAACTGTCTCCAGGCTAGAAATGAGGCTGTGCCAAACAATCTAGAGCCCATGTGACCTGCAATCCCATGAATAACGGCAGAATTTCATTTGGAGCTCAACTACAAGAAGAAGTGAAGCGAATTACATTGATTTCAATATACTTTGCCTTAAAATTGGTGGAGAAGTGGTATGGGGAAGGTGAATAACACAAAGTCATTGGTTTCAATGGACTTCACCATCCTCATTATGAAGTGAAGTATACCGATTCACACTGTGGAGTTTTCTGCAGATTCCACGTTACTCAGTGAATCACTTCATGGAGCAAATTGGGGCCACTTCACCCACCACTACTTACAGTACTGTAACTCTCATGCTGTACAGGAAGGAGCGAATGCCTATGGCTGTACTTCCCCGATGAGGCAATATCACCAAAACTCCCGACTTAAAAACACTTATTAATGAGTACAATGGTGGGGTGGTGAAGCCTAGAAAGATACTACAAAACATGCTTACAATACATCCAAGTAACTAGTAAAAAAATTAATGTTGTTATTCGTGACATGATCGTGAATCATGATTTGGGACTGCATTTGTGACCGTGATGATGAAGAACGTGATTCAGTGTCGACTGTGTGAGATAACCAATATGGAACTGTATTGGGAATGCAAATGCCTATGGCTGTACTTCCCTGATGAGCTGTAGCACAAACTCCCCGACTTAAAAATGCTCATTAATGATGACAATGGCAGGGTGTAAAGCCTGGACAGATACTACAAAACATACAATACATCCAAGTAACTAGTCAAAAAATTTAGTGTTGTGATTCATGAATCATGATTTGTGACTGCATTTGTGACCGTGATGATGAAGAATGTGATTTGTAACACGAGTGACTCATGATGATGGTCCTGACTTAAAAAGCATATTAATGAGTACAATGTTCATGTAGAATTATGCACCACACCTGTCCAGTACTCTGAAGGGAAGCCAAAGAAACAACTGTGATTTAAGTTACAGATGGAGTTTGGGCCCTAAAGAGATGCAAATGCACAGACAAAGATTGCACTGGCACTGAAGAGATACAGATGCAAAGGCACAACACCTAACCAGTGCTCACAATCAGAAATTCAAATCTGGAAAAGAATACCTTTGCCGGTTGGGGTGGGCTGTGGGGGGCAGTGTACTACACTGCTGCAATAACAGACACTAGTACTATTAACAGTAAAGATAACACAAAGAAGTACATAAGTCACACAGCTGCAGTGGATAGCAGGTTCACATTGCTGAAATTATTATGTGGCACAGTAAAAGTTGTCTGATTTGATGACATATGTCACACACATACACACACACACACACACACACACACACACACACACACACACACACACACACACAAAAATGCATAGCAAATTGAAAACACCAGTAAAACAATCACACATTTTAAACTAACTAAAATTATGCACTGCTGCACCACAACAATCAGTAAAAAAATGGTAAGAATTATTGAAAAATATTACTGTGTGTACATTAACAGTTATACAAGAAAAATATAACCAAAACACAAAGCACTGTCTTTTTCTCCAAGTTAATCTACCTACACCACAGATACGCCCCTCCCCAAAGCACACTTCCACTGTCTCTCAGTACACAGACTGAATGTTGTACATTAATATTCAAAATCCACACACAAACAATAAACACTCGATGATATGAGCACAGGAGGGTTTCCTATAATTGATGAACTAACGTTTAAGCAAAATAAATGACTCAAAAATACTTTTTTAACAGCTTTTAGAAGGTTTGAATCACAGACAGTTCTCAGAGCAGATTGTCTCCTATAGCTTCCTACACACACTACCCCAAACTGAGGCTGTGTAGAACTATCTATCGCCCATGTGACCTGAAATCCCATGAATCACTGCAAAATTTACCTTTGGAGCTTAAAAACAAGGCGAAGTGAGGCAAAGTGCATTGTTTTTAATGTACTTCACCTTAAGAATTGGTGGAGTAGTGGTTTGAGAAGGCGGAGTAATGCGAAGTCATTGTTCTCAATGGACTTTGCGTTACCCATTATAACGCTGGCACTCATTGCGTGTGCAGCACCTCGGATTCTTCACTCCGCAATCACTTCAAGGTGTGAATTGAGGCCACTTTTATCCATCTCTACTAATGGATACTAATGGCACTGCAACTAGCGTTCTAGCTCCTGCAGAGTCCTTAAGAATACTCTTCTGGTTAAGGAATACCATCCTTTCCAAGGATACACAAACCAAAGCCATGAATTTCTCCTGTAAAGGAAATTCACTTTTTGGTGACAAAACAGAGGCATACATGACAACAGTGAATGAATAAAGGACCACTTCTAAGAGTAACAATGAAAAGAAAAGCCGTCTCTGTCCCATATGCCCTATGGAAGGGGAGGCAGAAGCACAGGTTACTTTCCTGGAGTTTATATGCAATATATCTCCTATTAGTGTTGGACACAGAAGGAATACTACATATGCAGGGGCAGAAGGGGCACAAACTGTACCACTGCTGTAGCACCAGCACCCAAACCCCAGCCAAAGAAAATCCTCCAACAGTTATGTGTGGGGAAAGACTGGCTCACTACCTTCAGGAATGGATAACTATTACCACAGGCAAGATGGTTCTGGAGGTGTGGGCCAGGAATAGTCCCTGCAGTTAAAAAATTCCCAAAACTACCGAAACACAACATTTTTCCAGCATAGTCTCCCACAGAATGAAATGTGCTACAACTGGAAGAGTTTAAAGAAGTAGAAATTCAAGATGGTCACACTGAGAACATACATACATACATACTATCTCTGCAGTCAGGATACTGGCTGGGATCACTGGATCTGAAAGATGACAGTTTTCACATGGCAGTCAGGCCATCACACAGAAAATAACTCAGGTTCAAGTTAGGGAACTGCCAGTGCCAGTTCACAACTCTCTCCTTTGGCCTCAGTTCAGCACCAAGGGTATTTACAAAGTGCCTGGTGGCGATGGCATTCACCTGAGAAGGCAAGGTGTGATAATTTCCCCCTACCTGGATGACTGACTAGTCTCAGAGAAAACAGAACAGGAGACAATGTGCTCTCTATAGACTGTAAAATTACCTTGGAGTCTCTCAGATTCCTGATAGACATGTAGAAGTCCCAATTAGAACCTTTTCAATTACTTGACTTCTTAGGAGCAGAGCTACATACCTTACAGGGGAAAGTCTTCCTCCCTTAGGCCAGAGTTACAGCTCTGAAAACAGCAGCAGTGTCCTTCAAAATGGGTCAGTCAAAGCTTCAAGGGACTTCGTGAAGTTACTAGAACACATAGCCAGATCCACTGCTGGGTTTCTATTGGCCTGTTCCAAATGAGAGCTATCCCATACCACTTAAAAAACAACTTGTCTCAAATTTGGGACCCACTGTCAAAGCTAGTGGTGGTGCCAAAAGCACTGGTAACATCACTAGAGTGGTGGAAGGAGGAAAGCAACCTCAGAAAGGGCATTTGTTCCTTCAGCAGTCACTAGCAAATATCCTTAACACCAATGCCTCACTCTTGGGGTATGGTGCCCACCTACAGGACCTCACAGTGAGTATCACATGGAGCCCACAGGAATCACGGCAACACATCAGCCTCCTAGAGCTCAGTGCAGTGCTGCTAGCAATGCAGTCTTTCTCCTCCCTGTTACAGGGTCGGTCTGTCCAAACCAGAACAAACACCACCACAACAATATATTACATAAGCAAGTGGGGAAAGACAAGATCCTCCAAAGCGTGTACAGGAGCTATGAGGATCTTGCATCTAGCATACATCTTAGAGACAAACATTCACACAGTGCATTAGCTGGGCAGATTTCCTAAGCAGAATCAGTTAGGGAAGCCACAAATGGGCCCAGAATTGGCAAGTTCTGGTCACAGAGTTTAAAGGGTTGGGCACTCCTAAAACAGACATGTTCTCTTCTTGGGAAAACAATCATCTTCCGCACTTTTGTTGAAAACCACTAACTAGAAGAACAGTCTCAGAGAGCACACTGGTTTTGTATTGGGCAGAAAAGTTTCTGAAGGCCTTCCCACCATTTTCAAACATTCAAAAAGTTCTACTGAATCACAGGAGGGAATCTGCAACAATGATTTTAATATCTCCAGACAGGGTCAGGCAGACCTGGTATTCAATTCTGCTGACCATGTCCAGCAAGCCATTTATTAGCCTGCCACTGAGCTACAATCTGCTGACCCTATTAGAGGGTAGGATAGCATTTCCAAATCTCTGAACACTACACCTGAGAGCATGTTTTTAGAGGAGCTAGAATACTCTGGATTAAATCTTTCAGAGGAAGTCCTGAGGGTGCTTTGAATTTCAAGAAAATCAGCAACAAGGAAAACATATTCCTCTTAATGGAAAATATTTCCATACTGGTGTAGAAGTGATGGTGCCAAAGATTAATTCCAATAAAGGCAGAGTTGCCTACCATCTTGGAATACTTAGTCCACCTGCAGTCCTTAGGCCTATGGCAACAACACTGAAGGTGCACTTGGCAGCAGTGTCAGCCTACATATCAACAGGCAAGGGAAAGTCACTGGCTTCTCAACCCATTTTCAAAAGGATTTTTAAAGGCCTCAGTCACTTGTATCCACTGGTATAGGGACAATGATCCACTCTGTGAACTTAACTTCTGCATTGTCCAGCTTATGGACACTGCTACCCTGAAGTACAGTATGTCACATGGTAAACCATTCCTAATTGTTATGGCCTGGGGGGGGGTGAGTAAAATGCAAGTCCTCTGCACAGAGTCAAATTACATAATCTTCCACAGGGATAATTTAATCATAAGAACCAGTAGGAAATTCCTACCTAAGGTAATGTCTGAATTTCATCTGAACAAGTCAGTAACATTTCTTGTGCTTTACCCAGAATACTCCAGCCACAGGTGAGCAACAATTGTACAGCTTTGACCTGAAACAAGTTCTGGACATCTATATGGACCAGTCAAAGAGGTCAAGTCCAAGAACACTCAACTTTTTGTTAGCTATTGTGAGGCTGGTAAAAGCAAAGTAGCATCTAAAAGGTCTATCTCTTACTGGATAGTCTCTGCATTCAGTTCTGCTATGAAAAGAAGGGAAATACTACCCAGAAGCATAAGTGTGCATTCCACAAGGGGCACCTCTGCCTCTGTGGCATCCCTTTATTAGACATCTGCAAAGCAGCTACCTGGAAAACAGTGCATATCTTCATGAAGATCTAGTGTCTGGACATATAGCATAGGAGTGCCCCCTCTGGAACTGCTATCCTAGAGAAACTTTTCCCCAAGTAGGTTCTGAACCGAGCCTCAAAAGGTACTGCTCTATAGTTTGCATAGAGTGAAACCATAAGTGAAGAATTTCTGGGATTAGAATAAAAAAATTCTAACCGTAGTAATGTTGTTTCTTCTAAGGGATCCCTCACTATGGTTTCACTGTCCCACACTGCCTCCCCTTCCAGAATCTCAAAATAAGTTCTAACAGTAAGTTTTTTTTTTACTTAGGTTGCCTGAGTTTTACTATTGCAGTTTCTTTACAATAGTAGGTTGTGTATATTTTGATTTCACATTTACGTCTGCTTTAATTTAGTTTGTGTTTTTTGTTTCAAAAATATTAAATTGGCATTCAATTCTTAGTAGCCTTTAGCTAGATTCATTAGCTGCTATTCTACTCTGGCTATAAAACAAAACTGACAAGTGCTATAGCGGAATGTGGCTGCAGAGCTTTTCAAACACCTATTCTAAATTCTAGGTTCTGATATTAGACTAGGGTCTATCTCTGGGGCATCTGTCACCATGGAGATTGATTAATAGTGACACCACAGTGAGGGATCCATGAGAGAAACAACATTACTACGGTGAGTAATTGTTTTTAAACTACTGCCAATTAGCATTCATTTCCTGTCCCCTTTAAAAGATAACATCAGACCCAAAATGCCAAAAATGTTAACCATTTAGCTAAACCACTTTTTTAGCCTCTCCTCTTGTTTTACTCTATGTGGCTTTTTAGCCATTTTTAATGGACACCTACTAATATAACTTGGACTGTGAGGTTTGTGCACCTGTTCTTAGTTAAGATTAATATCTGAATCCTCCCCTCCACAATGCCATACATCGGGACTGGGTCTCATGCACACTGTCCTCTCCACCAGTTACTACTAAAGGCAAGGAAAGCCATTTGTTTCACACAGCTTTGCCTGCAAACTGTATATCAAAGCACTGTGCAATCTGAGAGAGGGAGAGCAGACAATGTTGCAAGGAGACTGAGAAGGGATGAGACAGAGGTAAAAGGATCAGTCTATGTTAAATTGTCACCAGTTTTTTTTTTTCAAAAATGTGTTTCTTTCATCCTTACATTTATATACAGAGTATTTTTTGATTTTTCACATATTTTTAAAACAGCTTTTACACCTAATTTTGCGTGTAATGACCACAGCATTAAGGATGGTCGCCACTCATTTTTTTTTAAATCTCTTGTACTTAGGTTACCTGTTAAATGTACATGAAAGATTCATATGGTGACTGAATTAGGATAGTGGTACCACATGTTTCTGATGTCAAATAGCATAGCACCACATTAAGATATTAATTTATTTATTCATTTGTTAACCGGGTTGGTGCACTGATCCGAAGACCTTTTTCAGGCACGTCCCAGTCCAGGTACTGGCAAATACAAAGGTAGAGAACAATTTCTGTACAAAACTCAGTACAAACATTGAAACTCAAAACAGGGATCATAACAGGCACAACAACAAGAAGGTTGCTCATACAATGGTGTGGGAAGATACAATGGACAGAGCCAGATGCATCTAATCCAGTAAACATTGAAATGTAACTTAACATACACAGTGCAGGCCAAATGAAGCAACACAGGCATTATAAAAGTGACTGATGGCAAACCTCCAGTGTACAACATACAGTAGTCCATGAGGGAATTAGGTATAGGTAGGTAAGATATTTTAATGTTTTTCACAATGGGCATGTCATGTGAGCAGGGATTTAAAAAAAAACTTCTAAATTCTATATATTTGTCCAACAATGAAAAAAAGCAGACAGAACAATTGATATATTGATGTTTTTGCTAGAAAAATCATCATTTCTGAAAAAGTTTCCTGGTGACTAATAAATAGTTCTACTTTGTGAGAGGTAGGTGTGACTTACTGATGGTCAAACAGTAGCAAAGTGGTAGCTGTGGGACTAAAGTCTGGATTTAGAGTACTCTAACCTGTAGGCAAAAGTGCTAGGCATAATTTAGTGACTATGCTATAAGGGAACATTGAGCATTGACACTATAACCATTTTTAGTTCCTCTAGAGTAGAGTTTGCAAACATAGAGGTTGTCGGCAGATATGAGAGCAAGGCCCATCCAGTCTGCCCATTTCTTTTCTACCTTGTAAATGTGCCATCGGTCTCTGCTCTGTCAGTGGCCTATCTATTCATACTCATCTGTATTGCTCCCTTATGCCTATCTCATGCGTGTTTGAAGCCCTGCACTGTATTCATAGCCACCACTTCCTGAGGTAGGCCGTTCCATGCATCCACCACTCTTTCTGTGAAAAAGAATTTCCTCACATTATCCCTTAATCAGCCTCCCTCTAATCTCATGCTGTGTCCTCTTGTCCTGCTATTTTTCTTAAACATGTCCCACTTTTCACCTTGTTAATGCCTAGGTGTTTGAATGTTTCTTATCATATCACCTCTCTCTCTCCTTTGCTCAAGGGTATACATATTGAGCTCCATTAATCTGTCCTCATTTGTCTTCTGTTGCAGTCCCTGCACCATTTTGGTTGCCCTTCTCTGTACTACCTCAATTTGGTTAATGTCCTTGTGAAGGTGTGGCCTCCAGTACTGCACGCAGTACTCCAGATGGGGCCTAACCAGTGTCTTGTGAAAAGGGATTATTACCTCCCTGTTCCAACTTGTGATACCTCTACTAATACACCCTAACATGCCCCTTGCCTTATCTACTGCTTTAGAGGTCTGCTTGGATGATTTCAGGTCATCGGTGATGATAGAAACATAGAATTTGACGGCAGATAAGGACTGCTTGGCCCACCCAGTCTGCCCATTTCCCTACCTGATGGATAAGCTGCAGATCCTAGTTAACCAGCAGCCTACTTCTTCCTACCCTCACCCCCTAGAATTGCCTTATGACTGTCCCATGCATGCTTGAATTCCACCACTGTTTGTGACTCCACAACCTCCTCTGGAGGCTGTTCCATACATCAACCACCCTCTCTGTGAAAAATACTTCCTTAAATTACCTCTGAGCGCCCCCTTCTATCTTTAAATTGTGCCCCCTGTTCTTGCACACTCTTTTTTGAAAGATGCTACCCTCTTGGACTTTGTTGATTCCTTGAGGTACTTGAAAGTTTCTATCATGTCCCCTCTCCTCCTTTCCTCGAGGCTATACATATTAAGCTCCTTAAGTCTCTTTCATATGTCTTCCGTGCAGACCCTGCACCATTTTAGTTGCCTTCCTCTGGACAGCTTCCATCCTGTCTATGTCTTTATGGAGATTGGGTCTCCAGAACTGCACGAGTACTCCAGATGGGGTCTCACTAGCTGTCTGTACAGAGGATAATAACTTCCTGTTTTCTACTGGTGACGCCTCCCTATGCATCCAGTATCTCCCCAGCCCTCCTTGCTGCCCTCTCATTGCTTGCCCACCTTTAGGTCATCTGATATGACTCCCCCAGGTCCCTTTCCATTTTTGTTGTTAGTATCTCACCCCCATTATGTACTCTTCCCTGGGTTTTGTTTCCCAGGTGCATTACCTGCACCTCTAGCATTGAATCTAAGCTGCCATACATTTGACCATTCCTCTAACCTTGCCAAGTCCCTTCTCATCCTTTCCACCCCACCCGTTCATCAACTCTGTTGCAGATCTTTGTGTCATCTGCAAAGAGACATACTTTTCCTTCCAGTCCCTCTGTAATGTCATATAAAGACATTGAAGAGGACTGGTCTGTCACTGAACTCAATGTACCCCACTACTAATGCCCCTTTTTCAGAGTGGACTCCATTTATTATTACTGTCTGTGTCCTATTCTCCAGCCACTTTACCCAGGCTGTCATCTTGGGACCCACTCCCAGGCTGGCTAACTTGTATATTAATCTTTGTGTGGACTGTGTCAAATGCCTGGTAAAATCTAGGTAGGCCATGTCCACAGCCCTCCCTGATCAACTACTTTGGTCACCCAGTCAAAGAAATCTATCAGATTTGTCTGGCATGACCTTCCCGCTGTGAATCCATGCTGCCTTGGGTCCTGTGCCCTCTGGCCTCTAGATATTTAACAATCTCTTTCCTTCAGAAGTGATCTCATCATTTTCCTACCACTGAGGTTAAACTAACAGGTCTGTAGTTTCCTGCTTCTGCCTTGCTCCCACTTTTGTGAAGGGAATCACATCTGCCTCCTCCAGTCCTCGGGTACCACCCATCCTCCATGATTTGTTAAACAGGGTAGTCAGTGGTGTCACTAGTTCTACCTTTAGTTCTTTTAGAATTCTGGGATGAATCCCATCAGGCCCCATTGCTTTGTCCACCTTCAGTTTTAAGAGTTCTCTCAGAACCCTTTCTTCTGTAAATGGGCTGGTATCAACTTCTGTATCCAGAGTGTTTCTACTGTTTGTTTCACGTACCTCCCCTCTTCCTTTGTAAATACTGAGCAAAATATTTGTTTGATATCTCTGCCTTTTCCCAGTCACCCTCTGCCCACCCTCCCTCCTCCCCTTTTAAGCCTCACTATCCTTCCTTGGTCTTCTTCGCTCCCTGATGTACCTATAAAGGTTTATCCCCTTCTTAACTGAGTTGGCTATCTTTCCTCAGTTTGGGCCTTTGCTGATCTGACTGCCTTCCCAGCTTCCTTTTCTTTAACTGATACAGTTCTCTGTCCTGTTCCGCCTGTGATGATGATGCCCAAGTCTCTTTCTTCCTTTGTGACTGCCAGCAACTCCCTCCCAGTTTATAGGTGGCTTCAGGTTTCTCTTCCCTATGCTTGATCTTGCACTTCTTTGCATTAAATCCCAGTTGCCACTCTTCTGACCATTTTGCTAGTTTATCCAGATCTCTTCTCATTCTGCCCACCCCATCTGGATCATCTACTCTGTTGCAGATCTTGGTGTCATCTGCAAACAGACAAGCCTTACCCTCTAGTCCTTCTGCAATGTCACTAATAAGATATTGAAGAGGACTGACCCCAGGACTGATCCCTAAGGTACCCCACTTGTGACTTGCATCTCTTCTGACTATATACCATTTACCACCACTCTCCGTTTTCTGCCTGTCAACCAGTTTGCCACCCAGTTGACCAACTTCTGACCTGCCCCGAGCCTACCCAGCTTATTTATCAATCTTCTATGTGGAACAGTGTTGAAAGCTTTGCTGAAGTCAAGGTAGGTGACATCAACTGCTCCCCCTTGGTCCACCACTCTGGTTACCCAGTCAAAGAAATCTATGAGATTAGTTTGACAGGACCTTCCTTTTGTAAACCCATGCTGTCTTGGATCCTGTGCCCCTATGTATTCCAGGTGTTGCACTATCCTTTCCTTAAGGAGTGCCTCCATAATCTTGCCCACTACTGAGGTAAGACTGACCGGTCTGTAGTTCTCTGCCTCCTCCCTGCTACCACTCTTGTGGAGCGGGATCACATGAGCCCTTCTCCAGTCTTCTGGGACCTCTCCTGTGCTCAGAGACTCACTAAACAGTTCTGCTAATGGCTCTGCTAGTTCCACCCTTAGCTTCTTAAGTACCCTGGGTTGTATGCCATCAGGTCCCATTGCCTTGTCCACCCTGAGTTTAGTGAGCTCTTGTAGGACCCTTTCTTTTGTGAAGGGAGTAGTGCTCCCCCCCGTGTCCATGGTGCTGAGCTGTGGGCCCTGCCCTACCTTATCTTCAGTAAATACTGAGCAAATGTATCTATTTAGGATAGATGCTTTTACAGGGTCCTCCTCCTCACATGCCCCCATTTTTCCTTTGAGCTTAGCAATTCCCTCTCTGGACTTTCTCCTTTCACTAATGTATGTATAGAAAGTCTTGTCACCTTCTTTTACTGTTCGTGCTAGTGTTTCCTCAGTTTGGGACTTTGCCTGCCTTACTGTCTTCCCTGCTTCCCTTAGGGCAGTTTGGTATGCCTCCCTATCTTCATCCCGCTTTGTTACCTTATATTTCCTGAAGGCCAGCCTTTTGGCTGTGACCTTTTCTGCTACTCTATTTGAGAACCAGAGTGGTTTCCTTCTTCTTTTGCACTTTCTTTTCTGTCTAACACAATGGGATGTTGCTTCAAGTATTGCATCCTTAATTCTTGCCCACTTTGCCTGTACCCCCTCACCTGTGTTTCTCTTTACCAGGGCTAGCTTAACTCTGTTGGCCATCTTATTAAAGTCAGCTCCTCTGAAGTCCCATACTTTTGTCTTGGAATGGGATAATTTAGATGTAGTGGCCAAATTGAACCATACCATGTGATGGTCACTGGCCCCCAGGTGACCTTCTACCTAGAGATCTGTGATTCTCCTTGTTAGCCAGTACTAGATCTAGGATAGCCCTGTCTCTTGTGGGTTGTTGTGCCAGTTGTTTGAGGCCCTCCCTGCAGGGAATCCACAGTGTGTCTAGTTCTGGCAGATATTCCTGCTGGTATTGACCAATCTGTATCCAGCACGTTGAAGTCTCCCATTATCAGAACTCTCCCTTTAGCTGTCATGTTTTGTATATCTTCTAACAGTAATGTGTCTATGTTCTCCCCCTGGTCTGGGGTCTGTAGACAACCCCAGTTCTTATGGCTGTCCCATTTCCTGTTTCCAGGGTGACCCACAGTTCTTCTGGCTCCTTATGTGTATTCTGAATTTCTGTAGCTTTGATATTTTCATTGACATACAGGGCCACTCCACCCTCCCCTTTTTGCACTTTGGTCTCTTCTGAACAGTACATAGCCAGGTACTGAAGTCTCCCAAGTGTGGTTACTGGTAAATCACATTTCACTAATTGCTACTATGTCCAGTTTAGCCTCTGACATTATTGCCTGCAGGTCTGGGATCTTATTTCCCAGGCTGTGAGCATTTGTGTACATGATTTTCCATTGGCCAGATTTCGGTGTGTTAGTTGTTGGGTGAGGTTTGGCATTTCCCCTGTGCGTCGTATGGGGAGACGGACCTTAGTGTGATCATGTCAAACTTCAGCCTTCAAACTGCATAAAGTTCATCAACGTACTCTTAAAGACAATCTAGTTTGTGCTAGTTTGACCTTAAAAAGCATTAGGAAATCAGATAAAATTAAAAATGTAATGCACTGGCAAAGCTGGCAAAGCACCCAAAACAGTAGGATAATGCAGTAGACTACATAGAGGGCTACCAGTTCCAAAAATTAGCTATGGCTAAGTGTTTTACATACCGGTTTCATGGGCAACATTGGCAAAAACATTATTGATTTGGCCTGGGAAAGCCTGGCAAAATTTGAGCAAACATTAATTGAAAGAAGACCGAATGAAGATAATATATCAGCATCCCAGAGTATATGTCTAGTCTACTGATGCCAAAAAAAAAGACCCCACTTATGGACACAGAAGCCTCTCCATCCACCTCCTCATCCTCCTCTGTTGCACCACCTGGAAGTGTAGGAGATTCATCATCCATAAACTATGGAAATAGGGCTTTGGAAAAAGGGCAGCTTTGTTTTTTAAAGTGAACATCTTTACATTTTGGGTCAAAAGCCGTGTTCTCCTGTTGGTGACAATATTGACAGCAGTACTAAAAATCTTCTTTGAGAATATACTTGCAGAGGGGCAGTTGATGTGTTCAACAGCTACCTGTGTCAAAGAGGCTTACATTTTTTTTTTGTACCAGTACAATAGATGCTCATGTCTTTCTGCTAGTGGCACATTCTCATCCAGATAATCATGCACCATTTTTTTTTTTGCTGGCATCTCAGGCATGACTTTGTCAGAAAGAGACTTGCTCTAATCCATCCTGGTGGTGCTGAGGGATGAGGTGCTGGATGCCACACCTCGCACCACACTGGTAACCTGGGTTCAGGATTGAGCCTGGGTCATTGGGAGTCAGCGAGGCGGGGGGAGGCAAGGAATTGGATTGAGCAACTGTAAGGCAGTTCTCCTCTCTTGGGTGAGGACCCAGTCACTCCCACTGCAGAGCTGACCAGGGGCAGAGGCCCGAGGGTAGTATAGCTGGGGAGTGGCTAGAGTAGAGGGGGTGCCACAGATTGCTCTGTGCATGTGTCTCCACGTGCCTGAGCAACCATTTGTTTTTTAATTTTAGTCTTTGGTAACTGGCAGTGCAATGGGAAGGGAGAAAAATGTGGAAAAATGGAGTTGGCTGTTCCCCTGATGGCCCCATAGTTCCTGTATCAGCCCCCTGGAGTCTAGCTGTTGGCTTCTGAGGGAGGCAGTTGATGCCCTTTATCCTCGACCCTGCCATGGGGAGGGGCAACCCATGGGGTACCTGCTGGAAGGGTCAAGTGCAGGAAGCTAGGGTCTGGAGAATATGCCCCTCCAAGGGAGGGTTTGTAGCCACCTAGCAACCACAGGAAGGAGGACAACCTTGATTAAAAAAAAAAAAAAAAGGAAGTGACTTGCTCTGCTTTTTCGTCATGACATAGTCAGATAGTTTTCTTATAGTAGTTTGTCATCAATTGCTGTTTTCTTATGGTTGTAGCAGCAGCATTAGCAGCAGGTTGACTTGGAGACATAATAGTGGCCCCTGTGATGTTCAGTGGTAGTAGAAAGGCATTGGGATCTTCCTTCAGCCTCTTTCAAACCTAACTTGTCAGTGTGACTGCAACAAGGGATGATGATGAGTGTTGTCCTTCTGTTCTGTTTGTGTTCCTGTTCTTGTTTTTTGCCATATGTACAGAGACCAGATATATAAGCAAGGCATTATAGGACTGCTGATCATTACTGCATTCTTGTGCATCAAAGAATGTCTCAAACATATCTTTGAACTGAAAGTCCAAGAGAGTGGCCAGGATGTAGTGGTCATCTGTACGCATTTGTGAAATGCATGTGTCATTCTAGAAATGTGATTGAATACTTTGTACTAGATTGAGAGCAGCTTTATCTTCCTTTTCCTAATACTGAGTTTTCATATGAAGAAGTCATAGGTTATTGAGGACAATGAGAAGGAATACCTGCCTTAGACCTGCTGATTCAGCACTAACCACCCTAGTGGCCTCCTCAAAGGGTTTCAGTACAGTGCAGATGGTCTCCATTAGTACCATTGATCTGGGCTGATAGCGTCATCTTTCTTGCCAATACAATACTCTGTGGCATACTACTGGATAGCTCGCTGTCATTCTAGCAGCTGTTCCATCATGTAATAGGTGGAATTCCATCCTGTTGCTGCATCCTGTTTCTGGTATTGAGGGAAGGTGATTCCATGGCTGAATGTTTGAATAGTGTCTGTGACTTTCTGGAATGGCTAAAATTACCACAAACTTTTTGACCAGACCTAAGCTTGTCTGTATAGTGGTGTTTTCCTCATCTGGGAATCCTTGAGATACCACCTTTATGCAGTGAGAAAACATGGAACATGTGTGTATCCCCCTCCTTAAATGCCTTTACAATGTTCTTTTCATTATCTGAAGTTATCAAACTTGATGTTAATAATCATGGTGTCAGCCACTAATCAAACTTCTGTTGAAGGAAGGTTAACAAGTTTTCTGCCTAATGATCTTTGCCAAAACCAGCAATTCACAAAGCTGCCTGCCTGCAGAGTTGGGGCCACTGGTGACTTGTGGTTACAGCCACTGCTGGTATTTAGCCAAGAGGAAGAGGAGGAAGAGGAGATGAATAAAGAAAGGAAACTGACCCAATTAGAAGTCACTGCCATGTAATCAGTATTCTGACCATGGATCCACTTGTCATTGATGGTTTGAATGGTAGGAACAATTGATGCTTTTAGGGCATATGACAGTCTTCTAGACACTCTGATACAAATGAAGAAGCACACAGTGGAAAAGTAGGCATGGCTGGACACTTGATACCTTGGCACAGCAACTTTCATTAGTGATAGAAAACCAGCATTGCTCTCAAAGGAGGATGACAGCAAGTCAGTGGCTAGCATTTCCAGAATTGCTCTTGTTCACTTTTTTGCCTCAGGATGAATGATGAATGGAAGATGCTGAAGTTTGCATTAGCTACCATTACAAAGACTTTCATCCTTTTCCTCTCTACCTGGTTTCTTAATGTTCTCCTCACCCCTGGTCTTCATCATTGTCATCATCATCAGCTTCACTGCCTGGTGGTGGTGCTGCTGATGCTGTGCATTGGCATGCCTTCGCGTAGTGACATCTGTGGGACTTCAGCAAATGCTGTTTCATGGTAGATGTTCCTAGCCTTGTTCCCTCCATACATTGACTCAGCCTGTCTTTACATAAAAGACACTACATGTGTCCATGATTCTTTGTCCATTCTGAAGTAATCCCTCACCACTGACATCACCAGTTTGGTCTTTCCTACTGGCACTCTTGGCTGTTGCCTGATGGCCAGGTTATCATGGGCTGCTTCCCAACCATCACCATCCACCTCCTCTTCCACCAGTTCTCTAGGGTCAGGTGATGGTTCTTCTTCCTCTACCATGTGGCCTGGGCCACCAGTTTTATCTGTGTCTTCTTTATCTGCTGGCATTTCAGATGCTTGCTGTTGTGTTTCCCCTTGTTGTTTGCGGCCTTACTGTTTTGAACCGCCACTTTTGGTCTTTTGTGATCTCGTATGTGTGCCTGCCCCAGATGAACCTGTCACCTCCTCCTCCTCCTCCCCAGAACTGTTGCTGATATCACTTTCATAGGTGTATAACCACAATGTGTACCTCTGTCCCATAGCTCCACAAAAACACTTTACTTCTCCTCTTCTGTCTGTATCCATCACCTGACATTTTCTGCAATGATTTCTCATGCTATAATCCTTGCAGTGCCACTATGAGTGGTTCCTAAAATGTTAGATACTTTATGGACTATTCGACCACTACTGTCATCTTCCTCTACACTTATTCTTCCCACTGAAGCAGGGCTATTACCAAGCCCACAGTGCTTTTGTTTTTCTTCATGACTGGATGATCCCATGCAGCCATCTCCTTGGCTTCTTTGTTGCCCATTTCTTAATGCTTGCAGTACCAGTCAGCCACTTGGGTGAAACAAGATGAGAACAAGATATTCGTCATCGATTTTTTTATGTTTCTTTATGATTTTTTATTTTGGTATTTTTACTTTTATTATTTATTTTATTATATATTTATTTTTTGTTTGTTTTATTTTATGTTTTTGTGTTTAGTTTATCAAAGGAATGCCACCAAGAATTACTTTAGGCAGGCATCAATTCACTGCCAGCTGGGCACGCACTTGCTACCCACTGCTCAGATCATACTGCAACAATGCAGCTCATGGTGACACACACACAGGTTGCTTCTGGATTCAATATGAGGAGGAGGAAGAATGAACTTCATCGACTTGAGGGAACATGGAGATTTTTTTTTTATATTTGTTTATTTTATTTTTTTTTTACTTTTTTTAATAGGATGCCACCAGGGTGTCAATTGGCAGCTGGCACACACACACCTGATGCCCTGACCACTGCCCAGATTACACTGCAACAGCACAGCTCAGGATGACACTCACACAGGCTGCTTCAGGACTCAGGAAGAAGGAACTGCTGCAGGTTTGGGAAACATGAAAATAAGAGTTTCAATTTGAAAACAGCCACAAAAAGAACAAGCATTTGTCAATGCCAAATGTTGATTGCGTTGGTGTGTTGAGCTCGCTCGGTGGACTTCTGTCACTGGCTCAGTCTGTTGGTCCTGGTGCTGCAGGCTGCTCTTTTGTACTGGGTTGCTGCCTGCATTGGCACCTTGTTCTGCCGAGGAAGAAATCTGCAGCTGTCCTGACAGAGCTCCATTGAGGTGGCTCACTCACCCTCTCTCACTCATTCATTCTGTTTCTCCTGGTGCTGCAGTCTGCCTTTTGTACTGGGCTACTGCCTGTGGTTGGTTGCTTTTTCTGCCCACAAAGAAATCCACAGCTGTCCTGACAGAGCTCCATTGAGGTCGCTCACTCCCCCTGTCTCACTCACTCATTCTGGTTCTCCTGGCACTGCAGACTGCCCTTTTGTACTGGGCTCCTGCCTCTGTTGGTGCCTTTTTCTGCCCACAAAGAAATCTGCAGCAGTCCCGACAAAGCTCCATTGAGCTCACTCACTCCCCTTCTCTCTCTCACTCACTCATTCTGTTTCTGCCAGCACTGCAGGCTGCCCTTTTCTACTGGGCTCCTGCTTGCATTGCTGCCTTCTTATGTCCACAAAGAAACTTGCAGCAGTTACAATAAAGCTCCACTGAGCTTGCTCACTCACTCATTCTAGTTTTCCTGCCACTGCAGGCTGCCCTTTTGTACTGGACCCCTACGTGCATTGCTGCCTTTTTCTGCCCACAACCAGTTTTCTGCAGCAGTCCCAACAGAGCTCCATTGAGCTCACTGACTCCCCCTCCCTCACTCGCTCATTCTGTGTCTCCTGGCACTGCAGGCTGCCCTTTTGTACTGGGCTCCTGCCTGCATTGGTGGCTTTTTCCTGGCCAGAAAGAAATCTGAAGGTGTTCTGACATAGCTCCACTGAGCTCACTCACTCCCCCTCTGTCACTCATGCATTCTGTTTCTGCTGGCACTGCAAGCTAGCCTTTTGTACTGGGCTCCTGCCTGTGTTGCTGAATTTTCTGCCCCCAAAGAAATCCACAGCAGTCACAATAGAGCTCCGTTGAGCTCACTCATTATCGCTCTGTCACTCGCTGGTTCTGTTTCTCTTGGCACTGCAGACTGCGCTTTTGTATGGATCTCCTGGCTGCTTTGGCACCTTTGTCTGTCCAAAAAGAAATCCACAGTTGTCCCAACAGAGCTCCACTGAGGTTGCACAGTCTCCCTCTCTCCTGCATTCATTCTGTTTGTTCTGGCGCTGCAAGCTGCCCTTTTGTATGGGGCTCCTGCATGCATTGGCACCTTTTTCTGCTCACAAAGAAATCTGTAGCAGTCCTGATAGAGCTCCATTGAGCTCGCTAAGTCCCCCTGCTTCACTCGCTAGTACTGTTTCTCCCACCGCTGCAGGCTGGCCTTTGGCACTGGGCCCTGCCTGCATTGACGCTCTTTTTCTGCCCACAAAGAAACTGCAGCAGTCCTGACAGCGCCTGTGAGTTCTCGCCTCACTCCCTCCCTCAGTCTCTCTCTCTCTCGTTTGCTTTCTCCTAATGCTACAGGCTGCCTTTGTACTGGGCTCTTGTGTTGGGGCCTTTGTCTGGCCACAAACAAATCCACAGTAGTCCTGACAGACCTCAGCTAAGCTCGGTCATTCTCCCTCTCACTCAGTCGATCTTAATCTGTCCCAAACACTGATTTCCTAAAGTGACTGTGCTATTCTCCAGCAGGACAGCAAATTTTAGCCAGGATGTGAAAAATGACAGCTGTAGTGTTCATAAGGAGGTGTGAAAAAATGCCACTGTTGAAAATGTGGCATGACAATATTACAAATTTGCAAAGTTACAAGGGTAAGTGGAAACAGTTCAATGCACGCTTGTAACACAGTCATGTTATGGAGTTTCATAACCAAATTTTCAACATAGGGAATTGAAGACCTCTGCTCATGAACAGTGCCACTGTCATTTCTTAATCTGTCCCAAACACTGATTTCCCACAGTGACTACATTATTCTGTGCCGGAACTGTGAAAACACATTTTGGTCAGGATGTGAAAAATTACAGCTGTACTGCTTATGAGAAGATGTAAAATGACACTGTTGAAAATCTGGTGTGACAATATTACAAATCTGTGAGTTACAAGGTGCATGGATAGTGAGCAATGCACACTTGTAACACTGTCAGTTGATGGGCTATTATCACCAAATTTTCAACATAGGCATTTTAGGACCTCTGCTCATGAACAGTATCATTGTCATTTTCTTAATCTGTCCTGGACAGTGATTTCCCACAGCGACAGCTCTATTCTGAGCCGGAAGTGCAAAAACACATTTTGGCCAGAATGGGAAAAATGACAGCTGTACTGTTCATAAGTAGGTCTGGGAAAATGGCAATGTTGAAAATCTGGAGTGAAAATATTATAAATTCGCGAAGTTACAAGCGTGCTTGCCAACTGCACAATGCACGCTCACAACACAGTCATTTTATGGAGTATCATTACCAGATTTTTAACATAGGCATTTTAGGACCTCTACTCGTGAACAGTGTCACTGTCACTTTCTTAATCTGTCCTGAACACTAATTTCCCACAGCAACTGTGCTATTCTGTGCCAGAAGTGCGAAAACACATTTCAGCCAGGATGTGAACAATGACAGCTATACTGCTCACAAGGAGGTGTGACAAAATGCCAGTGTTGAAAATCTGGCTTAAAAATATTGCAATTCTGAAGTTATGAGCGTGCATAGCAACTGCACAATGCACACTCATAAAACAGTCATTTTTGGATTTTTCCACCAAATCTGCAATAGAGGCTTTAGTAAGTCCACCTCATGAACACTGGCACTGTCAATTGATTAATTGGCCCCAAAGGGTGATTCCGTGCAGTGACTGCAAAACCACCTTTCTGGGCTGATTAACACCATGACAGTTCAATAATTCATGAGGAGGGGTCCCAAAACATCATGATGAAAATTTGGTGAAAAAAATTCCCAAAAATGCTCGAGATATGCACTAAAGTTGAAAAAAAACATATTTATTAATTATACAGCTTACCGGCATTTCCTCAGTTCGCAGTCGGCTTTGAAGAGTGCAGACATGTTCCCAGTCCACCGAAGGTCATCATGCTGGACTCCGGAGGTAAGTATGGGGCGAGGGAGGTGTGGGGAGGCAGGGTGCACAGTGGGTGGGTGCGGGTTGTGGGAGGGGCAGGGAGACTACGAGGGACTGTTTCCTTTTTTTTAGGTAAAAAAACCAAAAACATAGCGGGACCATTTTTCACTTTACAGAGGCATGTGGCACGCTGGGGTGGGCTCCCAGCATGCCACCGGAGTCTTGCTTTGGGGGGGCAGCTGTAGCCAATGGGGGATTGGGCACCCCCATCAGCAAACAACAGCAGCTATGTGGCACGCTGGGGTGGGCTCCCAGCATGCCACCGGAGTCTTGCTTTGGGGGGGCAGCTGTAGCCAATGGGGGATTGGGCACCCCCATCAGCAAACAACAAAAGGCCATGTGGCACGCTGGAGTGGGCTCCCAGCATGCCACTGGATTATTGCTTTGGGGTGGCAGCTGTAGCCAATGGGGATTGGGCACCCTGTTATTAAACAACAAAGGGCAGGGAATTCTTTCTGCTGACAGGGATTGGGCACCCGCTGGCAGATAATAAAACAGGGTGGAGATTTTGCCGACGGGAGTGGTCTCCCCCATCGCAAATAAACATGGTGGTGTAATATTGTTTAGAATACAGCAGCAAGCTGCTGCCATGTTCACAAACAATATCAGGGATCCTACATCCCACCCTGCAATGACGAGGCCTCCCTCATTGCAGCAGATGGCTGACGCTGTACGATGAGGCAGCCCTTGATTGCAGTGGCTGATTTTTTAGAATGTTGTGGCATGCTGGCTGAAATACTGTCAGCAGCATGCCACGCATTGGGGACTGGGGACATGCCTTTGCAGGCTGTGGGGCATTGGGTACAACATTGCGCACCTCCACAACCTGTCTGTGGAGAAAGTTGTTGCAACATGTTTCTTGTGCATGCTCACAATCAACATAAAAATGTATATTTTTTAAAGAGTAGTCCTACTAAAGTACCAATTACCAGTGGCCAGGTGGCACATACTTGACTTAAGTAGAATAAAATTATTACTCGCCACCCACAAAAAGTCATATCATGCTTCTGCCAAAGGATGTGTACTACAAAAGTTCTTTAAATTACTGTAGTGAAGCTGTGTGGAATTGAATATTCTGTGACTGAAATTCATGTGGAATGCCAATTCTCTTCCAAAAGTCTTAAATGGAATTTCTTTCTTTTTAATTAAATAAGCTTCATTGGAAAAATACAAAACATAACAACACACTACAAACTATAACAAATTTACAACCCAAACACACAGTACCAAAAGTAAAAAAGAAAAGAAAAAGAAACAATATGGAATATCCTCAAAGCCCCCATCCTCCCTCCTCCATTCAACCAATCCAACCCTCCTCCCAGGGCACATTTCAGTGCCTAAGGGAGATATCAATAAAAAACTGATAAACCATTGATAGACTTCAGAGAATAAGGGACTTGGGAATCAGCCAGAAGGAAATTGGTTTATTCTCTGCAGCTGCTCTGGATGGGCCAGTATATCTACATTGTCTCCCATCTATCTCAAAATGTTCAGTTTCATGATGCATGGAGACAATTTGCTTTTCTATCATTAAGGACTGAGGATCTCTTGGTGGCATTCACAGTATGAAGGTATATTATCATCTTGTCAGTGACATGCAATTATGAATTTAGCCATTATGGAGATTATAGCCATGCGGGCTTTTCATGGCCCAAAAAGGTCAGAAGGGTAGAGGACCACTAGATAAACTTTGAGTGTAAAGTACATTACCAAGCCCAAGCAGGGATCTAGTGCCATTCTAATAATTTCCCAGAATGGAGAGATTTTGTCACAATCCCAGAAAAAGTGCTTGGGATGACCATCAGCCTTCCTGCATCTAGTACATAAAATAGTGGGGAGCCTCCCCATCCAAAACGAATTTGTTTCTAAATTGTAAATGTGAGTCTTGAGAGACTGGCCAGTTATTGTTTCACAGCACCATGAAAGGAATGTGTGTGTTTGAAGGAAACTCAGGAAGCTTAATGACTTGGGCTCCTATGGCTCAAGTTGTTAAGAGCATGCCACAGAATGGCAAGGTCCCTGGGTTCAAATCTCAGTAGATGTCATACTTTTCCTTTCATTTCTGCAACTGATTTTCAAAATTGCCTTGCAGTGTCTTATTAACTGAATAAAGAGAAAGAAACAGGAAGTGGATGTCACTATTTTAAATAACAAACCATGAAGAATAGTCATGGACATCACAGTGCAGTAGTCAGAGTTCTTGCAGTACGGATTATGCATATTGCGTAAATTGCAGGAAAGCAATTAAAAAAATCCACTTTCAAAATGTTAGAATTTCACCACCCATGGAATTCTGTGGAATTAAGTCAAATGTTCAGAAAATGTGCAGAATTCCTTTGTGTCAGAACTTGAACATTTCATGCAAAACTACCTCTGTAGATCTTCCATCTCATTTGTATGCTTGCTGTCTTTACTCACCAGCTATAAGCTCTCCCATTTCCCAAAACAGTACCAGAAAAGGATCCATCTGCCATTTCCTTGGCTGGAAATGGTAGATAATGGGGCTGGACTGAGCAGCTGGCAGATGAAGGAGCTAAAGTGTAGTAAAAAAAAAGAAGCATTTCATGAGCTGCCAGAAATTATGGAATGTTTTGATACTTTCTAGAAACCATGTCCATACATTTTGTCCAGTCATATACTTGAGTTGCCATCACAGACGTAAGTCAAAAGCTGGGTTAAATGGCAATATGGTAGCATTCACAGTGGTTTCATAGTACAAGTATAGAAGTGCCAAGTGGGAGGTCACTATTTTAAGTAATAAACCATGAAGAATAGTCATGGACATCACAGCAGAGTAGTCTGAGTTCTTGCAGTACGCCGGATAACCACTAGAGCTCACTCACTTAATGACTTGTGCAAGCAAATGTATGTGAAGCATGGTTCCATGTCATAATGGCGATCGCCATTGGGGCAAGTGTTTGTTTGTTTAAAGCTTTATTTTTATACAGGAACATTTGATTAGTGCCAAAAACACTGTTTACAATCAATTTAGGTGATGTAGACTCATGGCGCAAAGTAAAAGAGCACTGAAAACATACAGTTTTTAGTTTATGCAGGGGGCTGTGCCCCCTGCATCCCCTACTAAAGGATTCTCAACTCCAGGGGTACATGGAGGGTGAAAACAACAAAAGAGACCTTGGACCGTGCAAAAATACCAACAGGCCCAGAATTGAATGTGGCTCCCTCCCAACCATAGCCTTCCACCATCCCACCATGCCACATGGCCAGTTTGGCAGCCCACCACCACGCTACACCTCACAAACCTCCTCCCTTCCGCTCTGTCACACAGCATGCTTGTCCCCCCACGCATGTACATATAGCCATCCTGTCACTATATTCAGCCTCCCTGTCCAGTAGCCCTGTGAACAGGTGCAGTTATTGAGTCACCCTTTTTGAAAGCACTCAATAGAGCATCATCACAGAATACTGTGCAGCATTGCTTATATACAATGCCACCTGCTGACTCTTTAACAGCTCTGTAGATAACAATGTCTATTGTTGCTGTTTGCAAACAGTGGCACCAGGAGATGCCAGGCCTTACAAGTAGTTGTGACTTATGCCATTGTGACAAAATTGTCTGGATATCTTTAGTCATGATAGGTCATAACACTGGGCATCACTGTCGCAGGGAGCCTTGGAGGGTATTGTAGGTCCATGATGCTAGCACAAGTAAAGTGATTCAGTGGAGATAATACTTTAAGAAAGTTAAATTCCACAAGTGAAATTCTAATGCCATTACCTATTATGCATTCATTAATTCTGGAGCAGATTTTGCTAATTAGTAAGTTCTAAAGTATCCACAGTTTTAATGTACTAAACCACAGGTATCTAGCTTAATTAGATTCCAGGACATATACTCATTTATATGTATGCCAGACTTGTGCTGTATACCTGCAATATAGTGAAGCTACAAAATATCCAAATATTTTGAACATTTTCACACAATTTAACACATAAATAAATTATGAAACTTTGAATCCCTGTAACTTAACAATATAGACAATTGATTACCTCTCTTTATTTAGTAGTTTCTATGACTCTTCTATGAATGTTTGCATATAATTTTAAAATGATCTGGCTCCAAAAGTGGCTAAGATGGAAGCATAGAAATATTTTCAGACATTTTCAAATGAAAAATAAATTGCCAGACATTAAGCCCCATAACTTCCCCACCCCTCATCCACATGCCTTAAAACATGGCATCCATTTAGAGCCTATGCCAAACAACACTCATGCTAAAATTCAGATCACTACTGTAGAACGGTATAATTTATGACCAATTAAAGAATGTCATAGAAATGTAAAAGATTTTATAAAGTTTCATGAAATTTCACTGAAAATCCATGGAACTGTTAGAAAATTCATAGAAATAATAGAAATCTGCTGGGAGAAAAGGACCCCTCGGCTCATCTAGTCTGCCTGTAACTCCCCCCAGGAAGACCCCCTTCCTCTTGCCAGCCTGCCCTCTGCCCACTAGGCCCATGTCCCAAGCTCTTTAAAGTTGTCTACTGTACCCACCTCCACAAACCATTTCTATTTAGTTTGATTTACTTAGTTTTTGTTGACCTAGTAAGTGCATTAGACAAATTTTGCCTATTTTCAGGCACGACCTGGGAGAGGGGATACAGATGAATGCCAACTGACCTTGAACCAGATTAAGCTGTTTGTGGCATTTTTAGTCAGTAGGAGGAACTGTGGCCAGGACACCAGGGAAATTTCCCATCTCACCTGTAGAGGGAAACTCTGGCCTGTGGAATGGCCACTTCACACTGTACTGCACAGGAGATGGATGTTTCTAGGACAGGGATTGGGCCTCCTCCCTTCCCTTGCTTTCACCAAGGGCCCACGACAAACTTGAACTTTTAGTGGATGATGAGAAGCAGAGATCTTCCTGAAATATTTGTCTTTACCAAGGATTAAAGTTTGAATTTAACTCCTTCTAATACTGATGTCAGAATGTCCATTGTGCTAAAAAAAAAAACAGCCTTGAGGCAATTTTTATTGTATGAGAATGAGCAACATCTCAAGGAGCAAGACCTTTTGGAATCACAACTCACACTGTTGTAAAACGCAGCTGCTGTTGTCAGTTCCTCTGACCAGCCTGTCAGTGACTACAATGACACAGTAGCATCAAAGGCCCAGGCAGGGCTGGGTGAATCACCTATTTCTTCCCCTTCTAAGACACAGTCCAATGCTAAACTTCCTTCGTATGTGGCTGACAGTGAAACTGCAATGTTCAGTGGGTACCAAGAGACACGGAGAGAAGAGCAGGAAAAAAAAGTAACTGAAAAAACTACAGAGGTTGTAGTTATGATTATTTCTGGCCCAGATAGTGCTGAGAAACCTTTGATGACTGAAGGACAGTTCAGTGGTTCCTCAGGCTTCAATGCTGCTGCTTTAAATTGAGACACTATCCAGAGCTACTGGTTTTATTTTCAAACCTAATCCCCCACAGGTATGGACTTGTCAACGGTCCACCTAGAGAGAGCAGGCAGTTTCCCAACATCAGAAAGATGCACAAGAAGGGCTACTGCTTTTCGCTTTCTGGAAAAGTCTAGCCTGAAAATGGAGTTGAGAGAGGAAATATAAGAAAATGTATGGCTTTGAATCTTACAAAATGGCATTTACAGATAAGCAATGAGCCCCCATTCACAACTTAGACACTTCTCTTTCCCTGTTGCAGAACAGTTTAAGTCTGCAGTACTACAAAAGGCATTTTCTCTTCACACTGGGCTGGTGTCTCTCTGTGACCATGGTCACCTCAAACAGCCTTAAGTGCAGCAGGTTGAAACAAACTTCCAGAGGGACAATGGCTACCCAACTCAACTTGGAACCCAAGTTGAATTTCATGCATTCAACTCCTGAATGGCTCCCAACATTACCTGTGCATGATGTTTTTTCCCCAACAAACTGTCCTCACACAAGGAGACCCACCTAAACCCAATTTTGGGGACAGTAACCAATTCCATGGACATTCAGGCACTTAACCCTTCCTTTATAGAACCTCCTTCTTCTGAGCCAGTGGAAGGGCTTTCTCTTGGATCAGAACTTTCCAAGGATCAACCCCAACCGCAGAAGTCATTGTTGTCCGAACTTTTCTCTAAACTGAAAAGAAAGCTGCTCCCAGACAGAACATAGTCCAAATTCAGTATAAAGGTGGCCTGGAATGAAGAACAGACTTGCATTTTGTGGGAAAGTGTTTATTAATTCCTTACATTTCTTCCCATGGGAAGTTTTTGCCTTTATCAACATTTTGGGGAAGGACAACTATGATGTTACTTTTCAGACTGCATATGCACTAGATCTTTTTTTGGGAAAGATAAAGTCAGGTGGAGCTTTCTCCCACATGGACCCCTTTTTTGGTTATCTCACTAACTAAACTTTTGATCAAACATGTTACTGTTATGTTTAGAAATGAAGGAATCCATGATGAAGACATCACCTACTGGCTACAACAGAAATGTGATGTTCTCAGTGAGCTAGAGGCTATTTTGGACTCAGAAATGTTTTGTACAGGAGGATGAAAATATTAAATTAAACTGTAGCAGAATGATGCTGACATCAATCATGTTCCCAACTCATTCATGCTGGGTAGAGATCGAGGAGTTTGCTATTATGAAAATCTACCTAGAGCATGTTACAAGTGTGCCTCCAGGATGCACTTTTCTAGCTCCTGTGATAAACTATGGTGTGATAACTGTGGGACAATTGGCCACATTTCCTTTCAATATGCATCTCACACAAATTGTGACCTTTGTGAGGATATAGGGCATGTATTTGGGGAGTGCCTGTGGGCTGCCAAAAATAAAGCCACATGTATAAGCCCCAAATTGTTAATTCAGCAGGCACAGAACTCAGGTTCTAGGCAGAATCTGGACCCCACCACCCCCTTGTCCAGAGCCAACCCTTCTTGCTGCCTACAGATCTCATAAGCCAGGCTCCAGAGGTGGCGACACAGGCTTCCTCCCCCCCAAAAAAAAGGAGGAGGCCGATGGCCAAGATCCGTCAGATCCTGTTTCAATTATTCCAGTGTGCTTTACAAATGACACATGCACTGGAGAGATTCCTGGTTTCCAAACTCCTTTACATAGAAGGAGGTCTTTTAGGAATGAATAACCCATTGATGAGCCCTTCCCTAAAGAAGTAGGATCTAAGAACTCATTCGAGACCTTAGCTATGGAAGCGGGAGGGACTCTGAAATAGAATTGGAGGAGGCTGATTCACAGACCTCTGCCTCTGTTCAGTCTTCACAGAATCAAGAACTGGTAGGCTATAAAGGCAAAAAGAAAAAGAAAAGGAAAAAATAGCTTAAAGCTGATGATTCCCTAAAGTTTTGTTCCATTAACATCCATAGTCTCTTGAATTCAGTTAAATGTCAGGCAGTGTTTAACTTTCTACATAAATCTAGATTTGACCTCCCTTTATTCAAGAGACTTGGATGCTCTCTAGGACCAGGACAGGTTATTTCAGGAGAATGATTATGGGTCCATCCTATTAGTCCTTTGGGATAGATCATGCCAATGGGGAAGGCTTCTTGTTTAACTCTTTTTCTTTTACTCTGTTTAAATTGATAGACCTTTGCCCGGGGAGGGTTTTGAAACTAGGCAGTGTTTGGAAGACATTGGATTGTCAGCTTATTAATATTTATGGCTCTCAATCTAAATCCAGAAGGGTGGCCTTGTTTCAATCCATTCAACCGTATCTTGTCAGCTCTTATAAAATCTTTTTGGGGTGGGACTTCAATTGTGAGTTTAAAAAACAGAGGGTCCTCTGGTATTACTAAAAAGGTTTATTGTGATTCTAATGCCCTACAGTGGGTTGTGCAGACTATGGAATTGATTAACTGCTGGTAATTTCTTGTAGATGGTCCACGTTTTATCTACAAGAGAAGCAAATATATCACAACCATAGATCATATGTTTATTTCAAAAAAATCTTCCTCGGTATCCCTTCAAACCATTCTCCTGGAGTTCTCTTATCATGTTTTGTTAGTAATTTCTGTTGGGGCTCTTCCAAACCAGTCAATTGTTAAACCCAATAGATGGAAATTTAACACATTCATTTTAACAGACCCCTGGGTTAGGGCAAGGATTTTACAATTATTGTGTGCTAGGTGCTCTGTTAGCTTCCTTTATTTTAATTTATGGGAGTGGTGGCTGGACACTAAGGCTGACCTCAAAGTATGGCTTCAACAGTTTGGGAAGAAAAAATGAAAATGATAACTTTCAGAGATATCTGTCACTACAACAACAGTTACAATATTGATTTACCTTATCAAATAGCTCTAAATATGATATGATTACACTATGTAAATCTCTAATATAAAAAGAGGAAATGAAACACTACCAGTATGATAGGGCATACACACATCAGGTACTGTTACAGAATGGAACAAAGAAATCCCCTATAGGGGACCCATTTGAGGCCTATAAATCTATGCATTACTCTAAAACAATGGAGCATTTAACTGCTCAGGAGGGGATGGAAGCCAGTACAACTGAAGATATTTATGCAGTTATTAAACAATTTTTAGACTCCCATATCCTTGATAACCCCCTTCAGATGAAGCCATAGATTATTTTTTTAATTCAATATGTTTTATTGTAACACCTCAATGCAACAGTGACAAGCATAGTAAAGAAAGCATCATTATTACAATATCACTTAGTATTGAAGTTTACACATCATTGATTTTTGGCATTGCATACTTTTCTACGATCTAAAAAACACACTACCCTATAACACCTCCCAACCAAACCGAGCATTGAGATCTAAATAAAATAAAGGTAATAACAAGTTATAAACCCACCAAAGGCTCTAATTGTTTATTTCTTAGACACAACCCAGCATTTTTAAGGCACCCATACTGTGAGGAAGACATCTAACACACCCCATTTATTTAGATAATTGTGTAAACTATCATTCATTTTAGCTATGTGTTTTTCCAATTGTAATGCCAAGAGAATCACTTTATGCCACTCCAGAACAGATGGAATAGAATCATGTATCCAAAGTCTCATGATCATCAACTTGGCAACAGCAGATATGATAGCTATATATATTTTCTGTTGTCTAGTCATCTGTAAAGGAAAATAATTAAGTAAACATATTTCAGGTATGAATAGAGAGTCTAACTCTAACTGAAGGTCAATCGATTTCTATATATTTTTCCAGAATATCTGAATTTTTGAATATGACCATGTCATGTGATACAGATCTCCATAACCTTCCTTACACTGTTGGCATGGTGAAAAGGGAAGCTTCCCAATCTTATTTAATTTTGCAGGGGTATAGTAAAGGTTATGCATGATATTATATTGTTGCAATCTAAGTCTATCTTGCATTATAAATTTATATAAGTGTTAAACCAAATCCTTTGTCAATACCTTGGATCATCACTAAGAGATAACTTTTGTACCCAGTAATAACAGGTGCCTTGGGTACCACAGAATCCAATATTTGAAGTTCTTGATAAACCTTAGAGATAGAATGTGGCTGGTCTGCTGTTTTAGAAGAAAAGATAATTGCACTTTGGTAGGTACAGTATCCATTGAGTTTTGTAAAATGCTATCACCACTTGCCTGACCTGACAATATTTAAAAGCTTTCCTTCAGCAGCAGGGATGCTCTGACAAAATTGTAAGTAAGATACAACTCTACCATGCAAAATAATATCTCCTAACCTGAACCCTACCAAAGGAGCCCAAAATGAGGATGGGATCGAGAATTTTGAATTTGCAGTTGTGGATTATATACTAAAGACTGCTCCACAAATTTGTGCCAATCTAAATTTAAAGAGGTTTTAAGCTGATGTAATGCTTTGAGGGACCAACCAATAGGGTTATTTCTCAGTTCTTTAGGGATTCTCTTTGGAGAAGAATTAACCAAAGTTGAGAGATTTCAAGAATTTCGAGCCACTAGAGTTTCTTCAATTGATATCCAGAGGGGTCAGTATGAATCCAATTCTATTGCACATAAAGGGCGGACCCAGCATACCAGCTTACTAATATGAGCTGCTATGTAATATTTAAAAAAGGAAGGTAGGGAGATGCCGCCACATATTTTCGAAGCTATAAACTTAAAATAGGCTCTTCTGACTCTCTTCCCTTTCCATATAAATTAGTTTTAATAATTTTTGTAGGTTGGAGAACCATGATTTAGGCAAATAGAATCCCAATATAGTCAAGAGATAAAGAGTCCGGGGCAGTATATTCATTTTAATCATATGAATTCTAGTCCGAAGGGAAAGAGGTAAAGCTCTCCATCTCTCTAGGTAATTTTTTATTGTGGTTAATAATTTAGTGAGGTTTTCTTTCAACATCTGTAGCACTTCTTTTGAGATTTTGATACCTAAGTAAGTCAGAGACTGAGATTCCCAAGTCAGGCCATATTCCAAAAATTCAGTCTGCAAGCATTTCCCATTTAGTGGGAAAAGTTTAGTTTTAGAAAGATTGAGTTTATAATGAGACACTTTAGTGAAAAGCTCAATTTCTTGCAGTAATATTGGAATGTTAACTGCAGGGTTCTCGACGTGAAGTAGTAAGTCATCAGCATAAGCTGAGATAAGGTGTTGGTTATTATTAATTAGAATATCCTGGTTTTGCATGAAAACAGTAATTTTCAAATTAGTGGTCTCAGGTAGAGGTTAAATAAAGGGGGCGGGGCAGCCCTGTCTGGTACCACGATATAAAAGGAATGACTCAGACAGAGCACCATTACACCAGACCCGAGCAGTCGGAGCAGAATATAATAACTTAATCCACTTTATGAAACCTGGGGAAAAAAAAAAAGTGTCAACGAGCATAAAGAAAATCCCAGGAAACTCAATCAAATGCTTTCTCTGTGTCTAATGTGAGAAGAGCTGCTGGGATACATGAATTTTACTATGATCTATTAAATGGAGTAGCCTATGCAGGTGATCACTGGACTCTCTACCAGTCATAAAGCCAACCTGTTCATCACTAATGAGTTTACCCATCAATGGCCCTACGAGTTACTAAAATTTTAGTCAATATTTTAATGTCAACATTAAGTAGTGATATGGAGCAGTAATTCTCTGGAAATAAGGGTCCCTGTCTGGTTTAGGAATTAAAGCAATAATTGCTTCAAGAATGTTATTTTCAGAAAAAATTACTTCTACCAAGAGTTAAACACTTTTGTTAAAAGGGTGTAACTTCCTTAATGAGAGCTTTGTATAAATTAGTAGAGAGGCCATCTGGTCCTGAAGATTTGTCAGAGGCAAGTTGTGTAATTGCTTGCTTGACTTCCCACTCTTGAATGGGGAGATCCAGGCAGGAATCATTTGACGGTAATTTAGGTAAGGTAACCAGGTCCAAGAACCTCTCAATGTCCTTTGACATTATTGTTTCTGCTAGCAGAATTGTACAAAGGGTTTGAAAGAACTGCCAAAAGCCAAGACAATTTCCTTGGGTCATTAGTTGTAAAATTTCCTTGTTTAATTCGTAGTGCTGAGATACGTCTTCTGGATTCTATTTGCTTAAGTCTAATAGCAAGTAGCTTACCTGCCTTCTCTCCAGATTCTAAATATTTGAGTTTGGTCCTCTTCAGAGCCAGCTCTGCTTTTTGGAGCATAAGAGCAGTATATTGAACTTGCTATTTGTGTAATTGAATCCAAACCTCCTCTGTTGAATAACATCCAAAACTATTTTCTATAACCTTAATAGAATCCAGGATATCCTGAGCCTGGGCATTAAACTTTTTAAGTCTAGTTGTTGCCAACCAAATATATTCACCCCTTACTGTGCATTTTCAGGCAGTCCAAGCTATGTATGTTTTAGCAACTGACCCTATGTTTGTGCTTAAAAAATGGGAGATAAATTGTGTAAGGTGATTGCAGGTGTATGGATCTTGAAGGAGCTGGTTATTAAGATGCCAGAGAAAGTCTCTCTTTGTCCCACTCCAAGCAAATAAGTGAAATAAATGGGGGAGTGATCTGATATTACACGGTTATGGATATCTGCATCAATAACATTTAGTAGAATATGTGAGGTAGCTAAGAAATAGTCAATTCTTGACCAAGTTCAATGTGGGGCAGAGAAAAAAGAATATTGTTGGGAATCTGTGTTTAAAACCCTCCACACATCTATCAAGCCCACACTTTCCATAAGGTCCTTGAGTGCCCTTTGAGCTGGTGATAGGCCAGCTCTTTTGTTGTCAGACCTGTCTAGCTGTAACTGAGGCATGATGTTCCAATTCCCTCCTAATAAAATCGTTCGGGATGGATTTGTAAGTACCAAAGTCAGGAGATGTGTAAAATAACAAGGTGAATCCAAATTAGGACCATAGATAGAACCCAACAATATTTGTTGGGAAGCAAGGGTCCCTCTAAGTAATATATATGACCCATTCGTTTCCCAGATTTCTTGGTCTAGTTTAAAGGGAATATTTTTGTTAATTAATATGACCACTCCTCCTTTATTAGTTGAAACCCCAGCTCCGAATGCCTGTCCAACCCATTGTTTGCAAAGTGTGGGAATATCTTCTCTCCCAAGGCAAGTTTCTTGCAAACACGCCATGTCTGCTTTAAGTGAAAACAAATGCTTCAGAACTACTCGTCTCTTACATCTGTCCTGCACTCCTTAGGTATTCCAACTAATAATACTGAAAATAACAGTCATTAATGAGGAAGTATATTAGAAATAAATGAATCAGTAAACATAGGAAGCGCCACTCATTTCGTAGCTGTAATGCTCGATTCCCTCTAAATATAATCAACGAGAATTTAACCAAGTCCCCCATACCCCATTCTCCCTCCAAAACTGTTCAAACATAACAAAATAGTTGATTAAACCCCTATTGACAACCCCAGTTCTATAAACTGCACTGACATATTACTTCTGCCAGATGATGTCCTTATGCAGCTCAGAGTAACCCCCAGTCAGAAAAACATTCTGTAATTGTGTCTTAACTCAGCAGTATTCAAATTGCAAAACAAAATGGTCATATGAAATGCACACTGAAAAAACATTACAGATCAGTCAGGAATGGTGACACTGATAAACCCATTGTATCCCACTTTTTCTCCAGGGACCACAGTGTCAAAGACCTCTCTGTTTGTGTCCTTCAGCAAGGCTACTGGGATCCTGACCATTGAAAAAACATGGAAGCCAAGCTGATCATCTGCCTTGGCTCCCAGCAGCCCTCTGGTTTAAATGATAGACTTATTTTCCACTAACATCTTTCAGCCACTCTTTTTTCCCTATAGTCTATTTGTTTTGTACTCATTTAATTTCTTTTCATTTTCACCATAAGTCTCCATTTCTTTCTCCTTCCCACACATTTGTCACCTTTCAGCCTTCTTACTAGGCCCTGTTAATTAGTCCCCACCTGGGACCTTCCCTAGCTCTTTCACTCCTATTATGCTTTATCTTTCCCGTCATCACCTTTTTGTTTCACAGATTCTCTCTTAATCTTACCATGTATCACTTCTTCTCCCTGAGCCTCCCCTTTCTTGTTTCCCCACATATATATAGCCCTCATTTAACCTCCCCTCTACACTAACTTTGTTTTTTTTTTCTCTCTTTTAGATATTTCCTGAAGAAGACCTAAGGTCGAAACATAGATTTTTAACTCTATTTTCTATTTTCAGCTTGGTGGACCGTTGATAAGTCCATACCTGTGGGGGGATTAGATTTGAAAAGAAAACCAGTAGCTCTGAATAGTGTCTCAATTAAAGTAGCAGCATTGAAGCCGAGGAACCACTGAACTGTCCTTCAGTCATCAAAGGTTTTCAGCACTATCTGGGCCAGAAATAATCATAACTACAACCTCTGTAGTTTTTCAGTTACTTTTTTCTTGCTCTTCTCTCCGTGGCTCTTGGCACCCACTGAACATTGCAGTTTCACTGTCAGCCACATAGAAGGAAGTTTAGCATTGGACTGTGTTTTAGAAGGGAAGAAATAGGGTGATTCACCAGCCCTGCCTGGGCCTTTGATGCTACTGTGTCATTGTAGTCACTGACAGGCTGGTCAGAGGAACTGACAACAGCAGCTGCATTTTACAACAGTGTAAGTTGTGATTCCAAAAGGTCTTGCTCCTTGAGATGTTGCTCATTCTCATACAATAAAAATTGCCTCAAGGCTGTTTTTTTTGTTTTTAGCACTTGTGGACATTCTGACATCAGTATTAGAAGGAGTTAAATTCAGACTTTAATCCTTGGTAGAGACAAATATTTCAGGAAGATCTCTGCTTCTCATCATCCACTAAAATCTTTTGCTCTGGGTTTTGATTGTATTATGGGCTCAAACCTGTATTATATCTTTTTACCACTAGATGGCAGCATTGTATTAGAAATGGAATGCCTGTACTACAACTACGCCTGTATAGGCAAACTGCATTTTAATGTCATATTCATTGTATTCAAGCTCTTGTTCTTTTTCCACGGTTAAATAATTAGCAAATTGGTATTCATATAATTTAAGCAGAGATTATATGTTATGGGTAAATGAGTGGTGAAGCAATAATCATAATTCACGAAAATACAAAATCACACATGCCCCCACAATGCAAAGCACCATGGGTTGCATATGCAAATCACCACAGAATGTTATGCTGGTCCAACTTTAAGCAGAATTGCATGGTGCCGAAAGGCCTCTCACACAGTTTGCAAAGGGTGCTAACAGAGGACATAGACACGTGTTTCGTCCTACCAGGACTCATCAGTATGCCTCGTCTGTTTGACACCCCAGTGGAATGGACCAGCTACCCCTAAGGCAGTGTGCCTGGGATATATGTGGTGAACCCATTTAAAATAAAAAACTATTTAAAGACAAAGAACCTCTGTGCATAAACACTAGGACAAGGGTTACCCAAAGGGCATTTGGCTGGGAAGCCAAGTTTCAAGAAAATACAAAATCACACATGCCCCCACAATGCAAAGCACTGGGCTGCATATGCAAATCACCACAGAATGTTATGCTGGTCCAACTTTAAGCAGAATTGCATGGTGCCGAAAGGCCTCTCACATTTGCAAAGGGTGCTAACAGAGGACATAGACACGTGTTTCATCCTACCAGGACTCATCAGTATGCCTCGTCTGTTTGACACCCCAGTGGAATGGACCAGCTACCCCTAAGGCAGTGTGCCTGGGATATATTGTGGTGAACCCATTAAAATAAAAAACTATTTAAAAGACAAAGAACCTCTGTGCATAAACACTGAGGCAAGGGTTACCCCAAAGGGCATTTGGCTGGGAAGCCAAGTTTCAAGAAAATACAAAATCACACATGCCCCCACAATGCAAAGCACCATGGGCTGCATATGCAAATCACCACAGAATATTATGCTGGTCCAACTTTAAGAAGAATTGCATGGTGCCGAAAGGCCTCTCACACAGTTTGCAAAGGGGGCTAACAGAGGACATAGACACGTGTTTCATCCTACCAGGACTCATCAGTATGCCTCGTCTGTTTGACACCCCAGTGGAATGGACCAGCTACCCCTAAGGCAGTGTGCCTGGGATATATTGTGGTGAACCCATTAAAATAAAAACTATTTAAAGACAAAGAACCTCTGTCATAAACACTCGAGGCAAGGGTTACTCCTAAAGGGCATTTGGCTGGGAAGCCAAGTTTCAAGAAAATACAAAATCACACGTGTTCACAATGCAAAGCACCATGGGCTAGCATATGCAAATCACACAGAATGTTATGCTGGTCCAACTTTAAGCAGAATTGCATGGTGCCGAAAGGCCTCTCACACAGTTTGCAAGGAAGCTAACAGAGACATAGACACGTGTTTTCATTCCCACTAGGACTCATCAGTATGCCTTGCCTGTTTGACACCCCAGTGGAATGGACCAGCTACCCTAAGGCAGTGTGCCTGGGATATAATCATAATTCTTGTTTGTTGGTACAATTTGAATACTAAATGTAAAAAAAAAAAAACAAGGTGCTGCATCAGCATGTGGCCTAAAAGCAAAACAAAATGGTTATATTAAGGAATTTAAGAGGAAATGCTAAATACAAGGCCTTGGAGGAAAGAAACGGCCCTTATATGGAGTGTATCAATCGGGGGAAACTATTGAGCATTTTTATTTTCATTGTTCCTTTGTTACTCCTTTTTGGCAGTTCTTGGCACAGCATTGACATATGAGATGGTTAACGACATTAACATATGAGTCATTAATATTGGGAAAGTACTCCCAACCAGGTTCTCAGTACCACCACAAGATTCTGACCATTTCTGTTGTATCAAATTTTATTTACGGCATAGTCGGTGTCAGTGGGTGCTCTATCTGAAGAAAATGCCTTATGACACTATGCCAAACTTAATTCACCAAGCTATGGTAAAGGTGTATCTCAAGGATGCCAATGTTCATACCTCTCAAAAGGCTTTACTATGGTGAAAGGATTTAATCTGTTTATAAAGTTTAAATGATCTTTGGTTGTATAGTGATTTCACCATTTGACCAGCACACAGTTATACAATTAATGATGCAAATGTTGGATAGCAGGTAGCATGTTCCAGGGCTTAGATAAGCATGAAAGCTTTATAATCCATACTTCCCCTCCTTTGTCTAGGCAGGGAAGAGGGTTTGATGATGTAGACTCATGGCACCTAAATTGGGGTGTGAGACTTGTTTTTCTCCTGCTTGATATCTGTATTATAAGTTTGTCACCCGGTTTCTTTTGTATCTGCTATACATTGCCTTTAATTATTGGAGTATGAATGTAATACTTAAATGTTTCTTTTGAAATTTTTCTTTTTCTTTGATTCCTGTACTTATTGAAAATTTCTGAAAGATGTTTGTAAATTTTGTTTTTAATGTTATTGCAATAAAATGTCCCCTACTCATTGGTAGGGGGCATTGTGGCTGGTGTTGCATGGCCAGTTCAGAGAGTTTGCTGACCTACATGGATCTGGGGGAGGATGGGAAGCAGGTCTCTTCCTCAATCTCGGCATCTTCAGAGACCCAAATGGAGCTTGGAACCAAGAAGCACTTTGTTTTAGTCCAGGAAGAGTTTGCAGACCTGAATAGGTACTCACCACTAGCAGTACTGATGATGACAGATGCCAGCATGGAGAACATAGGGATGGCTAGGGCCCTCACGATGCAGGAGTTACAAGAAGCCATCAGGGAGGAGGATCATCACTTCACTTATAGGAAGACTTATTTGCAGCAAGAGCTGTTACAGAGGGGAGAGGAAAACTGCACGGACAGTGTCTGTTCTGTAGCAGAGTCCAGTGGGGTAGGCTTACAATATATGGAGATTGAGGAGAATGTGAGAGAAAAGGTGAAGATAACTGTGGTTGAAGCACAAGAAGCCAAGAACACAATGATACAAGGTACTGATGTGTGTGTAAAGGCTAGCAACGCTGTTATTTCACAGTGGGAGGGGAATAAAACTGATGATCTTGAGAAGACTGTTGACACAAGAACAAGAGAGGGGGTTCTGTAAACGAAGCACAGATGTCTACTGCAGTTCCAAGGCCAGTACTTTGGGGCCTACTTTGCCTAAGATTACTTTTAGGATTGAGGTTGCCAATGGGAATCCAGGGAAAGAAATTTCTATAATGAATACTGTGGTCAAAACTTGTAAAAAGGGGAAACACATACAAAAAGAGATGTTGGGAGCAATTAAAGTTGGTATTATGGCCCAAAAGCAGGGTCTGACTGCAGGACTAATGGGGGAAATGCCTGTGCGGGTGAAAACTGCTTTAGAATCACAGGATGGAAAGCAACAGTAGATGGTACCAGTTGGGATGCAAATTTCCCAGGCACCTCAATTACAGGGGCTGGCAGACCCTTGGCTGAACTGGTGAATAATGGACAAACCTTTACTTTTGGTAAGGAATCTGTCTCTCAGAATACTCTAGGCCAACACTCATTGCCAGAGAAATCAAGATATGCAGCAAGATCCTGCTACTGCTTCTCAGGACATGCTGACAGATATTAGATGATTAGAGGGGGAAGGGGGTACTGACCAAATCATTGACCACCCTTGTGTAGCTATGACAACCAGACAACTGTAGAGGATGATTTGGTAGCTGCACCTATTGTAGATTCTCCAAATAGAAGCCAACATAAACAGACTAATGCTCTTGTTGTGCCGCCAGCAAATAATGTCTGGAATACCAATGTAAAAGACCGGCTGTTCCCTGTAACAGTCAGATTGGCATATGATCCAGCTACATGGCGGAACGCTGTTCACCTTAAATATCGAGAGGGATCATCTGACAATCCTGATGGGTTGTTTGTAGGCAGAACTCTGCTGAAATGCTACATGAAGTATTATACCTAAGAGATCTATGCATTGATACACATGCCTGGTAACACTCTATATGATATAAGCTTCAAACACCCAGCAGGGCTGGATTGATTCTGGAAGCAATATCAGCTTTTAAAAAAATACTCCTTTGTGGTGGCCTTTTGTGCTATACCCCTGACTAGACCTTTCTTTAAGTGCATAACTGTTCTTTTCTGGAATGAGGAGGTGAATGTGGTGGATATCACCCATTGGCTCAAACAATGATGTAATGTTAGTGGTTTCCTGGAGCCCATCCTTGATGACGAACATCTATGGGGGGGGGGTGGTGCCTAAAGTAACTCTTAAACAAGACAATGGGGTGGGAAGCATCTCCCAGCTGTTTTTTGTAGTAGATCGAATAATGATTTTCTATGTTGGACAACCCCGAGCTCAGAATTCAAAAGGAGACACAGGTCACCTCAGTAATGTGTATGAAAACTAAATGTGGCCTGTGTGGGATTCTGGGGTATAACAGTGCTCAATGCAAAAGCCCTATGCACTGCTATCTATGTGAAGAGCAAGGACATACATTTCTAACTTGCTCATTGGCATCTCATAACAGCCTAGATCAGGTGGCAAGGGCCGAACAAGATGCGTACATTGCTCTAGCCCAGAAATAACGTCTAAGACCAGAAACAGGAGTTGTGACCATGGGCCCACATGTCATGACCAGATTAGGGTTCATGAAGTACAGCCTGTGGGGCCTTCTTCAGCTGTAAATCTACCCTCAGTAGCTTTGCCTTCCCCCTCCCATAGTACTACCTGTATGGCTCAGGAGACTGTAACTGAACCTATGACAAAGGTGGCTCCTGATGGTCAGGAGCCGTTGTCCAACTTAGAGTTCCAATCAGAGCTGGCAGGTCTGGCTGGGCAGAACCCTCTGTCTCCTTGCTCTGAGGTTATGAAGCCTCCACCTGGAGATCCGAAGATTCTGTGGGCTCTTCTTTCATAGGATAACAAGATCTAAAGCATTGTTGAAACCCCGTATCCTCCTCCCATGTGTAAAGGACACAGTTTCAATACCAGTCCAAAATCAATACTCCATTCTTATGGATATGGAAGAAGTTGTATCAGAGGGGGATTTGGTTGTCTCCTCTGTTGCATCTTCATATACTGAGGTGACAAGATAAGTACAGGTACCAGGTCAGTCGAAACCAAAGAAGAGAAAGGAAAGAAAAGAAAGTGAGACTTTTAATTTCACTATGTGGTTCTTCCTGGTTTTTCACTCTCTCTTTTACCGCATCATGATATCTGCACTGTCTATCATTACTCTAAATGTAAATAGCATAAAATCTACAGCAAAACAATCCATAACATTTTCTAGTTTACATAAGGCCAATAGGCATGTCTTTTTTATATAAGACACTCACTTGCACACTATTTCAGGGGATCCGTACTACTTCCCAACATACAAGTTCGAAAATTGTTGTACCGACACAAAATTCGAAACACATTTCCGTAACATCATACTCCGACATACCATTTCCGACAATGCTTACAAAACTGGAGCTTGTATTCACCAAGGATTTTAAAACATACTCACAAAATGAAGCAGGATTACCAAACTGGAGCCTGCATTTCACCTATGATTTTAAAACATACTCACAAAATGAAGCAGCATTACAAAACTGGAGCTTGCATTTTACTAGAGGTGTACACATCAGATGTGTGTGTGCAGATCCTTACAAGTAAATCCAAACACTCATACCCCATATATTTTTCCTACAATGTGTTGGTGCTACAATAAGTGCTTAAATGAACCTTTGCAGGTGGTCTCACTCGACACTGACCGGAAGACAGTTTACAACCCTGCCACCTAAACCGGTGGGGAGGGGGGCATGGAATGAGGGCAAGAGTCATAAAAAGATCAACACTGGACACAGCAGATGATCGCTTATTAACACGTGTGTGCAGATCCTTACTCACATATTTTGTACAATGTGTCGGTGACTTGACAATCGGGAAAAAGTACTGTCGATTAAAAGCTCAGTCGGGAGATAGATTACGGGAAGTTTATTTTCGGGACTATGTGACGGGAAAGCGCACCATTCCTGGTTTCAGAGATAGCACAGGCACGAAAGACTAGATGGGGTTCATCTTTGTGGTCCAGGAGAGGAGGCCTGTACAGGTTTGGGGATAATGTTTTCTAAAGATGAAGTACAACCATTGAAAGTAGTGGATTTATGCTTGGGGAGGGCATTAATTGTGGATGTGGTTATTCGGGGAGTCACTTTTAGATTAGTCAACATTTATGCACCACAGTCCAAGGCTTACAGAACACGTTTGCCTGCCCAACAACTAACGCACCGAAATGTGACCAATGGAAAAATCATGTACACAAATGCTCACAGTCTGGGAAACAAGATCCCAGACCTGCAGGCAATAATGACAGAGCTAAACTGGACATAGTAGCCATTAGCAAGACATGGTTTACCAATACTCCACACTTGGGAGTCTTCAATACCTGGCTATGTACTGCTCCAGACGAAACCGAGGTGCAAAAAGGAGGTGGAGTGGCCCTTATGTCAATGAAAATATCAAAGCTACAGAAATTCAGAATACATAGGAGCCAGAAGAACTGTAGGTCACCCAGGAAACAGGAAATGGGACAGCTATACGAACTGGGGTTGTGTACAGGCTTCCAGACCAGGGGAGGACATAGAAACATTATTGTTAGAAGGTCTACAAAACATGACAGCTAAAGGAGGTTCTGATAATGGGAGACTTCAACATGCTAGATACAGATTGGTCAATACCAGCAGGGACATCTGCCAGAACTAGATACATGGTGGATTCCCTGCAGGATGAGGGCCTAAAACAACTGGTACAACAACCCACAAGAGACAGGGTTATGCTAGATCTAGTATTGACTAACAAGGAAAGGATCACAGATCTCCAGGTTAGAAGGTCACCTGGGAGCCAGTGACCATCGCATGGTATGGTTCAGTTTGGCTGCTAGAACAAAATCATCCCATTCCAAGGCAAAAATATGGGACTTCAGAGGAGCTGACTTTGATAAGATGGCCAACAGAATTAAGCTGGCCCTGGCAAAAAGCTGCTGGGTTTGTGGACCTCACCAAGGCATTCGACCTTGTTGACCATGGGAAACTATTGCTGAGTTTACGTAAGGCGAATTTTTCTAATGAAGTTATAAATTGAATTGAAAATTATTTATCTGGAAGAGTGCAGAAAACTTTTATTTATGGTGTAATGTCTGATGAGGGTAATTTGTTGTGCGGTGTCCCACAAGGGTCCGTTTTGGGCCCTTTGTTATTTTCTGTTTTTTTTAATTCTTTGCATAACGTATGTAATCATACTGAGCTTATTTTATTTGCAGATGATGCAGTTTTATTATGTATTGGAGATTCCTGTCAATCTGTACAACAGCATTTACAATAGGATTTTAGCCTACCGCGTAATTGGTTTATTGGGCATAATTTAGTGTTGAATCTTGTCAAAACAAAATGCATGGTTTTCAACAATCCTAGATCTAAAGTAAATTTTGAGCTGACCTTGAATGATAATTATGATAACAAAATCGAAAGGGTTCCTGAAATATGTTACTTGGGTTTAACTGTAGACTGTTACTTGTCTTTTGAATTGCATATACAGTAATTAATTAAGTTACGTCAAAGATTAGGAATGTTGTATTAACTAATAAAGATATTTAACATATGAGACTAGGGCAATATTGGCACTTAGAAAATGGGTCAGACAGTAGGACTTCTCTGACTGACTGAGCAGCACAGCGGGGAGTACATTAACTTTCGATAGATGCCCACTGCAAAAAAAGTGCCAGCCCAAACTTGCCTCATGCCCAGAGAAGTATTCTTCTGCCCTATCTTCTTCCTAGTTGGCTCAGACACTGTGCACATGACTTCAAACAGACGCCATTTTTTTTTACTCGGTTAGCAAGCGAGCAGTCACAACCTGACTGTAGACTATAAAATAAAAACACAGACATTTTGCCACAACGCACAGTTTCCCCCAACTATTTTTATTTTAAATTTAAAAACATGCTGCACAGTACACCAACTATTCATTTTTTTTTATGTAAAAATGTGCTGTACAGTATACGGCGTTACACATTTCACCCACAGCCTACTGCCCGGCTCCCACTCGTTACAAGACAATCCTTCATTCCAGCTATTCCAAACACTAAAATATCTTACACTGTAATCGTTTATGGCACTAAACGATCCATCTTGCACCTTCAATACCCGTGTTGGCTCCTCGACTATGACCTGACTCATTATGAGTAGCGTGCCATCTCAGTTCCTCACAATACTCCTCGCTCCCAACCAGAAACCAAAGCTGTTTTTGTAAGATTATCTTCTCACCGCGCTATCACTATCACCGCGTGACCAAAGCCACAGTTAAGATTGTTATATATAAAAAAAAAAAAAACAGGCAGAGAGTAACACAGAAAATGAGACAAAGGGAGACACAAGGAAAGGACCTGTCCAGCGTTCAGAAAAAGTACATTTCAAAACAAAAGCACCCTCTACTGGCAGCAGTACCAGCAGCTAATGCACTATTTGACAACAAATTATCTGCCATTCATCTATACTAGTTTTTAAGTAAAACTGTGAAATTTTTAAGTTATTTCATTAAAAATGTCACAAATAGCCCATTTTCTAAGCGCAATAATACCCTCCAGGGTAGTCGGTATAGGCAATACGGACCTTCAGGGGGCTATAATGCGGCATCAGGCCTCATTACGCCCCTGGGCGGTCCGGTCTTGCCCAATACAGCCCACCTTGTCAGGTATTATTGCTTGCATAGTTTGTCAGCTATTGATTATGGGTTATTAATATATTTTTTTTCTTCAGATAGGATGCTAACAAAGCTTACAACAACTTATCATAATATCATTCGATTTGTTACTGGCCAGAAAAAAAGAACTCATCATTGTTTTCTTTATAGTACTTTAGGGTGTCTGTCCTTTGTTGATATATTTAGAATGTGTGCTGCAGTATATCTGCATAAAATATGTGTAGGATTTTTACCAGGTATTATTTGTAAGATGTTTCAAGATTATTTAATTTTGTTAGGACAAGGTCACAAGTTAGTTATAAATTTCAAATTCTTTCTATAAAAGTACAATGGCTCAAAATTCACTTCAATATTATGCAGTTAAATTATACAATGATTTGCCTTGTAATACAAAATCTGTAACCATCTCTTTATTTAAGATTGTTTTAGCAAAATTTATGTCTAGTGAAGCAAAATGCCATTGTTTTAATTGATACATTTATTGTATGATTTTGTATGTTTTTGTATTATATATTGTGTTGTAATTATGTTGTGACTGGGTACCAGTGAAAATGGGCATTTTATGCTCACTGGTCATACAGGATAAAAATAAAAACAAACAAAAGCAATACAGGTGAGGGGTACAGGCAAAGTGGGCAAGCATTAAAGATGAATACTTGAAGTAACTTCCCATTGAGTTAGTGAGAAAAGGAAGTGCAAAAGAAGGAAACCACTTTGGTTCTCAAACACAGTAGCAGAAAAGGTCAGAGCCAAAAGGCTGGCCTTCAGGAAATATAAGGAAACACAGCGGGATGAAGATAGGGAGGCATACCAAACTTCCCTAAAGGAAGCAGGGAAGGCAGTAAGGCAGGCAAAGGCCCAAACCAAGGAAACACTAGCATAAACAGTAAAAGAAGGTGACATTACTTTCTATAGATATATTAGTGAAAGGAGAAAGTCCAGAGGGGGTATTGCTAAGATCAAAGGGGATAAGGGGACATGTGAGGAGGAGGACCTTGTAAAAGCATCTATCCTAAATAGATACTTCTGCTCAGTATTTACTGAATAGAAGGTAGGGCAGGGCCCACAGCTCTGCACCATGGACACGGGGGGGGGAGAGTGTGCACTAGTCTCTTCACAAAAGAAAGGGTCCTACAAGAGCTCGATAAGCTCAGGGTGGACAAGACAATGGGACCTGATGGCATACATCCCAGGGTACTAAAGGAGCTAAGGGTGGAACTAGTAGAGCCATTATCAGAACTGTTTAGTGACTCTCTGAGCACAGGAGAGGTCCCAGAAGGCTGGAGAAGGGCTCATGTGATCCCACTCCGCAAGAGTGGTAGCAGGGAGGAGGCAGGGAACTGCAGACCAGTCAGTCTTACCTCAGTAGTGGACAAGATTATGGAGACACTCCTTAAGGAAAGGATAGTGCAACACCTGGAATCCATAGGAGCATAGGATCCAAGACAGCATGGGTTTACAAAAGGAAGGTCCTGTCAAACTAATCTCATAGATTTCTTTTACTGGGTAACCAGAGTGGTGGACCAAAGGGGAGCAGTTGATGTTGCCTACCTTGACTTCAGCAAAGCTTTCGATACTGTTCCATGTAGAAGATTGATTAAAAACTGGGTAGACTTGGGGTGGGTCAGACGTTGGTCAACTGGGTGGCAAACTGGTTGACAGGCAGAAAACAAAGAGTGGTGGTAAACAGTATACAGTCAGAAGAGATGCAAGTCACAAGTGGGGTACCTCAGGGATCAGTCCTTGGATGAGTCCTCTTCAATATCTTCATCACTGACATTGCAGATGGACTGGAGAGCAAGGTTTCTCTGTTTGCAAATGACACCAAGATCTGCAACAGAATAGATGATCCAGATGGGGTGGGCAGAATGAGAAGAGATCTGGATAAACTAGCAAAACGGTCGGAAGAGTGGCAACTGGGGTTTAACGCAAAGAAGTGCAAGATCATGCACATAGGGAAGAAACCCTGAAACCACAATAGGCTGGGAAAGGAGTTGTTGGTAGTCACAAGGGAAGAAAGTGACTTGGGCATCATCATCACAGAACACCTGGAATCATCCAAGCAGACCTCTAAAGCAGTAGGTAAAGCTAGAGGGATGTTGGGGTGTATTAGTAGGGGTATCACAAGTCAGAAGGAGGAGGTAATAATCCCTCTTTACAAGACACTGGTTAGGCCCCATCTGGAGTACTGCATGCAGTACTGGAGGCCACTAGCCGAACTTGGGAACCACGAGGCCGGGAGGAACAGTGAGGGAGCAGTCGGGAAAGGCGCAGCCAATCGGTAAGCGAGCGCTCCACCAGGCACAGCAGCCGATTGGCTCTCCTGCCCCATTGACTTACACTGGCTCAGTTTGCATTGCTGAAATCTGTGTGGGACTTGAAAATTTGTTTTTCTTTTTGTCTTTTACTCTTCCCCTGGTGTTCTACTGCAAGTTTCCCAGAAGAGCTGCTTCCACTCTGGTGAGACATCTATAGAGGGCAACTGCTGTTGATTCTGTTGAATTCTGCTGGACTCTGTTAGCAGCAGTGGGCCAGATGCTGAGGCACCACTCTCCTTCTAGTTTTATATGTGTAAATCATCAAAAAAAGTGCTGTTATCCACTATTGTATTGTAAGGGGAAACTACTGTTTTACTGCTCTTTAAAGTAATTGCAGCTCCTTGTCTGAATATGTAAGATGGGCCAGACGCTGAGGCTTACAGGACCCTCACAGTCCTTTGTAGTGCAGATTTGGTCAGTGACGCTCAGAAAAAGGCTTGCTACTGCCTTTATTAATTGCTGCACCCTCCTCTGTCTCTCTCCAGCCTGCTTCCTTCAGCCCACAGCAACCAGCTGAGCGCGGGGCTTCGCTCCACCAGCGGGCGGTCGGTGCACCCTAGCCGAACTTAGGAACCACAAGGTCGGGAGGAACAGCTAGGAGCAGTTGGGAAAGGTGCAAATTTTGCCCACCCACCTTCCCTTCCTGTGTGTTAATTTATAGGCATCTTCCCACCGAATCTCTTTCCGCCCACAGCACTTTTCTTTAAACCAATAGACAGTCACACCAGCTTGTTGACCCAACCAATCAGCAACTTCGCTACTCCCTATTGCCAACTATCAATATCCCCCTCAGAATGGGGAGCTTGCTACTGATACTCCTGTCACTAACAGCCATAGGGTTCCACAATGAAGATGACCCTATTATACAATCTACAGTGGTCAACCCGCCTAGTTTCTCTGGAACATCCCCCGTGGCTGACACCCATACCCTCGTATATGTCTTGCCATTGTTGCATCGACTACAGTGGTACAATCACCATAAAGTCACACACATCACCACATATATGTCTAGACAAGGCCCCACTACTGGGTATATAGATCCCCACTAAGCCTAGTCATCAAACTGTTAATTGGTATCCCGACACTACCTTAAATCCACAGGAGCACAAAACAAAGAGTGGCAACGGAATAAAATAGGAGGACCAAAGACAGCCCCCTCCCTATCACTGGCAGCCCTTATGAAATTACTGATCTTCCTATTGCTCTGTATTGGTAATGTAGAAATCAACCCTGGACCTCTTGAAAGCATCACCTCTTCCTCAGACCTATCCTCAATTAAAGGCCTCAGTTTCCTGCATATTAATGTATGCAGTCTGTTGAAAAATTTATATTGCTACAATCCTGGTTGCCCATACCTTGCCAGACTTTCTTGTGATAACTGAGACATGGCTCAAGACCACCACAATGGACAGGAAGTTAACCTACCTATCAGCTATTCAGAGCTGATCGCCAAACAAGGGAGGCGGAGTAGCCATATATGTAAAAGCTGATTTAGTTGTATCCTGTACTGCTGCAACATCTATGCCCAAGGAATTTGAGTGTCTATCTCTAAAGTCTCTCTCCCAATGCAGCTTTCCATTTAATTGGATGCTACAGACCCCCTCTGCTGAACACAAGCTCTTATCCCACCTGGGAAACCTGGTCAAGTCCTGTACTGAAGAAGTCATTATCATAGGGACCTGAATTTCAACTGGCTCACCCAGGCAGCTACACCTCTGGTATCATTCTGTGACACCTATGGCTCACACAGTTAATTAATGAACCAACAAGACTAAATGCAAGGAATAGTAGTAACAGTACTCTACTTGACATCATACTAGTGAGTAAACCACATCTATTCACACATGCTGGAGTGCTCCTATGCGACATAAGTGACCACTGCCCCATCGCAGGGGTAAGATACAACAGCATTAAAACAGATCCTGCAAAATTCCTCATGAGGAGATCCAAGAAAAACATCAATATTGAAGGATATCTGCATGATCTGCCTACTCTCCACACTGGCAAAAGTTCTATCTTGCACATTCTGTAGAAAAAGCTCAGCAGGTGCTAAATAGCATTATATTAAATGCCCTTAACACCCATGCCCCAATCTCTAGTATCCGAATAAAAAACAAATCATGTTGCTGGTTTTCAGCTGACCTCAAAGCTGCACTGCTGGAGAGAGATAAACTTTGGAAAGTAGCAAGAAAAACTAAGAATATCATGGAATGGATGATCTTTAGGAAAGCCAGGAATAAATGCACTAGGAAAGTTAGGGATGCAAAGGCTGCCTACTACCTGGCCCAGCTTGACTCCTCCTACCATAATACTGCTAGATGTTGGGGCACCATCAAGAGGATGATGGGCCAGGATGTTAACAACCCCCTTCCATCCCATTTACACAGTAACTATGGCCCCATTACTGGCATATTGGAAATCCTGGATGCATTCAACAACCACTTCACAACAGCTGGCCTTGCCTTTGACTCCTCCCCAGCTAACCTATTAAGGGATCATTTAAGCTCCCACTATACTGGTGAACAAAGAGTTGACTCCTCCTTTAGCTTCAAACCTATACCGTTGAAACAAGTTGAGGATCTATTATGGCATCTAGATACCAAAAAGTGCAGGAGCAGATCTTCTGGACCCATTCTTTCTAAAGATTGCATGTCATGTGCTTGCAGTCCCCTAACTCACCTCTTTAACCTTTCCCTAAACTCTGGCTCTATTCCCACACTGTGGAAGACAGTCAAGTGGTTCCCCTTCTAAAATCAGGGGACCCTATGGATCTTAATAACTACAGGCCCATTTTCATCCTACCTGTGTTATCCAAGATGCTGGAGAAATTAGTGAGTGTTCAGTTAAGGGAATATCTGGACAATGCTAATCTATTAAATCCAGCTCAATCTGGATTCAGGGCCAAACATAGCACTATCACTGCATTAGCCAAGGTCACCAATGATTGGCAAACCAAACTGGATAAAAAGAATAATGTCTGTGCAGTATTCCTGGACATGAGCAAAGCATTCGACACTGTGGACCATGAACTGCTACTCTCACCCTACACTCCATTGGCCTAGATCCATCCTCCCTTAAGTGGTTCAGATGCTACCTGTCCGGTAGATCACAGCAGGTAAAAGCTGAAGGTGACCTCTCCCCATTAAGACCACTGTCAAGAGGAGTCCCCCAAGGATCTATTCTGGGTTCTGTCCTTTTTGCCATTTATATAAATAAAATTGATTCAACCCTTACCAAGTCCTCAGTACACCTCTTTGCTGATGACACTGTACTGTATGTCAGCAACCCTTCCCCTAAAGTTGCTCATGAAATCCTACAAGCAGAATTCTCCCTGTTACAACATCAGCTTCTCGAGAAAAAGCTTCTGCTAAATGCAAAGAAAACCAAAGCAATGATGTTCACAACCCAAAACTCCACCAACACATCCTCTTCAATCAGTATCCCCCAGATATGCACTATACTTGAGAAAATCTGGAGTATGTTGAAAATTTCAAATACCTAGGTGTGTGGATTGACAACAGACTTGACTTTACTCAGCATCTAGAACTGCTGAAAAGCTTTCGCTAAGGCTCGGCCTCCTCTACAGATTAAAACCCTTCCTTAATGGAGATTCAAAGATGAGATTAGTCCAGGCCATCTTTCTATCAGTCATTGACTACGAGACTTCCTCTATAGTCACTGCTCCACTCCTACCTTCAAAAGTTGGATACCTTATACCATAGAGCAATAAGGTTCATTACAGACCTGCCATATAATACTCACCATTGTTGTCTCTATGATTCAGTTGGATGGGTTTCACTTCATGTCAGGAGGAGCAGAAATGCAGCTCTATGGATCTACAGAGCTTTATCAAAAACTCCCAAGCTATATCCTGGACTGCTTCAACCTGACCACTCCCAGCTCCTATGCCCTAAGAAGCAACAATATCATCCTGCTCAAATTGCCCAAAGTCAACACCAAAATAGGGAGGGCAGCAATCAGCTACTCTCTAGCCATAGCATGGAACACCCTACTAAAATCCCTAAAACTGTCCATTATCATTCCATTTACATCCTTCAAGCAGCACTGTACAGCCTTCTTCACAGAGAAATGCAGTTGCTACCGCTAGAGATAGAATAGTCATCCCACAAAACCTTATTCCAATCACATATGGCATATTCCTTCCAGCCAGACACCGCCAGTATATGGCACCCAATATTCCCTTCACCATCCTTGTACTCATTATGTGAGTGACCTGTCATGGCCCTCATTGTGATATATATGTATTGTACATATTGTAGATGTTAGTTTAACTTTCTTGCCAAGCTTTAACATGTGAATTCTCTGTATATTATTGTGTTATAAATAACATTTTCTTGTTTCTGTATGTATAACTGTCTCATAAGTATATGATGTAATTGCTGTGCACCAACTCGAACCTTGACCTTATCAGGTCCATCTTGTAAATGAGCCTTGCTCAATGATGATCGCCTGAATAAATAAAGATTTGATTGATTGATCTCCACAAGAACATTAACCAAATTGAGGTAGTCCAGAGAAGGGCAACCAAAATGGTGCAGGGACTGCATCAGAAAACATATGAGGACAGATTACCTGAGCTCAATATGTATACCCTAGAGCAAAGGAGGGAGAGAGGTGATATGATTGAAACATTCAAACACATTAAGGGCATTAACAAGATGAAAGAGTCTAGCATGTTTCAGTATAAGAAAAATAGCAGGACAAGAGGGCACAGCATGAGATTAGAGGGAGGCCGATTAAGGGGTAAAGTGAGGAAGTTCTTTTTCACAGAAAGGGTGGTGGATGCATGGAACAGCCTACCTCAGGAAGTGGTGGATATGAATACAGTGCAGGGCTTCAAACAGGCATGTGATAGGCATAAGGGAGCAATACAGATGAGTATGAATAGATAGGCCATTGGCAGAGCAAAAGCCTATGGCACATTCATAGGGTAGAACAAGAAATGGGCAGACTGGGTGAGCCTTTCGGTCCTTATCTGCCATCAACTCCTATGTTTCTATGTTTCTATATGGTAAATTGGTGTTATGGGGTGGGAATTTTAATTGTGGGCTACCTAAATGGGAGTGGAGCAGAAAAACTAACAAGATATATTGTGATAAGAACCAGTTGCTTAATATTTTACATAGGTCAGGCCTTAAAGATGTCTATGACATCCTGGGATCCTGGTCTTTGCACACTTTTTATAAGGGTGTCTCATCAAGATTTGATTTATGGGTCCTGGAAGACCAACATATTGTGCTGCACATACAGGTGGTCCCTATGGTGACCTTTGATCATGTGCCTATCAAAGTTGTACTAGGGATAGGGCAGCATTTATCTACGGGAAGGGGCTTTTGGAGGATGAATACCTCCTTATTGCAGGAAGACCACATCTGTCAGGAAATATTGATCTTGTTAGAGGTAAGGCAGGATGTTAGGTATTTATATGATGATCTGGTAGAATGGTGGGAGGACAGGAAAGGAGATATAAAAATGCTGATAATGAAAGCGTCGGGGATTGCAGTAAGACAATAATACTTGGCATATTTGGGTTGTAGGGCTCAATATTCAAAATTATTGACACGAATGATTCTAGAAGTGATCTGTCTCAACAAATAGCTGCAATAAAGGAGAAAATGTTTGCCTATCAGTATAATAAAGAACACCCCATGGCTATGGAACAAAAAATTGGCATACAGGGAACAAGAACACAGGTAAATCACTATGACTTGTGTTGCAGACAGGGTAAAATAGAGGTCATGATCTCGCTGAAGGATGATCATGGGAATCTGTCACGGATATGACTTCCCTGCAGCACATTGTGCAAACTTATGTTAAAGAGAAGTTTCAGGTGGGGAGGGGAGGGGGCAAGACTCTTTTTGGCCTCCTAGTAATACCTAGGATGTCAGAAATAGATAAATATGGAGTCACTGAACCATTTCAAATTGGGAAATAAAGGAGGCTATTAAATCCCTATCAGGATGGCCCCTGGGAGAAATGGCATTCCTAATGACTTTTATAAGATATCTGATGAACAACTGGTACCTATATCGAATGAAGTGTCTTCAGCCCTTTTACAGATAGGCAAGCTTTGGGATAGTATGGCGACGGGTACAATGGTCCTTTTTTATAAAAAAGGAGACCAGACTGATACTAAAAATTGGAGGTCACTCACATTGTTAACTTCTGACTATAAAATTCTCACCAAAATAGTGACAGTGAGATTAGCGAGAGTGGCAAAAGTGCTTATCCTGGAGGCATAAACCTGTGTGGTCCCAGGGAGAAATATTGCACACAATTTAATATTTCTTAGGAAGTAGTGAACAGGGCTTGAAAACATCTTTGGATGGCTACATTTTATCTATTTTCTTTTTATTAATTTTTCTTTAATTTTAGTCTTTGGTAACCAGTTAAGGCCCACTAGGCACAAGTACCTGTTTTCAGGGGTGACCTGGGAGCACTGAGCGATTAAGTGACTTACTCAGAGTCACACAGTATGTAAGTGAAGACTGTGAGAAACAAACTAAGGTCTAGTCCGCTGGATGTACCAAGCTCGTGCACAGCTCATTACTTTAACCTCTAGACTATTACGATGGACCGAGAAACAGCCTTTGATTCAATGAAGCATGATTATGTATGGGATGTTAGTAGTGCATTGTATTCCAGGAAAGTCATACGACTCATACAACTGCTTTACTCGAAGGCACAGGTGACACCTATGGTAAATGGTCATCTAGGTATTCCCATGTACTTGCTTAATGGGGTATGACAGGGATGCCCTTTAAGCCCACTTTTATATATCTTTAGGTTGGATCCTATTTAATGAATGATGCGAAATGAGAAAATGATAAGACCAGTGGAACTTGGACACGGGCACATTGCAGTAAAATTACCATTTGCACAGATAACTGGGTTTAAGCTGTTGCTGATCTAGAGTCAGGGAAAAAGGCTATAGAAGTGATTAATGGAAGCACAACTATTAGGATTAACATGGAGAAAACTGCAGTGTTGACCTCAGGAAATGTGTCAATTCCATCTGATTTTCTTATACCCGTGTGTAAAGACCATGTGAAAATGTTGGATATTTACTATGGGACAAAAGAGCTGGCCCAGCGTAATTGGGAGCTAAAGTATGAGGAAGCACTAATGAAGGTATGTCAATGGAGGTCCTGGAAAATGACAAGGAAAAAGAAGAGTGTTTTTACTAAAAGCATGCATAGCATCACTTTTCTTTGTATATATTGCATGTTTTTCCCATACCCTTTGGATTACATGTAAAGATTATGGATTCTATGTCATAACTGTGACTGCAGAAAGGCGATCGCCATTAAGGCGAGTGTACATCACCGAAAATCAGTTTCAACGATGTGCATCCATGGCGCACACCAAAAGGGCACTGGGGACTTAGAAATTTAAATTTTATGCAGGAGGCTGAACCCCCTGCACCTCCCCCGTAGGGGACTTCACCTCCTGCACCACCCTACTACTAGATTCTCAACCCAGCTGGGTACGTCGAGGGCTGTAAATCCACACAAAAATTTGAGGTCAAGAAAACATACCTGTGCTCAGACACAAACCCAGCACCCTCAGAACCCCAGCCTGCCACCATCCCACCATGCCACGGGCCAGCTCGGCAGCTCACTGTGGCACCACCCTCACAAACCCTCCCACCCTCCCACCACTTACTCAGTGTGCTCACCCACCCCACATGTGTACATGTAGCTACATTCTGTCACCATATGTGTGAACCCCCATCCAGTCACCCACCCTGGTAGGTAGCCCTGTCGACATATGCCACAACTGAATCGCCATTTTTATATGTGCTCACTCACGTCGCCTATGTCATGGGCTACCAAGATTATCAGACTTTTCTTTCAACTTTTGGGGTAGTTGGCTGAACCCAGTGAAACATAACCACATATAGACCATTGAAAGAAGGGGTCTGTATATGATACAGCCCTGGTATTATTCTTTGAGAATTTTCTATTCACTAACATTAGGAATTTAATCAGAGGGTGAGAAGGGTTGGGCTACAGGTTATGCAGATTTGGAAAAAGGATTTCTTCGCTGCCTGGGGAAAGAGTATTGGACAAAACAAACTCTACCTGGATACATGCAAACATGTCCAAAATAAATTCAGATGTGGAAAATTAATATGCAGAGTTTTTAGGGTATGAAAAAGCAGTTTTATCAAAACATTTGGTTCAGTGTTACTTTGAAGGACCATTTTTTCAGGTTGAATCTGACATTAACTGTACCATTTTGTTAGACTGCATGTTATAACTGAGGTTCCACCAAAGATGAAGGATACAATGTGGTTTGTGGACCTGGAAAGTTAAATGTACAGGGCAATCATAAGCATAAAGCTCTGGGGACCGGTATTGTTTGGACAGTGGGCGTGTTGATATCTTGGAAACCATGCAACATTTATTTTTTGACTGCCCATATATAAAACCTGTGTGGGGATATACAGTATGTATGCCTTTTGGAATACCACCTGCTTCACTGATATGACATACACAATCTTGGTTTATGGTCAGCTCACAGAGCATTGGAATGGGTAGCAAATGACAGCTGTGTACGTTATGTCTGCCTGCAAAAAATGGGTTATCTGGCAAGTATGATGTCAAACATTTTTAAAAAGGTGAAGAGGTCAAACCAAATGATTTAATGTTCACATTGCAAGCAGAATTTGATGGGGTATACCGGTATGAAAGACAACATTTCGGGGAATTATTGTGTGATAATTTAGGGAAGGGTATTGATTGGGTGGGGTGACGGTGACGGGTGAGTGGTTTTGGTTTAAAATGTTATTTACAGATGTTGCACAAAGCTATATATAGAAGTATTGTTTTTCTGATTTTTGAGTTTCCATTCTATTTTCTTTCCTATATTCTGATTATTTGTACTAAGTATTTACTGGAGATATGGTTTGGGTTTTTGAATAAAAAATTCCCCTGCTCTTTTCCAGAAGTGCCATGGGATCTTTAACATCCACCTGAACTACCACCGGAACAAACAGATGAGACCTTGGTTTAACATCTCATCCAAAAGACAAATGAGACTTTAAACAGATTCTGGCAGCCTGTTCTATGGCAGTACTACCCTCTCAGTAAAAAACTCCCCCTGATTTCCCCCTTGAATCTGCCCCCCCCAGTTTGTAGGTATGACTATGCCCCCAGTGGAATTGTTCCTACTCATTTTGAAGATGCTGCCCACCCTCACCCTGTTTATGCTCTTCAAGTACTTGCGTGTCTCCACCATAACCCCACTCCCACTCCTCTCTCCAGTGTGTAAAGACATAGTTTCCCCAGCCTCTTCTCATATGAGCTCCCTGCAGCCCACACACCATTTTGGTTGGACTTTTCTGGACCCTTTCTAGCCTGTCTTTGTCACCTTGCAGATATGCCTCCAGAACTGGACCCCATATTCCTCGGGAACAATTATGAAGTACCAAGGCTCACTATCCCAACACTGACCTGCCCGGGCAGTATTGCCCAAGAATTTCAGTATCTGGACAGTGAGCATCCCAGCATGATAGATCCTGAGGGATTATGGACAGGGGTAAGGTAGTGATGTGATGGCTTGCTACCTACCCCTGTCCATGCTATTTAAAGGAGGAAAATCAGAAGGCTGGCCAAGCTGCTCCACTGGTGTTGGGGACTACACCATGGGGGCTTGGCCAGCATGGTATGTAGGTGCGAACTAACCATGCTGCAGGCAGCATGTATTTTAACGTCCTGCCCCATCACATTTTATTTCTAACTCTGAGGTCCGCCTCCTCTTGTAGTTAGATATTTTAGTTACAGGAGGTGGGGTTTGGGAAAGCCCCAGATATGCCAATAATTTTTAATCGGATGCCCAAAATCATATTTTGGGCATCTGATTGATTTGGCAGGCTGGATTTCAGGCCAGTGGGGTCGGTATCCCAGTTTAGGGATACCATAGTATATCCATTCCATGTGCGATTTGACCATGGTTTTGTATGGTAACAGAATCATCTCATTCCTCTTTATGCATGCCAGCATTGTTAATGCCTCTCCTGCTGCCCTGTCACATTGACTCAGAACTTTCAGATTGTCTGAAATGGTTATCCACAGATTTCTTTCCTGTTCTATCTCTTTCAGCTCTTCCCTCCCAAGTCCATATTTTACTTTCAGCTATTACACCCTGTATTCATAATTCTGCATTTTTTTGTGTTGAACCATAGCTGCCACCTTTCTGCCCATTCCTCCAACTTGGCCTAATCCTCCTCATATCCTCCACCACTTCTTCTGCCATATCAACCCTGTTACTTCATAACTTCATGTCATCCATAAAGAGACATGCCTTCCCCGTAGACCCTCTGTGATGTCCTCAGTGTATATGTTGAAATGTATGGGCCCAATACAGACCCTGAGAACCCCACTCATCACCTTCTCTTCCTTCAGTGCACCCCATTCACTGCAACCCTCTGTGTCCTCGCCCCAACCAGTCCCCTACCCAGCTCATGAGCTTGCTCCCCACTCCCAAGCTGTCTACCTTGCCTATTAGTCTCCTATGGGGGATGGTGTCAAATGCCTTTCTGAAGTCCAGGTAGGCCTTGTCCACCACCCCACCCTGGACCCATATCTCCATCACTCTACCAAAGAATTCAATCAAGTTCTTCTGACAAGCCCTACCACCTGAGAATCCATGCTGATTGTCATTTAGGTGGCCCTCCCCTCTAGGTATTCAATTAGTTTTTCTTTAATCAATGCCTCCATTAGCTTATCAACCATGGATTTAAGGCTAAAAAGGCTGTAATTTCCCGACTCCTCCCTCTCTCCCCATTTATGTAGGGATACTACCTCAGCCTTTTTTCAGTCCCCAGGAATCCTTCCCTTGTGCAGTGACAGGTTAAATAGCCTCTTGAGTGGGGTTGCCAATTCCTGTTTTAATTCTTTGAATACTCAGGTGAATCTCGTTCAGCCCCATCGCATTATTCATCCTCAGCCTTCCTAATTTTTCCAGTACCTAGCCTCCATAAAGGGACTTGTTTCCATCTCTACCCAACCTCCTATTTTCCAATTTGACCCTTTCCTCCTCCATCATGAAGACTAATGTGAAGCATCTATTTAGGACATCAGTTTCTCTATGTCCCCTCCACAGTGCACCCCCTTTCCCCTTGAACCTCATAATCTCTTGTTTCCCTTTTATTCTGTCGCTCACGTATCTGAAAAACCTCATCTCTCCTTTTCACCTCTCTTGCTATACGCTCTTCAGTTTCAGCCTTTGCTCACCTGATCATCTTTCCCACCTCCTCCAGTTTTTCCTTATATACCTCGTTGGCTGCCTCCCTCTGCGATGTGTTATATAACCCAAATGCCCTCCTCGCTCACCTAATTGCATTCTCACTTGTAAGGAACCAAAGTGGTTTCTTCCTCTCTTTTCTTGCTCACCATCCAAACACATAGCTCTGTTGCACTCAATTTCCCATTTCATTCTCCCCATAGTTCCTCCAGGTCCCCCCAGCTCTTCCTGAACCAATGCCTTCATCCTCCTAAAATCTGCCTGTCTAAAGTCTTGCACTCTAGTGTTGGATCTGCCCTTAACTTGACCCTGTCTGATTCTAAATTTTACTGTTCTATGGTCACTGTCACCCACATTTTCCCAACACACACCCTCTCAACACTGCATGTCCATATCCGTCTTAACCAGATCAAACATGGCCCTCCAACTAGTAGGTTCCATTACCAGTTGGTTGATGAATACATCCCATAGGCTTCAGTAACTCTCTACTTCTATCTGTGGCTGCTGCCGATGTCCCAATCTACATCTGGCAGATTTAGAGCACCCACTAATATGATTTCCCCTTGCTGGCATTTCCTGTATCTCTTTACCCATCTCTCTGTCTACCTCCTCCCCTTGATTTGGTGGTCTGTAGCCACCCACCATAACTGCCTTCCCCTGCCCTGCTTACAGTCATCCATAGGGTCTCTGCAGATCCATCCCCCCGACACCATCACCTTAATCTCCTCTTTTACATAAAGGGCTACTCCCATCCCTTTTTCCTGTCCCTCCTGTATAGAATAAATCCAGGTATTTCTAGCTTCCAACTGTGATTTTCAATCCACCAGGTCTCCATAACTGCAACTAGGTCAAGGTCATCCTCTGTGACTATCACCTGCATTTCTCCCATCTTGTTTCCTAGACTCCTGGCATTTGTTAGCAAGCCTCTCCAGCAGACCCTCCCCCCCTCCACCGTTGGCTTCTCTTCCTCCCCATCTGTGGGGGAGAGTGAGTTAGGCCAGTTCCTCCCACAATTCCTATTGGGCTACTGGGCTTTGCCCTTCCCTTCTCCTAGTTTAAAGCACTCCCTAGTATTTTATCTATATATCCCTGTAGCTTCCTCCTCAGAATCCTAGCCCCCTCATCCTTTATATGCAATCTATCCCTCGTGTACAGATGCTGGTCCACCCATGTATCTCCCCAATTACCTGTACATTCATAACCCTCCCTCCTGCACCACTCCTTTAGCCAGTGGTTAAAGTCTTTGATTCTCAATTGTCTTGCTATACTGGCAGGACTTCTGAAAAAGCTGTGATAAATCTCCTCTGCACTTCTTCCACCTTCTCTCCAGCCAGGTAATTTGTATCAAGGTGTAACATCTGGTGAGGTTTCCCACAATCCTCCCTCCTCCATGCCCCCTTTTCCCCTCTTTCCACTTGCCATCCCTCCCCATGTCACCACTGACCCACACCCTGTCGTGCCCTCCATATTTCTCCATCCCATGATGCTGCCCCTGATCTTTCCGCAGGCTTGCTACCCATACCTCTCCATCCTCAAGCTCATACTTCCCACCAGCAAGACTATTCCACCCTCTCTCCTATTCGCCTCCCTGGTGCTAAGCTCCCATTGAACAGTTTCTCCACCCTTACCAGATCCTGCCAACCTCCAAACACAGTTGAACAATTTGGCCTTAACTCACAATCCCTTAACATATGCCTTCTCATTTAAACCAATGACAATTTAACCCCAAACTCAAACCTCTTAGTTAAGCCTTGACCCAGCCTGCCAGTCTCTATTAAAAAACTCAAAATAAACAATGACACTGTATCAATGTACCCATTAACCTGACACATGCAACTATATTGCTTTAGACCCCCTGATAGGAGCATCTTGACCCCTGAGCCCCTCCCGCCACTGTCCTTGTGTCCAATCAGTTTGTAGCTGAAGCACTTCCCCTTCAGCCTTTGAGCCCTGCCCCTGGCTCTTTAGTATTTAATCAAAGTCCAAGGAGGGGGCAGGTGGGGGGGACTTTTTGAAGCAAAAACAGCTCTCTTTCCTGGGGTCTCAGTCACCAACATGTGCTGTTGTTGAGCTTTAGCCACAACAGTTTTAGATGCCTCCTACTCTTTACTCCACCACCAATGTGGCCAATGTCCTCTTCTGTCCCTGCCACCAGTAGCTCCTCTCACTGCCACCAATATGGTGATCCCACTGCTCTCAGCTGATGTGGATTCCTCTTCCTGCTGCCAACCCACTTCTCCTTATCCTTCTGCCAATTCAGCGATCTGCAGCCTGTTGCAGTGATTACTGAATTTGCAGTAGTAACCAGACTTCCAGGTTATGTAATGCCAGATCCGTCAGAAACAAGACTGCAATTATAGCAGACTTGGTTTCTATGGCCAATCTGGCTTGTATTACAGAGACCTGGATTGGTGACAATGCCAGCCCAGTTTTAGAGGCTGCCGTCCCATCCGGATATACTGTTGTACACTGCCCCAGAGTGGAACGCGGGGGTAGCCATTTGTTTTTGATCCAAACTTGACTTCACCCTACACCCAGTCAGAATGCCTCATTCATTTGAATGTGTGCCATCCATGGGGCCCGGCTAGGTTGCCTGATTCTTCTGATTTATCGCTCTTCTGGGACAGTGGAGACTTCCTCCAGGAGGTGGCCGATTTTGGTGGTCGGTGAGACATTGGAAGCCCTAGATGTTTAGTGCTGGGAGTCTTCAGCGTCTGGGCCGATGGCGAATCATCTCGGCTTGATTCTAACTTCCTCTGGACGATGTCTTCCCACAGGCTGTGTCCTCCGTAACTCATCTGGGTGGTCACATGTTGGATTTGGTGTTCTCACTGGGGCTGGAGATTACTTGTCTCAGGACTGATCGGGTTGTCTGGTCCGATCATTGAACGGTGAAGTTCTCATTCGGGCCCCCCCCGGTAACCCTCCCCCTGCTGAGATGATCAGCTATCGTCCTTTGTGGTGGTTGACCCCTGAGGGTTTTTTGGCAATAGCTGGCCTATCTAGTGTCAATGGTGCATGTGTTGGGGGTGTGGGGGTGGTAGTGGATGCCTATAATAAGGCACTTGCTGGTGCACTACGACTCCTCGTGCCAGTCATATACGACCCAGGTCTTCTCACTTGAGATCCCCTTGGTATGATGGTGAGCTCAAGGTGCAGCCCTTGGGTCAGAGATTAGAGCACTGCTGTTGGAAGTCCGGCCTGCAGGTGGACAAACTGGCCCTACGTGTGCACTACTGTGCATACCAGGGAGCAATCAACCATAAGAAGGCAGAGTTTCTGTCCCGGGAGATTGCTGCTGGGAGGAACAGACCAACTATGTTCTTTTTGACATTGGACAGGCTTCTCCATCCTTCCTGTCTACAGCCGAAGGTAACCTTTTCTAACGCATTGTGTGAAGAGTTTGCTCGGTTCTTCTCAGACAGAGTGTCCACCATCAGGCAGGGGGTTCTGCCAGTGGGTCAAAGCTTCACAGACAGTGGTCACCATGGGCATTTGGAGAGCTCTTTGCCTGGTTGGGGAGAGTTTAGACCAGTGGAGGTGGTTGAGGTCATTGAGATTGCTTCCAAGCTTTGGCACACCTTTTGTGAACTGGACCTGGTGCCAACTCGTTTCTTAATGAGATGTGTTGACCCTGTTGGCCCGGTATTTGCCTTGATTGTTCAGTGTTCCTTGCTAGAGGGGATCTTCCCATGTTTTGAAGGAGGTATTGGTAAGACCCTTCTGAAAAAACATAATTGGATCATGAGATCAAGGCAAGTTGTTGTCCTGTCTCTAGGCTTTTTATTTTTGGTAAGATTGTTGAAAGAAGTGGTGGCGCTTGACTGGAGAAGCATCTTGTAGCCCATGATTTATATGAACTGTTCCAGTCTGGATTTCATGCAAGGCGTAGCACAGAAACTGCATTGGTTCAGTTGCATAATGACCTCCTTAGGGCTAGAGATCGAGGAGAGGGGACAATTCTTGTTCTCCTTGATCTCTCTTCAGCATTTGATACGGTCGACCATCAGGTATTGCTTAACCACCTAAGGGAATTCTGTGGACTCACCAGCAAGGTCATCTGCTGGTTTGAGTCCTTTTTATCCAACAGAAGACAGAGGGTGGTGATGGGAACTTTTCCTCTTCCCCATCTACCTCCTTTGTAGGGTTCCCCAGGGTTCGGTCTTGTCATCGATGTTGTTTGCAGTATACATGCTGCCCCTGGGAGAGTTCATCAGGAAGTACAGTCTGGATTTTCATTGCTATGCCGATGATACCCACCTGTACTTTTCTTTTGCCCCTGGAACATCTCATGCAGTGGAAGTGCTTAATAGCTGCCTTGCCGAAATCAATGACTGGATGACCTCCAGCTGATTGTGACTAAACCCCAATAAGATGGAGGTACTGGTGGTGGAGTTGAACAGAGGGTGTGATAGGTTGGCCTCTGGTGTGGAGACAGGGCTTTTTCTTGGCTCTGTACCATTGAAGACCTCCTCTAGGGTGTGGGATCTTGGCGTTATTCTGGGCAGTGGATTGACATTTGAGTTTCAGGTGCCTTCCACTGTCCATACCAGTTTTTATCATCTGAGGAATATTGTCAGGATAAAGCCCCTAGTTCTGCCACAGGACCTCCCACCTTGGTACATGTCTTTGTGACGTCCGGGTTAGACTACTGTAATGCGCTCTATCTCAGGGTCTCGGGGGTACCTTGTGCGACCGACACTGCATCTAGGTTTCTGACTGGACAGTGTAAGTACTGTCATATACCCTTGGTCTTGCGTCAACTGCACTGGCTGCCAGTCAGGTGGAGGGTCCTCTTAAAAGTGGGTTTACTCACTTTAGGCCCCACAGCCTGGGCCCTGGCTATATGAAGGACCTTCTCATTCTTGCTGTCTGACCTGCCCCTCCACTCCTCCTCTAGGGGACTTCTTATGATTCCCAGGTTTAGGTTAAAACATCTGGAGACAGAACATTTAGCATCACCGCTCCCGTCCTGTAGAATTCACTGACACCAGCTGTTAGGAGGCCCCTTCTGTGGAGGTTTTAAAGCTTCATCTCAAGGCCTTCTTGTACAACCAGGCCTTCCTGTATTCTTTATTATAGTTCTTGCTGTCTTAGAAATTCGATAGGCTAGTATTGCATCTTAGGCACTAGCATTTCATTTTCTAAATTACTGTTTATATTTATTGTGTTTATTTTTGATATATTGTTATGTTCTGCTTCATTTTAAATGTTTAGTATTTACTCTTGTTTAAATATTTGGTGCCCAGAGCCTCCGGAATGGGCATCTCTTAAATAAAATTTGCCTTGCCTTGCCTTGCTATTTAAGCCGGGCTGTAGTTCAAAATTTGACACTCTGTTATCCGATTGGCTGGCAGCCTCCTGTGTCAGCCCTGCAAAGCAGAAGCAGCACTCTTGCCTGAGGTTTTCAGTCGTGTGGCTGGGTGCTGTTGTTGAAGGCTAGCTGCAACAGTTTTAGATGCCTCCTGCACTTTACTCCACCACCTATGTAGCCAATGTCCGCTTCTCTACCTGGTGCCGATTGCTCCTCTCACTGCCGCCAATGCAGAGATTGCACTGGCCTCCACCAGTGAAGCATCCCTTTTCCTGCCGCCAACCCCACTGCTCCTTATCCTAATGCCACTGCGGTGATCCACAGCCCTTTGTGGTGAGACCTGAATCTGCAATAGTGGCCAGGCTTTCAGGCTATTTAATCCCAGTCATAGTTCAAAATGTTGTGCCCTGTTATCCAATTGGCTGGTGGCATCCTGCATCAGCCCTCCAAAGCAAAAACAGCTCTCTTGACTAAGATTTGAAGACCTTCAGCTGGGTGCTGTTGTTGAAGCCCAGCCACAACAGTTTTAGATGCCTTCTGCTCTTTACTCCACTGTTGATGTGGGCAACATCCTCTTCTCTCCCACCACTGGTAGCCCTCTCTCACTGCCGCAGATGCGGTGATTGCACTGCTCTCTGCTGATGCAGTGTCCCTCTTCCTGCCACCAACCTGCTGCTCCTTATCCTGCCACCATTGCAGTGACATGCAGCCCTTGGTGTAATGCCTGAATCAGCAGTAGTGACTGGGCTTCCAGGCTATTTAAGCCTGGCTGCAGGTCAACATTTGTGTTCTGTTATCTGATTGGTTGCTGCATCTTCCGTCAGCGCCCAAAGCAATAACAGCTCTCTTGCCTGAGGTCTCAGTCCTGTGGCTTGGCACTGTTGCTGAAGCCGAGCTGCAACATTTTAGATGCCTCCTGCTCTTTACTCCACCGCTGATGTGGCCAATGTCCTCTTCTGTCCCTGCCACTGATAGCTCCTCTTACTGCCACCAATATGATGATTACACTCCCCTCCGCTGATGTGGATCCCTCTTTCTGATGCCAACCTGCTGTTCCTTATCTGTCCACTGATTCAGTGATCTGCAGCTCATTGCAGTGATCACTGAATCTGCAGTAGTGGCCCTGCTTCCAATCTATTTAAGCCGGGCTGTAGTTCAAAATTTGGCACCTTGTTATCCGATTGGCTGGCAGCCTCCTGTGTCGGCCCTGCAAAGCAAAAACAGCACTCTTGCCTGAGGTTTTCAGTCATGTGGCTGGGTGCTGTTGTTGAAGGCCAGCTGCAACAGCTTTAGATGCCTCCTGCTCTTTACTCCACCACCAATGTGGCCAATGTCCACTTCTCTCCCTGATGCCGATAGCTTCTCTCACTACTGTCAGTGCAGAGATTGCACTGGCCTCCACTGATGAAGCATCCCTTTTCCTGCTACCGGACCCACTGCTCCTTATCCTGTTGCTGCTGCGGTGATCCACAGCCCTTTGTGGTGAGACCCAAATCTGCAGTAGTGGCCAGGCTTTCAGACTATTTAAGCCCAGCCATAGTTCAAAAGGTTGTTCCCTGTTATCCAATTGTCTGGTGGCCTCCTGTGTCAGCCCTGCAAAGCAAAAACAGCACTCTTGCCTGAGGTTTTCAGTCATGTGGCTGGGTGCTGTTGTTGAAGGCCAGCCACAACAGTTTTAGATGCCTCCTGCTCTTTACTCCACTTTTGATGTGGACAACATCCTCTTCTCTCTTCACTGCTGGTAGCTTCTCTCACTGCTGCCGATGCAGTGATTGCACTGCTCTCTCTGATGCGGTGTCCCCACTTCCTGCCACCAACCCACTGCTTCTTATCCTTGCCAACATTGCAGTGACGCAGCCCTTGGTGTGATCCCCAAATCTGCAGTAGTGGCTATGACACTTGGCCAGCTGGTTATGATTATTCTATGATATTTGTAATATAAAAATATAGTATGTGATTGTCTCACATAAGACAACCTGGGCTTCCATGGGTGCCCCCCCAAGTCTCAGTGAAACTACAGGATATGTAACTGACCAGGAGATCTCTGTAATGTAATTAACTTCCTTGAGAAATTGCATTTTATTACATTTTTATGACATGCCTAGGCTTTTTGAAGTGCAAATTAATATGACTTTATGACTTCAGAAACCGGACATCATTAAGCTGATCCCTGTCGGCTATCTAACACCTAGTGATGGATTGCAGGGTTGTAAATCTTCAAAGGAACTGGCTGATAAAGACTCATATTTTGGGAAATTAGTTTTGCTGATGTCACCTTATTTAATTACCTCCTGATAGGACATCATGTTTGTATTTTTATATTCTAAAAGGAGGTGCTAGATGACTCACAGAAGGGTGTGAGAGACAAAGTAAAACTAATACTTGTGTCTGAACTGTTTGAGAGTTATACCATCTTGGGACTCTAGAAAGACACAGCTCTCTGATTTAATGTAACTGCACTTACTGAGGTAATACATTAGATAGAAAAGATCTAACTGCATGTTGGTAGGTGTTTGTTCTGTAGTTTTCCTTGTTTTTCTTTTATGTGATTGTGATGCTGTTTGATATAGTGTTCTGTGTTTACATTTTCCATAGTTTTATCATATTTGTAAGGAATCTTTTTTTTTAAAGACTGCCTGGGTGTCCACCAGTTCTTTTGCATGTGACAAATAGAGGGTTAAGTCTGACAAAACTGTTCAACAGCTTGATGGTGTTACTAAACTGGGAAAAGGTAAGACTATACCTAAGGTCTCTTATAGAGTTTTAATGGTTCATTTTGGAAGCCTGGCTTGGTGAGCCTGACAAAAGATTGCACCACAATCCCCGAAGAGGGTACACATCTGAGCCTGTACATTGAGTACACTAGCATAAGGTTCACAGTTTGAATCCCTCCAGAACTTGAGACTAAAGGTGATTCAGACCCAAAAGCAGACAGAAGGGTAACCCTCTCCATTACCTGTTCATACTATTGTGCTCAGAGGTTGGGACTGTGGGGCAGAGGCTGACCTGCTGAGTGCATTTGTGAACAGATTTGGTGTTAGCGGTGGGATAGTATTGGTAACACATGCTTTAACTGTTCAGTGTGTCAGCTTAATACTGTACAGCTCACTTGCAAAATAAGGCAGTGATTTATTTTTAAAAAAGGAAACAGAACTATATCATTTTGCTTACAGTCAAGTTCCTACCTGTTTTATTTTTTTTTTCAAAATGCAAGTTAGAGTAGCCGTAGTTAGGGATGAAGATGGCTTCCAACTACAGTGAGCACACTGCAGACTACCTGAAGCAGCTGTGCAAGGAGAGAGGAGTCCTGCACAAGGGAGAGCCACCAAGCAGAACCTCATGGATGCCCTGATGGCAGCAGATGCCCAGAGCATCGAGTCCCTGACTGTGACTGTAAAGGACCAAACCTTGGGTGTGGAGGGGCCAGTGGCCAGTGCAGTGTCCAGATCTGGGGAGGATGACAGCAGGGCCAGTGCAAGCCAAGGGCCACAGCAACAGGAGAAGGATACCAGCATTCTGGAGCCAGAAGCAATCAGGCTGCAGATTGAGTTGCAGAATGGAGCTGGAGTTCCAGACAGAAGAGAAGTGAGATCAGCGAGCTGCAGAGGAGAAGAGTGAGTGAGAACAGTGAGAAGTAGACCATGAAGAGCGTGAGCACCAGAGGTGACATGAACTGGAGAATTTACAACTTCCAACCACCAGCACCAGAGCAAGTAAGTGACTTGGATTTAAGTGGAACTGCAGGACTGGGTTACAAATTAAATTCCAAATTGATAGCTGAATTTAAAGAGAGTGATGATATGGATGCCTTTTTAAATTCCTTTTAAAAAGTTTGCATTCTGGCAAAGATTTCTAGAGGGTCCTGGAGCTTCCTGCTACTTACCGGGAAAGCTCAGGATGCATTGAGTCAAATGGACAATGAGGACAGTAATGATTACAGCAAACATAAAGCTGCACTTTTAGAAAAGTTTGATTTAACTGCAGAACCATACAGAACTAAAGTCTGTAAGCTCAGGAGAAGCCCTGACATGAGCTACAAGGAGCTAGCCGCAAATAATGTCAGTGTTTAAAACATTGGTGGAAGGAACTGAAGCAAACTCTGTAGATAAAATTGAAAATGCTACATTGTTAGAACAGTTTTTGAGCATGCCAGCAGAGCTGAAAACCTGGCTGGAGGACCAAGATCCCAAAACAGTGCAAGATGCTGCTGAACTCTCGGACCGCTATACCAGGAGCAGACCTACTCTGAGAGTGAATGGGGCAGTGTGGCAGTGCAGAAAGGGAAAAGCGCATCTTCAGGGCAGCTAAAAACCTTCACTGCCTCCACCAAAACTAGTTAGCCCCAGGTTTCAAAGAAAAGATTTTTCTGAGAAAAGAAATGAATGTTGGGTTTGTAAAGAAACTGGGCATATTGCCAGACAGTGTCCCAAAAAGATGAGCAATATGCAAAATGGGGCTAGGAAAGAAGTGGGTTGTTTGTGTGTCCCTGGAAGCATGCCTGTGAACATGAGGGAACACATGCACCCAGTCACGGTGAATAGTGTACAGGCACAAGGGTTAAGAGACACAGGGGCATCCCTGATGCTGGTGAAAGGATCTGGTAGAGCCTGGTCAGTTATACCCAATACATTTGTAACTGTACAAGGGTTTACTGGTGAGGAGACAACATTGCCACTAGTTAGAGTTCTCCTAGGCTGAGGTGAAACAGGAAACTGTGCAACAGGTGGCTATAACCAAAACTTTAGCAGTTGACATCATCCTTGGCAACAATCTCAAACAGGGGATGGTGTGTGCAGTTACCTGTAGCCAAGCAGCAAGGGAAAATGTAATTCCTGGACCCACAGAAGCCATTGTGAAAACCACTTGGAGGCTGGTTCCCTAGCCTGTGTCTCTTGATATGGAGACTAATGAAAAGGTGTAGAAATTTCCCTGTAGCAGTTAGCCACACAGCTATGGAGGTTACTCTGAAAAGGAGGGTGACCCATTGTCAGAGGGTTAGGGATGGCAGTGATCCTGGAGTGCCTTGATGCTAGTGCTAGGGACCCTAGTTCAGAGACTGAAGGGGACATGTCCCATGCATTGGGAATGTGTAAGGAGTGTGCAGCTGCTCAGAAATGTGACCCTAGTCTAGAGAAGCTGAGGGTTTGGGCAGACTCTGATGGAGCACAGGGAGGTGACGGTAAACATAACATTTATTGGGAAAATGGACTGATGTATACTCAGGCTGTAAAGACAGAGGGAGGGGTGGTAGGCAGGCAGCTTGTCATTCCCCAGGGGTACTGTGAGCAGTTGATCAAGATTGCACATGATATCCTCTTGTCTGGTCATCTGGGAATCATGCACACTATGCAGTGGTTGGCCCAGAATTTCTATTGGGCCAACTTCACCCAGCAGGTGAAGGGGTATTGTAGATCTTGTCACTGGTGCCAAGAAATGGGGAAGGCAGGTAAGAAAACTCAAGCCACCCTAATTCCATTGCCCATAGTGGAGGAGCCATTCCAGAGGGTGAGAATGGATATTGTGGGGCCTTTAAATACCCCAGCTCCTCCGGGAAGAGGTTCATCCTGACTTTGGTGGATTATGCCACCTGGTATCGAGAGGCAGTCATCCTATCCTCACTGAGGACAGATAAAGTGGCAGATGCCTTACTTGTGATTTTCCCCTGTGTTGGGTTTTCACAGGAGGTTATCACCAATCAAGGGGTACCTTCATGTCGGACCTGATGAAATGTTCATGAGAGAAGTGTGGGGTGGTGCAGAGGCACATGACACCTTATCACCCGCAAGCCAATGTGTTTGTGGAAAGATTTAACGGTAACCTGAAGTCAATGCTCCAAGAGTTTGCTGAATAACATGGGAGGGACTGGGAGAAATACCTTTCCACCTGTTGTTTACATACAGGGAGGTACCCCAAGAGTTGACAGGATTTTACCCCTTCAAGCTCTTGTATGGATGCCAGGTATGTGGGCCCCTAGACTTGATCCAGGAGGACTGGAAGGCAAGCACACCACCCAGGGAACTCCCATAGTGGATTACTTTCAGGTTTATGGAAAGGCTGAAGGAGCTTATGGGGTCTGCCCAACAGAAACAAAAAGTGGTATGACCGCAGAGCCAGAGCTCACTCAGACACGGTGGGTCAGGAAGTCATAGTCCATATTACGGTCCTGAAAGACAAGCTGCAGGCTGAGTGGGCAGGACCGTGCAAAGTAGTTAGAAAGGTAAATGACGTAAACTATATCATAGAGTTACCTGACAGAAGACATACAGAAAGAATGTACCATGTCAACATGATGAAGCCATATGCTAATAGGACTGACATGGTATTTGCAGTATGTAGTCCTAGGGAGGGGACGGATGAAGGAGACTCCCTTCTGGACTTGCTTGAAGAAAGCAAGTGAGAATCCTCTGTGGAGGCAGTTAAATTGTCACCCCAGCTGGCCACAGACAAAATCCAGGAAGTAAGGGGAAATTTAGCAGACTTTGCCCCACTGTTTAGCACCAAACCTGGACTAACCCCCTTAGCAATGCATGATGTGGAGACAGAGACACAGACGCCCATACGGCAGACAGCATATCAGGTGTCAGAGGCTGTCTAAAAGGACATTAGGAGGGAGGTAGAGGAAATGCTGGATTTAGGGGTAATCCAAAATCCCAACTCGCCTGGGCCTCACCCATAGTCCTTGTACCCAAGCCAGATGGTGCTACTCATTTCTGTGTGGACTATCATGGACTGAATGCAGTCATGAAGTCAGATGCCCACCCAATGCTCTGGACGGATGAACTCCTGGACATGTTGGGAGGGGCGACCTACCTTACGACTATTGACCTGACAAAGGGGTATTGGCAGGTAGAGTTAACTGACAGGGCTAGGGAGATGTCAGTCTTCATCACTCCAATAGGCTTATTTGAATTTAAAGTAATACCTTTCAGAATGAAGAATGCCCCAGCCACTTTTCAAAGGTTGGTGAACCAAGTGTTAAATGGTGCTAAGGAGTATGTCATGGTGTACCTGGATGACATTGCCATCTTTAGTGCCAGGCTGGGAGGAACACCTGTCCCACCCTAGGGAAGTGCTGGGCAAGATACAGAGGTCAGGCTCACTGTCAAAGCTGAAAAGTGTCAGGTTGCCATGGCTGAAGTGGCATACCTTGGGCATGTTGCAGGCCGAGGGACAACTCTGTCTTAACCAAGAAAAATAGAGGTGATCAAGGCATGGCCCAGACAAGAAATGCAGAAGCAGGTCAGGTGTTTTCTAGGCACAGCAGGGTACTACAGGAAATGTGTATCCAATTACAGTGCCCTGGCTGCTCTCTATCTGACCTGGTAAAGAAAAAGATGACTAAGAAAATTACCTGGGAACCAGCCTGTGAAAAAGCCTTTACCAAACTGAAGAAGACACTGTGCAGTGCTCCTGTGTTGACAAGTCCTGACTGTAGCAAACTCTTTATAGTCCAGACTGATACCTCAGACTTGGGTATTAGGGGCATGAGTCAGGCATCTAACCAAGGGAAAGATCACCCTGTAGAGTACCCAAGTAAAATGTTACTTCCCAGGGAGCAGGCTTACTCTACTGTGGAAAAAGAGGTCTTGCCATAGTGTGGGCCCTAAAGAAGTTAGAACCATACTTATATGGGCAGTATTTTGAGGTACAAACTGACCACACCCCACTGGTTTGGCTGACACAACTGGGAAAACTAATGGTACATTATTAAGATGAAGTCTTGCCTTGCCAAGGTTATGACATGATGACCTTACATAGGGCTGGCATGACCAATCAGAATGCAGATGGCCTGTCATGTCTACATGAGGAGTGAACTGATTTAAGGAGCTCATCCCATGCAGTGGGCAGAGCCCCCAAATTCAGTCTAGATGGGGAGGATTGTGATGCTTGGCCAGCTGGTTATGATTATTCTATGATATTTGTAATATAAAAATATAGTATGTGATTGTCTCACATTTGACAGCCTGGGCTTCCATGGGTGCCCCCCCCCCAAGGTTTCAGTGAAGCTACAGGATATGTAGCTGACCAGTAGATCTCTTTAATGTAATTAACTTCCTTGATAAATTGTATTTTATTACATTTGTATGACATACCTAGGCTTTTTGAAGTGCAAACTAAATGTGACTTTATGACTTCAGAAACAGGACATCAATAAGCTGATTCCTGTTGGCTATCTCACACCTGGATGGTGGATTGCAGTTGTAAATCCTCAAAGGAACTGGCTGATCAGACTCATAATTTGGGAAACGAGTTTTGCTGATGTCACCTTATTTAATATACCTCCTGATAGAACATCATGTTTGCATTTTTTATATTCTAAAAGGAGGAGCTAGATGACTCACAGAAGGGGTTTGGACAGACAAAGTTAAACTAATATTTGTGTCTGAACTGTTTGAGAGTTATACCATCTTGGGACCTCCTGATAGGACATCATGTTTGTATTTTTTTTATATTCTAAAAGAAGGTGCTAGATGACTCACAGAAGGGGTGTGGAGAGACAAAGTAAAACTAATACTTGTGTCTGAACTGTTTGAGAGTTATACCATCTTGGGACTCTAGAAAGACACAGCTCTCTGATTTAATTTAACTGCACTTACAGAGGTAATACATTAGATAGAAAAGATCTAACTGCATGTTGGTAGGTGTTTGTTCTGTAGTTTTCCTTGTTTTTATTTTATGTGATTGTGATGCTCTTTGATACAGTGTTCTGTGTTTAAATTTGTTCATATTGTATCATCTTTTAGTAAAGAATCTTTTATTTAAAAAACTGCCTGGGTGTCCGCCAGTTCTTTTACAGGTGACGATAAAGGGTTAAGTCTGACAAAACTTTTCAACAGCTTGATGGTGTTACTAAACTGGGAAAAAGTAAGAATATACCTAAGGTCTCTTATAGAGTTTTAAGGGTTCATTTGGAAGCCTGGCTTGATGCCCTGGTGAAAAATTGTGCCGCAATCCCCGAAGAGGGTACGTATCTGAGCCTGTACAATAGGTATGCTACCATAAGGATCACAGTTTGAATCCCCTCAGAACTTGAGACTAAAGGTGATTCAGACCCAAAAGCAGACAGGAGGGTTACCCTGTCTGTTACCTGTTCACACTATTGTGCTCAGAGGTTGGCACTGTGGGAGCAGGGGCCCGACCTTCTGAGTCCATTTGTGACAGTGGCTAGGCTTCCAGACTATTTAAGCCTGACTGTAGGTCAAAATGTGGTGTTCTGTTATCTGAATGGTTGACGGCATCTTGCATCAGCACTCCAAAGCAAAAACAGCTCTCTTGCCTGAGGTGTTTAGTCCTGTATCTGGGCGCTGTTGCTGAAGCCCAGCCACAACAGTTTGATGCCTCCTGCTCTTTACACTACCACCAATGTTGCCAATGTCCTCTTCTGTCACTGCCACCAGTAGCTCCTCTAAACCAGAATTTGCTAATTTTGCCTAGCCCTCAAACAGACAATTCTGCTTAGTTTTCGTAGTGGAGCGAGATGGATACTTATAGAAATATAGACTTTAATGGCAGATAAGGATCGCTTGACCAACCTCAGTCTACCCATGTCCCTACCTATTGATAAGCTGCAGATCCTAGATACAAACAGCATAGAAGCAGCAGGAACACTGGATGAGCGAGGTGGCCACAAGTCCATTCACAGAGGAAAGAGTCCTGAGAGTACTTTTAAATCTGAAATTGAATAAGGCTGTGAGGCTAGATAGGGTACACTCGAGGGTTCAGAGGAAACTCAGAGAGGTATTGCCTGCACAGGGACAGCCCTGTTCAACAACTCACAGGAAACCGGATTCATTCCAGAATACTGAAAGAGGGCAGATGTAGTCTTGCTCCATAAAAGCAGCAGCAGGGATGAGGTTCGCAACTACAGGCTGATCAGTCTAACATCAGTGGTGGGGAATGTAGTGGAGACACTATTAAAAGGAAGGCTAGTAGAGTATCTTGAATCCATGGGTTTCAAGACCCAAGGCAGCATGGATTCGGGGTCATGTCAGAAGAACCTGATTAATTTCTTTGACTGGATGCCAAGGAAATAGATCAGTGCGGTATGGTGGATATGGCCTACTTAGAGTTCAGTAAGACCTTGAAAACCATACCATATAGTAAGCTTATAAAGAAACTGGGCAGCTTGGGTGGGACACAAGGTGGTAAAGGAACTGATCGATAGGTAAGCAACAGAGGTTGTGGTAAATACTAATGAGGAAAACTGACCAGAGGAGTTCCTCAGGGCTCATGGGACTAGTCCTCATGAATGTCTTCATAAGTGATGTTGCAAAACAGCTGAAAAGGAAGGAATGCTCTTTGCAGATGACACAAGATCTGCACTAGGGTAGATACTCTGGAGGGGGTGGAATGAATGAGCAGAAACTTGAGAAAACTCAATGAGTGGTCAAGGATATGGTATCTGAGTTTCAATGCAAAAAGTGCAAAATCCAGCAGCTAGGGTACAGAAACCAACGGTCAGTGTATAAAATAGAGAAGCGGTATTAATGGTTATGAAACAGGAAAGGGACCTTGGTGTTATCCTATCTGATGACCTCAAGGTGGCAGGGCAGTGAAACAAGGCAGTAGGCAGGGCTAAAGGTACCCTGGGTGCATAGGAGGCTGAATCACCAGCACAAGGTGAGTGGTGATATTACCACTGTATCGATAGCTGGTGAGACTCCCCACTTAGAGTACTGTGTCCATTTCAGGAGACCACATTTAAGGGAGGACATAGACAATGTGAAGGCTGTGCAAAAGAGGGCAACTAAATTGGTGAAGGGCTGCAACATGAACCCTATGAGTCAAGACTGAGGGATCTCAATATGTACACCCTGGAAGAGAGGAGGAGATGAGGATATGCTAGAGACCTATAAGTACCTCATGGGGTAAATAAGGTACAAGAAGAGAAGTTGCATGAGAATAAGGGGGGGCATTCAATGAAGCTGGAGAGGGGACAATTTTGGAGGGATGTAAGGAAGTCCTTATTCACTGAAAGAGTAGTGGACTCCTGGAACAGTATTCCAGCTGAGGCAGTGGGGGCAAAAACAGTGGTGAGCTTCATAAATGCATGGGAATGGAATAGGCACAAAAGAATCTTTGTAATGAACCATTCACATTTTTAGACTGTGTAGTACAGTACTGTATGCACGCCCATTGGCCCATGCTATCAGTCGGCGGGCGGCCAGGCAGCTTGTGGGTGGGGAACTGCCAACCGCCGCTGAACAGGTTGTTGCAGGGTAGCGGGGCTCAGTGGGCAGGTGGGGAGGGGGGTACCGCTGGATGACCAGGGTTAACTCTGGCATATGCTTGCAATATGGCAGGGGATCAGGTCCACTGGACCACCAGGGATATTGTTTTACACTTATGCCCATGATTGGGCAGGGGATTGGGTCCACTGGACCACCAGGGATATTGTTTTGCACATATGCCCATGATCAGGCAGGGGATAGGGTCCACTGGACCACCAGGGACAATTTAAACATGTGCCCATGATCAGGCAATGGGCACGTTGCCAGCTGAGGAGTGAGGGGCATGTCAGTTCCCAATGGCTGCAGCCTAGCAGGGCATCAGGCGCAAGTCACCAAGATCAGCATGCCGCATGCAATGGGATATAATGACATGCAAATAGCCCCATTTGCACCTTGCATACATAATGGACTAATTTGCATGTTCACAGCTGAATAGCACTCTTGCTGTACCTAGCTCAACCACACTTGTGCTGGCGCAGACCCCTGCTCCCTGCTGCCACTTGCGCTGGCACAGTGCCACTGCACCAGGCGTGCACCCTCAGTGCCATTTTCAGTGGTGCTGCGCCGCTACGCAGCACCATCGAATATCACCACCATGCCCCAGCGTATCCCAGTTGCGCTGCACCCAGGGTTGTGCCCCTGCCTGGCACAGTCTGAATATCCCACCCTCTGTACTCACAATGAACCTGGTGAAATTTGCTGTTTAGGGATACAGCCCAGCAGCTCAGTTTTAATGACTGGTTCAACTAAAAAACTCTGGTTCTACTGAAAAACAAGTGATCTTCCTCTATTTTTTTCTGGAACATAAGGCTGTTTTTCAGTTCACAATTACTGTGGCTGAATTTGTACTGTGCTAAGTCAGCTTACAATGACTTAGTAAATGGTGAAGTGCTTCTGCCATGTTCACAGCACTTGTTGGGGGCTCAGAATTACTGTGATTGCATTAAATATCAGTAATTGGTTTGACACAGCCTGGATAGCTCAGATGGAAAAGCATCAGACTTTTAATCTGAGTTCCCAGGATTCAAGTTCCTGTCTGAGTGGACATTTTCTTTGGGAATGATTAGAAAATATTCCATCAACCAAATTTACTTTAGTGGATGACTGGAACAGCCAGCCACAGGTGGTAGTACAGGCAAAGATTTTGGGGAGCTTCAATTACGTGTGGGATAGGCACTGGGGAATCTTAAGTAGAGGACTCCAGGCTGTTATGATGCCAATACAAAAAAGGCTAAGTTTCATCTAGTGGCAGTGGTGGCAAGTGAACCTCTTTAGAAAAGGGGTTCAGGTTCTGCCAGTGTTGCACAATATAATTCTGACAACAGATGCCTCCCTTTTAAGTTTGGGATAGAGTTGTCATCTTGGGAATACAACAAAAATGGCCACCCCCACTACCCTGACTTTCTCAGCTGGGGGAGTAGGGGGGATGGGGTAACAGAGATGAATTTGAGATTTGTCTTGCTGATATTAAAATTCCACTGCCTGGAAGTCTACTGCACAGTTAATTTGACTGAGGCAGGGTAGGAAAACCTCTCTCAAGGAGGGGTGCACAATACTTCACTCACTCACCACCACTTTTGCAGAGTAGACTGCCTGCTCCATTCCCAGTCCTGCCTGCCCCACTCGCCTTCTGTGCAGGACTCCCGCACAGTGACGGCTACAGCTCACTGTAGACACAGGGGTTTCTGTCTCCATTACAGAACTGCTCTGCTGTCAATAAAGATGCAATGCATACCATATTTCCCAATCTGCTTTCCTGCTCCTGGCAGCTCACACAAGTGACAGGGGCCGAGGGTGCCTATGAAAATCACTGCCTGCACCAGTCCACTCATCTGCACCTTGCACTGTCACCTCATTGCTGAGTCTCTCTCCCACTTGTGTCTGCTCTCTCTCTCTCTCTTTCTCTCTCTCTAGCTTGATGTCACCATGAAAACTGAACACGCTTTGCTGGTGAGACACAGCCTCATCGTTCTCTTTCTCCTGGCTGCTCTCTTGTCACCATGACAACTGAATACAAAGTGAATTTAACATGCTGATGCCCCTTTCCACACTCTCTCTCTCCCACTCCTGGCTGCTCGCTCTCCACTGCTCTTTGTTGACTGTCATAACCACTACACAGTGAACTTGCATACAGGTGCAGGCACATAGTTTGGCAATGCAAAAACAATAACAGCTGCAGATTAAACTGTTCCACTGGCAACTGGCATGGCAGAGGAAAAACTGGCCATGGCCATGTGGAAACTGTAGTTGAAGATGACATCTTTTACATCACACAGTAAAGGAAGTGTGAAGTTTAGCAGAAATATATGAGCATGTTAATCACCTGGAGCTCAGATAAGTATTTTCTGACTGAAACAAACTGGTTTGGCAGGTTTTCAGGAAATAGGTTATCCCAGAGGTGCATCTTTTCGCCTTTTTGCAGAACAAAAATCTGCCATTATTCTGCTGCAGAGCACCATCTCTGGGTACAGTCCCAAAAAATGCTCTGAGCATGCACTGGGAAATAGTTTCCTTTTGCCTTCTTACATTTTCCCTAATGTGTAACATTCTCATAAAAGTGAGAGTGAGACAGGTAGCTATGCTTCTGGTGGTACCAGACTGGCCTAGACAATCTTGGTACTTGCTATTGCTCTAGAAGTCTACAAGAACTCACACTAGGCTACTGTGTTGAGACCGCCTGATGATTTCAAAAGGTCAGGTAACTCATTTAAACTTAGAGTCACTTTACCTGAGGGCACGTTTCCTGAACAGATAGAATTCTCAGAAATGAATCTATCTGTACAAGTTCCAGAGGTCCTTAATGTGTTCAAAAAGCCATCCGCAAGGAAGTTACACCAGCTTACACCTTAAAATGGAAACAAAGAAACACAGGAATATATGCAACGATGGCAGAAAAAGACCCAGGGCTCAATTTTCAAAACTCTGTGCAAGCTGCGCCAATGGCAGTTTGCGCCAATCACCAGTGTGTCAGGGACTCTGTGACCTATTCTCTATCAGGTAGGGTCCCAGTGGCACAGACCCACAGCTTGGGGCACCTCAAATGTTTGCAGCAAGCTGTGCCAGTAGTCAGGCATCCACTTTTCTATGGGCAGCAATAGGTCATTGGGTACTTCCGAAATGCCAGCACTGGATGTGGATATAGAAATGTAACCATCAGGATATGTTTATAATAACTAACCTGCTGGGGGCAATGACAGTAAGTACAGTAGCTTTGGATATTGCATATGTGTTCCTAACAATATATTACATATATAATATGTACGATAATTCGATTACATTAGATAATGAACACGAAACAAATACCCAATATATGGCTGTAGTAATATGTCCTAAATTTCCTATTGGTAACTACTGTGTAGTTCATTTCCACTGTTTCTTTGAATGATGTACATTGCTATTTTTAAACCATTTGCAGGACTAACTATGTCATGGCTGTCATGGGGGACTGTGGCACATGTTCTGTCCCTCCCAGGAAGGGCTCTGCGGGTGATGTAAGTATCATTAGACCAGCCCTGACTGGTCCAGTGGTACTGGAATTGCACCCTGTGGGAAGATTTAGAAAATCTGAAATTAGGGGATAAGGCATCTTGCAGCTGCTGCAAGCCCTTTTGTATGCTGGCGCACTCAGCAGCTTGGTGCAGACCTGGTGCAGGGCCGGTCTAGTGCACTGGGCCCCAGCTTGGTGCAGGAGGCATTTTAATATCCCAAAATCTGCAAGTTGTGATACAAAATAGCTTATCTGGATTTCAGAGAGGCTTTTGATACATTACCGCACAGAAGGAAATTGTACAAAATGGAGTGCCTGGGGCTGGAGGGGGTGGTTACAAGGTGGATGCGAAACTGGCTGGGAGAGCAGAATTCAGGGGTGTTAGTCAATGGGGTTCCTCAGGAGTATCAGGAGTCACTAGTGGTGTTCCCCAGGGATCAGTGCTGGTACCCCTGCTGTTCAACATCTTTATAATAGACATAGCAGAGGGTTGGAGGGTTGAGTGAGTCTGTTTGTGGATGATGTGAAGATCTACAATAGTGTGGACATGCAGGATGGTGCTGAGACGATGCAGAGGAACCTCAGGAAATTAGAAGAATGAGCCAGGAAGTGGAAGTTATCGCTCAACACGGCAAAATGCAAAATCATGCACCTGGGCAGAAAAAATGGGAGAGTAGAATACAGATTGGGGGACACGCCTCTAGCAGTGACCAAGGGGAGATGGACCTGGGTATCATCATCTCGCAGGACATGAAGGTGGGAGGGTGGTGGCAAGGGCAAACAGTCTGTTCTGTTCTACTGGGAGAGGGATCACCAGCAGAAGGAAAAAGGTCCTGATACCCTTGTACACCCAACTGGTCAGGCCTCCTCTGGAATATGTGGTCCAGTTCTGGAGGCTTTACCAAAAAGGATGTGGAGAGGGTGGAATGGATACAAAGGAGGGCAACCAAGATGGTGAAGGGGTTCAACCACTTGCAGTATGAGGAGAGACTGGTGCCTTGTGACATGTACCCCTGGAACAGATGAGAAAGAGAGGGACATTATAGAGACTTTTAAGTACCTAAAAGGGATCAACAAAGTGTTACTGGGAACCTATTCCAATTGAAGGGTACCCTGGAAATGGGGTCATGATCTCCAATTAGAGGTGGCTAAGTTTAGGTGTAGCATCAGGAATACTTATTTACTGAGGGTGGGGATACCTGGAATGGGCTGCATAAAGAAGTGGTGGGCAAGAATAAAGTGGGGGTTCAGGAGGGCTTGGGACAGGCATAGAGAGCTGTTGAAGGGAGGGGAGGGAAATCACAAGCCTAGAGGATGTTAGGCAAATGAGCAGACTGGGTGGGCCTGGCAGTCCTTTGCTGCCGTCGCTTTCCTATGTTCCTAAGATGCCCATTGCACCACTGCTGTGTGATGCAAGCACCCTGCTTCACAGTTGGAGATCTTAAAATTGGGCTCCAAGGGTCCATCTGGTCTGCCTGTAGCTCCTAGCTGCTGCAGGACCCTATTGCCCATGTGGAGTTTATCAGACCCTATCCAGCCTTACTGCTCTCCTCCCCATTGTTACTGACTTGAGTATCCACCAAACCCTTCATTCTGTCTCAGCCATGCTTGAAACCTTTTATGGTCTTGGCACTCACCAGTTCCCCTGGCAGACTTTTCCACTAATGTAAAACAAAGGACATTATTTATTAAGTTTTTATCTATTTAGTCATTATCGACCAGGTCGGTGAACTAAGCAAAAATGCCTACAGTAATTCCCGGCATGACCTGGAATGGTAACATTTGTTTGTAAGATATGGTGAGGTGTCACAATGATACCCATCAACTAAACCAACTACATAACGGGGGATAGCATCTACAATTAATTTCTGTTACATCAAGGCATAGACAGTACCCCCAGATGGCATTACAGCCCACTCCTATAGTAGCACAGCAGTATCTGTGCCAGCAAGATGGGATGTGCCACTTGCAGATATTTACAAAGAAAACTGCTTCATGGTCCACAGTCCCCAAATTCACATATCTCTATTGCATGGACATACAAGCAATATGATTCTAGATTTGGGATTTCTATTTTTCAGAAACTTTTCCCAAGGTAATCCTAAAACCCTCCAAACAAGGGTACTGCTTAGAGTCTGCATAAGCTGAACAGGCTGTTCTAATTTATGCAATTAGAAGGAAACATTACCATAGGAACAAATTTTCTTCAAATGAGTTGGAGCAGCTAGGACAACTTCCCTTCCCTGCCTCCCCTTTTTAGGATAAGGAAATTTGGTTCTCCAGAATCAGTTTTGTTTTACAGATTGAGCTTTAACGATCACTGTAATTCTTCTGTGTTGTTAAAAAATGTTTTTGCTTGCAGTGCCAACATCCCAGGTTTAGTGATGGACTCGGGAGTCAGAGAACTGGCCGGGGAGGGGAGGATCAAGCATCCTGGGGACTGCTCTCCTTCTCTGGAGGGAGGGGGAAGATTGCACGACACTTTACAGACCCCTGGCAGAGACTTGGGGTACTGCTGCAGCTGGCACCATTACTAAGTGGGGGTGGGATGGATACTGGACATCATTTCACATCCCCGCCCCCTGGGACCAGCATTCATATAAAAGCCACCCCGGGGAATGATACCCTGCTCTACCACTAGTCTACAATGCCACCAATGTCTGTAAAGGGGTGCTGCTCTTGTGGCCTGACCCTGGGGTAAACCAGAGCTTGCCAACAGTATCCATTAGGGGCCTGCCCGGCAGCCCCTTCCAGGGTGGCAAGCATGGGCATGGTGGATGAACAGCAGGCAGGGCAGGGTTGACCTCTGAATGGAGGATCAGGTAGCCAGACACAAAACAAACAAACAAATAAAAAAAAAGTTATAATTTTTAATCTTGTATTTTAATTACCATAATTGGAATTTGTTTTAAATTTGATACTGAGGCTTCTGGGGCCTGATAATCAAATTGTGCAAAGCAGAGGGCAAATATTTGCATTGTACCTTGCAATGATGCTATAGTCAATTGAATTGCACACCACTGCTGTTCGACTGAATACAGGGACATATGGCACAACACTAAGCCACTTAGCGCTGCCTTGACAGGGATCCTGAATGTATGCCACCAGAATTGATAAATCTGAGTGCTATCTGCAGTATTGAAAGGACTGATGCAATGAGCCCATTGGGCATGCAAAGTGTTGAGGGTCAATCTGCATGTCCATTATGAGCTCATTTGTATGGGTAGCGAGGCAGGTTAGTGTGTCACTGCCCCCCAGTTGCCCAGTTCTAGATGGGTAGATATCCCTGGTGCTAGTGACCCCAATCACTGGTATGTTCTGTAAAATAATATCTTCAAGGGGCTAATGGTCCCCCACTGATTGCTGGCCCATTCTGTAAAATAATATATCTCTGGTGGTAGTGATTCCCCACTCCACCCCCATCCCCCGCTGATCGCCAGCCTGTTCTGTAAAATAATATATCACTGGCGCTGGTGATATCCCCTCTCTGATAACCAGTCTCAACACAAATATGATCAACCCTGGTTCTAGTGGTACTTCCTCCAATCCCCAACCCAGGCATTAAAAATAATAACCCTAATGCTAGTGGCCCCTCTTTTCTTTGCTCACCCTGGTGTGAATAATGTTATCCCTAGTTCTAGTGGCTCATCATCTGATTGCTAGCCCAGAAGTATAAAACAAAACCTCTCTGGCATCCAGTGTCCCCTCCCTCTCCAGCACTAGGCACCTCTCACTCACCCTAGTATTATCTGCAGTGTCATGGGAGGATGCGGTGACTAGCACAACCCTTCTCACACATCTTTGGCTGCCCACCATATATACAAGCAGGGAGCACACCTCTTATTTATAGGACAGGGTGATTTGCCCTTTCCTACAAATAAGACATGCACCCCCTGCCTATACATATGGCAGCAAGCCAAAGAGGTGTGAGGAGGGCTATGCCGGTTGCCATATGCTCTCATGACATCATGGATAATGCTAAGATAAAGGAGGCTATGCCTGGTGCCGGGAGCTTTTTTTCTGTTTCTGGGCTGGTGACTGGAGGGGGGGGACCACTAGCACCATGGCTAATATTATTTATGCTGGGTCTGGTGATCAGAGGGTTGGGGGACCACTAGCACCAAGGATAATATTATTCATACTGGAGCTAGCAATCAGAGTGCAGGGGAATCACTAGTACCAGGGATAATGTAATTCACGATGGTGCTGGAGATGGGGGGAAGGGGACCACTAGCACCAGGGATAATATTATTCACACCAGGGCTGGCGATCAGAGGGGACCACTAGCCCCAGGGATATATTATTTTACTGACTAGGCTGGCGATCACTGGGGAAAACCACTAGCAACAGAGGTATATTGTTTTACTGAACAGGCCATTGATCAGTGGTGGGTTTGCCAGGGACCACAGGGGGAGGTCGTGCTTCCCCAGCGACTAACTGCCTAGGTGACTGCATTATCTCTGGTAGTGACTATGGTTGCCCAGAGTTAAGTTAGGGTTTTGCTTGGTGGGATTTGCACTGCACAAGGGAAAACACTAAACCATTAGTGCAGTGCAAAAGCCACTGAATATGGGTAGGCAGCTATTCCATGGCCATGTCCCTCCTCGCCTGCACACATATATTATGTTTTGTGTGGATGCTAACCTTCTTAGCCTGCACACGTGTCCCTTTTAAATATGGGAATTCAGCGCAACCCCAGTTTGCACGGACAAAGACCTGTTAGTGCCCACACAACTTTAGAATATCAGGCCCTGGCCTCTTCAGCTCAAAAATCTAATAACAGAATGCTGGAAGGCTCAGCGCCTGCATGGGAGGATTGGTATCTTTGAAAAATATTCTAAGTTTTGGGGCACCATTCCTCAGGTAGAGATAATGTATATATTGCATTGGCAGTTTTATCCCATTGGAAGACAACTTGTTACTATGGTAAGTAACTTTGCCTTTTGCTAAGCTCTGAGTTAAGATTTAGAGCTTCATATTGCCCTAATTTTCTAATTTCTGATTTAGGAGAACAGTAATATGGGAGAATGCCAGGCCTTACTGAAGTACTTCTGTGGACCCAAGGAATACCATTGTTCTTTAAACTTTTCTCTAAAACCTGAAGAGACTGAGAGGTAAAGTGTTCTTGGCATGCATGTTATACAAAGTGAATGAGAATGTGTGAATAGAGTTGTCCTTATTAATTTTCTTCTGATCTCTCCAATGCAGTTTTAAAGGGAAAATAAGCCCTGTTGTTTACATGTTTTAATATAACTGTAAGTGTGAACCTGTGAGAAATCTGTTTTTTTAAGTCTAGTGCATTGTTTTGTGTTTGTTTTAACTTAGTCCTGTTTTCTTATTTATGGTCTCTTGGTAATGCAGCTTTTCCAATAAAATGTTGAGTTTAGAAACCCAGTGATACCCATTGGGTAGAAGCCACAGTTAAGTTTTTACGTTGCTTGCACGCATGCACAAGAAACATGTTGCGGCAGCTTGCTGTAGAAGCAGGTTGTGAAGGTGCAGCACTGCTGTGGCCAATGCCCCCACTGCTTTTGGAGGCTTGGCCAGTGTTCTCCAATGGGGTGGCACGCTGCTGCTGACACTAGTTCAGCCAGCATGCCACCTCCTTGAAACATTTTAGCCAATGCAATCAGGGGTTACCTCATCATTGCAGCATCATCCGCTGCAATAAGGGAGGGACCCCTCATTGCAGAGTTGCTCACGGGCAACGAACCTCTGGCCAGCTTCCAGTCCCCTTCCCCTGCTGATGGGGAGCCTACCTTCATCAGTATAAGTTCCCTTCTGCTTTCTTTCTGTGCTGAGGGTGGTGCCCAATCCTCCTCAGCTCCTGAGTCCCCCCCTTCACTATGTGCCGACAGGGGTGCCCAATACCCCATCGGATACAGATTCCCCCCAAAACACCCAGGTGGCATGGTGGGAGCCCACCCCAGCATGCTAAATGCCCCTGAAAAAGAAAAACCATCCTGCGATTTTTTTTTTTTTTTAACCTGTTAAAAAGAAATGGTCCTTCAGGGCTCCCTGCCCTCCCCCAACTGGCACCCACCCTCTGCATGCTCTGCCTGCCACATGCCCCCTCATCCCATACTTACCTCTGGAGCCCAGCACAACAATCTTCAGTGAACCGGGAACATGTCTGCACTCTTCAAAACTGACTGCAAACTGAGTAAATGCTGTAAGCTGTATAATGGCATAAATAGGGTTTTTCAACTTTGGTGCATAAATCAGGCATTTTGGGAAATTTTGGCACCAACTTTTCAACTTGAAGTTATGGGACCCCTCCTCATGAATTCAGCCACTGTCATGGTATTATTTAGTCCCAAAAGGTGATTTTGTGGTCACTGCATGGAATCACCTTTTGGGACTGATTAATGAAATGACAGTGCCAGTGTTCATGAGTGGGTCTCAAGAAGCCTATGTTGCAAATTTGTGGAAAAAAAAATGATTAGCTTTAATAAGCGTGTATTGAGCAGTTGCTATGCACGCTTGTAACTTAGTGAATCTGAGGTATTTTCACTCCAGATTTTCAACACTGCCATTTTTCCACACCTCCTTATGAACAGTACAGCTGTCATTTTTCAACCTGCCAAATTGTGTTTTCGCACTTGCAGCACAGAATAGTGCAGTCGCTGTGGGAAATCAGTGTTTGAGACACATTAAAAAAATCACAGTGATACTGTTCATGAGCAGAGGTCCTAAAATGCCTACGTTGAAAATTTTGTGATGAAAGTCCATAAAATGACTATGTTATGAGTGTGTGTTGCCCAGTTTCCACGCACCATTGTAACTTACAAATTAGTAATATTTTCACGCCAGATTTTCAACACTGGCATTTTTATACACCTCCTTATGAATGGTGCAGCTGTCATTTTTCACATCCTGGCCAAAAAAGGTTTCCGTGCTTCCAGTGCAGAATAGTGCAGTCACTTTAGGAAATCAGTGTTTGGGACAGATTAATATCGAGTGAGAGAGGGGGAGTGACTGAGCTCAACTGAGCTCTCTCAGGACTGCTGTGGATTTTGTTGTGGGCAGAAAAAGGCACCAATGCAGGCAGGAGCCCAGTACAAAAGGGCAGCCTGCAGCGCTGGGAGAAACAATGAGAGAGTGAGGGAGGAAGAGTGAGTGACCTCAATGGAACTCTGTCAGGTCTGCTGCAATTTCTTTGTGGGCAGAAAAAGGTGTAAATTCAGGCAGGGCCCAGTAAAAAGGGCAGCCTGCAGTCGCAGGAGAAACAGAATGAGGCAGTGAGAGAGAGGGGGAGTGAGTGAGCTCAGCGGACTCTATCGGGACTGCTGTATATTTCTTTGTGGGAAGAAGGGTGCCAATGCTGGCTGGAGCCCAATACAAAAGGGCAGCCTTCAGCACCAGGAGAAACAGAATGAGTGCCTGAGAGAGGGGGAGTGAGCGAGCTCAACAGAGCTCTGTTGGGACTGCTGCAGATTTCTTTGTGGGCAGAAAAAGGTGCCAACAGAAACAGGATACCAGCACAAAAGGGCAGCCTGCAGTGCCAGGAGAAACAGAATGAGTGAGTGAGAGATGGGGAGTGAGTGAGCTTAACGGAGCTCTGTCGGGACCGCTGCAGATTTCTTTGTGGGCAGAAAAAGGCGCCAATGCAGACAGGAACCCAGTACAAAAGGGCAGCCTGCAGCGTTGGGAGAAATAGAACAGACGAGTGTGAGAAGAGGGAGTGAGCAAGCTCAATGGAGCTCTGCTGGGACTTTAGAGTTGCACACCCTCCCGCCCAGGGTCCTCTGTGGTCCTTTATTACAGCAGGGTCTCTGGAGTGGACAAAAAACAATGATTGGATACTTTTAGGATTGCTGTAATAATACAGATTTAGTTGTTCTGTTTATTTCTCTAACTGAGCTAAATACTGAGATATGCTGTTATGATTGCTGTAACATTACAATAGATGTCTTTGGGGGGGGGGGTTCTTAGTTCTTAGGCATGGTACTTTCACTACCAAATACCTAAACAGCACATATAAGCAAGCAATGTTCAGCATTGACAAATGCTTGTTGTGCATAGCTGCCACTTAACTGATATCACAGAGTAATGGGACAGTGAATTAATGAAAATATTAATACTGAGTGGAAAAAAGGCTGTATTAACAGAGGACACTAAATAAATAAAAAATAGAAGTAATTCAAAACAAACACAACACAAAATACAGTGGGGTGACTAAACAGAGCTTACAGAAAACAACTTAAAAACTATATTAAAGGGTTTATGTATTTTGTTTTTATTACTAGTGCACCTATAGTCTGCTGCAACTGTAAATGGAGTACAGTCTGAAGAAAGGGTAGTTACTAGTGGGGTACTGCAGGGTTCAGTACTTGGACCTGTCACCTTAATGTCTTTATAGGAGACATTACAGAGGGACTGAAGGAAAAGTATGCTTCTTTGCAGACAACATCAAGATCTGCAACAGGGTTGATACACAAGGGAGGTGGGGGTAGTAGGATGAGAATGGACTTGGTAATGTTGGAGGAATGGTCAAACGTATGGCAGTTTAGATTCAATGCAAAGAAATTCAAAGTAATGCACCTGGGAACCAAAAACCCAGGGGAAGAGTACACAATGTGGGGGGAGGTACTAACAACAACAAAAATGGAAATGTTCCTGGGGTAGTCATATCAGATGACCTAAAGGTAGGCAAACAATGTGAAAAGGCAGTAAGGAGGGCTGAGGGAATACTGGGATGCATAGAGAGAGGCATCACCAGTAGAAACAAGAAGTTGTTATCCCTCTGTACAGACAGTTGGTGAGACCCCATGTGGAGTACTGTCTGCAGACCCCGTCTCTGCAAGGACATAGACTGGATGGAAGCAGTCTAGAGTAAGGCAACTATAATGGTGCAGGGTCTGCAACAGAAGCCATACAAAGTGAGACTAAATGAGCTTAATATGTATCCCATTGAGGAAAGGAGGGAGAGGGGGGCATGATAGAAAGATTTAAGTACCACAAGAGAGTAAACAAAGTCCAAGAGGAGAGCATCTTTCAGAAAAGAGATGTACAAGAACAAAGGGACACCATTTGAAAGAGAAGGGGAGGCTCAGGAAACATTAGAAGTATTTTTTATGGAGAGGGTAGTGGATGAATGGCATCACCTTCCTGAGGAGATTGTGGGGTCAGAAACAGCGGAGGAATTCAAGAATGCATGGGACATACATAAGGCAATTATAGTGGGGGGTAGGGGGAAATAGGCTGTTGGTTAACTAGAATCTGTAGTTTATCCAATAGGTAGGGAAATTAGTAGACTAGGTGAGCCAAGTGATCCTTATCTGCAGTCAAAGTCTATGTTTCTATGTAGTCATTCTTCTTGTATTATTTGCTCCACTACCCTTTCCCCCAGGATGCATCTGGAAACAGCTCAGTTATGTCTCTCTTAGTAAAACCCTTAAAATAAATAAACAAATGACTGATTACTAACTAACAAACTAACTAACTAACTACCTCCTTCTTTCAAGTGCCACACACTACACTACAACTACTGTACTACTCTGCAACTGTGCTGTCACTACTGTTTCACAATTGCGTGTTGCATATTACAGAATTTGCATGAAGAAGTAGTTACTCATCAACTACTACTGTCTCTTTTGGCACAAATTAATTCATTCTGGCAAGTGTAACTACACATTCAATAGCTGTTGCAAAGTGTAACAGAAAATCTATTGCGCAACTACCACTATATCTCTTTTGGCATTATGCAATTTATTCTTACAAGGGCAACTACACATCAGGGGCCAGATATTCAAACTGCGCCAGGCTGTGGCGCAAGCCTGGGCACAGCACAACTTGGCTGCACAGGGGCGTGGACTGGGCGATATTCAATGGAGCTGCACCATGGCTCAGCATAATTGAATATTGCACCCTGGCCACCAGCAGTGCACATGGTGCAGTGGCACTGTGCCAGCGCAAGTGGCCAGAGTGGAACAGGGGTATGCTCTAGAGCAAGTTCCATTGCTCTAGGCACAGCAACCACGATATTCAAAAGTGCACATGCAAATGGAGCCATAATGTATGCAAGGTGCAAATGGGGCCATTTGCAAAATGGGGCCATTTGCATGTCATTATGGCCCCATTTGCATGCAAGGGCGCCGATCCCCGACGACTTGCACCTGGCGTCCTGCCAGGCAGCAACCATCAGGGACCAATGCCCCCTGCAGTGCAGTAATGTGCCCCACAGCCTGATCACGGGCATTAGTAAAATAAATAAAAATCCTATATCCCTGATGGTCCAGTGGACCAGCTGTCGGCCGATCCACAGGCTTCAGTATAATAAATAGATCCTATATCCTGGTGGTCAGTGGACCTCTGTCAGCCGATCATGGGCTTAAGTAGCAATTACAATGATTCCTATATCCCTGGTGGTCCAGCAGACACCCCTCCCATGCCCACTAGTCCCACTGCCTCGCTCCCCGTCAGCGGCAGGCGGCATCACCACCACCCGCCGCCCACCGCCTGCCAACTGCACCGTCAGGGCTGTCGCCCATTGGTCCAGGCGTGAGCCAATGGGCATGCAAGCCATACCTACTAACACATTCCAGATATGTGAATGGATCCATTCACATATCTGGAATGTAATGTAATATGGGCTGCATCTGATAGCTCACACTAACCAATGGCTCTGTGCCACTGACAGAGTCAGTTAGTGGGCGTCAGGGCAGCAAGTGGGTGGGTGCTGCCACCGCTGCTGACTGGGGGGCGGCAGTGGGATCAGTGGGCGGTGGGGAAGGGGTCCGTTGGACCACCAGGGACATAGAAATCATGTGTATTCTACCTAAGCCCGCGATCGGCTGACAGTGATCCACTGGACCACCAGGATATAGGATTCTAATTTTATCATACCAATGAACGCAATTGGGCATGGGAGGGGCGTGACCATGGAGGTGCAGCGCCGAGTTGGTGACACCACAGGTGGCAGCTGCTGTGTTGCACCCTGCAATAAGCAGCAGCTCACCTGTGGGTGGCTGGCCATTGCTCCTTCTTTTGGGGGTCAACTTTGTGCTGGCGCCAGTAGGGGTTGCCCATACATGGCTCAGCACATCCCGCGCTGACTATCAGGATGTGCAGTGTATGCATGGGCACGCCCCTACCTGTGCCTGCATACATTACTGATGCGCTCTGATGCATGGGATTTGTGCCAGGTGCAATCCCTGCTTAAATATCGGGTCAAGATCAGTGGGTAGCGATGGTACAACACTGTTGCCACAAAACCTTTGAATATCTGGGCTGTAATAGCTATTGCAAATTGTAACAGCAAATATATTGTTTAACTGCTATGTTACTACTTGTGCCATTTTTACTTTTTTCTTACAAGTGTAACTACATATGAATGCATTTATTGTGCACTGTTTCAACAGTCTATGTCTATCTGACATTAATTTAAAAGGTAATCACATAAAAAAAAACTTAAAAGTATAATCAGATGGTAATTAATTTCATGTATTGTTCAGCTTCCCTATGTCCCCTCCCCCAGGACACACCTGGAATCAAGAAGTACTCTGCTCAGTGTGCCTCCTGAGGACTGGAAGAGGGCAGATGTGATTCCCCTTCACAAAAGTGGGAACAAGGCAGAAGCAGGAAACTACAAACCTGTTAGTTTGACCTCAGTGGTGGGGGAAAATGATGGAATCACTTCTGAAAGAAAGAATTATTCAGTACCCAGAGGCCAGCGGGGTACAGGACCCAAAGTTGCATGGATTCACAGCAGGGAGGTCATGTCAGATGAATCTAATTGATTTCTTTGACTGGGTGACCAAAGTAATAGACCAGGGAGGGGCTGTGGATGTGGCCTACCTAGACTTTAGCAAGGCATTTGACACAGTCCAGCACAAAAGATTAATAATTAAGTTAGCCAGCCTGGGAGTGGGTCCCAGGGTGGTATCCTGGTAGCAAACTGGCTGTACAACAGGACACAGAAGGTAATAGTGAATGAAACACATTCTGAAGAAAGGGGGTTACTAGTGGAGTACCTCAGGGCTCAGTACTGGGTCCATTCCTCTTTAACATCTTTATAGGTGACATTGTAGAGGGTCTGGAAGGAAAGGTATGCCTCTTTGCAGATGACACAAAGATCTGTAACAGAGTTGATACACAAGGGGGTAGAAAGGATTAGAAGGGACTAAGCAAGGTTGTAGGAATGGTCAGACATATGGCAACTTAGATTCAATGCAAAGAAGTGCAAAGTAATGCACTGGAGAATAAAATTCAGGAGAAGAGTACACAATAGCAGGGAGGTACTAACAACAACAATAATGGAAAGGGATCTGGGTGTAGTCATATCAGATGACCTAAAAGGTGGGTAAGCAAAGTGAGAAGTCAGTAAAGAGAGCCAGGGGGATACTGGGATGCATAGGGAGGGGCATCACATGTAGAAAAAGGGAAGTGGTTATCCCTCTGTACAGACAGTTGGTGAGACCCCATCTGGAGTACTGCATGCAGTTTGGAGACCTCATCTATGCAAGGACATAGACAGGATGGAAGCAGTCCAGAGGAGGGCAACTAAAATGATGCAGGGTCTACATCAGAAACCATATGAAGAGAGACTGAGAGAGCTTAATATGTATACTCGATGAAAGGAGGACGGGGGACATGATAGAAACTTTTAAGTACCTCAGAATCAACAAAGTCCAGGAGGTAGCATCTTTCAGAAAAAGATGTGTAAGAACAAGGGGCACAATTTAAGGTTAGAGGTGGGCGGCTCCAGGGGTAATGTGAGGAAATTATTTTTCATGGAGAGAGTAGTGGATGCATGGAACCACTTCCTGGAGTAGTTGTGGGTCTAAAACAGTGGGGGAATTCAAACATGCATGGGACAGACATAAGGCAATTATAGTGGGCGGTTGCAGGAAGTAGGCTGTTGGTTAACTAGAATCTGCAGGTTATCCAATAGGTAGGGAAATGGGCAGACTGGGTGGGCCAAGTGGTCCTTATCTGCCGTCAAAGTCTATGTTTCTATAAATAAATAAAATTAAAATATGATTACGATGTAACTTCAGTCTCTACACTTAACTGCAGTGACTGGTATCTCTTTAGATGAAGTTCCATGTCAGTATACCAGTTTTCATGAACTTAGGTTAATAAACATACAGTCTAATATTGTGAATTGATAAATAACTGTACACAAAAATATTTAATTTGCATTATTGCTAAATGGCACTGTAAGAATACTGTGGCTAAGAAACAATGGTATTGCTTTCACAGTTAATGCCTAGGCAACATGCATTTGCAAGTGGACACATTTACATTTATCAGATGTTTTAACATTGTATTTGTGATGTAAGTTCTCACTCAGAAATCAGTCACTCATAAATTTACTGTGTAATAAACATGCAATCTACTATTGGACCCTATTCAAGTAAGCAGTTGGAAATGTGCCAAATGTGCATACTCAGGCCCGGTGGTCAAAAGCATCCATTTACTCAGATGGCTCCTTCACCAGCAGACTGGATCCTGCACTTTGTGTGGAGTGGGACATTGTGGGATATATGGCTGGTCCTCACAGTACTGCTGTTTCCATAAAGAGGACCTACTAATCTCCTTGTGTTCCCTGCTGTGCCCTCAGCCCTTATGGTATAATCAGAGAGCTAGGGTAGCTTGGTGGACAGGATGCTGCCATGACTACCACTCCATGCAGAAGGTGAGAGAGGCATGTAATTGGTAAAGAAGGGTCCATGCCTATGTAGCTGGTGTTCCCGCTACCACCACTCTACAAAGCAGATTGGGCATAAAGCATGGCATATAGCCATGCCCCACTCCTAGCCACCCAAATAGTCAGCAGCAGAACAGAGTGTGGGTGCAGAAGAGGTGTGGGTCCCCTTGTTAACTGCATTGGGGTCCAATGGCTCTTCCATTGCATGGCAAAGGCAAGTACAGTACTAAAGCCTGCACCTCTCATATACAGTATATGTACGTTCCCCCTTCAGAAATCATAACCTCATGAGCATACTGCTTAATAAACATGCAGTCTAATATTGCTAAATGCTATGTAACTACATTGTTTACTTATACAGCAAACATTAATTTACATAATTACTTAATGGCTTTGAAACAATGTTGTAGTTATTAATAAATGTGCTACAGTATAGCACAGTGGTTAAGAGCAGTGAGCTGAAAACCTGGAAAACTGAGTTTGAATCCCAGGTCACCACTTGCACACTGTCTAGACAAAAAATATAATCTAATATTGTTAATTGCTTAAAGCATCATCTATTAACATTACTTATTGGCTTGTAACAGTGCTATAGTTACTAAGGAATATGCTGCATCTGTGGCATAGTTTTCACAGTTAATGCCTAACTAACATGTATTTGCAAAGTAATTACACATCAACTGACACTTAAAGTGTAAAAAAAAGCTTAACTGTGTTATGAATACACTGTAATTGCTGGTAACTACGCTTGCATTGCTCAAATGTCAGTGCTGTAGTTCTGATGTATCTTGTCCTTCAGGAATCATTCCATTGTGAATTTACCATAGTACAGCATAGCGGTTAAGAGCACTGGGACAGGATTCACAAAAAAGGGCAAAGTGCAGCACAAATGTTTGCACTGTAACTTGTCATTATGCAGGAGGCAAAACATGCTATTCATAATCGGATAGTGCACCACGCTATTGAACTGTGAATAGGTGTAGGCGGGGCATCACAAACCCAGGAAAAGCGTCGAAAACCCAGTAGTGCTGCCCTCACAGCTAGCCAGGAAAGTGGTGCCATAAACAATACAGTCACAAACTAAATGTTATTCAGGAAAGAACCCATGCAAGAGCCCATTGGGCATGCAAGGCATTAGTGTCCATTAGCATCCCTGAGCTCATTTGCATGGCACTAGTAGTGGCTTATGCATGCCTCACTCAGCCTAATTTCCCAGTAGTCTAGTGGTGCCTCCTTGAGCCAATTGACAACCTGACAAAATGGAAATAATTTACCATAGTGTTGTGTCCCACACCAGTCCAGATAGCCCACCCAATAATAAAAATCCTTTTTTCCCCAGTCCCTGATTGCCCACCCGATAATAAAAATCCTATTTGCAATAGTGTAGTGCCCCACCTCAGTCCCCGATCATCCACCTGATAATAAAATAATAATTTTCCATAGTGTTGTGGTCCTTCCCCCATCTCGGTCACTGATCACCCACCCATTAATACTTAATTTCCCATAGTGTAGGGTCTCCCTCACCCCACCAATGTGATCCTCCATCCTCTCCCCCAACCTGAACCTAAGTCGGTGACCTGTGATTCACAGTCATGTATGATACTATTTACAGTACATGCTCCTTGAGGGCTCATTCGTCCAGCCAGCTGGGATGATGAAGAGGACCATATTGGCTGCTGGCTGGGGTTCAGGTTGGGGGGGGGGAAGTGGGGTGTTGGGTCACACTGGCCAATGTGGGTGTATGTATATTATATGTAAAACAAGATAACCTCACTAAGGAGTCCAAAGCTGCCAATTCGCATAATTTATTTTGCAAAAAATGTGCAAAAAAACCCAGCGGTGCCCACGCTACAAATGCTCTGTTTTGCACTTGCATGCTTTATCGAGAAGTTTAAAGTGCTACAAAGTACAGTATGTGCCCCTTGAATAATGCAAACAGTCAATGACACCAAGGCTGGGATACTCAAAGGGGTTGCACCTGGCGCAACAGAGTTGCACTGGTGCAGCTCTACAGTGTGCCTCAGTGGGATATTGAGAAGGCTGCCCGGTGCAGCACAAATCCCGATGCACCGGGGTGCAAGGTAATCCTATGCAGTGCAGATGCAGGGAGCATGCCCATGCATATGTGGCACATCCCAATATTAAGCTCTGGATGTGTGGAGCATATGCGGTGCAGCCCTGCATTGCACCACATGGGGGCTCAAAGTTGAGCCATGAACCATGAGGAACAAGTCCCAGCCACTCACCTACTGGCAGGCTGTTGTAGTGCAGGGTGCAACACAGCAGCTGCTTGCTGAGGGTGTCCACCTGACCACCCAGCACACCATAAACAAGCACCCACATCCCCCTGGTGGTCAAGTGGAACCCCCCTTCCACCCCGGATGCCTGATCATGGGCATCTGTATATGGAATCATGCACTGGTGGTCTAGTGACCCCCTCTTTCATATGCCCGATTGCGGGCAGTCACCAGCTGACGAATTCCCCTATGCCCGATCACGTACCTGCTGTGCCCCTAGAACACCCCTATCTTAAGGATTACCACACCACATCACACCTGGTTCATGGGGGTAAGCTATTGTCATCAGAGGTGAGTATGTTCCTTTTCTCTGTTTGTACCATTGCCCATGCGGCAGAGGTGCTGTCATTGACATGTTGCTCCATTTACTTCTTGCCCAACACAGGCAGTCATCCATAGTGTGCTAGCACATTAATAGTCACCCAGTTGACATCACTGTAACTGCATAGCTGTTTTGGCATGATACCATTATCATAGCCCATATTTCAAGATGCTAGCCAATAATATAAATGCTCTGCAAAGTCCCTGAATGAAGGCCATGTTATAAAATACATAAAAAAAATGTTGTGAATACAATCATAATGGAACAGCCAAACCTTAGATATACACAAAAGGAGCTTGTGAAAAGATCTGTATTCAAACCAGATCATAAATCTCCATTTTTATGTTTGCTTGCATGCATGCATGAGAAACATTATGTGGCAGCTTAGGAGAAAAGCGGGTTGTGGAGTTGTGGCACTGTGGCAGCCAATGGAGGCACTGCATTTGGGTGCTTGGCACTGGTGGACCAATGGAGGCACAGTGTGCCAATGACACTGGTCTCCAAAAGTGCCACCAAGTTGAAAACATTTCTGCCGCTGCAATGAGGAGCTGCCTCGTCATTGCAGCATCAGACATTCCGCTGCAATGAGGGAGCAACCCATCATTGCAGGGCGGTACCTTCCCAAGTGTAGCAATTAAATTAAACATGGCAGCAGCTTGCCACCATCTCTCAGCCCCATGAAAGCTGATTGGGGGTGGCCAATCCTCCTATCAGCAGCCCCCAACCCAGTTAATTTGCTGGCGGGAGCCCCTCCCCATTGGCATGATGTAATCCCTCCCCTATTGTTGTGTGGGGAGGGTGCCCAGTCCCCTGCATCATGACCCCAAACAGTCATGCTTTGCAGATGGGGCCCAATCCCACTGGCTTCAGTACCCCACCCCAAAAAGGTAGGTGGCACACTGGGAGCCCACCCCAGTGTGCTGAAACAAGCCTGGAAAAAACCTTCCCAGACGTCTTTTTATTTATTTTTTATCTCCCTGAAATAAAGAAAATGGTCCCATGTAGTCACCATCTTCTCCCCAATCTGCATTCACCACCCCCTCACCCATACTTACCTCCAGAGCCTGGCGAGACAATCTTCAGTAGACCGGGAACACGTCTGCACTCTTCAAAGCGACCCTGAACTGAAGAAATGCCGGTAAGCTATATAATGGCATAAAAGGGTTTTTCAACTTTGGTGCATATCTCAGGCATTTTGGGAATTTTGGCACCATATTTTCAACATGGGGTTGTGGGATCCTCCTCATGAATGCAGGCACTGTCATGGCGTTATTCAGTACCTAAAGGTGATTTTGCGGTCACTGCACGGAATCACCTTCCAGGACCGAGTGATGAAATGACAGTGCCAGTGTTCATAAGATGGGCTCTCAAAAATCCTATGTTGCAAATTTGGAGAGAAAAAATAAAAAAAATGACTGTTTTACGAGCATGCGTTGCTCAGTTTCCACGTATGCTTGTAACTTTGGGAATTTGTTATATTTTCACTCCAGATTTTCAACATTGGCATTTTCCACACCTCCTTATGAGCAGTACAGCTGTCATTTTTCACATCCTGGCCAAAATGTGTTTTCACGCTTCCGGTGCAGAATAGTGTGGTCGCTGTGGGAAGTCTGTGTTCAGAACAGATTAAAAAACAAATCACAGTGACACTGTTCATGACCAGATGTGCTAAAATGCCTGTGTTGAAAATATAGTGACAAAAGTCCATGAAATTACTGCGTTACGAGTGTACCTAGCGCAGTTTCCATGCACCCTCGTAATTACGAGCATTTGTAATATTTTCACTCCAGATTTTCAACAGCGGCATTTTTTTCACACCTCCTTATAAACAGTACAGCTGTCATTTTTCATATCCTGCCCGAAATATGCATTTACACATCTGGCACAGAATAGCGCGGTAGCTGTGGGAAATCAATGTTTGGGACAGATTAGGAAAATCATAGTGACAGTGTTCATGAGCAAAGGTCACAAAATGACTATGTTGAAAATTTGATGAAAAAAATTCCGCTAAATGACTGTGTTACACAGATGCATTGAGCAATTTCCACATAAGCCAGGAATTTCGAGTATTTTTAATATTTTCACTACAGATTTTCAACTTTGCCATCCCTTCACAGCTCCCTATGAATATACCAGCCATTCTGGCTGTCATTCTTCACATCCTGCCCGATCTGTGTTTTCGTACATCTGGTGCAGTATGGCATGGTCACTGTGGGAACTCAAAGTTTGGGACACATTAACAAAATCACAGTGCCACTGTTCATAAGAAGAGGTCCCAAATGCTTTCATGAGGTGGGTGTCACAAAAAGGCCATGCTGAAAATTTGTAGTGTAAATATCAACAAACGCCCGGGGCGTTAGGCTGTCTAACCATAACGTCCCACCCTGTACAAACTGACAGGCATCAGGGGTGTGCCTTTGGATTGCTGACTGTAATGCTTATGCAATTCCACCCCCATCCCACCTCCCTGCAACTAGTGACAAGCATCGAGGTGTGCCTTGAACTATTCGTCCCCACAGTTCACCCCATTCTCCTATACTGTACCCATTTCAGCATATGTCCTTATGGAATGGGGTGACTGTACAGTGAACACTCAAAGGCACTCCTCAATACGTGCCAGTGTCTGCAGGATAGGGTGAAGTGAAATGGCATGAACGATATGGGTGACGACCCAAAAGGATACCCCAGTGCTTGTCCATCTCTGCAGGGTGGAGGTGGGGTTGGTGTGAAGTTCAATACTTCACTGCCATTCTTATTCTGCATCTCTCCTGCATTTCCAATTCTAATACCAGCAAGCAAACATTCAGCATTGACAAATGCATGTTTAAAAAACGTAGCCATTATACAAGTGACGAACACCACCTGATGAATAGTATGGTAAAAGCAAAACATATAGCATAATTACAAGATTGATTGGATAGGGGCTTATTACATACAACCCTCATTATGAGGTCCCATATGAAAGACAATTATGAAAATATGCCTGTTGTGCAATTTCCATGACTAGGACCATATTATCTGATACATAAATGGCACTTGGAAAAACATTATTACAGTAACATTTATATTGATGGCAAAATATTTATTTATTTAAAATTGGAGACCGGAAAGGCACACTGAGCCAAGGCTCATTTCAGGTACGCATCTGGGTACAAAGAAAATTACAACAAGGAAAAACATATGTTACAATACAGTTAAGAACAAATAGAGTATACAATAAGAGTAACAAGGCAATTGCTATTGTAGCATAAAAGTCTTATACTTATGGCACAGTGTAGACATTCTGAGACAGAAGAACACAATAGCCACAGGCATAGCAGTGTTTAAAACTATGAATCAAGGGCAGGGGGAGCAGCGAGAGAGGCTGAGAGGGGGAAGGGACTGAAAAGGTAGGGAGGAGATGGTAGGGGGGAGAGGTTAGGAGCACTAGGGGCAGTGAGGGAATGGGAGAAGTTGGAGGAGCATTTTGACAGCTGAGAGAGGGAAGGCTAAGCACAGGTCAGTGGGTAGGTTGTTCCAGAGTAGAGGGAGGTGGTATGAGAATGCTGACTGGCTGGCAGTGGAGGGAGGATGAGGGATGGAGAACGACAGAGAGTCCCTATAGTGAAGAGGGTAGGTTGTGAACTTGGCAGGTGTGAGGCGGGAAGAGAGTAGGAGGGGAGTGAACCTAGCCAATATTTAGCAATGAGAGAAGCGCAGTGAATTTGCCTCCTGTGAGACAGTGGTGCAAAGGAGAGAGGAGCATGGAGAATGCAGTGGTGGGTAAGAGGGGGAGAGGCAGTGGCAAAGTAGCAGAAGGACTTGAAAAGGGTGTCCAGTTTGATAAGTGAAGAAGCTGAGGCCGTACCATAGACTATGTGGGCATAGTCTAGTACAGGCAGGATTGTTTTAAGTACAAGTTCACATCCAGTGTGGAGATGGAGGCTGGCTTTGTTGTGATAGAAGATGGTGAGTTTTGCCCATCGTTTTGAGCAGATGGCATCGATGTAGGTAGAGGAATCTAGGTGACTGTCCAGCCAAACACCCAGGTACTTGAAAGCTGGTACCAACTCGAGGGTTGAGCCATCAAGGGTGCTGACCAATGGAGGGTTGGAGAGAGGACAGTTTCTGTCTTGAACCAAGGATCAAGGTGACTATTATTTTGGCATTGATTTTTAACTGATTTGAAAGGAACCAGGACTGAACCCTGTTGAAATCATTTTGAAAATTGGGGAGAACACTGTCATAGGAGGGAAGGGCATAGATAACAGTATCATCCATGTATGTATGCATGTTAGAAGAGTGGCAGATAGAGGGAAGGTTGTTTATAAAGACTTAGAAGAGGATAGGGCCAAGGATGGAGCTCACGGAACCCCAGAGAGGACAGGAGAGGAGGAGAGGGGATACAGATGTTACACAACTGAAATTGAACCAGATTAAACTGTTTGTGGTATTTTTAGTGAATGGGAGAAATTTGGCCAGGACACTGGGGAAATTCTCCTACTCACCTGTGGGGGAGATTCTGGTCAGCCAAGAAGGTGGATTAAAGCCCTGGAGGACAGGTGGAAGTTATGGATGAGGGAGTGCTGGTCTCCTCTCCCACCTCGACTATGCCTGAGGCCAAAGATTTAAGTGCTCTGGTGGAGACAAAAATCATCATGATACAAATGGAATCTATGCCTGAAATTATGGAACAGAATAACTGGACTGTTGCTGTTATGGAGATGGAAAATGCTGCAGAGTTAACTTTAAGCTCAGAGGAAAATGAAGTTCGAGTCCTGGAGGTTCCCTTTGGTTTTGTATCATCTGAAACACATGAATTGCGGCTGCTTCTAGAGTCTGAAGAAAGGAATTTTGAAGTTCGGAAAGCGGTCCTAATGCAGAAGATTCAGTGGTCCCAATCTGTTAGCTCGGCTAGTAATGCTAACAATCAGCTGAGCGATGAAGCAAGAAGTTCAAAGGAACTGCCATCTGCTGTGGGGCTCAATAAGTCTGAATGTGTTTCGGTGGTAAGTATAAGTACTGCTTCTATGAGTAATGACACAAAGGGGCATGAACAAAAGGGATTTGGGAGCTCAGAAGCAACCTTACATGCGGATGATGTGCCTGGGACTGGGTCCTGGACTGTCGACAAGGCTTTAGAGGGTGCAGGGTGGGAAAATCCCTAGTCCATATGCCTGCAGCTGAAGATTTGGGGCAAAATGATGCAGGCAATCATTCGAATTCTGCGGGGGAAGCAAATGTTGATGCTGAAATACCTGACCTACTTCTGCTTCCAGAGGGTCTTAATCTAACTCAGAATCCCATATTAAACCTTCCCTCTGCTGAAAGGCTGTCAGTAAGCGAGGGCAGTGTTTTACTACAGAGAGAAGCTCCCTTTAATGTGTTACCTGAGAGACAGAAAAAAACTTTTCTTCGCTATTTCGGCTACCCATCTTGCCAGCTCAGCGTCATAATGCCGTGAGACTTTCATATGTTGAGGTCATGTAGGACCCTCCTGACTGGGTATTTGTTGCCAGAAACTTATTGAAAGATTCTATAAAGTTTTTTTGCACATGAACTGTATGCAGTAATTCACATTTCTGGGGAGACAACATTCGACATCAGCTTCAAAACAACTCAGGGGATGGAAAGATTCTGGGCTGAGTATCATGCCTTGAGGAAAACAGCTTATGGGCTCCTTTTGGCTATTCCACTGACAAAACCAGCATATAAGACTGTTACAATATTATTTATAAATGAAGGGTGGATGCATCTGATGTGCTTTACTGGTTAAAATGCATTGTACTGTAATCAGGGAACCTGAAGCCATATTAGACACAGAGAATATATAGACTGGAGGATGGAGGGAAAGTATTACTAAAGTCTAATGATTCTGGAATTATTCACTTGCCAAATTCCTTTTTGGGGTCGGGATAGGGGTGTTGTTTTATTCGGGCAGCCCATGACCTGTTACAGGTGTGGAGATTCCATTCACCTGAGTAATGCCTGTGACCAGGTAAATGCAATTTAGTGGGGAGCTAGGCCTGTGAGCTCAGCCTGCTTAAATAAGACTAAATGTAATTTGTGTAAAGAACCCGGCACACCTTCCAGAATTGCCCATGGGCATCCCATAACCAGGAGCATCATGATGCTGGAGTGGATCAACAATTTATTATCACCCAGGCCCAAAAGGCAAAGCTTAGGAGTAGACCTAATCAGACACAACAAGCTCCTGATCGACCTAGGCCTTCTACTTCTGCTGAACCCTCAGTTAGTAACTGTAGGAGAATATTTCAGGAGTAAGTAATATAGCCCCTCTCCTGTTCAGAAGGAGAATGATGTTTCAGAACAAGACAGGCCCTGTTTCGAGATGCCCCCCGAGCCAGTGCAAGTCAGCTGTAGGCACTCAACAGATCTAAACTAAAGCTGCCCCCAAAAGCACTGTGAACTTCCCCATCCCAGTTTCAAATCCATATGATGTTTTACAGGACACCTCTGCAGATTCTGAAGAAGAGTCAGATTGTTCCTTTATCCTTTCCTCTCATCCGGAAGGGACTATGGATACAGAAGTGGGATCCGGGGTAGAGGGGCACAAAAACGAAAAGCAAACACAAAAGGGAAAGGGAGTGCTGGATCAGGCAGGAGCAAATAAAGTGGCTCTAGGGATAGGACAAGAAATTAATGTTCTATTACACAACCTTTGTAAATGGCTTCTTCCTACATGCCCTTTGATTGTCATACGATCAATGTAAATAGTATCAAAAGGATAGACAAAAGAAATACAGTGTTCACCTTTCTTGCATCTCTAGGGGTAGGCTTGATATTTTTACAAGACGTTTGGTTTCATACCTTTAATGAAGTTAAACAAGCTCAAAGGCACTGGGTATGTGGTCCTTCTTTTTGGTCCATTGGCCAGGATGCATGCTTGGAATAGTAATACACTCTATTGATTTTAAACTTCTTAAGCTATATGATCTGGCACCTGGGTGAGTCATCATATTGGATGTTGTGATACAACAAAGTCCCTATTGCCTAATCAACATATATGCCCCTCAAACAAAAGCAGGCAGAAAAGACTTATTATCCTAGATCCAGCCATACTTACATACCTCTAAACAAATACTGTTTGCAGGCGATTTTAACTGTGAATTGAGTCTACAAGATAAGAGCTTGTATGCCACCATAAAGAAAATTTTTGTGATTCCCATTCATTAAACACCATTATTTGTATGAACCCAGCTGTGGGACGATATTTGGACTATACAAAAACACACTCCCACCTTCCAAAAAGGAGTATTAACAACGAGAATAAATTACATTTTAATGACCCCAACTATACAAATATCTGCAGCTATTGTTAGCCTGGTAGAATTTTCGGACTATAAGAGATTGTCAGTAACTAGGCAGTAACCCCCTCCAGGTACATGGCCCCGGAACATGGAAGTTTAATACATCTTTGTTAGAAGACGAGGAATTTCTTGGTTCCCTTAGCCAGTTCCTGACTGCAACAAAATCGGTGCTGATTCTATATGAAGACCCGGTTAGCTGGTGGAGGAAATTGAAGACAGACTTGACTACCCTTTTAAAACAGTATAGTAAACATAAATGTAACACTGCCTATTTGGCTTACTTACAAAAATGATGGCATCTCCGCAATCTATTGACTATAGCTTATACTACGGGGCAAGATTTAACCTCTCAGATTCAGGCAGTACAAAAAGAAATATTGGCCTTTTCCAACCAGAAGGTGGCCCAATTATATAACCAACATAAATTTGGATGCAGGGCAGCACAGGAAATCAATCCCTTTGTTCATAATGCATGTCAGGTATGGAAGAAATCGATGTCCAGCCTCAAGGACTCAGCTGGCTCCATGCAGTCATCTGGAGCCAAAATACTACAGATAGTATCAGACTTTTCAAGACAGTTATTTGCTGAAATACCATTAGATGTAAGGGAAATACAGGATTTCCTGAGTGACATTCACATCCCAGAGGTGCCCCCCAAGGCAGTACAGGAAAAGGTAGATACCTGTATCCAGCAGATGAGAAATAATGTGTCTTCTAGACCAGATGGATTACCCTTTGAACTATGTAAGATTATAGGGGAACATCTGCGTAACGAAATTACTGTTGTTTTTAATGCTATGTTAGAAACTGATACTATCCGTTTAAACTTCAATAAAGGAAATTTAATCTTTCTGCATAAAAAAAGTGACAGAATGGATCTGAATAATTGGAGACCTATATGCATGTTAAATGCAGACTAAATTACTTGCAAAGATTGCGACTAAAAGATTATTTTTAATAGCTGAATTGGTTATTTCACTGGAACAGGCTTGTGCCATTCCTAACTGGTGTATGCAGGACCATTTAATTATATTGGCAGAACTGTTCTCACATGGACTTAAAAATTCTTGTAAGGGGTATGTGGTCTGCTTGACCAGAGAAACGCATTTGACTCCATATGTCATATATTTTTATGGGAAGTTTTATGCCACTATTAACATCCCACATAGAATGATAGAATGGGTCAAACCCCTGTATAAGATGGCTACTGTAATTCCAGTATTGAATGGGCAGACAGGCCCCATAATGCCGGTCAAAAGGGGAGTCCGGCAAGGCTGTCCCATGAGCCCAGTATTGTACACATTTTTTATAGATTTACTACTATGGAAAATAAATAGTTTACAAGCTATCAATCAAATAATAGGACTGCATGCACCAGATCCAGAAAAAGTCGTTGCTTATGCAGATGACCTGTGTTTGATGGTAACTGATGAACAGTCTGTACATGCAGTTATTCAGGCATGTACAACATTTGTTAGGGTATCAGGAGTGGCTTTAAATTTGGGAACATGTTGTGGGAGGGTGCTGGGATATGTATGACCCAAGACCAAAGCCTAGGATTGGACCCATTAAACTTACTGAAGGTCTCCTGCCAATCTGAAGTATTAAGCTGGGGCCTGAAGGTATGGATATTTTAAGTTGGGAAGAAAAATTAACCATTGGGAAAAATAATGTGATGCAGTGGAATATGAGTAAAATAGGAAAGAAGAAAATGTTTTTTCTGGTTAAAACTTTCCTCATTCCAGTTTTCTTGTATTTAAGTTATGTTTTCCCAATCCCAAAAAAGTTGGAAACATCCATTTTGAGTATATTTTTTCAAGTGATTTGGGGGAGTCGCCTGAATCAGATCAAAATAAATATTCTATATTTACCAATCAAGTAAAAGGGGGATTAGATATGTTTAACCCCATTTTATTTTTTAATTGTATTTTTATTATGACTAACTTAAAGTCATTGCTTGTGAATAAGGGGTTGGGATGGGAGCAGTTGCCAGTTGTTATATGAGAATTGTAAGCTCTGGCTCCAACAGTGGGAACAAAATGCATTGACAACTCCTAAAGGACCTGTGTTCTTGCAATACCTTAGGGAAACATTCTGTAGGTTAAAACAATGGAAGGTGACAGCCCACCAAATCATGTCTGCCACTACACATAAAGTTCTTTATAGAAATTTAGTTTTCACATTGTGTGGGAACACAATCCCTTTTGCAGGATGCCCAGATCAGTTCCTGAGCTCTTTGCAAACCCTGCTAAATAACCCCAGGGTTCCTGTCCATATGTGGGATTTCCACTGGCTTTCTTGCCATGGGAAAATAAACATGAAAGAGAACCATAAACACAAACAAAAGCAAGACAGGACATGTGGCAGATTAGGCTGCATTAATACAATTGAATCTATAGAGCACCTTTTTTATGACTGTTCCTTTGCTAAGGGTTTTTGGCCGTATATGGTAAAAACATGGAAAGAGCCATTGTTAGAGAAAGTAAATTATGTCAACATAATGTATGGCTTTGTTCCTCTTAGCTGGAAGAAATGGAATAAGAGCACTCTCCATCTGCTGTTCACTATAATTAAATGGAATATTTGGTTGGTTAGGTGTGCTTTTACCTTACAGCAAAAAGAGTGCACCCACCTTAAACTAAGTAGGAAAATTCTGAAAGATGCTCAGAAAGTATATGAGGTTGAATGTGCTTGTTTGTCTGGAAATGAGATAGCAGAATTATGGAAAAAATTGCCCTGGATTACTGAAGTACATGCAGTAACCTAAACATAAAATGGTTAGGGGTTATATACAGATATGACTGTATCTGAGAAAGGAGGTTATTGCTTAGGTATAGTTTATATTCTTTTAGAGACCTCCCTTTATTTTCTTGAGACTGTATGTATGTTTGTTAACATGAGAATGGTTCAGTTCTAATCATATTTTTTTCCTGTAATTTTGGTTTCTTTTCTGATTTTCTTCTGTGGTTTTTATTTCATTTGTACGTATGTATTATGATTTTGCGTTTAATAAAATTTTCCCCTACTCTTTTTCAATAAGTGCCATGGGATCTTTAGCATCCACCTAAACTACCACCAATCGAGGCAGATGGGACCTTGGTTTAACGTCTCATCTGAAAGACAGCACCTCAGAAGTGCAGCGCCCCCCTCATGCTGCACTACAGTGTCAGTATTGGGATATTAGCCCAAGTGCCACATGTGGGAACTGAATCCACAGCCCTCTGATCTCCTGGCCTCAGAGGTGAGTGTGCTACCTACTGAGCCACTGACACTTTTATACTGATTGCTGTCGATTTAGAAGGTCTGAGCAAAACCAGTCGACCGCTGGTTTGGTGAGGCCAAAGAAAGATAGTTTGTGAAGAAGGAGAAGGTGAGAGACTGAGTGGAGAGCTTTGGCTAAATCAATGAAGATAGAGGCAGTGATGTGGCTTTGGTCCATAGCAGAGAAGATGAAGTCGGTGACACACAGCAGAGAGGTGATAGTAGAATGCTGTTTGCAAAAGATAGATTGCACAGGTGAAAGAGAGCTATTGGAGATGGGAAGGTCAGAGAGTTTAGCCAAGATGAGGGATTCCTGGACTTTAGCAAGGGAGAGGAGGAATGAGATGTTTTGGTAGTTTCCTGGCAATGATGGCTCACCACTCTTGATCAAAGTGAGGACTTTGGCCAATTTCCAGGCATTGGGGACTGTGGCTGTAGTGATACAAAGATTTAGTATGTAAGTCAGAGAGGCAACAATGGCGGGGCCGATGTGTAGAGCAATTTGAGGTGGAGGCCATCGGGGCTAGTTTTGGAGAGGTTGAGAGATATGAGCACCGAGTAAACTTCAAAGAGAGAGAAGGGAGAAAAGAGGAAACCAGTAGGTGGGGAAGATGAGTCTGGAGGGCAGGGAGGTGAGCATGGTGGGGGGGGGAGTCTGGCAGAGCATGGAGCTGAAGAAGTTGTTGAAAGCCTTGGCTACAGAGGCAGGGTCAGAGACAGGGCTGCTGACAATTTTAAGGACTGGGCAGGCTTGCTGGGAGTGTGATCTAGGAGGGAGTGGACCACCTTCTAGAAAGAAGCTGGGGAGTTTTTGCTCTGATCAAGCTCAATTTGAAGTAGGAGGCTTTGGACTGGCAAATGGCTTTTGTGCACCTGTTTCTGAGTTTTTGTATGATTGGAGGTCACTTGGGGTGTGAGATACTTTGTAACGGCTCCAAGCTTTGTTCCTGGAGCAACACATGGCTATGAGATCAGAATTTATCCAGGGTGGTGGTGGTGCTTCACCCTTACTTTCCTAGGGGTTGCATGGTGGTCCCAGGTGTGGTTAAAGATGTTGTAGAAGTGGGATAGGGCAAGGTCAATGTCTGGGCAGAAAAAACGGCCTGCCAGTCAGCATTAGTGAGGTCTTGCAGCAGAATAGATTTGTTTAGGGAATGTAAGGGGCGGGACCAAAGAAATTTGGGAGGGGAGTGGGGAATGTGAATTTTGCGAATGCAGTAAGTGATACAGTGGTCACTTAAGGCATCAGACAGGATGCCAGAGGTGGATATATGGTGAAGGTGGGAGGATAAAATCCAATGAAGGAGCAAGTGATTTTGGGAACAGGAGTATAAACGGGTAGGTTCCTGAATAAGTTGGGAGACGTTAAGGGCTTCACTAGATAGAGAGGTGGACCTAGCGGATGAGGAGAGCCAGTCAAGGTTAAAGTCTCCTAGGAGCAGAAGCTCACCTTTAGAAGTGAGGGTGGAGATGGAAGAGATGGTCTCTGTGATGGAGTTGAGTGAGGCTTTTGGAGGGAGTGTATAGAGCACCGATGAAGAGGGGGGCTGAGGAGGGAAGTGAAATGTGGGCAACAATGAGTTCATGGGAAGACAAGCAGGCCTCTTTGAGGGTGATAGAGCATGAGAAGGATTGCCTGATGTACAGGGCTACCCCCCCCGCCACACTTACCTCAATCCTGATGGAACAGGTTGAAGTCAGGGATGGTGACTGAGGCTTCAGGGATTTCAGCAGATAGTCAAGTTTCTGAAATGCAGAGTACATCGGGGTAATGTTGGGTAAGCCAAACATTTAGGGTGTCCATTTTGGGGAGTAGGCTCCTGGAATTGAGATGACAGATACGTAAACTCTTTGGTAGAGAGGCTGTGGATAGGGTGGGCCTGGGGAGGTTGAGAGTGGAGTGGAAGAAGAAGATTGGGGCATGGGTGGGCCAGGGTTGGGTTGTATGTCACGGTGAGAAGCAGGAGGAGAAGGGAGAGGGGAAGGAATGGAGGGAGTTTAGATTTGTCAGATGAGTGTGCAGAGAACTTCAAACAGCAGTAGAATGCTTCAATGTTAAGGAGGTGCAAGGGGAGCAGAGAAGGGTGGATGGAGAGGGGAAAAGGAGGGAGGTAAAGTAGGGTATGGGGGTGGGAGGGAGCGTGGTTTGGCCATGAGGTGGCTATAGGGGAGAGGCAGCAGATGGAGGGGGCAGAAAGTGGATGGGGGTGCTGTGGAGGTAGTGGGCAAGAAGAGGAGGTGACAAAAAAGATGAGTAAGAAAAGCAGAAGGGGTGAGAGGGAGGAAGAAGAGGGTGATTGGCATTGTCAGGAGGAGGAAGAGGTAGAGAGTAAGAACCCCTATTTAGGGGATAAAAGCGGTGAGGAGTTGCAGAGGGAGAGGCAGTTAGCAAAGGTAGCAGTGAAGGAGAGCGTGAATGCTAAACTGCAAGAGGAGGCAAGCAGTCACTGACCAAGTATGGTGCAGGCAGGGGAAGAAAAGTGGTAGGTTCAGGGGAAGAGTTATGCTGAGGTAAAAATAAATTCAGTTTATGACTACAAGGAGACATAAGTATAGAAACAAAGAATAAGGCACTTAATGAAAGTATGGGCATACTGAATGGCCATATCTAAATTACACAAAAAGCATGTAAAAGGATCAATATTAAAAACAGACTTCATCTGTTCATGATGGTGTGTTAAAGACATGGCCATGAATGCAAATAGAACACACTTCCTGACAAATATCATGGTAAAGAATAAAGCAGGAAACATATTTGTAAGGGTGATTGAATGATGGCTAAAAGTCAGGCTCAACAAGTAAAACACAACCATGTGCAGATGTAGCCATAGCCAACCATGTTCCCCAGAAATAATAATGACCAAGTAGATAATGTGAATGTTGGGAAGCTAACATGGTGGTGAGGTGGGGGGTGGTAGTAACAAAAGTTGCTGATACAAGTAAGGACACCTGATGGTAATAATTACTTCTTGCCTTGTAACATTGCTATAGTTACTAAGAAATGTGCTGCTTCTGTGGCATTAACACACACCTCTTCTGCACCCACACCCCTGTCCTGCTGCTGCCCAAGTGGGTGACTAGGGATGGGGTATAGCTACATGCCATGCTTTATCCTTGATCTGGTGTGTAGAGTGGTGATGGTCTGGGTGGCACCAAATACACAGGCAGGGACCCTTCCTTAGCCATTACATGCATTCCCCACTAGCTGAACAGGGTGGCAGCCATGGCACCATACTTCACACCGAGCTACCCCGGCCCTCTGACTATACCATGAGGGTAGGGAGCATGGCAGTGAACATGGGCAAACCAGTAGGTCCTTATAACAGAAAATGACATTAATGGGAGGACCAGCCATATCCCACAATTCCCCACTCCACACAGAGTGCAGGATCCAGTCTGCAGGTGAGCAGTCCATCTGATTGGATGGCTGCTGTTGAACGCCAGGCCTGGGTATGCACAGTTGACACATTCCCTGCCTCTTATGTTGATAGGGTCCAGTATTAGATTGCATGTTTAGTAAACAGTAGGTTCATGAGGGACTGATTCCTGAATGAGTACTTACATCACAGCTACAACACTAACATTTGGTAAATGTAAGCATGCACAATTGCAAATACACATTACCTAGGCATTAACTGTGAAAACAATATCATTAGTTCTTTGACACAATATTGTTACAGTGTCAGTTAGTAATTATGCAAATTATATATTTTTGGTATATATCAATTCGCAATATTAAACTGCATGTTTATTAACCTGTAAGTTCATGAAAAACTGGAATACCGACATCAAACATCATCTGAAGAGTTGCACATAAGTGCCTTTAAGTGTAGCAGACTGAAATTACATTGTAATTATATTTTAGTTACCATTCTGATTTCAGTTTTAAGTTTTTCGATGTGATTACCATTTAAATGAATGTCAGATGGACATAAACTGTTGAATCAGTGCACAAGACCTGCATTCATATGTAGTTACACTTGTAAGAGCAAATTTAATAATGCCAAAAGTAGTAATTACACAGTAGATTTACTGTTATAATTTCCAATAGCTATTACATGTGTAGTTGCCCTTATAAGAACAAATTACATAATGGCAGAACAGGTACAGTGTTAGTTGCACAACAGATTTACTGTTACTCTTTTCAACATCTATTAAATGTATAGTTACACTTGTAAGAATGAACTGATTTAAGGGAGGCAGTAATAGTTGCATGTGTAACTATTTCTTCATGCAAATTGCATAAGTATACAACACACAGTTGTTACTCTAGTTAACTACATAGTAGTTACATGTAACTTTACAGTAGTTACAGTGCAGTTATACAATATGTACAGTGTAGTTAGTGACACTTAAAGTAACGTTACCACTAAACATCTAACAGCAGAGATAAAAGTTATATCTCAGAATGGACTCTGGTGAAGGAATGTGATGTGCAGTATCCCTTTATACTTCTTTTTCTTTTTAATGCTTGGGTAACCAGGTAAGGCCCACTAAGCACAAGTGCCTGTTTTTAGTGGGTGACCTTGCAACACTGGGAAGGTTAAGAGACTTGCTAAGAGTTACACAGTATGCCTTTGGATACTGTGGAATCAAACCTTTGTCTGATGGATGTACCAGACTCTTTCACAGCTCATTACTGTAACCTCTAGGCTATACTGCACCAACAAAATAAATGAGCCAGGTAGGACACATCTACAAAGATAGCCATATACATGCAAAGATCATGTAACTGGGCCATTCTGAAGAGTACCACACCTACAAAGTACCACACTATTGGAAGCATTTACATTACCCACCATCCCACTACACATGCAGAGAAGAACAACGATAATTCCATCTCATTTTGTAGAATGGTGCTAGGCCAGACTGTGGATGGGCCGGTACTTGAGTGCATCTCCTGCTCCAAATGTAGCAAATCTCATAGGATATTGTGGTCTGTTAATGACTGCAATATGTGTCCTAGAAGGACTCTGTCCCAACTGTGGTATCAAGCATAGTTGGGACAGAGTTAAGAGCTGCCTCCCAGCAGTTCTTTGACATTAACACTACTTGTTTATTTTTTTCTGATCTGTGGGTACACTACAAGCTACTGATGACATTGCACAATATTCATGAATAATATAACCACAAAGAGCATTACACTCATCCCCCTACTTTTTGTAATTATCCTATGTCTTCCTAATTTTGGAAGCATTTGGAGACAATAATGACTAGGCACTGGATATCAATGAAAAATCAAATGAGTGACTCACCTAGCATGTACAGTATGTAGAGAATCCCTACTTCAAGTGGGAAATCATTGCTAATAGATCCAAAACTCACACATAATTTCTCACAGCTTTTTAGTAGCAGTTGAGCAATCCAATACAAGCTGTTCTGGGTGTTTCTGGTGACATGGCAAGGCCTGGATTTATCAACCAATGCTGATTTCTGATGTACTTGTGTCAAGTCTGCCTTAGTGAATCCCCACGCTCAACTAGAACAGTAAACAATGTGGTAATCTGGAAATGAAAATAGAAATAGGGTACTGGTCCACATTAGTCAAGGATTTACTGTGATCTTGTAATCCCAACAGATTGTGGCATCTCTGCCTTCTTAATACAAAGACACACATAATAATTATATAGTCTATGGGAGAGCGTTGTCATGTTTGGAATTCAACTACTAGAATTCCCTTGTCATGTTGCAGTAATGACATCATGATTGTGTTGTGCTGCACTAGCAGTGTCACTACTGCAGCACAACAGATTAGAACACTTATGCAGAGTTCAGTGTTCATGAGCCAAGGCTGCGGTTGTTAGCACTGTCAAGTAGAACTGTTATTTTAGGGCTGCATGGATGGAGCCCTGCAGTCCTCTTGCTAGGACTAGCAGAAAAGCAACTTATAAATGAACAACCTCATGTGACAAAAGTTGTCTCAGTCTGTGCACCATGGCCCAGTCTGCATTTGCACTGTATTTTTTTACCTATCACAAACTAGCAATCATTTCAACCTACTAATAAATCAGGATAGACATCAGTGATTATTGGGAAATGTGGTCACCCCCTTCCACCATAGGCAACAATGTCTAGTAGGAGTTGTGTTAGAGGATGGGGGACAGAGGGTAGCAGTGTGCAGCTGCCCTAACTGTTTGGGCAGGAGACAAGAGAGGAATCAGGATAAAGCAACTCAAACTATGGAACAGGGTGCAGCAGACACACCTGTTTGCAACAAGGGTCATGGGCAGCAGGGTGCAGCAAAGGATCTGATGCTGGTGGCAGGGGGCAACAGGGAGAAACTGCCCCAACTGTGGTGGCAGGAGACAGGATGCAGCACATGCCCTGCCTTGTTTTATGACAAGTAGCAGCATGGAGCAGCATCCCTAACTGTGGAGGCATGGGGCTCTATGGCACAGCAGGCCACGGCAGCCTTGACTGAGTAGGCAGGAGCAGGGTACAGCAGCCTTGGATGTGGTGGTAGAGACAGAGAACAGCATACAGCAGATCCTTGATGATGTGTCAGGACACAAAATGGCATCAGGATACAGCAGCCTTGACTGTAGGACAGGGAGTGTGTGTGTGTGTCTGTGTGTGTATGTGTGTGTGTGTGTGTGGTGCAGCAGCCTTGCCCAGTTGGGGCAATGGAAGTGGGTGGCAAGTGCAGCAAATACCTCACCTCTGGTGGCCTGGGAAAACATTGTGCAACAGCCCCAATTGTGAAGGCAGGGGACCTGGGACTGTAGGGCTTAGCAGAGCACATAAGCCCTGACTGTGGAGACAGAAACCAGGGGGCAACAAGGTTCATTGAACCTGACTGTGTGGGTTGGGGGGGAACAGAAGGAAGCAGGGAGTAGCAGCCTCAACTGTTTGTGCAAGAGGTAGAAGGGTGCAGCAGCCCTGACTGTGTGGAAAAGACTGTGGGTAGTACGGTGCAACAGCCTCAAACGTGGCAGGGAAAAGGGGGCAGCAGAGTGATGCTGCCTCAACTGTTGGGCAGGAGACAGGGGCATCAGGATGCCATTTAGTATTTCTAGTTATACACATACATTATGTATTTTCACCCAGGCACCCTCAAAGAACTGAATTTTATAAGTTTGTACAGTATATGTTCCCTGAAATAGAGTGTGGCAGACACCTGTTTGTCAATCTTACATAAAAACAAAATTGTTCTCACATGAACATATTTATGGAGGCTACATCAAAGACACACTGCTTCCATAAAATAACCAACATTTAGATTTATTTTACATCCATTAAACAGCCCTGTGTTATATAGCCAAAAAAGAAACCATAGTTTTGATAAGGAAATGACAGCTGTGATACAGACAAGATAATTTCTCACGGACATTCATTCATACAACTTTAGTTCAGCACTGAAACTCAAATGATCAACTTTTTATGAAAACAGAATGACATATTTTAAGCTAATCTATCTAAACACAAACCAGGTGGGTTATTAACAAACTTTGAGTGACAACAATTAGCTCTACAGACTGCTCTGACTGGGAACTGCAACAGCTTCTTCGGTCAATCAGGGACTTAATTGCTGAAGCAGAAGGCTAGACCAAAATAATGTCATCGCTCAATAATAGGGAAGAAAAATCTTCACTGTTTTCAGTTACTGCAGAGCACATTAATAGATGCTGATTTAAAGAAAACCACAACACAAAACATTGTGATATTTTCAGGAAACACTAATCATCACACAGGGACCTGAATTCAAGTGACTTCAAGCTTTTCCTAAATATATGGCATTTGATTTTTAAACTAGTAAAAATTCTAGCAGAATCTAGCAATAGAACTCACAACATAACATTTTCTCTTTTACAAATGTCAGAAAACATTCTTTTATAATTGATATTCACTGATTTTAAAACATTGCAAAAAAGTGTCATGGAAGGTTTTTGAATGAAAGTACAGTCTTTCTTTTTTATCTTGACCACATTTAGAATAATGAGAAAGTAAACCTGTATCACATATACTTTATCTCATGGAAAGGTACATTTTTAACAATATTTTATTGAAAGGCACATTTTAAAATTATGACACATTTTTACAGTTTAAAATGTCTTTCTTTTTCACACCAAAGTGGTTGGGCATCTCATGCAGGTCTCATCTCTTCATCGTGATTATAAGCGGAAAGTCTGCTACTCTTATTTGGTCTAAGATGCTGCTGCAGCTGCTGCAAAGCAGTGGTCTGTGACTATCCATGAGCAGATTTTTTTATGGCAGTCATTTTTACCATTTCTTTTGGAGTAAGTTTAGACACGTCAAAGTGTCAGTTCTATCAATTTGTTAAAGCTTGAGTGCGTAATGTGATTTTTCAGATTACAACTGCATGCCCTCAAGTGATTCAAATCTGCAATAAATAATGAAAATATAGTGTTTGCTTCTTGGTAATCTACTTGTGCAGGTACTAGTAGTGTTTACGTCAGCTTCCAAAAACTGAGAAAATGATGTAAGCCTTTCTCTGTGCAATTCTGATATTAAAGCTTATTAGGGTTCTTAAATATTTTTAGTTAGAATAGAGTTTTCAAACACAATACTTTCTCATTTCTTTTATTTAAAAGCAATTACTTGTTAGCAGCAATGAAAAGCACTTTAAATTTGCCTTGTATGTGATAAAAGAATCTGTTAAGGGAACTAACTCTGAACTTTTATCTGTTGCTGCTTTAGTTTTAAATCTGCTTGTCAATCAATTTTTATTTAACCAGGTGAAACACCATTGAGTAAGCTCATTTACTAGATGGTCCTGGGATGACAAAAATACAATGTAGTAATCAGCACAATTGAACATTCGGTAAATAACATATTATAAAATAAAAGGCAATGAACAAACAAAGTGCCGGTGCATAAAGTGCAATTAAATAAAGAGAAAAAAAAAATGCTTGCTACAAGGGATGCCTTCATGGTTTTGAAGTATAGCTCAAGAGTACCCCTTAGCTCCAACACTACCTTCTTTAACCCACCCTCATTACCACTGCCCTCATAATCAGTTAAAACTGTTAGCTCCTAATCACTTACTTGACTGCTTTATCTGTACTTATAATGCACATGTAGTATACACTCAGTGTATTTGTTATCATCTGTCATTCTGCCTTGCTATGCCCTGCAGCCCAGGTTGTGTCTGAAAATGCACTGTGGCACAGTACACTTACAGTACCTGATAAAGAAATGAATAAAAATAAAAATATGTGACAGCTTCAAATGGATCAGGGAGAGTGCATGGACTGTAGATAGCATCACCTTCTCCCAATGTTTCTCAGCATCCAAAGTATAATTAAGTTTTATAAGCTAGCATCCCTTCTTTCTACTGCTTCTCCCTTTCATAAAATACCTTTCAAAATGTTTACATAAACAAAATAGGTGATGGTGGTTGTGGTGGTGGTGTGTGTGTGTGTGTGTGTGTGTGTGTGTGTGTGTGTATACACCTCTTAACCTTTCAATCTCCAATATATTTTATGAGACCATTTTATTTGACTAGTAAGTTTCAGTTCTGATACACTGGACAGGACCCTTCTAGTGATAAATGCAGAGGCAATAGGCAATAGCCTCCAACCACTGTGCACTAGCTTTCTGGTTCCATTTTGTACTGGTTTAAAGAATGAAAGATAAATAACACCCAGCACCTCCTATATGTATTTAGTTTTACTCCCCAAATAGCATCATTAGTTGTAGTGTTTCAATTTCCCAGTGGTCTCATGGTAGGGCAGGGTGGAATGTAGGGCAAGAAGAACATACTCACTCAACACAAGGCATACAGAAAGACTGAACACATATTCATGTAGAATAAAAGTCTACAACAATACATTATGTACAAGTAATACACAAATATATATCAATAAGCAGAGAAATGGTTGTGCTGAAGGCTAATTACTATAGCCCCTTTTATCCCAATGTGCTAGTGCATTCGGTGTCGCTAGTATCAGTTTTTTTTATACTTTATTTTTATTCAGAGAGATAAATAATTCATAATACATAAAGCTTTACAAAAAAAAGAGAGAGATTTCTCAAAAAACATTACCCCAAGCTTAAAGAAAAATGGGAAGTATAAAAAACATTTTTTGAGTTTTTTTAAAGGGGGATAATAAGCTTTACATGAAGTACTCATGACAATATGTACTGCTTCCATCCTCAGCAAACTCCAAGCTATAATCCATCCCTCTTAAGTAAATAATAAAGTTACCTTTTAAAGTAAAAGTGTCACACTTGGCCTGTCAGCACAGTGGTTAGATTTTCACTTGCGACACCACAACCCGGGTTCGGGAGTGGCCTCAGGTCACTGGAGGGCTGGCCGGGAGAATGGCCTGAGCATCCCATAACAGCTCGCTGTCCCTAGGGGGTGAGGTGGGTGGGCAGATGCCCATAACACTTGTGTATGTGTCCCCAGGCCAAGGCTCGGGGGGACCACTAGCCCCATGAAAGGGGATGGGTGGCCATCAAGATGCAGTAGATGTTGGCGTGTACACCCTGAGGTCAGGGGGCTCTCACTGCACCTGAGGGAGAAAAAGCAGAAAAACTCCTGCCGGCTCCGGGAAGATGGGCTTCCTGGAGCATGCCTCCTGTGTGCCCTGCTCACCAGATCACCTTCACTGGGCCTGACGAAATGAAGGATTATGGGGGTAAGGACCCCACCTCATCCTCGCTCGGGGTGGAAGCCAAATGTCCATGGTGGACTGGGAGGTGAGTCTGAATGGGCGCGAGGCAGGAGGATGACTCCTTGGATGCCCTGAAGGGTCGGGGCTGGCAGGCAGTAGGAGGGGATTAATAGAAGGGGGAAAAAAAAGTCCCACACTTCACCAAATTATTCCCATTAAGGTATACTTCTGATTAGCAACTATTTTTTTTTAAAATAACCCAAGTCATTTCATCCACTTCCTTCAGGCATCAGAATATATTGAGTATTGTCCACAAGGTCTTCATCTTCCTCGTCCAATTCCAACTCTGTAGGTAACACTATATTTATTTCATAAAACTCTTTCACCTTACCACATCATGAAAAATATAATCTTTGTTCTGAAAAGTCAGTTTGTGTTTTGCAGGAGCCTGCAAAACAGCACAAACTCCTGCCTGAGTAAATTCATTTCCTGTAGTCATAAAATATTTTCTGTGGCGCTGAGTTAAAAGGCAAAAGTCTGGATATAAATGCATTTTTACTCCCTCAAACATAAAACCCTTTTTGATTCTGGCAAGTCACAATAGTTTGTTTCTTTGCATTATAGAAGGACAAGTACAAATCACGTACCTTGTCCGTATCTCTGATACCATAGCCATTTGATTTCTTGGTCAAAATATTGATTCCAACAAGACAGGGTGTTTGGAGGAAGAGTCATTGTAAGTATTTTCTCTATCTCCAGTTTTAAATCTGAATTGGGGACTGATGCAGAAAGCCCTATCAGGTGGAGGTTTTTTAGAAGTAGGGTGTTTTCTATCCTCTCCAGTTTTCCTATCATGTTGATCTGTTCATGTAGGGCAGCATTCACTGCTCCCTCGAATATCAATACCCTTGTGGTGAGCTTCTCAGTGTTCTTCTCAGAGGTAGCCACTTGCTCCTTGACAGCCATTACCTTTGCTTCAATACTCTCACATCGGGACACAATATCTGTAAGTGATAATTTTATTTCCTTAAATTAATTATTTGTGCCAGCCTGGCAATCCAATAAAAAAGACTGAAGTGTAGCCAAAGCTGGTTTTTGAGGAACCTTCGCACCCATGTCAGAGTGCGCTACTGCCGGGGAAGCCATTTCTCCTGGTGGGAGATGCACACCAACAACCCCACGCTGTGGAGTTTGCTTCCCTAAGGCTGTTCTCAGGGGAAAATATTTCTCAACATGCTCCATGCTCAATTCTGCTGCTTCCTTAGATTTAAGGCTTTTAGGCATCTTACATTCATAAAGGAAAATAGGAGCAAAACTAGCATCGTAACAGCGAAGCTATACCGAAGTGAATGCATCCATGTTACCTCGTTATCATCCCCTCTAGTATCAAGTGTTGCTGGAGGTTCTATCCAGCCCCAAATTCTTTGAGGGGCAATATTTTTTTCTGTCTTTTAAGTTTGGCCACGAAGCATCTGAAACATGATGCCCTAGCCAGTCCCCCTGCCATCAGTCATTGCAGTCCAAGCTATGCCTTCTGTGCAGTTTTGTGCCAATGAGGTCCCACAGCAAGTAAATGCTGCAAATAAGCTCTTGTTCTCAGGAATTTATGCAGTATTTACTTTAGGCTGAGACAAAATAAAAGAAGTTGAGGGGCTCTGACTGAGAGCTGAAGTGGCCCCAGCAGGATATGATGGCAGGGGTGTTTGTAAAGGCTGTCTGTCACAACAGAAGGTACTGTATCATTGGTTTGAATACGGTCCTTTACTTCCAACTTTATTAAGTGCCAGCAAGTCAGTTTCTTCCCCTTCCACCCTATGAAGTGGCAGCAGCTGCCCCAGATCACTATTTGCCAAAGTCTTTTCAAGTGCTCTGACATTCTTGAGCCCTCAGTTATTCAAAGCCTTCATCAATCAAAAGCATGAGAATGGTCTATATAGTCCTAGCTGCTTTGAGATTCACAAAACAGTGACCTGCAAGCTTTGGGGGCTTTTTCCCTGAATGCCTTCTGCACTTCACTGGTGCCTCAGTTGGCTTTTATATATATAGCAAGAAAGACAAGAGAAGAGGAAGCCAAAGATCAGTGTTCTTTACTGAATAACAACCCGCCCCCATCAACTGATGAAAACCTAAAAAACACATTCTAGAGTAATCAAATAAAATGTATTTTGCACATACATGAGTTGTTAAAAAAATCAGACAAGTACTTCTGCAAAAATCTGCTTAGGGTGCAGTGACAATCACACTTTTTAAGGCTGTTGGGAGGGCAGCTGCCACACAGTTTATTTGTATAGTGTATTTACGCATTATAACCCAACAACACAGCTGAGATGCAAAATCTTATTTACTGTGGAGTCCTGCTTCTGCACACTTTTACACTTGGACAGTCAGACTTTCGTTTTGAGGAAGAAAGTAATACAAACTTTCAATAGTGAGATCAATCCTAGGGTGCCCTGTAATCCATGGCTATATAAACAGAGCTGGAGTTGGTACCCTAACATCCTCCTATCCAACTATCAACCAACTATGCATGGCACAGGTACAGTTCCATCTACCTTGGATCTGATTATTAAGCTGAGGTGTGATCTAATTTAAAAACAAAAAGAAATCTGACTAGTGTGAATCTGACAGATCAGGAGAGAAACAGTAAAACACATAGACACAACCCTATGTAAATCTGAACTTTTATTTTGTTAAATACAGTTCTTAGTACTAGGCATACCTCTCAGCTGCCATGAATTTCACATAGCACTATGACTTTAGTACACAAATTTACCCTCGCCTTGTTAAGGATTTTTGGTGGTCCTCATAATGTTACACCTAATGATGAGAATCGAGTGCATGGGCGCACCAGGCTCAGGGTGTCTATACATGGCACTGCTCCATGCACAGGCATGCACGAACCAGTAATGTGTGCCTACTGTGTACAGACCTGATCTGAGTACAGTACAACATTGCATGTCTAATTTGCATTCCAAGTTTTGTGTTTGGGGGGAGGGGTTCCTCCCAGCAGCACTTATCTAATAGTTTCTTTTTAGCAATTTTACTGGTTGGACTTGGCACAGTCTAGTGCACTTTGTGCCCCATTTTACCACAAATAAAACTGTGACTGAGAAGGGGGGCATATCAATTTTAAGGTTTCAATGATTGTTGCATACATGGTGGGGGTCTGCTTCCCTTAAAGCAGTCATTATTGATACACATTAGTTACACAAGCAGCAGTTAGAACAGCCAGAACATTAGAATCACATAATTTTACTAGCAGGGACTGATACATGGTGTGAAATGGATGTCATGTTTCCTACAGGAAATTAAACAGTGGAAAATGTACAACTGATGCACTGAATGAGAGAGCCAAATGACAAGGCAACATTTGTCCAATGCTGTTGCCATTGAAGCACCCATAAGGGTAATAGCACTGGGAATGTGAAAGCGTTTCTGGGATGGACTTATTCTGTGACCGTACAAACTTCATTTCCAAATGTAAGCCATACTGAAGAAATCACATACTGTTAATTGCCCTGCATTATGAAGAAGTAAACTGATGATATACTCTCTGTGAAGATTTTGGAACAGAAATTTCTATGAATGTCAAGTGAGAAAGTTTTACTTTGCAGAAAGGATGTTGGAACTGTGGAACAATCTGCCAGGTGAAGTGGTTGGCATCAAAACCATAAAGGGTTTCCAGCACAGCTGGTGCAGAGAGAAGGGTATACTGGTTACTTGGGGCGATAGTAGTAAGAAGGGGAACAGGAGGTGGATTGTAACAGCCAGTACCCTACCTTCTTTGTACAATAGGTCCAGAGATTCAATTAGGGCTGCAGTGGGTAGAGCCCTGCAGACCTCTTGCTTTCAGTAAAAGGGCTCCTGCATTCCTTGTGAACTAACAACACGTTGGAGCGTGAAAAGACATTGACTCCACATTGGAGTACTCCATGCTCTCAGTATCATTTTTTTTTACTTTAGACTATCCGTGGCCACAGAAATGCATATCCTCCCACCAGATCCTCCCTTTCAGCACCCACCATCCCACACTCCCCCAGAAACATAATAGTGACATGGGGGGGTGCCCAATCCCCCAGTGTACTGATTAGAAAATCCCTGCTCAACTACTGTGCATGTGTGGTTGTGTTTTTTTATATCTTTTTTTATAGTTTTCCCCCATCTGACCCTTCTTTTCAGCACGCACTACCACATTCCTCCACCCAGAAACATAATAGCGGTACTGGGGAGGGTGCCCTATGCCACAGTGGAGGAATTTCAGTCCCCCCACTACTGCGCATGTGCAGGTATTTATTTTTAATTTCCTCCCTACCCGACCTCCCTCTAACACCAACCATCACAACCCCACCCCCATCGAAACATAAAAGTGACACTGTGGTGCCCAATTCCCCAGTGTCACGATCAGTTTCTCAGTCCTGTGTTTTTTTTTTAATTTTTAATTTTTCTTTTAGTCTACAACAAGAAAAATGTCCACCAATGCCTTTTGTAGTCCTCCCACCTGACCCTCCCACTCAGCACCCATCCATCCAAGCCTTTGCTTACCTATCAGGGGTCCAATGCCGTAATCCTCTCTGGACTGCAGACATGTCTTCATTCTTTGAAGTCGGACCACCAACTGAAGAAACTGGTATGCTGTTTAATGTATTTCAATGAGTTTTTAAACTTAGAGGCATAACTTTGACATTTTTATATATTTTGGCCTAAATTTTCAACATGCCTTCTTTGGGACCACCTCATGAACAATGTCATTGTCATTAGGCAAATCTGTCTCAAACAGAGATTTTGTAGTCCCTGTGCAAAATCTCCTTTCCGGCAGGAGTTGAACATTTTCTCTGCCCCTTTTCATGAGGTGGGGACATAAGAAGGGTATGTTGAAACTTTGGTGTAAAAATATAAAAAAAAAACAAGAAAATTATGATCCTATGTTGAATTTTGTGAATACAGCCTCGTAACTTTGGCAATTTTCAGTATTTTTGCCACAAATTTACCACATAGCCATATCTTTACAGTACATCATGAATATGGCAGCTGTCATTTTTCAAATCCTGGTGAAAATGTTTTTTTTCACATCCCTAAAGGTGATTTCACAGTCCCTGCATGAAATCACCTTTTGGGCAGGAGTTGAAAAGTTTCTCTGCCCTTGTTCATAAGATGGTTTCATAAATAGGCTATGTTGAAAATCTGGTGTAAAAATATTAGTGTACATTGAATTTTGTGAAGTCAGGGTCATAACAATAATTTTCAAAATTGTTACCTAAAATGTTCAACATAGCCATTTCTTTACAGCACCTCATGAGTGTGACAGCTGTCATGTTTTGACTTCTGACCAAAATGTGTTTTACTATCTGAAAGTTGATTTCACTGTCCCTGCAGAAAATCACTTTAAGCCAGGAGTTGAATATTTTCTCTTCCTGTTTTCATGAGGCAGGGTAATAACAATGCTTTATTGAAAATTTGGAGTAAAAATATTAATAAACAAATTTACAATATTTTCACCAAAAATTTCTCAAATGCAGCCTTATTGGCTCTGTTCAGAGTTTGTTAAACAGTGCTAATAAGAGAAAGAGCAATGGCAGCAGATCAATTAATTGTCACGTTCGCTTGCATTTGAGCAAGGAACATCTTGGGGCTATATGGCATTTGAGATGTGTGTTATTGCCAAGCCAATTACAGCTGAAACTGGAACGGGTTCAGCAGTGAACACCAATGATCAGGCACTCTGGTCATGACTGCAGTTCAGCTTTGCATATGTGGTGCATCCTGGACTTGCAAGAAATGAACAGCTCTAATAGAAATGCTTAATTTCTTTCAGTAGCCCAAATTTCAGCCATGAACATTACAGTGCACACTAATGCACATGGCTGGAGTTACCACTACAGTATTCTCTCTCCCCATCTTCACTCCTCTGACCCCCATCCCAAACACTTCAACGTTAGCAGCAGTGAGGTTTTCTCACCTGGTGCTTGCTTCTCTGTCTCCCACTTCCTCAACACTAGCCACCTTGTAGCTTTCTCTCACCACTCCTGGTGCTTGCTTTTCTGCCCCCCCCACCTCAACATTAGCTGCGGTGTGGCTTTCTTTAAAACCAAAAGTGGGGTGCCCAATCCCCATGTCAGCAATAAAAAAAAAAACTAGTGCCATCGCTGAGGAACACTGGGTTAGCAGACTTAGTGTCCCCCATATCTGTACCCCTGATATTCTGGGGTACTGGGGCAACCAATCCCAGTATCCCCATATCTATACCCCCCTTTAGAAATGGTCAGACTGGGTGGGCCAAGTGGTCCTTTTCTGCTTTCAATATCTATGTTTATGTTTACCTATAAAAAAGAAAATGGTCCCCTGACAGTTTTTTTAAAACCTGAAGAAAAGAAAACAGTCCCTCATCATCTCCCCTGTACCCCTTCCCATCCCAACCTTCCCTCTGCACACCCACCTCCCTGCACTCCCCCTCTTATCCCATACTTTACCCTCTGAAGTCAGCAGCTGTGATCTTCTCTGGACTTAGATATGTCTGCACTCTTTAAAGCCCAACTGTGAACTAAGGAATCAAAGTAAGCACTGTGTAATGACTGTCAATTGGGGTTTCAACTTATGTTGCTATCTCAGTCATTTTTAGCAATTTTTTCCAAAAATTTTAAAAATTGGGTTCTTCGGACCCCACCTCATGAACACTGGCACTGTCATTCATTACTCATTCCTGAAAGGTGATTTCTTGGTTGCTGCATGAAATCACCTTTCAGGACTGATTAACAAAACGACAGTGCCAGTGTTCATGAGGGGAGGTCCCAAAAGGCCCATGTTGAAAATTTGGTGCAAAAAAATCCCCAAAATGACCACATTTATGAGCATGCATTGTGTGGTTTCTACTCTGTTTAAAACATCATCATTTTTTAATATTTTCACTCCAGATTTTCCACATTGCCATTTATTTCATACCTCTTCATGAACAGCACAGCTGTCATGTTTCACATGCTGCCCAAAACATGTTTTCACACCTGTGGGACAGAATGGTGTGGTTGCTGTGTGAAATCAACTTTCAGGATGGATTAATGAACTCACAGTGTCACTGTTCATGCAGTGGAGCCCAGAAAGGCCATGTTAAAAATTTGGTACAGAAATACCCTAGACACCTGAGTTACATGTGGTCGTTGAAATTTCACTATGTATGCACATAACTATGGTATTTTTTTATATTTTCATTCCAAATATTTAACATTGCCAGTTTTTCACACCTATCTCATTATCAGTATAGCTGTCATTTTTTACATCCAGCCCAAAATGTGTTTTCACATCTGTGATGCAGAATGGCACAGCCACTGTGTGAAATCACCTTTTGGGGTTCAGAAATGAAATGATAGTACCACTGTTCATGAAGTGGGTTCCCAAAAAGCCCATTTTGAAAATTTGGAGTGACAATACAAACACATGCCTGGGGCATTAGGGTTTCCAACTGTAACGCCACCCCACCCCAACCTTTAGAGACTGATGGGCATCATGGTGGTGCCTTGGGGTCATTGGCCATAATGCTCACACCATTCCACCTCCACTGCACCCTGCAGGCAGTGACAGACATTAGGGTTTGCTTTGGGGTCTTCAATCTTAACGTTCACCCCATTCTCCTGTACTGCACTGACCTCAGCTTTTTGCTTATGGAATGGGGTGAGCATTAGAGCCAAAGACCCCAAGCACAATGCAATGCATGTCAGTGTCTGCAGGGTAAGGTTGGGGGTGGAATGGCACAAGCACTATAGCCGATGACCCAAAGACACCCACCCAAATGCCAGTCACTGTCTGCAGGGTAGTGGTGGAGGTGGGGCATTAGGGTTAGAAACCCTAATACCTCATTCAGGAAATAAATAAGGGAGGGACGACTGACATCACTTATCTTGATTTCAGCAAAGCCTTCAACAATGTTCAACACAGAAGGCTGTTTAACAAGATGGGTAGTCTGGCCACAGGGCGCAAGCTGATAAACTGAGTTAGAAACTGTCTGATGGAGAGTAGGTGACCAAGTGGAATACCTCAGGGATCAGTCCTGGGGCCATTTACAGTGCAGCTTCCACCATGTGGCACCCAACACTCTCACTGCTGCCTCATCTCTTCTCTGATGCCAGTACCAGTATCAAGCATCACTGTAAATACCTGCAAGTGAACATTCGGCATTGACAAATGCTTGTTTGATTATATAGTTGCCTACACACTATAAAAAATGTGTATGAGGAACCACATGCATACAAGGTTGTGTTTGAATCTCAAGGTTTCCATGGTAACAAAAGATGTCTTGAGCTCTGCTCTCAGTCTCTCTTTTTTACCATGGAAACCTCTCAATTCAAATGCATTCTTGTTGTGTATGGTTGCTCACACACAATCCTCTATTTCTTTGCCAATAAAACATATTGGCATATAATACCTTTCTGTTCCAGTTTATTCTGTTGCTTGTTTACAGCTTCATGTAATGTCTTAGGTACTGGTCTTATCTTATGGGATTTCAGAACAGCTTTATCAGATACATGTCATATAAATTCTATACAATGTTAATCATTCGTAGTATATCTGGGAGTTTCATGGAACTCCCCATTCATTTCACTGGATTTCTAGTGATGTAGCTAGATATCTCTAAAGGTTTTCTAATAAATTTCTTCGGATACCACTGCACTGTTCATCAAGCTCATATCTGTTTAATAAAGAGTCATATATTTAACATATGACTTCTTCTTTATCAGTGATATTTTTAATGCGTGTTAGATCTGTTTTCACCATTTAAACTCAATGATGGCCCTAAAAATAAGATATCTGCCTTTTCATCACTAAATTGATAGACGGAGTCCCTTATCCCACAACAGAATGAGTATTGCCAACCAGCTTCAGTACTTGATCTATATACAGGGTCACATTAACTTAGATAGTGCCCATAGGCTGGAAACTTCGTCCACCCCCCAAACATGGCTCAGTTCGCAGGATAGCAACAATGCATACAGTGCCATCTTTTTGTTGTTTGCATGGCTCCTGAACAAACCACCATTTTCACTGCACCACTTTGGCCACAGCTTCTGTTCTTGGAGTACAGTTTTGTTTTGCTTATGGATTAAGTTGTTACTGCAGCTCCAGCTCAGAGGACCAGTGCCATGTGTTATTATGTCTACAGGCTTTGAATATTTGGCGTTTTGGCTCCTGACTCATTACCATGGTGTCTGCCTACCTACTAGCTGCCTATCTAGAGCTAAACTAGTCTCCTTTGTACAGAACATAATTTGGTTTTATTGCTGCATGGTTTTGGTGGTGTCTTTACTGATTTGTTAATTGCCCAGGATTCTCTTTGGTATTTCAGTAATCACTATCTCCCCCTTGTGTGCAATGGTTGTCTGAAAAGACATTGGTATAATTTGCATACAGACAGCTTTATTTCTGCCTTCCTTTTTTTTTTTTTAGCCCATCAAGGCATGAGCACTGACTCTGACTCAAAACCAGAAATTATGGATGAAACATAACAAGAACAAACCTGGAGCACAGCAAGAGACTTTGGGGCTGATTCTGGAAGCCACCTGTGTCAGGCACAACTTGTAGCAGAAAAGGGGGGGCTGCACCTCATGCCCATTGTGGCAAACACAAAAAGTGCTATTCCAGAAAGTTTGCCACTTGTAGCAAACTATCTGGAATAGTTGCACATTGTGGCCCTATGCCAAAAGTAGTGGAGCAAAGGGTAGCATTGTTGCAAGTCCGCAATGCAGCCAGGCACCAAGTGGCAGGGGCTAGCCCGGGGGCCCAATGGAAGGAAGAGTATTGGCTGGCCACAAACTGGGCAGCTGCTGCATGTAGCCCCCATAGGCACTGTCCCAGTACTGCTGGGACACCTGTGTGCCCCTAAAGCAGACTGCCTGCTTTGGCAGGCTAGTGCCAACCCCTGCATTCCCTGATGACTGTGGTGGTGCACTTGCCCCCCACTCAGCAGTAGCCCCAATCCCTGGTCCTGCACCCATTGCATCTTGGTCCCAGATCATGCTTTCCAATGCCCACACAGAAATGCTCGAACATTACCTGGTGGTCCAGTGGCCCCCACCCTCCCTACCCTGAAAGGCAGTGGTGAAGCACTTCACTCCCCATCCCCGATTTGCATCCATGACTGACACTTCCCTCCCCACACTACTATGGCCAAACACAGAATACCTTATGCACGTATTGTATAACACTATACAATATGCATAAAACTTACTCCATGGCTGGTTGTGGTGGTGTGGAGAGGAGGTAGGAGGAAGTGCCATTTACAGAAGTTGGTCAGAGGTGGAGGACTGGGGTGGTTGACAACCATCTGTTGGGGTTAGGGGGGCCACTACACCACCAGGGAGTATGATGTTTTTCATTCCATGGGAGATCATGGATTGGGGGTGGGGTCTAAGAAACCTTTGATGACTGAAGGACAGTTCAGTGGTTCCTCAGGCTTCAATGCTGCTGCTTTAAATTGAGACACTATCCAGAGCTACTGGTTTTATTTTCAAACCTAATCCCCACAGGTATGGACTTGTCAACGGTCCACCTAGAGAGGAGCAGGCAGTTTCCAACATCAGAAAGATGCACAAGAAGGGCTACTGCTTTTCGTTTTCTGGAAAAGTCTAGCCTGAAAATGGAGTTGAGAGAGGAAATATAAGAAAAATGTATGGCTTTGAATCTTACAAAATGGCATTTACAGATAAGCAATGAGCCCCCCCATTCACAACTTAGACACTTCTCTTTCCCCTGTTGCAGAACAGTTTAAGTCTGCAGTACTACAAAAGGCATTTTCTCTTCACACTGGGCTGGTGTCACTCTGTGACCCATGGTCACCTCAAACAGCCTTAAGTGCAGCAGGTTGGAAACAAACTTCCAGAAGGCAATGGCTACCCGTCTCAACCTGGAACCCAAAGTTGAATTTCATGCATTCAACTCCTGAATGGCTCCCAACATTACCTGTGCATGATGTTTTTTCCCCAACAAACTGTCCTCACACAAGGAGACCCACCTAAACCCAATTTTGGGGGACAGTAACCAATTCCATGGACATTCAGGCACTTAACCCTTCCTTTATAGAACCTCCTTCTTCTGAGCCAGTGGAAGGGCTTTCTCTTGGATCAGAACTTTCCAAGGATCAACCCCAACCGCAGAAGTCATTGTTGTCCGAACTTTTCTCTAAACTGAAAAAGAAAGCTGCTCCCAGACAGAACATAGTCCAAATTCAGTATAAAGGTGGCCTGGAATGAAGAACAGACTTGCATTTTGTGGGAAAGTGTTTATTAATTCCTTACATTTCTTCCCATGGGAAGTTTTTGCCTTTATCAACATTTTGGGGAAGGACAACTATGATGTTACTTTTCAGACTGCATATGCACTAGATCTTTTTTTGGGAAAGATAAAGTCAGGTGGAGCTTTCTCCCACATGGACCCCTTTTTTGGTTATCTCACTAACTAAACTTTTGATCAAACATGTTACTGTTATGTTTAGAAATGAAGGAATCCATGATGAAGACATCACCTACTGGCTACAACAGAAATGTGATGTTCTCAGTGAGCTAGAGGCTATTTTGGACTCAGAAATGTTTTGTACAGGAGGATGAAAATATTAAATTAAACTGTAGCAGAATGATGCTGACATCAATCATGTTCCCAACTCATTCATGCTGGGTAGAGATCGAGGAGTTTGCTATTATGAAAATCTACCTAGAGCATGTTACAAGTGTGCCTCAGGATGCACTTTCTAGCTCCTGTGATAAACTATGGTGTGATAACTGTGGGACATTGGCCACATTTTCTTCAATATGCATCTCACACAAATTGTGACCTTTGTGAGGATATAGGGCATGTATTTGGGGAGTGCCTGTGGGCTGCCAAAAATAAAGCCACATGTATAAGCCCCAAATTGTTAATTCAGCAGGCACAGAACTCAGGTTCTAGGCAGAATCTGGACCCCACCACCCCCCTTGTCCAGAGCCAACCCTTCTTGCTGCCTACAGATCTCATAAGCCAGGCTCCAGAGGTGGCGACACAGGCTTCCTCCCCCCCAAAAAAAAGGAGGAGGCCGATGGCCAAGATCCGTCAGATCCTGTTTCAATTATTCCAGTGTGCTTTACAAATGACACATGCACTGAGAGATTCCTGGTTTCCAAACTCCTTTACATAGAAGGAGGTCTTTTAGGAATGAATAACCCATTGATGAGCCCTTCCTAAAGAAGTAGGATCTAAGAACTCATTCGAGACCTTAGCTATGGAAGGGAGGGACTCTGAAATAGAATTGAGGAGGCTGATTCACAGACCTCTGCCTCTGTTCAGTCTTCACAGAATCAAGAACTGGTAGGCTATAAAGGCAAAAAGAAAAAGAAAAGGAAAAAATAGCTTAAAGCTGATGATTCCCTAAAGTTTTGTTCCATTAACATCCATAGTCTCTTGAATTCAGTTAAATGTCAGGCAGTGTTTAACTTTCTACATAAATCTAGATTTGACCTCCCCTTTATTCAAGAGACTTGGATGCTCTCTAGGGACCAGGACAGGTTATTTCAGGGAGAATGATTATGGGGTCCATCCTATTAGTCCTTTGGGATAGATCATGCCAATGGGGAAGGCTTCTTGTTTAACTCTTTTTCTTTTACTCTGTTTAAATTGATAGACCTTTGCCCGGGGAGGGTTTTGAAACTAGGCAGTGTTTGGAAGACATTGGATTGTCAGCTTATTAATATTTATGGCTCTCAATCTAAATCCAGAAGGGTGGCCTTGTTTCAATCCATTCAACCGAATCTTGTCAGCTCTTATAAAATCTTTTGGGGTGGGACTTCAATTGTGAGTTTAAAACAGAGGTCCTCTGGTATTACTAAAAAGGTTTATTGTGATTCTAATGCCCTACAGTGGGTTGTGCAGACTATGGAATTGATTAACTGCTGGTAATTTCTTGTAGATGGTCCACGTTTTATCTACAAGAGAAGCAAATATATCACAACCATAGATCATATGTTTATTTCAAAAAAATCTTCCTCGGGTATCCCTTCAAACCATTCTCCTGGAGTTCTCTTATCATGTTTTGTTAGTAATTTCTGTTGGGGCTCTTCCAAACCAGTCAATTGTTAAACCCAATAGATGGAAATTTAACACATTCATTTTAACAGACCCCTGGGTTAGGCAGGATTTTACAATTATTGTGTGCTAGGTGCTCTGTTAGCTTCCTTTATTTTAATTTATGGGAGTGGTGGCTGGACACTAAGGCTGACCTAAGTATGGCTTCAACAGTTTGGGAAAAAAAATAGAAATGATAACTTTCAGAGATATCTGTCACTACAACAACAGTTACAATATTGATTTACCTTATCAAATAGCTCTAAATATGATATGATTACACTATGTAAATCTCTAATATAAAGAGGAAATGAAACACTACCAGTATGATAGGGCATACACACATCAGGTACTGTTACAGAATGGAACAAAGAAATCCCTATAGGGGACCCATTTGAGGCCTATAAATCTATGCATTACTCTAAAACAATGGAGCATTTAACTGCTCAGGAGGGGATGGAAGCCAGTACAACTGAAGATATTTATGCAGTTATTAAACAATTTTTAGACTCCCATATCCTTGATAACCCCCTTCAGATGAAGCCATAGATTATTTTTTAATTCAATATGTTTTATTGTAACACCTCAATGCAACAGTGACAAGCATAGTAAAGAAAGCATCATTATTACAATATCACTTAGTATTGAAGTTTACATCATTGATTTTTGGCATTGCATACTTTTCACGATCTAAAAACACACTACCCTATAACACCTCCCAACCAAACCGAGCATTGAGATCTAAATAAAATAAAGGTAATAACAAGTTATAAACCCACCAAAGGCTCTAATTGTTTATTTCTTAGACACAACCAGCATTTTAAGGCACCCATACTGTGAGGAAGACATCTAACACACCCCATTTATTTAGATAATTGTGTAAACTATCATTCATTTTAGCTATGTGTTTTTCCAATTGTAATGCCAAGAGAATCACTTTATGCCACTCCAGAACAGATGGAATAGAATCATGTATCCAAAGTCTCATGATCATCAACTTGGCAACAGCAGATATGATAGCTATATATATTTTCTGTTGTCTAGTCATCTGTAAAGGAAAATAATTAAGTAAACATATTTCAGGTATGAATAGAGAGTCTAACTCTAACTGAAGGTCAATCGATTTCTATATTTTTCCAGAATATCTGAATTTTTGAATATGACCATGTCATGTGATACAGATCTCCATAACCTTCCTTACACTGTTGGCATGGTGAAAAGGAAGCTTCCCAATCTTATTTAATTTTTGCAGGGTATAGTAAAGGTTATGCATGATATTATATTGTTGCAATCTAAGTCTATCTTGCATTATAAATTTATATAAGTGTTAAACCAAATCCTTTGTCAATACCTTGGATCATCACTAAGAGATAACTTTTGTACCCAGTAATAACAGGTGCCTTGGGGTACCACAGAATCCAATATTTGAAGTTCTTGATAAACCTTAGAGATAGAATGTGGCTGGTCTGCTGTTTTTAGAAGAAAAGATAATTGCACTTTGGTAGGTACAGTATCCATTGAGTTTTGTAAAAATGCTATCACCACTTGCCTGACCTGACAATATTTAAAAGCTTTCCCTTCAGCAGCAGGGATGCTCTGACAAAATTGTAAGTAAGATACAACTCTACCATGCAAAATAATATCTCCTAACCTGAACCCTACCAAAGGAGCCCAAAATGAGGATGGGATCGGAGAATTTTGAATTTGCAGTTGTGGATTATATACTAAAGACTGCTCCACAAATTTGTGCCAATCTAAATTTAAAGAGGTTTTAAGCTGATGTAATGCTTTGAGGACCAACCAATAGGGTTATTTCTCAGTTCTTTAGGGATTCTCTTTGGAGAAGAATTAACCAAAGTTGAGAGATTTCAAGAATTTGAGCCACTAGAGTTTCTTCAATTGATATCCAGAGGGTCAGTATGAATCCAATTCTATTGCACATAAAGGGCGGACCCAGCATACCAGCTTACTAATATGAGCTGCTATGTAATATTTAAAAAGGAAGGTAGGAGATGCCACATATTTTCAAGCTATAAACTTAAAATAGGCTCTTCTGACTCTCTTCCTTTCCATATAAATTAGTTTTAATAATTTTGTAGGTTGGAGAACCATGATTTAGGCAAATAGAATCCCAATATAGTCAAGAGATAAAGAGTCCGGGCAGTATATTCATTTTAATCATATGAATTCTAGTCCAAGGGAAAGAGGTAAAGCTCTCCATCCTCTAGGTAATTTTTATTGTGGTTAATAATTTAGTGAGGTTTTCTTTCAACATCTGTAGCACTTCTTTTGAGATTTTGATACCTAAGTAAGTCAGAGACTGAGATTCCCAAGTCAGGCCATATTCCAAAAATTCAGTCTGCAAGCATTTCCCATTTAGTGGGAAAAGTTTAGTTTTAGAAAGATTGAGTTTATAATGAGACACTTTAGTGAAAAGCTCAATTTCTTGCAGTAATATTGGAATGTTAACTGCAGGGTTCTCGACGTGAAGTAGTAAGTCATCAGCATAAGCTGAGATAAGGTGTTGGTTATTATTAATTAGAATATCCTGGTTTTTGCATGAAAACAGTAATTTTCAAATTAGTGGTTCCAGGTAGAGGTTAAATAAAGGGGCGAGGGGGCAGCCCTGTCTGGTACCACGATATAAAAGGAATGACTCAGACAGAGCACCATTACACCAGACCCGAGCAGTCGGAGCAGAATATAATAACTTAATCCACTTTATGAAACCTGGGGAAAAAAAAAGTGTCAACGTAGCATAAAGAAAATCCCAGGAAACTCAATCAAATGCTTTCTCTGTGTCTAATGTGAGAAGAGCTGCTGGGATACATGAATTTTTACTATGATCTATTAAATGGAGTAGCCTATGCAGGTGATCACTGGACTCTCTACCAGTCATAAAGCCAACCTGTTCATCACTAATGAGTTTACCCATCAATGGCCCTATACGAGTTACTAAAATTTTAGTCAATATTTTAATGTCAACATTAAGTAGTGATATGGAGCAGTAATTCTCTGGAAATAAGGGGTCCCTGTCTGGTTTAGGAATTAAAGCAATAATTGCTTCAAGAATGTTATTTTCAGAAAAAAATTACTTCTACCAAGAGTTAAACACTTTTGTTAAAAAGGGTGTAACTTCCTTAATGAGAGCTTTGTATAAATTAGTAGAGAGGCCATCTGGTCCTGAAGATTTGTCAGAGGCAAGTTGTGTAATTGCTTGCTTGACTTCCCACTCTTGAATGGGGAGATCCAGTAGGCAGGAATCATTTGACGGTAATTTAGGTAAGGTAACCAGGTCCAAGAACCTCTCAATGTCCTTTGACATTATTGTTTCTGCTAGCAGAATTGTACAAAGGGTTTGAAAGAACTGCCAAAAAGCCAAGACAATTTCCCTTGGGTCATTAGTTGTAAAATTTCCTTGTTTAATTAAGTAGTGCTGAGATCGTCTTCTGGATTCTATTTGCTTAAGTCTAATAGCAAGTAGCTTACCTGCCTTCTCTCCAGATTCTAAATATTTGAGTTTGGTCCTCTTCAGAGCCAGCTCTGCTTTTTGGAGCATAAGAGCAGTATATTGAACTTGCTATTTGTGTAATTGAATCCAAACCTCCTCTGTTGAATAACATCCAAAACTATTTTCTATAACCTTAATAGAATCCAGGATATCCTGAGCCTGGGCATTAAACTTTTTAAGTCTAGTTGTTGCCAACCAAATATATTCACCCTTACTGTGCATTTTCAGGCAGTCCAAGCTATGTATGTTTTAGCAACTGACCCTATGTTTGTGCTTAAAAATGGGAGATAAATTGTGTAAGGTGATTGCAGGTGTATGGATCTTGAAGGAGCTGGTTATTAAGATGCCAGAGAAAGTCTCTTTGTCCCACTGCAAATAAGTGAAATAAATGGGGAGTGATCTGATATTACACGGTTATGGATATCTGCATCAATAACATTTAGTAGAATATGTGAGGTAGCTAAGAAATAGTCAATCTTGACCAAGTTCAATGTGGGGAGAGAAAAAGAATATTGTTGGGAATCTGTGTTTAAACCCTCCACACATCTATCAAGCCCACACTTTCCATAAGGTCCTTGAGTGCCCTTTGAGCTGGTGATAGGCCAGCTCTTTGTTGTCAGACCTGTCTAGCTGTAACTGAGGCATGATGTTCCAATTCCTCCTAATAAAATCGTTCGGGATGGATTGTAAGTACCAAAGTCAGGAGATGTGTAAATAACAAGGTGAATCCAAATTAGACCATAGATAGAACCCAACAATATTTGTTGGGAAGCAAGGGTCCTCTAAGTAATAATATATGACCCATTGCTTCCAGATTTCTTGGTCTAGTTTAAAGGGAATATTTTTGTTAATTAATATGACCACTCCTCCTTTATTAGTTGAAACCCCAGTTCAATGCCTGTCCAACCCATTGTTTGCAAAGTGTGGGAATATCTTCTCCCCAAGGCAAGTTTCTGCAAACACGCCATGTCTGCTTTTAGTGAAAACAAATGCTTCAGAACTACTCGTCTCTTACATCTGTCCTGCACTCCTTAGGTATTCCAACTAATAATACTGAAAATAACAGTCATTAATGAGGAAGTATATTAGAAATAAATGAATCAGTAAACATAGGAAGCGCCACTCATTTCGTAGCTGTAATGCTCGATTCTCTAAATATAATCACAGAATTTAACCAAGTCCCCCATACCCCATTCTCCCTCCAAAACTGTTCAAACATAACAAAATAGTTGATTAAACCCCTATTGACAACCCCCAGTTCTATAAACTGCACTGACATATTACTTCTGCCAGATGATGTCCTTATGCAGCTCAGAGTAACCCCCCCCCAGTCAGAAAAACATTCTGTAATTGTGTCTTAACTCAGCAGTATTCAAATTGCAAAACAAAATGGTCATATGAAATGCACACTGAAAAAACATTACAGATCAGTCAGGAATGGTGACACTGATAAACCCATTGTATCCCACTTTTTCTCCAGGGACCACAGTGTCAAAGACCTCTCTGTTTGTGTCCTTCAGCAAGGCTACTGGGATCCTGACCATTGAAAAAACATGGAAGCCAAGCTGATCATCTGCCTTGGCTCCCAGCAGCCCTCTGGTTTAAATGATAGACTTATTTTCCACTAACATCTTTCAGCCACTCTTTTTTTCCCTATAGTCTATTTGTTTTTGTACTCATTTAATTTCTTTTTCATTTTCACCATAAGTCTCCATTTCTTTCTCCTTCCCACACATTTGTCACCTTTCAGCCTTCTTACTAGGCCCTGTTAATTAGTCCCCACCTGGGACCTTCCCTAGCTCTTTCACTCCTATTATGCTTTATCTTTCCCGTCATCACCTTTTTGTTTCACAGATTCTCTCTTAATCTTACCATGTATCACTTCTTCTCCTGAGCCTCCCTTTCTTGTTTCCCCACATATATATAGCCCTCATTTAACCTCCCTCTACACTAACTTTGTTTTTTTTTTTCTCTTTAGATATTTCCTGAAGAAGACCTAAGGTCGAAACATAGATTTTTAACTCTATTTTCTATTTTCAGCTTGGTGGACCGTTGATAAGTCCATACCTGTGGGGGGATTAGATTTGAAAAGAAAACCAGTAGCTCTGAATAGTGTCTCAATTTAAAGTAGCAGCATTGAAGCCCGAGGAACCACTGAACTGTCCTTCAGTCATCAAAGGTTTTTCAGCACTATCTGGGCCAGAAATAATCATAACTACAACCTCTGTAGTTTTTTCAGTTACTTTTTTTTCCTGCTCTTCTCTCCGTGGCTCTTGGCACCCACTGAACATTGCAGTTTCACTGTCAGCCACATCTGAAGGAAGTTTAGCATTGGACTGTGTTTTAGAAGGGAAGAAATAGGTGATTCACCCAGCCCTGCCTGGGCCTTTGATGCTACTGTGTCATTGTAGTCACTGACAGGCTGGTCAGAGGAACTGACAACAGCAGCTGCATTTTACAACAGTGTAAGTTGTGATTCCAAAGGTCTTGCTCCTTGAGATGTTGCTCATTCTCATACAATAAAATTGCCTCAAGGCTGTTTTTTTGTTTTAGCACTTGTGGACATTCTGACATCAGTATTAGAAGGAGTTAAATTCAGACTTTAATCCTTGGTAGAGACAAATATTTCAGGAAGATCTCTGCTTCTCATCATCCACTAAAATCTTTTGCTCTGGGTTTTGATTGTATTATGGGCTCAAACCTGTATTATATCTTTTTACCACTAGATGGCAGCATTGTATTAGAAATGGAATGCCTGTACTACAACTACGCCTGTATAGGCAAACTGCATTTTAATGTCATATTCATTGTATTCAAGCTCTTGTTCTTTTTCCACGGTTAAATAATTAGCAAATTGGTATTCATATAATTTAAGCAGAGATTATATGTTATGGGTAAATGAGTGGTGAAGCAATAATCATAATTCACGAAAATACAAAATCACACATGCCCCACAATGCAAAGCACCATGGTTGCATTATGCAAATCACCACAGAATGTTATGCTGGTCCAACTTTAAGCAGAATTGCATGGTGCCAAAGGCCCTCTCACACAGTTTGCAAAGGGTGCTAACAGAGGACATAGACACGTGTTTCGTCCTACCAGGACTCATCAGTATGCCTCGTCTGTTTGACACCCCAGTGGAATGGACCAGCTACCCCTAAGGCAGTGTGCCTGGGATATATTGTGGTGAACCCATTTAAAATAAAAAACTATTTAAAAGACAAAGAACCTCTGTGCATAAACACTGAGGCAAGGGTTACCCCAAAGGGCATTTGGCTGGGAAGCCAAGTTTCAAGAAAATACAAAATCACACATGCCCCCACAATGCAAGCACCATGGGCTGCATATGCAAATCACCACAGAATGTTATGCTGGTCCAACTTTAAGCAGAATTGCATGGTGCCGAAAGCCTCTGCACAGTTTGCAAAGGGTGCTAACAGAGGACATAGACACGTGTTTCATCCTACCAGGACTCATCAGTATGCCTCGCCTGTTTGACACCCCAGTGGAATGGACCAGCTACCCCTAAGGCAGTGTGCTTGGATATATTGTGGTGAACCCATTAAAATAAAAAACTATTTAAAGACAAAGAACCTCTGTGCATAAACACTGAGGCAAGGGTTACCCAAAGGGCATTTGGCTGGGAAGCCAAGTTTCAAGAAAATAAAAATCACATGCCCCCACAATGCAAAGCACCATGGGCTGCATATGCAAATCACCACAGAATATTATGCTGGTCCAACTTTAAGAAGAATTGCATGGTGCCGAAAGGCCTCTCACACAGTTTGCAAAGGGGGCTAACAGAGGACATAGACACGTGTTTCATCCTACCAGGACTCATCAGTATGCCTCGTCTGTTTGACACCCCAGTGGAATGGACCAGCTACCCCTAAGGCAGTGTGCCTGGGATATATTGTGGTGAACCCATTAAAATAAAAAACTATTTAAAGACAAAGAACCTCTGTATAAACACTGGAGGCAAGGGTTACCCCAAGGGCATTTGGCTGGGAAGCCAAGTTTCAAGAAAATACAAAATCACACGTGTTCTACAATGCAAAGCACCATGGGCTAGTATATGCAAATCACCACAGAATGTTATGCTGGTCCAACTTTAAGCAGAATTGCATGGTGCCGAAGGCCTCTCACACAGTTGCAAAGGGTGCTAACAGAGGACATAGACACGTGTTTCGTCCTACCAGGACTCATCAGTATGCCTCGTCTGTTTGACACCCCAGTGGAATGGACCAGCTACCCCTAAGGCAGTGTGCCTGGGATATAATCATAATTCTTTGTTTGTTGGTACAATTTGAATACTAAATGTAAAAAAAAAAAAAACAAGGTGCTGCATCAGCATGTGGCCTAAAAGCAAAACAAAATGGTTATATTAAGGAATTTAAGGAAATGCTAAATACAAGGCCTTGGAGGAAAGAAACGGCCCTTATATGGAGTGTATCAATCGGGGGAAACTATTGAGCATTTTTATTTTCATTGTTCCTTTGTTACTCCTTTTTGGCAGTTCTTGGCACAGCATTGACATATGAGATGGTTAACGACATTAACATATGAGTCATTAATATTGGGAAAGTACTCCCAACCAGGTTCTCAGTACCACCACAAGATTCTGACCATTTCTTATGTTGTATCAAATTTTATTTACGGCATAGTCGGTGTCAGTGGGTGCTCTATCTGAAGAAAATGCCTTATGACACTATGCCAAACTTAATTCACCAAGCCATGGTAAAGGTGTATCTCAAGGATGCCAATGTTCATACCTCTCAAAAGGCTTTACTATGGTGGAAAGGATTTAATCTGTTTATAAAGTTTAAATGATCTTTGGTTGTATAGTGATTTCACCATTTGACCAGCACACAGTTATACAATTAATGATGCAAATGTTGGATAGCAGGTAGCATGTTCCAGGGCTTAGATAAGCATGAAAGCTTTATAATCCATACTTCCCCCTCCTTTGTCTAGGCAGGGGAGGGGAAGAGGGGTTTGGATGATGTAGACTCATGGCACCTAAATTGGGGTGTGAGACTTGTTTTTCTCCCGTTTGATATCTGTATTATAAGTTTGTCACCCGGTTTCTTTTGTATCTGCTATACATTGCCTTTAATTATTGGAGTATGAATGTAATACTTAAATGTTTCTTTTGAAATTTTTCTTTTTCTTTGATTCCTGTACTTATTGAAAATTTCTGAAAGATGTTTGTAAATTTTGTTTTTAATGTTATTGCAATAAAATGTCCCTACTCATTGGTAGGGGGCATTGTGGCTGGTGTTGCATGGCCAGTTCAGAGAGTTTGCTGACCTACATGGATCTGGGGAGGATGGAAGCAGGTCTCTTCCTCAATCTCGGCATCTTCAGAGACCCAAATGGAGCTTGGAACCAAGAAGCACTTTGTTTTAGTCCAGGAAGAGTTTGCAGACCTGAATAGGTACTCACCACTAGCAGTACTGATGATGACAGATGCCAGCATGGAGAACATAGGGATGGCTAGGGCCCTCACGATGCAGGAGTTACAAGAAGCCATCAGGGGAGGATCATCCTTCACTTATAGGAAGACTTATTTGCAGCAAGAGCTGTTACAGAGGGGAGAGGAAAACTGCACGGACAGTGTCTGTTCTGTAGCAGAGTCCAGTGGGGTAGGCTTACAATATATGGAGATTGAGGAGAATGAGAGAAAAGGTGAAGATAACTGTGGTTGAAGCACAAGAAGCCAAGAACACAATGATACAAGGTACTGATGTGTGTAAAGGCTAGCAACGCTGTTATTTCACAGTGGGAGGGGAATAAAACTGATGATCTTGAGAAGACTGTTGACACAAGAACAAGAGAGGGGGTTCTGTAAACGAAGCACAGATGTCTACTGCAGTTCCAAGGCCAGTACTTTGGGGCCTACTTTGCCTAAGATTACTTTTAGGATTGAGGTTGCCAATGGGAATCCAGGGAAAGAAATTTCTATAATGAATACTGTGGTCAAAACTTGTAAAAAGGGGAAACACATACAAAAAGAGATGTTGGGAGCAATTAAAGTTGGTATTATGGCCCAAAAGCAGGGTCTGACTGCAGGACTAATGGGGGAAATGCCTGTACGGGTGAAAACTGCTTTAGAATCACAGGATGGAAAGCAACAGTAGATGGTACCAGTTGGGATGCAAATTTCCAGGCACCTCAATTACAGGGCTGGCAGACCCTTGGCTGAACTGGTGAATAATGGACAAACTTTACTTTGGTAAGGAATCTGTCTCAGAATACTCTAGGCCAACACTCATTGCCAGAGAAATCAAGATATGCAGCAAGATCCTGCTACTGCTTCTCAGGACATGCTGACAGATATTAGATGATTAGAGGGGAAGGGGTACTGACCAAATCATTGACCACCCTTGTGTAGCTATGACAACCAGACAACTGTAGAGGATGATTTGGTAGCTGCACCTATTGTAGATTCTCCAAATAGAAGCCAACATAAACAGACTAATGCTCTTGTTGTGCTAACCAGCAAATAATGTCTGGAATACTAATGTAAAAAGACGGCTGTTCCTGTAACAGATTGGCATATGATCCAGCTACATGGCGGAACGCTGTTCACCTTAAATATCGAGAGGGATCATCTGACAATCCTGATGGGTTGTTTGTAGGCAGAACTCTGCTGAAATGCTACATGAAGTATTATACCTAAGAGATCTATGCATTGATACACATGCCTGGTAACACTCTATATGATATAAGCTTCAAACACCCAGCAGGGCTGGATTGATTCTAGAAGCAATATCAGCTTTTAAAAATAGCTTCTTGTGGTGGCCTTTTGTGTGCTATACCCTGACTAGACCTTCCTTTAAGTGCATAACTGTTCTTTTTGCGAATGAGGAGGTGAATGTGATGGATATCACCCATTGGCTCAAACAATGATGTAATGTTAGTGGTTTCCTGGAGCCCATCCTTGATGACGAACATCTATGGGGGGGGGGTGGTGCTCTAAAGTAACTCTTAAACAAGACAATGGGGTGGTGAAGCATCTCCCCAGCTGTTTTTTTAGGTAGTGATCGAATAATGATTTTCTATGTTGGACAACCCCGAGCTCGTAATCGGTGCGGAGACACAGGTCACCTCAGTAATGTGTATGAAAACTAAATGTGGCCTGTGTGGGATTCTGGGGTATAACAGTGCTCAATGCAAAAGCCCTATGCACTGCTATCTATGTGAAGAGCAAGGACATACATTTCTAACTTGCTCATTGGCATCTCATAACAGCCTAGATCAGGTGGCAAGGGCCGAACAAGATGCGTACATTGCTCTAGCCCAGAAATAACGTCTAAGACCAGAAACAGGAGTTGTGACCATGGGCCCACATGTCATGACCAGATTAGGGTTCATGAAGTACAGCCTGTGGGGCCTTCTTCAGCTGTAAATCTACCCTCAGTAGCTTTGCCTTCCCCCTCCCATAGTACTACCTGTATGGCTCAGGAGACTGTAACTGAACCTATGACAAAGGTGGCTCCTGATGGTCAGGAGCCGTTGTCCAACTTAGAGTTCCAATCAGAGCTGGCAGGTCTGGCTGGGCAGAACCCCTCTGTCTCCTTGCCTGAGGTTATGAAGCCTCCACCTGGAGATCCTGAAGATTCTGTGGGGCTCTTCTTTCATAGGATAACAAGATCTAAAGCATTGTTGAAACCCCGTATCCTCCTCCCATGTGTAAAGGACACAGTTTCAATACCAGTCCAAAATCAATACTCCATTCTTATGGATATGGAAGAAGTTGTATCAGAGAGATTTGGTTGTCTCTCTGTTGCATCTTCATATACTGAGGTGACAAGATAAGTACAGGTACCAGGTCAGTCGAAACCAAAGAAGAGAAAGGAAAGAAAGAAAGTGAGACTTTTAATTTCACTATGTGGTTCTTCCTGTTTTTCACTCTCTCTTTACCGCATCATGATATCTGCACTGTCTATCATTACTCTAAATGTAAATAGCATAAAATCTACAGCAAAACAATCCATAACATTTCTAGTTTACATAAGGCCAATAGGCATGTCTTTTTTATATAAGACACTCACTTGCACACTATTTCAGGGGATCCGTACTACTTCCCAACATACAAGTTCCCGAAAATTGTTGTACCGACACAAAATTCCCGAAACACACATTTCCCGTAACATCATACTCCCGACATACCATTTCCGACAATGCTTACAAAACTGGAGCTTGCATTCACCAAGGATTTTAAAACATACTCACAAAATGAAGCAGGATTACCAAACTGGAGCCTGCATTTCACCTATGATTTTAAAACATACTCACAAAATGAAGCAGCATTACAAAACTGGAGCTTGCATTTTACTAGAGGTGTACACATCAGATGTGTGTGCAGATCCTTACAAGTAAATCCAAACACTCATACCCATATATTTTCCTACAATGTGTTGGTGCTACAATAAGTGCTTAAATGAACCTTTGCAGGTGGTCTCACCTCGACACTGACCGAAGACAGTTTATAACCCTGCCACCTAAACCGTGGGGGGGGGCATGGAATGAGGGCAAGAGTCATAAAAGATCAACACTGACACAGCAGATGATCGCTTATTAACACGTGTGCAGATCCTTACTCACATATTTTGTACAATGTGTCGGTGACTTGACAATCGGGAAAAAGTACTGTCGATTAAAAGCTCAGTCGAGATAGATTACGGGAAGTTTATTTTCGGGACTATGTGAGTCGGGAAAGCGTACCTATTCCTATTTCAGAGATAGCACAGGCACGGAAAGACGAGATGGGGTTCATCTTTGTGGTCCAGAGGAGAGGAGGCCTGTACAGGTTTGGGGATAATGTTTTCTAAAGATGAAGTACAACCATTGAAAGTAGTGGATTTATGCTTGGGGAGGGCATTAATTGTGGATGTGGTTATTCGGGGAGTCACTTTTAGATTAGTCAACATTTATGCACCACAGTCCAAGGCTTACAGAACACGTTTGCCTGCCCAACAACTAACGCAACGAAATGTGACCAATGGAAAAATCATGTACACAAATGCTCACAGTCTGGGAAACAAGATCCCAGACCTGCAGGCAATAATGACAGAGGCTAAACTGGACATAGTAGCCATTAGCGAGACATGGTTTACCAATACCCACACTTGGGAGTCTTCAATACCTGGCTATGTACTGTTCAGACGAAACCGAGGTGCAAAAAGGAGGGGTGGAGTGGCCCTTTATGTCAATGAAAATATCAAAGCTACAGAAATTCAGAATACACATAGGGAGCCAGAAGAACTGTAGGTCACCCAGGAAACAGGAAATGGGACAGCTATACGAACTGGGGTTGTGTACAGGCTTCCAGACCAGGGGGAGGACATAGAAACATTATTGTTAGAAGGTCTACAAAACATGACAGCTAAAGGGGAGGTTCTGATAATGGGAGACTTCAACATGCTAGATACAGATTGGTCAATACCAGCAGGGACATCTGCCAGAACTAGATACATGGTGGATTCCCTGCAGGATGAGGGCCTAAAACAACTGGTACAACAACCCACAAGAGACAGGGTTATGCTAGATCTAGTATTGACTAACAAGGAAAGGATCACAGATCTCCAGGTTAGAAGGTCACCTGGGAGCCAGTGACCATCGCATGGTATGGTTCAGTTTGGCTGCTAGAACAAAATCATCCCATTCCAAGGCAAAAATATGGGACTTCAGAGGAGCTGACTTTGATAAGATGGCCAACAGAATTAAGCTGGCCTGGCAAAAGCTGCTGGGTTTGTGGACCTCACCAAGGCATTCAACCTTGTTGACCATGGGAAACTATTGCTGAGTTTACGTATGCTTAATTTTTCTAATGAAGTTATAAATTGAATTGAAAATTATTTATCTGGAAGAGTGCAGAAAACTTTTATTTATGGTGTAATGTCTGATGAGGGTAATTTGTTGTGCGGTGTCCCACAAGGGTCCGCTTTGGGCCCTTTGTTATTTTCTGTTTTTTAATTTTTGCATAACGTATGTAATCATACTGAGCTTATTTTATTTGCAGATGATGCAGTTTTATTATGTATTGGAGATTCCTGTCAATCTGTACAACAGCATTTACAATAGGATTTTAGCCTCACAGCAAATTGGTTTATTGGGCATAATTTAGTGTTGAATCTTGTCAAAACAAATGCATGGTTTTCAATAATCCTAGATCTAAAGTAAATTTTGAGCTGACCTTGAATGATAATTATGATAACAAAATCGAAAGGGTTCCTGAAATATGTTACTTGGGTTTAACTGTAGACTGTTACTTGTCTTTTGAATTGCATATACAGTAATTAATTAAGTTACGTCAAAGATTAGGAATGTTGTATTAACTAATAAAGATATTTAACATATGAGACTAGGGCAATATTGGCACTTAGAAAATGGGTCAGACAGTAGGACTTCTCTGACTGACTGAGCAGCACAGCGGAGTACATTAACTTCTCTAGATGCCCACTGCAAAAAAGTGCCAGCCCAAACTTGCCTCATGCCCAGAGAAGTATTCTTTGCCCTATCTTCTTCCTAGTTGGCTCAGACACTGTGCACATGACTTCAAACAGACGCCATTTTTTTTACTCGGTTAGTGATTGAGCAGTCACAACCTGACTGTAGACTATAAAATAAAAACACAGACATTTTGCCACAACGCACAGTTTCCCCAACTATTTTTATTTTAAATTTAAAAACATGCTGCACAGTACACCAACTATTCATTTTTTTATGTAAAAATGTGCTGTACAGTGCGCTACACATTTCACCCACAGCCTACTGCCCGGCTCCCCACTGCTACAAGACAATCCTTCATTCCAGCTTATTCCAAACACTAAAATATCTTACACTGTAATCGCTTATGGCACTAAACGATCCATCTTGCACCTTCAATACCCTGTTGGCTCCTCGACTATGACCTGACTCATTATGAGTAGCGTGCCATCTCAGTTCCTCACAATACTCCTCGCTCCCAACCAGAAACCAAAGCTGTTTTGTAAGATTATCTTCTCACGCGCTATCACTATCACCGCGTGACCAAAGCCACAGTTAAGATTGTTATATATAAAAAAAAAACAGGCAGAGAGTAACACAGAAAATGAGACAAAGGAGACACAAGGAAAGGACCTGTCCAGCGTCAGAAAAAGTACATTTCAAAACAAAAGCACCCTCTACTGGCAGCAGTACCAGCAGCTAATGCACTATTTGACAACAAATTATCTGCCATTCATCTATACTAGTTTTTAGTAAAACTGTGAAATTTTTAAGTTATTTCATTAAAAATGTCACAAATAGCCCATTTTCTAAGCATAATAACTTCCTCCAGGGTGTAAGTATAGGCAATACGGACCTTCAGGGGACTACTGCTCACGGCATCAGGCCTCATTAGCCCCTGGGCGGTCCGCATACCCAATACAGCCCACCTTGTCAGGTATTATTGTTTGCATAGTTTGTCAGCTATTGATTATGGGTTATTAATATATTTTTTTCTTCAGATAGGATGCTAACAAAGCTACAACAACTTATCATAATATCATTCGATTTGTTACTGGCCAGAAAAAAAGAACTCATCATTGTTTTCTTTATAGTACTTTAGGGTGTCTGTCCTTTGTTGATATATTTAGAATGTGTGCTGCAGTATATCTGCATAAAATATGTGTAGGATTTTTACCAGGTATTATTTGTAAGATGTTTCCAAGATTATTTAATTTTGTTAGGACAAGGTCACAAGTTAGTTATAAATTTCAAATTCCTTTCTATAAAAGTACAATGGCTCAAAATTCACTTCAATATTATGCAGTTAAATTATACAATGATTTGCCTTGTAATACAAAATCTGTAACCATCTCTTTATTTAAGATTGTTTTAGCAAAATTTATGTCTAGTGAAGCAAAATGCCATTGTTTTAATTGATACATTTATTGTATGATTTTGTATGTTTTTTGTATTATATATTGTGTTGTAATTATGTTGTGACTGGGTACCAGTGAAAATGGGCATTTTATGCTCACTGGTCATACAGGATAAAAATAAAAAAACAAACAAAAAGCAATACAGGTGAGGGGGTACAGGCAAAGTGGGCAAGCATTAAAGATGCAATACTTGAAGCAACTTCCCATTGAGTTAGTGAGAAAAGGAAGTGCAAAAGAAGGAAACCACTTTGGTTCTCAAACACAGTAGCAGAAAAGGTCAGAGCCAAAAGGCTGGCCTTCAGGAAATATAAGGAAACACAGCGGGATGAAGATAGGGAGGCATACCAAACTTCCCTAAAGGAAGCAGGGAAGGCAGTAAGGCAGGCAAAGGCCCAAACCAAGGAAACACTAGCATAAACAGTAAAAGAAGGTGACATTACTTTCTATAGATATATTAGTGAAAGGAGAAAGTCCAGAGGGGGTATTGCTAAGATCAAAGGGGATAAGGGGACATGTGAGGAGGAGGACCTTGTAAAAGCATCTATCCTAAATAGATACTTCTGCTCAGTATTTACTGAATAGAAGGTAGGGCAGGGCCCACAGCTCTGCACCATGGACACGGGGGGAGAGTGCACTAGTCTCTTCACAAAGAAAGGGTCCTACAAGAGCCTCGATAAGCTCAGGGTGGACAAGACAATGGGACCTGATGGCATACATCCCAGGGTACTAAAGGAGCTAAGGGTGGAACTAGTAGAGCCATTATCAGAACTGTTTAGTGACTCTCTGAGCACAGGAGAGGTCCCGAAGGCTGGAGAAGGGCTCATGTGATCCCACCCGCAAGAGTGGTAGCAGGGAGGCAGGGAACTGCAGACCAGTCAGTCTTACCTCAGTAGTGGACAAGATTATGGAGACACTCTTAAGGAAAGGATATGCAACACCTGGAATCCATAGAACATAGGATCCAAGACAGCATGGGTTTACAAAAGGAAGGTCCTGTCAAACTAATCTCATAGATTTCTTTACTGGGTAACCAGAGTGGTGGACCAAAGGGGAGCAGTTGATGTTGCCTACCTTGACTTCAGCAAAGCTTTCGATACTGTTCCATGTAGAAGATTGATTAAAAACTGGGTAGACTTGGGGTGGGTCAGACGTTGGTCAACTGGGTGGCAAACTGGTTGACAGGCAGAAAACAAAGAGTGGTGGTAAACAGTATACAGTCAGAAGAGATGCAAGTCACAAGTGGGGTACCTCAGGGATCAGTCCTTGGATGAGTCCTCTTCAATATCTTCATCACTGACATTGCAGATGGACTGGAGAGCAAGGTTTCTCTGTTTGCAAATGACACCAAGATCTGCAACAGAATAGATGATCCAGATGGGTGGGCAGAATGAGAAGAGATCTGGATAAACTAGCAAAACGGTGCGAAGAGTGGCAACTGGGTTTAACGCAAAGAAGTGCAAGATCATGCACATAGGGAAGAAAAACCCTGAAACCACATATAGGCTGGGAAAGGAGTTGTTGGTAGTCACAAGGGAAGAAAGTGACTTGGGCATCATCATCACAGAACACCTGGAATCATCCAAGCAGACCTCTAAAGCAGTAGGTAAAGCTAGAGGGATGTTGGGGTGTATTAGTAGGGGTATCACAAGTCAGAAGGAGGAGGTAATAATCCCTCTTTACAAGACACTGGTTAGGCCCCATCTGGAGTACTGCATGCAGTACTGGAGGCCACTAGCCGAACTTGGGAACCACGAGGCGGGAGGAACAGTGAGGGAGCAGTCGGAAAGGCGCAGCTAATCGGTGTGTAGCTCCACCAGGCACAGCAGCCATTGGCTCTCCTGCCCCATTGACTTACACTGGCTCAGTTTGCATTGCTGAAATCTGTGTGGGACTTGAAAATTTGTTTTTCTTTTTGTCTTTTACTCTTCCCCTGGTGTTCTACTGCAAGTTTCCCAGAAGAGCTGCTTCCACTCTGGTGAGACATCTATAGAGGGCAACTGCTGTTGATTCTGTTGAATTCTGCTGGACTCTGTTAGCAGCAGGGCCAGATGCTGAGGCACCACTCTCCTTCTAGTTTTATATGTGTAAATCATCAAAAAGTGCTGTTATCCACTATTGTATTGTAAGGGGAAACTACTGTTTTACTGCTTTTAAAGTAATTGCAGCTCCTTGTCTGAATATGTAAGATGGGCCAGACGCTGAGGCTCACAGGACCCCACAGTCCTTTGTAGTGCAGATTTGGTCAGTGACGCCCAGAAAAGGCTTGCTACTGCCTTTATTAATTGCTGCACCCTCCTCTGTCTCTCTCCAGCCTGCTTCCTTCAGCCCACAGCAACCAGCTGGGCGCGGGGCTTCGCTCCACCAGCGGGCGGTCGGTGCACCCTAGCCGAACTTAGGAACCACAAGGTCGGGAGGAACAGCGTAGGAGCAGTTGGGAAAGGTGCAAATTTTGCCCACCCACCTTCCCTTCCTGTGTGTTAACTTATAGGCATCTTCCCACCGAAATCTCTTTCCCGCCCACAGCACTTTTCTTTAAACCAATAGACAGTCACACCAGCTTGTGACCCAACCAATCAGCAACTTCGCTACTCCCTATTGCCAACTATCAATATCCCCTCAGAATGGGGAGCTTGCTACTGATACTCCTGTCACTAACAGCCATAGGGTTCCACAATGAAGATGACCCTATTATACAATCTACAGTGGTCAACCCGCCTAGTTTCTCTGGAACATCCCCCGTGGCTGACACCCATACCCTCGTATATGTCTTGCCATTGTTGCATCGACTACAGTGGTACAATCACCATAAAGTCACACACATCACCACATATATGTCTCAGACAAGGCCCCACTACTGGGTATATAGATCCCCACTAAGCCTAGTCATCAAACTGTTAATTGGTATCCCGACACACTACCTTAAATCCACAGGGAGCACCCAAAACAAAGAGTGGCAACGGAATAAAAATAGGAGGACCAAAGACAGCCCCCTCTCCCTATCACTGGCAGCCCTTATGAAATTACTGATCTTCCTATTGCTCTGTATTGGTAATGTAGAAATCAACCCTGGACCTCTTGAAGCATCACCTCTTCCTCAGACCTATCCTCAATTAAAGGCCTCAGTTTCCTGCATATTAATGTATGCAGTCTGTTGAAAAATTTATATTGCTACAATCCTGGGTCTGCCCATACCTTGCCAGACTTTCTTGTGATAACTGAGACATGGCTCAAGACCACCACAATGGACAGGAAGTTAACCTACCTATCAGCTATTCAGAGCTGATCGCCAAACAAGGGAGGCGGAGTAGCCATATGTGTAAAAGCTGATTTAGTTGTATCCTGTACTGCTGCAACATCTATGCCCAAGGAATTTGAGTGTCTATCTCTAAAGTCTCTCTCCCAATGCAGCTTTCCATTTAATTGGATGCTACAGACCCCCTCTGCTGAACACAAGCTCTTATCCCACCTGGGAAACCTGGTCAAGTCCTGTACTGAAGAAGTCATTATCATAGGGGACCTGAATTTCAACTGGCTCACCCAGGCAGCTACACCTCTGGTATCATTCTTAGACACCTATGGCTCACACAGTTAATTAATGAACCAACAAGACTAAATGCAAGGAATAGTAGTAACAGTACTCTACTTGACATCATACTAGTGAGTAAACCACATCTATTCACACATGCTGGAGTGCTCCTATGTACATAAGTGACCACTGCCCCATCGCAGGGTAAGATACAACAGCATTAAAACAGATCCTGCAAAATTCCTCATGAGGAGATCCAAGAAAACATCAATATTGAAGGATATCTGCATGATCTGCCTACTCTCCACACTGGCAAAAGTTCTATCTTGCACATTCTGTAGAAAAAGCTCAGCAGGTGCTAAATAGCATTATATTAAATGCCCTTAACACCCATGCCCCAATCTCTAGTATCCGAATAAAAAACAAGTCATGTTGCTGGTTTTCAGCTGACCTCAAAGCTGCACTGCTGGAGAGAGATAAACTTTGGAAAGTAGCAAGAAAAACTAAGAATATCATGGAATGGATGATCTTTAGGAAAGCCAGGAATAAATGCACTAGGAAAGTTAGGGATGCAAAGGCTGCCTACTACCTGGCCCAGCTTGACTCCTCCTACCATAATACTGCTAGATGTTGGGGCACCATCAAGAGGATGATGGGCCAGGATGTTAACAACCCCCTTCCATCCCATTTACACAGTAACTATGGCCCCATTACTGGCATATTGGAAATCCTGGATGCATTCAACAACCACTTCACAACAGCTGGCCTTGCCTTTGACTCCTCCCCAGCTAACCTATTAAGGGATCATTTAAGCTCCCACTATACTGGTGAACAAAGAGTTGACTCCTCCTTTAGCTTCAAACCTATACCGTTGAAACAAGTTGAGGATCTATTATGGCATCTAGATACCAAAAAAAGTGCAGGAGCAGATCTTCTGGACCCATTCTTTCTAAAGATTGCATGTCATGTGCTTGCAGTCCCCCTAACTCACCTCTTTAACCTTTCCCTAAACTCTGGCTCTATTCCCACACTGTGGAAGACAGCCCAAGTGGTTCCCCTTCTAAAATCAGGGGACCCTATGGATCTTAATAACTACAGGCCCATTTTCATCCTACCTGTGTTATCCAAGATGCTGGAGAAATTAGTGAGTGTTCAGTTAAGGGAATATCTGGACAATGCTAATCTATTAAATCCAGCTCAATCTGGATTCAGGGCCAAACATAGCACTATCACTGCATTAGCCAAGGTCACCAATGATTGGCAAACCAAACTGGATAAAAGAATAATGTCTGTGCAGTATTCCTGGACATGAGCAAAGCATTCGACACTGTGGACCATGAACTGCTACTCTCACCCTACACTCCATTGGCCTAGATCCATCCTCCTTAAGTGGTTCAGATGCTACCTGTCCGTAGATCACAGCAGGTAAAAGCTGAAGGTGACCTCTCCCCATTAAGACCACTGTCAAGAGGAGTCCCCAAGGATCTATTCTGGGTTCTGTCCTTTTGCCATTTATATAAATAAAATTGATTCAACCCTTACCAAGTCCTCAGTACACCTCTTTGCTGATGACACTGTACTGTATGTCAGCAACCCTTCACCTAAAGTTGCTCATGAAATCCTACAAGCAGAATTCTCCCTGTTACAACATCAGCTTCTCGAGAAAAAGCTTCTGCTAAATGCAAAGAAAACCAAAGCAATGATGTTCACAACCCAAAACTCCACCAACACATCCTCTTCAATCAGTCTCCCCCAGATATGCACTATACTTGGAGAAAATCTGGAGTATGTTGAAAATTTCAAATACCTAGGTGTGTGGATTGACAACAGACTTGACTTTACTCAGCATCTAGAACTGCTGAAAAAGCTTCGCCTAAGGCTTGGCCTCCTCTACAGATTAAAACCCTTCCTTAATAGAGATTCAAAGATGAGATTAGTCCAGGCCATCTTTCTATCAGTCATTGACTACGCAGACTTCCTCTATAGTCACTGCTCCACTCCCTACCTTCAAAAGTTGGATACCTTATACCATAGAGCAATAAGGTTCATTACAGACCTGCCATATAATACTCACCATTGTTGTCTCTATGATTCAGTTGGATGGGTTTCACTTCATGTCAGGAGGAGCAGAAATGCAGCTCTATGGATCTACAGAGCTTTATCAAAAACTCCCAAGCTATATCCTGGACTGCTTCAACCTGACCACCCCAGCTCCTATGCCCTAAGAAGCAACAATATCATCCTGCTCAAATTGCCCAAAGTCAACACCAAAATAGGGAGGGCAGCAATCAGCTACTCTAGCCATAGCATGGAACACCCTACAAAAATCCCTAAAACTGTCCATTATCATTCCATTTACATCCTTCAAGCAGCACTGTACAGCCTTCTTCACAGAGAAATGCAGTTGCTACCGCTAGAGATAGAATAGTCATCCCACAAAACCTTATTCCAATCACATATGGCATATTCCTTCCAGCCAGACACCGCCAGTATATGGCACCCAATATTCCCTTCACCATCCTTGTACTCATTATGTGAGTGACCTGTCATGGCCCTCATTGTGATATATATGTATTGTACATATTGTAGATGTTAGTTTAACTTTCTCTTGCCAAGCTTTAACATGTGAATTCTCTGTATATTATTGTGTTATAAATAACATTTTCTTGTTTCTGTATGTATAACTGTCTCATAAGTATATGATGTAATTGCTGTGCACCAACTCGAACCTTGACCTTATCAGGTCCATCTTGTAAATGAGCCTTGCTCAATGATGATCGCCTGAATAAATAAAGATTTGATTGATTGATCTCCACAAGAACATTAACCAAATTGAGGTAGTCCAGAGAAGGGCAACAAAATGGTGCAGGGACTGCATCAGAAAACATATGAGGACAGATTACCTGAGCTCAATATGTATACCCTAGAGCAAAGGAGGAGAGAGGTGATATGATTGAAACATTCAAACACATTAAGGGCATTAACAAGATGAAAGAGTCTAGCATGTTTCAGTATAAGAAAAATAGCAGGACAAGAGGGCACAGCATGAGATTAGAGGAGGCCGATTAAGGGGTAAAGTGAGAAGTTCTTTTTCACAGAAAGGTGGTGGATGCATGGAACAGCCTACCTCAGGAAGTGGTGGATATGAATACAGTGCAGGGCTTCAAACAGGCATGTGATAGGCATAAGGGAGCAATACAGATGAGTATGAATAGATAGGCCATTGGCAGAGCAAAAGCCTATGGCACATTCATAGGGTAGAACAAGAAATGGGCAGACTGGGTGAGCCTTTCGGTCCTTATCTGCCATCAACTCCTATGTTTCTATGTTTCTATATGGTAAATTGGTGTTATGGGGTGGGAATTTTAATTGTGGGCTACCTAAATGGGAGTGGAGCAGAAAAACTAACAAGATATATTGTGATAAGAACCAGTTGCTTAATATTTTACATAGGTCAGGCTTAAAGATGTCTATGACATCCTGGGATCCTGGTCTTTGCACACTTTTATAAGGGTGTCTCATCAAGATTTGATTTATGGGTCCTGAAGACCAACATATTGTGCTGCACATACAGGTGGTCCTTATGGTGACCTTTGATCATGTGCCTATCAAAGTTGTACTAGGATAGCAGCATTTATCTACGGAAGGGGCTTTGGAGGATGAATACCTTATTGCAGGAAGACCACATCTGTCAGGAAATATTGATCTTGTTAGAGGTAAGGCAGGATGTTAGGTATTTATATGATGATCTGGTAGAATGGTGGGAGGACAGGAAAGGAGATATAAAAATGCTGATAATGAAAGCGTCGGGGATTGCAGTAAGACAATAATACTTGGCATATTTGGGTTGTAGGCTCAATATTCAAAATTATTGACACGAATGATTCTAGAAGTGATCTGTCTCAACAAATAGCTGCAATAAAGGAGAAAATGTTTGCCTATCAGTATAATAAAGAACACCCCATGGCTATGGAACAAAAAATTGGCATACAGGGAACAAGAACACAGGTAAATCACTATGACTTGTGTTGCAGACAGGGTAAAATAGAGGGTCATGATCTCGCTGAAGGATGATCATGGGAATCTGGTCACGGATATGACTTCCCTGCAGCACATTGTGCAAACTTATGTTAAAGAGAAGTTTCAGGTGGGGAGGTGGGAAGGGGGGCAAGACTCCTTTTTGGCCTCCTAGTAATACCTAGGATGTCAGAAATAGATAAATATGGAGTCACTGAACCATTTCAAATTGGGAAATAAAGGAGGCTATTAAATCCCTATCAGGATGGCCCCTGGGAGAAATGGCATTCCTAATGACTTTTATAAGATATCTGATGAACAACTGGTACCTATATCGAATGAAGTGTCTTCAGCCCTTTTACAGATAGGCAAGCTTTGGGATAGTATGGCTATCGGAGTACAATGGTCCTTTTATAAAAAGGAGACCAGACTGATACTAAAAATTGGAGGTCACTCACATTGTTAACTTCTGACTATAAAATTCTCACCAAAATAGTGACAGTGAGATTAGCGAGAGTGGCAAAAGTGCTTATCCTGGAGGCATAAACCTGTGTGGTCCCAGGGAGAAATATTGCACACAATTTAATATTTCTTAGGGAAGTAGTGGAACAGGGCTTGAAAACATCTTTGGATGGCTACATTTTTATCTATTTTCTTTTTTATTAATTTTCTTTTTAATTTTAGTCTTTGGTAACCAGTTAAGGCCCACTAGGCACAAGTACCTGTTTTCAGGGGTGACCTGGGAGCACTGAGCGATTAAGTGACTTACTCAGAGTCACACAGTATGTAAGTGAAGACTGTGAGAAACAAACTAAGGTCTAGTCCGCTGGATGTACCAAGCTCGTGCACAGCTCATTACTTTAACCTCTAGACTATTACGATGGACCGAGAAACAGCCTTTGATTCAATGAAGCATGATTATGTATGGGATGTGTTAGCTATGCATTGTATTCCAGGAAAAGTCATACGACTCATACAACTGCTTTACTCGAAGGCACAGGTGACACCTATGGTAAATGGTCATCTAGGTATTCCCATGTACTTGCTTAATGGGGTATGACAGGGATGCCCTTTAAGCCCACTTTTATATATCTTTAGGTTGGATCCTATTTTACGAATGATGCGAAATGAGAAAATGATAAGACCAGTGGAACTTCGGACACGGGCACATTGCAGTAAAATTACCATTTGCACAGATAACTGGGTTTAAGCTGTTGCTGATCTAGAGTCAGGGAAAAAGGCTATAGAAGTGATTAATGGAAGCACAACTATTAGGATTAACATGGAGAAAACTGCAGTGTTGACCTCAGGAAATGTGTCAATTCCATCTGATTTTCTTATACCCGTGTGTAAAGACCATGTGAAAATGTTGGATATTTACTATGGGACAAAAGAGCTGGCCCAGCGAATTGGGAGCTAAAGTATGAGGAAGCACTAATGAAGGTATGTCAATGGAGGTCCTGGAAAATGACAAGGAAAAGAAGAGTGTTTTTACTAAAAGCATGCATAGCATCACTTTTCTTTGTATATATTGCATGTTTTCCCATACCCTTTGGATTACATGTAAGATTATGGATTCTATGTCATAACTGTGACTGCAGAAAGGCGATCGCCATTAAAGGCGATGTACATCACCGAAAATCAGTTTCAACGATGTGCATCCATGGCGCACACCAAAAAGGGCACTGGGGACTTAGAAATTTAAATTTTATGCAGGAGGCTGAACCCCCTGCACCTCCCCCGCAGGGGACTTCACCTCCTGCACCACCCTACTACTAGATTCTCAACTCCAGCTGGGTGCACGTCGAGGGGCTGTAAATCCACACAAAAAATTTGAGGCCGGGTGCAATAAAACATACCTGTGCTCAGACACAAACCCAGCACCCTCAGAACCCCAGCCTGCCACCATCCCACCATGCCACGGGCCAGCTCGGCAGCTCACTGTGGCACCACCCCTCACAAACCCTCCCACCCTCCCACCACTTACTCAGTGTGCTCACCCACCCCACATGTGTACATGTAGCTACATTCTGTCACCATATGTGAACCCCCATCCAGTCACCCACCTGGTAGGTAGCCCTGTCGACATATGCCACAACTGAATCGCCATTTTTATATGTGCTCACTCACGGTCGCCTATGTCATGGGCTACCAAGATTATCAGACTTTTCTTTCAACTTTTGTGGGGTAGTTGGCTGAACCCAGTGAAACATAACCACACATATAGACCATTGAAAGAAGGGGTCTGCATATGATACAGCCCCTGGTATTATTCTTTGAGAATTTTCTATTCACTAACATTAGGAATTTAATCAGAGGGTGAGAAGGGGTTGGGCTACAGGTTATGCAGATTTGGAAAAAGGATTTCTTCGCTGCCTGGGGAAAGAGTATTGGACAAAACAAACTCTACCTGGATACATGCAAACATGTCCAAAATAAATTCAGATGTGGAAAATTAATATGCAGAGTTTTTTAGGGGTATGAAGAAAGCAGTTTTATCAAAACATTTGGTTCAGTGTTACTTTGAAGGACCATTTTTTTCAGGTTGAATCTGACATTAACTGTACCATTTTGTTAGACTGCATGTTATAACTGAGGATTCCACCAAAGATGAAGGATACAATGTGGATTTGTGGACCTGGAAAGTTAAATGTACAGGGCAATCATAAGCATAAAGCTCTGGGGACCGGTATTGTTTGGACAGTGGGCGTGTTGATATCTTGGAAACCATGCAACATTTATTTTTTGACTGCCCATATATAAAACCTGTGTGGGGATATACAGTATGTATGCCTTTTGGAATACCACCTGCTTCACTGATATGACATACACAATCTTGGTTTATGGTCAGCTCACAGAGCATTGGAATGGGTAGCAAATGACAGCTGTGTAATGCTATGTCTGCCTGCAAAAATGGGTTATCTGGCAAGTATGATGTCAAACATTTTAAAAAGGTGAAGAGGTCAAACCAAATGATTTAATGTTCACATGCAAGCAGAATTTGATGGGGTATACCGGTATGAAAGACAACATTTTCGGGAATTATTGTGTGATAATTTAGGAGGGTATTGATTGGGTGGGGTGACGGTGATTGGTGAGTGGTTTTGGTTTAAAATGTTATTTACAGATGTTGCACAAAGCTATATATAGAAGTATTGTTTTCTGATTTTGAGTTTCCATTCTATTTTCTTTCCTATATTCTGATTATTTGTACTAAGTATTTACTGGAGATATGGTTTGGGTTTTGAATAAAAATTCCCTGCTCTTTTCAAGTGCCATGGGATCTTTAACATCCACCTGAACTACCACGGAACAAACAGATGAGACCTTGGTTTAACATCTCATCCAAAAGACAAATGAGACTTTAAACAGATTCTGGCAGCCTGTTCTATGGCAGTACTACCCTCTCAGTAAAAAACTCCCCTGATTTCCCCTTGAATCTGCCCCCCAGTTTGTAGGTATGACTATGCCCCAGTGGAATTGTTCCTACTCATTTTGAAGATGCTGTCCCACCCTCACCCTGTTTATGCTCTTCAAGTACTTGTGTGTCTCCACCATAACCCCACTCCCACTCCTCTCCTCCAGTGTGTAAAGACATAGTTTCCCCCAGCCTCTTCTCATATGAGCTCCCCTGCAGCCCACACACCATTTTGGTTGGACTTTTCTGGACCCTTTCTAGCCTGTCTTTGTCACCTTGCAGATACGGCCTCCAGAACTGGACCCCATATTCCTCGGGAACAATTATGAAGTACCAAGGCTCACTATCCCAACACTGACCTGCCCGGGCAGTATTGCCCAAGAATTTCAGTATCTGGACAGTGAGCATCCCAGCATGATAGATCCTGAGGGACATTGACAGGGGTAAGGTAGCGGATGTGATGGCTTGCTACCTTACCCCTGTCCATAGCATTTAAAGGGAGGAAAAATCAGAAGGCTGGCCAAGCTGCTCCACTGGTGTTGGGGACTACACCATGGGGGCTTGGCCAGCATGGTATGTAGGTGCGGGCTCTAACCATGCTGCAGGCAGCATGTATTTTAACGGTCCTGCCCCCCATCACATTTTATTTCTAACTCTGAGGTCCGCTCCCTCTTGTAGTTAGATATTTTAGTTACAGGAGGTGTGGGGGGTTTGGGGGCAAGGCCCCCAGATATGTCAAATAATTTTTCAATCGGATGCCCAAAATCATATTTTTGGGCATCTGATTGATTTGGCAGGCTGGATTTCAGGCCAGTGGGGTCGGTATCCCGAGTTTAGGGATACCATAGTATATCCATTCCATGTGCGATTTGACCATGGTTTTGTATGGTAACAGAATCATCTCATTCCTCTTTATGCATGCCAGCATTGTTAATGCCTCTCCTGCTGTCTGTCACATTGACTCAGAACTTTCAGATTGTCTGAAATGGTTATCCACAGATTTCTTTCCTGTTCTATCTCTTTCAGCTCTTCCCTCCCAAGTCCATATTTTACTTTCAGCTATTACACCCTGTATTCATAATTCTGCATTTTTTTGTGTTGAACCATAGCTGCCACCTTTCTGCCCATTCCTCCAACTTGGCCTAATCCTCCCTCATATCCTCCACCACTTCTTCTGCCATATCAACCCTGTTACTTCATAACTTCATGTCATCCATAAAGAGACATGCCTTCCCCCATAGACCCTCTGTGATGTCCTCAGTGTATATGTTGAAAAGTATGGGCCCAACACAGACCCCTGGGGAACCCCACTCATCACCTTCTCTTCCTTCGAGTGCACCCCATTCACTGCAACCCTCTGTGTCCTCGCCTCCAACCAGTCCCCTACCCAGCTCATGAGCTTGCTCCCCACTCCCAAGCTGTCTACCTTGCCTATTAGTCTCCTATGGGGGATGGTGTCAAATGCCTTTCTGAAGTCCAGGTAGGCCTTGTCCACCACCCCACCCTGGACCCATATCTCCATCACTCTACCAAAGAATTCAATCAAGTTCTTCTGACAAGCCCTACCACCTGAGAATCCATGCTGATTGTCATTTAGGTGGCCCTCCCCTCTAGGTATTCAATTAGTTTTTCTTTAATCAATGCCTCCATTAGCTTATCAACCATGGATTTAAGGCTAAAAAGGCTGTAATTTCCCGACTCCTCCTCTCTCCCCATTTATGTAGGGATACTACCTCAGCCTTTTTTCAGTCCCCAGGAATCCTTCCCTTGTGCAGTGACAGGTTAAATAGCCTCTTGAGTGGGGTTGCCAATTCCTGTTTTAATTCTTTGAATACTCTCAGGTGAATCTCGTTCAGCCCCATCGCATTATTCATCCTCAGCCTTCCTAATTTTTCCAGTACCTAGCCTCCATAAAGGGACTTGTTTCCATCTCTACCCAACCTCCTATTTTCCAATTTGACCCTTTCCTCCTCCATCATGAAGACTAATGTGAAGCATCTATTTAGGACATCAGTTTCTCTATGTCCCTCCACAGTGCACCCCTTTCCCTTGAACCTCATAATCTTTTGTTTCCTTTTATTCTGTCGCCACGATCTGAAAAACCTCATCTCTCCTTTCACCTCTCTTGCTATCGCTCTTCAGTTTCAGCCTTTGCTCACCTGATCATCTTTCCCACCTCCTCCAGTTTTTATATATACCTGGGTGTGCCTCCTCTGCGATGTGTTATATAAACCCAAAATGCCCTCCCTCGCTCACCTAATTGCATTCTCACTTGTATGGAACCAAAGTGGTTTCTTCCTCTCTTTCTTGCTCACCATCCAAACACATAGCTCTGTTGCACTCAATTTCCCCATTTCACTTTCCCCATAGTTCCTCCAGGTCCCCCCCAGCTCTTCCTGAACCAATGCCTTCATCCTCCTAAAATCTGCCTGTCTAAAGTCTTGCACTCTAGTGTTGGATCTGCCCTTAACTTGACCCTGTCTGATTCTAAATTTTACTGTTCTATGGTCACTGTCACCCACATTTTCCCCAACACACACCCTCTCAACACTGCATGTCCATATCCGTCATAACCAGATCAAACATGGCCCTCCAACTAGTAGGTTCCATTACCAGTTGGTTGATGAATACATCCCGCAAGGCTTCCAGTAACTCTCTACTTCTATCTGTGGCTGCTGCCGGGATGTCCCAATCTACATCTGGCAGATTTAGAGCACCCACTAATATGATTTCCCCCTTGCTGGCATTTCCTGTATCTCTTTACCCATCTCTCTGTCTACCTCCTCCCCTTGATTTGGTGGTCTGTAGACCACCCCACCATGACTGCCTTCCCCCTGCCCTGCTTACAGTCATCCATAGGGTCTCTGCAGATCCATCCCCCCGCACACCATCACCTTAATCTCCTCTTTTACATAAAGGGCTACTCCCATCCCTTTTTCCTGTCCCTCCTGTATAGAATAAATCCAGGTATTCTAGCTTCCAACTGTGATTTTCAATCCACCAGGTCTCCATAACTGCAACTAGGTCAAGGTCATCCTCTGTGACTATCACCTGCATTTCTCCCATCTTGTTTCCTAGACTCCTGGCATTTGTTAGCAAGCCTCTCCAGCAGACCCTCCCCCCCTCCACCGTTGGCTTCTCTTCCTCCCCATCTGTGGGGGAGAGTGAGTTAGGCCAGTTCCTCCCACATTCCTATTGGGCTACTGGGCTTTGCCCTTCCCTCTCCTAGTTTAAAGCACTCCCTAGTATTTTATCTATATATCCCTGTAGCTTCCTCCTCAGAATCTTAGCCCCTCATCCTTTATATGCACTATCCTCGTGTACAGATGCTGGTCCACCCATGTATCTCCCCAATTACCTGTACATTCATAACCCTCCCTCCTGCACCACTCCTTTAGCCAGTGGTTAAAGTCTTTGATTCTCAATTGTCTTGCTATACTGGCAGGACTTCTGAAAAGCTGTGATAAATCTCCTCTGCACTTCTTCCACCTTCTCTCCAGCCAGGTAATTTGTATCAAGGTGTAACATCTGGTGAGGTTTCCCACAATCCTCCCTCCTCCATGCCCCCTTTCCCCTCTTTCCACTTGCCATCCCTCCCCATGCACACTGACCCACACCCTGTCGTGCCCTCCATATTTCTCCATCCCATGATGCTGCCCCTGATCTTTCCGCAGGCTTGCTACCCATACCTCTCCATCCTCAAGCCATACTTCCCACCAGCAAGATCATTCCACCCTCTCTCCTATTCGCCTCCCTGGTGCTAAGCTCCCATTGAACAGTTTCTCCACCCTTACCAGATCCTGCCAACCTCCAAACACAGTTGAACAATTTGGCCTTAACTCACAATCCTTAACATATGCCTCTCATTTAAACCAATGACATTTAACTCAAACTCAAACCTCTTAGTTAAGCCTTGACCCAGCCTGCCAGTCTCTATTAAAAAACTCAAAATAAACAATGACACTGTATCAATGTACCCATTAACCTGACACATGCAACTATATTGCTTTAGACCCCCTGATAGGAGCATCTTGACCCCTGAGCCCCTCCCGCCACTGTCCTTGTGTCCAATCAGTTTGTAGCTGAAGCACTTCCCCTTCAGCCTTTGAGCCCTGCCCCTGTGCCTTTAGTATTTAATCAAAGTCCAAGGAGGGGGCAGGTGGGGGCGGCTTTTTTTTTTTAGAAGCAAAAACAGCTCTCTTTCCTGAGGTCTCCAGTCCTGTGGCTGTGTGCTGTTGTTGAAGCACAGCCACAACAGTTTTAGATGCCTCCTACTCTTTACTCCACCACCAATGTGGCCAATGTCCTCTTCTGTCCCTGCCACCAGTAGCTCCTCTCACTGCCACCAATATGGTGATCCCACTGCTCTCAGCTGATGTGGATTCCTCTTCCTGCTGCCAACCCACTTCTCCTTATCCTTCTGCCAATTCAGCGATCTGCAGCCTGTTGCAGTGATTACTGAATTTGCAGTAGTAACCAGACTTCCAGGTTATGTATGCCAGATCCGTCAGAAACAAGACTGCAATTATAGCAGACTTGGTTTCTATAGCCAATCTGGCTTGTATTACAGAGACCTGGATTGGTGACAATGCCAGCCCAGTTTTAGAGGCTGCCTTCCTGTCCAGATATACTGTTGTGCACTGCCCCAGCAAGGGAATGCGGGGGGTAGCCATTTGTTTTAGATCCGAACTTGACTTCACCCTACACCCAGTCAGAATGCCTCATTCATTTGAATGTGTGGCCATCCATGGGGGCCCGGGCGCAGGTTGCCTGATTCTTCTGATTTATCGCCCTTCTGGGACAGTGGGAGACTTCCTCCAGGAGGTGGCCGATTTCGTGGTCGGTGAGACATTGGAAGCCCCTAGATGTTTAGTGCTGGGAGTCTTCAACGTCTGGGCCGATGACGAATCATCTCGGCTTGATTCTAACTTCCTCTGGACGATGTCTTCCCACAGGCTGTGTCCTCCGTAACTCATCTGGGTGGTCACATGTTGGATTTGGTGTTCTCACTGGGGCTGGAGATTACTTGTCTCAGACTGATGGGTTGTCTGGTCGATCATTGAGCAGTGAAGTTCTCATTCGGGCCCCGGTAACCCTCCCCTGCTGAGATGATCAGCTATCGTCCTTTGTGGTGGTTGACCCCTGAGGGTTTTTTGGCAATAGCTGGCCTATCTAGTGTCAATGGTGCATGTGTTGGGGGTGTGGGGGTGGTAGTGGATGCCTATAATAAGGCACTTGCTGGTGCACTCGACTCCCTCGTACCAGTCCATGTACGACCCAGGTCTTCTCACTTGAGATCCCCTTGGTATGATGGTAAGCTCAAGGGGTTGAAGGCCTTGGGTCAGAGATTAGAGCACTGCTGTTGGAAGTCCGGCCTGCAGGTGGACAAACTGGCCCTACGTGTGCACTACTGTGCATACCAGGGAGCAATCAACCATAAGAAGGCAGAGTTTCTGTCCCGGGAGATTGCTGCTGGGAGGAACAGACCAACTATGTTCTTTTTGACATTGGACAGGCTTCTCCATCCTTCCTGTCTACAGCCGAAGGTAACCTTTTCTAACGCATTGTGTGAAGAGTTTGCTCAGTACTTCTCGGACAGGGTGTCCACCATCAGGCAGGGGTTCTGCCAGTGGGTCAAAGCTTCACAGACAGTGGTCACCATGGGCATTTGGAGAGCTCTTTGCCTGGTTGGGGAGAGTTTAGACCAGTGGAGGTGGTTGAGGTCATTGAGATTGCTTCCAAGCTTTGGCACACCTTTTGTGAACTGGACCTGGTGCCAACTCGTTTCTTAATGAGATGTGTTGACCCTGTTGGCCCGGTATTTGCCTTGATTGTTCAGTGTTCCTTGCTAGAGGGGATCTTCCCCGATGTTTTGAAGGAGGTATTGGTAAGACCCCTTCTGAAAAAAACATAATTGGATCATGAGATCAAGGCAAGTTGTTGTCCTGTCTCTAGGCTTTTATTTTTTGGTAAGATTGTTGAGAAAGTGGTGGCGCTTCGGCTGGAGAAGCATCTTGTGGCCCATGATTTATATGAACTGTTCCAGTCTGGATTTCATGCAAGGCGTAGCACAGAAACTGCATTGGTTCAGTTGCATAATGACCTCCTTAGGGCTAGAGATCGAGGAGAGGGGACAATTCTTGTTCTCCTTGATCTCTCTTCAGCATTTGATACGGTCGACCATCAGGTATTGCTTAACCACCTAAGGGAATTCTGTGGACTCACCAGCAAGGTCATCTGCTGGTTTGAGTCCTTTATCAACAGAAGACAGAGGGTGGTGATGGGACTTTCCTCTTCCCCATCTACCTCCTTTGTAGGGTTCCCCAGGTTGGTCTTGTCATCGATGTTGTTTGCAGTATACATGCTGCCCTGGGAGAGTTCATCAGGAAGTACAGTCTGGATTTTCATTGCTATGCCGATGATACCCACCTGTACTTTTCTTTTGCCCTGGAACATCTCATGCAGTGGAAGTGCTTAATAGCTGCCTTGCGAAATCAATGACTGGATGACCTCCAGCTGATTGTGACTAAACCCCAATAAGATGGAGGTACTGGTGGTGGAGTTGAACAGAGGGTGTGATAGGTTGGCCTCTGGTGTGGAGACAGGGCTTTCTTGGCTCTGTACCATTGAAGACCTCCTCTAGGGTGTGGGATCTTGGCGTTATTCTGGGCAGTGGATTGACATTTGAGTTTCAGGTGCCTTCCACTGTCCATACCAGTTTTTATCATCTGAGGAATATTGTCAGGATAAAGCCCCTAGTTCTGCCACAGGACCTCCCCACCTTGGTACATGTCTTTGTGACGTCCAGGTTAGACTACTGTAATGCGCTCTATCTCAGGGTCTCGGGGGGTACCTTGTGCCGACTGCAGCTAGTGTAAACTGTGGCAGCAAGGCTGTTGACTGGACAGTGTAAGTACTGTCATACCACCCCAGCCTTGCGTCAACTGCACTGGCTGCCAGTCAGGTGGAGGGTCCTCTTAAAAGTGGGTTTACTCACTTTTAAGGCCCTACACAGCCTGGGCCCTGGCTATCTGAAGGACCTTCTCATTCTTGCTGTCTCGACCCGCCCCCTCCGCTCCTCCTCTAGGGGCCACCTTGTGATTCCCAGGACTAGGTTAAAAACATCTGGTGACAGAACATTTAGCGTCGCTGCTCCCGTCCTGTGGAATTCACTGACACCAGCTGTTAGGGAGGCCCCTTCTGTGGAGGTTTTTAAAGCCCATCTCAAGGCCTTCTTGTACAACCAGGCCTTCCTGTATTCTTTATTATAGTTCTTGCTGTCTTAGAAATTGATAGGCTATATTGCATCTTAGGCACTAGCATTTCATTTTCTAAATTACTGTTTATATTTATTGTGTTTATTTTTGATATATTGTTATATTCTGCTTCATTTTAAATGTTTAGTATTTACTCTTGTTTAAATATTTGGTGCCCAGAGCCTCGGAATGGGCATCTCTTAAATAAATTGCCTTGCCTTGCCTTGCTATTTAAGCCGGCTGTAGTTCAAAATTTGACACTCTGTTATCCGATTGGCTGGAGCCTCCTGTGTCAGCCCTGCAAAGCAGAAGCAGCACTCTTGCCTGAGGTTTTCAGTCGTGTGGGTGCTGTTGTTGAAGGCTAGCTGCAACAGTTTTAGATGCCTCCTGCACTTACTCCACCACCTATGTAGCCAATGTCCGCTTCTCTACCTGGTGCCGATTGCTCCTCTCACTGCCGCCAATGCAGGTTGCACTGGCCTCCACCAGTGAAGCATCCCTTTCCTGCCGCCAACCCCACTGCTCCTTATCCTAATGCCACTGCGTGATCCACAGCCCTTTGTGGTGAGACCTGAATCTGCAATAGTGGCCAGGCTTTCAGGCTATTTAATCCCAGTCATAGTTCAAAATGTTGTGCCCTGTTATCCAATTGGCTGGTGGCATCCTGCATCAGCCCTCCAAAGCAAAAACAGCTCTCTTGACTAAGATTTGAAGACCTTCAGCTGGGTGCTGTTGTTGAAGCCCAGCCACAACAGTTTTAGATGCCTTCTGCTCTTTACTCCACTGTTGATGTGGGCAACATCCTCTTCTCTCCCCACCACTGGTAGCCCTCTCACTGCCGCAGATGCGGTGATTGCACTGCTCTCTGCTGATGCAGTGTCCCTCTTCCTGCCACCAACCTGCTGCTCCTTATCCTGCCACCATTGCAGTGACATGCAGCCCTTTGGTGTAATGCCTGAATCAGCAGTAGTGACTGGGCTTCCAGGCTATTTAAGCCTGGCTGCAGGTCAACATTTGGTGTTCTGTTATCTGATTGGTTGCTGCATCTTCCGTCAGCGCTCCAAAGCAATAACAGCTCTCTTGCCTGAGGTCTCCAGTCCTGTGGCTTGGCACTGTTGCTGAAGCCGAGCTGCAACATTTTTAGATGCCTCCTGCTCTTTACTCCACCGCTGATGTGGCCAATGTCCTCTTCTGTCCCTGCCACTGATAGCTCCTCTTACTGCCACCAATATGATGATTACACTCCCTCCGCTGATGTGGATCCCTCTTTCTGATGCAACCTGCTGTTCCTTATCTGTCCACTGATTCAGTGATCTGCAGCTCATTGCAGTGATCACTGAATCTGCAGTAATGGCCCTAGCTTCCAATCTATTTAAGCCGGGCTGTAGTTCAAAATTTGGCACCTTGTTATCCGATTGGCTGGCGGCCTCCTGTGTCGCCCTGCAAAGCAAAAACAGCACTCTTGCCTGAGGTTTCAGTCATGTGGCTGGGTGCTGTTGTTGAAGGCCAGCTGCAACAGCTTTAGATGCCTCCTGCTCTTTACTCCACCACCAATGTGGCCAATGTCCACTTCTCTCCCTGATGCCGATAGCTTCTCTCACTACTGTCAGTGCAGAGATTGCACTGGCCTCCACTGATGAAGCATCCCTTTTCCTGCTACCGGACCCACTGCTCCTTATCCTGTTGCTGCTGCGGTGATCCACAGCCCTTTGTGGTGAGACCCAAATCTGCAGTAGTGGCCAGGCTTTCAGACTATTTAAGCCCAGCCATAGTTCAAAGGTTGTTCCCTGTTATCCAATTGTCTGGTGGCCTCCTGTGTCAGCCCTGCAAAGCAAAAACAGCACTCTTGCCTGAGGTTTTCAGTCATGTGGCTGGGTGCTGTTGTTGAAGGCCAGCCACAACAGTTTTAGATGCCTCCTGCTCTTTACTCCACTTTTGATGTGGACAACATCCTCTTCTCTCTTCACTGCTGGTAGCTTCTCTCACTGCTGCCGATGCAGTGATTGCACTGCTCTCCTCTGATGCGGTGTCCCCACTTCCTGCCACCAACCCACTGCTTCTTATCCTTGCCAACATTGCAGTGACGTGCAGCCCTTTGGTGTGATCCCCAAATCTGCAGTAGTGGCTATGACACTTGGCCAGCTGGTTATGATTATTCTATGATATTTGTAATATAAAAATATAGTATGTGATTGTCTCACATAAGACAACCTGGGCTTCCATGGGTGCCCCCCCCAAGTCTCAGTGAAACTACAGGATATGTAACTGACCAGGAGATCTCTGTAATGTAATTAACTTCCTTGAGAAATTGCATTTTATTACATTTTTATGACATGCCTAGGCTTTTTGAAGTGCAAATTAATATGACTTTATGACTTCAGAAACCGGACATCATTAAGCTGATCCCTGTCGGCTATCTAACACCTAGTGATGGATTGCAGGGTTGTAAATCTTCAAAGGAACTGGCTGATAAAAGACTCATATTTTGGGAAATTAGTTTTTGCTGATGTCACCTTATTTAATTACCTCCTGATAGGACATCATGTTTGTATTTTTTTTATATTCTAAAAGGAGGTGCTAGATGACTCACAGAAGGGGTGTGGAGAGACAAAGTAAAACTAATACTTGTGTCTGAACTGTTTGAGAGTTATACCATCTTGGGACTCTAGAAAGACACAGCTCTCTGATTTAATGTAACTGCACTTACTGAGGTAATACATTAGATAGAAAAGATCTAACTGCATGTTGGTAGGTGTTTGTTCTGTAGTTTTCCTTGTTTTTCTTTTATGTGATTGTGATGCTGTTTGATATAGTGTTCTGTGTTTACATTTTTCCATAGTTTTATCATATTTTAGTAAGGAATCTTTTTTTTTTAAAGACTGCCTGGGTGTCCACCAGTTCTTTTTGCATGTGACAAATAGAGGGTTAAGTCTGACAAAACTGTTCAACAGCTTGATGGTGTTACTAAACTGGGAAAAGGTAAGACTATACCTAAGGTCTCTTATAGAGTTTTAATGGTTCATTTTGGAAGCCTGGCTTGGTGAGCCTGACAAAAGATTGCACCACAATCCCCGAAGAGGGTACACATCTGAGCCTGTACATTGAGTACACTAGCATAAGGTTCACAGTTTGAATCCCTCCAGAACTTGAGACTAAAGGTGATTCAGACCCAAAAGCAGACAGAAGGGTAACCCTCTCCATTACCTGTTCATACTATTGTGCTCAGAGGTTGGGACTGTGGGAGCAGAAGGCCTGACCTGCTGAGTGCATTTGTGACAGATTTGGTGTTAGCGGTGGGATAGTATTGGTAACACAAGCTTTAACTGTTCAGTGTGTCAGCTTAATACTGTACAGCTCACTTGCAAAATAAGGCAGTGATTTATTTTTAAAAAAGGAAACAGAACTATATCATTTTGCTTACAGTCAAGTTCCTACCTGTTTTATTTTTTTCAAAATGCAAGTTAGAGTAGCCGTAGTTAGGGATGAAGATGGCTTCCAACTACAGTGAGCACACTGCAGACTACCTGAAGCAGCTGTGCAAGGAGAGAGGAGTCCTGCACGAGGGGAGAGCCACCAAGCAGAACCTCATGGATGCCCTGATGGCAGCAGATGCCCAGAGCATCGAGTCCCTGACTGTGACTGTAAAGGACCAAACCTTGGGTGTGGAGGGGCCAGTGGCCAGTGCAGTGTCCAGATCTGGGGAGGATGACAGCAGGGCCAGTGCAAGCCAAGGGCCACAGCAACAGGAGAAGGATACCAGCATTCTGGAGCCAGAAGCAATCAGGCTGCAGATTGAGTTGCGCAGAATGGAGCTGGAGTTCCAGACAGAAGAGAAGTGAGATCAGCGAGCTGCAGAGGAGAAGAGTGAGTGAGAACAGTGAGAAGTAGACCATGAAGAGCGTGAGCACCAGAGGTGACATGAACTGGAGAATTTACAACTTCCAACCACCAGCACCAGAGCAAGTAAGTGACTTGGATTTAAGTGGAACTGCAGGACTGGGTTACAAATTAAATTCCAAATTGATAGCTGAATTTAAAGAGAGTGATGATATGGATGCCTTTTAAATTCCTTTTAAAAGTTTGCATTCTGGCAAAGATTTCTAGAGGGTCCTGGAGCTTCCTGCTACTTACCGGGAAAGCTCAGGATGCATTGAGTCAAATGGACAATGAGGACAGTAATGATTACAGCAAACATAAAGCTGCACTTTTAGAAAAGTTTGATTTAACTGCAGAACCATACAGAACTAAAGTCTGTAAGCTCAGGAGAAGCCCTGACATGAGCTACAAGGAGCTAGCCGCAAAATAATGTCAGTGTTTAAAACATTGGTGGGAAGGAACTGAAGCAAACTCTGTAGATAAAATTGAAAATGCTACATTGTTAGAACAGTTTTTTTGAGCATGCCAGCAGAGCTGAAAACCTGGCTGGAGGACCAAGATCCCAAAACAGTGCAAGATGCTGCTGAACTCTCGGACCGCTATACCGGAGCAGACCTACTCTGAGGTGAATGGGGCAGTGTGGCAGTGCAGAAGGGAAAAGCGCATCTTCAGGGCAGCTAAAACCTTCACTGCCTCCACAAAACTAGTTAGCCCCAGGTTTTTCAAAGAAAGATTTTTCTGAGAAAAGAAATGAATGTTGGGTTTGTAAAGAAACTGGGCATCTTGCCAGACAGTGTCCCAAAAAGATGAGCAATATGCAAAATGGGGCTAGGAAAGAAGTGGGTTGTTTGTGTGTCCCTGGAAGCATGCCTGTAAACATGAGGCAACACATGTACCCAGTCACGGTGAATAGTGTACAGGCACAAGGGTTAAGAGACACAGGGGCATCCCTGATGCTGGTGAAAGGGGATCTGGTAGAGCCTGGTCAGTTATACCCAATACATTTGTAACTGTACAAGGGTTTACTGGTGAGGAGACAACATTGCCACTAGTTAGAGTTCTCCTAGGCTGGGGTGAAACAGGGGAAACTGTGCAACAGGTGGCTATAACCAAAACTTTAGCAGTTGACATCATCCTTGGCAACAATCTCAAACAGGGGATGGTGTGTGCAGTTACCTGTAGCCAAGCAGCAAGGGAAAATTGTAATTCCCTGGACCCCACAGAAGCCATTGTGAAAACCACTTGGAGGCTGGTTCCCTAGCCTGTGTCTCTTGATATGGAGACTAATGAAAAGGGTGTAGAAATTTCCCCTGTAGCAGTTAGCCACACAGCTATGGAGGGTTACTCTGAAAAAGGAGGGGTGACCCATTGTCAGAGGGTTAGGGATGGCAGTGATCCTGAGTGCCTTGATGCTAGTGCTAGGGACCCTAGTTCAGAGACTGAAGGGGACATGTCCCATGCATTGGGAATGTGTAAGGAGTGTGCAGCTGCTCAGAAATGTGACCTAGTCTAGAGAAGCTGAGGGTTTGGGCAGACTCTGATGGAGCACAGGGGTGACGTAAACATACATTTATTGGGAAAATGGACTGATGTATACTCAGGCTGTAAAGACAGAGGGAGGGGGTAGGCAGGCAGCTTGTCATTCCCCAGGGGTACTGTGAGCAGTTGATCAAGATTGCACATGATATCCTCTTGTCTGGTCATCTGGGAATCATGCACACTATGCAGTGGTTGGCCCAGAATTTCTATTGGGCCAACTTCACCCAGCAGGTGAAGGGGTATTGTAGATCTTGTCACTGGTGCCAAGAAATGGGGAAGGCAGGTAAGAAAACTCAAGCCACCCTAATTCCATTGCCCATAGTGGAGGAGCCATTCCAGAGGGTGAGAATGGATATTGTGGGGCCTTTAAATACCCCCAGCTCCTCCGGGAAGAGGTTCATCCTGACTTTGGTGGATTATGCCACCTGGTATCGAGAGGCAGTCATCCTATCCTCACTGAGGACAGATAAAGTGGCAGATGCCTTACTTGTGATTTTCCCCTGTGTTGGGTTTTCACAGGAGGTTATCACCAATCAAGGGGTACCTTCATGTCGGACCTGATGAAATGTTCATGAGAGAAGTGTGGGGTGGTGCAGAGGCACATGACACCTTATCACCCATAAACCAATGTGTTTGTGGAAAGATTTAACGGTAACCTGAAGTCAATGCTCAAGAGTTTGCTGAATAACATGGGAGGGACTGGAGAAATACCTTTCCACCTGTTGTTTACATACAGGAGGTACCCCAAGAGTTGACAGGATTTTACCCCTTCAAGCTCTTGTATGGATGCCAGGTATGTGGGCCCCTAGACTTGATCCAGGAGGACTGGGAAGGCAAGCACACCACCCAGGGAACTCCCATAGTGGATTACTTTCTTAGGTTTATGGAAAGGCTGAAGGAGCTTATGGGGTCTGCCCAACAGAAACAAAAAGTGTGGTATGACCGCAGAGCCAGAGCTCACTCGTACACGGTGGGTCAGGAAGTCATGGTCCATATTACGGTCCTGAAAGACAAGCTGCAGGCTGAGTGGGCAGGACCGTGCAAAGTAGTTAGAAAGGTAAATGACGTAAACTATATCATAGAGTTACCTGACAGAAGACATACAGAAAGAATGTACCATGTCAACATGATGAAGCCATATGCTAATAGGACTGACATGGTATTTGCAGTATGTAGTCCTAGGAGGGACGGATGAAGGAGACTCCTTCTGGACTTGCTTGAAGAAAGCAAGTGAGAATCCTCTGTGGAGGCAGTTAAATTGTCACCCCAGCTGGCCACAGACAAAATCCAGGAAGTAAGGGGAAATTTAGCAGACTTTGCCCCACTGTTTAGCACCAAACCTGGACTAACCCCCTTAGCAATGCATGATGTGGAGACAGAGACACAGACGCCCATACGGCAGACAGCATATCAGGTGTCAGAGGCTGTCTAAAAGGACATTAGGAGGGAGGTAGAGGAAATGCTGGATTTAGGGTAATCCAAAATCCCAACTCGCCTGGGCCTCACCCATAGTCCTTGTACCAAGCCAGATGGTGCTACTCATTTCTGTGTGGACTATCATGGACTGAATGCAGTCATGAGTCAGATGCCCACCCAATGCTCTGGACGGATGAACTCCTGGACATGTTGGGAGGCGATCACCTCCGACTATTGACCTGACAAAGGGGTATTGGCAGGTAGGGATTAACTGACAGGGCTGGGGAGATGTCAGTCTTCATCACTCCAATAGCTTATTTGAATTTAAAGTAATACCTTTCAGAATGAAGAATGCCCCAGCCACTTTTTCAAAGGTTGGGAACCAAGTGTTAAATGGTGCTAAGGAGTATGTCATGGTGTACCTGGATGACATTGCCATCTTTAGTGCCAGGCTGGGAGGAACACCTGTCCCACCCTAGGGAAGTGCTGGGCAAGATACAGAGGGTCAGGCTCACTGTCAAAGCTGAAAAGTGTCAGGTTGCCATGGCTGAAGTGGCATACCTTGGGCATGTTGCAGGCCGGGGACAACTCTGTCTTAACCAAGAAAAATAGAGGTGATCAAGGCATGGCCCAGACAAGAAATGCAGAAGCAGGTCAGGTGTTTTCTAGGCACAGCAGGGTACTACAGGAAATGTGTATCCAATTACAGTGCCCTGGCTGCTCCTCTATCTGACCTGGTAAAGAAAAAGATGACTAAGAAAATTACCTGGGAACCAGCCTGTGAAAAAGCCTTTACCAAACTGAAGAAGACACTGTGCAGTGCTCCTGTGTTGACAAGTCCTGACTGTAGCAAACTCTTTATAGTCCAGACTGATACCTCAGACTTGGGTATTGGGGCAATACTGAGTCAGGCATCTAACCAAGGGAAAGATCACCCTGTAGAGTACCCAAGTAAAATGTTACTTCCCAGGGAGCAGGCTTACTCTACTGTGGAAAAAGAGTGTCTTGCCATAGTGTGGGCCCTAAAGAAGTTAGAACCATACTTATATGGGCAGTATTTTGAGGTACAAACTGACCACACCCCACTGGTTTGGCTGACACAACTGGGAAAAACTAATGGTACATTATTAAGATGAAGTCTTGCCTTGCCAAGGTTATGACATGATGACCTTACATAGGGCTGGCATGACCAATCAGAATGCAGATGGCCTGTCATGTCTACATGAGGAGTGAACTGATTTAAGGAGCTCATCCCATGCAGTGGGCAGAGCCCCCAAATTCAGTCTAGATGGGGAGGATTGTGATGCTTGGCCAGCTGGTTATGATTATTCTATGATATTTGTAATATAAAAATATAGTATGTGATTGTCTCACATTTGACAGCCTGGGCTTCCATGGGTGCCCCCCCCCAAGGTTTCAGTGAAGCTACAGGATATGGCTGACCAGTGAATCTCTTTAATGTAATTAACTTCCTTGATAAATTGTATTTTATTACATTTGTATGACATACCTAGGCTTTTTGAAGTGCAAACTAAATGTGACTTTATGACTTCAGAAACAGGACATCAATAAGCTGATTCCTGTTGGCTATCTCACACCTGGATGGTGGATTGCAGTTGTAAATCCTCAAAGGAACTGGCTGATCAGACTCATAATTTGGGAAACGAGTTTTTGCTGATGTCACCTTATTTAATATACCTCCTGATAGAACATCATGTTTGCATTTTTTTATATTCTAAAAGGAGGAGCTAGATGACTCACAGAAGGGGTTTGGACAGACAAAGTTAAACTAATATTTGTGTCTGAACTGTTTGAGAGTTATACCATCTTGGGACCTCCTGATAGGACATCATGTTTGTATTTTTTATATTCTAAAAGAAGGTGCTAGATGACTCACAGAAGGGTGTGGAGACAAAGTAAAACTAATACTTGTGTCTGAACTGTTTGAGAGTTATACCATCTTGGGACTCTAGAAAGACACAGCTCTCTGATTTAATTTAACTGCACTTACAGAGGTAATACATTAGATAGAAAGATCTAACTGCATGTTGGTAGGTGTTTGTTCTGTAGTTTTCCTTGTTTTTATTTTATGTGATTGTGATGCTCTTTGATACAGTGTTCTGTGTTTAAATTTGTTCATATTGTATCATCTTTTAGTAAAGAATCTTTTATTGAAAAAACTGCCTGGGTGTCCGCCAGTTCTTTTTACAGGTGACGTATAAAGGGTTAAGTCTGACAAAACTTTTCAACAGCTTGATGGTGTTACTAAACTGGGAAAAAGTAAGAATATACCTAAGGTCTCTTATAGAGTTTTAAGGGTTCATTTGGAAGCCTGGCTTGATGCCCTGGTGAAAAATTGTGCCGCAATCCCCGAAGAGGGTACGTATCTGAGCCTGTACAATAGGTATGCTACCATAAGGATCACAGTTTGAATCCCCTCAGAACTTGAGACTAAAGGTGATTCAGACCCAAAAGCAGACAGGAGGGTTACCCTGTCTGTTACCTGTTCACACTATTGTGCTCAGAGGTTGGCACTGTGGGAGCAGGGGCCCGACCTTCTGAGTCCATTTGTGACAGTGGCTAGGCTTCCAGACTATTTAAGCCTGACTGTAGGTCAAAATGTGGTGTTCTGTTATCTGAATGGTTGCGGCATCTTGCATCAGCACTCCAAAGCAAAACAGCTCTCTTGCCTGAGGTGTTTAGTCCTGTATCTGGGCGCTGTTGCTGAAGCCCAGCCACAACAGTTTGATGCCTCCTGCTCTTTACACTACCACCAATGTTGCCAATGTCCTCTTCTGTCACTGCCACCAGTAGCTCCTCTAAACCAGAATTTGCTAATTTTGCCTAGCCCTCAAACAGACAATTCTGCTTAGTTTTCGTAGTGGAGCGAGATGGATACTTATAGAAATATAGACTTTAATGGCAGATAAGGATCGCTTGACCAACCCAGTCTACCCATGTCCCTACCTATTGGATAAGCTGCAGATCCTAGATACAAACAGCATAGAAGCAGCAGGAACACTGGATGAGCGAGGTGGCCACAAGTCCATTCACAGAGGAAAGAGTCCTGAGAGTACTTTTAAATCTGAAATTGAATAAGGCTGTGAGGCTAGATAGGGTACACTCGAGGGTTCAGAGGAAACTCAGAGAGGTATTGCCTGCACAGGGACAGCCCTGTTCAACAACTCACAGGAAACAGATTCATTCCAGAATACTGAAAGAGGGCAGATGTAGTCTTGCTCCATAAAAGCAGCAGCAGCAGGGATGAGGTTCGCAACTACAGGCTGATCAGTCTAACATCAGTGGTGGGGAATGTAGTGGAGACACTATTAAAGGAAGGCTAGTAGAGTATCTTGAATCCATGGGTTTCAAGACCCAAGGCAACATGGATTCGAGGGGTCATGTCAGAAGAACCTGATTAATTTCTTTGACTGGATGCCAAGAAATAGATCAGTGCGGTATGGTGGATATGGCCTACTTAGAGTTCAGTAAGACCTTGAAAACCATACCATATAGTAAGCTTATAAAAAAACTGGGCAGCTAGGGTGGGACACAAGGTGGTAAAGGAACTGATCGATAGGTAAGCAACAGAGGGTTGTGGTAAATACTAATGAGGGAAAACTGACCAGAGGAGTTCCTCAGGGCTCATGGGACTAGTCCTCATGAATGTCTTCATAAGTGATGTTGCAAAACAGCTGAAAAGGAAGGAATGCCTCTTTGCAGATGACACAAGATCTGCACTAGGGTAGATACTCTGGAGGGTGTGGAATGAATGAGCAGAAACTTGAGAAAACTCAATGAGTGGTCAAGGATATGGTATCTGAGTTTCAATGCAAAAAGTGCAAAATCCAGCAGCTAGGGTACAGAAACCAACGGTCAGTGTATAAAATAGAGAAGCGGTATTAATGGTTATGAAACAGGAAAGGGACCTGGTGTTATCTATCTGATGACCTCAAGGTGGCAGGGCAGTGAAACAAGGCAGTAGGCAGGGCTAAAGGTACCCTGGGTGCATAGGAGGCTGAATCACCAGCACAAGGTGAGTGGTGATATTACCACTGTATCGATAGCTGGTGAGACTCCCCACTTAGAGTACTGTGTCCATTTCAGGAGACCACATTTAAGGGAGGACATAGACAATGTGAAGGCTGTGCAAAAGAGGGCAACTAAATTGGTGAAGGGCTGCAACATGAACCCTATGAGTCAAGACTGAGGGATCTCAATATGTACACCCTGGAAGAGAGGAGGAAGATGAGGGATATGCTAGAGACCTATAAGTACCTCATGGGGTAAATAAGGTACAAGAAGAGAAGTTGCATGAGAATAAGGGGGGGCATTCAATGAAGCTGGAGAGGGGACAATTTTGGAGGGATGTAAGGAAGTCCTTATTCACTGAAAGAGTAGTGGACTCCTGGAACAGTATTCCAGCTGAGGCAGTGGGGCAAAAACAGTGGTGAGCTTCATAAATGCATGGAATGGAATAGGCACAAAAGAATCTTTGTAATGAACCATTCACATTTTTAGACTGTGTAGTACAGTACTGTATGCGCCCATTGGCCATGCTATCAGTCGTGAGGCCAGGCAGCTTGTGGGTGGGGAACTGCCAACGCCCGCTGAACAGGTTGTTGCAGGAGCGGGGCTCAGTGGGCAGGTGGGAGGGTACCGCTGGATGACCAGGGTTAACTCTGGCATATGCTTGCAATATGGCAGGGATCAGATCCACTGGACCACCAGGGATATTGTTTTACACTTATGCCCATGATTGGGCAGGGGATTGGGTCCACTGGACCACCAGGGATATTGTTTTGCACATATGCCCATGATCAGGCAGGGGATAGGGTCCACTGGACCACCAGGGACAATTTAAACATGTGCCCATGATCAGGCAATGGGGTACGTTGCCAGCTGAGGAGTAGGGGGCATGTCAGTTCCCAATGGCTGCAGCCTAGCAGGGCATCAGGCGCAAGTCACCGAAGATCAGCATGCCGCATGCAAATGGGGCCATAATGACATGCAAATAGCCCCATTTGCACCTTGCATACATAATGGACTAATTTGCATGTTCACAGCTGAATAGCACTCTTGCTGTACCTAGCTCAACCACACTTGTGCTGGCGCAGACCCCTGCTCCCCTGCTGCCACTTGCGCTGGCACAGTGCCACTGCACCAGGCGTGCACCCTCAGTGCCATTTTCAGTGGTGCTGCGCCATGGCGCAGCACCATTGAATACGCTGGACCATGCCTAGATATCCCAGTTGCGTCTGCACGCAGGGTTGCGCCCTGCCTGGTGCAGTCTGAATATCCCACCCTCTGTACTCACAATGAACCTGGTGAAATTTGCTGTTTAGGGATACAGCCCAGCAGCTCAGTTTTAATGACTGGTTCAACTAAAAACTCTGGTTCTACTGAAAACAAGTGATCTTCCTCTATTTTTCTGGAACATAAGGCTGTTTTCAGTTCACAATTACTGTGGCTGAATTTGTACTGTGCTAAGTCAGCTTACAATGACTTAGTAAATGGTGAAGTGCTTCTGCCATGTTCACAGCACTTGTTGAGGGCTCAGAATTACTGTGATTGCATTAAATATCAGTAATTGGTTTGACACAGCCTGGATAGCTCAGATGGAAAAGCATCAGACTTTTAATCTGAGTTCCCAGGATTCAAGTTCCTGTCTAGTGGACATTTTCTTTGGGAATGATTAGAAAATATTCCATCAACCAAATTTACTTTAGTGGATGACTGGAACAGCCAGCCACAGGTGGTAATACAGGCAAAGATTTTGGGGAGCTTCAATTACGTGTGGGATAGGCGGGGAATCTTAAGTGAGGACTCCAGGCTGTTATGATGCCAATACAAAAAGGCTAAGTTTCATCTAGTGGCAGTGGTGGCAAGTGAACCTCTTTAGAAAAGGGGTTCAGGTTCTGCCGTGTTGCACAATATAATTCTGACAACAGATGCCTCCCTTTTAAGTTTGGGATAGAGTTGTCATCTTGGGAATACAACAAAATGGCCACCCCACTACCCTGACTTTCTCAGCTGGGGAGTAGGGGATGGGGTAACAGAGATGAATTTGAGATTTGTCTTGCTGATATTAAAATTCCACTGCCTGGAAGTCTACTGCACAGTTAATTTGACTGAGGCAGGGTAGGAAAACCTCTCAAGGAGGGTGCACAATACTTCACTCACTCACCACCACTTTGCAGAGTAGACTGCCTGCTCCATTCCCAGTCCTGCCTGCCCCACTCGCTCTCTGTGCAGGACTCCCGCACAGTGACGGCTACAGCTCACTGTGACACAGGGGGTTTCTGTCTCCATTACAGAACTGCTCTGCTGTCAATAAAGATGCAATGCATACCATATTTCCCAATCTGCTTTCCTGCTCCTGGCAGCTCACACAAGTGACAGGGGCCGAGGGTGCCTATGAAAATCACTGCCTGCACCAGTCCACTCATCTGCACCTTGCACTGTCACCTCATTGCTGAGTCTCTCTCCCACTTGTGTCTGCTCTCTCTCTCTCTTTCTCTCTAGCTTGATGTCACCATGAAAACTGAACACGCTTGCTGGTGAGACACAGCCTCATCGTTCTCTTTCTCCTGGCTGCTCTCTTGTCACCATGACAACTGAATACAAAGTGAATTTAACATGCTGATGCCCCTTTCCACACTCTCTCTCTCCCACTCCTGGCTGCTCGCTCTCCACTGCTCTTTGTTGACTGTCATAACCACTACAGTGAACTTGCATACAGGTGCAGGCACATAGTTTGGCAATGCAAAACAATAACAGCTGCAGATTAAACTGTTCCACTGGCAACTGGCATGGCAGAGGAAAACTGGCCATGGCCATGTGGAAACTGTAGTTGAAGATGACATCTTTTACATCACACAGTAAAGGAAGTGTGAAGTTTAGCAGAAATATATGAGCATGTTAATCACCTGGAGCTCAGATAAGTATTTTCTGACTGAAACAAACTGGTTTGGCAGGTTTTCAGGAAATAGGTTATCCCAGAGGTGCATCTTTTCGCCTTTTTGCAGAACAAAAATCTGCCATTATTCTGCTGCAGAGCACCATCTCTGGGTACAGTCCCAAAAAATGCTCTGAGCATGCACTGGGGAAATAGTTTCCTTTTTGCCTTCTTACATTTTCCCCTAATGTGTAACATTCTCATAAAAGTGAGAGTGAGACAGGTAGCCATGCTTCTGGTGGTACCAGACTGGCCTAGACAATCTTGGTACTTGCTATTGCTCTAGAAGTCTACAAGAACTCACACTAGGCTACTGTGTTGAGACCGCCTGATGATTTCAAAAGGTCAGGTAACTCATTTAAACTTAGAGTCACTTTACCTGAGGGCACGTTTCCTGAACAGATAGAATTCTCAGAAATGAATCTATCTGTACAAGTTCCAGAGGTCCTTAATGTGTTCAAAAAGCCATCCGCAAGGAAGTTACACCAGCTTACACCTTAAAATGGAAACAAAGAAACACAGGAATATATGCAACGATGGCAGAAAAAGACCCAGGGCTCAATTCTCAAAACTCTGTGCAAGCTGCGCCAATGGCAGTTTGCGCCAATCACCAGTGTGTCAGGGACTCTGTGACCTATTCTCTATCAGGTAGGGTCCCAGTGGCACAGACCCACAGCTTGTGGCACCTCAGAAGTTTGCAGCAAGCTGTGGCAGTAGTCAGGCAGCACTTTCCTATGGGCAGCAATAGGTCATTGGGTACTTCCACAATGCCAGCACTGGATGTGGATCTGGAAATGTAACCATCAGGATATGTTTATGATAACTAACCTGCTGGGGGCAATGACAGTAAGTACAGTAGCTTTGGATATTGCGTATGTGTTCCTAACAATATACTACATATATAATATGTACAATAATTCAATTACATTAGATAATGAACACGAAACAAATACCCAATATATGGCTGTAGTAATATGTCCTAAATTCCCTATTGGTAACCACTGTGTAGTTCATTTCCACTGTTTCTTTGAATGATATACATTGCTATTTTTAAATCATTTGCAGGACTAACACACTATGTCATGGCTGTCATGGGGGACTGCGGTACATGTTCCGTCCCTCCCAGAAAGAGCTCTGTGGGTGATGTAAGTATCATTAGACCAGTCCTGACTGGTCCAATGGTACTGGAATTGCACCCTGTGGGAAGATTTAGAAAATCTGGAATTAGGGGATAAGGCATCTTGCAGCTGCTGCAAGCCCTTTTGTATGCTGGCGCACTCAGCAGCTTGGTGCAGGGCCAGCCTAGTGCACTGGGCCCCAGCTTGGTGCAAGAGGCATTTTAATATCCCAAAATCTGCAAGTTGTGATGCAAAACAGCTTACCTGGATTTCAGGGAGGCTTTTGATACATTACCGCACAGAAGGAAATTGTACAAAATGGAGTGCCTGGGGCTGGAGGGGGGGTGGTTACAAGGTGGATGCGAAACTGGTTGGAGAGCAGAATTCAGAGGATGTTAGTCAATGAGGTTCCTCAGGAGTGTCAGGGGTCACTAGCGGTGTTCCCCAGGGATTAGTGCTGGGACCCCTGCTGTTCAACATCTTTATAATAGACATAGCAGAGGGGATGGAGGGTAGAGTGAGTCTGTTTGTGGATGATGTGAAGATCTACAATAGTGTGGACATGCAGGATGGCACTGAGAGGATGCAGAGGGACCTAAGGAAATTAGAGGAATGGGCCAGGAAGTGGAAGTTATCGCTCAACACGGCAAAATGCAAGATCATGCACCTGGGAAGAAAAAATGGGAGAGTAGAATACAGATTGGGGGACAAGTCACTGGCAGTGACCAAGAAGGAGATGGACCTGGGTATCATCATCTCACAGGACATGAAGGTGGGAGGGCGGTGGCAAAGGCAAACAGTCTGTTGTGTTGTATTGGGAGAGGGATCACCAGTAGGAGGAAGAAGGTCCTGATACCCTTGTACACCCAGCTGGTCAGGCCTCATCTGGAATATGGGGTCCAGTTCTGGAGACCTTGCCAAAAAAAGGATGTGGAGAGGGTGGAATGGGTACAAAGGAGGGCAACCAAGATGGTGAAGGGGTTCAACCACTTGCAGTATGAGGAGAGACTGGGTGCCCTTGACATGTACTCCCTGGAACAGATGAGAAAGAAAGGGGGCATGATAGAGACTTTTAAGTACCTAAAAGGGATCAACAAAGTGCCTACTGGGAACCTATTCCAATTGAAGGGGTACCTCGGGAAATGGGTTCATAATCTCCAATTAGGGGTGGCTAAGTTTAGGGGTAACATCAGGAAATACTTATTTACCGAGAGGGGGGTGGATACCTGGAATGGGCTGCCTAAAGGAGGTGTGGGCAAGAATAAAGTGGGGGGTCCTCCCCCTGCACAAGGGCAGTCTCCCAGACCTCTAATCAGGGGTGTAGCCAGGAATTTTAAACTTGTACTCAAAACTGATGCACTGTTGTCCCCACACCCCCGTTATGTAAACATAAACCAAAATATGTGCTGCCACGCCACATCATTGCCCCCCGTTTGCCATGTCTGGGTTCAAGTACAGTAATCAGTTTCCTCCTGTAATCCTCCTTCCTTTGTTTTTCTGCCTGCCTGGTAAGTTGTTCTTGTTTGTGTATTTGGCAGGTGGCATCAGTGCCCCATAGCAAATAAACAACAACAAAGGCAAAAGGGCTCAGCATGACAGACACAGTGTAACTCAAAACGTCCATGCTTTCCTCTTTTTGTTGCCCCTGCTTGACCTGCTGCCCCTGCCAGATTTTTTTTACTGTACTCTGCTGCGTACAGTGCGTATGCCTGCCGACACCCCTGCCTCTAATTATGAGGTTCCTAAACTATTTGGATAAGCAGCATGTTTTAACTAAGATCAGAGAGATAAAGGAGCTTTTATGGGAGGGCAAGCAGATACGGATCATTCAGGACCTGCCCCACTCGGTGAGGGTCAGAAGACAAGAATTACATCTGATCGTCACTAAACTCATTGCAGCATCTAAGCCATATAAAGTCAGGTATCCTGCTACATTAATGGTCTCCCATGAAGGTAGATGGCTATCCTTTGACTCCTATCAACAGGCACTACTGGAGTTGCAGCGTCTTTTCCCGACCTTTCAGTGAGGCTACGACTCACTCGCTTTGCCCTGGCTGGCTCAATGTTCAGGATTTTCTGGTGTTTTTTCTTTTTTGTATAATTTTCGGACTACTTAAGTAACTGCTCACTATTTACACGATGGGGATGTGTTATAGCGTTTTCTTCTTCCCCTTTTACCTTCCCCCCTTCTGCCATGACAGCTCATCGTCCTATTTTGGTGGCTTATATAAATTATAGTCAGCTTTTACGGCGTACCCCGGAGCTGTTTTATCCTGAGTGAAAAGTTGTCTCGATTTCAATCATCCACCTTGACTTTGAGATGACAGTTATTTTGAATGGGGTCAACGGCGGAATATTGTATCTATATTGGGGCGCAGACATATTGATCCTCATTTAGACCTGACTAATGCAGACTATTGATTATTCTATTATTTGTTGATCCAGGAGGACTGAATTTCCCATCGGATTATTTTTCCCCTTCTCATTTTTTTTTTTTTTTTTCACTATCCAGAGGATAAACAGCTGGGAATCAGGGGGCTTCGTTAAATCCACTGAAATTAATGTTTTTTTTTTTCGTCTTCTTAACTGGGTGGGGGGGCTCCGAATGGTGGCACTGTGGTTATTGTTTGGGGCTGCCGGAGGTATATCATGTGGCATGTTTATTATAGGAGTGTAGTTCTTGGGAACTGGGGTATTTGTAATATGGGGGAGGGGAATACTTTGAAAGTCTATTTTATTGGGCTGGGGTGGGTGGGACTTTTTAGTCTTGTTGGGCAGGTGGGATGTTGGGGGGGATACTCAAGGTTATGAGATAACGGGAAAATGTGTTTTCGTTCGGCTTCAAAGAGTCTGTAATTTCTCTGTGACTTTTTACATCAAAGTACCCCAAGTTATAACAAACATAGGTTCTCCCAACAACTCTCCTTATTATTATGACCTGTTCTTATAAATTTGTTAGTTGGAACATTAAAGGAGCCAAGGATAGGGTTAAGAGACAGGTGATACTAAAACACCTTTCTCACCTGGGGGCACAAATCGTTTTCCTCCAAGAGATCCATTTAAAAAGAAGTGATCTTCATTATTTTAGAAGAGCATGGGTGGCCCAGGTTTTCGGGGCTGTATCCTCGACCAAGAGAGCAGGAGTTGCTATACTTGTTGCTAAGGGTGTTCCCTTTAAGTTGGTACATGAGTGCTGGGACCCGGAAGGTCGCTATGTATTTGTACCTCCTCAGCATCACAGCCAGTTTTATTAAGCTCAGTCTATGGCCCTAATAGTGATTCCCTCCTTTTTTTTGAATCTTCTACATCTGGTGGAGTCTGATGTCCACAAAATCACAATTGTTGGAGGAGATTGGAACCTGGTGCTCCAAATGATTTGGATAGGTCATATACAGGCGTCGGGTCTATCTCCAGCACAAAGGGCCCTGAAAGATTTCATTGATAAAGCAGCCTTAGTGGATATTTAGCATATTTAATCCTGAGACTCGACAGTATTCCTTTTTTTCACCTGTACATAATTCTCATTCAAGAATTGATTATATTCTAGTTAGCTCATTAGCGGTGCCTAATATGATTCAGGCAGATATTTCCGCCAGAGTAATATCGGATCATACCACGGTTAGCATAACCTATAGGCCATCCCCAGAGATTAGGCGTTCACCACAATGGAGATTAAATTCTCAAATTTTAAAAGAGGAATCCTCTCTAGGGGTCCTAAGGGACTTTATTGTGCACTTTGTCGCGGATAATCAAGATTCCATAAGCCAAAGAGACATGATCTGGGCCGGCTTAAAGTGTTCCTTAAGGGGAGAGCTAATTAAGATTGCCTCCAGGAGGAAACGGGCTCAGAGAGATAAATTAACCTCTATTTTATCCTCGATTAAACAAATTGAGTTTAACCTATCTCGGAATTCACCTGATTCTGAGTGGGTTATGTTACATCAGTTGCAGGCTCAATATTTGGGACTTGTCTTTCAACAAGCGGAGCTAGCTCTTTCTCGAACGAGACTCCAATATTTGGATATAGGGGAAAAGGCCAGGAAACTCTTAGCCATGCGTGTTAGACAGCTTGAGTCTGCTCATTACATAGTGGGTGTACGTACTGGTCAGGGTGATCGAGTTTGCAAGAATCCGGGAGAAATATCTAAGGCCTTTGGAGCATACTTTCAGAAATGATATGCGGAGGATTCTGAATTTAAACCCTCGGCTTCAGAGATTACTTCATACCTGAATACAATTATTTTACCAAAATTAACAGAAGCTGATGCTGAGGACTTAAGTGCACCAATTTCGATTGCTGAAATATATCAAGCTATCCAACAGTTGCCCCTGACAAGTCTCCTGGTCCCAGCGGGTTCCCGAGTAATTTCTATAAGGCGTTGCTTCCAAATATATCCCAAATCTTATTAGACATATTTAGATATTGGTTTAATTTTGGTATCTCTGACCCAAGTTTCCTTGAGGCAACAATATCCCTGATATTAAAACCCGGAAAGGACCCTCTAGTATGGACAGTTATCGACCAATATCCCTTCTAAACACAGATATTAAAATTTTGGCGAAAATCCTTGCTAATAGATTGTCTAAAGTTATGGATAGCCTGGTGTGCAGGAACAAAGCGGGTTTTATGAAAGGAGACTACCCATGATCATCTTAGGAAACTGTTACACCTTATTGCAGAGGCAAAAGAATCTAAATTCCCAGCAGTACTCCTCTGCTTGATGCTGAAAAAGCCTTTGACCGGTGTCCTGGGATTTCCTATTTGGCACCCTTTTGGCTTTTGGTTTACCCCGGAATTTCCTAAGATGGGTTGGAATTTTGTATTCTTTTCCCTCTGCGAGAGTCAAATGCAATGGGGTATTGTCACCGGTCATCAAGCTAGAGCGAGGTACTAGGCAGGGCTGCCCTCTGTCCCCGATGTTATTTAACCTGTATTTAGAGCCTTTTTTGAGAAGATTAATGAAGAACCCGCTCATTAAAGGCACACAAGTAGGGGAGTCCAGATATATATGCTCAGCCTATGCTGATGATGTTCTATACATATTGAGAACCCAGACTTCCATACGCCCATATTAGAGGAAATAAATATTTTCTCCAGATTATCCTTTATAAACTGAATTGTTCTAAAACTAAAATTTTCCTTTAAATCAGCATGCTAGAAAAGTGGATCTACAGGATTTGGGCCTGGCTTGGGAAACCAAATCCTTAACATATTTAGGCATTGCCATTAGTACGAGTCTTACCTCAATGATTAAAGATAATTTAGGTACTCTAGTCCATAATATCTTGGAAGATTTAAATAAATGGCGCTTAATCTCCTTATCTTTGTGGGGTAGCTTAAACCTCTTAAAAATGATTATTCTTCCTAGGATGTTATATCCTTTGGGTATGCTTGGGGCCTACCTCTCAAAGAAATGGTTTACAAATCTACAGAGGGTATTTAACTATTTTTTATGGCAAGGGAAAGTAACCCGTCGATCCTACTTCAATTTAACTGCCCCTAAATCTAAGGGCTGCCTTGCTGCCCCCTCACTATTCCTGTATTATTTGGCCCAACATGCTTGCAAATTGAGCTGGTGGAACAATGAAAACAGACGTCTAGCTTATTCACCTTTGTGGCTTGATATAGAACAAGACCTGGCGAAGAGGGTGAAAAGCTCTTTATATGCTCTGTTATTTGTCCCACTGGCTGTTATACCCAAACTTCTTAAGAATAATCCTATAGGGTGGTCACTCAGAGCTTATCACCAACTGCAGCGTTATTTAGGGGTTAGCTGGTGGCTGTCAGTTCTCAACCTATCTTTGAAAATCTACAAAATCAAAATAGGTGGAACTCCGATACCCACAACATTTTAGCCTGAATAAGCCATCTTGCTGTAGCCGATTTTGCGACCAAGGTAGCCCATTCTCATTTGACCTCTTAAAAGACTTCATGGATTAGCAGACTCCTATTTTTTCAAGTGGCTACAACAGTAAAGCTTTAGCCCAAAGCATTCTCGTGGTCTCCTTACTCTCAGTCAGGGGACGAAAATATTGACATTCTTTTTGAAGTCCATGCATTAATCACATGCAGTTTCCAAAGTTTATAAGCTCCTCCTAGAATGGGACCATAGGCTTCCCTCAGGCATATGTTATTATTGGGTAAAGAACTAAATCTCAGGACTCCCGGAAGTTTGGAGATCACTCTGGATGTCTGCGTATAGATACATTAAACAAGATAGGCTAAGAATGGTGCATTTCAATGTCATGCATCACCTCTACTTGACTCCTACTCATCTATTCAGGTGGGGAGCACTTAGTTCATCTCTTTGTTGGAAGTGCAAGAAGGAGGAGGGTACTTTGTATCATTTGTTATGGTTGTGCCTGGTGATTCGGACTCTCATGAGAGCCATTAGCAGACTCTTAGACCCTATCCTTGGCTCAAATAATTTGGATGTTCCCGAGATTTGTCTGTTGCATGCTTTCCCAATAACCACTCCTAGGGTTTGGAGGGCACGTGTCTCTCTTGTCTCAGCAGTTATGAAGTTGTTAATCTTAAGACACTGGTCGTCTGACAATTCTCCAACACTATTAGAGTGGCATAGGGAATGTACACTAGCATTACAGCTCGAGAAACATATTGCTTATATGCGGGGTAAACAGGAGTATTATAAATTTCTATGGGGTCCTTTAGAGTCCTATTTGATGACTTGGAAGCCGTAAAATTAAGTAGCCTTTGAATCGGTTTGATTAATTCCTTATTTTTCTATTGTCTTAATTGCTCGTAACCTTAGGGGTTGGGGGACGGGGGGAGGGGAGTTTGTTTTGTGTTTCTCCTTTGTTATTGTCACAACAGAAAGTGCAGTAAATGTAATATTGAATCTAAGGGTCGTGGCCCTGCGCTTTCAGTGTAACACTTCATTATTTGTCAACTTGATGTTGTTGTTTGGTTAAAACTAATAAAAATGTTAATTACAAAAAGAATAAAGTGAGGGGATTCAAGAGGGCTTGGGACAGGTATAGAGAGCTGTTGAAGGGAGGGGGAGGGAAATCACAGCAAGCCTAGAGGATGTTAGGCAAATGAGCAGACTGGGTGGACCTGGCAGTCCTTTGCTGCCGTCGCTTTCCTATGTTCCTAAGATGCCCATTGCACCACTGCTGTGTGATGCAAGCACCCTGCTTCACAGTTGGAGCTCTTAAAATCGGGCTCCAAGGGTCCATCTGGTCTGCCTGTAGCTCCCTAGCTGCTGCAGGACCCTATCGTCCATGTGGAGTTTAGCAGACCCTATCCAGCCTTACTGCTCTCCTCCTCATTGTTACTAACTTGAGCATCCACCAAACCCTTCGTTCTGTCTCAGCCATGCTTGAAACCTTTTATGGTATTGGCACTCACCAGTTCCCCTGCAGACTTTTCCACAAATGTAGAACAAAGGACATTATTTATTAATTTTTTATTTATTTAGTCATTATTGACCAGGTGGGTGAGCTAAGCAAAAATGCCTACAGTAGTTCCTGGCATGACCTGGAATGGTAACATTTGTTTGTAAGATATGGTGAGGTGTCACAATGATACCCATCAACTAAACCAACTATATAACGGGGGATAGCATCTACAATTAATTTCTGTTACATCAAGGTACCCCCAGATGGCATTACAGACCACTCCTACAGGAGTACAGCAGTAACTGTGCCAGTAAGATGAGATGTGCCACTTGCAGATATTTACAAAGAAAACTGCTTCATGGTCCACAGTCCCCAAATTCACATATCTCTATTACATGGACATACAAGCAAGATGATTTTAGATTTGGGATTTCTATTTTACAGAACCTTTCCCCAAGGTAATCCTAAAATCCTCCAAACTAGGGTACTGCTTGGAGTCTGCATAAGTTGAACAGGCTGTTCTAATTTATGCAATTATAAGGAAACATTACCATAGGAACAGATTTTCTTCGAATGGGTTTGAGCAACCAGGACAACTTCCCTTCCCTGCCTCCCCTTTTTAGGATAAAGAAATTTGGTTCTCCAGAATCAGTTATTGTGTTTTACAGATTGAGCTTTAATGATCACAGTAGTTCTTCTGTGTTATTAAAAAATGTTTTTGCTTGCAGTGCCAACATCCCAGGTTTAGGGATGGACTCGGGAGTCAGAGAACCGGCCGAGGGGGGAGGATCAGGCATCCTGGTGACTGCTCTCCTTCTCTGGAGGGAGGGGGGAAGAGAGCACGGCACTTTACAGACCCCTGGCAGAGACTGGGGGTACTGCTGCAGCCGGCACCATTACTAAGTGGGGGTGGGATGGACACTGGACATCATTTCACATCCCTGCCCCCTGAGACCAGCATTCACATAAAAGCTGCCCCCGGGGAATGATACCCTGCTCTACCACAGTCTACAATGCCACCAATGTCTGTAAGGCGGACACTGCTCTTGTGGCCCTGACCCTGGGGGGTAAACCGGAGTTTGCCAACAGTATCCATTTGGGGGCCTGCCCGGCAGCCCCCTCCCAGGGTGGCAAGCCTGGGCATGGGTGGACGGACAGCAGGCAGGGCAGGGCTGACCTCTGAATGGAGGATTGGGGTTGCCAGACACTAAAACAAGTAAAAACAAATAAAAAAAAAGTTTTCATTTTTAATCTTGTATTTTAATTACCATAATTGGAATTTGTTTTTAAATTTGATACTGAGGCTTCTGGGGCCTGATAATCAAATTTGTGCAAAGCAGAGGGCAAATATTTGCACTGCACCTTGCAATGATGCTATAGTCAATTGAATAGCACACCACTGCTATTCGACTGAATACAGGGCCATATCGGCACAGCACTAAGCCACTTAGCACTGTCTTGACAGGGATCCTGAGTGTACGCCACCGGAATTGATAAATCTGGAGTGCTATCTGCAGTATTGAAAGGGACCAATGCAAATGAGCCCATTGGGCATGCAAGGTGCTGAGGGGCAATCTGCATGCCCATTATGAGCTCATTTGTATGGGTAGCGGGGCAGGTTAGTGCATTGCTGCCCCCCCCCCGGTTGCCCAGTTCTAGATGGGTAGATATCCCTGGTGCTAGTGACCCCAATAACTATTATGTTCTGTAAAATAATATCTTCAAGGGGCTAATTATCCCCCACTGATTGCTGGCCCATTCAGTAAAATAATATATCTCTGGTGGTAGTTATCCCCCCCACTCCACTGATAGCCAGCCTATTCTGTAAAATAATATATCACTGGTGCTGGTGGTATCCCCTCTCTGATCACCAGTCCCAACACGAATATTAGCAGCCCTGGTTCTAGTGGTACCCTCCCCAATCCAGGCATTATAAATAATAACCCTAATGCTAGTGGCCCCCCTTTTCTTTGCTCACCCCTGGTGTGAATAATGTTATCCCTAGTTCTAGTGGCTCATCATCTGATTGCTAGCCCAGAAGTATAAAAACAAAACCTCTCTGGCATCCAGTGTCCCTTCCCCTCTCCAACACTAGGCATACCCCTCACTCAACCTTGCATTATCTGCAGTGTCGCGGGAGGATGCAGTGACTAGCACAGCCCTTCTCACGCATCTTTGGCTGCCCACCATATATACAAGCAGGGAGCACACCTCTTATTTATAGGACAGGGTGATGTGCCCTTTCCTACAAATAAGACATGGACCTCTGCCTATACATATGGCAGCAAGCCAAAGAGGTGTGAGGAGGGCTATGCTGGTTGCCATATGCTCCCATGGCATCATGGATAATGCTAAGGTGAGGGAGGCTATGCCTGGTGCAGGGAGTTTTTTTTCTGTTTCTGGGCTGGTGACTGGAGGGGGGGGACCACTAGCACCATGGCTAATATTATTTATGCTGGGTCTGGTGATCAGAGGGTGGGGGGACCACTAGCACCAAGGATAATATTATTCATACTGGGGCTGACAATCAGAGTGCAGGGGAATCACTAGTACCAGGGATAATGTAATTTACAATGGTGCTGGAGATGGGGGGGGACCACTAGCACCAGGGATAATATTATTTATACTGGGGCTGGCAATAAGAGTGCAAGGGAATCACTAGTACCAGGGATAATGTAATTTACAATGGTGCTGGAGATGGGTGGGGGGGACCACTAGCACCAGGGATAATATTATTCACACCAGGGCTGGCGATCAGAGGGGACCACTAGCCCCAGGGACATATTATTTTACTGACTAGGCTGGTGATCATTGGGGAAAACCACTAGCAACAGAGGTATATTGTTTTACTGAACAGGCCAGTAATCAGTGGTGGGTTTGCCAGGGACCACAGATGGAGGTCGTGCCTCCCCAGCAACTAACTGCCTAGGTTACTGCATTATCTCTGGTAGTGACTATGGTTGCCCAGAGTTAAGTCAGGGTTTTGCTTGGTGGGATTTGCACTGCACAAAAGGAAAACACTAAACCATTTAGTGCAGTGCAAAGCCACTGAATATGGGGTAGGGCAGCTATTCATGGCCATGTCCCTCCCCTCGCCTGCACACATATATTATGTTTTGTGTGGATGCTAACCTTCTTAGCCCACACACGTGTCCCTTTTAAATATGGGAATTCCAGCGCAACCCCCAGTTTGCACGGGCAAAGACCTGTTAGTGCCCACACAACTTTAGAATATCAGGCCCCTGGCCTCTTCATCAAAGATCTAATAACAGAATGCTGGAAGGCTCACGCCTGCATGGGAGGATTGGTATCTTTGAAAATATTCTAAGTTTTGGGGCACCATTCCTCAGGTAGAGATAATGTATATATTGCATTGGCAGTTTTATCCCATTGAAGACAACTTGTTACTATGGTAAGTAACTTTGCCTTTTGCTAAGCTCTGAGTTAGATTTAGAGCTTCATATTGCCCTAATTTTCTAATTTCTGATTTAGGAGAACAGTAATATGGGAGAATGCCAGGCCTTACTGAAGTACTTCTGTGGACCCAAGGAATACCATTGTTCTTTAAACTTTTCTCTAAAACCTGAAGAGACTGAGAGGTAAAGTGTTCTTGGCATGCATGTTATACAAAGTGAATGAGAATGTGTGAATAGAGTTGTCCTTATTAATTTTCTTCTGATCTCTCCAATGCAGTTTTAAAGGGAAAATAAACCCTGTTGTTTACATGTTTTTAATATAATTGTAAGTGTGAACCTGTGAGAAATCTGTGTTTTTTTTGTAAGTCTAGTGCATTGGTTTGTGTTTGTTTTAACTTAGTCCTGTTTTTCTTATTTATGGTCTCTTGCTAATGCAGTTTTTTTCCAATAAAATGTTGAGTTTAGGAACCCATTGATACCCATTGGGTAGAAGCCTAAAATTAAGTTTTTACGTTGCTTGCACGCATGCCCAAGAAACATGTTGTGGCAGCTTGCTGTAGAAGCAGGTTGTGAAGGTGCAGCACTGCTGTGGCCAATGTCCCCACTGCTTTTGGAGGCTTGGCCCACGTTCCCCAATGGGGTGGCACGCTGCTGCTGACACTAGTTCAGCCAGCATGCCACCACCTTGAAACATTTTAGCCGATGCAATCGGGGGTCACCTCATCATTGCAGCATCATCTGCTGCAAATAGGAAGTGACCCCCTCATTGCAGAGCTTGCCTACGGGGCACCCAATCCCCGTCAGCTTCAGTCTCCCCTTCCCCTTGCTGATGGGGGAGCCCACTCTTCATCAGCATAAGTTCCCTTCTGCCTTCTTTCTGTGCCGGGGTGGTGCCCAATCCTCCTCAGCTCCTGTGTCCCCTCCTTCGCTATGTGCCGACAGGGGTGCCTAATACCCCATCGGATACAGATTCCCCCCAAAACACTCAGGTGGCATGGTGGGAGCCCACCCCAGCATGCTAAATGCCCCTGAAAAAGAAAAACCATCCTGCGATTTTTTGTTTTTGGTTTTTTTAACCTGTTAAAAGAAAATGGTCCTTCAGCAGGTCTCCCTGCCCCTCCCCCAACAGCGCCCACCCTCTGCATGTCTGCCTTGCCACACAACCCCCCCATCTCATACTTACCTCTGGAGCCCGGCACAACAATCTTCGGTGAACTAGGAACATGTCTGCACTCTTCAAAGCCGACTGCAAACTGAGTAAATGCTGGTAAGCTGTATAATGGCATAAATAGGGTTTTTTCAACTTTGGTGCATATATCAGGCCTTTTGGGAAATTTTGGCACCAAATTTTCAACTTGGGGTTATTGGGACCCCTCCTCATGAATTCAGCCACTGTCGTGGCATTATTTAGTCCCAAAAGGTGATTTCGTGGTCACTGCAGAGAATCACCTTTTGGGACTGATCAATGAAATGACAGTGCCAGTGTTCATGAGGTGGGCTCTCAAGAAGCCTATGTTGCAAATTTGGTGGGAAAAATAAAAAAAATGATTGTTTTACAAGCGTGCATTGAGCAGTTGCTATGCACGCTTGTAACTTAGTGAATCTGAGGTATTTTCACTCCAGATTTTCAACACTGCCATTTTTCCACACCTCCTTATGAACAGTACAGCTGTCATTTTTCATAACCTGGCCAAATTGTGTTTTCGCACTTGCAGCACAGAATAGTGCAGTCTCTGTGGGAAATCAGTGTTTGAGACATATTAAAAAAACCACAGTGCCGCTGTTCATGAGCAGAGGTCCTAAAATGCCTATGTTTAAAATTTTGTGATGAAAGTCCATAAAATGACTATGTTATGAGTGTGTGTTGCCCAGTTTCCACGCACCCTTGTAACTTCACAAATTGGTAATATTTTCACGCCAGATTTTCAACACTGGCATTTTTATACACCTCCTTATGAATGGTGCAGCTGTCATTTTTCACATCCTAGCCAAAAGAGTTTTTTCTGCTTCCAGCGCAGAATAGTGCAGTCACTTTGGGAAATCAGTGTTTGGGACAGATTAATAACGAGTGAGAGAGGGGGAGTGACTAAGCTCAACTGAGCTCTCTCGGAACTGCTGCGGATTTTGTTGTGGGCAGAAAAAGGCACCAGTGCAGGCAGGAGCCCAGTACAAAAGGGCAGCCTGCAGCGCCGGGAGAAACAATGAGCAAGTGAGGGAGGGAGAGTGAGCGACCTCAATGGAACTCTGTCAGGTCTGCTGCAGATTTCTTTGTGGGCAGAAAAAGGTGTCAATTCAGGCAGGGGCCCAGTATAAAAGGGCAGCCTGCAGTGGCAGGAGAAACAGAATGAGCGAGTGAGAGAGGGGGAGTGAGTGAGCTCAGCGGAGCTCTATCGGGACTGCTGTATATTTCTTTGTGGGAAGAAAAGGGTGCCAATGCAGGCAGGAGCCCAGTACAAAACGGCAGCCTGCAGCTCTGGGAGAAACAAAATGAGTGAGTGAAAGAGGGGGCGTGCGTGAGCTTAGTGGAGCTCTGTAGGAACTGCTGCACATTTTTTTGTGGGCAGAAAAAGGCCCCAATACTGGCTGGAGCCCAGTACAAAAGGGCAGCCTTCAGCGCCAGGAGAAACAGAATGAGTGCCTGAGAGAGGGGGAGTGAGCGAGCTCAACGGAGCTCTGTTGGGACTGCTGTAGATTTCTTTGTGGGCAGAAAAAGGCGCCAACAGAAGCAGGAGCCCAGTACAAAAGGGCAGCCTGCAGCGCCAGGAGAAACAGAACGAGTGAGTGAGAGACGGGGAGTGAGCGAGCTCAAGAGAGCTCTGCTGGGACTTTAGAGTTGCACACCCTCCCGCCCAGGGTCCTCTGTGGTCCTTTATTACAGCAGGGTCTCTTGAGTGGACAAAAAGCAATGATTGGATTCTTTTAGGATTGCTGTAATAATACAGATTTAGTTGTTCTGTTTATTTCTCTAACTGAGCTAAGTACTGAGCTATGCTGTTATGATTGCTGTAACATTACAATGGATGCCTTTGGGGGGGGGTTCTTAGTTCTCAGGCATGGTACTTTCACTACCAAATACCTAAACAGCACATATAAGCAAGCAACATTCAGCATTGACAAATGCTTGTTGTGCATAGCTGCCACTTAACTGATATCACAAAGTAATGGAACAGTGAATTAATGAAAATATTAATACTGAGTGGAAAAAAGGCTGTATTAACAGAGGACACTAAATGAATTAAAAATAGAAGTAATTCAAAACAAACACAACACAAAATACAGTGGGGTGACTAAACAGAGCTTACAGAACACAACTTAAAAACTATATTAAAGGGTTTATGTATTTTGTTTTTATTACCAGTGCACCTATAGTCTGCTGCAACAGTAAATGGAGTACAGTCTGAAGAAAGGGTAGTTACTAGTGGGGTACCGAAGGGTTCAATACTTGGACCGGTCACCTTTAATGTCTTTATAGGAGACATTGCAGGGGGACTGGAAAGAAAAGTATGCTTCTTTGCAGACAACATCAAGATCTGCAACAGGGTTGATACACAAGGGGTGTGGGGGTGGTAGGATGAGAAGGGACTTAGTAAGGTTGGAGGAATGGTCAAAAGTATGGCAGTTTAGATTCAATGCAAAGAAATGCAAAGTAATGCACCTGGGAACCAAAAACTCAGGGGAAGAGTACACAATGTGGGGGGAGGTACTAACAACAAAAAAAATGGAAATGTTCCTGGGGTAGTCATATCAGATGACCTAAAGGTAGGCAAACAATGTGAGAAGGCAGTATGGAGGGCTGGGGGAATACTGGGATGCATAGGGAGAGGCATCACCAGTAGAAACAAGAAGTTGTTATCCCTCTGTACAGACAGTTGGCGAGACCCCATGTGGAGTAGTGTGTGTAGTTTTGGAGACCCCGTCTCTGCAAGGACATAGACTGGATGGAGGCAGTCTAGAGAAAGGCAACTATAATGGTGCAGGGTCTGCAACAGAAGCCATAAAAAGTGAGACTAAACAAGCTTTGTGATTGGTTGGCATCCCATGGCACTCCAGACATTACCTCATGGGTTACAGCCCACCTGATAGGCTAATGATGCACATGACCCAGATCAGATTTCCAATATATCCAGGTCCCAGGAACCCCTGCTCTCCAGTTGTAATTTGTGCATCTGATTAGGCAAGAAGCATCCAGAGAACCCCTGTCTGCTCCTTAAAATTCTAAGGTAGGAACTGTACCTTGGTTTTATCTTGTAAAAAGCTTTCAAGTTGCTGCTTTAATTATTATTTATACTGTCTGGGGGCCCTGCTGCCCATAGTCCTAAATTGGTCAAACAGGATTATTGTCACTATGTTGCTAATCTTGCATTACTGTGTGTGTCCCCTCCCGCGGTTTTTGCATGCTCTTCTGGGCACTCCAGGATGTTTCCCCTCGAGCCAGCTGGCGCTCTGGGCCACAAGTCCCTTTTTCTGGCCTCTCAGGCAGCGTGTCCTCTGTGCCAGAGTCCACGCGGCCCGGAGGGCACATCCTGCAGGCCCTCACCTAAAAGATCCCACAGCGAGTCGCCTCTTTTCCCCGCGACTCCGCGGCTCTCCTGTGGCCCTGATCCCTTAAAAGGGATCAACGCACGAGGCGCTCTTCCAGCTGGGACACCCCCAGCGCTGCTGGAGCTCGCCCCGGGGCAAGAACCCGCCGAGGCCCACGCCGGGCCTACCAAAAACCGCGAGTCACCTCTTCTCCCCGCGACTCCGCGGTAAATGCTAGCCTCCCCCTCGCCTGGCCTGCCTCCACGAGTCGCCTCTTCTCCCTGCGACTCCGCGGTTAGGGCCACCGCCAGAGGCAAGGGTGAGGAGCTCGGAGGAGCTAAGGACCTCGAGTCGCCTCTTCCCCCCGTGACTCCGCGGTTCACTACCCCGCTGGACACACCTGGCCTATCACCGCGAGTCGCCTCTTCTCCCCGCGACTCCGCGGTGAATCCAAACCTTCCCCCCACTCCCTCTGAGGCCTTCCCTCCCACACGGCCCACAGGCAAGTCGCGGCCCCACGGGAAGGGGAGAAGTCGACCGCGGCGCGCTCCTGACGCTGCTCTGAGTCTGGCGACTCCCACGCCCACCCACGGAGGTGCGGATCTCCTCCAGGCCCCGCTGGGCCTTTCTTTGTGGGTGCGCCCGCCCCTCTCTGCGAGGCGCAGCGGACGCGCACCACCAACCCTCCTTACTTTTCAGCCTGCGGCCCACAGACCTCGAGGCTCCCGACTCGCGCCTTGCCCTCTCCCTGAACCGCTCAGAGGGTAGGCGCCAGTAGGGCCTTCCATGTTCCTCCTAGGCCTTCTGGGAGGCCTACCAGGAGCCTGTCGGAGGGACAACGAGGGGGACAGCTAAGCGACTCGTGGCACTACTTAGGCCACTCGCAAGGAGGCAGTATAGAGCAGTGGTCTAAGGCTCTGAGCTGCTAATCTGGTGACATCCAGCAGACCAGACTTCGGCTTGAATCCCACAGCATCCACTTGCATACTGTGTGACCCTGAGCAAGTCACTTAACCTCCTTGTGCTCCCAGGTCACTCCTGTATAAAAGCTTTCAGCTTAGTGTGCTATACCTGGATAAACAACTAAATAAATAAAAATAAATATAAGTGACATTGCAAAAGGACTGTAAAGAAGAAAAAAAAAACCCTCAGTCCACTCGGGTCCCTCCCATAGCGACCCCAGTTGGACACAGCAAAGTCCATGCCAGGGTACCTCCCATAGCGACCCTGGCAGGCTCTATCGGAGCTATCCCCTCCCTCGGTGGCCATGGTCCCTTCCCACAGCGGACCCAGGCCTACCCGGGGTAGCAATCACCTGAGAGGGGATAGTTAGGTAAGGATGACAGAAAAGGGGGGGGGACAGTTTTCCGGAGTCTCGTTCCTCGCTCAGACCTTCTCTTTATCTTTCAGATGGTCAAAGCAAAGAAATGTACCGCGTGCAATGCCTCCCTGCTCCCTCAAACCCCAGGCCCTCTCTGCGCGGCCTGCCTATTGGACGACAAACTGTCTTCGATGGAGAGAACCATGCCACCTTCCCTCCCAGGCCCCAGCACTTCAACCTGGGTGGATCCGGGCTCTCTGCTGAAACAGAACCAACAAGCGGCTGTCGCCATGATGGAGAGTCAGCAGAACTTCATGCTGAAGATCATGGAGAAGCTGAGGCGCTACCCAAACAGACCGCCGCTCGCGCAGGAGCTCATCCACAGAGAGACCTCCCAGAGATCCACCAGGCACAGAGGACCCTCTTCCCAGCATTCCAATTGATGGCAATCCGAAGATAGGGACAAAGAGGAGGAATTCGACGAGGACGAGGAGGAGGAGCATGGCGTGGAGTCCGACATGGAGGACATCGACCAGCAGACAGCCCCCTCACTGACATCAAAACTGTGTGCCTTTGACACAATCCCTGGCCTTATGAAGGTCATCAAGGCCACCATGGGCCTGTCCACAGAAGAACAGGAAGGGGAGAAGATGGAATCAAAGCTGGACCCAATGATCCAGCTAAGGACCACCACCCCAGAGACCTTCCCAGTCTGCCCGGCCATTGAGGAACTGATCCACACGGAATGGCAATCCACAGACCTGGGCAGGATGCCAAACCGAAGGAACTTACACAAGATGTATCCGGTTCAAGGTGACAAATCAGACGCCTGGTGCAAGGCGCCCTCCATCGATCCACAGGTGGTGGCCTTGAGTAAGAAGACGGTGCTACCATGCAGCACCATAGCCCTCAAGGACCCCACAGACAAAAGAATCGAGGACATGTTAAAGAGGACCTTTGAAATTGAGGGCACCATGGCCAAGGCGATGACGGCGATCTATACCTCTCGCGCCCAGATACGCTGGCTGGAGGAACTTCAGGAACAGGCGAGTCCAAAGTCCAGGGAGGCTGAACTTTTAGACTGCACCCTCGATGCAGCCAAATACCTGGCAGACATGGCAGTGGACTCCCTACGCCTCCAGGCCAGGGCGTCCGCAATCATAAATCGGGCCCGCAGAGCTCTATGGCTCAAGCTCTGGGACGCTGACTCAGAATCCAAGACTCTTCTGCAGAACTTACCCCTTAAGGGGACTCATGTATTCGGGAAGGGTCTTCAGAATTACTTAAAGCAGAAAGAAGAGGGTAGGGACCTCCTAAGAAACCGGTCAAGACCCTCACACCTACCTTCTGCTAGACGGAGGTTTCGTCCGGGGGCCAAGACTCAAACTCGTAAGGACTCCTACCCCCAGAACCACTCCTTTCGGGGTAGAGCATCACCATCCTACCCACGCACGCACGCCTACAGCAGCTACAAGTCTCCCCCTTTCCGACCCCGGGGACAAAAGTCCGGAGGTCGAGGAAGGGGATTCAGAGGAAAACAGTGACTCCGTCTCACTGAGCCCTCCCCACCAAGGCTCGTACCCCCCTGTCGGACAACGGCTAGCCCTATTCGCTCACCACTGGGTGTCCACCACGTCGGACAGGTGGGTCCGGGACGTGGTCACGAAGGGGTACACCATAGAATTGTACCATCCTTCGGTTCCCCCTCGCTTCATCTCGTCCCCGGTCTCCAGACGAAGAGCATCACCTCACCAGGTACAGGGTATTCTGGCAGATCTCATCCAGAACAGGGCCATTCAACCCGTCCCGGTCCAGGAGCAGGGAGAGGGCATGTACTCCATCTTCTTCCTGGTTCCCAAGAAATCGGGGGAGCTAAGGCCCATCCTGGACCTCAAACGCCTGAACTGATACGTGATCCCACACCGGTTCAAAATGGAGACTGTCCGATCCACCCTTCAGGGCATCAGGGTAGGCGACTTCCTGACATCCATCGATCTCAAGGATGCCTACCTACACATCCCCATCGTCAAGAGTCACAGAAGTTTCCTCCATTTTCACATCCTGGGACACCACTTTCAATACCGGACGCTCCCATTCGGCCTGTCCTCTGCCCCCAGAGTCTTCACCAAGGTATCCATCACCCTGGTAGCCAGACTCATGGAGCGGGGCCTAGACATAGTGCCGTACCTAGACGATTGGCTCATACGCGCTCGATCCGAGGGTCAGGCACGTACGCACACCGAGCTCGCGGTGCGAGCACTCGAGGACCAAGGCTGGGTGGTGAACAGAGAGAAGAGCCATCTACACCCGACCCAACAGATCGAACACCTCGGAGCCATCATCAACTCAGCAGAGGGTTGGGCGAGGCCGGCTCCGCTCGGATCCGCAGCCTCCGCAGCCTGGCCAGACAGTTAAGGTCGCACCTCACACCACGGTGGAGAAGGTGGCGAGACTCTTGGGATGCATGGCCTCCTGCATCGACCTCATCCCCTGGGCCAGGTGTCACATGCGTCCACTCCAGAACTACATTCTGGCTCGGAGCACCCAACGAGTGGAACCTGTGCTGCGCGGTCCAGTTACCCGCAGAAGTAAGATCATCCCTGGACTGGTGGGTCACCCCGGGAAATCTGACAAAGGGGGTTCCCCTGGAGGCGCCGCACCCGATCCCCATTGAGACGGATGTGAGTCTATCAGGCTGGGGAGCCTGTCTGGGGGGATGAATCAGCACAGGGCCCCTGGTCCCCGGCGGAGTCACAGCTCTCAATCAATGTCCTGGAAATGAGAGCGGTATTCCACGCCCTGAGGGCATTCTGACACATCATCCAAGGACAGTCGGTCCTGATCAGGTCCTAAAACCGCGTGACAGTGGCTTACATCGCAAAGCAGGGAGGTACCAGAAGCAGGGCCATGTCACGAGAAACCACAAAGGTGATGAACTGGGCACAAATGCACCTATCACGCCTGGGGGCAGTACACCTGGCGGGAAAACTGAACGTAAGGGTGGATTGGCTCAGCCGACAGCAGATCCACCCCAGAGAATGGCGCCTGCACCCGGATCTGTTCCAGGTGATCCAGGAGGCATGGGGGCCAGTGTCCATAGACCTAATGGCATCAACAGACAACGCCCAGGTGGACCACTATTTCTCCCAGTTCAGAGAAGCGCACTCCCAAGGCACGGATGCCCTCTCCCAGGCATGGTCTCGGGACTACGTGTATGTGTTCCCCCCGATTCCCCTCATCCCACAGGTTTTGGAGAAAATCCGAAAATCCCGGACCTCCATCATCCTGGTGGCTCCGTACTGGCCCCGCAGAGCTTGGTTCGCGGCAATCACAGAAATGTCCCGAGCCAGCCTCCGGATTCCATCCCGCCCGGACATGCTGACACAGGGCCCGGTATTGCACCCGTCCCCTCGAACCCTAAAGCTCACGGCCTGGCTCCTGAGAGGGAATGACTAACCGCCACCGGGTATCACGAGTCGGTCATAGGCATGCTTCTCCGATCTCGACGAGCCTCCACTACATCCACATACGAGAGACAATGGGCCATCTTCACACAGTGGTGCCGCCAACGAGGCTCGGTACCGGAACAGGCCAACCTCCCCACTATCTTGCTGTTCCTACAGCAGGGAGTGGACAAGGGACTGGCACCTTCTTCCCTAAGGGCACCTATGCCATCAGAGCGGCCAGGGGCCTAGTCGAAGGGCACCCACCCGGGGCCCATCCAGATGCCATCCACTTCTTGAGGGCGGTAGACCTCATGCGACCTAGGACCAGGCCTAACATTGCACCATGGGACCTACCCCTAGTCTTGGACTCCCTAAGAACGACACCGTACGAACCACTCGCCGATTCAGACCTGTTCTGGGCAGGACTGAAGACTGCCTTCCTGGTAGCCATCTGTTCAGCCAGATGGATAGGGGATCTTGGCGCCCTGTCTTGCGCTCCACCCTACACCATCTTCACCCCGGAAGGGGTAAGGCTCGGACGGTACTGGCTTTCCAGCCAAGGTTCCGACGAGGTTCCACAGAGAACAAACCTATAGATCTACCCACCCTGCTGCGCTGCAGCCACTGCTGCCGACGCGGCGCCCTGACCCACTCAGACGCGGCTCAGCCCTCTATCTACCTGGCCAGAACCCAGGCCATCCGTAAGATGGAGAGACTCTTCATCGTCGCGAAAGGCCAAAGACAGGGACTCGCAGCGTCCAAAACCACCATCGCAGGGTGGATCAGAAGGGTCGTCCACCACGCTTACACGGCGAAGCGACTGACACCACCCCAGGGAATCAGAGCTCATTCCACCAGAGCGGTATCCACCTCCTGGGCGGAGAGAGCATCGGTGTCATCCGAGGACATCTGCAGGGCGGCTACCTGGAGCTCCCTACATACCTTTGCCAGGCACTACAGACTGGAACAACTTCAGGACTTCAGACCAGCCTTCGCATCCCATGTCCTGGCAGCGGCTCCATCTCCCGGACCCTCCGATCCATCCGAATCCCACCCGGAGGTCTAAACTGCTTCTTATCTCCCATGAGGTAATGTCTGGAGTGCCATGGGATGCCAACCAATCACAATGGGTGTTTACTCACCTGGTAAAGGTGATTGTGTTGGTTGGCATCCATGGCACTCCAAGGCCCGCCCTCGGGATGATCAGAGCGTCCAACCAGTAAGATCAGGAGGTCCTTACACCAGTCCGTCAGAATTCAATTCCAATGCTAAAATTAGTCAACCACGGTTCGAGATAGTGTGTACATAATAGGAATAAACTCAGCCTCCGGCCTCGTGATGTCATCATGTCGTAGCAGACCTCATCTTTCCTAGTCTATATTGTGTGTATTGTTTCTGGTACTAACATCATTCCTTTCAGCTATGGAAAATTCAAACTGGAGAGCAGGGGTTCCTGGGACCTGGATATACTGGAAATCTGATCTGGGTCATGTGCATCATTAGCCTATCAGGTGGGCTGTAACCCATGAGGTAATGTCTGGAGTGCCATGGATGCCAACCAACGCAATCACCTTTACCAGGTGAGTAAACACCCATTATATGTATACCATTGAGGAAAGGAGGGAGAGGGGGGCATGATAGATAGGTTTAAGTACCACAAAAAAGTAAACAAAGTCCAAGAGGAGAGCATCTTTCAGAAAAAGAGATGTACAAGAACAAGTGGACACCATTTGAAAATAGAGGGAGGACGGCTCAGGGGCAACATTAGGAAGTATTTTTTCATGGAGAGGGTAGTGGATGAATAGCATCACCTTCCTGAGGAGATTGTGGGGTCAGAAACAGTGGGGGAATTCAAGAATGCATGGGACATACGTAAGGCAATTATAGTGGGGGGTAGGAAGAAATAGGCTGTTGGTTAACTAGAATCTGTAGCTTATCCAATAGGTAGGGAAATGGGCAGACTAGATGGGCCAAGTGGTCCTTATCTGCAGTCAAAGTCTATGTTTCTATGTAGTCATTCTTCTTATATTATTTGCTCCACTACCCCTTCCCCCAGGATGCATCTGGAAACAGCTCAGTTATGTCTCCCTTAGTAAAACCCTTCAAATAAATAAACAAATGACTGATTACTAACTAACTTACTACCTCCTTCTTTCAAGTGCCACAAACTACACTACAACTACTGTATAACTACTCTGCAACTGTGCTGTCACTACTGTTTCACAACTGTGCGTTGCATACTTACAGAATTTGCATGAAGAAATAGTTACTCATGCAACTACTACTGTCTCTCTTTTGGCACAAATTAATTCATTCTGGCAAGTGTAACTACAGATTCAATAGCTGTTGCAAAGTGTAACAGAAAATCTATTGTGCAACTACCACAATATCTCTTTTGGCGATATGCAATTTATTCTTACAAGGGCAACTACACATCAGGGGCCAGATATTCAAACTGCGCCAGGCTGTGGTGCAAGCCTGGGCACAGCACAACTTGGCTGCGTAGGGGGTGTGAACTGGGCGATATTCAATGGGGCTGCACCATGGCTCAGCACAGTTGAATATCGCAACCTGGCCACCCGCAGTGCATATGGCGCAGTGGCACTGCGCCAGTGCAAGTGGCCAGAGTGAGGCAGGGGGATGCTCTAGCGCAAGTTCCATTGTGCTAGGCGCAGCAACCACTCTATTCAAAAGTGCACATGCAAATGGGGCCATGATGTATGCAAGGTGCAAATGGGGCCATTTGCCAAATGGGGCCATTTGCATGTCATTATGGCCCCATTTGCATGCAGGTGCACCAATCCCCGACAACTTACGCCTGGCATCCTGCCAGGCAGCAGCCATTGGGGACCGATGCCCCCTGCAGTGTGGCAGTGTGCCCCACAGCCCAATTGCAGGCTTCAGTATAATAAAAATAGAATCCTATATCCCTGGTGGTCCAGTGGACCGCTGTCAGTCCAATCGTGGGCTTAAGTAGAATTTCAACGATTCCTATATCCCTGGTGGTCCAGCGGACCCCCTCCCCACCTGCCCACTGATCCCACTGCCTTCGCTCCCCCGGTCAAGCGGGCGGCAGCACTCCACCGCCTGCCGGCCCGCGCCTGCCAACTGACACCGTCAGTGGGGCTGTATGCCCATTGGTCACAGTGTGAGCCAATGGGCATGCAACCATACCGTACCACACATTCCAGATATGGATGGATCCATTCACATATCTGGAATGTCAATGTAATATGGGCTGCATGTGATAGCTCACACTAATAGATAGTCACACTACCACTGACAGAGTCAGTTAGTGGGCGTCAGGGCAGCAAGTGGGTAGGTGCTGCCACCGCTGCTGACTGGGGAGCGGGCAGTGGGATCAGTGGGCGGTGGGGAAGGGGTCCGTTGGACCACCAGGGACATAGAAATCATTGTATTCTACCTAAGCCCGCGATCGGGCTGACAGTGATCCACTGGACCACCAGGGATATAGGATTCTAATTTTATCATACCAATGAACGCAATTGGGCATGGGAGGGGCGTGACCATGGAGGTGCAGCCGGAGCTCGGGTGGCCACCCACAGGTGGCAGCTGCTGTGTTGCACCCTGCAATACAGCAGCTCACCTGTGGGTGGCTGGCCATTGCTCCTTCTTTTTGGGGGGGGGTCAACTTTGTGCGGCGCAAGTAGGGGTTGCCCATACATGGCTCAGCACATCCCGGGCTGACAATTGGGATGTGCAGAGTATGCATGAGCACGCCCCCCCTACCTGCGCCTGCATACATTACTGATGCACTCCTACGCATCGGGATTTGTGCCAGGTGCAATTCCCGTTTAAATATCGGGCCGGGGCGCATCAGTGGGTTGCGCATGGTACAACACTGTTGCGCCATGTGCAACCCTTTTGAATATCTGGGCTGTAATAGCTATTGCAAATTGTAACAGCAAATATATTGTTTAACTGCTATGTTACTACTTGTGCCATTTTTACTTTTTTTCTTACAAGTGTAACTACATATGAATGCAGTTATTGTGCACTGTTTCAACAGTCTATGTCTATCTGACATTTATTTAAAAGGTAATCACACAAAAAAAAAACTTAAAAGTATAATCAGATGGTAATTAATTGCATGTATTGTTTAGCTTCCCTATGTTCCCTTCCCCCAGGACACACCTGGAATCGAGAAGTACTCTGCTCAGTGTGCCTCCTGAGGACTGGAGGAGGGCAGATGTGATTCCCCTTCACACAAGTGGGAATAAGGCAGAAGCAGAAAACTACAGACCTATTAGTTTGACCTCAGTGGTGGGGAAAATGATGGAATCACTTCTGAAAGAAATAATTATTCAGTACCTAGAGGCCAGCGGGGCACAGGACCTAAAGCAGCATGGATTCACAGCAGGAAGGTCATGTCAGATGAATCTAATCGGTTTCTTTGACTGGGTGACCAAAGTAATAGACCTGGGAGGGGCTGTGGATATGGCCTGCCTAGACTTTAGCAAGGCATTTGACACAGTCCCGCACAAAAGATTAATAATCAAGTTAGCCAGCCTGGGAGTGGGTCCCAGGGTGGTATCCTGGGTAGCAAACTGGCTGTACAACAGGACACAGAAGGTAATAGTGAATGAAACACATTCTGAAGAAAGGGGGGTTACTAGTGGAGTACCTCAGGGCTCAGTACTGGGTCCATTCCTCTTTAACATCTTTATAGGTGACATTGTAGAGGGTCTGGAAAGAAAGGTATGCCTCTTTGCAGATGACACAAAGATCTGTAACAGAGTTGATGCACAAAGGGGGTTAGAAAGGATTAGAAGGGACTAAGCAAGGTTGGAGGAATGGTCAGACATGTGGCAACTTAGATTCAGTTTAAAGAAGCGCAAAGTAATGCACTTGGGAAATAAAATTCCAGGAGAAGAGTACACAATAGCAGGGGAGGTACTAACAACAACAATAATGGAAAGGGATCTGGGTGTAGTCATATCAGATGACCTAAAAGTGGGTAAGCAAAGTGAGAAGTCAGTAAAGAAAAGACAGGGGGATACTGGGATGCAAAGGGAGGGGCATCACAAGTAGAAAAAGGAAGTGGTTATCCCTCTGTACAGACAGTTGGTGAGACCCCATCTGAGTACTGCATGCAGTTTGGAGACCTCATCTATGCAAGGACATAGACAGGATGGAAGCAGTCCAGAGGAGGGCAACTAAAATGGTGCAGGGTCTACATCAGAAACCATATGAAGAGAGACTGAGAGGCATAATATGTAAACCCTCGATGAAAGGAGGGCCGGGGGGACATGATAAACTTTTAAGTACCTCAGGGGAATCGGCAAAGTCCAGGATGGTAGCATCTTTCAGAAAAAGAGATGTGTAAGAACAAGGGGGCACAATTTAAAGTTAGAGGGGGGACGGCTCAGGGGTAATGTGAGGAAATTATTTTTCATGGAGAGAGTAGTGGATGCATGGAACCGCCTTCCTGGAGTAGTTGTGGGGTCTAAAACAGTGGGGAATTTCAAACATGCATGGGACAGACATAAGGCAATTATAGTGGGGGGTTGCAGGAAGTAGGCTGTTGGTTAACTAGAATCTGCAACTTATCCAATAGGTAGAGAAATGGGCAGACTAGGTGGGCCAAGTGATCCTTATCTGCCGTCAAAGTCTATGTTTCTATAAATAAATAAATAAAATTAAAATATGATTACGATGTAAATTCAGTCTACTACACAACTGCAGTGACTGGTATCTCTTTAGATAAAGTTCCATGTCAGTATACCAGTTTTTCATGAACTTAGGTTAATAAACATACAGTCTAATATTGTGAATTGATAAATAACTGTACACAAAAATATTTAATTTGCATTATTGCTACCTGGCATTGTAAAAATACTGTGGCTAAGAAATAATGGTATTGCTTTCACAGTTAATACCTAGGCAACATGCATTTGCAAGTGGACACATTTACATTTATCGGATGTTTTAACATTATATTTGTGATGTAAGTTCTCACTCAGAAATCAGTCACTCATAAATTTACTGCGTAATAAACATGCAATCTACTATTGGACCCTATTCAAGTAAGCAGTTGGAAATGTGCCAAATGTGCAAACCCAGGCCCGGTGATCAAAAGCATCCATTTAATCAGATGGTTCCTTCACCTGCAGACTGGATCCTGCACTTTGTGTGGAGTGGGAAATTGTGGGATATGGCTGGTCCTCACAGTACTGCTGTTTCCATAAAGTGGACCTACTAATCTCCTTGAGTTCCCTGTTGTGCCCTCAGTCCTTATGGTATAATCAGAGAGCTAGGGTAGCTGGGTAGGAAGGATAGTGCCATGACCACCACTCCATGCAGAAGGTGAGAGAGGCATGTAATTGGTAAAGAAGGGTCCATGCCTATGTAGCGGGTGTCCCCACCACTACCACCACTCTACAAAGCAGATTGGGCACAAAGCATGGCATGTAGCCATGCCCCACTCCTAGCCACCCAAATAGTCAGCAGCAGAACAGGGTGTGGGTGCAGAAGAGGTGTGGGTCCCCTTGTTAGCTGCATTGGGGTCCAATGGCTCTTCCATTGCATGGCAAAGGCAAGTACAGTACTAAAGCCTGCACCTCTCATATACAGTATATGTACGTTCCCCCTTCAGAAATTATAACCTCATGAGCATACTGCTTAATTAACATGCAGTCTAATATTGCTAAATGCTATGTAACTACATTGTTTACTTATACAGCAAACATTAATTTACATAATTACTTAATGGCTTTGAAACAATGCTGTAGTTATTAATAAATGTGCTGCAGTATAGCATAGTGGTTAAGAGCAGTGAGCTGAAAACCTGGAAAACTGAGTCTGAATCCCAGGTCACCACTTGCACACTGTGTGGGCAAAAAAATATAATCTAATACTATTAATTGCTTAAAGCATCATCTATTAACATTACTTATTGGCTTGTAACAGCGCTATAGTTACTAAGGAATGTGCCGCATCTGTGGCATAGTTTTCACAGTTAATGCCTAACTAACAAGTATTTGCAAAGTAATTGCACATCAACTGACACTTAAAGTGTAAAAAAAAAAAAGCTTAACTGTGTTATGAATACACTGTAATTGGTGGTAACTACGCTTGCATTGCTCAAATGTCAGTGCTGTAGTTCTGATGTATCTTGTCCTTCAGGAATCATTCCATTGTGAATTTACCGTAGTACAGCATAGCGGTTAAGAGCACTGGGTCAGGATTCACAAAAAAGGGCAAAGTGCAGCACAAATGTCTGCACTGTAACTTGTCATTATGCAGGAGGCAAAACATGCTATTCATAATAGGATATTGCACCACGCTATTGAACTGTGAATAGGTGTAGGTGGGGGCATCGCAAACCCAGGAAAAGCAGTGCAAAACCCAGTAGTGCTGCCCTCACAGCTAGCCAGGAAAGTGGCGCCATAAACAATACAGTCACAAACTAAAATGTTATTCAGGAAAGAACCCATGCAAATGAGTCCATTGGGCATGCAAGGCACTAGTGTCCATTAGCATGCCCATGATGAGCTCACTTGCATGGCATTAGTGTGGCTTGTGCATGCCTCACTCAGCCTCATTTCCCAGTAGTCTAGTGGTGCCCTCCTTGACCCAATTGACAACCTGACAAAAATGGAAATAATTTACCACAGTGTTGTGCCCCACACCAGTCCAGATAGCCCACCCAATAATAAAAATCCCTTTTTCCCCAGTCCCTGATTGCCCACCCAATAATAAAAATCCTATTTTCCATAGTGTAGTGTCCCATCAGTCCCCGATCACCCACCTGATAATAAAATAATAATTTTCCATAGTGTTGTGGTCCCTCCTCCCATCTCGGTCACTGATCACCCACCCAATAATACTTAAACAATTTCCCATAGTGTAGGGTCCTTCCCCCCACCCCGGCCAGTATGACCCTCCAAACCACTCCCCCCAACCTGAACCTAAGTTGGTGACCTGTGATTCACAGTCACGTATGATACTATATGCAGTACATGCTCCTTGAGGGCTCATTTGTCAGCCAGCTGGGATGGTGTGAAGAGGACCGTGTTGGCTGCTGACTGGGGTTTGGATTGGGAGAAGTGGGATGTTGGGTCACACTGGCCAATGTGGGTGGTGGGGGAGAGACCCTATAACATGGAAAATAGTTTAAGTAGTATTGGTGGGCAATCAGGGACTGGGGTGGAACACTACAATATGGAAAATAGGATCATTTTTATCAGGTGGGCAATCGTGGAGTGGAGCGGGACACTACACTATGGAGAGTACATTTTTTATTATCTGGTGGGTGATCAGGGTCCAGGATGGGACACTACCCTATAGAAAATAGGATTTTTATTATTGGGTGGGCGATTGGCAACAGGGGAGGGGGTGGGAGGCTGCAGTACCTCTGCCAACCACTAGAGTTGTATGGATTACCACCAGGTTTTTGTGGGCATTAATATGCTCCACACAAGTGCCTTTGCAAAGGCCCTTGCATGGAGCAAAACCTTTGTAAATGGGGTTGTGGGGTTGTGCAGGTCTCTTCCCTATCATATGCATTGTGGTCCTCCTCCCTACTTTGCCCGAGTGCAAATCCAGCTTGTGGGTGTAAACTGGGCTTTGTGAATACCAACTCTGGGGAAAACCCAGTTTGCACCTGGGCAACATTTTGTGAATCTGGCTCCTGATCTGCAAACCTACAGAACTGGGTTTGAATCCCAGCCACCACTTGTATACTGTGTGATGAAAAAATTGCAATCTAATACTGCTAATTGCTTAAAATCATTCTTTGACATAATTGCTGATTGGCTTGTAACAGAATCTGCTACTTCTGAGTCATTGTTTCCACAGTTAATGCCTAACTAGCATGTATTTGCAAAGTAAGTATGCAGAAACTAGCATTTAAAGTGTAAAAAGAAGGGTAACTAAGTAATGACTACACAGTAATTGCTGGTAACTATTATACACTTCTGCTCCCATGTCAATTCAGTAGTTCTGATATACGTTCTCTTTCAGAAATCATTCCCTCATGAACTTACTAATAAACAAACATACAATCTAATATTGTTAATTGCTATACAACTATGCTGTTTACTTATACAATAAAAATCAATCATTTAACACAATTATATGTAAAACAAGATAACCCCACTAAGGAGTCCAAAGCTGCCAATTCGCATACTTTATTTTGCAAAAAATGTGCAAAAAAACCCCAGCGGTGCCCCCGCCACAAATGCTCTGTTTTGCACTTGCATGCTTTATCGAGAAGTTTAAAGTGATACAAAGTACAGTATGTGCCCCTTAAATAATACAAACAGTCAATGACACCAAGGCTGGGATATTCAAAGGGGTTGCACCTGGCGCAATGGAGTTGCACTGGCGCAGCCCCACAGCATGCCTCGGCGGGATATTGAAAAGGCTGCCTGGTGCAGTGCAAATCCCGATGCACCAGGGTGCAAGGTAATCCTATGCAGTGCAGATGCAGGGAGCATGCCCATGCATATGCGGCACATCCCAATATTCAGCTCTGGATGTGTGGAGCATTGCACCACATAGGGGGGCTCAAAGTTGAACCCGTGAACCATGGGAACAAATCCCAGCCACTCACAGGCAGGCTGCTGTAGTGCAGGGTGCAACACAGCAGCTGCCGGCTGTGGGTGGCCACCTACCCACCCAGCACACCATGAACAAGCACCCACACCCCCCTGGTGGTCAAAAGGTACCCCTTCCCACCCCGTAAGCCCGATCATGGGCATCTGTATATGGAATCATACCCTGGTGGTCTAGTGGCCCCCTCTTTCGTATGCCCGATTGTGGGCAGTCACCAGCTGATGAATTCCTCTATGCCCGATTACGAGCTGCAGTGTAATGATTCAGATTTCTGGTGGTCTAGTGGACCCACCCCCAATGCCCGATTGTGGGCCGTTGTACGAACCGATGACTACTTGGTGGTCCAGTGGTACCCCTCTCTCCACCCACCCACAGAGGCCCCCAGCCACCCGGCACCCCCCCATCATCGCCCGGCGCAAGCATCCCACCCTCATACCACAAGGCTGCCTGCCGAATGACAGCATACAGTATGAACTGTATGCCCATTGGGCCATAGTGTGGACCAATGGGCATGCAGACCATACTGTACTACACAGGTCCAGATCTGTGGCTGAGAGCGGTCATTCACAGATCTGGACCTGTGAAGTACAGTATGGTCTGCATGCCCAGTGGTCCACACTGTGGCTCAATAGGCATACAGTTCATACTGTATGCTGTCATTTGGTGGCTGCTGGGCAGTATGTTGGGTGCTGCCGCCCACTAGTGATGAGGGGCCAGGAGGCTGGGGCCTCTGTGGGTGGGTGGGAGGGGGAGTACCACTGGACCACCAGGTAGACGTTGGTTCATACAACGGCCCATGATCGGGCATTGGGGGTGGGTCCATTAGACCACAGGAGATATGACTCATTACACTGCAGCCCACGATCGGGCATAGGGGAATTTGTCATCTGGCAACTGACAGCGATCGGGAATATGGGGGTCCACTAGACCACTATGGATCTAATTCATTACACTGCAGCCCGTGATCGTGCATAGGGGAATTCATCAGCTGGTGACTTCCCGCAATCGGGCATATGGAAGGGGGGGTGCACTAGTCCACCAGGATACAGTTATTCATTATGGATGCCCACAATTGGGCAGCGGGGTGACCACTAGACCACCAGGGTATGGATTTACTTTAGGGATGCCCGCGATTGGGCTGCGGGGGGACCAATAGACCACCAGGGAGTGGTCTTATATTGCAGATGCCTGTGATCAGGCAGACAGGATGGGGAAGCTACACTAGCCCACCAGGGAGCCAACCCTGACAACAGCAGCATGGCAGGGCACTAGGCGCATTTTGCCGGAGCATCCAGTGCAACACATGCAAATGGGGCCATAATGACATGCAAATGGCCCCATTTGTGCCTTGCATAGATTATGGCCTCATTTGCATGACCACTGGCTGAATATCACGGCTGATGTGCCTAGTGCAACTGCACTTGCGCTGGTGCATCCCCGTGCTCCCTCTCTGTGGCTTGTGGTGGCACAGTACCACTGTGCAATGTGTGATCTGTGCACTATACTTGCCATATTCAACGGTGCTGAGCCATGGTGCATCACCGATGAATATCTCCTGGTCCTGGTCCTGGTTCTGGTTGCAATATGCCCAGGCTTGCACCACTGCTCGGCGCAGTCTGAATATCTGGCCCCAGGTGTAATATATTAAAAAAACTAATGGCAAAACACACTCACAAATAAGTATATTTGAAACACAAAAAAATAGTACAAGTGATACACGTTACTGTTGTAGATAAAATCCGCTAACATATATAATGTTAACTTTCTCTGTACTGTTTTTGAGACTTCTATATTTGGTCTGAGACAGGATCAAATGAAATGAGCATAAAAAAATGAACTTCAAAAAACCTTTACTGGTTATCATGGTGCTTTGTTAAGACAGTGGAAATTACACAGCAATTACAGTTTGAGCGAATATTGCATAGCGCAACACATTGCAGCGGCCAACAGTAACGACAAATGCCAATAACAGCAGCAATACCATTAACAGCTCACTGTGAGAGATTACATTCCATATTATACATTGATATGTATATTGTAAGCTATACCACGTAGATACTTCAGGTGGGGTCTGCAGCTGTACTCACCCACAACCTGGACCATTCGTTCCATGAGGTCCCAATACCATTTACGGTTGGACTCGTCTGCCGCACCTGAGATGACCTGCTCCATCCTCACAATGGACATCCTTGCCTCCTCATGAATATAGTCCAGGAACCGCTATATGTCAGAAGGACATGCCCCCAGGTGGGTATTGAACCCTCAATGCCATCCCTCTATGGTGTTATTCGTACAGGCATGCCTCAGGATGACACACCAATCATGTACCTGCTGTGCCCCTGGAACAACCTTATCTTAAGGATTACCACACCACATCACATCTGGTTTGTGGGGGTAAGCTATTGTCATCAGAGGTGAGTATGTTCCTTTTCTCTGTTTGCACCATCGCCCATGCGGCAGAGATGCTATCATTGACATGTTGCTCCATTTACTTCTTGCCTAACACAAGCAGTCATCCATAGTGTGCTAACACATTAATAGTCACCCAGTTGACGTCACTATAACTGCATAGCTGTTTTGACATGATACCATTATCATAGCCCATATTTCAAGATGATCGCCAATAATACAAATGCTATGTAAAGTCCCTGAATGAAGGCCATGTTATAAAATACATAAAAAAAATGTTGTGAATACAATAATAATGGAACAGTCAAACCTTAGATACACCCAAAAGGAGCTTGTGAAAAGATTTGTATTCAAACCAGATCATAAATCTCCATTTTTATGTTTGCTTGCGCGCATGCATGAGGAACATTATGTGGCAGCTTAGGAGAAAAGAGGGCAGTGGAGTTGAAGCACTGTGACAGCCAATGGAGGCACTGCATTTGGGGGCTTGGCACTGGTGGACCAGTGGAGGTACAGTGTGCTGATGACACTGGTCTCCAAAAGTGCCACCAAGCTGAAAACGTTTCTGCCACTGCAGTGAGGGGCTGCCTCGTCATTGCAGCATCAGACATTCCGCTGCAATGAGGGAGCGACCCATCATTGCAGGGCGGTACCTTCCCAAGTGTAGCAATTAAATTAAACATGGCGGTGGCTTGCTACCACCTGCTCAGCCCATGAAAGCTGATTGGGGTGGCCAGTCCTCTAACAGCATCCCCGACCCAGTTAATTTGCCGGGGAGCCACTCCCCATTGGCATGATGCAACCCCCTCCCCCTATTGTTGTGTGCGGAGGGTGCCCAGTCCCCCTCTGCATCATGACCCCCAAACAGTCATGCTTTGCAGATGGGGGCCCAATCCCCACCGGCTTCAGTACCCCCTTCTCAGAAAAGGTAGGTGGCACACTGGGAGCCCACCCCAGTGTGCTGGAAACAAGCCCGGAAAAAAAACCCTTCCCACGACGTCTTTTTATTTCTTTTTTATCTCCCTGAAATAAAGAAAATGGTCCCACGCCGGTCACCATCTTCTCCTACCAACCTGCACTCACCACCCCCTCTCACCCCATACTTACCTCCAGAGCCTGGTGCGATGATCTTCGGTAGACCAGGAACACATCTGCACTCTTCAAAGCCGACCTCGAACTGAAGAAATGCCGGTAAGCTGGATAATGGCATAAATAGGGTTTTTTCAACCTTGGTGCATATCTCTGTCATTTTGGGGAATTTTGGCACCAAATTTTCAACATGGGGTTATTGGAATCCCTCCTCATGAATTTAGGCACTGTCATGGCGTTATTCCATCCTAAAAGGTGATTTTGCGGTCACTGCATGGAATCACCTTCCAGGACTGAGTAATGAAATGACAGTGCCAGTGTTCATGAGGTGGGCTCTCAAAAATCCTATGTTGCAAATTTGGTGAAAAAAAATTTCAAAAAATTACTGTTTTACAAGCATGTGTTGCTCAGTTTCCACGCACGCTTGTAACTTTGGGAATTTGTAATATTTTCACTCCAGATATTCAACATTGCCAATTTTCCATACCTCCTTATGAACAGTACAGCTGTCATTTTTCACATCCTGGCCAAAATGTGTTTTCATGCTTCCGGTGCAGAATAGCATGGTCGCTGTGGGAAGTTGGTGTTCAGAACAGATTAAAAACCAAATCACAGTGACACTGTTCATAAGCAGAGGTGCTAAAATGCCTATGTTAAAAATATAGTGACAAAAGTCCATGAAATGACTGCGTTACGAGTGTACCTAGCACAGTTTCCATGCATCCTCGTAATTATGAGCATTTGTAATATTTTCACTCCAGATTTTCAACATTGGCATTTTTTCGCACCTCCTTATGAACAGTACAGCTGTCATTTTTCATATCCTGCCCCAAATATGCATTTACACATCTGGCACAGAATAGGCCGGTAGCTGTGGGAAATCAATGTTCGGGACAGATTAGGAAAATCATAGTGACACTGTTCATGAGCAAACGTCACAAAATGCCTATGTTGAAAATTTGATGAAAAAAATTCCACTTAATGACTATGTTACGCACATGCATTGCACAGTTTCCACATAAGCCCTGAAGTTTCGAGTATTTTTAATATTTTCACTACAAATTTTCAACACTGCAATCCCTTCACCGCTCCCTATGAATGTACCAGCCATGCCGGCTGTCATTCTTCACATCCTGCCCGATCTGTGTTTTCGTACATCTGGTGCAGAATGGCATGGTCACTGTGGGAACTCAAAGTCTGGGACACATTAACAAAATCACAGTGCCACTGTTCATGAGAAGAGGTCACAAAAAGGCCATGCTGAAAATTTGTAGTGTAAATATCAACAAACGCCTGGGGCGTTAGGGTGTCTAACCATAACGTCCCACCCTGTACAAACTGACAGGCATCAGGGGTGTGCCTTTGGATTGCTGACTGTAATGCCTATGCCATTCCACCCCAATCCCACCACCCTGCAACCAGTGACAGGCATCGAGGTGTGCCTTGAACTATTCGTCCCCACAGTTCACCCCGTTCTCCTATACTGCACCCATTTCAGCATATGTCCTTATGGAATAGGGTGACTGTACAGCGAACACCCAAAGGCACACCTCAACACGTGTCAGTGTCTGCAGGATAGGGTGAAGTGAAATGGCATGAACGTTATGGGTGATGACCCAAATGGATACCCCAAAGCCTGTCTGTCTCTGCAGGGTGGAGGTGGGGTTGGTGTGAAGTTCAGTACTTCACTGCTATTCTTATTCTGCATCTCTCTAACTCCTGCATTTCCAATGCTAATATCAGGAAGCAAGCATTCAGCATTGACAAATGCATGTTTAAAAAAAGCAGCCTTTATACAAGTGATGAACACCACCTGAAGAATAGTATGGTGAAAGCAGAACATATAGCATATTTATAAGGTTGATTGGATAGGGGCTTATTACATACAACCCTCATTATGATGTCACATATGAAAGACAATTATGAAAATATGCCTGCTGTGCAATTTCCATGACTGGGACCATATAATCTGATACATAAATGGCACTTGGAAAAAACATTATTACAGTAACATTTATATTGATGGCAAAAATATTTATTTATTTAAAATTGGAGACCGGGAAAGGCACACTGAGCCAAGGCTCATTTCCAGGTGCGACCCGGGTACAAGGAAAATTACAACAAGGAAAAACATATGTTACAACAAAGTTAAGAACAAATAGGAGTATACAATAAGAGCAACTAGGCATTTGGTATTGTAGCATAAGAGACTTATACTTATGGCACAGTGTAGACATTCTGAGACAGAAGAACACAATAGCCACAGGCATAGCAGTGTTTAAAACTATGAAGCAAGGGCAGGGGGAGCAGTGCGAGAAGCTGAGAGGGGGAGGAGACTGAAAAGGTAGGGAGGAGATTGTAGGGGGGAGAGGTTAGGAGCACTGGGGACAGTGAGGGAATGGGAGAAGTTGGAGGAGCTTTTTGACAGCTGAGAGAGGGGAGGATAAGCACAGGTCAGGGGGTAGGTTGTTCCAGAGTAGAGGGAGGTGGTATGAAAACGCTGACTGGCCGGCAGTGGAGGGAGGATGAGGGATGGAGAAGGTCCGAGAGTCCCTGTGGCGAAGAGGGTAGGTTGTGGACTTGGCAGGTGTGAGGCAGGAAGAGGGGTAGGAAGGGAGTGAACCTAGCCAATATTTAGCAATGAGAGAAGCGCAGCAAATTTGCTTCCTGTGAGACAGCGGTGCAAAGGAGAGAGGAGCATGGAGAATACAGTGATGGGTAAGAGGGGGAGAGGCAGTGACAAAGTAGCAAAAGGAGTTGAAAAGGGTGTTCAGTTTGATAAGTGAAGAAGCTGAGACCATACCATAGACTACGTCGGCATAGTCTAGTGCAGGCAGGATTGTTTTAAGTACAAGTTCACATCCAGTGTGGAGATGGAGGCTGGCTTTGTTGTAATAGAAGATGGTGAGTTTTGCCCATAGTTTTGAGCAGATTGCATCGATGTGGGTAGAGGAATCTAGGTGACTGTCCAGCCAGACACCCAGGTACTTGAAAGCTGGTACCAACTCGAGGGGTGAGCCATCAAGGGTGCTGACCAGTGGAGGGGTTGGGAGAGAGGACAGTTTCTGTCTTGAACTGAAGATCATGGTGACTATCATTTTGGCATTGATTTTTAGCTGATTTGAAAGAAACCAGGACTGAACCCTATTGAAATTATTTTGGAGATTAGGGAGAATGCTGTCATAAGAGAGGGCGGAGGCATAGATAACAGTATCATCTACGTACGTATGCATGTTAGAAGAGTGACAGATAGAGGGAAAGTTAACTTAGAAAAGGATAGGGCCATGGATGTAGCCATGTGGAACCCCAGAGAGGACAGGGAGAGGAGTGGAGAGGGCATCACCTACTTATTTATTTTTATTTATTGAATTTTGTTGACTCAGTAAGCCCATTAGGCCTAGAAGTCCCTTTTCAGGGGTGACCGGGGGGACACAGATGTTAAGCAACTGAATTTGAACCAGAATAAGCTGTTGGTAGTATTTTTAGTGAATGGGAGAAATTTGGCCAGGACACTGGGGAAATTCCCCTACTGCATTGCGGGCAGTAGGGGGACTGGCTGCTGTTCAATTCACTGGTGGATCGGTATTGGAGGTGGACGGTTGGCCTGAAGCACGAAGGAAGGTCGTGCAGTATTAGCAAGATGAGTGAATTGGTGACGGTACCTGAGCAACAGGTTACTGTGGATATTGTGGAAGAAGATATGAATTTGGTTGTCACGGAGGATTTCTCGACTGACGTTACACCACATGCAACCCTAATTATTTCTGAAGCACCGGAGAGAAGACAAGAGCTGATGACAAGACAGATACCTGATTTAGCTCGGGAAAATGAGCCAGTGAAAAGCCAGTCGGAAGTTTATACTGGTGAAGACTTACCTATGACGTTGTCTCTGCAATCGGACACTTGGCACAGCAGACTGGAGACAGAGGAGCAGTGTACGAAGATTTCAGGTATTATTCCCTCAAAGTCACTGTCTGTGCAAGCCCCTAGTGTCACTGTGTTGGCTGGCAGTAAGGAATCGGGTGGGATTCAGTGCCAAGAGCTGGCAAAGGGAATTCAATTGCTAGGGGTGTCTCCTGACGTCTCTCCGGTTACCGTAGTGACCAAAGGAGTCCAGGATGTGTTGGTCGCAGAGTACAGAGGCTCCGTTTGAACCAAGTTGGTGCTTCACCTGTCTAAAGAAACTGGATTTGTCTTTCGTGCCCCTAACCAGGCTACCTCTGTGGAGTTTCAGCATCAGGAGGTAAGCTGCATCTTTCAAACGGAACCATTTAACCAGACCGGAGTGTCTGAGTTTTCTTTTCTCAAACGTACTGTACCCATTGGTGAAAAGGTGGGAGAGGAGGGGAAAGAGAAACGGGAGGCTGTGTTTTCAGCCAAAAGGAACTTGGGGGTGGCAGTGGCTGATAAAACTGTCTTAGTGCCTGAAGAGACTGCTTCTGCTTTAGGATCCCTTGGGGGTGTGCCCCTGATACAACCAATTTTGACTGATTCCTGGACTCCTGAGAAAGCATTAAGTGATGCAGGCTGGACTTTAAACAATGGTTCATGGCGACCTACTCCGGATTGGGACCCCAAACTGAATTTTTTGCAAAATGAACCTTCTTGGCAACCAAAGTTGCTTGATTTACCTGTGCCCATACATGACTCTGAGGTGGAACAAGGGAGACTTGAGCCTTCTCAAGGGGTTGTACAAACCAATCCTTCAGAGGTTTTGATTGATTTTAGACCTGAGGTACAGGCTCTGCCTGTTCAGTGTAATGCAGCAACTGAAAAGCCATTAATGTCGGACTTGTTTTCTAAATCTAAAAAATGAGGCTGCGCAACGTAGAAATGCAGTAAGGTTGAGGTATAAGGGAGGTTTAGAGGTCAGGCCTGATAGACATTATGTAGGGAAATATTTATTAAAAGATTCACTTCATTTTTCTCCTCGGGAAGTGTTCGCCTTTATAAATATTTCAGGGGAGGACAATTTTGATGTGAGCTTTCGATCTAATTCTGCTCTTGATTTATTCTGGGAATGGTATAACCAATTAAAATTTTCACCTCTTTGGACCCCTTTTTTGGTAATTCCTCTAACAAAGCCATTAATTAAATTTGTAACTATAATGTTCAGGAATGAGGGGGTGCATGTTGATGATATTCAGTATTGGCTCTCTCAAAAACGTGAGGTGTTGAGCTCTCCTGAAGCTATATTGGATGCTGAACAGTTTTGGACAGGGGGATGGCAGTTTAAGGTTAAGCTCAGACAAACTGCTAATGGGATTTTACATATTCCGAATTCCTTTTTGTTGGGAAGAGATAGGGGTGTTTGTTTTTATGCTGGGCATCCTAGAGCCTGCTATAAATGCGGTTCTAGGACACATTTATCAAGTTCTTGCGATAAACCTCGTTGTGAGAATTGTGGAGAAACTGGACACACTGTCTTATATTGTTTAAACTCCACTAAATGTGATTTGTGTGAAGATACAGGCCATGTTTTTTCGGAATGTGAGTGGGCTGCTAAGAATAAAGCTTTTGCTAGCAGCCCAGATATCCTAATTCAGAGAGCACAAGATTTGGCCTTAGGTGTTGATTCAGTAAGCCCGTTGACCAGGGTGGGGGTGGATATTTCTTCTTCACATTCCCTACAAGTGGCATCGGAAGTCCATTCTTCTGTGGTAAGAGTAGAGAATTCTTCCATTCTTTCTCCCGTGTGTGATGTAACACAACAGAAAAATTTGTCTCAAGGGTTAGTTACTTCCTTATTGCCTCAGGTGAGAAGGTCCTCGAGGAATCTTAAATCACCTGTGATACCCCCTCCTGCTGTGGTTTTGGAAACCAGTAGTCCCTTTGAGGTTTTATCTACCCAAAATGAGGATTCAGTTATGGATTGTCAGGATCCAGACTCTCAATCTGTGCAGGATAGTCCACCATCCCCCTGTGTGGTACAAGAGGGATATAAAAGTAAAAAGAAAAAGAGATGAAAAAAAGATGGTTGATTTCTGAATTCTAAATGGCTAGTTTTAAATTGGGTTCAGTGAATGTTCATAGTATCTTGAACTTTAAAAGAAGGCAGGTTGTTTATGATTATGTTCATAGTAATTTTTTGGATACCTGTCTGTTACAAAAAACATGGACGTATACTTTAGACCAGGCCAGGATTTTTCAAAGAGAATGGTGCTGGGGTCCTTCATATTGGTCATTCGGACAACAAACAGCTGATGGTTTAGGGTTTCTTTTTAACTCTTATGAGTTTTCCTTGCTGAAAATAATGGATTTTATTCCAGGGAGGCTAATGATATTAGATGGGGTCTGGAGGTCCATGACGTGTCGATCTATTAATGTATATTGTTCACAATTGAAGGCTGAACAGGTGGCTTTGTTCCAGCTGATAAAACCATTTTTGGTCACCACCTTTGAAGTTTTTGTGTGTGGAGATTTTAATTGTGAATTGAAAATAGGTGGGAAGTCCTCAAGGGATTCCGGGAGAAAGATTTACTGTGATTCTCATGCATTATCTAAATTAGTAGACTCATCTGGGTTGGTCCTTGGTAGTAGTCACCAGCAGGGGGGGCCAAAATTTTCTTATAAGAAAAATACATATACATCTACTATTGATTATATTTTTTATCAGATAATCTTTCCTTTTCCTTTCACACAATACCAGTTTCCTTTTCGGACCATTTACTGCTTCGGTGTGATTTTTCTCCTTATTCTCTCCCAAAATGGCAGAAAAATAGGTGGAAACTGAGTGCTCCATTATTAAAGACCCCTGGTGTACTCCATACTGTAGTTTTGTTACTTAGGGCGTGACTTTCAGTTTCCTTTTTATATGAGGATTTGGGGCAATGGTGGGAAGACACTAAGGATGATTTATGTAAGCTGCTTAAAAACCAGGGGAGAACCAAGGAAACTGGTAAATTTCTGCAGTACTTAACATTAAGGCAACAATTATATTATTTAATTTCCTTGGCCAACACCTCGAAAATCGATCATTCTGTTCAAATTCAAACCTTAAAGCAGCAATTACAAGAGGTACAATATAATAGGGCTAAAACATCACAAGTACTTCTTCAATTTGGAGTAAAAAAACAACCTCAGGGAGATCCATATAAAATCTTTAAGACATTTAAAAGGAATACGACTCTAGGGGTACTGATGGATCAGGAGGGACAGTTAGTGGAGGATTCGAAGGGCTTACAGCAGATTATTCGGACTTTTTCACTATCTCACATGCCTGCGGTGCCCCCTAGTGTTGAGGAGATGGGGAAATTTTTGCATACAATTCAACTTTCAGAGTCTCATTTTGACAAATCTCGGTTGACTACTTTAATTACGAAATCAGAAATTATAGATGCTATCAAATCTCAAAAATCTGGTACATCACCTGGGAGGGATGGACTGACTTCCGAACTGTATAAGGCTTTGCCACTGGAATTTTCTGAATGTTTAGAATTAGTTTTTAATTTTTTTCTATCTGCTATAACCTTTCCGGGTTGGTTCTCTGAAGGGTTGTTGATTTTTCTTTATAAATCAGGGAATACGACACTTATCGAAAATTGGAGACCTATTACTATTTTAAATATGGATTATAAACTTTTTACAGGGATTTTGAATAACAGGCTCAAACAATATGCGGTGACAATACTCTCACCTTCTCAATATTGTGGGCTCCCGGGAAAGGAAATTCAGCATGCTCACATGATTTTACGAGATTTGATTGAATATGTTGGTAGGAACAAACAATTAGGCTGTATAGTCTCAGTGGACCAATGTAAGGCTTTTGATAGAGTTTATCACCCATTTCTGTTTTTGACGTTAAAACATTATGGGGTTCCTGACATATTTATAAATTGGATTCACTTACTTTATAAGGGAGCGGTTAGTTATCCAATAGTGAAGCGAGTAATGGGAGTGGGGATCCTGGTACCTACTGGGGTACGGCAAGGGTGTCCCTTGAGTCCTTTATTGTATTCATTCATTATAGATACATTGATTCAATCCGTGGCACAATTCCCAAAATGGGAAGGGGTGCTGGGACCTCCCTTGTTGGAAAACCTATACATACAGGCTTATGCTGATGACCTGTGTGTGTTTTTCTTAAATTATAAACAAGTACCAATTTTTTTTGGAATATATGAATTATTATTCTACAGTGTCTAATTCCAAAATTCAAAACAAAAAAAAGTCAAGGTCTGTTTATTGGGGTGGGGGAGGTATCAGATATTATTATTCAGGGACTTAGAATTTCATCAGATCCGATTAAAATCTTGGGATTAGTATATGGTCCTCAAAATTTGGCTGAATTGAATTTGGAAAATGCATTGGCCCTGATAGAGGGTAAAATAAACAGGTGGAAACATTGGAAAATATCAAAATTGAAAAGGGTACAGGTGATAAAAAAGTTTATTATCCCTTGTTTATTGTATACAGCAATTATATTTCCATTGCCTATACGATTGGAAACACAAATTTATAGTTTGTTTTTTCAAATGTTGTGGGGCAATAGGCTTAACCCAATAAAGCGGCAATATACTTACCTGGATAAAAACAATAGGGGCCTAGGGGATGGTGGATCCAGTAATTTGTTTTCATACGTTATTTTTATCACAAAATGTTTGCATAGGTTTATCATCAATCATGGCTCTATACGAGTTATTAACTAAGCAGGTGTTGAGACACTATTATACTGCATGGCAGGTACTCCTGCCTAAACCCATTCTGAAATTACTAATTCCACATTACTTTATGCCAGTAGCAAAAAACCTTTTTAAATGGGGGTTATCTGCTCAAGTGATCAGGAATAGTACAGGTCTCAGCTTTATGAAATAGTGATGTCCCTGTTATATAACAACGAACCAGCCTTTAAAAACTGTCCTTCAGTTGGTACACGGAGGGCACTTCAGAAATTGAATGATCCTAGGTTACCTGAATATATGTGGGAATTCGTTTGGCTGTCAGTTTATGGTAGGATTGGGGTCAGAGGTAATGCAAAACATAAAGCATTAAATGAAAGATTTTGTCCTTACCTTGAGTGTATAACTCAGGAAGAAACGATGGAACATTTTTTATTTTCATGTACATCTGCCAGTTCTCTTTGGAAATTCCTGGCCTTAAAGTGGAATATGACATGGTTATTACATTTGGATTATGGAATATTAATTTTAGGTAGTTGTCCTCAGTTAAGGGGGTGGTATAACTTAGAAACCTGGTGACTTTTTTGTAGTTGTTTAACCTTTTATCTATGGCAAGCTAGATGCCAGTGGGTTCTATACCAAAAATTAATGCCGTATGATACGGTGGGATTGTTAGTTCATGGGGCAATGGAAAGGATTTATCTTAAGGACTATGAACTGGCTACTGATAGGAAGGTGTTTAATTGGTGGAAGGGATTCACAAGGTTTATTAAATATAAATAGGCTGATCCGATTATATTAGTCTAGTTAAATAACTTGTATCTTGTACAAGATAAGGATGGGAGATTGGAAGAACTTTTATTATATGGTATAAGTTATTCAAGAGGTTTGATTTCAGGTTGCTTAAGATGGTTAATACCTCACGGTATATCTGGTTGATTACGGTTTATGTGATGGAACATGGGTATGTTTTATTTTTGTGTTCTTATTTATTTTTTCCTCCCCTTTGTATAATTTTGTGTGTGATTTAACACTGTTTGTATTTATTTTGCTGATGTTGTTATAATAAAAAATATCCCCTACTCTTTTAGTGGGGAGGCTGATGTATAATTCTTTGTACATACTGATCTGATACTGTATGACTGTAATACTTATTTGATTTTGTTTGACATCTGATTTGTATTTTATTTTGTGTGACTTAACACTGTTTATAATTATTTTGTTTTTGATGTTATTATAATAAAAAATTCCCCAACTCACCTGTGGGGGAAATTCTGGCTAGCCAAGATGGTGGATTAGAGCCCTGGAGGATAGGTGGAAGCTATGGAGGAGAGAGTGCTGGTCTCCTCTCCCACCTCAACTATGCCTGAGACCAAAGATTTAAGTGCTCTGGTGGAGAGAAAAATCATTACGATACAAACGGAATCTATGCCTGAAATTATGGAACAGAATAAATGGACTGTTGCTGTTATGGAGATGGAAAATGCTGCAGAGTTAACTTTAAGCTCGGAGGAAAATTAAGTTTGAGTCCTGGAGGTTCCCTCTGGTTTTGTATCATCTGAAACACATGAATTGTGGCTGCTTCTAGAGTCCGAAGAAAGGAATTTTGAAGTTTGGAAAGCGGCCCTAATGCAGAAGATTCAGTGGTCCCAATCTGTTAGCTCTGCTAGCAATGCTAACAATCAGCTGAGCTATGAATCAAGAAGTTCAAAGGAACTGCCATCTGCTGTGGGGCTCAGTAAGTCTGCATGTGTTTCTGTGGTAAGTATAAGTACTGCTTCTATGAGTAATGACACAACAGGGCATGAACAAAAGGGATTTGGGCGCTCAGAAGCAACCTTACATGCAAATGATGTGTCTGGGACTGGGTCCTGGACTGTCGACAAGGTTTTAGAGGGTGCAGGGTGGGAAAAGCGGCCGACTTCAGGACAATGGATGTTGGGCAATTCCCCGGTCCGTATGTTGCAGCTGAAGATTTGGGGCAAAATGATGCAGGCAATCATTCGAGTTCTGCGGAGGAAGCAAATGTTGATGTTGAAATACCTGACCTACTTCTACTTCCAGAGGGTCTTAATCTAACTCAGAACCCCATAGAAAACCTTCCCTCTGCTGAAAGGCTGTCAGTAAGTGAGGGCAATGTTTTACTACAGAGAGAAGCTCCCTTTAATGTGTTGCCTGAGAGACAGAATAAAACTTTTTCTTCACTGTTTTAGCTATCCATCTTACCAGCTAAGCTTCATAATGCCATGAGATTTTCATATGTGGGGGGCATGCAGGACCCTCCTGATTGCGTATTTGTTGCCAGAAATGTATTGAAAGATTCTATAAAGTTTTTTCCACATGAACTGTATGCACTAATTCCCATTTCTGGGGAGACAGCATTCGACATCAGCTTCAAAACAACTCAGGGGATGGAAAGATTCTGGGCTAAGAATCATGCCTTGAGGAAAATGGCTTTATGGACTCCATTTTGGCTATTCCACTGACAAAACTGGCATATAAGACTGTTACAGTATTATTTAGAAATGAAGGGGTGGATGTGTCTGATGTTCTTTACTGGTTAAAAATGGGTTGTACTGTAATCGGGGAACCTGAAGCCATATTAGACACAGAGAATATATGGACTGGAGGGTGGAGGGTGAAAGTATTACTAAAGTCTAATGATTCTGCAATTATTCACTTGCCAAATTCCTTTTTTTGGGTCAGGATATGGGGGTGCTGTTTTATTCTGGGCAGCCCAAGACCTGTTACAGGTGTGAAGATTCCATTCACCTGAGTAATGCCTGTGACCAGGTAAAATGCAATTTATGTGGGGAGCTAGGCCATGTGAGCTCAGCCTGCTTAAATAAGACTAAATGTAATTTGTGTGAAGAACCTGAACACACCTTCCAGAATTGCCCATGGGCAGCCCATAACCAGGAGCATCACGATGCTGGAGTGGATCAACAATTTATTATCACCCAGGCCCAAAAGGCAAAGCTTAGGAGTAGACCTAATCGGACACAGCAAGCTCCTGATCCACCTAGGCCTTCTACTTCTGCTGAACCCTCAGTTAGTAACTGTAGGGAGAATATTTCAGGAGTAAGTAATGTAGCCCCCTCTCCTGCTCAGAAGGAGAATGATGTTTCAGAACATGCTAGACAGGCCCTGTTTCGGAGATGCCCCCCCCCCGAGCCAGTGCAAGTCAGCTGTAGGCACTCAACAAGATCTAAACTTAAAGCTGCCCCCCCCAAAAGCACTGTGAACTTCCCCCATCCCAGTTTCAAATCCATATGATGTTTTACAGGACACCTCTGCAGATTCTGAAGAAGAGTCAGATTCTTCCTCTATCCCTTCCTCTCATCTGGAAGGGATTACGGATACAGAAGTGGGATCCAGGGGTAGAGAGGCACAAAAACGGAAAGCAAAGACAAAAGGGAAAGGGACTGCTGGATCAGGCAGGAAAAAATAAAGTGGCTCTAGGAATAGGACAAGAAATTAATGTTCTATTACACAACCTTTGTAAATGGCTTCTTCCTACACGCCGTTTGATTGTCATACGATCAATATAAATATTATCAAAAGGATAGACAAAAGAAATACAGTGTTCACCTTTCTTGCATCTCTACGGGTAGGCCTGATATTTTTACAAGACGTTCAGTTTCATGCCTTTAATGAAGTTAAACAAGCTCAAAGGCACTGGGTATGTGGTCCCTCTTTTTGGCCCATTGGCCAGGATGCATGCTTCAGGGTGGGAATACTAGTACACTCTATTGATTTTAAACTTCTTAAATTATATGATCTGACTCCTGGGTGGGTCATCATATTGGATGTTGTGATACAACAAACTCCCTATCGCCCTTAAACAAAGGCAGGTAGAATAGACTTATTATCCCAGATCCAACCACACTTACACACCTCTAAACAAATACTGTCTGCAGGTGATTTTAACTGTAAATTGAGTCTACAAGATAAGAGCTCGTATGCCACCATAAAGAACATTTTTTATGATTCCCGTTCATTAAACACCATTATTTGTATGACCCAGCTGTGGGACGTATATTTGGACTATACAAAAAAACACACTCCCACCTTCCAAAAAGGAGTATTAAAAATGAGAACAGATTACATTTTAATGACCCCAACTATACAAATATCTGCAGATATTGTTAGCCTGGTAGAATTTTTGGATTATAAGAGACTGCCAGTAACTATAGGTAGTAACCCCCTCCGGGTACATGGCCCTGGAACATGGAAGTTCAATACATCTTTGTTAGAAGACGAGGAATTCCTTGGTTCCCTTAGCCAGTTCCTGACTGCAACAAAATCGGTGCTGATTCTATGTGAAGACCCGGTTAGCTGGTGGACGGACTTGAAGACAGACTTGACTTCCCTTTTAAAACAGTATAGTAAACATAAATGTAACACTGCCTATTTGGCTAACTTACAAAAATGATGGCATCTCCAGAATCTATTGACTATAGCTTACACTACGGGGCAAGATTTAACCTCTCAGATTCAGGCAGTACAAAAAGAAATATTGGCCTTTTCCAACCAGAAGGCGGCCCAATTATATAACCAACATAAATTTAGGATGCAGGGGTCAACACAGGAAATCAATCCCTTTGTTCATAATGCATGTCAGGTATGGAAGAAATCGATGTCCAGCCTCAAGGACTCAGCTGACTCCATGCAGTCATCTGGAGCCAAAACTACAGATAGTATCAGACTTTTCAAGACAGTTATTTGTTGAAATACCATTAGATGTAAGGGAAATACAGGACTTCCTGAGTGACATTCACTTCCCAGCGGTCCCCCAACCCCCAGGTAGTGCAGGAAGAGGTAGATACCTGTATCCAGCAGATAAGAAATAATATGTCTCCTGGACCAGATGGATTACCTTTTGAACCATATAAGATTATAGCGGAACATCTGTGTACTGAAATTACTGTTGTTTTTAATGCTATGTTAAAAACTGATACTATCCCTTTAAACTTCAATAAAGGAACTTTAATCTGTTTGCATAAAAAAGGTGACAGAATGGATTTGAATAATTGGAGACCTATATGCATGTTCAATGCAGACTGTAAATTACTTGCAAAGATTTTGACTAAAAGATTACTTCTAATAGCTGAATTGGTTATTTCATTGGAACAGGCTTGTGCCATTCCTAACTGGTGTATTCAGGACCATTTAATTCTATTGAGAGAACTGTTCTCACATGCACTTATATTCTTGTAAGGGGTATGTGGTCTCGCTTGACCAGAGAAAGGCATTTGACTCCATATGTCATATATTTTTATGGGATATTTTACAGCCTTATAACATCCCATATAGAATGATAGAATGGGTCAAACCCCTGTATAAGATGGCTACTGTAATTCTAGTATTGAATGGGCAGACAGGTCCCATAGTGCCAGTCAAAAGAGAAGTCCAGCAAGGCTGTCCCATGAGCCCGGTATTGTACAAATTTTTTATAGACCCACTACTATGGAAAATAAATAGTTTACAAGCTATCAGTCCAATAATAGGACTGCATGCACCAAATCCAGCAAAAGTCATTGCTTATGCAGACCACCTGTATTTGATGGTAACTGATGAACAGTCTGTACATGCAGCTATTCAGGCATGTACAGCATTTGGTAGGGTATCAGGAGTGGCTTTAAATTTGGGAAAATGTTGTGGGAGGGCGTTGGGATATGTATGACACAAGACCAAAGCCTAGGATTGGGCCCACTAAACTTATTGAAGATCCCCTGCCAATCCTGGGTATTAAGCTGGGACCTGAAGGTATGGATACTTTAAATTGGGAAGAAAAATTAACCATTGGGAGAAATAATGTGATGCAGTGGAATAGAAGTAAAATAGGAAAGAAGAAAAGTTTTTTTCTGCTTAAAACTTTCCTCATTCCAGTTTTCTTGTATTTAAGTTATGTTTTCCCAATCCCCAAAAAGTTGGAAACATCTATTTTGAGTATATTTTTTCAAGCAATTTGGGGGAGTCGCCTCAATCTGATCAAAAGAAATATTTTATATTTACCCATCAAAGAAGGGGGCTTAGATATGTTTAACCCGATTTTATTTTTTACTAGTATTTTTAATGTGACTTACTTAAAGTCATTGCTTGTGAATAAAGGGTTGGGGTGGGACCAGTTGCTATTTGAAAATTGCAAGGTCTGGCTCCAACAATGGGAGAAAAATGCATTGACAACTCCTAAAGGACCTGTGTTCTTGCAATACCTTAGGGAAACATTCTGTAGGTTGAAACAATGGAAGGTGACAGCCCAACAAACCATGTCTGCCACTACACATAAAGTTCTTTATAGAAATTTAGTTTTCACATTGTGTGGGAACACAATCCCTTTTGCAGGATGCCCAGATCAGTTCCAGAGCTCTTTGCAAACCCTGATAAATAACCACAGGATTCCTGTCCATATGTGGGATTTCCACTGGCTTTCTTGCCATGGGAAAATAAACATGAAAGAGAACCATAAACACAAACAAAAACAAGACAGGACATGTGGCAGATTAGGCTGCATTAATACAATTGAATCTATGGAGCACCTTTTTTATGACTGTTCCTTTGCTAAGGGTTTTTGGCCGTATATGGCAAAAACATGGAAAGAACCATTGTTAGAGAAAGTAAATTATGTCAACATAATGTATGGCTTTGTTCCTCTTAGCTGGAAGAAATGGAATAAGAGCACTCTCCATCTGCTGTTCACTATAATTAAATGGAATATTTGTTTGGTTAGGTGCGATTTTACCTTACAGCAAAAAGAGAGCACCCACCTTAAACTAAGTAGGAAAATTCTGAAAGATGTTCGGAAAGTATATGAGGTTGAATGTGCTCGTTTGTCTGGAAATGAGCAGGGCCCCTGGTGTTCTGCGGCAGAATTTTCTGATTTCTGTGGCAGGGCTCCTTGACTTCTGTAGCAGCATTTTCTGGTTTCTGCGGCATGATTTATTCATTTCTCTGGCAGAATGCAGTCCTGTCATTGGCTAAATATGATGTGATGTCATCGATTACATCGAATGCTGAGCATAGAGGAGGGGCTTCAGGATAAACAAGGTGGGAAAGAAAGCCTGACACTACGGAAAAACAGTATATTTATATGAAAATTCACCAAAAACAATGAATTCTGCGGCACTATATATATTCTGCGGCATGATGCAAATTCTGTGGCAAATTCCACAACTGCAGAACCGCAGAATTCCAGGGGCCTTGGAAATGAAATAGCAGAATTATGGAAAAAATTGCCCTGGATTACTGAAGTACATGCAGTAACCTAAACATAAATTGGTTAGGGGTTATATACAGATATGATTGTATCTGAGAAAGGAGGTTATCGCTTAGGTATAGTTTATATTCTTTTAGAGACCTCTCTTTTTTTTCTTGAGACTGTATGTATGTTTGTTAACATGAGAATGGTTCAGTTCTAATCATATTGTTTTCCCCTGTACTTTTGGTTTCTTTTCTGATTTTCTTCTGTGGTTTTCATTTCATTTGTATGTACTGTATGTATTACGATTTAGTGTTTAATAAAATTTTCCCCTACTCGGACCTGTCTTCTATAAGAGTTAAAGTAAGAAAATGTCATATTTCTATGATTGCCTTATCTGTCAAGAAACTCATTTTACATCACTGGAAAGACAAGTCCACCCCAACCTTTCAAGAATGGGTGAACCAAATTCTTGCCTACCTCCAAACAGAGAAAGCGATTGCCAGCCTTCACAACAGATTGGCAGCATATACCAAAATATGGGATCCCCTTCACTCCCTAATGTTATTGGCTCAGTCATAATCATATCACACTCTAAAATGCCCTGCAGGTTCTTAGGGAAAGAGCTCAGTACTTAGTTGCTGCTGTAAGGGAAGGGAGAGGATGGATGGGAGGGTTGGGCAGTTATGTCTTCATAATTGGTTGTATTGCACCTCATTCTCAATGTAACTGCCTTTTATTATGGAAAATGTATTAATAAAGTTTGAATTGGAAAAAAAATGTTTCTCTACTCTTTTTCAATAAGTGCCATGGGATCTTTGGCATCCACCTGAACTACCACCAATCCAGGCAGATGGGACCTTGGTTTAACGTCTCATCGGAAAGACGGTACCTCAGAAGTGCAGCACCCCCCTCATGCTGCACTACAGTGTCAGTATTGGGATAGTAACCCAAGTGCCAGATGTGGGAACTGAATCCACAGCCCTCTGATCTCCTGGCCTCAGAGGTGAGTGTGCTACCTACTGAACCACTGACACTTCACTGACACTTGTACTGATTGCTGTCAATTTAGAAGGTCTGAGCAAAACCAGTCAACCATTGGTTTGGTGAGGCCAAAGAAGGATAGTTTGTGAAGAAGGAGAGGGTGAGAGACAGAGTGGAAAGCTTTGGCTAAATCAGTGAAGATAGTGGTAGTGATGTGGCTTTGGTCCATAGCAGAGAAGATAAAGTTGTTGACACGCAGCAGACAGGTGATAGTAGAATGCTGTTTGCAAAAGACAGATTGCACAGGTAAAGGAGAGCTATTGGAGGAGAGGAGGTCAGAGAGTTTAGCTAAGATGAGGGATTCCTGGACTTTGGCAAGGGAGAAGAGGAGTGAGATGTTTCAGTAGTTTCCAGGGGATGATGGCTCACCATCCTTAATCAAAGTGAGGACTTTGGCCAATTTCCAGGCATTGGAGACTGTGGCTGTAGTGATATAAAGATTTAGTACGTAAGTCAGAGGGGCAACTATGGCAGGGGCCGATATGTAGAGCAATTTGGGGTGGAGGCCATCGGGGCTAGTTTTGGAGATGTTGAGAGATATGAGCACTGAGTAAACTTCAGAGAGAGAGAAAAGGGAGGAAAGAGGAAACCAGTAGGTGGGGGAGATGAGTCTGGAGGACAGGGAGGTGAGCATGGTGGCGGGGGGAGTCTGGCAGAGCATGGAGCTGAAGAAGTTGTTGAAAGCCTTGTCTACAGAGGCAGGGTCAGAGACGGGGCTACTGTCAATTTTAAGGACTGGGCAGGCTTGCTGGGAGGGTGGTCTAGGAGGAAGTTGACCACCTTCCAGAAAGAAATTGGGGAGTTTTTGCTCTGATCAAGCTCAATTTGAAGTAGGAGGCTTTGGACTGGCAAATGGATTTTGTGCACCTGTTCCTGAGTTTTTTGTATGATTGGAGGTCACTTGGGGTGTGAGATACCTTGTACCGGCTCCAAGCTTTGCCCCTGGAGCAACACAAGGCTATGAGATCAGAATTTATCCAGGGTGGTGGTGGCGCTTCACCCTTTCTTTCCTAGGGGGTGCATGGTGGCCCCAGATGTGGTTAAGGATGTTGCAGAAGTGGGATAGGGCAAGGTCAATGCCTGCCAGTCAGCATTAGTGAGGTCTTGCAGCAGAGCAGATATGTTTAGGGAATGAAAGGGGCGGGACCAAAGAAATTTGGGAGGGGAGTGGGGAATGTGAATTTTGCGAATACAGTAAGTGATACAGTGGTCACTTAAGGCATCAGACAGGATGCCAGAGGTGAATATATGGTGAGATTGGGAGGATAAAATCCAATGAAGGAGCGAGTGGTTTTGGGAGTGGGGGTTTAAACGGATAGGTTCCTGAATAAGTTGGGAGAGGTTAAGGGCTTCACTAGATAGGGTGGTGGACCTAGTGGATGAGGAGAGCCAGTCAAGGTTAAAGTCTCCTAGGAGCAGAAGCTCACCTTTAGAGGTGAGGGTGGAGATGGAAGAGATGGTCTTGGTGATGGAGTTGAGTGAGGCTTTTGGAGGGAGCGTATAGAGCACCAATGAAGGGGGGGGCTGAGGAGGGAAGTGAAATGTGTGCAACAATGAGTTCATGGGAAGACAAGCAGGCCACTTTGAGGGTGATAGAGCATGAGAAGGATTGCCTGATGTACAGGGCTAACCTCCCGCCTCACTTACCTGATGGAAAAGGTTGAAGTCAGGGATGGCGACTGAGGCTTCAGGAATTTTGGCAGATAGTCAAGTTTCTTTTATTTTTTTGAAATTGAACATCTTTATTGACTTTTAAAACTGATCAAATACAACCAATAATGGAAGCATGAACCAGTATACATGACAGTAATTGCACAATGGTTACAGAGAAAAACTACAGGATTCTTCAGGGATCATTAAATCCAAGTAAAGTAAAAGGGAACTGCAACTAAAGGAAAAAAGTCCTCCCTCCCTCCTCCCCAAAAGATAGTCAAGTTTCTGAAATGCAGAGTACATCGGGGTGATATTGGGTGAGCCAAACATTTAGGGTGTCCATTTTGGGGAGTAGGCTCCTGGCATTGAGATGATAGATATGTAAACCCTTTGGTAGAGAGGCTGTGGATAGGGTGGCCCTGGGGAGGTTGAAAGTGGAGTGGAAAAAGATTGGGGCATGGGTGGGCCAGGGTTGGGTTGTATGTCACCGGTGAGAAGCAGGAGGAGAAGGAAGAGGGGGAGGAATGGAGGGAGTTTAGATATGTCAGATGAGTGTGCAGAGAACTTCAAGCAGCAGTAGAATGCTTCAATATTAAGGATGTGCAAGGGGAGCGGAGAAGGGTGGATGGAGAAGGAATGGGGGAGAGGGGAAAAGGAGAGAAGTAAAGTAAGGGATATGGGGTTGGGAGGGAGTGTGGTTTGGCTATGAGGTGGCTGTAGGGGAGAGGCAGCTGATGGTGGGGGCAGAAAGTGGATTGGGGGTGCTGTGGAGGTAGTGGGCGAGAAGAGGAGGTGAGAAAAAAGATGAGTAAGAAAAGCAGAAGGGGTGAGAGGGAGGAATAGGAGGATGATTGGCATTGTCGGGAGGAGGAGGAGGAGGGGGTAGAGAGTAAGAACCCCTATTTAGGGGATAAAAGCAGTGGGGAGTTGTAGAGGGAGAGGCAGTTAGCAAAGGTAGCAGTGAAAGAGGGCATGAATGCTAAACTGCAAGAGGAGGCAAGCAGTCACTGACCAAGTATGGTGCAAGCAGGGGAAGAAAAGTGATAGGTTCAGGGGAAGAGTTATGCTGAGGTAAAAATATATTCAGTTTATGACTAAAAGGAGACCTAAGTATAGAAACAAAGAATAAGGCACTTAGTGAAAGTATGGGCATACTGAATGGCCACACCTAAATTACAAAATAAGCATGTCAAAGGATCCATATTAAACACAGACTTCATCTGTTCATGATGGTGTGTTAAATACATGGCCATGAATGCAAATAGAACACACTTCCTGACAAATATCACGGTAAAGAATAAAACATGAAACATCTTTGTAAGGGTGATCGAATGTGGGCTAAAAGTCAAGCTCAACAAGTAACACACAACCATGTGCAGATGTAGCCATAGCCAACCATGTTCCCCCAGAAATAATAATGACCAAGTAGATAATGTGAATGTTGGGAAGCCAACATGGTGGGCAGGGTGGGGGGTGGTAGTAACAAAAGTTGCTGATACAAGTAAGGACACCTGATGGTAATAATTACTTTTTGGCTTGTAACATTGATGTAGTTACTAAGAAATGTGCTGCTTCTGTGGCATTAACCCACACCTCTTCTGTACCCACACCCCTGTCCTGCTGCTGCCCAAGTGGGTGACTAGGGATGGGGTATAGCTACATGTCATACTTTATCCTTGATCTGGTGTGTACAGTGGTGATGGTTGAGTGGCACCAAATACACAGTCAGGGACGCTTCCTTAGCCATTACATGCATTCCCCACTAGCTGAACAGGGTGGCAGCCATGGCACCATATGTCACACCAAGCTGCCCTGGCCCTCTGACTATACCATGAGGGCTGGGGGCATGGCAGTGAACATGGGCAAACCAGTAGGTCCTTATAAGAGAAAATGGCAGTACTGGGAGGACCAGCCATATCCCACAATTCCCCACTCCACATAGAGTGCAGGATCCAGTCTGCTGGTGAGCAGTCCATCTGATTGGATGGCTGCTGTTGAACTCCAGGCCGGGGGTATGCACAATTGACACATTCCCTGCCTCTTATGTGAATAGGGTCCAGTATTAGATTGCATGTTTAGTAAGCAGTAGGTTCATGAGGGGACTGATTCCTGAATGAGTACTTACATCACAGCTACAACACTGACATTTGGTAAATGTAAGTGTGCACAATTGCAAATACACATTACCTAGGCATTAACTGTGATAACAATATCATTATTTCTTTAGCACAATATTGTTACAGTGACAGTTAGTAATTATGCAAATTATATATTTTTGGTATATATCAATTCACAGTATTAAACTGCATGTTTATTAACCTGTAAATTCATGAAAAACTGGAATACAGACATCAAACATCATCTGAAGAGTTGCACATAAGTGCCTTTTAGTGTAGCAGACTGAAATTACATTGTAATTATATTTTAGTTACCACTCTGATTTCAGTTTAAAGTTTTTCTATGTGATTACCATTTAAATGAATGTCAGATGGACATAAACTGTTGAATCAGTGAACAAGACCTGCATTCGTATGTAGTTACACTTGTAAGAACAAATGTAATAATGCCAAAAGTAGTAGTTACACAGTAGATTTACTGTTATAATTTCCAATAGCTACTACATGTGTAGTTGCCCTTATAAGAACAAATTACATAATGGCAGAACAGGTACAGTGTTACTTGCATGACAGATGTTCTGTTACTCTTTTCAACAGCTATTAAATATATAGTTACACTTGTCAGAATGAACTGATTTGTGCTAAAAGGGAGGCAGTAATAGTTGCCTGTGTAACTATTTCTCCATGCAAATTGCATAAGTATACAACACTCAGTTGTTAATCTAGTTAACTACTTAGTAGTTACATGTAACTTTACAGTAGTTACAGTGCAGTTATACAATACGTACAGTGTAGTTAATGACACTTAAAGTAACGTTACCACTAAACATCTAACAGCAGAGATAAAGGTTCTATCTCAGAATGGACTCTGGTGAAGGAATGTGATGTGCAGTATCCCTTTATACTTCTTTTTCTTTTTAATTCTTGGGTAACTAGGTAAGACCCACTAAGCACAAGTGTCTCTTTTTAGTGGGCGACTTTGCAACACCGGGGAGGTTAAGAGACTTGCTAAGAGTTACACAGTATGCCTGTGGATACTGTGGAATCAAACCTTTGTCTGACAGATGTACCAGACTCTTTCACAGCTCATTACTGTAACATCTAGGCTATACTGCACCAACAAAACAAATGAGCCAGGTAGGATACATCTACAAAGATAGCCCATATACATGCGAAGGTCATGTAACTGGGCCACTCTGAAGAGTACCACACCTACAAAGTACCACGCTATTGGAAGCATTTACAATTCCTACCATCCCACTACACTTGCAAAGAGGAACATAAATAATTCCATCTCATTTTGTAGAATGGTGCTAGGCCAGACTGTGGATGGGCCAGTACTTGAGTGCATCTCCTACTCCAAATGTAGCAAATCTCATAGGATATTATGGTCTGTTAATGACTGCAATATGTGTCCTAGAAGGACTGTGTCCCAACTGTGGTATCAAGCATAGTTGGGACACAGCTAAGAGCTGCCTCCAAGCAGTTCTTTGACATTAACACTACTTGTTTATTTGTTTCTGATCTGTGGGTACACTACAAGCTACTGATGACATTGTACAATATTCATGAATAATATAACCACAAAGAGCATTACACTCATCCTCCTACTTTTTGTAATTATCCTATGTCTTCCTAATTTTGGAAGCATTTGGAGATAATAATGACTAGGCACTGGATATCAATGAAAATTCAAATGAGTGACTCACCTAGCGTGTACAGTATGTAGAGAATCCCTGCTTCAAGTGGGAAATCATTATTAATATTTCCAAAACTCATACATAATTTCTCACATCTTTTTAGTAGCAGTTGAGCAATCCAATACAAGCTGTTCTGGGTGTTTCTGGTGACATGGCAAGGCCTGGATTTATCAACCAATGCTAATTTCTGATGTACTTGTGTCAAGTCTACCTTAGTGAATCCCCACTTCCAACTAGTACAGTAAACAATGTGGTAATCTGGAAATGAAAATAGAAATAGGGTACTGGTCCACATTAGTCAAGGATTTACTGTGATCTTGTAATCCCAACAGATTGTGGCATCTCTGCCTTCTTAATACAAAGACACACATAATAATTATATAGTCTATGGGAGAGCGTTGTCATGTATGGAATTCAACTACTAGAATTCCCTTGTCATGTTGCAGTAACGACATCATGATTGTGTTGTGCTGCACTAGCAGTGTCACTACTGCAGCACAATGGATTAGAACACTTATGCAGAGTTCAGTGTTCATGAGCCGAGGCTGCAGTTGTTAACACTGTCAAGTAGAACTGTTATTTTAGGGCTGCATGGATGGAGCCCTGCAGTCCCATTGCTAGGACTAGCAGAAAAGCAACTTATGAATGAACAACCTCATGTAACAAAAGTCGTCTCAGTCCGTGCACCATGGCCCAGTTGGCGCTTGCACTGTTTTTTTTTACCTATCACACACTAGCAATCATTTCAACCTACTAATAAATCAGGACAAACATCAGTGAACACCGGGAAATGTGGTCACCCCCCCTCCACCATAGGCAACACTGTCTAGTAGGAGTTGTGTTATAGGATGGGGGACAGAGGGTAGCAGTGTGCAGCTGCCCTAACTGTTTAGGCAGGAGACAAGAGAGGCATCAGGATAAAGCAAATCAAACTATGGAACAGGGTGCAGCAAACACACCTGTTTGGGACAAGGGACATGGGCAACAGGGTGCAGCAAAGGATCTGATGCTGGTGGCAGGGGGCAACAGGGAGAAACTGCCCCAACTGTGGTGGCAGGAGACAGGATGCAGCACATGCCCTGCCTTGTTTTATGGCAAGTGGCAGCATAGAGCAGCATCCCTAACTGTGGAGGTATGGGGCTCTAGGGCACAGCAGGCCACAGCAGCCTTGACTGTGTAGGCAGGAGCAGGGTACAGCAGCCTTGGATGTGGTGGTAGAGACAGAGGACAGCATACAGCAGATCCTTGATGATGTGTCAGGACAAAAAGTGGCATCAGGATGCAGCAGCCTTGATTGTAGGGCAGGGAGTGTGTGTGTGGTGCAGCAGCCTTGCCCAGTTGGGGCAATGGAAGTGGGTGGCAGGTGCAGCAAATACCTCACCTCTGGTGGCCTGGAGAAACATTGTGCAACAGCCCCAATTGTGAAGGCAGGGGACCTGGGACTGTAGGTCTTAGCAGAGCACAGAAGCCCTGACTGTGGAGACAGGAACTGGGGGCAAAAGGGTTCATTGGACCTGACTGTGTGGGTGGGAGGGAACAGAAGGAAGCAGGGTGTAGCAGCCTCAACTGTTTGTGCAAGAGGCAGAAGGGTGCAGCAGCCGTGACGGTGTAGAAAAGACTATGGGTAGTGGTTTGCAACAGCCTCAAATGTGGCAGGGGAAAGGGGCAGCAGAGTGGTGCTGCCTCAACTGTTGGGCAGGAGACAGGGGCATCAGGATGCCAGTTAGTATTTCTAGTTATACACATACATGATGTATTTTCACCCAGGCACCCTCAAAGAACTGAATTTTAAGTTCATACAGTACATGTTCCCTGAAATAGAGTGTGGCAGACACCTGTTTGTCAATCTTACATAAAAACAAAATTTTTCTCACATGAACGTATTTATGGAGGCGACATCAAAGACACACTGCTTCCATGAATTAACTAACATTTAGATTTATTTTACATCCATTAAACAGCCCTGTGTTATATAACCAGAAAAGAAACCATGGTTCTGATAAGGAAATGACAGCTGTAATACAGACAAGATCATTTCTCACAGACATTCATTCACACCATTTTAGTTCAGCACTGATACTCAAATGATCAACTTTTTATGAGAACAGAATAACATATTTTAAGCTAATCTATCTAAACACAAACCAGGTGGGTTATTAACAAACTTTGAGTGACAACAATTAGCTCTACAGACTGCTTTGACTGGGAACTGCAACAGCTTCTTCAGTCAATCAGGGACTTAATTGCTGAAGCAGAAGGCTAGACCAAAATGATGTCATCGCTCAATGATAGGGACAGAAAAATCTTCACTGTTTTCAGTTACTGCAGAGCTCATTAATAGATGCTGATTTAAAGAAAACCACAAAACAAAACATCAGGGCCTGGATATTCAAAAGGGTTGCGCATGCTCAAGTCCAAACTTGCTCCATTCTGCGATATTCAGCAGGAGGCAGTTGTGCCACAGAAAACAGGCTGAGCAACAGCGCAATGCAAATGAATGCATGCTCAACAGGAGGGGGAGGAACTATGCATAAACTGCACAGCCCGATATTCAGTCGGGCTGTGCAGAGTGTGCAGGCGCAACCCCAACTGCGCCTGCACAACTTTTGAAACCAAAAACTTAAGTTGAGGGCCACCCACAGGTGAGCTGCTGCATTGCAAGGGCGCAACACAGCAGCTGCCACCTGTGTCTGGCCCCCAACCCAGTCCCTGTGCCCCCCTAGCCCGATCGTGGGCATCAATGTGGCTCCCCTCCTCCCATTCACATCCCTGGTGGTCCAGTGGACCGAAATGCCTGATCGCGGGCAGAAAGTATGCAACCCCCATCACATGTGCCCGATCGTGGGCAGTTAGTAAGTGCTCCCCCAAAACATCTCCCTGGTGTCTAGCAATGGGCGGCAGCCCCACCGCCAGTCAGTCGGCGGGCGGCGGGGCGGCAGGCGGGGGATGCTGCCGCCCGCCGCCGCCGGGGAGCGGGTGGTGGGGCTTTGGTGGGTGGGTGGGGCCACACTAGACACCAGGGAGATGTTTTGGGGGCACTTACTTACTGCCCGCGATCGGGCACATGGGATGTGGGGGTTCTGTATACTTTCTGCCCGCGATCGGGCACATGGGATGTGGGGGTTCTGATACTTTCTGCCCGCGATCGGGCATTTCAGTCCACTGGACCACCAGGGAGATGTACGGAGGAGGTAGGGGCTACATTGCTGCCCGAGATCGGAGCTGCAGGGTCGGTCCCCAGCGGCTGCTGCCTGGCAGGGCGCCAGCTAAAGTCCTTCGGGCATCGGGCGCAACCTACATGCCATAATGGCATGCAATGAAGATAATGACATGCAAATGGCCCCCGCGCTTCTTGCATGTATTATGGCCCCATTTGCATGTCACCTTTGAATATCGTGATTTTGCATAGCTAATGGTATTCGGCACCACCGCGTTGACTGCTCCACTCTCGTCAACTTCGGCGCTATACAGTTCCACCGCGCCACGCACAGTGGTTATGAGAGGAAGCGATATTCAGCGAGTTGCTCAACAGCGCAACTCCTTTGAATATCGCACGGGACACACCCCTGCACATCTATTTTGCGCAGCGCAAGGACTTGCGCCTTTGAATGACGCAGTTTGAATATCCGGGCCCATGATATTTTCAGGAAACACTAATCATCATACAGGGACCTGAATTCAAGTGAATTCAAGCTTTTCCTAAAGATATGGCATTTGATTTTTAAACTAGTAAAAATTCTAGCAGAATCTAGCAATATAACTCGCAATGTAACATTCTCTCTTTTACAAATGTCAGAAAACATTCTTTTATAATTGATATTAATTTTAAAACATTTCAAAAATGTGTCATGGAAGGTTTTTGAATGAAAGTACAGTCTCTCTTTTTTATCTTGACCAAATTTAGGCTAATGAGAAAGTAAACCTGTATCACATATACTTTATCTCATGGAAAGGTACATTTCTAATAACATTTTATTGAAAGGCACATTTTAAAATTATGACACATTTTTATAGTTTAAAATGTCTTTCTTTTTCATACCAAAGTGGTTGGGCATCTCATGCAGGTCTCATCTCTTCATCGCGATTATAAGCAGAAAGTCTGCTACTCTTATTTGGTCTAAGTTGCTGCTGCAGCTGCTGCAAAGCAGTGGTCTGTGACTATCCATGAGCAGATTTTTTATGACCGACATTTTTACCATTTCTTTTGGAGTAAGTTTAGACACGTCAAAGTGTCAGTTCTATCAATTTGTTAAAGCTTGAGAGCATAATGTGATTTTTCAGATTGCAACTGCATGCTTTCAAGTGATTCAAATCTGCAATATATAATGAAAATAAAGTGTTTGCTTCTTGGTAACCTGCTTGTGCAGGTACTAGTAGTGTTTACATCAGCTTCCAAAAACTGAGAAAATGATGTAAGCCTTTCTCTGTGCAATTCTGATATTAAAGCTTATTAGGGTTCTTAAATATTTTTAGTTAGAATAAAGAGTTTTCAAACTCAATACTTTCTCATTTCTTTTATTTAAAAGCAATTACTTGTTAGAAGCAATGAAAAGCACTTTAAATTTGCCTTGTATGTGATAAAAGAATCTGTTAAGGGAATTAACTCTGAACTTATTATCTGCTGCTGCTTAATTTTAGATCTGCTTCAATCAATCAATTTTTATTTAACCAGGTGAAACACCATTGAGTAAACTCATTTACAAGATGGTCTTGGGATGACAAAAATACAATATAGTAATCAGCACAATTGAAGATTCAGTAAATAACATATTATAAAATAAAAGGCAATGAACAAACAAAGTGCCAGTGCATAAAGTACAATTAAAGAGAAAAACTGGTGATCTCGTGATCTAGTGGCCCCAACCCTCCCTGCATGGATCCCACCACCCGCCCCCTGTCAGCTGGTGGTGGCAGCACCCACCCGCCTGCCGCCCGCTGCCTGCCGACTGACAGCTCGGAAGGGCTGCATGCCCAGTGGTTCGAGCAGCAATGGGCGTAGTTACCTGTCATAACTTCAGATATGTGAATGAATGAATTCATTCACATATCTGACTACCTCACGGTATGAGCTTCATGTCCATGGCTCATGCTCTGAACAATGGGTGTGCAGCCCTACTGAGCTGTCAGTCGGTGGGCGGAGGGGGCGGGTGGCAGGCAGGGGTGCTGCCCAACGGCTGATGGGGGTGGGTGGTGGGCTTCATGGGTGGGAGGGTTGACGGGCCACTAGATCACCAGAGAGTCTGGACTTGGGGTGTGGATGCCACCGTGATCGGGCTACTTGGGTGGGGGACCTTTCCTATCATGCCTGCGATCGGGCTATTTGGGGTGGATGTTGTCATTATGCCCACGATCAGACTATTCGAGGAGTGGGGGACGCTTTATTATGCCTGCGATCGGGCTATTCGGGGACGGTAATATTATGCCCGCGACCGGGCTATTCGGGGTGGGGACGTAACAGTATGCTTGTGATCGGTTCATTCAGGGTGGGGGATGGTAACAGTATGCCCATGATCGGGCTATTCAGGGGATGGAGGGAAGGTAACAGTATGCCTGCAATCGGGCTACGGATGGGAGTTTACATTATGCCCAATCGGGCTGCTGGGGGGGGGCGGAATACTGTTCTGCCTGCGATTGAGCTGCAGGGGGCATTGGTCCCCAACAGCTGCTGCCTGTCAGGGCACAGGCGCAAGTTGTCCGGTATCGGTGCACCTGCATGCTAATGGCATGCAAATGGGGCCATAATCAGATGCAAATGGCCCCCCCGTGCCTTGCATAGGTTATGGCCCCATTTGCATGTCACCCTTTGAATATCGCAGGTGCTGTGCATAGCGCAATGGAACTTGTGCCACCGCATCTCAATGCTCCACTCTGACCACTTGAGGTGGCGCAGTTCCACTGCACCATGCACAGTGGGTGTGGCTAGGGGGCGATATTCAAAGAAGTTGTGCCATAGCGCAACTCCATTGAATAGCGCCCTGGCCACACCCCTGCGCAACTTTTTTGAGCAGCGCAAGGGCTTGCGCCACACAATGGCACAGTTAGAATATCTGGGCCTCAGTGTATCTGATATCATCTGTCATTCTGCCTTGCTATGCCCTGCAGCCCAGGTTGTGTCTGAAAATGCACCGTGGCACAGTACACTTACAGGTACCTGATAAAGAAATGAATAAAAATGAAAATATGTGACAGTTTAAAATGGATCAGGGAGAGTGCATGGACTGTAGATAGCATCACCTTCTCCCAATGTTTCTCACCATCCAAAGTATAATTAAGTTTTGTAAGCTAGAATCCCTTCCTCCTACTGCTTCTCCCTTTCATAAAATGCCTTTCAGAATGTTTACAAAAACAAAATAGGTGGTTGTGGTTGTGGTGGTGGGGTGTGTGTGTGTGTATATGTGTGTGTGTGTGTGTGTGTGCGTGTGTACATACCTCTTAACCTTTCAATCTCCAATATATTTTATAAGACCATTTTATTTGACTAGTAAGTTTCAGTTCTGATACACTGGACTAGACCCTTCTAGTGATAAATGCAGAGGCAATAGGGAATAGCCTCCAACCACTGTGCACTAGCTTTCTGGTTCCATTTTGTACTGGTTTAAGGAATGAAAGAAAAATAACACCCAGCACCTCCTATATGTATTTTGTTTTACTCCCCAAATAGCATCATTAGTTACAGTATTTCAATTTCCCAGTGGTCTCATGCTAGGCCAGGGTGGAATGTAGGGCAAGAAGAACATACTCACTCAACACGAGGCATACAGAAAGACTGAACACATAGTCATGTAGAATAAAAGTCCACAACAATAAATGATGTACAAGTAATACACAAGTATATATTAATAAGCAGAGAAATGGTTGTGCTGAAGGCTAATTATTATAGCCCCTTTTATCCCAATGTCCTAGTGCATTCTAGTATCTCTCTAGTATCAGGTTTGTTTTATACTTTCTTTTTATTCAGAGAGAGAAATAATTCATAATACATAAAGCTTTACAAAAAAAGAGATATTTCTTGAAAAACATTACCCCAAGCTTAAAGAAAAATGGGAAGTATAAAAAACATTTTTTGAGTTTTTTTTAAAGGGGATAATAAGCTTTACATGAAGTACTCATGACAATATGTACTGCTTCCATCCTCAGCAAACTCCAAGCTATAATCTATCCCTCTTAAGTAAATAATAAAGTTATCTTTTAAAGTAAAAGTCTCACACTTGGCCTGTCAGCACAGTGGTTAGATTTTCACTTGCGACACCACGACCTGGGTTTGGGAGTGGCCTCAGGTCGCTGGAGGGCCAGCTGGGGGAGAACGGCCTGAGCATCCCATAACAGCTCGCTGTCCCCAGGGAGGAGGGTGGATTGGCCGATGCCCATAACACTTGTGTATGTGTCCCTGGGCAAAGGCTCAGGGGGACCAGTAGCCCCGTGAAAGGGGATGGGTGGCCATCAAGATGCAGTGGACGTTGGCATGTGCACCCTGATGTCAGGGGGCTCTCACTGCACCTGACGGAGAAAAAGCAGAAAAACTCCTGCCAGCTCCGGGAAGGTGGGCTTCCTGGAGCATGTCTCCTGTGTGCCCTGCTCACCAGATCACCTCCACGGGGCCCAACGAAATGAAGGATTACGGGGGTAAGGACCCCACCTCATCCTCGCTTGGGGTGGAAGCCAAACCCCACCTCATCCTCGCTTGAGGTGGAAGCCAAAGGTCCATGGGGGACTGGGAGATGAGTCTGAATGGGCACGAGGCAGGAGGATGACTCCTGGGATGCCCTGAAGGGTCGGGGCTGGCAGGCAGTAGGTGGGGATAAATAGAAGGAAAAAAAAAAAGTCCCACACTTCACCAAATTATTCCCATTAAGGTATACTTCTGATTAGCAACTAATTTTTTTTTAAATAACCCAAGTCATTTCATCCACTTCCTTCAGGCATCGGAATATATTGAGTATTGTCCACAAGGTCTTCATCTTCCTTGTCCAGTTCCAACTCTGTAGGTAACACTATATTTATATCATAAAACTCTTTCACCTTATCACATCATGAAAAATATAATCTTTGTTCTAAAAAGTCACTTTGAGTTTTGCAGGAGCCTGCAAAACAGCACAAACTCCTGCCTGAGTAAATTCATTTCTTGTAGTCATATAACAGTTTCTGTGGCACTGAGTTATAAGGCAAAAGTCTGGATATAAATTCATTTTTACTAACTCAAACATAAAACCCTTTTTGATTCTGGCAAGTCGCAATAGTTTGTATCTTTGCATTATAGAAGTACAAGTACAAATCACGTACCTTGTCCGTATCTCTGATACCATAGCCATTTGATTTCTTGATCAAAATATTGATTCCAACAAGACAGGGTGTTTGGGGGAAGAGTCATTGTAAGTATTTTCTCTATCTCCAGTTTTAAATCTGAATCAGGGACTGATGCAGAAAGCCCTATCAGGTGGAGGTTTATTAGAAGTAGGGTGTTTTCTATCCTCTCCAGTTTGCCCATCATGTTGATCTGTTCATGTAGGGCAGCATTCACTGCTCCCTCGAACATCAATACCCTTGCGGTGAGCTTCTTAGTGTTCTTCTCGGAGGTAGCCACTCGCTCCTCGACAGTCATTACCTTTGCTTCAGTACTCTCACATCGGGACACAATATCTGTAAGTGATAATTTTATTTTCTTAAATTAATTCTTTGTACCAGCCTGGAAATCCAATAAAAAAGACTGAAGTGTAGCCAAAGCTGGTTTTTGAGGAACCTTCACCTTCGCGCCCATGTCAGAGTGCGCTACTGCCGGGAAAGCCATTGTCCAAAGCGGACCCCCAATTCAAATAACACACCACACTGTTTTTGGTATAAAAAGGGCCGCAGCTCTTTTTACTTGATCAAAAGTTGTATACATTACATGGGACACAACATTTATAAAAACCTAATATGTACATCACATTTTACATATATATGCACTTTACAATATATCATAGATACATACAATACTTTTACAGAACCATCATTTTAACATATGTACATTACGTATCCCATCCCATAAGACCCCTTAGGCAGCCCTAATTCATGTACTGCTGAAACCCCGGCCCCTTCATCAGCTTGTTTGAGGGAAACTCTGGCCCTTTAGTCCAACAGACCTGTTCAGGCCATGCCTTTCCGCAAGACAGTCCCCCCCATCTTACCCGAATTTAGGGCTTCCTACACCCTTGACGAGGAGCATGCCCATCGGGGCTGCATTCCCCATCTCGGAGTCTTGGATCCCAGCATTTCGGTGCATGCCCCGGACTGGGTGCCTTCATCTCCCAATCTTCCGAGGCATACCCATCCTAGGGTCGTGCCTCCCCCCGGTGACATCCAATCGCAGCTCTTCTTATGTCCATCTTATCCAGGGTCAGCCATGAATTACCACTGCCTATACAGTTCTCAATTAGGTTTACTACTAGAGCCATGACAGAGCTCTTGCTACGACCTGGAAGTTTTTAAGAGCGGGAGGGTGGGAAAACTTCTTCTGCTGAGGAGCTGTTCCAGGAAGGCGAGATCCCCTGGGAGAGCTCCTTAAAAACCCTTGCCATGACCCTCCCTGTAGGGAGGGTCCAGGCCAGCCCTCTCCAAGGAGATCCTCGGATTGGGCCCTTTGCTCAGGGGGGGCCACCTCTTCCTTGATGGTGGACGGCCCTCCTAGCCCCACCCTCTTGGGGGCTGTTGGCAACCTGTCTCCCCAGTGAGAGGCTGGTGGGGCTATTGCCCAAAGCGGACCCCCAATTCAAATAACACACCACACTGTTTTTGGTATAAAAAAGGGCCGTAGCTCTTTTTACTTGATCAAAAGTTGTATACATTACATGGGACACAACATTTATGAAAACCTAATATGTACATCACAATTTACAAATATATATGCACTTTACAATATATCATAGATACATACAACACTTATACAGAACCATCATTTTAACATATGTACATTACGTATCCCATCCCGTAAGACCCCTTGGGCAGCCCTAATTCATGTATTGCTGAAACCTCGGCTCCTTCATCTGCTTGTTTGAGGTGAACTCTGGCCCTTTAGTCCAACAGACCCGTTGAGGGCCGTGCCTTTCAGCAAGACAGTTCCCCCCCATCTTACCCGAATTTAGGGCTTCCTAGACCCTTGCCAAGGAGCATGCCCATCGGGGCTGCACTCCCCATCTCGGAGTCTTGGATCCCAGTGTTTCAGTGCATGTCCCAGCCTAGGTGCCTTCGTCTCCCGATCTTCTGAGGCATACCCGTCCTAAGGTCGTGCCTCTCCCCAGTGACACCCAATCGCAGCTCTTCTTATGTCCATCTTACCCAGGGTCAGCCATGAATTACCACCACTTACATATGGTGCCAACACATATCTACCACTAATGCCCAAGGGATCTTACTCTTTCCAAACAGTACTGTCTCGCAGAAATTGTTGAGGGTATTGTTAAAAATGTCATTCCCAATATCCGATAAATGAACCCCATCACGGCTATATAGGCCCTTATCCATTTTGGTGATCAAGAAATGCCTGATTACCTCCACGCCCAGTGAGGCCGTGAAATGGGACACCTCCCTATTCATGGACCTCCGTGCCTTGTCCATGGCCCCTGCCTTTCACTCCCCACGCCACTGCTGGTGTGGTATCATTCTAGTCCATGCTAGAATGGTGCGAGGCAACATCTGTTTTAAGTGGGACAAACCTCTCTTAATGTCCCCAATTAATCTCGGTGCCACTAGGGTGACCAAGTCGTTCCCTCCCAGGTGAATAACCAGCGCGACCAGTGGTTGACGATGCAGGCCCAATGTAACAATAGTTTTGTATAATGCCCCTCACTTCATCCCACCTTTTCCTGCCCATTTAATCACAGCTCAACTTCTTGGGATGCCCAGCTGTCTAGTGTAAGGCCGTTTTTTCGCCCTCGTGTATGCCTTCCTCACATGCGAATGACCCATGATCCATATCTGAGGGGTTGTTGTAGCCATGCCTGTAAAACAAAGATAGAAACATGTGAGTATTCTCCCAATTTGTACTTCAATTACCACTTGTGCTGGGTTCTCCAACGTCACTTCCTGCTGGATTGTGCTAAGGCCTAATGTACCCCATGTATGCTTTTGATGCCCACCTGCTGACCCCTTTTATCTGGTCCTCTTTTAACCCACACCTGGCTGCCTTGGTGGTTGCTCCAATTCTGAATGGATGGGTGTTGTATGAGGTTGGGTTTTTACCTGCCATCCATAAACTCTTTCGTAGGACAGCCGAGAACTGCTGCCTTGTGACCGCTTTTACATCCCCATGCACAAACAAATGCACCGGTCCTATTGGACTACCCGCCACATACTCCTTCATTGCCGACCATGGGCAAATGTTCACTGATGGGGCCATAAACAGTGTTATAATGGCGGGGGGGGCGCACTGGTTCGTTTTTGATTTTCGCAGCTGAAGACAGTCTGTCCTGCCAGATGATGAAATCACTAAACTGAAGATTGGTGTTTTGGATCGATGAGTTAGACTGTGGTACCAACTCTGAAACCCAGAAGGCCCCAAAAAATGCACAGATGTATATGGCCCTGAAAAGCTTGGTTTCACAGCCCGAGCTGTAAGTGACTGACAATGCTTTCAGGAGGCTGGACAGCTCAGGTAGTCCTATGGGCTTCCTCGTGTCAGCTCTTTTTCCTGTGAGTCTAGACATGCCCTGTATCATTTTCTTCATATTAAAACTGCTGGTTGGGTCAGGGTAACCCTCGTACTTATGAAGAAAGGCGATGCCCGCTAGTTGGAGGTGTATAGCTGCTGGGGATTTTACTAGGCTTTCTAAGTGGAGGATGTAGCTTTGAACTTGTCTTTGGGTATTGTGCAGTTCCATGCTTACCTCGTGACCACAAAATTGCTGGAAAGACCCATAGCTGCCTACATACTTCCTCCATGTCGAGGGGGCCACAGCGAGTTGTACCAGTTGCTGCAATCTTGGTTCCCAAGTCTCCAGACCGCTTCCGATATTTGTGTGGGGAACTGGTCCGCCCACGGGGCTAACCGCCTGAAGTGCTCGAGCTGAAATCAAGACAGGGCATTCGCTATAACATTTTCTTTTCCTGGCAAATGACGTGCCTTAAAAGAGATGTTGTAGCATAGGCAACATAACACAAAGACCTGCAAGACCTTCATCACCTCTTCAGAACAAGATGTCTGTGAGTTCAATATGTCTGCTACCTCCCTGTTGTCTGTGTGAAACAGCACTTTTTTTATTCCGAATTTTATGCCCCCACACTCTTATGGCTACCATGATAGGGAACAATTCCAGAAGGGTGATGCTTTTTGTGAGCCCCCTCGATACCCAATCCTGTGGCCAGCATCCTGCAAACCATGCTCCTTGCCAGAATGCCCCAAAACCAGTGCCACCCGAAGCATCAGTCACCATGTGCAGATCTAACAAGTGGTCTGCCGGTGTCTGTCAGATGGTGATACCATTGAAATCTTGTAAGAAGAGTTCCCAAACCTGTAAGTCTGCTTTTATGCCCTGTGTTAGTCTGATGTGATGGTATGATTTTAGAGCCCCCCCAATGGCTGACGCCATCCACCTGAGGAACGGCCTGCCTGGGCGAATTGCCCAGCATGCAAAATTCAAGTGGCCTATAACAGATTGCAGCTGTTGTGGGGTCATCTTCTTTGCCCTTCCCATCTCCCCAACAGTTTGCTCAAAAGTGCCAGCTTGTCTTGAGGTAGCCGGGGAAACCATAGTCTTGGAGTCTATTTCTATGCCCAGGTATGACAGGCAGGTAGCAGGGCCCTCCTCTTTTTTCTGTGCTAGTGGGACACCAAAATACCCCATTAATGAGGTGAAACCTTGCAGCGTCTCTGCACGTGTAGTTCCCCCCGGGTCCACAAATAGGAAATCGTCGAGATAATGAACTATATGTACATTATGTGTATGTTCTCTGGTGGCCCACTCCAAGAAGGTTGAGAAAGCTTTGAAGGCTAAGCAGCTTATGGAGCATCCCATGGGCATAGCCTTATCCATATACCATTGGCCTCCCACTTGGAAACTCAGTAAATCCTTGTCATTCGGATGTACTGGTAGCAGATGTAAAGTGGATTTGATGTTGCTTTTTGCCATCATTGCCCCGAGGCCTAGCTCTTGTATGTGGCGCAGTGCCACATCGAACATTGTGTATTGCACTGTACAATCCTCTGGGTTGATGAAGTCATTTACTGAATTGCCTTTCAGGTAGGACAGGTGGTGAATGAGCCTGTATTCCCCATCTTCCTTCTTGGGGACCAGCCCCAATGGGGATACCCTGAGGTTGTGTACGGGGGGGTAATCGAATGGTCCCGCCACCCTGCCCGCCTGTACTTCTTTGGCAATTTTCCTCTCCAGGATGTTGGGAAGTAAATTTGCAGACCTGAGATGGTGAGCTATGGTTTCTACCCTTGGCCCCTTGTATGGTATCCTAAAACCATACTTGAAACTGTCATGTATATATTTTGCTGTTGTTTTTTCCTGGTAGCAGTCGAGCCAGGGGTCCATTCGGTCTAACCGTACTGGTGAGTTAGCTAAACTTCCCAGACCCCTTTCCTTTTTCACTGCTTGCTCCCTCAATGTTTGATTTCTTGGAGGATTGTCATGTGCATTCTGAGAACTTGTGTTCTCCTCCGCACAACTTGTAGATGTGCCTGTACTTACAAAAGGAATGAAAACATTTTCCTTTATTGTAGTCATAGCATGCCTTCCTCCCTGCCCCCTTCCTCTGTTCCTTCCTGTACTCTCCTCCTGTTTGTCTGGCAATGACATGACCACTATCCGTATAAGTTACCACATTGGGCCGGCCATGCATCATATAGCAGACCCACAGGCCTATGTGTGTTTTCCCATTTGAGATTGGGTTGCCTAGATAGTTTCAGACGAAACTGCTCGTCATATTTTAACCATGCATATCCATCAAAGGACAGATGTGCATATTTTATGGTGTCCCTGTATTTTAGCAGAGCAAGTAGCTTATGAGGGTGTTTCATCCCATAAACTGACATAAATATGTCAAAGGTTGCTGCCCAGTTCTCAAATGTGAAAGGTACCTTCGGCCGCTGTGGCCTCTCTTGTTTATTCATTTGTTCATCACTCATTTCAGGGATCTCTCTATGCAATAATGAGAACATGTCAATAAATTCCCCTTTCCAGATTTTTTCTCGGACAGCGTCAGATAAGTGGTCCCCCAAAGGGTCTTCCACCCCGACATATGCCCAATGCTTCGGAGATGCCGATAATGCGCTGTTTGATTTTTCCCACGTTGCCGTATTGGGAGCGGTATCCATTTTAGAGGCTACCATCTCCCACTCTTGTAAGCTTGGTGTCAAGCTTTCCTTGTTAGTTGGAGGGGTTGAATTGTTGAAGGCCCTACACCTGTCCATATCTGAACTGCTGCCCCTTGTGCGTTACCCCCTTCTATTGAGGCTCCTTGGGAGACAATGGAGTGAGGAGGCTGGATCAAATGAGCTTGGACCCCCGTGGTGATCTGCTGTCCGCCTCCCATGTGACTTAACAGGGCTTCGTCTTGTCTTTCCCCCACAGATTCGGTCCACAGTGTGCCCTGAAGCCATAGTTATCCACTGGCCCAGAGGCCCCAGCTGTGCCCAGAGAGGTACCCTCTCCAGGCTCATTGGCTGGAATTGTCTTAGGCCCCATGATGGGGTTGGTCATTCCACCCTGCTGGGTTGTTGGGTAACAGGGGGTGAAGGGGCCGCAAGGATTCATTGCTGGCCAAGAGATGGGCATATTACCCAGTCCCCCATATATAAATGGCCACATGAAGGGGTTATGCTGCCATGTTTGATGCCCTGGCATCACCGGCCCAGGATTGAACCCTGGAGCCCCCTGGTGTTCCACATGGCTGCTTACACTTTTACCCCCTTGTGATTTTTTTCCGACTGTTTTTTGCCCATGGACCCCAATCCTATCTTCCATGTGCCTTTCCCTCTTCTGTTCCTGTTCTCTTATCTTTGTGGTCTCCCGGCTATCACTGGATTGCTCTTCCTTGCTATCTGAATCAGACCACACTAAATCTATTGATACATCACTGTCCTGATCTCCCTCATACTCACCAGTCTGTGGCTGTGCCACTGGTACCACTGGTTTTTTTTCCCTTCCTTCATTCTCTGTCCTGGGTTGGGCCATGGATGTGCTCTCGTCTGCTCTGCTCTGTTTTTCCTCTGTCTGCTTTTTTCCAGCCTCTGTCACTGGTTGAAGCTCCCGCTTACTCTGCCTGCCCTGCCCCTTTTTAGCAACAGATTTTCCCTATAGACCACCAGCCCAGGAAGAAGAAATGAATAGGGAGCTGATGCTAGCCATCCAAAGGATTGCAGACAAGAGTGAGGTAGTACTGGTTGGAGACTTCAGTATTCCAGATGTGGACTGGAGCATCCCAGCAGCAGCATCAACTAGGAGCAGATTTATCCTAGCCTCCCTTCAGGGTGCCTTCCTCAAGCACCTGGTCATGGAACCAACTCGGCAGAAGGCAATACTGGACCTTGTGCTCACAAATAGGGACAGTGTGATGGGGGTAACGGAGGGGGAGCACCTGGGAAACAGTGACCACCAGTCATTGTGGTTTGAAATCACAGAAAGAGCAGAACCAAACCACACAAAAACACTTATCCTGGATTTTAGGGTGGCAAACCTTGGGAAAATGGGGAGATACTTGAAAGAGGCATTAAGGGGAATGGGGCAGAAATCAGGGGTTGAGGAACAGTGGGCAGTATTTAAAATGGGGATTACAAGAACAACAGAATTATGCATTAAACAGGTTAGCAAGAGGAAAAGGAAGAGGAGACCATTATGGTTTTCCAAAGAGGTATCAAAGAAAGTGAAAGGCAAAAAGATTGCATTTAGGCAATACAAAAAGACACAGGCAGAAGGGGATAGGGAGAAGTACCAGGAGAAGCAAAGGGAGGCAGCGAGGTCAGTAAGGGAAGCCAAAGCTCAGACAGAAGAACACATTGCAAAATCAGTGGGTAGAGAGAACAAAACCTTTTACAGGTACATAAGTGAAAAAAAAAAGGCAAAGGAGGGATAGTGAGAGTGAAGGGGGAGGATGGGGGCTGCGTGGAGGATGAAAACAGTAAAGCTGACATATTGAACATGTATTTCTGCTCAGTCTTTACTGAGGAAGAGGAGGGTAATGGGTCTGAAGGGAGTACAAGGGGTGAGAATGGTGCAGAAATGGACACAAGTCCCTTTACAGAAAAGGGTCCTGAAGGAACTGGAAGCAATAAGAGTTGATAAAGCAATGGGGCCAGATGGGGTGCACCTCAGGGTCCTTAAAAAACTAAGAGAGGTGGTGGCTGAACCTCTGGCTATCCTGTTTAGCCGATCACTGGAAACAGGGGAGGTACCCAAAGACTGGAGGACAGCAGATGTAGTCCCCTTACACAAAAGTGGGAACAAAGAAGAAGCGGGGAACTACAGACCAGTCAGCCTCACCTCGGTAGTGGGGAAGATCATGGAAGCACTACTGAAGGAGAGATTTGTGGAACATCTGGTTGTCAATGGACTACAGGACCCAAGGCAGCATGGTTTCACCAGGGGGAGGTCATGTCAGACCAACCTCATTGAATTTTTGGACTGGGTGACTAGGGAGGTGGATCAGGGGAGGGCAGTGGACATGGCCTATCTGGACTTCAGCAAGGTCTTTGACACTGTGCCACATAGAAGACTATTACACAAACTGGGGAATATGGGTGTGGGCAGGACAGTAGTGTGGTGGTAGGTAACTGGCTGGGTGGCAGGACACAGAGGGTGGTGGTAAATGGCTGTCACTCCACAGAGGGAAGAGTGACCAGTGGGGTACCACAGGGATCAGTGCTGGGACTGGTCCTATTCAACATCTTCATCAGTGACATTGCACAGGACCTAGAAGGCAGAATTTCACTGTTCACTGATGACACAAAGCTCTGTAACAGAGTAGACACACCAGAGGGTGTAGACAGAATGAGAAGGGATCTGCAGAAACTTGAAGAATGGTCAGGGGGTTGGCAGTTGAAATTCAATGCAAAGAAGTGCAAGATAATGCATATGGGGCACAAAAACCCTGGCACAATATATCAGTTGGGGGGTGAGGATATAGCATGCACCAAGCAGGAAAGGGATCTTGGGGTTATCATCTCTGATGACCTCAAGGTAGGGAAACAGTGTGACAAGGCAGCAGGTAAATCAAATAGGATGCTGGGATGCATAGGCAGAGGCATCACCAGCAGAAAAGGGAGGTCATAATTCCACTATACAAGACACTAGTGAGGCCCCACCTGGAGTACAGTGTACAGTTCTGGAGACCTTACCTATGTAAGGACATAGACAGGGTAGAGAACATTCAGAGGAGGGCAACAAAGATGGTGCATGGATTGCATCACAAGTCCTATGAAGACAGGTTGAAGGAACTGAACATGTACTCCCTGGAGGAGAGGAGAGGAGGGAGAGAGGGGATATGATAGAGACTTACAAGTATCTTACAGGGAGGAACAGGGTGCAGGAATACACTACTTTTAAGTGAAAAAGATGTTCCAGGACTAGAGGGCATGAGATGAAGTTGGAGGGAGGATGATTCAGAGGAAACATGAGGAAGAATTTCTTCACAGAATGGGTGGTGGACAAGTGGAACACCCTGCCAGAGGAAGTGGTGGGGGCTGAAACAATCACAGGATTTAAGAATGCATGGGATAGACATGAAGGAATTCTGGAGCTCAGGGGTAAGGGGCAACAGACTTTTAGGAAAATGTAAACTGAACTTACAAGCTCAAATGGGCAGACTGGGTGGGGCATAGGCCATTATCTGCTGACACTGTCTATGTATCTATGTATCTGAGCCACGAATTCCAGCAATCGGGCCGATGGCTGGCTACGCCTGGGCTGCTGACCCTCATCCTCTGCCGGTTCTTACGGCCTATACTCTAATATGGTGGGAGGGTCTGCCACAGTTTGCTGTTGCCCGCCTGGATAGGCAACTAGCAGTTCGGGTTCCAACCTGGACATGGTTGTCAGCCAATATGACCCCCCAATATCCTTTAGGCATTGCAGGGCCTCGTGGAATGCTTGGTCTTGCCCTTATGCGGGGATAGCCTGTGCCACATATTGTGTCTGGCTTCCTAGCTCAGAAAGGTCTTGACTGGTACCCTGTGTCTGTGCAGAGAATTGGGGGGCCTGGCTGTCCAGAACCTGATTATTCTGTGGTTCGGCCATTTTAGCTATTGATCCTAAGAGGCAAAGCAGTGATCAGCGAGGCGATACCTATGAGACAAAAACATTCGTTATTTATACACTTTTTTTTTTTTTTGAATGCAGTGTCCTTGCCTGTCTGTCTTTTCTCTATATCCCTCTTGTATTTCTTCCCAGGGATATAGGAACTTAAATTTTAAAACCAGCAGCATTATGTGGGTTTTGGGGTATAACCTGCAATCGGGTTTTCATCATGAAATCTAATTTGTACAATCATTTTCCTAGAAACTACAGCAGTAGCATCTATAAAGACACATGTGTCCAGGTAAATTATCCTTGTGATGATTATCATTCTGCGGTTCCCATTTTCCTACGTCCGAGTTCCTATACATCTCTACTGCTTGCACCACCCACAACTTATCGCAGACAGGAGCAAAAAATGCAAATGAACATCTCACACACACACATATAGTACATGATCCATTTACAGCTGTATGTTTCTTTTTGGGGGCTCAAGTTCTTGAAAACTAGTATGTTAAAATACCATTACAAATCTTGCCGAACTTCACAACACAGACTAACAAGTTTTAACTAGCTTGATACAGCAAACACTCCCATTAGTCCTCTTTCAAGCAAAGCAAATTCACAATACTTTTTTCCATTGTGCAATGTGATATTTCTACCAACCCTCGGTTTACATCATAGAATGTTGTGTTACAATAATATCCTCCCCTTCTTGTCAAATTCACATTTACAGTCATTACGTTATCTCGTGGCTCTGCCCCACGATCCCCTCGCACCGTTATTTTACTTGATATGAACAGTTCAGGTGATGACACTCTCACAGCTGTCCCCGCCCAATGATTCTTCCCGACTGTATTGCTCCAGGAAGCTGAAACACCTGGCAGGACCCGAGGAAAGGACAGATGCAACGGCCAAGGCCACACCTGAACGAGAGTGGTCGGCCAGTGCAGGAGCTGTCCGATACACCCGGCACCAGTTTGGCAGTAAGCACAACAGTAAATGAACTCAACCTGATGAGCCAGCCTCCATTGTGTTGAGAAAGAGCACCCCCTGCTTTTGATTACAGTGAGCGCTGCATCTCCATCCAATACGCCACCACCTGGTGCAACCTCCAAGTGTTGTTGGCAAGCAAGGGAGAAAAAAAAAATTTTACCAACAGAACCCTGAAAAGCCGGACCATGTTCTGGCCCAGACCAGCCTGGAATGAGAGCAGCTCACCCCAACACAAAACCCAGCTTGAAACAAGGGGCAAAACTACCCATTTGAAGCACAAGCCCATCTGCCTGTCGAAAGGGACACTCGCAGACCTGCTCCCACACCATTGTTCAGCAGCACTCAAGGGCCGAATCCACACTGCATTCACAACTGCCATCAAACTCGCATGCCAAGCTATGCTAATATGCACTGAAAATAAATTGCCCTTGCTCCAAACAGGTACACTGATCCCAGCCACAGCAGAGCTGCCTCAGCGTTAGGGGGGTGCAGAGCGGGTCCGGAAAGAAGAATTGGGAAGCCATGCGGCAAGGCCGGCTGGCATGGGTGGGACCAGAGACCCACCACCACTGGCCCAACAAGGCATGCCCGCGGGCAGGAGAAACCGTCCGAAAGCTGCAGTGGGGGAATATTTTCAAAGGTTGTCCACGAACACTACCAGAATGTGGAGGGGGGGCCCAGGATGAAGCGGAGAAACAAAAGGCCAGAAAAACCCAGAAGCCTGGCTGCACACTGGAAACCAGCTGTAACAGAAGCAACAAACACCCCAATAGTTAAAACAAAAATAAAAGAAAGACTTACCTAACGAGTCGAGAAAAATGCGAAAACACCACGGGGACCGAAAAAGAAATGGGGTGGCGGGTGACAAGCAAAATGGAATGCCGATGGCTACGAAAAAAACAAATTGGAGGAAGGTCGAAACCAAAATGAAAACTGCAAGGCCGAAAACTTCTTCTGCTGAGGAGCTGTTCCAGAAGGGTGCGATCCCCTGGGACAGCTCTTTAAGAACCCTTGCCATGACCCTCCCTGTAGGGAGGGTCTGGGCCTGCCCTCTCCGAGGAGATCCTCGGATTGGGCACTTTGCTCAGGGGGGCCACCTCTTCCTTGATGGTGGGTGGCCCTCCTAGCCCCACCCTCTTGGGGGCTGTCGGCAACCTGCCCCCCCCGGTGAGATGCCGGTGGGGCTATTTCTCCTGGTGGGAGATGCACACCAACAACCCCATGCTGTGGAGTTTGCTTCCCTAAGGCTGTTCTCAGGGGAAAATATTTCTCAATATGCTCCACACTTAGTTCTGCTGCTTCCTTAGATTTAAGGCTTTTAGGCATCTTACATTCATAAAGGAAAATAGGAGCAAAACTAGCATCATAACAGCGAAGCTATACCGCAATGAATGCAATCATGTTACCTCGTTATCACCCCCTCTAGTATCAAGTGTAGCTGGAGGTTCCATCCAGCCCCAAATTCTCTGAGGGGCAATGTTTTTATCTGTCTTTTAAGTTTGGCCAGGAAGCATCTGAAACATGACGCCCTAGACAGTCTCCCTGCCATCAGTCCATGCAGTTCAAGTTATGCCTTCTGTGCAGTTTTGTGCCAATGAGGTCCCACAGCAAGTAAATGCTGCAAATAAGCTCTTGTTCTCAGGAATTTATTGCAGTATTTACTTTAGGCTGAGACAAAATAAAAGAAGTTGAGGGGCTCTGACTGAGAGCTGAAGTGGCCCCAGCAGAATATGATGGCAGGGGTGTTTGTAAATGCTATCTGTCCCAACAGAAGGTACTGTATCATTGGTTTGAATGCAGTCCTTTACTTCCAACTTTACTAAGTGCCAGCAAGTCAGCTTCTCCCCCTTCCACCCTATAAAGTGGCAGCAGCTGCCCCAGATCACTTTCAATTTGTCAAAGTCTTTATAAGTGCTCTGTCATTCTCGAGCCCTCGGTTATTCAAAGCCTTCATCAATCAAAAGCATGAGAATGGTCTATATAGTCCTAGCTGCTCTGAGATTCACAAAACAGTGACCTGAAAGCTTTGGGGGCCTTTTCCCTGAATGCCCGCTGCACTTCACTGGTGCCTTAGTTGGCTCTTATACATAGCAAGAAAGACAAGAGAAGAGGAAGCCAAAGATCAGTGTTCTCTACTGAATAACAACCCGCCCCACCAACTGATGAAAACCTAAAAAACACATTATAGAGTAATCAAATAAAATGTATTTTGCACATACATGAGCTGTTAAAAAAATCAGACAAGTGCTTCTGCAAAAATCTGCATAGGGTGCAGTAACAATCACACTTTTTAAGGCTGTTGGGGAAGGGAGCTGCCACACAGTTTATTTGTATAGTGTATTTACGCATTATAACCCAACAACACAGCTGAGATGCTAAATCTTATTTACTGTGGAGTCCTGCTTCTGCACACTTTTAAACTTGGACAGTCGGACTTTCGTTTTGAGGAGGAAAGTATTACAAACTTCCAATAGTGGGATCAATCCTAGGGTGCCCTGTCATCCATGGCTATATAAACAGAGCTGGAGCTGGTACCCTAACATCCTCCTATCCAACTATCAACCAACTATGCATGGCACAGGTACAGTTTCATCTAACATGGATCTGATTATTAAGCTGAGGTGTGATCTAATTTAAAAACAAAAACAAATCTGACTAGTGTGAGTCTGACAGATTAGGAGAGAAACAGTAAAACACACAGACACAACCCTATGTAAATCTGAACTTTCATTTTGTTAAATACGGTTCTTAGTACTAGGCATACCTCTCAGCTGCCATGAATTTCACATAGCACTATGACTTTTGTACACAAATTTACCCTTGCCCTGTTGAGGATTTTTGGTGGTCCTCATAATGTTACACTTATTTCTGGACACACGATCTACTAGAACATTGAATTAACTTGGCAAAACATCCCTTATAACTAAACACATGGAGTCCACTGTTCTGACACATAGAAAGTGTTACACATTCAGGTCATTTGCTCTGAATTTTGAAGGCCAGTGCTACCCATGTTAATACTGAGGGGTGTATGGTATTAGGTTGTCCTATCAGTAAAAATGAAACAACAGACCCAGATCTCACTCACAAGGGACTGTCGCTAAGTCCTTGGGACAGATAGGGATGATAGTCCCAGTGACTTCTTCGAGCTATACTCGGAGAGGTTGAACAAGTAATTTTGTCCCAGTGTACATCAAAGTGAACTGGTGCACAGAAGGGCAGGTTGGCATATAAAACTGATATTCTGTGCCAGTTACATACCAAGCACCACTGATACAGTGGGCACAGCAGGCTAGGTGCCTATGGAATATCCCTAGCTAGGAACTTTTAAAAAATTGATGGGGGAATTTGCTGGCTGTGCACTTTGTACAGGAATGTTGGGAAACTAAGATGGCCATAGGACAGGGATAAGATGTGCACAGGAATAAAAACTAAAAAGGATGCGTGCTGTGAACCTGGGCTGGGAAGGTACAACCAACTGATAACCAGTGGGTTGCTTTTTTTCTGGGGTATGGATAGGGGTCCAATGGGCTATGAAAGACAACAGTGAGAGAGCAATGGACTTTCCTGGCAGAGCACAAGTAGCACAAATGTACATAGTGTGTGGGTAATGATGAGAATCGAGTGCATGGTGCACCAGGTCATCGGTGTCTATACATGGCACTGCTCCATGCACAGACATGCATGAACCAGTAATGTGTGCCTACTGTGTACAAATCTGATCTGAGTACAGTACAATATTGAATGTCTAATTTGCATTCCAAGTTTTGTGTTTGGGGGGAAGGGTTCCTCCCAGCAGCACTTATCTAATAATTTCTGTTTAGCAATTTTACTGGTTGGACTTCGCACAGTCTAGTGCACTTTGTGCCCCATTTTACCACAAATAAAACTGTGACTGAGAAGGGGGGCATATACATTTTAAGGTTTCAATGATCGTTGCATACATGGTTGGGGTCTGCTTCCCTTAAAGCAGTCATTATTGATACACATTAGTTACACAAGCAGCAGTTAGAACAGCCAGAACATTAGAATGGCGTAATTTTACTAGCAGAGACTGATATATGGTGTGAAATGGATGTCATGTTTCCTATAGGAAATTAAACAGTGGAATATATACAACTGATGCACCGAATTAGAGAGCCAAATGACAAGGTGACATTTATCTGATGCTGTCGCCATTGAAGCTCCCATAAGGGTAGTAGCATTGGGAATGTGAAAGTGTTTCTGGGATGGACTTATTCTGTGACTGTACAAACAACATTTCCAAATGTAAGCCATACTTAGGAAATCACATACCGTTAATTGACCTGCATTATGAAGAAGCAAACTGATGATGCACTCTCCATGAAGATTTTGGAACAGAAATTTCTATGAATGTCAAGTGAGAAAGTTTTACTTTGCAGAAAGGATGTTGGAACTGTGGAACAATCTGTCAGGTGAAGTGGTTGGCATCAAAACCATAAATGGTTTCCAGCACAGCTGGCACAGAGAGAAGGGTATATCGGTTACTTGGGGCGGTAGTAGTAGTAGGGAGGGGAACAGGAGGTGGATTGTTAGAGCCAGTACCCTACCTTCTTTGTACAATAGGTCGAGAGATTCGATTAGGGCTGCAGTGGGTAGAGCCCTGCAGACCTCTTGCTTTTAGTAAAAGGGCTCCCGCATTCCTTGTGAACTAACAACACGTTGGAGCGTGAAAAGACATTGACTCCTCATTGGAGTACTCCATGCTCTCAGTATCATTTTTTTTTACTTTAGACTATCCGTGGCCACTGAAATGCATATCCTCCCACTGGACCCTCCCTTTCAGCACCCACCATCCCTCACTCCCCCAGAAACATAATAGTGACATTGGGGGGTGCCCAATCCCTCAGTGTACCAATCAGGAAATCCCCCCTCAACTACTGTGCATGTGTGGTTGTGTTTTTTTATATATATTTTTATAGTTTTCCCTCATCTGACCCTCCTTTTCAGCACCCACTACCCCACTCCTCCACCCAGAAACATAATAGTGGTACTGGGGCGGTGCCCTATGCCACAGTGCAGGAAGTCTAGTCCCCCCACACTACTGCGCATGTGCAGGATTTTTTTCAATTTCCTTCCCCCATCTGACCCTTCCTCTTAACACCAACCATCGCAACCCCCCCAAAACATAAAAGTGACACTGTGGTGCCCAATTCCCCAGTGTCGCGATCAGTTTCTCAGTCCTGTTTTTTTTTATTTTTTCATTTTTCTTTTAGTCTATAACAATAAAACTGTCCACCAATGCCTTTTGCAGTCCTCCCACCTGACCCTCCCACTCAGTGCCCACCCATCCAAGCCCTTACTTACCTATCGGGGGTCCAATGCCATAATCCTCTCTGGACCGCAGACATGTCTTCATTCTTCGAAGTCAAACCACCAACTGAAGAAACTGGTATGCTGTTTAATGCACTTCAAAGAGTTTTTAAACTTAGAGGCATAACTTTGACATTTTTATACATTTTGGCCCAAATTTTCAACATGCCTTCTTTGGGACCCACCTCATGAACAATGTCACTGTCAATAGGCAAATCTGTCTCAGAGATTTTGGAGTCCCTGTGAAAAATCTCCTTTCTGGCAGGAGTTGAAAATTTTCTCTGTCCCTCTTCGTGAGGTGGGGACATAAGAAGGGTACTTTAAAACTTTGGTGTAAAAATATTAAAAAACAAGAAAATTACGATCATATGTTGAATTTTGTGAATGCAGCCTCGTAACTTTGGTAATTTTCAGTGTTTTTGCCACAAATTTACTACATAGCCATATCTTTACAGTACCTCTTGAATATGACAGCTGTCATTTTTCAAATCCTGGTGAAAATGTTTTTCCACATCCCTAAAGGTGATTTCACAGTCCCTGCATGAAATCACCTTTAGGGCAGGAGTTGAAAAATTTATCTGCCCTTGTTCATACGATGGGGTCATAAATAGGCTATGTTGAAAATCTGGAGTAAAAATATTAGTGTACACTGAATTTTGTGAAGTCAGGGTCATAACAATAATTTTCAATATTGTTACCTAAAATGTTCAACATAGCCATTTCTTTACAGCACCTCATGAGTGTGACAGCTGTCATTTTTTGACTTCTGAACAAACTGTGTTTTACCATCTGAAAATTGATTTCACTGTCCCTGCAGAAAGTCACTTTAAGCCAGGAGTTGAACATTTTCTCTGTCTCTCTGTCTTCATGAGGCAGGGTAATAGCAATGCTATATTGAAAATTTGGAGTAAAAATATTAATAAACAAATTTACAATATTGTCACCCAAAATTACTCAAATGCAGCCTTATTGGCTCTGTTCAGAGTTTGTTAAACAGTGCTTATAAGAGAAAGAGCAATGGCAGCAGCTCAGTTAATTGTCATCTTCACTTGCATTTGAACAAGGAACATCTTGGGGCTATATGGCATTTGAGATGTGTGTTATTGCCAAGCCAATTACAGCTGAAACTGGAAAGGGTTCAGCAGTGAACACCAATGATCAGGCACTCTGGTCATGACAGCAGTTCAGCTTTGCATGTGTGGTGCATCCTGGACTTGCAAGAAATGAACAGCTCCAATGGGAATGCTTAATTTCTTTCTGTAGCCCAAACTTTCAGCCATGTGCACTACAGTGCACACTAATGCACATGGCTGGAGTTACCACTACTGTATTCTCTCTCCCCATCTTCATTCCTCTGTCCCCCATCCCAAACACTTCAATGTTAGCAGCGGTGAGGCTTTCTCACCTGGTGCTTGCTTCTCTGCCCCCCACTGCTTCAACACTAGCCACCTTGTGGCTTTCTCTCGCCTCTATCTCAGTGCTTGCTTCTCTGCCCCCCACCTCAACATTAGCTGCTGTGTGGCTTTCTTTAAAATCAAAATCAGGGTGCACAATCCCCATGTCAGCAATAAAAAAAAAAACTAGTGTCATCACGGAGGGACGCTGGGTTAGCAGACTCACTGTTCCCCATATCTGTACCCCCTGATATTCTGGGGTACTGGGGTACCCATCCCAGTATCCCCATATCTATACCCCCCTTTAGAAATGGCCAGACTGGGCTGGCCAAGTGGTCCTTTTCTGCTATCAATGTCTATGTTTGTGTTTACCTGTAAAAAAGAAAATGGTCCTGACAGGTTTTTTTTTTTAATACCTGAAAAAGAAAACAGTCCCTCGTCATCTCCCCTGTCCCCCTTACCATCCCAGCCTTTCCTCTGCACACCCACCTCCCCTGCACTCCACCTCTTATCCCATACTTTACCCTCTGAAGTCAGCAGCTGTGATCTTCTGTGGACTTGGATATGTCTGCACTCTTTAAAGCCCAACTGTGAACTAAGGAATCAAAGTAAGCACTGTGTAATGACTGTCAATGGGGTTTCAACTTATGTTGCTATCTCAGTCGTTTTTAGCAATTGTTTCCCAAAATTTTCAAACTAGGGTTCTTCGGACCCCACCTCATGAACACTGGCACTGTCATTCATTACTCATTCCTGAAAGGTGATTTCTTGGTTGCTGCATGAAATCACCTTTCAGGACTAATTAATGAAATGACAGTGCCAGTGTTCATGAGGGGAAGTCCCAAAAAGCCCATGTTGAAAATTTGGTGCAAAAAAATTCCCAAAATGACTACATTATGAGCATGCATTGTGTGGTTTCTACGCTGCTTAAAACATCATCAGTTTTTAATATTTTCACTCCAGATTTTCCACATTGCCATTTATTTCATACCTCTTCATGAACAGCACAGCTGTCATTTTTCACATACTGCCCAAAACGTGTTTTCACACCTGTGGGACAGAATGGTGTGGTTGCTGTGTGAAATCAACTTTCAGGATGGATTAATGAACTCACAGTGTCACTGTTCATGCAGTGGGGTCCCAGAAAGGCCATGTTAAAAATCTGGTATAAAAATACCCCAAACACCCTAGTTACATGTGGTCACTGAAATTTCACTATGCATGCACGTAACTTTGGCAAGTTTCTATATTTTCACCCAAATATTCAACATTGTCAGTTTTTCACACCTCCTCATTATCAGTATAGCTGTCATTTTTTACATCCAGCCCAAAATGTGTTTTCACATCTGTGGTGCAGAATGGCGCAGCCACTGCATGAAATCACCTTTTAGGATTCAGTAAAGAAATGATAGTACCACTGTTCATGAGGTAGATTCCCAAAAAGCCCATGTTGAAAATTTGAAGTGAAAATACCAACAAATGCCTGAGGCATTAGGGTTTCCAACTGTAACGCCACACCAACCCACCCTATAGAGACTAACGGGCATCATGGTGTTGCCTTGGGGTCATTGGGCATAATGCTCACACCATTCCACCCCTACCATACCCTGCAGGCAGTGGCAGGAATTAGGGTTTGCTTTGGGTCTTCAATCCTAACGTTCACCCCATTCTCCTGTACTGCACCAATCTCAACTTTTTTCCTTTTGGAATGGGGTGTGCATTAGAGCCAAAGACCCCAAGCACAATGCGATGCATGTCAGTGTCTGCAGGGTAAGGTTGGAGGTGGAATGGCATGAGCACTATAGCTGATGACCCAAAGACACCCCCCGATGCCAGTCACACTCTGCAGGGTGGTGGTGGGGGTGGGGCATTAGGGTTAGAAACTCTAATACCTCATTCAGGAAATAAATCAGGGAAGGATGATTGACATCACGTACCTTGATTTCAGCAAAGCCTTCAACAATGTTCAACACAGAAGACTGTTTAACAAGATGGGTAGTCTGGCCACGAGGCACAAGCTGATAAACTGAGTTAGAAACTGTTTGATGGACAGGAGGCACATGGTGTTGGATATGGGATCCAGTCTGGGGAGAGAAGGTGACCAGTGGGATCAGGGATCAGTCCTGGGACCTTTTACGTGCAGCTTCCACCATGTGGCACCCAACACTTTCACTGCTGCCTCATCTCTTCTCTGATGCCAGTACCAGTATCAAACATCACTGTAAATACCTGCAAGTGAACATTCTGCATTGACAAATGCTTGTTTGATTATATAGTTGCCTATACACTATAAAAAATTGTGTATGAGGAACCACGTGCATACAAGGTTGTGTTTGAATCTCAAGGTTTCCATGGTAATAAAAGACCTCTTGAGCTCTGCTCTCAGTCTCTCTCTTTTTTACCATGGAAATCTCTCAGTTCAAATGCAGTCTTGTTGTGTATGGTTGTTCACACACAATCCTCTATTTCTTTGCCAATAAAACATATTAGGATATGATACTCTTCTGTTCCAGTTTATTCTGTTGCTAGGTTACAGCTTCATGTAATGTCTTAGGTGCTGGTCTTATCTTATGGGATTTCAGAACAGCTTTATCAGATACATGTCATATAAATTTAATACAGTATTAATCATTCATAGTATGTCTGGGAGTTTCATGAAACTCCCCATTCATTTCACTGGATTTCTAGTGCTGTAACCAGATATCTCTAAACGGTTTCTAATAAATGTTTTCGGATACCACTGTACTGTTCATTAAGCTCGTATCTGTTTAATAAAGAGTCATATGTTTAACATGTGACTTCTTTATCAGTGATATTTTTAATGCTTTTTAGATCTGTTTTCACCAATTAAACTCAGTGATGGCCCTAAAAATAAGATATCTGCCTTTTCATCACTAAATTGACAGACTGAGTCCCTTATCCCACAACAGCATGAGTATTGCCAACCAGCTGCAGTACTTGATCTATATACAGGGTAACATTAACTTAGATAGCGCCCGTAGGCTGGAAACTTCGTCTGCCCCCCAAACATGGCTCAGTTCGCAGGATAGCAACAATGCATAGAGTGGCGTCTTTTTGTTGTTTGCATGACTCCTGAACAAACCACCTTTTTCACTGTACCACTTTGGCCACAGCTTTTGTTCTTGGAGTACAGTTTTGTTTTGCTTATGGATCAAGTTGTTAATGCAGCTCCATCTCAGAGGACCAGTACCACATGTTATTATATCTTACAGGCTTTGAATAATTGGTGTTTTGGCTCCTGACTCATTACCATGATGTCTACCTACCTACTAGCTGCCTATCTAGAGCTAAACTAGTTTCCTTTGTACAGAACATAATTTGGTTTTATTGCAGCATGGTTTTGGTGGTTTCTTTACTGATTTGTTAATTGGCTAGGATTCTCTTTGGTATTTCACTAATCACTATCTCTCCCTTGTGTGCAATGGTTGTCTAAAAAGACATTGGTATAATCTGCATACAGACAGCTTTACTTCTGTCTTTTTTTTTAGCCCATCAAGGCATGTGCACTGACTCTGACTCAAAACCAGAAATTATGGATGACACATAACAAGAACAAACCTGGAGCACAGCAAGAGACTTTGGGACTGATTCTGGAAGCCACCAGTGTCAGGCACAACTTGTAGCAGAAAAGGGGTGGCTGCACCTCATGCCATTGTGGCAAACACAAAAGGTGCTATTCCAGAAAGTTTTCCACTTGTAGAAAACTATCTGGAATAAATGCACATTGTGGCCCTGTGCCGAAAGTAGTGGGGCAGAGGGCAGCATTGTTGCAAGTCCGCGATGCAGCCAGGGACCAGGTGTCAGGGGCTAGCCCAAGGGGTCCAATGGAAGGAAGAGTATTACCCGGCCACAAACTGGGCAGCTGCTGCATGTAGCCCCCATAGGCACTGTCCTGGTACTGCCGGGACACCTGTGTGCCCCTAAAGCAGACTGCCTGCTTTGTCAGGCTAGTGCCAACCCCTGCATTCCCTGATGACTGTGGTGGTGCACTTGTCCCCCACTCAGCAGTAGCCCCAATCCATGGTCCTGCACCCACATTGCATCTTGGTCCCAGGTCATGCTTCCCCATGCCCACACAGAAATGCTCAAACATTACCTGGTGGTCCAGTGGCCCCCTCCCCTCCCCACCCTGAAAGGCAGTGGTGAAGCACTTCACTCCCCCGTCCCTGATTTGCATCCATGATGGACACTTCCCTCCCCACACCACTATGGCCAACCACAGAATACCTTATGCACGTACTGTATAACACTGTACAATACGCATAAACTCATTCCATGGCTGGTCGTGGTGGTGTGAGGAGGGAGTGTGAGGAGGGAAGTCTTCTGGGAGTCTTTCTGGAAGCTGAGATGCTGCCCTATTTGCAGACAACTCTCTGCCCTGAGGGAGGAAGTTGCCCGTCTTCAGGCCACACTGGACAGTAGTAAGGAAACCTTCCCCCAGGCCACACTGGACAGTAGGAAGGGAACCTCCCCTCTCCAGGGAGCACCAGAGCCACCACCACTACCACAGAGGTTGCAAAGAAAGCACAGCAGCTGGACCACAGAGGGCTCAGGGAGGGTGAGGATGGTGGAACAGAGGCACATCCAGTCAGCTGTTCCACTCCAAAATCCATACACCATTCTGGGGGAGCATAGCTCCCCTATGGATGCACCTGCAGAGGAGACTAAGGAGGCTGAGGACAACTGTCACAAGGGAGGCCCACAGGAAGGAGGCAGAGGACACCACATGGAAAGGAAGCAGCTCCTGGTGGGGGACTCAATTATTAGGGGGATAGAACTGGGGGGAGCAGGGAAAACTGAAGTAAGGTGCCTGCCTGGTGCCATGGCTTGTAGGGATAGGAAGCGCATCCTCAGGATCATGAGACTAGCTGCATGGGAGTCTGAGCTGGATGTCATTGTCCACCTATGGACAAATGACTTGGCTCATCATGAGATTAGAGCAGTGCAAAAGGACTTTGTAGAATTGGGGAGGGGCCTAAGACAAGTAGCACACACAGTATCCTTCTCAAAGGTGCTGCCTGTCAATGGCATGAGTGAGGCGACGGTACTTTGCACCATGCAGTTTAATGAATGGTTAAAAAAATGGTGTGGAGCACAAGGGTTTGGCTTCATTGGGGACTGGGGTTCCACCTGGAGGGGCACCAGCCTATACTGGCAGGATGGTCTGCATCTCTCCAGGAAGGGAACAAGTCTTTTGAGCAATCAGTTTAAATGCTTCATTGGCAAGCTTTTAAACTAGTCAAGGGGGGAAGCACAGATAAGCAGCAGGAAAATCCCAGCCTCTCCCTAGAAAACAGGGTACTAAATGAGAAAAAGACCGAGGTAGAAAGGTCAGTGGGGGATGCTGCAACAGAAGGTAAAGCCATCAAAATATGGAGAGCAATGAGTACCAATGCCCGTAGTCTGAGTAACAAGCTTCCTGAATTAGTGGCCTTGATGGAGGAGGAACATCTGGATATTGTGGCAGTCACAGAAACATGGTACACACAAAACCATGACTGGGACGTAAACATACCAGGATTCACTATCTACAGGAAGGACAGGGAGGGTAAAAGAGGAGGAGGAGTAGCTCTTTACATAAGGGAAGGAATCCAAGCAACAGAACAAAAGGGTAAACAGGGAGGAGAAGAAGCACTGTGGGTAAATTTGGAGACCAGCAATGGTACCACAATCCGCACAGGGGTTGTATACAGACCCCCTTCTCAAGGGGAGGAAATGGGCAAGGAAATGATAGAAAGTATACTTAGAATGGCAGAAAAAGGGGAGATAATGATGATGGGTGATCTGAATATGCCAGATGTTAACTGGAGTGCAGTTGCAGCAGCCACTTCGAAGAGTGGGGTCATTCTAGATGCCCTACAGGGGGCATGCCTTAGACAACTAGTATTGGAGTCCACTCGAGAGGGAGCAATCTTAGACCTGGTTCTCTCAAATGGAGATGAAGAGAGGATCACAGATGTAGAAATGGTTAGCCATCTGGGAACTAGCGACCATCGAACAGTATGATTCACAATAAACACAGCAATAGAGTCAAGCCATACAAAGGCAAAAGTACTGAACTTTAGGAGGGCTGACTTTGCCAAAGTGGGTGAGTGCCTAAGGAATGCACTAGCAAATGGGCAGAAAGGAGGGGTGGAAGAACAATGGGGAATAATAAAAACTGCCATCACAGAGGTAACAAGCCTTTGTGTGAAGCAAATAAACAAAATGAAACGATGTAAGAAACCACTATGGTTCTCAAAGGAAGTGGCAGTGAAGGTTCAAGAGAAAAAGAAAGCATTCAGGAAGTACAAGGAATTGCAGAAGGAGCAGGACGAGAACTGTATCAGTTAAAGCAAAAGGAAGCTGGGAAGGCAGTCAGAACAGCAAAGGCCCAAACCGAGGAAAAGATAGCCAACCAGTTAACAAGGGGATAAAACCTTTTATAGGTAGAGAAGGAAGACCAAGGGAGGATAGTGAGGCTTAATAAAGGGAGGAGGGTGGGCAGAGGGTGACTATGAAAAGGCAGAGATACTAAACAAATATTTTTGCTCAATATTTACAAATGAAGAGGGAGGTACCTAAAACAAACAGTAGAAACACTCTGGATACAGAAGTTGATACAGCCCATTTACAGAAGAAAGGGTTCTGAAAGAACTCTTAAAACTGAAGGTGGACAAAGCAATGGGGACTGATGGGATTCGTTCCAGAATTCTAAAAGAACTAAGGTTAGAACTAGTGACACCACTGACTACCCTCTTTAACAAATCATGGGAGGATGGGGTGGTACCCGAGGACTGGAAGAGGGCAGATGTGATTCCCCTTCACAAAAGTGGGAGCAAGGCAGAAGCAGGAAACTACAGACCTGTTAGTTTAACCTCAGTGATAGGGAAAATGATGGAATCACTTCTGAAGGAAAGAATTGTTGAATATCTAGAAGCCAGAGGGGCACAGGACCCAAGGCAGCATGGATTCACAGCAGGAAGGTCATGCCAGACAAATCTGATAGATTTGTTTGACTGGGTGGCCAAAGTAGTAGATCAGGGAAGGGCTGTGGACATGGCCTACCTAGACTTTAGCAAGGCATTTGACACAGTCCCACACAAAAAATTAATATACAAGTTAGCCAGCCTGGGAGTGGGTCCCAAGATGACAGCCTGGGTCAAGAATTGACTGGAGAATAGGACACAGAGAGTAATAGTAAATGGAGTCCACTCTGAAGAAAGGGGGTTACTAATTGGGGTACATGAGGTTCAGTGTTAGGACCGGTCCTCTTCAATGTCTTTATAAGCGACATTGCAGAGGGACTGGAAGGAAAAGTATGTATCTTTGCAGATGACACAAAGATCTGCAACAGAGTTGATGCACAAGGTGGGGTGGAAAGGATGAGAAGGGACTTGGCAAGGTTAGAGGAATGGTCAAATATATAGCAGTTTAGATTCAATGCTAAGAAGTGCAAGGTAATGCACCTGGGAAACAAAAACCCAGGGGAAGAGTACACAATGGGGGGTGAGATACTAACAACAACAAAAATGGAAAGGGACCTGGGGGTAGTCATATCAGATGACCTAAAGGTGGGCAAGCAATGTGAGAGGGCAGCAAGGAGGGCTGGGGGGATACTGGGATGCATAGGGAGAGGCATCACCAGTAGAAAACAGGAAGTTATTATCCCTCTGTACAGACAGCTGGTGAGACCCCATCTGGAGTACTGCATGCAGTTCTGGAGACCCAGTCTCCACAAAGACATAGACAGGATGGAAGCTGTCCAGAGGAGGGCAACTAAAATGGTGCAGGAGAGAGAGGTGATCATGCCACTATATCAAACATTGGTCAGACCACAACTGGAGTATGAAGTTCAGTTCTGGAGGTCCCATTTGCAGGGTGATAAGGATAGGCTGGAAAAGGTACAGAGCAGGACAACCAAGATGATCCAGGGGATGTAGGGGAAACCATATGGGGAAAGGCAGGAAGATCTTGGTCTTTATACGCTGGAAATGAGAAGGGGGGCGTGGTGGAAACTTTTAAGTACATGAAGGGAATAAATTAGGTTAAGGGAGATAGCATCTTCAGACTGAGTGAAAACAAAACCACCAGGGGGCATGCATTTAAACTGGAGGGGGCAGATTTAAGGGGGATGTGAGGGGTGTGATTTCTCAAAGAAGGTAGCACAACCATGGAACAGGTTGCTGGAGTTGGTGGTGGAGGTAGATACAGTGGAGAAATTCGAAAGAGCTTGGGATAACTACATGGGACAAGGAAAGGGAGGGGAGAGAGGGCTGTAAAAGGGAGGTGAGGGGTTATCTCAGGCAGGTGGGCCAAATGGGCTTTTTCTGCTAGCACGACTCTATGATTCTATGATATCAGGGGGGATCAGGGAACATGGGGGGATGTTGTTCCACTATACACCAGGGCAAAGGACAGATGACTCACAGTGGGGAAGGAGGAGGCCACTCTACTGGGGAACATGGATATGAAATTACTGTACTGGCATGTGTCTAAATCTTTCCACAGGGTACCACTTTACTGGGTGCCATGCAAGAAGGGCTGGCAAACAGCTGTGCCCCACCAACCCCCAGTGCTCCTCCCCTGCCCATACTGCATATCCCACCCACAGCTGTCCCATGTCCCAGTGGTGCAACCACTTAAACCACCTCCTGGCTGGTCGAAGTGGTGCCCTCTGCTGCGTCCATGGTAGAGCTTCCAGAATCCAGAGAAAGGAGATATGGCAGCTCTGCCATGGCACAAGCCCTCTTGCAACCTGGTGCACCGGGTTATTGGATGTAACCCTGGTGCAAGGGGGCTTTGACACATCCTATTTACGGCAGATACAGGCTGCCTACCAGAATCGCAGTGTGACACAAGTTGTGAAGCAAGTGACCAATTGTGTCACAATCCTTTATCAAAAGTCCCTTGCCTTGCTTCCTGCTATCCCCTTTTAGAATTTACCTCTTTGAAAGGATGGTAGCATCTATTAGATGGAGGATGGTGAGGGATTTTATTTTTTTATTTTATTTTATTTAAACAGCAATTTGGAAAACCTTTGAGCCATAGGCTCATTTACAAAGGTACCTTGTCACAGTAAGACAAACCAAAATACACAGTATAGCAGTGCAACACATAAGTATAACAGTAAATTAAGACATAGATACAAACAAGCTGGTACAGGTAGGATGGATGCAAACAATACCAGAGTTATGTCGTCCTTAGCAGCTTAGTAATAAGCTTTGTCAGAAGTATTGAGTATGGCTTTGACTAGTGGCAGTTACAGCATCGGGTGTTAATAAGGTGATTACGTAAGGAAGTTTTGAAGCACGATGTAGTTGGAGCTCGGAGATGGAGGGGGCAGTGTGTTGAACCAGAAGGGGCCCTAAAGCTGAAGGCTCTTTGGCCGTGAGAGGTCCTAGCTCTAGGGATAACAAGAGAGGTTTTCCCAGAGGTCCAGTATGAACTAGTGGGACAGGCGCGCGTATGGTGGTGGTCAATCCTGGTGGGGAAAGCCCAAGGAGGGTCTTTTGTAAGGGTACAGGTAAGATATTTGAGGCGTCACGAGATCAAGTACCAGCGCTTTAGCATACAGTAGACAGGTGTGTGTCATCCTAGGTGCTCCAGTAATTAACCTGCAGGCCTTATTCAGAGTAGTGCGAATTTTATGGAGTGCGGTCTGATCAGCAGCACCATACACAGGCAGTCCATAGTCCACTAGGGACAGGATAGAGGAGGTGACTGCAAGTCGAAGAGCCTCCGGGGGGAGGCAGTGTTTATACCGATGTAAGATGCCCAATCGGATATTAGTGGCAGTGGCTAGGGCAGCGATGTGTCCATGGAAGGAGAGGGAGGGGTCAAAATGGATCCCTAGGTATTTATAGGAGCAAACTTGTTCGAGTGGGAATGAGGACCCAGAGTGAATGAGGAGTTTGAAGTTGCAGGACTTGTTTTGGGGATGAGTGAAGAACATGGTTTTTGTTTTTTTAAGATTTATTACCAATCTAAGTTCCTTGAACCAGCCCTCGGCTTCAGTGAAGGACTTCTGCAGCGAGTCCTGGAGGGCAGTAGGGCTACGATTTGAGGCAAAGATGACTGCATCATCAGCGTACAATAGAATGTTCCCCGAGCAAGAGGGTGAAAGGGTGTTAAGGTAAAGGGAGAATAGTAAGGGGCCCAGAATGGAGCCCTGGGGAACCCCAGAAAAGATGGGACAGATGTCTGAGTAGGTCCCATTAATTTTTACACACTGTGAGCGGTCAGACAGATAACTGGTGCACCAGGAGATAGGCCCAGCAGCAAAACCAGAGAGACTAAGGGCATCAAGAAGAAGGGGGTGGGAGACAGTGTCGAAAGCTTTTGAGAGGTCAATGAAGACAGCACCAGCCAGAGAACCAGTGTCTAAGGAGGCATGGAGAAAGTTGGAGAACTCTAGGAGGGCTGTGTTGGTACTGTGGCCTGCTCGGAAGCCATGCTGCTCAGGACAAAGGACATTGTAGGTGGAGAGGTAGTCAGAGATTTGAGAGGCCACCACTTTTTCCAAGGCCTTGGAGAGAGGAGAGAGAATGGAGATCGGTCGATAGTTTCCAGCCACAGTCCTATCACCACCTTTAAATATAGGGGTGACAGTGGCGACTTTCCAGGCAGTCGGAACCTTCCCCAGGCAAAGAGAGTGGTTGATGAGGCATGTGATAGGGTAAGGACTGTGTCTAAGACCAGCCGTAGGATACACGGATCCAGGGTGTCACTGCCTGTACTATTACTCTTGAGGACAGTGACAAGGTGCGGCCTAAGTTCTTGGGCAGAAACACGGTGGAGGAGAAAATAAGGGTGAGAAAGATTTACGGCAGGTGCTGGGGGAGGAGGGTCAAAAAAATTTGTAGGGAGGATAGGGCTAAGGTCAGTGAATGAGGTGTTGAGGTGGTTGGCTATGAGGGCTGGGTCTGAGGAGATCACACCATTAATGTTGATCTGGGTGGGTGGGGGTGTGCTACCCATTTAACTGTTTAATGTTATCCCAGAAGGTTCTGGGATTCCCCATGAGGCAGTAAGTGAGGACCGATAGTGCTCAGACTTGGCCTTTCTGATGGCCCGAGTGCACTTGTTTTGGGAGGCAGCATATAACCGCCTGTCATTGTGCAGCCAGTCTCAATGCGTGAGTGCCATAGGTTGTCCCTATGTTTGAGCTGGTGGATCAAAGCTGGGGTAACCCAGGGGCATTCTTCCTTTAGAACGGTGGGTCAACACTGGGGCAAGATATCACAGGCATTATTAAAAGTTTGGGTAAAGAAGGAGACAGCTGTGTCGATGTCAGGAGTTGCCTGTATAGGAGACCAGTCAATTTGGGACAGAAGTTCCTTAAGTTTTATCAGTCCGCCAGGTATTAGACGCTGCCGGCATGTGGACTGTGCTATGGGTTTGGGGACTGAGGTTGACTAGTGGAACAGAATGGGGGAGTGATCGCTGAGAGAGTCTGGGAGGACTTGTACATTGGGGATCCGATTAGGGTGGTTGGTGAGTACCACATCAAGCAGGGTACTGGAGCCTCTTGGGGTTAGTCCTGAGGGTGGGTAACTAGTTGCGTAGGTCTATTGCAGAAAAGGAGTCTCGGGTAGAGGAGGAGGAGGGCTGAGCCAGTTGACATTTAAGTCACCCACCAGAATTTGATCAGCGGAAGGAGGTAGAGAGGTAAGGTATTCTGTAGAGAGGCAATGGCCTGCGTTTGGTCCTAGAGACACGTATGCAGTAGTCAGATAAAGGGGTCCCTTTAAAGGGTCGGGGTTAGTTTCAGCGTGGCGCTTGGGCCCTGAGTCAAGGGATGGGAGGGCAGGGCTAGGCACGGGAGAGATTCCTTGACATAAATAGCGCAGCCGCCACCCCGTCTCCCAACACGGTCGGACCGGAAAAGGGTGAAACCAGGAAGGGAGACTAGGGAGTCAGGAGAGGATTTCGACAGCCAAGTCTCAACCAGGGTGATGACATCAGGGTTAATTGATGTGACCAGGCATTGTAGTGAGTCAAACTTTTTTAGGAGGCTACAGATATTCATGGAGATCATGCATAGGCCTGTGGTGCGAGTTGGGGAGCTCCTGGGAACCGGGCCAGGGTTTGGATGAATGTTCCCTGACAGGAGTAGTAGCATGACTAACACCCTGGCTGGGAGATGGTGAGATTTTCTCTGAGGATTTCTAAGTCAGACTCAGCCCTGAGTTGCATGAATCAGTGAAAGATCAGTTTCTTCAGACAGAAAAAGCAGAAAATAAGTGAAACTAACTAATTACAGTTGTATCTCACTCAAGAAATACATGGAAAAGCAATGTATTCCCAGTCAGGTCTGTGCAGTGACAAAGGACCATCGAGTGGCTTCTGCAAGGAAAGTTGGTACAAATCGAGGTATGAAGAGGCACTTGTACTTTATTCCTTAGCTGAGCATAATCCAAGATGTTTACACAAGAAGTTAGTAACTTAGTGGGCCAACTCTTTGAATCCTTCAATATTTTCATTTACCAGAGGGAAAACCCAGCAAAGAATCAAACCTCTTTGTACTGCTCAGTGCTCCCAAAAAGCAGAAACACTGCAGTCAGTCATCAGTACAAATAGTCAGGGGTGTAGCCAGAAATTTCCGTTTTGTACACAGTCTCCAACAGTTACACCCCACCCCTATTAAAAAATATACACATCCTTTCCAAATGGCACCCCCTTCCAAACAAGTCAGATTGTTGTCAGATGATTCTTCTGCTCTAAAGAGGTTATACGTGTATCGGACACTCCTCAGTGGCCTACACTAACCCAAATACTACGGATTAGAATGATAATTTTAACAGACTGGCTTATGGATTGTGACAGGCACTCAACAAAACTGTACACAAATGTGTACAGCGAGTATGCCTGTCTACACCCTTGCAAATAGTTATGTTTCTGAGCCCCAACAGTGCTGCTGTGCCATAGCCCATCTGAACTGAATCAATACTGAGTCACCATCCAAAAGAAAGAAAAGCTGCCTGAAATACTGCCTTCTTATACACTGAGCACACACGATCCAACATTCCCAGGCTACTCTAAGCAATATGGCACCAGTGAGATTTTGACATCCAAATACGCTGCTGACTGGGGAGGTTTAGCAGCATTTCAATGAATGAAAGAATGGGATCAGAAGGCAGTGACATTTGCTGTGGGGGGGGGCAAGAGACAACTCAGCATAAGCATTTTTTCACTGGAGATGTGGCGAAAAGGAGGAGGGACTGAGGGGACACAAATGATCGCAGGGGGTCACAGCAGGAGTCAGGATGGGCTTTGTTGTTTTTTCCTAGAGCGGACTTCGACTTATCATGCTAGTCAAACCTGGTGCATGTGTGTGTGTGTGTGTGTGTGTGTGTATGTATACAGTGTGCCACAAGGCCAGGCTCACAGCACACAATGGACTCGGGCAGCACCAGCAGAGATAACGAACAAGCAGTCAGAAATATACAGTATGGCCCCAATATTCAGAACTGCCCCAGGCAATGGTGCAAGTGGTGGCGCAGCACAGCTGAGTTGCACAGGTGCAATTCAGGGATATATTCAAAAGAGATGAGCCATGGTGCATCTACTTTGAATATATCAGGTGATGCACACTGTGCAATGGCCTTGCTCAGGTGCATCCCACCCAACAGAGCAGACCACCAGGAATGGGAACTGCACCAGCACTGGAGAGTTACGCTCTGCACAAATTCCTGATATTCAGCTAGCAATATACAAATATGCCCATAATGTATGCAAGGCACAAATGGGGCCATTTGCATGTCATTATGACCCCATTTGCATGTGTTGTGCAGGGCTGGGCAGCGAAATATGAATGGCACCCTGCACAGCATGTGGTGCTGCCAGAGGGGTCTAGTGGCACCTCCCCTCCCACCCCGTAGCCATGATCACCAAATGTAAAAGAACAAAATATTGCTGGTTGTCTAGTGACACACCCCTTCCTCCCTCCCTCCCTGTAGCCATGATCACTAACATTAAAAGAGCAAAATATCCCTGGTAGTCTAGTGGCACCCCCTCCCTTCCCGTAGCTGTGATTGCCCATAAAATAATAGCCACACATTCCCTGACCATCTAGTGATACCTGCCTCCATTCCATAGCCCCAATCACCCATAAAAGTACAAAGCAAACATTTCCCAGCAGTCTAATGGCACCTTCCACCCTGCCCATAGCTGCAATTGCCTGTAACAGCATAATTCTCTGGTGGTCCAGTGGCACCCCCTCACCCACACAGGACCCCTTGCCCATCCAGCTTCCCCCACCAGTCATCAGTGGGCAGATGCAATCCACCTGCATACCTCCATGGCTGCCCACCAAATGACAGCTTACAGTAGCAGCTGTAAGCCCATTGGTCCACACTGTGGACCAATGGGCTTACAGTGCATAATATATAAGTCACAAATATGTGAATGAATGATGCACTGTCGATGCACATTGTAACACACAGTATACTTCCCACAAGGTTCACTTTCCCAAACTATACTTGTATGTATTTTTAGATGATGGACATTGCTGCTTCAGTATTTGTTTCTGTTCTAATTTGTACATGTTACACATTCAGTGTCATGTCTGTAGCTCAAAATGCTAAGTTTGGTGCTGTTGGGAAATACAGTTTAACTTCTATGAGTAGCTTAAAGAGAACAGTCCCTGATGATTTTTTGTACTTAGACACAGTATGGATGGCTGGAAGGATGGATGGACTGAATGGAGAGAGTGTGGCCAGGGCATGGGTGAGTGTAAAGACTGAGTGAGAAGATTAAGGGTGGTTGAACTGAATGGAGAGAGACGCATATTACAGTTATATGAGTGGATTGAAAATAGGTGGAACATGAATTGAAAAGTTAGAGAAGGATAAATGGAGAGTAAATATAAAGGTGTATGCCAAAAAATGGGGTGTGAGGTTGCATGGTTGGATTTAATTAAGGGTGAGAGAATAATGACTCTCCAGATGGCATGCACTCAGCAAATTAATACATTTCAAGGAAAGTGAACATACGGAGGTAAAACAGTGTGTGGCGAATGGCTAAGAAAATGACAAATGCACGTGTGAGTGCATAAAAGAGTTACAGAATAACTACATTTTCAAAGCAGCAGTATTTGTTAGCAAAAGATTATCATCATGTAGTTTGTTAGTATTATTATATTTCTGACATTCAACTCATCATCAGTATATTTTTCATGGAGTTTAAAAGCAGTTTTTATTGCTAATTTTATCACTAATGACTAAAGTCATTAAAGAAAAAACAACTTGCAGTCTAAAAAAAAATAATACCTTCCCTAGAAGTAACATGTTGACTTTACATGCAGCACAGAACCTCACTCAAAAGGTGTAATTTAGTCATGGTAGGCATGGCCACAGAACAGGGACTTTGGAAAACTTTGAAATCCCACATCTCAGTTCAGAAGGGAAATACAATGTTAAGAAAATTGGAAATATTGATGATTTTACCAGAAATGCATTATTGCTGGAAAACTGGAAGATGATTGTTTTCTGCAAACAAATGCTGCTGCTTTAAAATGTACAAATAAAAGAAATAACATAATGTTAATCACATGTGTCTATAAATTACTCATTTTATGAGTTACTATAACCTCAGGTAATCAGAATAAGCCCCTGTGTGGAATTTATTTCATAGGATACCTCTCAGAATTATTAAATCTGAGTTGCTAATCAGCTTATTACAAACTGTCTGTCAAAGAGACTTGTATGCAAAATTGGAAGATAAACTTTAAAAACAATGTCCCCTCTGTGGTCAAGTCCCTCTTCTTACTCTGTTCCATGCAGGTCAATGGCAGGAGTACATTCCAAAACTAACACATCCTAACCCATGCGTTGCTCAGAAATTTCAAATCACATTTCTGATGATAGTGTGCTTCTAGTTTTAGGGCATGTAACAAACAGACAGAGTCCAGTGCAACCCCCCCCCCCCCCCCCATGGTAAATCCAACAAGTAAAACATTGTTTACTGCCTAAATTGGCTATTTTCTTACTTTTAATTCCATGGAAAAGGGGTTCTCAGATTTCAGATTGGACTTCCAATGTGAGCAAGCCAGACCACCAAACACCAAGGTGGAACATCACATGCCCACTGTGGCTACTCTTAAATAGAGTGCATTGCCTAAATTGGCTTCTTTAAAGTATAGTGCTTCCACTGAGGTAATTTCACAGGTGATCAAAGCAAGCATGCTAAAAGGAATAAGTTCCCAAACTCTGAACACATTCCAAAACTAGGACATTCTAACTTTGCATTGTTCCCCTAGGGGGAAGAGGGAAAGAGGGGTTGCTATGTATGTAAAGGGAGGGTTTAAAGCTACGGAGGCTCAGGGATCCAGGGAAGAAGCAGAGGCATTGTGGGTCAATCTGGAGGCAGGGAACAAAATAGTCATCCTTGCTGGAGTGGTTTACAGGCCTCCCATGCAAGGGGATGATACAGATCTAGTACTAGTGGAAGCTATCCATAATATGGCAGCCAAAGGGGAAGTACTATACTATTAATGGGTGACTTCAACATGCTAGATGCAGACTGGAATACCCAGACTGCAAGTACATCAAGGAGCAGGGATCTCATGTCTGCCATGTATGGGGCAAACCTAAGACAGCTGGTAGTTGAGCCCACCAGGGAAATGGCTGTACTGGACTTAGTGCTGACAAATGGGGACAGAATCACGGATGTTGAGATGGGCAGTGCCCTTGCTACCAGTGACCACAGAACTGTGTGGTTTAGAGTCAACACATTGGAAGAAGAAATCCATTCAAAGATGAATGTCCTAGATTTCCAGAAGGCCATCTTAATGGAGATGGGGGACCAGCTCAAAATTGCCCTGACAGCAGAAGATATGGGGGGAGATGTAGAAGAACTGTGGCTTAGGCTCAAGAGATCCATAACAGGAGTGACAAGTCAATGTGTCAGATTGCTTAGCAAAAGAAAGAATCGGCCACTGTGATTCTCTAAGTCAGTAGCTGAGAAAGTGCGAGAAAAAAGTACGACATTCAGGAAATGCAAAGAGACATCGAAAGAAGAAGACGTACTGAAATATCTGGAGAAGCAAAGAGAAGCTGGGAAAGCTGTCAGAGTGGCTAAGACAAGAATGGAGGAAGGAATAGCACAGGCTATTAAGAAAGGGGACAAGACCTTCTTCCATCATATTGGCGAGAGGAAGAAGATCAGCAATGGTATTGTTAGACTAAAGAAGGGAAAGGGTGGGTTGGTGGAGGATGACCTTGAAAAGCTGAGGTACTGAACAAATATTTTTGCTCAGTATTTACCAAAGAAGAAGCAGGAGAGGGTCCAAGACTCACGAGGAAAGATGTACGGCGGGGGGGAGGGGGATGTGGACACAAGACCATTTACGGTGGATAGAGTCTTGGAGGAACTAGGAAAACTAAAGACAGACAAGACAATGGGGCCAGATGAGATTCACCCTAGAGTATTGAAGGAACTAAGGGAAGTCCTAGCAGGTCTGCTGACAACCTTCTTCAACCAATCACTAGAGACAGGAGAGGTATCTGGGGACTGGAGGAGGGCAGCCATGGTCCCCCTGCACAAAACTGGAAGTAGGGAGGAGGCAGGCAATTACAGACCTGTAAGCCTGACCTCAGTGGTGGGGAAGCTGATGGAGTCCCTGCTTAAGGAGAAGGTAGTGAAGTTCCTGGAGTCAGTCGGTGCAAAAGACCCAAGGCAGCATAGATTTACTGAGGGTAGGTCCTGTCAGACTAATCTTATTGATTTCTTTGACTGGGTGACCAGAGTGGTGGATCAGGGAGGGGAGTGGTGGATGTGGTCCCACCTGGATTTCAGTAAGGTCTTCAACACCGCTCCTCATAGAAGGTTGCTTTACGAACTGGGGAATCTGGGTGTGAGCTCTAAAGTGGTAAAATGGATTGGTTACTGGCTAAAAGGCAGGACCCAGTGGATGGTAGTAAATGACATAAAATCAGAAGAGGGGGATGTGACCAGCGAGGTTCCACAGGGATTGGTGCTGGGTCCTTTTCTATTCAATTTCTTCATAAGTGACATTACAGAAGGACTGGAGGGGAAGGTATGCCTGTTCGAAGATGACACCAAGATGTGTAACAGAGTCAACAGACAGAAGGGGCTAGATAAAATGAGAAATGACCTAAGACTACTTAAGGAATGGTCAAGGGTTTGGCAGTTGGGTTTCAATGCTAATAAGTGCAAGATAATACACCCGGGACACAGAAACTCAAGATAGGAATACAGGATGGGGGGGGGCAGGTTCTAGCCACCACAAGTCAGGAGAGAGACCTGGGTGTTTTCATATCCAATGACCTGAAGCCAGCCAAACAATGTCAAAAAGCAATGGATAAGGCAAACTGAATGCTGGGGTGCATAGGAAGGAGCATAACCAGTAGGAAGAGTGAAGTGGTGATGCCACTGTATAGATTACCGGTAAGGCTTCATCTGGAATACTGTATCCAATTCTGGAGACCACATCTGAGGAAGAACATAGACAAAGTGGAAGCAGTCCAGAGAAGAGTAACAAAAATGATACATGGACTGCACCACAAGCCTTATGAGGAAAGACTCAAGGAATTAAACATCTATTCACTGGAAGAGAGAGAGAGAGAGAGAGAGAGAAGGAAAAGAGGGGATATAATAGAGACTTTCAAATACCTTAGAGGAATAAACAGGGTACAGGAGGGGAGCATATTTCAGAGACAAAGGTGCACAAGGACAAGGGGACATAACATGAGGCTGGAGGGAGGGAGGCTTAGGGGGAATGCTAGGAAGCATTTTTTCATAGATAGGGTGGTGGATCCATGGAACAGCCTACCTGCAGAGGTGGTGGAAGCAAAAACAGTACAAGAATTCAAAAGTGCATGGAATAAGCATAAAGGAACCCTGCTTTATAGCAGAGTGGGGGAAAGGCAGTCCAGATAAGAGTAGGGATTGCCAAACCAAGTAGGGAAATGGGCAGACTAGGTGGACTGAATGGTCCTTATCTGCCAACCGATTCCATGTTTCTATGTTCTATGCATTTTGTAAGAGGAGTGCTATTGGTTTTGTGGCATGTAACAAACAACAAAGAGCAGTAAAAAAATCACCTGCTGCAAAGGTCAAAACCAGGACAGCACTAAGGTATTGGTTCCTTCCAGTCCTTTGATAGTAGAAGTACTGCAGAAATACATTAGCAGTACATATAAGCAAATGGTGTGGCAGCCAAGCCATTAAGACACAGACTGACATTTCACTTGGTTACTGCCAAGCTTCCTCAGAGTAATCTAATAGTGTAGTAAAAGTACTCAACATTTATAGTGATAGTTGGTGTAACTAAAATGTCTGCCACCAATCAGTGATCTCCACATCATGGGGGAATGCACACACATTTAAAAACACAGTGACAAATGCATAAATATTCTAAACATGGATGGGCACTATTCAGTGGTCCTTGATACATTTGGTGTGCATACTTATAATGCTACTATAGCTTTGTACAATCATATACCAATGTAGAAATGCTAACTAAGAGGACTGCTTTTATGCTTTAACAGGTACTTTAAACTTGGATTTTGTTTTAAATTATGACACTGTTGGCGGGCAGAAAACAGAGAGTGGTGGTAAATGGTATACAGTCAGAAGAGATGCAAGTCACAAGTGGGGTACCTCAGAGATCAGTCCTGGGGCCAGTCCTCTTCAATATTGTCATCAGTGACATTGCAGATGGACTGAAGGGTAAGGTTTGTCTGTTTGTAGATAACACCAAGACCTGCAACAGAGTAGATGATCCAGATGGGGTGGGCAGAATGAGAAGAGATCTGGATAAACTGGCAAAATGGTCAGAAGAGTGGCAACAGGGGTTTAATGCAAAGAAGTGCAAGATTATGCACATAGGGAAGATAAACACTGAAGCCACCTATAGCCTGGGAGGGGAGTTGCTGGCAGTCACAAGGGAAGAAAGAGACTTGGATATCACCACATCATCATCACAGATGACCTGAAATCATCCAAGCAGACCACTAAAACAATAGATAAGGCTAGGGGGATGTTAGGGTGTAATAGTAGCGGTATCACAAGTCGTACGAGAGAGGTAATAATGCCTCTTTACAAGACACTGGTTAGGCCCCATCTGGAGTTCTGCATGCAGTACTGGAGGCCACACCTTCACAAGGACATTAACCAAATTGAGGCAGTCCAGAGAAGGGCAACCAAAATGGTGCAGGGACTGCATCAGAAAACATATGAGGACAGATTAACGAAGCTCAATATGTATATCCTAGAGCAAAGGAGGGAGAAAGATGATAGGATTGAAACATTCAAGCACCTTAAGGGCATTAACAAGGTGAAAGAGTCTAACATGTTTCAATGTAAGAAAAATAGCAGGACAAGAGGACACAGCATGAGAATAGAGGAAGGCCGATTAAGGGGTAATGTGAGAAAGTTCTTTTTCACAGAAAGGGTGGTGGATGCATGGAATGGCCTACCTCAGGAGGTGGTGGATATGAATACAGTGCAGGGCTTCAAACAGGCATGGGATAGGCATAAGGGAACAAAACAGATGAGTATGAATAGATAGGCCATTGACAGAGCAAAGGCTGATGGCACATTCATAAGGTAGAAAAAGAAATGAGCAGACTGGATTGGCCTTGTGGTCCTTATCTGCCATCGACTTCTATGTTTCTATGTTATGTTTCTATGACGTATCAGGGTGTGTGTATTCACTGTTTATTGCTAGGCTGCAGGGCCAGGGGGCTACTACCGCGTTGGCTAGCACATGTATTTATGAGGAATGCAACAAGATCTATGCTGTCATTCAATCCTTCAGGATTCCTAGCTCCTAGTTCAGAAATCCAAAAACGTTCTCTCTGTCTGATTAGCATCTTTAAATCTCCAATGCTCTGTCCCAATGTTACAAGCTCAATCCCCACGCATTGTGTACAGTTTCAGGGTTGTTTTTCTTATGTGTCTAGTAATGGCGCAGGTTTCATTGCTTTTCTGGATTGTCCTATTATGTTCAATCACTCGAGACTTGAAGTGACGAGTGGTCCGGCCTACATAATATGCTCCCCAGCTGCATTTAAGCAGATGGATTACCCTCTGACTACTGCAAGTGATGAAGTGTTTAATCATTATTTGTTTTCCTGTGAGTGGGTGGGAGAATGACTTGCATGTTTTCTTGTACATGAACCTCCCACATTTGGGGGGGGGGGGGTGACCTAATAAGATCAAGACAAGGCATGATGTTGCACAGTACCATATCATTAATGGTTTTGCATCTTCTAAACATAACTTTCGGGCAAACATTTACAAGTTCCTGGTGTCGGGGTTTTAGCTGCAAGATAGACCAGTTGCTGGCAATGATTTCTTTTATTTTATCTGATCATTTTGAATAAGGTTACGAAAGGGCACTGAGGTTGTGCTTCCCTTCCAGGTCCTGCATATCTTAAAGTGGCAGCTCTCTCCATGTTCTGAACCTTGTGTATAGCTGCAGCAATGCTGTGGGCACTGTAACCACATTCCCTAAATCTGGTGATCTGGGCATTGCATTTAGTTCTAAATTCACTTTGCTCTGTACAGTTCCTCAAGGTGTGAACTAACTGTCCTTAGAAACTGGGGTAAGAAATTTCAGGACTCTGATTGGCTGATAGCCTGGGCACGGTGGGTGTCTATCAGACAACAGAGTCTGGGTATCAAAAGTACTAGTCCCCACTGACCTCATCACCAATATAAATGGCACTGGCTATTTTGAAACTGCAGAACCACCATTTTTTCCCCTGGTAAGCAAGACTGACAGCTGTTAACCTGCAGTCCACCTCACACACATGCACACAATATACTCAAACCATCACTTAGCAAACAAAAACATGTTATTTAAAATAAAATACAGGGTTTTCAGACACAGCAGAGTGTTACAATGTGATAAAGTTAGTTGCGACTCTCACCCCTTCAAAAGACGGCAAATGTAGCAGCTGGAGCAAGTCGGTAATGTGTATCCATGTCCTTGGAGCTGAAGATATCAAAGTGCTAGCACTGCTGCTTGGCCCAATACTCCCAATCACTCAAGTATTCAATAGAAGCCCTGGTATGTCCACCCCCCCTCCCCCGGAACTGCTGCCACCACTCCTTGGCTGATTCTCCCAATACCTTATACTTTAAAATTCAACCATAGCTGTGTGAAATCCAAAACACAGTCATCTACCTGTTCTAACACAGCTGTTTCTCTCTTAGCTACATGCTCACTCAACCTCTATCCCAGTTTAGCTCTGATCCTTCCATCTGTCCTATGCTACTCCATAGTAAAGCTGCCTGCCTGCTTTCTATCCTGCTGTAACCTGGAAGCATTTGAACACTTGTTAAAAAAAAGAAAAAAAAAAGTTAGTTGGACACCAGTACACTCAGCGACAACATAAGAAAAAATAAACAAAAATATTGCTAGCCATGGGGGGGGGGGTGGAGAAAAACAGACTACTGTATTAGTAAACAGTGAAGATATATACCAGATTGCAGGGCACAACACAAAATACGACGACATCTAGTGCTGTCTAGTATTTAATAAAGACAGCATCAAAGGGACTAGTATACACAAAATTAATTTATCAATAAAAATTAAGTATTCATACAGTTTTTTTAAATTTTATAAACTATATTTTTGTATAATATAACCTAAAAAGTCAATTTTCTAAGCACAATAATACCCTCCAGGGTAGGCGATATGGGCAATACTGGACCTTCCAGGGGCTATAAGGCCCTCTACCTGCAGTGTTAGGCCTCATTATGCCCCTGGGTGGTCCAGTATTGGTCAATACCACCCACCCTGTTGGTATTATTGATTACTTTGGGGATGCTAAACATTACATGTGTGGGGGGTGGCAACTCTCGTACTTGAGAAGACTATTCCTGTCTGTGGGTTTCTGCAATAGAGTTATACAAACCTTTCCTTGAGCATTATGATAGATTCTCAGATCAAAACAAGTTATTACACTTGGATGGATTGTATATTTGAAACACATACAACTGCTGCTGCTTTCCATCCAATTGTCAAAGGATTTAAATTCATCCACCATGCCCTTTCACACTATCAGAACATCATCAATAAAGAGCAGCCACAAGTCCACTCTAGCAAGAAATGGATTTGTGGTGGTACTATAGAGATGATCTGCCTCCCATTTACCCTCAAAGAGGTTGGCAAAACTTTGGGCCATAGTAGCACCCATTGCCATACCCCTGACTCGTAAGTACTGTACATTTTGTTAGAGAACATGAAGGCATTCCTAGTAAGCACCTCTTCTGCCAATTGCAACAAAAACTCAGTGGGTACAGCAACTAGATCTTCCAGCTTAGATTCAGAAAGCAGCCCATGGCTTCCATCCCTCCATTATCAGGGGGGGAGACACACAAACAGAGTTCAGTGCACCCTCCTCCCCCCATGGTAAATCTGAGATATAAAATATTGTACTAATTGAATTGGCTATTTGCTTGCTTTTATCTCCATGGAAAAGGGATTCTCTTAGTTTTCTGATTGGAATTTCAATGTGAGCAAGCCAAACCACCAGGCACCAAGGTGTAATGGGTCAATGTCCTATGTGAAATATGGCATAGTCAAAACCACGCACCAGACACAGTGTGGGGGAATATAGTGACAGGGTATAAAACACCACAAGGAGGAAATGTTGCAAGCACAGTTTTATACTCTGTTGCTCATGGCTATTAGGCAGTGACAGCAGAGGATAAGACCACTGCTGGGGAGGTGGTTCTCTGAGCAGCTGCAGTGGTTCAGAGAGATGAGTCACTGGCAATGAAGGGAAGCTGTGTGTTTGTGGACTGGGGTTCGAGTCCTTGTCCCAAAACACTGGTGTTGTTTTGTATATTATTTTTGACACTTTGTGTGACTATTTCCCCTTGCCGTGTTTCTCCCCATCCCCGTATTGCACCCCCAGACTTGATTATATAAATGGGGGGGGCTGGGGGCACAGGCCCCCATAATCAATCAATCAATCTTTATTTTACCAGTGGAACACCACTGAGCAAGCTCATTTCCAAGATGGGCCTGGTTGGTCATACAGAATTGTCAGAAGATAAATAATACATATACAGTACAGCATCGATGCTCCTATTACAGAGCAGCACAAATGTAACAACATATAATGTATACAATGCTATATCATAAGAAGGATAACCAAGTAGGATGTATAATATTCACACATGTAGAGGCAGTAATGACCATGTTGCTTCTATACCATGGCAAACTGAAAAGCAGTAAAGGCAGAGGAAAGCCTAGGAAAGGGCAGAAAGTAGAAGAAAGGACAGGATAGATAGAGAGAGAGAGAGCAAATGAGGTGGAATAGGTTGATCACAGAGGGTCAGAACCAGGCAGAGCACATCAGGAGTAGCACTTACAATGCTCAGAGAAGGAACTTGCATACAGATTTTTAAATTCAGTGACTTTTATGGGGTTTACTAGTTTTAGAGTTTTTTGAAGCTTGTTCCATAACTGGGATAGGGCAAAGCTAAAGGACGATCTGCCAAAATGGGTTTTTACCTTGGGTATCACTAAGGAGATATAAGAATGACTTCTCAGGGCATAGTTATCCAAAACACATACGGGCAAGCAGTCAGAAATACACTGTGGCAGCATCTTGGCAATTGCTCTGTATGTCCAAAGGGCAGCGTTCCTTTGTCTCCTGAATGTGAGAGATGGCCAACCCACTACCGAGTACAGGGTGCAATGGTGAGTAGAATAGGCTGCCCCAGAAATGAAGCTTAGGCCCTGTGGTAAAGAACGTCAAGCTTGGCTAAGGCTGTCCCTTGAACGTGACTGTAGATGAAGTCAGCATCATCCAATAGTGATGGAAAAGTAGCTTGAAACAGCCTCCTCTTGGCCTCATGGATAAGGAGCTGCTTGATTTTATAGAATAAGGTGAGCATCTGTTTAAGCTTTTTTTGTGAGTTCCTCTACATGATCCATGATGGACAAGTGGCAGTCAATCCACATCTCAAGGTATATGAATTTATCAACATAGTCCAGGGATTCACCAAGCAACGTGGTAATAGGTTGCACAAGGTCTGCATGGGCGACATTGAAGCAGAGCTATTCAGGGTCAGGAGCATTGCCTCTGTTTTTTTTGGCATTTAATAGCAATTTTTGTTTGAGTAGGTTGTGCTGCAGGATATTAAAATAATTCTGCAAATCTGTGCATGCCTGCTCAAGAGTAGGTCTAGACGTATTTTGGACGGTATCATCCGCGAAAAGATGAATGTCAGAAGATATGATCCCAAGGTGATGTTGTTGATGTAGAGTGCCAAAAGCAAGGGACCCAGGATTGACCCCTGAGGTACACCTCTACTGATAGGTTTCAGTGGGGAGAGGTCACCCAGAGCTTTTACTTGCCGAGTGCACCTGAAGAGGTAGGAGGAGAATCAGTTCAGTGATGCCTTGTCCATACCAATAGTGCAAAGGGTAGTCAGAGGTAGGTCATGATCAACGGTGTCAAAGGCCTTACTTAGATCAAGGAAGACTGCACACACAGAAAGTTTATCATCAGTGGCTTTCTGCCAGTCATTCGTTACCATTGTGAGAGCAGTGATTGTACTATGGCGGGGCCTAAAGCCTGATTGAGCCAGGTTAAGCAGGTTAACGGAGTCTAAGTAATCTCTAAGTTGCAAGTTTACTACCTTTTCAAGCAATTTGGAGAGGATAGGGAGTAGCGAGATAGGCCTGTAATTATTGGGGTCAGCTGGGTCACCAGATTTGAACAAGGGTATCACTTGAGCTGTCTTCCAAACCATAGGAAGTACACCCAGTGAAAGAGATAAATTGAAGAGGTGCATGATTGGTACAGCCAATAAATGGGAACTGATCGTTAAGAAGTATGGCTCAATATGGTAAGCACCAGCACTTTTCCTGGTGTCCAGATGCAGCAGCAGATCCTCTACCTCCTTGAGGGAGATGGGGTGAAAGGAGAATGTGGAGGCAGATGGGGTATGGTGAGAGTTAGATGCTACATGCGCTAGGGATTGAGTGCGAAGGTGACTGGCCAGCGAAGAGTCAAAGGCTAGTCCTGCAGTAGCAAAGTAGTCATTCAATAGATCAAGGATCCCAGCTTTGTCAGTGATAGATGTATCACCTTTCAAGATTTTTGACAGAAGGGAACTAGACGGAGTATGACCTACGATATCCTTAAGCGTTCTCCAGAATTTTGCAGGACAATTAGTGGAAAAATCCAGTGATGTTAGATAGAAAGATACCTTTCTGGTTCTGATTAGTTTCGTACAGTCGTTCCTAGCAGTCCTGAAGGCAGCCCAATCTTCAGGGAGCTTTGTTTTCCAAGCCTTTTTCCATAGTTTGTCCCTGCTATGTAGGGCCATTCTCAGCTCTGCTGTGAACCAGGGAAAGGATCTTTCTTGGTCCGGGTTTTGACTAAAGGGGCATGTGTGTCAAGTGCATTTAACACAATGGCTTCAAAAAACTGATAGGCATATTCAGCCATCTTGGCCAGGTAAACTTTCTGCCAAAGCAAGGACTCCTGGAGATCCAAAAGGAAGACATTGATGTCAAGACTACACAAACATCTTTTAAAGATGTACCTGGGTGAAGAAGGGAGTTTAAGTGTAGACTTTATACAAGCAAAGAGACAATGATCGCTGACATCTGAGAAGAGTATGTCAGAGTGAGGAAATATGTGTGGTTTATTCACCAGTATAATGTCTACCAGGGAGCTTTTACTGGGTTTGTTTTGTTTGGTCATGTTGCTTCAGAGATAAGCTGGGCAAGCCCAAAGGTATCACACAGGTTTTTAAGTGATATGGAGGTATCAGAAAACCAATCCAAATTGAGGTCTCCCAGAGTAATGACCTCAGCCTGCATATTGCTTAAGAAGTTGGTGGGATGGCTCAGCAGGTGAAGGCCAGCAGAAGGGGGCCTATAGCATCCTACGATATATAAGGAGGAGGAAGCAAGATGGACCTTAATGGGTAAGCTTTCAAATTCCTTTGCAACAGCAGTGGAGTCAGTAACAGAGACAGCATACTTATCCAGTACATAAATGACAACTCCACCCCTTCTTGTCGGCCTGTCCCTACAAAAGATGTTATAGGAAGGAATGTTCACCTGCGTGTCTAGGGTAGAGGGTTTGAGCCAAGATTCCATAATTACCTGTGTAATCCCCCTGCAAATGGGGGTTCCCAGAAGTCTTCCAAAAGCTTGCCTAATTGCTTAGAGCCTGGAGGTATTCAGCATCTAAACCATTAAATTGTGATTCCCACTGAGCGCTTTTAAAGCCTCCAAGTACTGTCTCTTTAAGAGCTGTCTGCTTGCAGACATAATTAGTTTGAATGGGGGGAATGTGTGTGTTTATGCCCGAGTCCTGCCTGAGCTGCTGGCTATATGCTCCATTTCTGCCATCGCTAAGTGGGCAGAACGAACACTCTTGAAAGATGTAGCTAATTCTGGGGAGAAATGCAGAGTTTTAATGAAAATGTTGTTTGTCCAACCTGCCTTTTGCTGCAGCACAAACTCTGTCTGTTTGTTTCATCATTTTGGTCTAGAACTGCTGAATGGGACCAATCAGTACTTGGGACCTTTGAAATGGAGCCTGCTTTGGGCCAATCAGGATTTTGACTCTGAGTTGGAGCCTACTGAAAAGGGGCTATATAGAAGATGCCTCTGGGAGTTGTAGTTTTTAGAGTTCTGGCACCTTTTTACACCAATAGAGGGAGCCTGTTGTGACTGACAAGGAGAATCAGCCAACCAGAACCTTTTGGATCTGAAAGAAAGCCCAAGGCTGTCTGCTGGGAAGCCAGATTCGAGGTAGCTGTGAAGAGAGAAGGAGCTGTGCTCTGCTGCGGCATGTAGTTCACGTGGGAGGCACTTGTGAGGCCCGAATTCTGCCTGCGACCATTGTGATGGAAGAAAGTGAGAGAGAGGAAAGCATTTTCGGACTGAATCTGAAGTTTCTGTGTAAAAAAAGGACAGCTGCTGCTGTGGGACCAAGCTTGCCCTGTAGAAGACCAAAGATTTTGCTGAAGTGCGATCGGCCTATCAGGAACTGAAGCTGCTATGAGTGCTCCCGGGTTTTGCAGTGTTTTGCGATCAGGATTGAGGAACAACCTGCCTGGTACAGTAATTTGCTTTACATATAAATGTGCCTAGTGCTTGTGGGGAATCACAATCTTATTTCCCCTGTACTGTGAATTGTGTGCTGAAGCTGGAAGCAGAACCCAGCTTGATTTGGACTGAATTCGCCTGTTTTTCAAATGGAGTTGGGCCCTGTCATGAGGGCCTTGTCTCCATACTCTGCTTGTCTGGCAATCCAGAATGAACATTCTCCATCCTGTTCTCAGCTCTGGGTATTGTGAGTACAAATCAGGCAACACCCTGCAACATTTAAAAATCAAAAGTGTTCCATCTGATTGCTTTGTGTTTTCATTCTATGAACTGAGCCATCTGGCTCCGGATTACAAGTGTGTGTGTTGTGCATATATTTTCTTCCTGCAGGGCCCCATCCATCTGCACCAGCTGGCCAACCCCGGGAAATGGACCTGGCTAGCCCCCCATCCTGGGTACCCAAAGAGTGTGACATTTGGACCCTATATGCATGCCCAGTACTGTGATTTGAATATTGCTAAAGTAAATCAACCTGCTTGCCCCTTCCCTTGTTACTTCATCCTGAATAAACCAGATTTGTTGTTATTGAAGTATATACTGTCTATGGTGTCAGTACATATAGAAACAGTATTGCATTGTGTTTGTGTATATTGCCTAACCTTGTTTTACGGGGGTTCTCAGAGATGTGCTGCAAGAATCAGTCCTGAGGGTAAGTGATTACTGTATGTGTAAGAAGTGTGCATTTGTGGGGTATTGGGAAGGTAACTCCCGTATACTGTGTGGGTCACTAGTGGGAACAAAGGGGGGTCACAGTGCCCCAGAGGGCTGTACCTGAGCTAGTCTAACCACTATCAACCCTGACTTCTGGGTGGAGGCACCCACCATTGGACCTTGGCCCCTTAACCTGTCACTAGCTATACAGGCTGGGGTAGTAGCCCTTGGGATAGTGCCACCTAGGGGTTACACCTGGACATCTGGTTTAGTATGCGAAGTCCAGGTTTGGATGACATCCAATTTTTTTCAATCGACGACACACATTCGAATGAAGAATACTCAGCCCTTTAAGGTATGTTAAGTCACAGGGGGTTTGAATTGGTAGTTGAGGGTCTGGATTTAGCTTGGCTGTTCCTGAGCAAAGCAGCAGCAACACTAGGATCCTAATAAGTGCATTTAGCAGCAGTCTAAAGGACCTGACATGTTCCTGTTTATGGAAGGACAGAGTTTGCGTTTCAGTGTGTCTATACTGTACCCCAATTGAGTACAGTGTTGCATCGATCATAAGCCTGGCATGGAAGAGTTGTGGAGAACAGAGAAGATGGAGGAACACACAGCTGGCATTGAGCCTGGGAGGCAAGGATGTCGCAGTCCCTGCATGCCAAAGAGACATTAAATAGGGGTCCAAGGATATCAGAGTATAGAAATCAGCAGGTGGCTTGCATGTTGGTGTAACAGCTCCCAATTTGGGTGACCCAGGGCGAGGAGTGTGTGAGCAGTGCAGGATAGTAGCCAAAAGATACAGCAAAAGTGCAGCCCTCATTTCCCAATAAGGCCTGGTCATCCTAGAAAGTGTGTGAATAGTATGGGATAGTTCAGATGAGATTATCCTGCCTTATCCTGAAGCCTGTGTCTAGAGTTTTAAGCAGGGAGGGATGAGCCAATGGGGAGGTAGTTCTTCCAGAGAAGGAGGGCAAGAAGAATATTTAAAAGGTGGCCTGGGTGGGGAGGGGGCGGGGAAAAAAAGTAGCAACAGGAGAGCTACGCATCCAGAGATAAGTTTAAAGAGAGCAGCAGTGAAAGCCAGATAATCTGGCTGTAAAGATGCACCAATCATGAGCGATGTTCCTCGTGGCTGGCCCAGTCAGGATCCTTAATGAAAGCCATGACCAATGGAAGAGCCGTAGGAGCAGCCTGGCTCCAAATTCAAACAATGGCAGTACCTTGAACTGAGTCAGAGAGTCAGGACCAGGAGGCTGGTCCGAGGGGGTTGCAGGGTCCGGAGAAAGCAGCAGCCAAAGAGACGGCTGCAGGCACCACCTAGCTGTAGTGAGCTCTGCTTGGGGTGTGGAGATCTGAGGAGAAAGAAAGGTGAGAGTAATTATGGGGACAAAGGGCAGGAGTCAATGAGGGGAGGAGGGCTGGCAGTAGACAGTCAACAGGGGTAGGGTGATCAAGGGGTAGACAAAGTCAGAGTAGTTAGTAATTGACATGGGAGGGTCAGAGGGAACAGAGGAGGGAGGACAGGAGAGAGTGTAAGGTTTCAGTGGGAGAGGAGTGCAAGTTCAAGTTTTAGAGGCCTAAGAATCCTCGAACTGAGCACAGGCAATTGCAGGGCTTAATTAAGCAAAAGGTAATGAGAGAGGCAAAGGATCGGGTGTGTTAGGTATGAAATTTCAGGATAAATGTGGGCAGTAGAGACAGGGTTTTAAAAGGTATGGGAAAACACACAGTGCCTAAATGCAGCAAACATGTATTGCATCAGCTATGTTTAAACGACACAGTGCATCTCAGATTTGCAGGTAACTAGAATTCAGTTCAACATTTTTTACTTCAGTGCAGCTAGTCAGTATAACAGTTAGCAAATAAATGAAATGTAGGCAATAGGAAAGCTATGTATCTGCAGATAAGTTTAAAGAGAGCGTCAGCGCAAGCCAGATAAGCTGGCTGTAAAGGTGCACGAATCGTGAGTGATGTTCCTCGTGGCTGGCCCAATCAGGAGCCTTAGTGAATGCCATGACCAATCGAAGAGCCGTCAGAGCAGCCCAGCTCCAAATTCAAACAACGGCCGTACCTTAAACTGAGTCCAGGAGTTGGGACCAGAAGGCCGGTCTCAGGGGGTTGCAGGGTCTGGTGAAAGCGGCCGAAAGGGGGATGCAGGGGCAGACCTTCCTGCAAAAAATAAAGACTTGAATGCTTTTTTTGCTGATGTTACTCTTTGCCTTTATCGGCGAGTGCTGGCAGTGTGCCAGCTGTATTGACAGCATGGTACATTGCTGTGCTGTTTTTGTTTTCAGGATATTGACTGCATGCCACACCAAGGTGGAACCCCATGGTTTGATCCTAACTAGAAAATGCTTCAGTGGTTACTCTTAAACAGAGTGTATTATCTAAATTGGCTCTATTAAAGTAAACTGATTCCACCCAAATAGTTTCACTTTCTCTCTTCTCAGATATAACATGGGGTGGGAGGGGTTGTGCACCATACTCTCTCTGTTTGTTTGTTACATGCTACAAAACCAGTAGGACCCCTCAGCAGCAATGTGATTTGAACTTTGTGAACAATGCAAAGGTTAGAATGTGTTCATTTTGGAATGTGCTTAGAGTTTGAGAGCTTGTAGTACTTCTTTTAGCATGCTCCCTTTGATCAGCAGTGAGATTACTTGGATTGAAGCACTTTACTTTAAATCCAGTTTATGAAATGCATTGTGTTTAAGAGTAGCCACTGTAGGCATTTCGTAGTGAGGTACAAACCATTGGATTCCAACTTGGCGTCTGGTGGTTTGGCTCACTTACATTTGAATTCCAATCTGAAAACCAAAAGAACCCATTTTTCATTGAGATGTAGGTTATAAAATAGCCAATTCAGACAGTAAACATGTTTACCAAGGGGGATGTTGTGCACTAGGCTTTGTTTGTTTTAATACTAGGAGTGCCTGCTTAACTCCCGTATCCCAGAAACAGTTTCAAAAATGATGCCTGGATATGCCTTACACTTTGTTCATGTTGCTCAAAAACAATAAGCTGAGACAGCAACAATATAATTTAATGCTGTGTATATACATAACACCAGTTATGGTACAGAAAAAAGATGAACAGCAGTCAGAATCATGTCTTAAGTCTAAATCAGACAGCTGTTCCTTTATCCATTTAAGCTGGTCTTGTTTGAAAGTTATGGTCATATGGGCAGGTGTGGTGAACATTATGTCTGCAATTCTGCTGTTGCAACCCTCCTTGAACCCAAGGGGAATCCTAGGGTGTCCCAGAGAGGGACAAGTACATTCTACAGGGTGCACCCTGTTTCTAAATTGGCCTTGGCACTGGGTAAGAGGAGTTTGGCATAATACTAGATGAAGGAGGCGGTTCCAGCAGTAGTGCACTGGGGTGATGCCCTACTGGAAAGCATGTCCCTGAAGTGAGTAAAATACAGTGCAACTAATCAAGCTGCCAGGTTCTATAAAATCCAGCCCCTCCCCCTTGTTGCCCTAGATCAGGCCATATGTAAATTGTAGTGGTTGATGAGGGAAGAGGCTGTGCTCATTAATTGTGTCTGTATCTTCTGACAGGGCTCACTTCCTTTCCATCAGTCTCTCTTACCATTACAATTGAAATGTGTTGTGACCCTCTCTGATGGACTACTAGGTCTGTAGATTGCAAACAAGGATTATGATAGTCTGCTGCTGATTCCTTTCTTATACCACTGGTTGTGAATTCCTTCAATGCTGACAGGCTAAACCTTAAGTTTTCTTGTTTACATGTTTTATGCTGTAGTGCTGGGGTTTGCATGGGTGCTGCACCTCCCCTGTAACAATCCAGTGTTAATGTATTTTTTTTATGTAATGTATTATATTGTGTGCTAATTTAACAGTAAAAGAAAGATTTTACAAAAATAAGCTAGAATATTTTGTTAGGAACTGCGACATTTTGTGTTACAAGATAACGCCAAACCCCACTCCATTACCCATGTATCACTGTGTATGAAATGGAATAATACACATGGTGACTTAGCTGAAGAAGTCACATACATACACTACATTCCTGTTATAGGAATACATTTGGATATAGTAAATAAGATTCTTGAAATCAGATTTTTACACTTTGGAATAGGGCCTGGTCCTTTCGTTTGTTCTGGGTTATGATTGGGTAGGATGTGGTATTTCATTCTGTTTTCAGATCCACAGAAAATTCTGAAAATCCATTTACAGTATTCATTTTTTTCAGCTTGTCCATTCACTACATGGCAGCAAAGGCTGTGATTAAGGACCAAGGTGGCTATTCGGATACACTTCCACCTAGGGATGAGATTGATCGACTAACCAAGGTCAGCATTGAATCCAATGTCATCTCACCTTACACAGCTTACACAGCAGTCTACAAAGATGACAAGCAACCTGTCCAAGGACCTCTGATCCAACAAAATGTTCCTCTTCCTGGTAAGTATTCCTCAAGCTGTAACTCTGCAGTCAGTACCCAAATTATTAAGTGATAATGTGCTAGTTAGGTTACTATGCAAGCCAATAATAATGTGACTGTTGAGTGAATAAAATATGATATGGAGTACTTTATTTTCACAAGTAAATCGCACTGTTGCCAACTCAACTAGGTCATTACAACCATTATACTTCATGTGGTTGCTGCTGTTGAATATAGACCACTCAGAATGCAAGACAAATGATGATGTTACTACGGTCATTTTAGTGACAAAACATGACTGTTCTGTGCCTTGAACAACATTTTTATTTGGGGGGGGATAAAATGACTGTTGTGAGTTTGCTAAAGAACAAATGTTTGTAGCCCTGCCTTTTGATTGGAAGAGAGGGTCCACATGAAGTATACTTAATAATTATGGCTAGGATTAGGGAGGGGCCAGACAAAAACACTCTGATTTGGCACCACAAGTGAGACAGAGGCAGGCCTAGGATGGGATTTTGGCCACTAGCATGCATGGAAGTCTCAGCATCCAGTCAGAGCTAAGACTGCAGCTGCTAAGTCACTGTTTCTAGAAAGGATTGGGAGGGAGCAGGAGTCAGAGAGGGAGAAATAAAATACAAATAATGGATTGAATTTGGGTCAGGATAAAACTTGTAAATAGAGAGATTTAGTTGAGGGATGGGAAGCCTTGAAGTGCAAAACACAAACAATAAAAACAACATGCAACCAGACAAATAAGGTAACAACCAATAAAAGAAAATGAACAAAAACAAACAAAACAAATGCAAAGTGATTCCATAAAAATACCGTGGCATAACAAAAGCAGCTGTAAAGTAAAACAAAAGAAAATTAGACACAGAAAGCAAATGCAAAACAAAACAGTAAATTGCATTTAAAAAGATTAATTAAATATTAGCAAAACAAAACTGGATGTTGATAAATGTTTAGTGTAACTAAAAAGTGAATCCAAGCAACAAGCAAGCACTGCTAAAAAGTGAATGCAAATAAAAGACCAAAACACAATAAAGAGAATTCAAATAAAAAGCACAGCTAAAAGTGATAGCAAGCAAATAAGCAAAACACAACTAAAAAGTGAATGCACATCTTAAAGTTAATGCAAGCAGAAAAGTAAAACACAGCTAAAAAGCAAATGCAGACAAAAAGAACAGCACAGCACAAAAGTGAATGCAAACAAAAAAAAGCACAGTATAACTAAAAATTGAACGCACGCACAAACAAAAAACATAACACAACAAAAAAGAGAATGCAAACAGAAAAGCACTGCACAACAAAAAATGAATCCAAACAAAAAAGCACAGCACAACAAAAAAAAAAGGTGAATGCATACAAAACAAGCATTTTTAAGTGCTAACTATATTTGATTGTATGGTTTATAATGCAAATGTGGCATGAACAAGTGTATGGAGGAGAAAGAGGATATGGGAGGGGGTTGAAAAGTTATTTATACTGCAGGAGTTGCTGTTCTGGTGAGTCCAATGTTTATTTTTTTTTGGCTGGTTGGGGGAGGGGGGCGAGTGCCACAGGATCATCATGGAGCGCAGCTCCTATACCAGTGCTCCCCTTTCAAGGTAGCCAGGCTGCTTTGCTGCTGAGTGTGGTTTCTATAGAGAAATGCCCCTCTCTTGTGGGGATAGGAATGGATTTCTACTGAGTATGGCACCTATGTGGATGTCCCTCTTACCCTGGGAGGGGGCAGGCCTGATCACTGCTGAATGCAGCTCTTCTAAGGGTGCCTCTTTTGCACAGGAGGGCAGGCTGAATCACTGCCAAATGTGGCTCCTGTCTCCACTCATGTGGGGGAATTGGGATGGCCTATCTTGGTGGTGCACAGGTGATTGGGTCCTTGCCATTACTGTGAGGGGCTCACTTTGGTAGCTGGCAGATTGTCATGCAATGTCATCCATACCTGACACTTGTTACAGCTCCTATGTCCTGCAATGCTAACTCTTCAGTGTTCTTCACAGTGCTACTCTTGAAACTGCCAATGACACTGACATGAAAAAGGCCTATTCATTTTATTAGTCTTTTCCTTAAATTCATAACTTTTTTTGATTTTAAAGATTTGTTTCCTGTTGTGATCTTTTTAAGCGCCATGTGACAAACCTTGTCCATGTCAACTTTCAAATCCGTCTAGAAATACTGAAAGTGTTTGTGGTGGATACTGGCATATACTGCAAGCATCTATTTGGGGGTGCATTTAAAAGTTGGCACCTCTAGGGTTCTGTGAAGGTGGGGTCAAAACACTGCAAACACTCCTTTGGGGGGGGGTTATGAAGTTAGGGCTAAAAAAGACCTAGATAGAAAAAAGTGAGGAAATATATTAATAAGCTAAAAAGTTATGTGCTAAACAGGAAAACAGCTTTGAAATGAATGAGTCCTATTCATTTCAACCCAGTTGGTGGTCATAGTTGTGGCACATTGAAGAACATTGATAAGTCTACATCAAGGAACAGAGGAGCAATGACGAGGGACAGAGGTGGGCACAAGTGTCCAATGAGCTACTGGTCGCCAAGGCAGGCCATCCCAGACCTCCTACAGAAGCAAGGATAGGAGCCACAATTGGCAGTGATTCAGCCTATCTCCCCTCAGGGGAGATTATGTTCTTAGGGGAGCCACACTTAGTAACAATCCAGCCCCCCAACCCCCCCAGTGAGAGGAGGCATTTATGTAGGAGCTGCGCTTGAAGGCAACCCAGCCTGCACCCTCAAGAGAGGGAGGCATCCATACAGGAGCTGTGCTTGACAGCGATCCAGCCTGCCCCCTCAAGACAGGGGACCATTCATATAGGAGCCCTGATCCGTGGACATCCAGCTATTCTTCCACCACCCTGAATAACTAAATAAACATCCATACCCACTGGTACAGCTGCTCCCACAGCATAAAGAACTGTTTCACCCTTTCCTCATTTCCTCTATCCCATGCCTTTATTCACAGCACATTTACATTATAAAAGTATGCACTCAACATCATTGGTATTGACCAATGCTTGTTTTCTTTGCATTATTATTTTTTTGTGTTGTGCTTTTTGTTTGCATTCACTTTCTAGATGTGTTGTGCTATGAGTTGTGCTTTTATTTTGATTGCATTCACTTTTTTGTTGTACTGCTATTTGTTTTTGCTTGTATTCACTTTTTAATAGTGCTGAGCTTTTTTGTTTGCATTCACCATTTAGGTGCCAACAGTGTAGCTGTAAGCACCTATTGTTGCCCTATGTATTGATGTGCATTTAGTCAGATTCAAAGTTACATTCAGTGGGCACTATGCACGAAGTGGGTGGGGCTATGTGGAAAAGTCATATACCCCTCCCTCAACCCTGCACCCCGAGGACAGGTGCACCCATATTAGCATTCACCAGTGCCAACAATCTGTCCAGAGCTCCTCTGCACCAGTGCGCAGGACTCCACAGGATGGCTAGGGGTGGAGTAGCAGACCAGGGTGGGGATCCAATGGAATGCCTGTCCCGTGTCCAGGAGTGGATCCCTTGCAGTCCAGGTCATGTATAGCCCCTGTGGGCACCCAGATCCATGTGCCTACATACCAGGGAGAGTCTGGCCTGGGTAACTGACCCCCCAGACCCCCAGGATGGTGCAACCATTGCCCTGGAGGCCATCAGTGAACCCCCCCCACTCTCATGGCACCAACACCCCAGGATACCAGACATGTTGCCGGTGCTTCGGCATTCACTGCCCCAGCCCTCCCGGTCTGCCTTGTCAGCTGGGGTGGCACTGTGGAACATTTCCTGTTACCCTCTTGACTGGGCGGAGGCATCCATGGAGGCATGCAGAGAGGTTATGACAGGGTTTACCCTGGCGTACACTGCACCCCCACATCCATGCGGCCAGGACTATATGGGTTGTCAATATCGCATAGTGCTGGCATGTCCCTGGAATGCCCCCAGCACGGTGTAGTCCTTGAACATGGGGGATTGGGTGTGGTGGATCCATGTGCCCCCCCCTGTTTGTGCATCCTGCATGGAGGGGCACAATGGGTGAGGAGTGGCTATGTGCCCCAGATATGCACATGTATCCACTCTGCACCATTCATGCATAGCGCCCAATGTGAGTGGTCAAACTCCATGAGACGCTGATGATGTCTGTGATAGGGCTTTTATGTCTTGGCATAGAGTTTCAGACCTACAAAAATCTGGGTTTTAACCCCAGTGCAGGAAAATTTTCACTTTCTCACTACAATTTATGTAGTATAAGAAGACATGTTACACATCACTGCCAATATTATGATAGAGTTTCAGCAAGATCTTAAGATCTATATTTCTGTTAACTTACAAAGTCCAGTGAGACCCTAAGGTTTGAATACAGCTCTGGAAACATTACTTCAAACTGACAGACCAGTACTCAGTGCTGAATGTCCTTTTGTCAAAGCATGCATTTTCTGTCAAAGAGCTTTGGAACATTGGTAGATCTACAGGCTGCCAAACAGTAGTGGGAAGGTGACCTAGATTCAATCTCCAGTGTGGGACACTTTTTCTTTGTCACTAAAATCTGTGTAGTATAAAATAAATTGTTAAATCTCATTGCTAATGTTAGTGATAGAACTCCGGCGAGATGTGAAGTTCTGTATTGATGATAAGTCATTGATAACCTGAAAGTTCCAGCTGAGACTTTGGGATCTTAATTTTATGTATCTTCACTATTCATCACTGTTGGGTAATACGCTAAAGGTGCTAGTACCCTGTGGGAGTTATTAGACTAGAGATTTTTTTCTCTAGGGGGAGGATCTAGGATGGTGACACCCTCGAATTCGATGCATAGTGTGGTGCTCGAGGGTTGGCCAGTAACTGATGCCAAATCCTCCTCCACCACAGTTCTGTGTTTCCAGTTGTTGAGAGTGCTTCTCCTCATGAGAGCTGGAGCCATTGCTTCTACATAGTTTGAAAAAGTTCACCATTCGACTGCCAAATATCCTATACTGTCTTTCTTGATGCCGTAGGAGTCTCCAAATAGGTGAGACCATTCTTTTATTCCATCAGTTCTATGGCACCAAGTCTTTTTCTTTAGTTTTGTTTGTTCATTTTGCAATGATCCCGTCTGGTTCTGGGGCTTCCAAATCTAAAGCGAGATGTGTCCCCATACATTGGTGCCATTGGGGTAAGTCCATGAATGTAATGGACCCTCATGACCATGGTCTTACCTGCCAGGAACCCCAGCATGATATGGACAATTGAGACACATGTTTCTTTACGGACTGCCATATCCACAAAAAACATGCATTGAAGGTGGGTCGGGATCCTCCCACCTTTGGATGATAGCTTCTATTCTGGGATTCCAAGGACAGGATGTTGGGCCCTTCCCTTGGGTTATCCTCTGGTTCCATACATACCAGAAAGGAGCAGGCCTCAGCTGGTTACAGTCTTAATGAGACCACAGGCCTGCCAGAGGGGTCAGGCATACAGTCAGTCTCTGAGTGGGCCAGTTGAGCACCCCTCTTGATCTATTGCTTTCTTAGAAGTGCAGACACCCCTGATGTTGTCGCACAGCTATATGCTGGGCCTTAGCCAGTGGAGTCCTTTGCACTGCTGATTGGCACCATCCTGACTCTTGATTCCACACTCGGAGTCAGTGAGCAGGGCGGTGTTGTAGTATGTGACAGGCCTTCCTCCAGTGCTGCCAGGGTTCCAGGAGTGGAAGGGTTTCAAGGGTGGCCTCTTTGCCAGTCTCTCTGATCTCTTTCTCTTTGGAGGAGGATGATTGTGATGACCCAGAGTGGCTGCCCGACTCTGGAGTCCCGTCACCTGGTATGGCCTAGTCGTGTGGTTCCCATTGTGATTTCTTCTGTCATTCCCTGGGTTGATCGTGCCCAGGGCCTCTGCTGTTCTGTGGCAGCATTTTCTGATTTCTGCGGCATGATTTATTCATTTCTCTGGCAGAATGCAGTCCTGTCATTGGCTAAATATGATGTGATGTTATCGATGACATCATATGCTGAGCATAGAGGAGGGGCTTCAGGATAAATAGGGTGGGAAAGAAAGCCTGACACTATGGAAAAACAGTATATTTATATGAAAATTCACCAAAAACAATGAAGTCTGTGGCACTATATATGTTCTGTGGCATGATGCAAATTCTGTGGTAAATTCCGCAACTGCAGAACCGCAGAATTTCAGGGGCCTTGATCATGCCCTTGGGGCCGACTCCTCAGGGTCTTCCAGTGCCATTCATGGTGCCATGGATTCTCTCGGACCAAGGCTGGTGCTATACCGAGGGATGGCACCAGTTCCAGGGCCAACTCCGTGCTCAGAGCCGTGTTGGACTCCAGCGCCACCTTGTTGGATTCTGGAACTGGGTCAGGAACTGGAATGGTCTCAGTTGCCTCTTCTGGTGCTGGGATAGTCTGAGGCCACCATATAATGCTTTGGGGAAAAAACGAGGAGCAGTTCCTTCTCTAAAGTGGAGAGCTTGAGGGGTCTAAGGTGGCATGTAGGCATACTTCTGGGGCAACTGGTGGCTCTCAGAGGAGTCATAGTGCTGACCCTTCTCTCTTTCATTCTCTTCAGCAGGGAAGGTCTGTAACTGGTAGGGCTAGGGGACATCTACACGGAGCAGACCAACTCCGATCACCCTATCGCGGGGTCCTTTCCCTAGGGCACTACATTGGCCACTCCTGCACAATTGGGTAGCCTACAGTGTGTGTTTTGCCCAGTCCCCCATCAGGAGGGGTCTCCTGCATGCTCCCACAGTCCTAGCAGGGAAACTGCTCTGCCTTGCAGACTGTTCCCCCCCCTTGGGATCCTCTGCCTCCACCCTCTGCTCTCACAGGCATCTTGTTCTCTTCAGGACCTCTGACTTAGGATCAGTTCAGGTCTTTAGAGGCTGCTTTTCCTTGCTATTTAAGAGCCTTGGGACAGGTCATCTTCTGCATGGAACTCTCTGCAGCCCCAGAGCCTGAACTGAGTTTTCTGCTTCCTCCTCTTCCTCCCCAGAGGAGGAGGATTCCTCAGCCCTCCTGTCCTGAGATGCTGATATCACCAGCTATCAACAGTTCCTATCAAGACTGATGGAGGAGCTCCATGTATCCCATTTCACCAGTTGCAATCCTGGCCATATGACATGTGGTCTCCTTGGAAAGTTCAGACTGGAGAACTTTGTTATCCCTCTGTGGACAGTTTCTTTCTCGGAAGCATAGCATCAGGTCTGGCAGACCCTCTTCTCCCCTTCTCCAGCCTTGAGGGACTGACACACAGGTATTGCACATGCCATGGGTCACCAGGTTCCATGCCTCGCTATTCTCCTGGGATAGAGCTCCTGGTCTCCCCGGCATCATTTCCCAAGACACGACTGCCCCTCTGAGTCTAACTCAGCAGAGTCTGACTGATGGGGGAGGGGAGAATTCTCAGCAGAGCATCTTCTTTTATGTATCTCAGCACATCAGGTGCATATGGCTGCCTACACTAGGCACCGATGGATGGTGCCGGGACAACTCCTAATGGCCTTGTCTGACACAGCGGAAACCAGGCAAGCCATCTGCCTTTCTGGTAGGGGCCTGGAGCTAGTGAGGCACCAGTCAAAGGTGTCTCACAAAACCTGTGAAGTAGCTTCTAGGCTGGCAGGAACTGTGATCTGCATTAGGCAGATGAAGTGGCTTCACCTCTTCCGGTTATCACCCTTGGCCCAGTGTAGGATGTTTGCCTTTCCTTCCCAAGAAGTCCATTTTTTCTCCCACAGGATAAGAAGGGGGGTTAGCGATGCACCTTCCTTCTCCCAGGCAATGGGAGTCCCATCTCACCCTGACCAGTTGCAGGTCTTACCATGCCTGTAAGGTTCTCTTCCCCCTGTGTTCTCCACCACAAGGGGCAGAGGGAAGTTACAGTACTCAAGGATGTACCAATGCCTGGTACTCACCGAACAGTGATGAATGGTGAAGATACATACTGTTAAGAGATGAAAATTACCTACCCAATAATTCTTGATCTTACTTTATATCTTTACCATTCATCACTGCACCCCACCACCTTCTCTTCTTAGGTCTTAGGCTCTAGGCAATGCTTCCTCCCTACTTGCCATCCCCCAATTGAGTCAATTGTGGGCAAAGTCCTGCTGTCACCTCCCGGGTCCACTGATTCTTCATGTAAGTGACAGGGTCCCATCTTGTAGGGAGGCAAGCAGGGGCACTTGCCCTCATATGATATGGGCTCCTTGGGGCTGCTTCCTTGCACTCCTGATGGGGAGCCTGTCTCTGGTTTTGGCCCCCTTCCTCTGTAGGGCCTGGAAATCTTTCTGGGTTTAAAGTTGGCCTCTGGGATCCCCATCATGGTTCTGGAAAGATGGAGAGGCTCTGGGGACCCCAGCCCACTCATTTTCTGGAGCCTCCACTCCTCCATTTTCGAGTTGGCCTATATGGGTTAACCTGGAGCAGGTTCCCTCCCTCTTTAATCCTCAAAGAGGGACTCCACTCAGAAAACCTTTGGTCTCACTCTCAAAATTTCAGTCTAGGAGTAGGTGATTTTCTTCCTCTTAAGGTCATACCCGTTCTGCAAAGGTGTGTGGGTAAGGGGGGCTCCTGCCCTAGGTTGGGGGGGGAGGTCCTGTCACTACCCTAAACTATTTTAGAGACAAGAAACAGACCTATGGTACCTTTCTTCTTCAAAGGACCAGAGAGAGTGCACCTTCCAGGTTAATGCCTGCCTTAAATTGCTCTGCTGGGTTGTGTCCATCTTGTACAGCATCTTTGAATTGCCTTCAGTCCTCCAGCCTGAAGTCTTCAGTGCACTCTCAATCTCTTCCCTATTTAGTTTATGCAAGGGATTGGAGGCGAGCAGTAAGGTTCCTTTCTGGGGTAAATAGTTAGAATAGCACTACAAATATAATGCATGTAAGAAGCGTTCTGTCTTAATAGTGTATCACAGACAGCAACATGGGTAGAACAGTGTAATGCAGTAAGTACGACCCATATCACTGCCTGTGTCACTAGACTAGCAGACAAGGGTTGGGAAATCTGGAAGGCTGGCTGAGCTGCTCCTGTGCTGGAGAGGGCTAAGGCATGGAGCAGCTTGGCCTGAATGGTGGTAGACACCAGGGTTCTAATCCTGGTCTCAGATATTTGTTTTTCCCTGTGATTCAACTCTGACTCAGAGTTAATTACTTTAGCTACAGGTTGTGCCGAGGCAGAGCCCCCCACCAAAATATGTTTTTGGACTGGTAGTGGTTGCCAGTGTGCTTTGCAACTGCTATCAGTTGCACTGCTTTTACATGCAGCATTTGTTTCTGCTACTGTTCTGAACAGCACTGTATGGAAGGCACTGGTATTGACAGCCCTGTTCATGCAGGTGCGGCTCAGACGTAGTGCCCCTTTCTGGTTCTCAAGGAGTCTCTTGACATCTCTGCTGGTGGTTCCATATGTGTCTTTCATTTTGTCTCTCTTTCTTTTCTGTTCCCTCTCCCTTGGCCTGCCCAGTGGTTGGGGCCCACTGTCCCAGTCACCTAGGTAACTTCCCCTCCTCTTGTGGCCAGATTTACTCATCTTTCTGCTTATATCCTTTCCTTTTGCTGTCCCTTGGGCTCCCTTGTCCTGCCCTCCTTCTTTTTATCTCTTATTTTCCACTCTCTCCATCTTGGATAACTGAGGAGAAGGAGGAGGAGGAATAGGTGTTGGTTACTGGCCAACCCTTGAGCGCCATGCTATGCATCGACCTTGAGGATGGCACTGTCCCAGCTCCTCTTCCCCCCCCCAGAAAGAAAACAATCTCTAACCTAATAGCTCCCACAGGGTCCTAGCACATCCAGCATATTACCCAACAGTGATGAATGGTGAAGATCTACAGTATGATTAAGAATTATGGTAAGTATGTAATTTTCATATTTGAATTCAGCTAGGGAAACATTACTTCAAACTGATAGACCAGCACTCATTGCTAGATGTTCTTTATTACACCATGGATTTCCTGCCAAGATGATTTAGCACAGTGGTAGATCTAAGTACTGGGTAAGTGGCCCTGGTTTGATCTCCAGTGTGGGACTTTTTTTTTCTTGCTGACTACAATTTATGCAATATGATAGAAATTCTTAGATCTTATTGCTGGTGTTAATATGATAAGAGTTTCAGCAAGATCTGAAGTTGTATATTGCTGATGGCTTGAAAAGTTTCAGCAGAGACTATAAGGTCTGAGTGCAACTAGAGAATCAATACTTCAGACTAATTGACTGATTAATAAATCCGCAGCACCAGTGAGGGGAGGAGGAGATCTGCGCTCAGTGTTGCAGTTCCTTTGAGCAGCATGAATTTTGTATTAAAAAGTACTGCTGTAGCACTACAAGGTACAAAAAGTGGAGTAGGGAGCCTGGGCTTGATCCACAGAAAAAAGATGAAGCTGATTCCAGATGTCCTAATGCAGGAACTGATTAGGTTAAAGGTTCTGAGTTTGTTTATTATGTGGGGCATGCTTGTTTATTTTTTTGAGGTGTATACAGTACATATACTTGCACACATGTATGAGTCTGCATTGGGTATCATCTGCATGTACATTGTTTAGCATGTATATGTAAGCATTAAGCCACGATGAAGGTGGCACCTAATGGTGGATTAAAGTATGGTTGGGAGGGTTGTGGCATGAGGCTGCAGGCCGAGTGCCTACAACGGCCCAACCATGCATTAATCCACCATTAGATGCCACCTTTGGAGTGGCTTAATGCGCTTGTAACATGACTTTGAACACTATGTGGTTACTATGCCATTTATTTTGACACTCTCAATAGAATAATAAGCACACATTTTTGATCTTTTCTCATTTCTGTGTTGCACTTTCTGAACTTTTCAGTGACTGCGATTTATATAGTGATGCTGTCATAACTGTGCTACTGCTACCCATAATTATTAAGAAAGTATGTTTGAACATTTCTGTCTCACGTTCATTTGGATTTCCATGGCTATTTCTCTCATGGGCACTGTGGGAGGTCTATCAGATGCTCATTTCTCTGTTCCAGTACCTGAGACGCAAACTCATTTACATGTGAGGATACTTTCTCTGTGTCTGCAGTGCATCGCTCTGATATGGTCACGTCCCATCTTTCCTGCCCAACCTTCTCTTGTGCCTTGTTTGCTTCAGTCATTGAGTGCCCTTCAGTCACTGAGTGCCAGCTCTTACCGGTCTTGTTCATCACTTTCCCACAGCACTACTTGCGCTTCACCGTCCCATCAACTTTTGCTGACTGCAGATTCACACACGCCTGATTTTGCCTTGTGAGCCACCTTGGTGTGGGTTGTGCTCAGGACCTGTTTCCCCCCTTGCTCCTCTGCCATCCTGCACATCACTAGCCTCTGCCCTGCGCACTGCTACAGAGTCTCTGTGACTGCTCCAGAGAGACAATCATTGGCATTGAGAGCCGGTCGGTGGGATACACAGGTCGTCGTTATATGATGTGCTGCTTCTCAAGCTGTGTGGATCACTTTGGTGTTTCACTTTGAGGGTGGCATTATTGCTGGAGTAATGATGTCTTCAAAGTGTACCATGTGATCCATTCTGCCCAATTATTTCCCTTTATTTCAAACTCCTGATGTTTGCCATGTTACAAGTGTCTTTCACTACACTTCCATATGTTGGCACTGCTCAGCACCATTGGTACTTTGATTATTTGTGGTGTGCCTATAGCTATTCTGTGCTTTTTGTTTGCATTCACTTTTGTTGTGCTGTGCTTTTATTTACTTTCACTTTTTTGTTATGCTGTTTATTTTGCGTTTGCATTTCCAGTAGTTTTTAGTCGTAGTAAACATTTGTTTATATTCATTTTTGTTTTATTTTAATTCATAATTACAGATGATCAATACTAGTTTGGGTTGAATTTGATTTTTAATTTGTTATTTTCTTTTGGCTGTGCTATTCATTTGTTTTTGAGTTGTCACTATATTTTTGTGGTATCTGTATGTTTGTGGCATCACACTTTACTTTTGTGTTGGAGTTTTTATATTGATTGCATGCATGCGCAAGAAACATATTGCGGCAGCTTTCTCCAGAAGCAGGTTGTGGAGGCATGGCACTGTTGTGGCCAATGCTCCCACAGCCTTTAAAAGCTTGGTCCACTTCCCCCAATGCCGTGGCATGCTGCTGCTGATACTAGTTCAGTCAGCGTGCCACCAACTTGTAAAAATTTGGCCGCTGCAATTAGGGGCTGCCTCATCATTGCAGCATCAACCATTCACTGCAATAAGGGAGCGACCCATCATTGCAGGGCAGCACCTTGAAACACTGATATTGTTTGTGAACATGGAGGTGGCTTGCTGCCGTGTTCACAAACAATATTACCCCCCCCCGCCGAGGAGGTGCCCAATCTCCCTTGGCAGCATGTGCCCCCCCCACCGTGTTTGTTTGCCGAAGGGGGCCACAATCCCTGTCGGCTTCAGTGGCCCAAGGTTTATGTTGCTGATGGGAGCCCACTCCCCATCAGGCATTGTAACCCCCACTTTTGTTGTCTGCTGATGGGTCCACAATCCCGTCTGCATAATGTCACCCCCTTTTGTTGTGCCACCTGGGGTGCCCAAGTCGCCTAGCATAATGGAAACCCTCTCTTGTTGTGTGCTGATGGGGTGCCAATCCCCACTCAGCTACAGCCTCCAAAAGACTTCCATTGGCATGCTGGGAGCCCACCCAGCATGCCACACCTGTAAAATCAAAAACAGTCCCGTGATGTCTTTTTTTTAACCTGTAAAAAGGAAACAGTCCTCGGCAGTCTGCCTTCCCCCTCCACAACTGGCACCACCCACTGCGCACCCTGCCTCCCATCCCCTCACCCCATACTTACCTCTGGAGTCTGGCGAAATGATCTCACATCTGCACTCTTCAAAGCCGACCGCGAACTGAGGAAATGCTGGTAAGCTGTACAATGGAATAAATAGGTTTTTTTTTCAACTTTGATGCATATCTCAGGAATTTTTTGGAATTTTGGCATCAACTTTTCAACATGGGATTTTTGGAACCCCTCCTCATGAATTCTGGAACTGTCATGACATTTTTTAGCCCCGAAAGGTGATTTTGTGGTCACTGCATGGAATCCCCTTTCGGGGCTGATTAACAAAATGACAGTGCCAGTGTTCATGAGGTGGGCTCTCAGAAAGCCTATACTGTAAATTTGGTGGGACAAATCCCCAAAATGACTGTTTTATGAGTGTGCATTGCACAGTTGCTATGCATGCTCGTAACTTTGCGAATTTTCAATATTTTCAAGCCAGATTTTCAACATTGGCATTTTTTCAGACTTCTTTGTGAACAGTTCAGCTGTCATTTTCCACATCCTGGCAGAAATGTGTTTTCGCACTTCTGGAACAAAATTGTGCAGTCGGTGTGGGAAATCAGTGTTCAGGACAGATTAAGAAAATGACAGTGGCAATGTTCATGAGCAGAGGTCCTAAAATGCCTTTGTTGAGAATTTGGTGATGATACTCCATAAAATGACTGTGTTACAAGTGTGCATTGTGCAGTTTGCACACACGCTGGAAACTTCACAAATTAATAATATTTTCACTCCAGATTTTCAACATTGCCATTTTTCTGCACCTCCTTATGAACAGTACAGCTGTCATTTTTCACATCCTGATGAAATGTGTTTTCGCAGTTCCGGTGCAGAATAGCGTGGTCGCTGTGGGAAACCCATGTTCGGGACACATTATGAAAATGACAATGACACTGTTCATTAGCAGAGGTCATAAAATGCCTATGTTGAAAATTTGGTGATGAAAGTCCATAAAATGAGTGTGTTATGAATGTGCATTGCGCAGTTTCCACGCACATTCGTACCTTCGCAACTTTGCAATATTTTCACTCCAGATTTTCAGCATTGCCATTTTGCCTCACCTCCTTATAAACAGTGCAGCTGTCATTTTTCACATCCTGGCCAAAATCTGTTTTCACTCTTCCGGCGCACAATAGCGCGATCGCTGTGGGAAATCAGTGTTCGGGATATATTAAGAAAATCGCACTGACACTGTTCATGAGCAGAGGTCCAAAAAGCCTATGTTGAAAATTTGGTGATGAAACTCCATTAAATAAATGTGTTATGAGCAGGTGTTGTGAAGGTTTCAAGCATCCTTGTAAGTATGCAAATTAGTAGTATTTTCATGCCAGACTTTCAGCACTGGTATTTATTCACATCTCCTTATGAACAGTATAGCTGTCATTTTTCACATCCTGGCCGAAATGTGTTTCCACGCTTCTGGCACAGAATACCGCAGTCGCTGTTAGAAATCAGTGTTTGGGACAGATTAGGATCGAGCGACTGGGGGGGGAGGGAGAATGACCGAGCTCAACTGAGCTCTGTCAGGACTGCTGCAGATTTCTTTCTGGGCAGGAAAAGGCGACAACGCAGGCAGGAGCCCAGTACAAAAGGGCAGCCTGCAGCGCTGGGAGACACAGAACGAGCGAGTGAGGGAGGGAGGTGGAGTGAGTGAGCTCAACAAAGCTCTGTTGGGACTGTTGCGGATTTGTTTGTGGCAGGAAAAGGCAGCAATGCATGCAGGGGCTGAGTACAAAAAGGGCAGCCTGCAGTGCCAGGAGAAACAGAATGACCGAGTGAGACAAGAGGAATGAGCGACCTCAGCTGAGCTCTGTTGGGACTGCTGCGGATTTCTTTCTGGGCAGGAAAAGGTGCCAACACAGGCAGGAGCCCAGTACAAAAGGGCAGCCTGTAGCACCAGGTGAAACAGAACAAGCGAGTGAGAGAGGGGGAGTGAGTGAGCTCAACGGAGGTGTATCATGACTGCTGCCGATTTCTTTGTGGGCAGGAAAAAGCATCAATGCAGGCAGGAGCCCAGTACAAAAGGCCAGCCTGCAGCACCAGCAGAAATGGAATGAGCAAGTGAGAGAGGGGGAGTCAGCGAGCTTAACAGAGCTGTGTTGGGACTGCTGCAGATGTCTTGGTGGGCAGAAAAAGCCACCAATGCAGGCAGGAACCCAGTACAAAAGGGCAGCCTGCAGCAGCAGGAGACACAGAATGAGCGAGTGAGTGAGGGGAAGTGAGTGAGTTCAACAGAGCTCTGTTGGGACTGCTGTGGATTTCTTTGTGGGCAGAAAAAGGCAACAATGCATGTAGGGGCTGAGTATAAAAGGGCAGATTGCAGAGGTGGGAGAAACAGAACGAGCGAGTGAGGGGGGGGTGAGCGAGCTCAAAGGAGCTGTATCATGACTGCTGCAGATTTCTTTGTGGGCAGAAAAGGGTGGCAACACAGGCAGGAGCCCAGTACAAAAGGGCAGCCTGCAGCGCTGACAGAAACGGAATGAGCGAGTGAGAGGAGGAGAGATTGAGCTCAATAGAGCTCTGTCTGGACTGCTACAGATTTCTTTGTGGACAGAAAAAGGCGCCAACAGAGGCAAGAGACCACTACAAAATGGCAGCCTGCAGTTCCAGGAGAAACAGAATGAGCGAATGAGACAGGCAGAGTGGGTGACCTCAACAGAGCTCTGTAGGGACTGCTGTGGATTTCTTTGTGGGCAGAAAAAGGCAACAATGCAGGTAGAAGGCAAGTACGAAAGGCCAGCCTGCAGCTCTGGCAGAAAAGGAATGAGCGAGTGAGAGGGGGGGAGTGAACAACCTCAACAGACCTGTGTCAGGACTGCTGCACATTTCTTTGTGGGCAGAAAAAGCTGCCACCAGAGGCAGGAGTCCAGTACAAAAGGGTAGCCTGCAGTGCCAGGAGAAACAGAATGAGCGAGTGAGAGAGGGGGAGTGACCCACCTCAACAGAGTTCTGCTGGAACAGCTGCAGATTTCTTTGTCGACAGCAAAACATACCAACGCAGGCAGGAGCCCAGTACAAAAGCGCAGCCTGCAGCACCAGGAGAAACAGAATGAGCGAGTGACACAGGGGCAGTGAGCGAGCTCAACAGACCAACGCAATCAACATTCGGCATTGACAAATGCTTGTTTTTGTTTGTTTTGCTTTACTCATTTTATTGTATTTTACTTTTTTGCTAATGTTTTGCACTTTAAGGCCACTGTATTCCAATCCTAGATGCCTTGAATATTTGAAGAACAAAAAGTCAGAATAGAGGGTACTATTTTTCCATTTGACCAGACCCACAACCATTTTGAGTAAGCTAGCATAATAATCAATTTGCTGTTTCTTCAGGGGACAGAGAAAATGCAAAACAGAAATAGGCAAAAAGGATAAAATACAGGACAATAAAGCCCACAACTCACAAAACATGAAAATAACAGAAAATAAATTACTGGTTAGCAGAAGTCAGTCATCTTACACAGGTTAGTTGGACAGTGATGCAGCAAGATTTGGCAATAGAGTGATTGAAGGTGGATGATGCCCAAAGGCAATGGTGACTTTAGAAGCAAAAGACACCTAGTGTAAATGCATTTTATGACATACAAAGCCATAGGGTGGGAATTTCAAATCCCCTCAAAAGTGCCAAACATTCAGGGGAAACTGTGATTTGGGTTCGTTTGTTTTATTATAAAGAGATGTTCCTACAACTGGGGGCTGCAAAGACAATCTTAGTGGTGAAGGAAAGGGGAGAGCTGGGCCTCAGAGGCACTTCAAGAGCTGATTACAAGTATGTTTTTTTCAATATTGTGAGGTGAACAGTACTCAACCTGATAGACAATGGGGTCCAGATTTTCAGACATGTTGAACAGCTGCAAGCCCCAGCTGAATTGAATCGGTGGTGCACCAAACCTGCGGCACTTTTGAGGGATTTTCAGTCCCTTGCATCAAAACAATGCACACTAGTCCAGCTTTCTGTGATCTAGCTTGCATCATTCCAGGACTGGGACTGTTCCTCTTCAATGTCTTCATTAACAACATGTCTGAAGGGCTTGAAAGGAAGGTATGCCTCTTAGCAGGCAACACAAAAATCTGCAGCAGAGGAGACGCACCTGGGGGGGCAGAAAACATGGTGGCGGTAAAACACTCGAAGGGGATGGTCAAGGGTAAGGCAACTGAGTTTCAATGCCAAAAAGTGCAAAATTATGCAGAATCTAGAGGTGACGTACTATCTGGGATATACTGTAGGAGGTAACAAAAACAAAGCCAATAAAGCAGGAAAGGGACCTGGGGGTCATCATATTTGCAGTGTGATAAAGAAATAGGAAAGGCTAATAGAATGCTGGGGTGCATAGGGATGGGTATTGCCTGCAGAATGAGAGAGGTGGTGTTACCCCTGTATAGATAGATGGTGAGGCTACATGATGAGTAATGTGTCCAGTTCTGGAAGTCCATCTCAGTAAGGACCTAGATTGGGTGGATGCAGTGCACAGGAGGTCAACTAAAATGGTGCACAGTCTGCATCAGAAGCCATATAAGGAAAGACTCAAGGAACTAAATATGCACTCCCTAGAGGATAGAAAGGAAAGGGGAAACATGATAGAAACATTCAAGTACCTCAAAGGTATTAACAAGGTACCGTACAGGAAGGTAGAATTTTTACATAGAAAGAGATTCTCAAGGACTAGGGTTCATGATTTGAAGCTGAAAGGAGGGAGGCTCAGAGGGGATGTGAGGAAGTACTTCTTCATGGAAAGGGTGGTGGATGTGTGGACCAGACTCCCAGTACAGGTGGTGGATACCAATCAATAGCAGGATTCAAGCATGCAAGGGATAGACACTAGGGAACCTTAATAACAGGGTTGGGGGGAGGCCAGAGATCAACTAGGGCCTGCTGTAACATAATAGGTAGGGAACTCCCCGGCAGACTAGATCGGTCAAGGGGTCCTTTTCTGCTGACAACATCTGTATTTCTACATTTCTATTCTTGGGAACACCTGCCACATAGTTTGCCAAAGAACTTTGCTACGGGATGCCATAATGTGGGTCAGCTGTCGCAAATGCTCCTGAGATTATGATATCAGGTGCAGCTGTGGCATTCAGCACTGCTGCAGCTGCAGTGACACACAAGCCCTGCATCACACTTTGAAAATACAGCCTAGGTTCTTTCAGATCTGGTCAGATCCACCTGGGCAGAAAAAAAGTGTGGTACCCCTCATCCATGCAGCTGAGTACTGGTTAATGTTGGTCACCAGTGAGGGATTTTGTTCCAAGGAATTTCCAAGGCAGAATGCAATTCTACCATCTTTGCCTACTGGGGTGCTGCTTTAATGCGGCAGCATTTGTTGGTTGGCACTTAATTTCATCATATATATATATATATATTTAGCAAAAATGTATTTCTGACATCTTCATACTCATCCTCAACATCATATTTTAATTCCCTTAGATATTATTATAACACTTTTAAAGCAATTTTTTTTAATTTGTTATGACTCGCATCATTAAAAATGGTTGCCACTCACAACTTTAAAAAATCTCTTCCACTGAGGTTAACTGTTGAATATACGTAGTAGCGTCATACCAGCTGGGAACACATTAGGATGGTTCTTCCACATGGTTGTGAGGTAAACAGCACAGCAGCGGGCAGTCATGGAACAGGAATAAGAACCTTTAAAATCCTTTATCTTTATTCAGGAAAGAAATAAAATGAAAAGAAAAATGGGTACATTGATGTGTTTACCAGAAAAAAAAAACATTATTACTGAAAGAGTACAGGGTGACTAAAAAATACTGCCACCTTAAACCACTATTGTTATCCAGTTTATTTTTCCAGTGTACAGAGCCGTAAGAAGGCATTTTGGTGCCCTGGGCAAGAGACTAATTTTGCGCCCCCCCTACCGGAAAGAGACGGGGGTCTGGGTGCCGCAAGGCCCCAAAAAGCTCTGAGAGGTTTACATGCTTTGTAGTGAGTCACGGAATACTAATGTATGCAAAGGTGCAAATGGGTCCATTTGCATGTCATTAGGGCCCCATTTGCATGAGTTGTGCAGAGAGCTGGCCAATGAAATGTGCATGGCACCCTGCACAGCAAGTGGTGCTGCCAGAGGGGTCTAGTGGTACCTACCCCCGTGGCAGCGACACCAATAAATATAAATAGAAAATATTCCTGGTGGTCACTGGCACCCCTGCCCTCCCACCCACAGGACCCCACCCAGCTAACCCCGTCATCAGCAGGCAGCAACAAACCCACCGCATATCACCCAGCTGCCAACCAGATGGCGTCATTCATTCACATATTTGTGACTATTATGGTATGCACTGCAAGCCCATTGGTCCACAGTGTGGATCAATGGGTTTACAGCTGATTCTATAAGCTGTAATTCAGTTGGGAGCTGGGTGGTATGTGGGTGGGTTTTTTGCTGCCTGCCAATGATGGGGGAGTTGGGTGGACAGGGGTCCTGTGTGGGTGGGGGGGTGCCACTGACCACCAGGGATATTATTCTATAGGGTTTACCAGAGAACGGCTTTACTGGAGGGGTACCACTAGACTGCCAGGACTATGCTAAACATATATTGTATTCGGGGCTATGGGTGGGCAGGTGGTACCACTAAATGGTCCAGAACTCTCCTTAGACGTGTGCTCAAATGAACCTTGGTGCAGAGTATGGGGTTGCTAGCCCCTTCCAAAATCAACCAAAAATCCAAACGCAGTCCGCACTCACGTGCCAATAAAATTTCAAACAAACACCAACCTTCTTTTTCTTTTCACAACACTGTGAACTTTGTTGTGAAAAGAAAAAGAAGGTTGGTGTTTGTTTGAAATTTTACTGGCACATGAGTGCAGAGTGCGTTTGGATTTTAGGTGGTACCACTAGACTGCCAGGGGGTTATGTGGGTGCTTGGTGACGGTATTCTAGGTGGGGAGAGCTGAGATCAGTTATGGGAATTAAATCAAATGTCCTGTGAAAATGCAACTGACTTATTATTTATCTCCCCACAGTGTAAACTGCTGCACAGTACAGGTACAGCTGGGAACTGATTTACTAGTGTGATTGTATTGCCCCATTAGTTCAGTAGGCAGCACCAGGCCAGGCCCTTTGCCACTGTACGCATAAATTCACGGCCACCTGCGCCTGCCTCAAGATTTTGACAGATTGTTACTCTGTGCAAAGTCTTAGATAAGGATCGATTAGGGAATGGGATTTTTATTTTAGCTGAAGCTGCAGGGTAGCATGAATGATCAAAGACCACTAGTCAAACTGGATTGGCTGTGGCTGCACACTGAACACAAATGAACCATCTGGCTGACTGGTTAGCTATTTCATAAAAAATAAAATAATGTCTGATGGCAAATTATGCGTTTGTCATTAATTTCTCAGCTTCACTAGTGCATTTTATTTTACTGATCAGTAAAATAGAATGCAGTGTAAAGTTCAGTTAGGAATACAATGAGTGAGTAGGACGGCCTGTTGCCGCTGGGCATCGGCCGCCCGCCTGAACTATTAGGAAGCAGTGTGGTTTGGCAGCCCGGCCCTGGAGCGGAAGCAGTGGCCCAGTCAGTCTACAGCAGAGAAAACACAACAGAGCCAGCCGAGTCGGGCGGGCCTGCCAGCACTGCAGGCCAAGTTCCAGTCCACCAGATACAAGATCTAGACTGTCCCCTCTCTCACAGCTGGGGCTGGGTGGGATAGTGGAGCTCGAGAAGGCATGCATGAACTTGTGGAGACAGAACGGACTTGGAGCCACGGTGGAGAAGACTGGTGGAGGTCCCAGCCCGGGAGTCTCAGTGCAAGCCAAAAGAGGGACGGGTGAGGGGATGCCAGAGTCACATCATCACACAGTAAGTACACAGAGACCGGAATGGATCATAAATTCACCACAGATTTCATTTAAACCTGGCAGTCAGGCCCACCCAATGATTTTCAATTGCACCCCCCCAAACGTGGATCATGGAAATGATCACTAGTCTGAGTCAGTCAGTCATCATTAAGCAATTGGCACAGTAGTCCTAGTAGTCCACTCCAGTCAGTCAGTCAGAGACTATAGATAACAGTCAGTCGGGATTCAGGAACGAACAGAAGAATGCTTGTGCTTACGCAAATCTCATTCTCTCCTAGACTCCTCACTCTATCCTCTGTGTGTATATTCTATCACTTTTGCGTTTTCTTCCATTTTTCTACTAGATTCGCGCTCTCTCTCTATTCAATTAGTCTCTCACAACCACGCGCTCCACATCTTCACCCATACCTTTTATACTGTATGGGCGGCGCTGGCCTGCCCAGAGACAGTTACCACCACCTTATGATTTTGTCTCTGCAGACGGCGTGACCATGTGACACCCCCCCACACACTTGATTGTCCTTCCGCGGATGCGCCGGCACCCCTCCTGACAGTAATTGGTAATTACAGGGAAAAAAATGTAAAAAACTTTAAATTTAAAGCTACAGCACAGCTGGGCCACTAGAATCAGGCATGAGAGCTTGATTTGAAAACTAAGCCAGTGCGCCTCAGGAGTCACGCCCAGGTGGGGCTTTCACCCTCCACCCTTCCTACAGTACTGCCAGTGTAGGAACAATTCAGCTTATATCATAACAATTTTCTGTTTTGCCCCATTATTGGGGGAGATTTACCTGGCTGCAGGATGTTTGAGTCTCAGACATAATCTCAGCCTCCTGCTTTGTCCCAGTTGGTTATAGTCCTTTCTAGTAACAAGAGTTTACTAGTGATGTCATATAATCAAGGGGAGCCTTGATGCATATGTTAGCAAGAAAAATAAAAGATCTTTTGACATACGATTTCCTACATATATAAAGTTCTTTTGGCACTGGAGGGGAGATCAGTTCAAAAGGTGATGAGTGCATGGGAGGCAGATCTTGGTATTCAGATTGCAGCTCCTACGTGAGAATTCCATGTGAAACATCCACACTGTCCTATGAGTTCTTAAATGTAGAAGGAATTTGCCTGGAAACTGACTTTGCATTTCTTTAGAACACCAGTGATTCAAGCGAAATATGTTGGGGCAAGGGGATCCACATGCTGGAGGGGATGTGGTTCCTCTCCTGCTACTCATGGACATATCTTTTGGGATTGTAGTATGCTGGGTCTATTCCTGGTAGATCTTCAGACAGTGGTGCTGGAGATTTTTAATGTGCCTTTACATTTGGATGCTGCTTTCTTTTTCTTTTCGGTGTTTCCAGATGATGTACAAGACCGCCTCTCGCACACGCTTGCAAATATGCCTTTTAGCTGCCAAAAAGGCAGTCACCAAGAGGTGGCTTACGAGATCTCCCCCCTCCATTAAGGATTGGCAAGATATAATGATAGGGATCTATCATATGGAGAGACTCTCTGCCCTCGTTGACACAGTCAGGATCAATTGGAATTATTATGGAGCAGATGGAGTCTTTATATAGGGAGCTGCAGGCTGGACTTTGTCCCATAATAATGGTTTGCTTGGGTGAGGGGAAGGTTCTGCGAAACTCAGGAAGGGATGTATATGGCTCTGGTATGCCCTTCACCTGTTAACATAAAGCTCCTCAATAGGCTCAAGACTGGTGATTGAGAATATTTTTGTTTGTTTGTTTTTATGTATATTCTACTGGTAATAAACTTGATTAATTTTGCTCTTTTACAGGATAGTCTAATATCCATTGTATTGTCTAAGTCTTCCTTACTTAGTTTTATCCTTTACCATGTAATTGCTCTTTTACTATACTGCTTAATTTATTTGTCCCCTTGTCTCTTTGGTATCATATAACTTTCTAATTTATCTTTTTTGAATAAATAGAGTTACAAAAAAAAAAGGTCTTCCGACAAAATGTTACCCTCAACATCTGTGAAGAAGAAGGAGAAGTACAGTATGGTTACTCTGCCTATGAGGCATTTACAGCTACTAGTACAGCAGCCCATTGTTGTTCTGCAGTGACAGTCAGTGCAATCAGTGCCAGAAAAGGGTAACCTTTGTGGAGGATATCAAACAAATATGGCAGTTCTTTCAAATCGTGCACACTATGGGAGTCCTTAGTGCAGTCTTCCCTCCCAAAACTCAGTATTTCTAACATGGTTGTTGTGAAGAGGAGGAAAAGAAGGAGAAGGAACTGATTCAAACTGAAGTATCCATAAAACAGGACTTCAGTTCCCTCCTAAGGTCATGGAGGCATTACCTCGTATTCTGCATTTGTGGGCCAAATGGCTAGTATGCTTATTCATCCATCCACAAAAACAGAAGTGTATTTTGAGGAAGCAGAATTTATGAACATGTTGAAACTGAACTCCTCTAATAGAGTGTTGGTTCCCACCCACAAATACCTTATAAAGGCTACTGCTAGGGTACTGGTCACACACACTTGTCAGCACTAGCCACTGATAAAAAAGCTGAAAAAGATATCAAGCAGACAGGAAGGGCTCTGAGTTGCTATATGCCTATAGTGACCACAAGGGAGAGGTTCAAGCAGCTAGCTGCCTATGAGAAAGCAAATGTCCCCTGGCAGCTATACCCCATGGAAACAATTCCAGAAAGCTGGATCATATGGTTCACAATATATATATACCTCAACACTACTTTTAAGGCAGGCTGCTTCTCTTAGCCACACTACACACCATCAGCAGGCACTACGGAATACATTTCTGTCTATGTTTGATAGCTTGCCCTCGGAGGAAAAGACCGGCTTGAACCTTGCATTGAGAGATGGTCAAGAAGCTGCAAAGCTCAGTGCCAATTTCAAATGTAAATTGATATGAATGACAATACTTCTAAGTCCTACCAAATGCAGTTTCGGTTAGATTTGTTTGATTCAGAGCATATTCTTTGACAGGACATAGACTAAGTCTACTGAAGTTCCCTTTGAAGGGCTTTCTTTATTGGGGACAAAACACACGCCTACATGAAAAATGTTGATGAACAAAAAAGCAACTTTTAAGGGTATCCTGTGAAAATCGTGAGTAAAAAATGGCGAAGAAAGAATAATGAATAGAGAATTGCTAAACTAACAATAGCGAGTGGCATTTAATGGCGATCACCATTAATGGCGAGTTGCCCCCCCCCAAGCCAGGGTACAGGATATTCCCCAACTGTTTTAAAAATATATTTTATTGAGTTGGCATTGCATGCAAAAGTCCAAACAAACAGCCAGACAATACACACAAAAAAACATATATTCCAAACCATAGCATCAGTTCCCAAAATGGATCCATTTGTGTACAGTAAAAAGAACAAGAGGTAAATCAAGCAAGCTATGTATACAAGTCCTCGCTACCCCATTGATGAGACAAAAGCTCAGAGGAAGTGCCATTGTAAGACAAGTTCATGCAGGAGTTGAGCCCAAACCTGCTCATTGGATGACTGAGAAAAGCTAGCCTGTTGAGGATATGTGTGTGTTTCTTTTCTTTTGGTGCTTGTTCAGCATACCAAAGGAGACAAAAATTAGTTCTGTTTCAAATTATAATTCCAGACTTTTGTTCAAAAACAGAGTGTTGGCCCAGTGGAAGTATGCTACATTTTTGTGTTAGCAACCCTAGTTTAAGAGCTGAATCGCAGAGTCCAAATCAGAGTTGTCAATGCATGCTATAATTGTAATGGGGCTATTTTGACACTTACTATACTTTTGATCACTATTTTTAGTTTCACTATTGTATCAGCGCTATTATTGAAATCGCTGTTTTATTTTTGCGATTTTGCCATAGAACCCTTTTAAGCACTTAGCAGGAAAGGGCCTCCGCCCTTATACTCACTATTGAAGGGGAGGTACGGGAAAGGCTTATTACAACTGCCCATATGTGTACTAGGAATGCCCAGATCAGAGAGCATGTAGAGAGGCAGAGGTAGAGGAGGTGTAAGGCAGAAGCCTGCCTCAACCTCCTTAACCCTCCAGCCCAGGCAAATTCCAACCCTGACAATTCTGCCCATTATGCCGTAGAGTCATTGCCCGTAGCAGATTAACTGTCTTATTATCCCCAGAAATAGGAGAAATTACTACAGACAAGTGGTTAGTGGAGGTAGTAGAACAGGACGTAGACCATCAATTTGTAAAATCTCCAACATTAGGCCAAATCAGAGGCCTTCCAGCTCAAACTACGGAGCACAAAATGTGCCCCCTGGTAAAGCTTTTACTGGAGAAGGACTGGGGCACTCCCTCCCAGATGACTAGCCTGAGTTTAGCCCTTTAAATGTACAGTATATGTCTTGTTTGGACAAATAAAGTTTTTTCAGGATTTACATTTTGGAGCCTAAGTTCATCATTCTTTGAGGTGCATAGGAGGACAGCACCATTTTGGAAGTTAGAGCCCCATATCCTACTGGATCTGGCGGTAGAAACACTGCTGCAATTTAAAGCAGTGGAAAAGGTCTCTGTTTCCTAGATGGGCAATAGCCTTCATTACAGAAACTTACACTGAAGAAAAATTGGGAATGAACAATGGAGACTCTGGGGCTGGAGGTGTGTCCTGGGCCTGGGGTTCCCGAATAGGCTCATGAATAAAGTTTTGAATGGTAATACTGCAGACACTGATTACATCCTTGCAAAATGGGAAATGGCAGCAGTCTGATGATCTGAAAGATGTATACTTTTATAAACCGATAAGATTGATCCACAGAAAATATTTGAGTTTTAGGGTAGGCCTTGTACAGTACCAGTGTACAGTGATACCTTTTGGCTTGACCTGGCACCCATATTGTTCACAAAATGGCTGACAGTGGAAGCAGCACACCTGCACTGGCAAGGAATAGTAGTGCTCCCCTTGCCAGATAACTGGCTTATATATGGGACAATACAGCAGGATAGAGTGCACTAAATTCAAACTGTAAAACCCACATTGCACAGATTGGGTTTCCTCTTGAATTTAGAAAAATCTCACATATGAGCTCAGCCAAATACTGGAATTTATAGGTGCAGTGCTGACCGCAGTGAAAGGGAGGGAATATCTGCCAATTCACATGAATTAAATCCTTATTTAGTGAGCAAACTCAATCATGGCAGGCCATAAAAGGTATACTCAAAAATGTCTAAAGTTTCTAGTATATAAGGCCTTTAGCACAGCCGTGGTACCTTGAGCAAAAGATAGAAGTCCAGTAACATCTAGAAAGGTACTGGCACCAAAGAAGTGCACCTCTGGAACAACCAGTAACTGTCACTCAGAACCTGGTACAGGCATTAGATTCATGGACAGAGTTAAGCAACCTCAGAGAGGGTATTCTTTTCTTTAATTCTCTCCAGCAAGGGTTCCAACAACAGATGCCTCTCTTCAAGGTTTGTAAAGCCATTTGATGACAAAACAGTATATGGAGTCTGGGACTCAAAAGAATGCTAAGACCACACAAACCTGCTGGAACTCAAGGCAGTGCTCCTGTCCATGCAGTCTTTCTCTTCCCTGTTGCAGAACCACAGTTCTGACAAAGAAAGACAATATTGCACTGTATTGCATAACCATACAGAGAGGTCCAGATCCTCAAAAGTCTTTAAAGAGGCTATGAGGATTTGGAACATAATGTGATGTGGACAGCCAGTTCTGAGTGCTGTATCATTTTTTATTAAATATAAAATATGTAGGGAAGTGTCTGTCAAGAAGAATTTACTGTCTTGCTGAAATGACACATCACCCTCCCCCAGGCATAAGTTCAAAGGACAGGACGTGGGTCAAACTACAGAGATCGGAGGTGCCATTTAGCTTGTTAAATTTGCTTTGAAGCCTCAGAAATAAAATATCCATTCATGATGTCCTCAGGGAAATCCTTTGATTTGCACTATGTGTCATGAAATAAGGAGAATACGCATGTTTGGGGAGTCTTCCAAGATAGCCAGTAAATACATCAAAGAGTCTTCTGATGTCTCTATGAAGCAGGTCCCAGACTAAATTAGGAAAGTCTAATAAGCATTTGCTTGGAGTACACAGTGAATTACATCAAAGAGACTTTTGATGTTTGGATAAAGCAGATCACAGACCGGTTTGGACCAGTCACATAAAGAAAGGCAATTCATTATGTAACCCTCTTGTTACCCGGGGTTACTAGAATCCCAGTAAGACCTAGTGGTAGGCAGGGAAGGCAGCTTGTGAAACTCCAGTTAAATGGATTTCACACTGTCTCACTCTGTTCTCAGTCTCAGCTGAGACTGAGGGATGACATCACCATAGAACTGTCGCGGCTGCATGAGCCACAATGGAATCTGCAGCAGGGAGTTGGAATAGAATGTTGGGAGGTTTGAACAGTAGTCTGTAGGGCAGTTGGAGTTTGGAGCTTGCTGAGAGAGCAGCACAGCAGCTTTGGTTAGGCTCTTGGAGCCTCAGCCCTGACATAGGGCTACATTTAGTATAAAAGGTGTGTGTTTCCACCAAAAGAGAGACACAGAAGCAGTTTGTAAGTGGTGGAGACCGCTGATTCATGTCTCAGTGCCCCCTCCCTCTGGGGATGGGGGCAGGAAAGGGTTTCCTGCATATTCCAGGGGCAACCCCCTGGTTTTTTCTACTAGTGGAGAAGCTGCCTATTTGTTCAAGAGTTTTTGGGAAACAAGAAGATTTGTGAATCGCCTGTGGGGCACCTGCAACCGGAGGGTGAGTTTCTGCTCTTTCTAAAGAGTCCATGTTTTCACCCTGGGACTAGTGTGATAGTGGGGATTGGACTACTGAAATAGTGGGAGTCCTAGAGTAATAGGCTTTGCCAAAAAGTAAAAGTATGTTCAAGTCCAGCACTTATGGGAAGTCAAGACATGTAGATGAGATGTGACATATGTCTGCTCAGTAATCTACATTGCCAAGCTTTCAGAAAAGAGTTGTTTAGTTTCCAGAGAAATGACCGGGTATGGATTATGGGAGCTGGAGGTGGGAGACCCCCCCATCTTTAGTGACCAGGTCCACTCTATGGATTTGCTCTGTGGATTTCTACTTTGCCTCATGCACTTGGCCAGTGATGAGGGAAGTACCCAGATGTGGGACTGCAAGGAAAATTCCCTTTAGGAGTTGAAGGCTCTAAGGTGGTTTGGGGAGCCACAACAGGAAAACTGGTTCATTTCCCAAAAAGGACCGTGGATCAAGTGGCCGGCGGGGGAGCCGGGCCCATGGGAAAAACTCAAGAAGTGTACAAGTTGGGCTGTGTACCCAAAGCTGCGTGCAAGTCCGGGCTGTGTGCCTCATGGGTTCAGAGCCTGAGGGCTGGAAAAAGTGAAGAAGTGTTCTGTTGTTTCTAATCTGTATATTCCAGGAATGTAGCCCCGTGGGAGTCCATCTATGCTTTGTTTGTTCAGCTTGGATGTGAATAAAAGCCACACTGTAGAATCCCATTCCTGGTTCTGGACATTACAGTTATTGCTTCCTGTGTTTGGATTTACTTGGGTGCCCTGTGCAGAGTAGCCAAATCTAGGCCCCCTGTGCTGAGTAACCTCATCCTCCCCGAACCCAGTCCCCACCAGGTACTGCTGTCAGTTTCAACAGCATGCCACCTGTCATTTAGCAAAAAGGCAGGGGTCGGGGGTTACAATTAGGTCACCTATTATTTTTTTAAATATCTTAGTAGGACATCCTGTGTTATAAAATATAAATTATAATATACCAAGGTGAAGTTAGGTGACCTCAGAGAGAAGGCCGGCTCAAGACTGCTTTGAAATATACTGAGCAGGCCGTACTGAAATGACATTCATTTTTCTGACTGAGAGAAAAGAACAACAAAGCACTGCAAGATTAAGAAGTAAGGAGACCTTAGATAAGACTAGTCTGAGTGTATGTATTGTAGGAATTTGCACTTTTAAACCTGTTTTGTTTTAAGGCTATATCTGTTGGGATATCTTGTTCTGTATTTTACTGTTTTCCTATTTAATCTATTTTAAAGTAAAGATATATGTTTTAAAAACAGAAACTGCCTGGTATGTCTTGAAACTTCTTTTTATATAAGTGAAGCTTAGATTGTTATAGTTGACACTGTGCATGTGCTTATTGTGATACCAAACTGGGAAACAGATAAAAGTTCTTTAAGTCTTGCATAGAGTTCTAAGGGTTTATTTTGAAATACCTGATTAGGTGCCCATTGGCAAAGATATTTGGCCCCCCAAAGACAGAATTATCTGAGCCTGATAATTGGGTATGCTAACAAGAGGTTATCAGTTTGAATCCCTCCAGAACTTAGGACAAAGGTGACTCGAACCCACAAAACAGATAAGAGGGTTGCCTTGTTCTGTTCACTGTTCACTGTTCACAATTCTACGCTCAGAGGTTGGCACTTTGGAAGTAGAGGGCCTGACCTGCTGAGTGGGTTTGTGACACATAACACATTCCCTAATACAAGTACTTGTGGTTCTATAGTGTATTTAACAGGTAAGGACAGGGCACTAGCAGATGTACAAAGCAGAATGGGCCTGTTGACCAATAAATGGTTTGTGAACCAGGAAGTGCCCAACTCAGTGATTCCAAAATAGAAAGTCTCAGAGGCGGACCTGTTTGCATCTTGGAGGAAAAGGAAGTTCCTCCACTTTTGTTGCCAATTCACTCAAGAGGACATTTAAATTGAATGCTCTCTCCTTTCCCTGAAGGGGCTAATTCTTTCATGCTTTTCCTTCATTCCCACTGTTCCAAAGGGTTCTATTAAAATTGAGAAGAGAGTCCACAACAGTGATTCTGCAAGTACTATAACAGATTGAGGCAGTATAGCACAGTGGGTGAAGGCTCTGAGCTGCAGATCTGGAGACCTGGGTTTGAATCCCATAGCAGCCTAGGCACATACTGTGTGATTCTGAGCAAGTCACTTAACTTCCTTATACTCCCAGGTCACATTTGGAAATGAGCTTCAGCTTAGTGTGCTACTCCTGGTTAAATAATGTTCCCCTTCCATTTTGAGGCTGGATCACTTTACTCTGTCCCTGTGCAGAGTGACTCACCCAGATCTCAACACTGATTGATTGATTGATAGATTGGTTCTGTTTATTAATAGGCCTGATTAGACCATGAGTAGATTCTTGCCCATTTTCATGGATGGCCAGGGAGGAAAATACAAAACAGATAAAAATCATACCCAGCAATATACAATACAAAAACTCTAAAAGGCCCAATAATCAAATGAAGCAAAAATGATTCATTTGAGAGCATGGTTCTTGCAAGACACAAATTGTAGTGAGAAAGAAACAATGTGTCCTACTAGGAATTGATCGCAGGCCCCCAGAATATCAGTCATTGAACAGAGTACTCTGACGTGAATTTGTTTATATAGGTTCTTGAAGTTTTAAAGGTTTTCAGGAAGCCAGCAACCAGGAAAATCTACATGACAAAGTGGAAAACAGTCAACATGTGGTGTGCTTCCCACCAATTATGGCTATGGTTGCAGATTTGTCTTTGGTTTTGAATTACCTGGTCCATTTTCACTCTTTGAGGCTAAGGTTTTTCACTTGGAAGCAGTTTTTGATTTTTAGGCTAGCAGGCAAAGAAAGTCTTTTATTTCAGAGGCATTGTTTAAAATGTTTTTCAGAGAGATAAACCACCTGTATCCATCTGTGAGAGAACCAGTTATCCCCAAGGGATTTGAACCTGGTCCTGGCACACCTGATGGAACCACCATTTAAGCATAGCTCAAATACCTGACATGTAAGACTACTTTCTAGTAGCTATTACTTCTGCCAGAAGGGTCAGAGGTACAAGCCCTCTGCACAGATCCCAATTGTGTTTTCTTCCATAGGGATAAAGTTGTACTAATTCACATGTAAACATTTTTTACCAAATAGTAGTTTCTGAGTTTCACATGACCCAGTCTGTGATTGTGCCTATTTATTTTTCGAAACTACAGCCAAATACAGGTGAGGAGAAACTGCACAGCCTAGATGTAAAGAGGGATTTGAGTTTCTCCTTAGAAAGACACACGTATAAGGACCAATACCCTTGCACCTAGGAGTATGGATGTCCCTTCTATCCTGAGGGTAGCTTGTCCAGCTCTGAGACCTGCACCTTGATCATTTACCACGGGCCTGGAAAATGAGCACTGGGATCAGGGACTTTAATAACCACAGGGGCACCAATAACCCCCGGGATGAGTGATGTTCTAGAGGATGGTTTGCTGGACAACATCATTGCCCAGTGTGGTCCAAAAGGGGAAGGAGTGGTGTTGATGGGGGACCTTAATATGCCAGGTACTAACTGGGGAACCATGTCCTCTAAGGTGGCCAAGGAGCAGAGGCTGCTGGATGGCTTCCAGGATGTGTTCTTAACACAGCATGTGATGGAGCCCACAAGGGAGGGGCATGTCCTGGATGTGGTTCTGGCAGATGGGGATCTGGTAAGGGACATGGTTGTACAGGACCCCTGACTGGGAGTGACCACAATACTGTCTGGTTTCAAATAAGCATTGGGGAGTGGGGTGAGATCTAGGACACTGGCAGTGGACTTCAGGGGGCAGACTTTATGGGCATGGAAATATTCTCAAGGATCACTTGAAGGATTACCTCAACAACAAGTGTGGAAAGGAGATGGGAGGTCATAAAGCGGGGACTTCAAGAGGCAGTCAGGATCTGAGCTAGGTTGAAACGTAAAGGAGCAAGGTCACATAAACCATGCTGGTGGTCCAGTGAGGTCCAGGTAGCAGTCAGAGAAAGAAGGCGGCTTACAAAAATATAAAACAACAAGAGGGATAGGGATAAGAAATGTACCAGCTTGCATCTAGAAAAGTCACCCGTATGGTGAGGGAGCAAAGTCAGTAAAGAGCATCGGCTGGCACAGGGGATACATGGAGGAAAGGGTTCTTCCGGTACATTGGGGAGCGGAGAAAACTAAGGCCATCTCAGCAGATTGAGATCAGAAGGAGGGTGGGTGGAAGAGGCGAGGGACCAGGCAGAGGTATTTAACAGTACTTTGCCTCTGTGTTCACTAGGGAGGGATGGGATATCTACAAAGCAAGGCACAAAGGGATAGAAGCGGCAGGGGTGGGATCAGGGAGCAGCAGAAATGGAGCAAAAGGAGGAAAGGTACCCCAGGGTGTCACATCTGGTTAAGGATAAAAGACCAGTAAGGTGGAGGGGATGATGCAGCCACCAAGAGGGTGTGGTTTGCCCTCAAGGCCTAAAGAAAGACAAATCTCCTGGGCGGATGGCATTCATCCGAGAGTACTATGGGAATTGGCGGACATACTGGCTGCACTCTGGCGGAGCTTTTCAACAGGTCACTTGAGACAGGGAGGGTACCTAGGGATTGGCGAGAGGCACATGTGGTACCAATCCATAAAGGGGGTCAAGGAAGTACCAGGAAACTATAGACCCATCAGTTTAACCTCGGTGGTGGGAAAATTAATGGAGAGTATACTAAAGGAACGATTGGGGTTTACTTGGAGGAGGTGGGAGGTCTGGATAGTCGGCAGCATGGGTTTGTGCCAGGTAGATCATGTCAAACCAACCTTGTGGAGTTCTATGAATGGGTAACATCAGAACTGGATAGGTAAGCCTGTGGATGTATTATTCTTGGACTTCAGCAAGGCGTTTGACTCTGTCCCCACAATGGTCTGGTGGAGAAACTGATGGGGTTAGGAGTAGGCCCTTTGATGGTCAGATGGATTGAAAACTGGATAGCTGGAGCGCACTCAGAAGTAGTGGTCTGTGGGGAGCTCTCGAACCCGAGGTTGGTAGTGGGTACCACGGGCTCGGTCCTGGGTCCAATCCTGTTTAATGCATACATATCAGACATCAGGGATGGTATAGGGTGTGAAATGAGTCTCTTCGGATGACTCCAAGATGGGAGCAGTAGTTGAGGAGAAGAGGGAGGTTGGCCTGCAAGGGACCTGGACACCCTGGAAAGCTGGGCTCACATGGAAATTAAATTTCAATATCACCAAGTGCAAGGTGTTGCATCTTGGTCGGGAACCTAAACACAGGTACACCCTGGGAGGAGGTGCTGGAAGCCTCAACAGGGAAAAAGACCTAGGGGTCATGGTGGATACATGTATGAATAACACTGAGCAGTGCAGGAGAGCTAGCAAGGCAAACAGGATGTTGGGATGCATGCATGGGGGATCACATCTAGGAGCAAGGAAGTGATTCTGCCACTGTACAATGGACTGGTTAGACCACACCTTGAGTACTGTGTACAGTACTGGAGACCACACTTGAAGAGGGACATACAGCTCCTGGAGAGGGTACAGAGGAGGGCAACTAAGATGATACGAGGGCTAGGGGATTTGACGTATCAGGACAGACTTGAGGAGCTCTGCCTGTTTTCATTGAAGGAGAGGAGAGACAGGGGGACATGATTGAGGTCTTCAAGTACCTCAAGGGAATAAATAGGGTAAACATGGAGGGGATCTTTAGACTAAAGCAGGGAGGTATCACCAGAGGGCATGGTTTGAAGTTGGAAGGTGGAAGGGTGAGGGAAAAGGAGGAGGTTTTCACTGAGAGGGTGGTGGACCCTTGGAATGCTCTGCCTGGTGAGCTGGTTCAGAGATCCACAGTGGAGAGCTTTAGAGAGGGTGGGACAGACACAGAAAGTGGATGTATCAGATGATGGCCTATCCCGGGGGGGTGGGGATGGATGATAGGGGTTTCTGGAGCACAAGGGATGGGAGGGTCTCGGCACCCAACTAAGGATCTAGGTTCGAGCAGACTTGATAGACCATAAGGCCTAATCTGCTGGCAAATAGTATGTTAGTATGTAATAACAGTATACCTTATATCCCTAGGCCCTCTACTTAGGATGGGCATAACTGAGTCACAGATGTTGCAAGTCACATATAATTGCAGACCCATTTTCCATTACTAGGTTCCATGGCTGCTATGCCAACAAGTTAGGGGAGCAGTGGCAATCTCCCAGGGCAAGACACTACCTTGGGGGAGAGCTACATATGTGGGTGTTTAGCATTATGGCAGCTGTTGACATAAGAACATTATGGCCCCATGTTATAGTTCTCTAATCTTTCACACCAATCAGTTCAGCTCACATAATCCTTAATTTATCACATGGCCTATGAGTACCTCATAGTGATGAACAGAGTGCAGGAAGAGAATCTATTTCAAATTAGAAAGAACACTAGACTGGGGCATGCAATGAAGCTGGAAGTGGGAGTTCAATAGGGAGGTGAGGAAGTACTACTTGACTGAAAGGGTGGTAGAAATCTGTAACAGACTGCTAGCAGAAGTGGTGGTGGTGCAAACAGTGGGGGCTTCAAGCATGAATAGGACAAACATGGGGGAACATTAGTAAAAAGGCAGGGGTTGGTAATCAGAGGCCAGCAAGGGTCTGTTGAGACAGACTAGGTAGGTAACATCTTGGCAGACTGGTTGGGCCAGTTGGTCCTTGTCTGCTAACAAATTCTATGTTTCTATGTTTTTAGTGACCTTTTCTAACAATCAGCTGTTTCTCCCTTGACCTCAGTGAGAGCTACTGGGTTCTCGGGACCTATGCTGACTGGCCAGAATCATTGCCCTAGGTTTCAGCTGTCATTGGGGCCCTTAAAAACAATGATTATTAACTTCTGCAGGGCACAACAAATTATTTTTTATCCATAGCTGTCTGGTCTGGTCTTTTGAAACCCTTAACTTTAAATGGAAAATAATTAGATGGTACCAAGAGAAGACTGAGATAGTTGTTGCAGGGAATTGCCCTGGATTTACTCACTGTGCCAGTTAATTGCAGAGGGCCTGGTGAAATGAAGACATGATGCTGAAAGCTGTTGCACATGAAGAAGCTGGGCCATCATGACTCACCTCCACTACATAGCCTTTACCTGTCGGTGGCCATGACCTTTGATGATTTTCTGCACAGGGGCTGGATCCACGAAACAGATTTCTTGCTGGTAACACTGAAACTGGCACAGGAACAAATGTCTTGGGCTGATTTGGGCATGGGACCCAGCTTATAACAAAGTGTCCCTAGCAAAGTTCAGTTTGTTGGCTGGTGACCCCTCCTGCTGGTAGACAGTCTGGTCACTGGTACAGGCAGGTTCCTCTCTGCCAATCTGTAGTCCCTGGATGGTAAACCGTAACCCACAATAAGCATTCAGCACATTTACTTCTGAAAACATCTAACTCTCCAATTCCTTTTTTGGTTCCTGGGCCGTTCACAATGTCAGCTGCCTTGCTGAGCAAACCTCTTGATCCATACTCAGGCAAGTCCTAGCAAACGATCCCCACTTTGGGACCTAGGCTGCACACCAGGGGGAACTAGGCTTCTCACAGTCTGAACACCTGCAGCACCTGCAAGCTCCTCTTGGTAATTTGTGCTGGAGTCCCAACAGATCTGCTGTATGTTCAAACTGTCCCTTTTAGATAAAGGAAATATTCTAGGAATTCAATTGGCTGTTCAAGTTGTGTGCAACAGTTCTAGTCCTTTAATTGGTTACTTTTTAGGCACCAGAAATTAATCCCTGATTATCTCCCAAAGTCCTCAGTACATTCTCAAGAGTCTTTGGCTGAAATCCCAGTTCGTGATTGGCTGATACATTGACAAAATGGTGACTGCTGTTTAAGATACTGTTCAGATTATGCAGTCCCACAAGTTTAGAGTTTGGGTGCAGCCAGGATAAAAGTTATTTATGGAGAATCTCCCCCTTGACAGATAGCCTCAACAATGCCCTTTCAAATTAGCGAATTCATGTTTATCATCACTCAGTATATTTGCTGTCACTACCCCAAAATAATGTTCCCCCAGGCAGCAGACAGCATCTTATGAATATTCATGAAGGGGCTTACGAATATTAATGAGCCCACAAAACGATCTTTCTCAAATTATATTTAAAATGTACACTGAGGCTTCTCTTTGGCCTCATTTAGGTCATTGGCCCCTATTTAGCTAACCAGGGTGCCGGGACCACAAATTTACTCCCCCAACTGACCACAAACTGAGCAGTTGGCACATCAATGTACTTCTTGCACATGCGTGGCTGTCGACCTTACTGGAATGACTTGCTGTTTAAACGTTAAACATTAAACCCAAACTTTGTTAAAATAATATGGTTGGCCACAGAAACATTTGACCCTTTTGCTTTAACACTTTGACATTTAACCTTGGTTTTACCTTAACCCAGACTTTTTTAACTGACCCCTTTTACTTTGTAAGGGCAACCCCTAGCATACTGGGTGGAAGGCTTGATTAGTACCTTTGAGAAGGAAGTGAACACTAGCTTGGGGAGTGAATTGGTTGTGATGCATACCCCTTTGTGAACCACATTTATGAGCAGATCTACAGGCATTCCAGCTGAATCGTATGCAAATCGAACCACAGGCTTTACAGTTCTTCTGGATTGTCTAAGTGTAGAGGGCATATGCACTGGCTTTTCTGGCACTTGAGAATCAGGTTCATTTGAAAGAGGTGTTTCAACTAAGTTTGAGTCACTTATCACACTGTCAGCATCTGCAGGAATAGCAACACTTTCAGATTCAAAATCTGGTTCATTCGGCCCACTTATTCAGCATTACTTAAAGGTTCACTGGTAGGTTCACCATCTTCTTTATCAGAATCATCTACTTCAATTTCAAACAATTCCACCAGACATAATGGGTCTGCCACTTCAGGAGTTATGCTTTTGAACATCACTGTTGAAAGGTGCTGGATCAATTGGAAAAGCAGGATTATCTGACAACACTGGACGGTTGACCCTGTCTCCAATATTACACAAAGGGTTGCCTTGGAACAGCTGTGCTAGTTCTAAGGAAGGAGAATACGCACCTCCAAATTGACTTTCCTAGACTCAGAATCAGTGTCATCATTAATAGCAGCATTGCTTTTAGAAGGCTTGGTCTGCTGGGCAACAGGAGCTGACTTATCTGTTTCTTTCAAGAGGCAGTTGCAGCAACACTTTGCAATACTGTATCTGTAAAAAGTTGCTCAATTGGCAGGAGGTGAGTCTGGTGGATTGTTTTTACAGCTTTGAGGTTTCTTTCTGGCTGTACTTTATAGACTGGGAGGTCATCCAACTTACTAATGACTATGTAGGGAATGTGACTCCAATGATCTGTCATTTTATATTTTCCTTGTGGTCCCATATTTCTCATCCAAACATGATCTCCAGATTGTAGTTCTTGAGCTTTGAATCTTTTATCATGTCTTACTTTATTGGCTGGATTTTTCTTGGCAGTCATAGTGTGGGCAAGTTGATAAGTATGGATAAGCTGAGCCTTGAGTTTTTGTGCATATTGCAAATAGTTACTGGTTTGTACCCCATCTGGTTACACTCCAGAACAAATATCCACAGGCAGGCATGCTTCACGACCAAACATTAACTGATATGGCAAGAAACCTGTTGCATCATTTTTGGTGCAATTATAGGTGTGCACTAAGGTACTTATCTGCAGACTCCCCATTGATTTGTCTTTTGGGTGAAGTGTGCCCAGTATGTCCAGAAACGTCCTATTAAATTTCAGGTTGCAGATTCCCTTGTTCGTGATATGGAGTGGTTCTTGACATTCTTACACCCCACATGGATAGCATTTCTTTGATTAGTTGACTTTCAAAATCCCTTCCTTTGTCAGAATGTGTCCACTGTGGAGCATCACGATGTACAAAAAACTTTTCAACAAGTACCTTGGCTACTGTTGCAGCCTTCTGATATTTTGTTGAATAAGCCTGTGCATACCTGTAGAAATGATCTGTTACATCAAGCACATTTCCAGTGTTTTTGGAGTCAGGCTCAAAGATTAAAAAGTCAATACACACATGCTCCATTGGTGCACTAGTGGCAGTGTTAACCAAATAGGCTGCATTTTGGGGGTTGGCCCTTCCTTTGAAGACATCTGCTGCAAGTTTTGATATATTGGTCAATGTCCTCACCCATTTTGGGCCAATAAAAATAGGCACAGGCTAAGACCAAGGTTCTACCACTACCCAAATGTCCCGTCTGGTTGTAGAGGGCTCTCAAGACCACATTTTTAAACTTTGAAGGTAACACCAGTTGGTTTCTTATATCTGCTCCCTAGCTATCTGTTCATTCTTGATATAACAGTTTCTCTTAGAGCTTAATTTTGGGCCCTCTCTAAACAGTAAAACAGTTTTTTGATCACCTGATCACAGCTTGGAAACATCTTCTCCTTTCTGTACTGTATTTAGAACTGGTCTGATCATAGGGTTCTGGCACTGTTCTTTTTGAGTAGCAGCTGGGGTGAGCTGTGGTAAGGCGCTCAGGTCTAATGCTGCAAAATTACAGTAGGCCACAGGCACACAAGTATCTGGAGGTCCCAGGCAATCAGCTAGGCAATTCACAGTGCCAGCAGATGGATGTTCACCTCTATAAAATTTATGGCACAGGGCCTTCACAGACTGTTCAGACATTCGCACCCACTCTTGATTTTAGACAGGCGTCCTGGAGAGAGCTTTGGCATCAGTATGGTTTAGGCCTGGATGGTGCTCCACCGAATAATCATATGTTGATATAGCAGACAGATATCCTATGTCCAGTTGCATCTAACTTGGCAGAGATTTGAACATACATGAGAGTATTATTATTCTGAGCAATATTTAAAATGGGGATTACAAAAGCAACAGAATTATGCATTAAGCAGGTTAGCAAGGGGAAAAGGAAGAGGAGGCCTTTATGGTTTTCCAAGGAGGTAGCAGAGAAAGTGAAAGCCAAAAAGATTGCATTTAGAATATACAAAAAGACGCAGGGAGACAGGGATAGGGAGAAGTACCAGGAGATGCAACGGGAGGCAGGAAGGTCAATAAAGGAAGCCAAATATCAGACAGAAGACAGCACTGCAAAATCAGTAGGTAGAGGGGACAAAACCTTTTACAGGTACATAAGTGAAAAAAGAAAGGCAAAGGGAGGGATAGTGAGACTGAAGGGGAGAATGGGGGCAGCATGGAGGATGACAACAGTAAAGCTGACATCTGGAACAAGTATTTCTGCTCAGTCTTATTTATTGAAATGTTTTACCAGGAGGCCACACTGAACAACAAGTTGCTAATCTCATGGTGCAACCTGGGGACCAGTCTTTACTGAGGAAGAGGAAGGTAATGGGTCTGAATGGAGTACAAGGGGTCAGAATTGCACAGAAATGGACACACGCCCCTTTACATGAGAAAGAGTCCTGAAGGAACTGGAAGGAATAAGAATTAATAAAGCAATGGGACCAGATGGGGTGCATCCCAGGGTCCTAAAAGAACTAAGAGAGATGGTAACTGAATCTCTGGCAATTCTATTTAGCCAGTCACTTGAAACCGGGGTGGTACCCAAAGACTAGAAGACAGCAGATGTAGTCCCCTTATACAAAAGTGGGAACAAAGAGGAAGCAGGGAACTACAGACCAGTCAGCCTCACCTCTGCCCATGATGCCTTTTGCCACCCATAGGTTTCATAGGTACATCTGAGCACTGTAAAGACCAAAGTCCATTTTGCTTACCATGTCATTGGCTAATATCCCATAATATTATTGCTAAGTAGGTACAAGTCAAGGGAGTATTTAAAAGCTAGCATTGATTGACAACCCACCACTTCAATGGGTAGTTCATTCCATAACTTCACCACTCTTAATGAAAACCAATGCTTTCTATTTTGTGTAGTAAATTTATCATACTTTAACTGTAGTGGGTGTGATTTTGTATTATAGATCTGATCTCTTAGATCAAGGCCCAATAATTCCCATAGTTTATAATCCGACAAGGCCCGATACACCAGGCACATGTCGCCTCTTAATTTGTGGTACTCCAAGGAGAAAAGATCTAATTTTCTTAACCTGTCTTCATATTTCAATCCCTGGACTTTCCTTATTTTTCTTGTTGCCCTTCTCTGTATCCTTTTAATTGCATTTATATCACCCCTATTTCCTGGTGCCCAAAACTGGACACAATACTCTGTGTGTGGTCAGACCAGGGAAGTGTAAAAGGGAAACGTTACCTCACTTCTTCTACTCTTGACATGTCTAAGAATACAGCTTAGGATGCCACCTGCTTTTTTAGTCACTTGGTTACAGTGTAGATTAAATTTAAGGTCATTACTAAACCTGACTCCTAAATCCTGCTCATCCCGCACTACCCTTAGCACCTGGCCTCCAAGATGTATTCCACCTCAAGGTTTTTCCTTCCCATGTGCATCACTGTGCACTTGTCTACATTAAAAGTAGCCCCATTTTCCTGCACCCAGGTATCCAGTTCGCTCAGTGCTTCCTGGATTTTTAAAGCCTCAGATTTACTATGTACCAGGGAACCTATACGTGTGTCATCGGAGAATTTTGAGATCCAGGTTTCTGGTTTTGTTTTCATGGTTGAAATATATAAATTAAACAAACATGGTCCCAGCACAGATCCCTGTGGAACCCTGCTAGTAATGCCTGTATAATTTGATAACTCCCCCAACACACTAACCCTTTGTTAACTTTCGGTCAACCAGGCCCCAATCCATTGCACCAGTATCGGCTGAACCCCTATATCTAAAAGGGTTTTAATCAGCTGATCTTGGGGACCTTTGTCAAAAGCCTTGGCGAAGTCCAGGAATACTGTATGACATCAACAGGACTACCTTCATCAAGTGCTTTACTGACCTTCCCATAGAACTCTAGTAAATTTGTTTGACGAGATCTTCCCTTACTAAATCCATGCTGTGTCTCTTCTATGGCACCATCAACTTTGATCATATTAACAATCAAATCCTTTACTATGCCCCCAGAATCTTCCCGAAGATGGAAGTCAAACTAATCGGTCTATAATTAGCTACCTCCTGTCTGGATCCCTTCTTCTGTATAGTAATCACTATGGCCTGCTTCCAGGCCTCAATGACCTGTCCCATCTCCAAGGATTTTTGAAATAATGCTGTAGTTGGACCTACTAAAAAGTCTGCCAATTCTCTAAGCATTCTCGGATGCATACTATCAGGACCCTGTGCTTTATTTTGATTTAAGTTTCTTAGTCTCTTTTTTACATACTCGACCTCTATTTTCTGGAGCAATTTATATCTTGTAGGTTTTTTATGGGAACCCTGATATTATGGCCTACATTAAATACCGTGGAAAAGTAAATATTGAAACTATCTGCCATCTCTTTATTCTCAGTTATGAGATTATTACTATTATCTTTCAGGGGGCCAATTGTTCTACTGTTTCCCCATTTATTATCAATGTTGGCATAAAATGACTTATAATTATCATGTGTTTTAATAGCCAGTTTGTACTCAAATGCTTTTTTAGCCCTAGAAATAGTTTGTTTTGCCTTTTTTAAACAATATTTATAATTTTCCCAAGCTTTAGCCTCTCCACTGCATTTTGCTTTGCTAAAAGTCCTATTCTTTTTTTTAGTTGCTCTTTTAACCGAGGATGACAACCACGGAGGAAGGGACTTTCTTGTATTTTGATATTTAGTTCTAAATGGCACGTTTCTGTATAAGTTCATTTAATTTGGTACTAAGCTTGTCCCATATTTCATATGCTGAAATATTCTCAAGATCCTTTTCCCAGTTCCATTTGGCTAGTTCCTTTCTCATGGCCCTGAAGTCAGTTCTATTATAATCAAGCAGTACTGTACTTTTAACATTGATTTTTCCCACCATATCGTACTTAAAACTAACCATAGAATGGTCGCTGGTACTTAGGGGGGGACTTCCACTAAACATTTATGGATGTTATCTGCCACATTACTTAGTACAAAATCCAAGATATGATTTCTTCTTGTATTTTCCAGGACCAAGTGCTCCAGTCCAGCCACCAGGAAGGACTCCAAATAACTAGCCTCCAACTTAGATTTAGTCTGGAGAGTTTCCCAGTTGATTCCAGGCAAATTAAAGTCTCCCATAATGATGATGATGTCTTCCTGGTATATACATTTAATAAAATCCAGAAGAATATTATCATTCTGTATCAAGTTTGCTGGTGGTCTATATACTACCTCTACATTTATCTTGGGTGCTTTTGGAGGGGTAATTTTTAACCATAGGACCTCAGTGTTACCCCAAGCCATACAGTCAATATTCTCAGGTATAATACCATTTAGGACATATAATGCCACTCCTCCACCTCTAGCATCCTGCCTATTCTTGTTATATAATGTATACCCTGGAATCTGCTTATCCCAGGTATCCTCCACTCTCCATCATGTTTCCATGATAGCACATACATGGATATGTGAATTATGTAATTTCAGTTTTAGTTCATCCATTTTATTCACAAGGCTTCTAGCATTTATAACCAAAAACTTCCAGCTAGGCTTTGTATTCTCTGAAGAATCCTTTTTTGACCCTTCCCCTCCGACCATGCCCCCCCTATATCTAGTTTAAATAGTTATAGATAAACTGCCTTAATTTATTGGAAAATACCCTTTTCCCCTGTCTATTTAAGTGTAGTCCATCCTGTGAAAGGTTGCTGAAGGCCTGAAAATCCTCCCAATGATCTACATATGTTAAATCCTCCCTATAGGACCACCTCCTAAGCCACCCATTTAAGCTTCTAATGCTCCCAGCTAAGAGTCTCCCTGCCTGTGGGACAGGTAACAGGCCAGAAATAATGACATCACATCCTCTGTTTAAAAGTTCTTTGCCTACCCACTCAAAATCATGTTGAATCGCTGTCATATTTCTCTTTCCCAAGTCATTTATTCCTACGTGTAGCATTACCACTGGTGTCCATGTGTTTTCTAACAACCCCGGAAGTAATTTTCTATAATTTAAACTTTATTAATACATTTCCGTTATAAAGGGCAGACACAGCAAGTCAGGATGTAACATAGCACATGAACAGTGAGAAACTGCCCATCCCACCCCTTTCGTCCCACCCCCCCTTACAGCAGCAACAAATCATAGTCACCCTAACGTGCAGTACACAATTCCATCGAATGTATGGGTAGTACCAGAATGTGATATAACCTCAGTGAGGGAACAAGAGTAAGGAATGAAGGGGATCCCATATCTTACTATATGCTGCTAGTGTATTGTGAAGACTTGCAATTGCCTTCTCTGTTCAAAGGTTAGCCATGATTTCGTGTAACCATTCCTGAAAGGAAGGAGCTGATAGTTCCTTCCAAAGCAGTAATATGAGTTTCTTAAGCGAGAGTGCAACCATAGAGATATGGTATTTCCTAATTCTAACACTGACCAGGGACATATCCCCTAGAAGGCACACCTCTGGAGTAAAATACTCCTGCAGGCCCAGTAAGGGATCAAGAGATATATTAATTAAATTCCATAAAGAGGAAACTTTGGGACAGGACCAGAACATATGCAGGAGGGTACCCTCTTCTTGTAAGCACTTGGTACATATACTAGAGTTTGAGAAGCCCCATTTTTTTAATTTAATAGGGGTGCAGTACATGTTGTGTAAAATGTGATATTGCATGAGACACAGTCTATCTTGGGAAACATACTTATGACAGGACCTCCATAGGGATTGCCATTCTAACTGATAATGAGGGAGAAGTGAGTTCCAGAAACTTGTAGGTCCAAGGGTGTCCTCATATTTTTTGTAGAATAACACCCTATATAGCTTGGATACTATGCCTGCTGATCCAGATAAAAGAGAGATTTCAGGAATTAAAGCTGATATCTTCTGGGAGGGGGGAGAACTCCCCAAAGCTACGGAGGGAAGGTGTTAACTGTATGACTTTAAAGTGGGATGGAGCCAGGATAAGGAATTTGTCAATAATTCTACGTGGGGACAACCAATGCCCTTCCCCATCTACCAAGGGCAACAATTTATCATCACCTACTTGAGGCAACCAGCTAAGTGGAATCCATTTACCATTGAAAGTGAAAAATGGGGAATTCCAAATAGATTGAGCTAAATCAGACTGAGGGGAATAATGGAGAAATAAACATAATTGTGTATAAACTCTTAGAGAGATACTTATTGTGGTGCAACTAGGCATCTTTACATGGGTCAGCTTGAGGTAAAATAAGTTTAAGGGGTCCAGGCGTTTGGCTTTAATTGCATCTAACTCAATCTTAAGCCATACTGGTTGTGCCATTTCAGCGCCTGGGGATATCCATCTCAAACATTTTGCTAGGTGGCTTACCCAGTAATATAATGCCATATGAGGAATCCTCAAGCCTCCCTCAGGTGTGGGGGCTGCTAATTTGTGGTAAGCCAACCTGGGATATTTATCAGCCCAGATGAATCTGGTAAATGTACTGTGCAGTTTCCTGAACCAGAGTATGGGAATAAAAGAGTTGAGAAGAGATAAAGGGTAATAAATTCTAGGAAATACATTCATCTTAATAATGTTTATCCTGCCCCATAATGATATTGGAAGCTTAGACCATCTGTCGAGATCGTGAATAATAACCTGTAAGAGAGAGTTCAGATTATCTTTAATCCAGACTAAAGGATTACGGGATAGCTTTATGCCCAGATATTTAATAGTTCTAGGAGTCCAGCCTAAACCTAGGGGGCAAATATCATCCTTAAATACTTTATGGTTTAATAGGAAAAATAAGGATTTACCAGCATTCAACTTATAGTTGGATAGCGAGCTAAACTTGGCGATTTCATTCAATAAGGGTGGTATTCCGGAAGTCATTTTCTAATATGCCCTATGCCTGCCCCAGGCAATACAGAGACTGTAGTGTGTTCCTTTCTATTTTTACAAAGGACATAATCTGTATACCTAAGCATAGAGTCCCCCATTACAAGTACATCCCTGGATGATGTGTTAGGCGTCACTGTGCCATGATTTTCCATAGGGAGGCTCCGCATACTCCTCTTTGGACTGAGACCATGTGATAATGTGGATTCTTTATCACCATCTAGTTCTTGATCATTTAGGAGGGCACTGTATCTATTTGGGGTTAATGTGTTTGAGGATCCCCCTATATTCCTTCTACCCTTTTTTCCCCTAGATGTTTTGGGTGCAGTGCACCATTGATTTTCTTTTTCAGTATCCTCAGTGCCCCTTAATTTTGGAGGTGAACTGTCTGTGTGGCAAGGATGTTGTGATGTAGACATTTCATTTCAGGTGGAATCAATAATTTTTTTCAGTACAGATATCTCTTCCTGTACTCTCACCCTAAATCATAATGAGGTGATCTCTGCCAGTAGTGACTCAATTAACGCACAGTTTTTACAGATAAATCCATGTACCTCCTCCCCTCTGTAAACATGCTACATCTATTACATGTATGCATTTTTGCTTGTTACCTCTTTCTTTTCTTAGCATGTTATCCCAGTCTCCTAGTGCCCCAGCTGACACAGGCCGACACGAGCTGATGCACATGTCTCTGCGCACATCTCCGCACACCCCGCTCACTACAGGGCCTCTTAATATAGGGCCTTTTGACCCAGAAGTGGCTTCAAGGGTTTGTGACTGCACAACATGCATATATGCCCAAAAACAATTTTAAAATGATCTCCAAGCATCTGTCTCTCATGCGAGGCAGAGGCACCCATATGTAGCAAATGAAGCGAGGTATACAGTTTTTGCTAGTGGCAGCTTTTCTCACCTTTAGATGAACCAACCTCATTGAACAAGTTTGGAAATACTGTATGATACCTGAAGTTGGATTCTTCCCCAACTTGCTATAGTAACACAGGTATACACCTCCTGCTGGCTGTGTACGATTGGTAGTGTTGCCTTGGTACTTCCCCTACTTGCATGTATATATATATATGTGTGTGTGTGTGTGTGTGTGTGTGGTGGTGGTGGGGAATGCACAGTTAGGGTTTTGAACCCTAACACCAAATTTCCCTTCTTTTCTCACTGTGGAACAACCCTAACTGATGCATTAACAGAGGTTTTTTGCCATGAATAATATATACATGTATATGAATATAGATTAGTGAGGGGTTACCTCAAAACTCATATATATATATATATATATATACATATATCTGTAATCATTAGGGATAATGGCAAACCCATTGTTCCAGTGAGTGTGAAAGTTCTCAGTCCCTTATATTGGTAGTGCTGGAGGTAACATAGGTATCTGTACTCCAAAGCACCCTAGGAGAGAAAACAAAAATACGCACGTTAGGAAGAAATAAATCTATAGGGTCTTATTAATATATTCATAAATATATGAATAGCCACACAAAAATTCAAATAACAGCTGTACATCTCTGGTTCACCCTTTTTTGTATGATATAGGGCATTAATTCAATTATTCCATAAAGATACCCTGCACATGAGGAGGTTGTCTAAGAGTCCTCCTCCTCCTCCTCTTTGTCCTAGATGAACTTTATCCGTTGCACAGAATTTAAAAACTTGTCTGCTACCAGGATTTTTCTTCACATGTATTGCCACAGTGCATTTTTTGGATCCCCACCTGTAATTGCTCTTAATTGTTCCCCATCCTTGTTTTTAGGGGTCTAGTGGTCTTTCCCACATAAAAGTCACCACATGTGCATGTGGCCAAATAGACCACATTCTCTGTCATGCAAGTACAGGAATCAGACATTTTGTATATTTGTGTACTATTACATGTAGTAAAAGTGTCAGATCTCATGATATGTTCACAGAACTTACAATTGCCTTGGGGAAAATTTCCTTTTGGCAAGGCTGGTAACCACATGCTCTGGTGGGTATTTTCTCCTGTGTGTTTAGGCTGGTAGCTGTTTACCAAATGATATTTTAGGTTCTTGCATCTCCTGAAGACCATACATGGTTTTTCTTTGGTTACGTCTGTCAATAAGGATTCATTTTCAAGTATACTCAAATTAGATTCTATGATTGTTTATATAATTTTGGAGTGTCTTTGTATAGTTCATGACAAAGTTTGTCCCATGTAGTGTCTCCCCAGCAGCATTGTCTTGTAATAGGGTTTCTCGTGAGGGCATTAATGCATCTTGGTAAGCTGTTTCTACCACACTGACATTGTAGCCCCTATCCAGGAATCTGCCACATAAATCTGCCCCTTGAATCAGAAAATCAGAGTCTTGGGTGCAGTTCCTACATACTCATAACATTTGGGCTTTAGATATATTGTGTACCATATGTCTTGGATGGCAGCTGGAGGTGTGTAGGAGGGAATTGCAGTCTGTGTCCTTCTGATACAAATTTATTTCCAAGGTGCCCCTCAGTAGTCTGGAAATCATAAGGTTCAGAGAGGAGACAGTGGTTAAATCACTTTGTACAGTAAATTTTATGGTGTCCATTCATTCGCATATTTATTGTAGTCTTGGAGAATTAGGCTATTAAGTTGTTTCAATTTTTGAACAGTCTCTCTGAATTATTTATTCTTTATTCTGTTACATTTTATTTGATATGAAATGACTGCACCTCTTAATGTAGCCTTAAATGGGTCCCATAATTCGGTCATACTACACTGGTCAGTGTAATTACAAAATCAAAATTCTTACATAGTTTAATCATAGATAGAAAATCCTTGCCTTTAAGCAAGTCATTTCTGAAGGTCCAGTAATGTGAATATCTTCATTCTGGGTTAAGTATATAATAATTTCAGTCTTATCATGGCATGATCTCATGTAGTAACTTGAACTGATTTATGACATTTGTAAATATTTTACAAGTCCTTTAGAAATTAGAATATGATCAATGTGTGAAAAGGTCATTTTTTTTTATCAAAATGTGTATATTCTTTTTCTAAAATATGCTGATGTCTCCAATTATCACTTAAATTCTTGTTTTACATAAAGTTAGTTATTTTATTTGCCTTATTTAAATTTCCTTTTGTTGGTGGTATAGATTTATGCAAATGATAAATTAAGGTATTTAAATCCCCTAATAAGATAATATTCTGATCTTAGAGCTTTTATAGGCCTTCCTAGATACAGCAGTTGCCAAAAAAAAAGATGTGTGATTGCTAAGAGGCCCATAAATTGAGCATGAAATCAACTCCATTTTAGTTATCACAGCCTTAACTAATAACACTCTCCCCTGTGCATTTATAAACTTTTCCAGTATTTTTATATCTAGGCCCTTTTTTATAAGAATTAACATGCCAGAGCTCTTCTTTATATCTGTACAGCACAATAAATGGATGATCTATTTATTTTTTAACTTTAACATTTGTTTTCTTTCTAACTGTGTTTCTTACAGGCATATATTTGCACCTGAATTTTTTTAATATACATTAGAATTCTCACTCTTTTAATCAGGGAATTTTTCCCATTTACATTTAATGAGGCCAGCTTAATACCTTTATTTGGTGCCATTTATAATCATTATATATTGTATTCAGAATAGTGAGATACCAAAATATAAAAATTACTTGGCAAATAAACTTACACATAATTTTGTTTCCCTGACTGTTCCAAAAGACACCATAATCTCTAACCCCTCCCTTGCAAATGAAACTTAATAACTAATACATAATGAATAGTTCATCGTAACCACCTGCTTCCTCACTGTTGACACTGTTCAGGCTCCCCCTTCCCCAACACACACCATATACTGTAGAACCTGAAATTGTCACTGTCAAATAACTTTCACTATTTTCACTGAAGCACTAATTTGCATGAAAATAAATTTACACTAATTAGCACTTTTAGTATTTTTTTCCATTATAGAAAATGTGGTGATTGTGATGTAGCACCGAAATAAATTTATGCAAATGGTGGTTGCATTTGTGTTCATGCTAAATTTACTTTGCATGAAAATAACTAGTTCTACAGTATTATTCTTGTAGTTAATACCTAATCAATGGTTCTTTCAAGTCCTTTATTCCCTCTTGTGGTGTGTCATAAGTATAATGTGTATCATCAGTTGTCACTCTTATCCTTGCAGGAAAAATTATCATCACTTTTATATTATGTGTCCAGAGTTTTCTAATAAAATCAAATGTGCATCTTTCTTGCAGTAACTCAGGAGGCAAATCGTTATAGACTGAAATCATTGCTCCTATGAAGGCTTCTTTATCCATGGAGCATAAAAATTTCAAAATTATTGGATGTGGAGGGACTGAGTCATCTGGTTTAGATCTTAAGATCTGGTTTATCCTATGAAGTTCAAAGTTAATGTTGTTTGCGTTGGTCTCCAAATAGGCTGTTGCCTCTTGCTTGAAAATTCCTGTTAGACTTTTAGAAATGTTCCAGTTCTCCAGTACCTCAAAAATTCTGATATTTTTCTTTCTTGCTCTTTACCCAAAGTCTAATATATTTGCTTTTAAGTCTTTACTCATTTCTTTTAGTGTTTTAAATTGTTACTGTATCAGTAAGTTTTCTTCCATAAGTGTGGTCACTGATTGTTTTAATTTTTCTATCTCCTTCATCATCTCAAAGTTTCCCATAATTAAGTTTTGTGTTAATGCATAATATGTTTCTAGTGTTTTTTTTAATGTTTTGCACGGTGAGTATTTGTTCAATTTTAAGAGAAGTGTTGTTTTCTGAGCAAACAAGATATTTGCGGGGGCTCTATTTGCTTTTCAAAGTCTTCTGGTTCTTCCTCACTGGTGTCACTGGACTGCCATATATCCTTCAGATTTGTATTTAATTTCTTATCGGCTACTAATTGTTTGCCCATGTCTGAATCATTTACCTTTAACGTTGTAGTCTTTTCTTGTTGAAGTTCATAAGTACTGCTCTCTGCAAGTGAAAGTTCAACAAAATAAGGAGCTACTACAGGAATTGGAGCACTTTATTACACACACGTTCTCCGGTTAAAATTTTAAAAAAGAATTAATGCAAGATTGGTTAGCTTCCTGCAACTTACCTTAACTACTACAGGAATTGAGGGACCTGTTGATCTCTCCAATTACTAAATCAGAACTTCAGTCAGTAATAGTATCTCTAAATAAGGGGTAGCATTGGGATCGGACGACCTCCCAAATGAGCTGTATAAACTTATTTTTTTACTTTTGGGGGATGAATTAGTTATTCTATATAATGAAGCATTAAAGCTAGGAGAATTATCTGATGGTATGTTCACAAGCATACTTTTGCTACTTTTAAATCAGGGGAAGTGGGAATTTAACAAAACAAAACTGGAGATCCATCTCACTCTTAAATTCTGATTGCAAAATATTAATGAAATTATTCCCCTTCACAAAAGTGGGAGCAAGGCAGAAGCAGGAAACTATAGACCTGTTAGTTTAACCTCAGTGATAGGGAAAATGATGGAATCACTTCTAAAGGAAAGAATTGTTGCGTATCTAGAGGCCAGAAGGGCACAGGACCCTAGGCAGCATGGATTCACAGTGGGAAGGTCATGCCAGACGAATCTGATAGATTTCTTTGACTGGGTGACCAAAGTAGTAGATCAGGGAGGGGCTGTGGACATGGCCTACCTAGACTTTAGCAAGGCATTTGACACAGTCCCACACAAAAGATTAATATACAAGTTAGCCAGCCTGGGAGTGGGTCCCAAGATGACAGCCTGGGTAAAGAATTGGCTGGAGAATAGGACACAGAGAGTAATAGTAAATGGAGTCCACTCAGAAGAAAGGAGGGTCTAGCGAAGGTCACCGCAGGGTTCAGTATTAGGACCAGTCCTCTTCAATGTCTTTATAAGCAACATTGCAGAAGGACTGGAAGGAAAAATATGTCTCTTTGCAGATGACACCAAGATCTGCAACAGAGTTGATCACAGGGTGGGGTGGAAAGGATGAGAAGGGACTTGGCAAGGTTAGAGGAATGGTCAAATGTATGGCAGCTTAGATTCAATGCTAAGAAGTGCAAGGTAATGCACCTGGGAAACAAAACCCAGGGAAGAGTACACAATGGGGGTGAGATACTAACAACAACAAAATGGAAAAGGACCTGGGGTAGTCATCAGATGACCTAAAGGTGGGCAAGCAATGTGAGAAGGCAGCAAGGAGGGCTGGGGGATACTGGGATGCATAGGGAGAGGCATCACCAGTAGAAACAGGAAGTTATTATCCTCTGTACAGACAGCTGGTGAGACCCCATCTGGAGTACTGTGTGCAGTTCTGGACCCAATCTCCACAAAGACATAGACAGGATGGAAGCTGTCCAGAGGAGCAACTAAAATGGTGCAGGGTCTGCACGGAGGACATATGAAGAGAGACTTAAGGGAGCTTAATATGTATAGCCTCGAGGAAAGGAGGGAGAGGGGGGACGTGATAGAAACTTTCAAGTACCTCAAGGGAATCAACAAAGTCCAAGAGGGTAGCATCTTTCAAAAAGAGGTGTGCAAGAACAAGAGGGCACAATTTGAAGATAGAGGGGCGACTCAGAGGTAATTTAAGGAAGTATTTTTTCACAGAGAGGGTTGTGGATGCATGGAATGGCCTTCCGGAGGAGGTTGTGGAGTCAAAATCAGTGGTGGAATTCAAGCATGCATGGGATAGTCATAAGGCAATTCTGGGGGGTGGGGGTAGGAAGAAGTAGGCTGCTGGTTAACTAGGATCTGCAGCTTATCCAGTAGGTAGGGAAATGGGCAGACTGGGTGGGCCAAGCGGTCCTTATCTGCAGTCAAATTCTATGTTTCTATGTTTCTAAAAAGATTCTCAGCAGTGCTGGATTGTATTAGCCACCCTACACAACTTTGTGGTATTCTATCAAGGCAAATTTCAGATGCTTTGATCCTATTGTGTAATTGAGTTTTCTACTGTATGGGCTGTATCAGACGCATGAATCTGTGTGCCGCTTACTTAGACCACTACTGTGTGTTTTAACTTTATATTTTTTTATCTTTTGATGCTGCAGCCTTCAGTTGTGCCTTGACCCAGGAAGCAGTAGAGGGATCAGTAGTTTTCATGTCAATATGGGGAAACTACCAGTTTCTATCTCTGTAATAGCTCTGCACTGCACATTTTTCTGGGGGCAGAAAACCTTAAGCACTAGTCTGGGAGCCTTGTTGTAGGCATTTATTTTGACTATAAAACTTACTTTGGGTGTGTGAATTCAGACCCAGCAGGCTGATCTGACTATGGGATTTCCAGGTCACAGGATATTTTAACAAGCTCCTCCGTGAGCAGGCCAAGAGTGTAATTGAGTTTTCTACTATACGGGCTGTATCACAGATGCACGAGTTTGTGTGCCACTTACTTGGACTACTACTGTGTATTTTAACTTTATATTTTTTACCTTTTGATGCTGCAGCCTTCAGTTGTGCCTTGACCCAGGAAGCAGTAAAGGGATCAGTAGTTTTCATGCCTATACGGGAAAACTGCCAGTTTCTATCTCTGTAATTGTTCTGCACTGCACATTTTTGTGGGGCAGAAAGTCTTAAGCACTAGTCTCGGAGCCTTGTTGTAGGCATTTATTTTGACCATAAAACATACTTTGGGTGTGTGAATTCAGACCCAGCAGGCTGACCTGACTACGGGATTTCTGGGTCATGGGATATATTAACACGCTCCTCTGTGAGCGGGCAGGCATGAGCGGGCATGTGCACATGCTTGCATGCAGAGATGCGTGCTGAGACATGTGCATCTTAGCGTGTGTTCAGTGTGTCAAGCGGGGAAACAGGGCAAAGGACCCAATAGTATACACACCAGTTATCAGGTGAGCTGGAACATAGCAGAGGTCTAAGGCCTAAAATAATAGTGTAGGGGATATGCTGTGTACATGTGCCTACTTGATACAACAGGTACCTGCCTGCATCAGTTTGGGGCTTGACTGTGACTGCTATAGATGAGTTGTAGGAGTAAAAACCACTAGACTGTAAAAATACTGAAGTCTGTGTTGCCCACATAAAATCAGTCAATACAGCATAGATACTTAAAATAAAATGGCTAACAAAAGCAGCCCTGGGACGTTTGTGCACACGATCAAATGTCTGATTGAAAAAACAGTACTAGTAGTAGGCACCCTATGTGGCATGTTTTCAGAAAATAAAAACAGTTTGGTAAACAAAAGCAATTACAAGTGCACCAAATGCTGGTTGCTGTCACTGTTCCAATCAGAAAATTACAAACTTAAGTTAAAAATTAAGGAATTACAAGACATTATTAAAATACAGGAGTTTGTACAAAATGTTGAGAAAGAAACAGATCCAATAACAATGAACAGAAAAAGAACATGAACTCTAAATGATAGCCCAGAACATCAAACGGACCAGGCACCAAGACCTAAGAAATTGAAAAAAATACAAAACGTACTGGTAACAAAACAAAATTCTCAGGTTCCAGTGAGAAAAAAGCCATCCCAAAAAGTAAAATATACACTATATGTGTCAAATAGATTCCAGGAGCTCGGAGTTGAGGAATCTGAGGAAAGCAACCCAACCCCTGGCCCAGATTATATAGATACCTTTAATAATATTGAAGTATCAGATATTAATACACAAAGTGTGTACCAGCACCAGGATTGGGGGGTCCTTTAAGTTTGTATTTGGAGACTCTGTTATTAGACACTGTGACACCTATATATGTGTGGAGATAAAAAGGAACAGGTCATGGTTTCGTGCTATCTGGGAGCACAAATTCATGATATAACTAGGATTGTATCCACAGTAACAATACCTCCAGAGTCCACCATTACCCTTCACGTGGGAATGAATGACATGGGAAAATCACATGAGAAAGATTATATATCTCATGATATTGTTGAATTAGAAACATAGAAACATAGACTTTGATGGCAGATAAGGACCGCTTGGCTCACCTAGTCTGCCCATTTCCCTACCTAGAGGATAAGAATTAGCTATGTCCCTTAAAAATCAAGGGCACACGGTTTTTGTATCTAATATACTACCCATTCCGAGGGCACACAGAGAAAAAATTGCACAATTCAGCATATTAACATCTGATTAAGCAACATGTGCAAAGCAAAACACCTGCTATTAATTGATAATGGGCCTACTTTTACAATTAACAGTGCTGTCAATAAGAGCGCTGTCCATATAGCACTGTTCAGAATAACAGCAGGAACAAATGCCACATGTAAAGACAGCGCCACAAGTAGCAGTCGCAAGGCACACTAATGATCGCTACCAGTTCAAATCTATATTTTCTCAGTGGGCAATGCCCCTGCAGCCACTGACATGGGATGCTCTGCCCACCGCACCCCCCTGTAACTAAAATAATCATCTCCAAGTTGGAGCTGGATTACAAGGAAAACAAAATATTTGGGAGACCAGGATTAGAACCCTGGTCTCAGTCACCATTCTGACCAAGCTGCTTCATGATTCAGCCCTTTCCACCACAGGAGCAGCTTGGCCAGCCTCCTCGATTCAATTCCCTAGCCGTTGTCTATTTCCCTAGTACCACAGACAGTGACATGGGTACTGCTTACTGCACTATGCTGTTTAACTCCTGTTGCTGTTCATGATATGCTACTGTATTCGGACAGCACTCTTCTTTCTTGCCCTATATCTGCAGTGCTACTCTAACCCGTTACCAAGTGTGGCACTGCATGCCAGCATTTTTAAAGTATGAGACACTCCCAGTGTGGGACAAGTACTGTACGTCACTGCAGCCATTTTCATTACCTGGCCAAGGATTTCAACAAATTGGCCTTGCTAGGCCTCTCTACCAGCTCTGTAAGTTGGATCCAATCCTACTTGACAGACCATCAACAGTGTGTGCAGATAGGTGGCAATCTGTCCTCCAACTCCGTATCCTGGCTGGAGTGTCCCAATGTTCCACACTAGGATGTCTTGCCTTTTTTACATACTCTTTAACGACCTCCCCTCAGCCTGTGTCTCATCCCATGTACACATGTATGTGGAGGACATGGTTGTTTATACTTCTGGTCACTCAACCAAAGCAGTCAAAGTCCCACTACAGTATGACTTCCAAAATGCACTGCTGTGGCTCCAGAAAAATCAGCTTACAGTCAACATCAAAAGAGTATCATCCACAGCCTTTGGCACTGACCAGAAGCTTGCCAGGCTATCATCTACACCTGTCTTCACTACCCCTGATGACACCCAGCTAAATGCAGTCCCAGCATTCAAATATCTGGGAGTCTTGCTAGATAGTAAACTGGATTTCTCAACTCATATTGATGCCCTGCACTCCAAGCTTCACCCCAAACTTGGAGCTCTCTACCAAAACAAAGAGAGCCTCTTCCTTCCCATTTGTCATGAGCTGATCTCCAAATTAATCCTCTCCATATTTGACTATGTTGACATGGTCTACAACTCCACCCCTTCTCTCTTGACAGACTAGATACCCTCTGCAACTCTTTCTGCTTCTTTGAATTGAACATGCCTGCCTGCACACACCATGGCTCCCATTACTTCTCCCTATCTCTGCTTCCTCAAACCCAACATCACCAACCTCACTGCTCCAACCGTTATTGCCAAATACTGGTTTGGCTCTTTATCCACCTACCTACCTACCTCTCCTCTTTCATTTACCCTTTGCTGACTCTGCCTACACCTTATGCTCCAGAGACTCCTGTGCCATCTCCACCCCAATACCCAACTCCTACTCTGGTTAAGCTCCTTTTTGTACCACCTCCCTGTCCTCTGACACCTGTTTCCACTCTTCCTCTGACTCTCCCACTTCATCCTTTCCTTTAAATGTCTGTTAAAGAGCACAGCGCAGGTTGCATACAATTGTAACCTGCAGCCAGACATGAGACAATTTATTTAGCTCCCCTATTGGATCAATACACTGTAACAAATGTTCTATTCCACTTCTTATGCTGTTGTCAAAGTGTAACCCATTTTTATCTGTAATATTCACAGCGCCACTTATGTAACCTTTCACCTCGGTTGCACTTGGAAACAAGCCTTGGCTCAGTGTGCTTATCCAGGTTACCATCATTTTAAATAAAAATAAATTAATTAATTAAAGAATCCACAGTCTGCTAGCCCAAAGGTTATTGTGCTTGTAACTGAGCCTTTCTGACACCTATGCAGAACGTATATCAGTATCTAGTGGTTTAATTAGTACACATTACCATTTAATAGTGATTTAAATTCAGCTTTTTTTTGTAAATAAGCCCTTGTCTTGTCTGCAGATTCAAAGTGCACAAGTTAAAAAAGTGTTCCCCAACTATAGTGAATGCTCAAGTATGCAACAGTGTGCACTTTAAAAAGTTACCACTACATTATATATCTTTAGCAATGTGACAAAAACAAAGAGATCATACTATTTTTAAGTAAGCCTATATTTTGTGAATTGATGCCTGTAATAGTAACTGAAATGACATTTCAGCTATTATAAATTTATCTTGACTTTACAGCTAAAAAAATCATCGCCTTAACTGCAAAAATAAAAAAATACACTGTATACAAAAACCATAACACAAACTTCAGTAGTCATAAAACTTAAACATACTCCATTATCTCAGTACAATAATTAATAATGTGTTGTAAATAAAAAGAAACATTGCTCTAACAAAAAGAAGGGTTTGTCAGCATTAGGAAGTGCTGGAATAGTGGCCATTTAGCACTACCAAAACTATGAATATACTGCAGTACGCTGTAGGCATAGGGGATCCCTCATTTACGTGGGTGAAGTGATGAAATCTTCTTGATTATGTTGCCTGGTTAACATCTTAGCTGTTCAATATGGTTACAGCAAAACGCAGGACTCACAGTCAACAGGACAAAACTAATGAAAGTTTGGATAACGGTTAAACAATATTTTATTAAAAATGTTTACCCAGTAGTAGCAACCACTCCAGCCACCACCAGTATTTTGCTCCACCATCTGAGAGCTTTTTCAGGGCATAGTGTCATTGTGTGAAGGATGATCATTTAAACACCTAGAGTGCCAGAAGTAAATAAATAAGTGCACCAGAATATGTTTTCATATTAACTTTAAGTGACACCAGTATTCTAACAATAATACCTCATACTAAAAACAAACACCATGCAGAAATAGAAGTATTTGAACCTACTGTGATACTAACAGGCTATAATGCAAAAACAGCCACTATAATTAATGATGATCTACATTAAACAGGCATAAATAAAAAGTGAAGAAAATGGCAAAGAGGGGATAGAAATGTAAAAAATGGAAAATGAGAACAAAAGATAAATACAAAAACAAGAGCAGCACAATTATACTTTATATTTATTCAAAAAAACAAAGTTAATGTGTCAGTTAGGGTTGAACCTAACCCTTAAGCTGCCAACAGAATTAGAACGCATAGGAATTCTGGTTTGATATATCAGTCCATGGCACAGCAAGGGTTAATGGCACAGAAGCATGGAAATGTGGTGTTAGGGTTTCCACCTCTAAATCTCTACCCCCACCCCCCAAGCAGCAATTAAGGACAAGATCACACAAGTAACCACAGACAACCACCATCAGGTAATACAAACAATGTACAAAGACTACACCACAGGGGCCTCTGCTTCTGCTGTCACAACTGTGTGTGTATGCCATACAGTGTGCATGCGTACATGGGGTGGAAGAAGTACAGACCCCAATGGGCATACGTTTCTGCAGACAGATATCTCATGGGGTCTGTACTTCTACTACCAGAAGTACTCATGCACAGGATATGAGGTACCTTACTAGACTGCAGGACAACTGTTTCCATATGATACAAATTTAGTAGCAATGAAGTATTGCTCCTATTGCAGGATCCACAGCTTGAGCTACTGTTCCTGGCCCCCACTCATCCCATTCTCCCTACCCATAATTCTTACCTTCCCCCATGCTCATCCAAGTCTCTCTTGAAACTGCCCACTGTCTTCAACAAGACCACCTCTTACAGCAGTGAATCTCAAGCATCCACCACCTTCTCCATGAAGAAGTGCTTCCTGACCTCCCTCTAAACCTCCCACCTCCAGCTTAGAGCGCATCTCCTCGTGTTGTAATCACATAAGAATTTGATGACAGATAAGGGCAGCTTTGCCACTAATATGTCAATATCTTACCTACTCTAACACTGCAGACCCTACTTGGTCTTCCTCTTCCCCCTTTCCTTACCACTAATGTTCACTTATGTTTACCCCCATGCATTCTTGAATTGCATTACCATTTTTCCCCCACCACCTATGTTTTAAGGACATTCCAGGCATCCACAGGTATTTTGTATCTCTGTCTGCAGTGACAAGTGAGTGTGTATATTTTTCAGTTTACATGCCACAGATACAAGTCCATGAATGTAGCACATCAGTGCTACTTCATGTGTGTCATTTGGCAATAATTGTTTGTTGTTGGTTTTACCTTATGATGGCTATCTGTGGTTGCTTTGTTGGTCTTGTCCTTTTGCTGCTTGGGAGCGAGGGTGGGGAGTTAGGATTGGAAACTATAATGCCACATTTCCATGGTTTTGTGGCATTACGTTCAACTTTAATTGATGCATTAACATAGTTTTTTTGCAATGAATTTCCTTACTTTTTGAGATAGTGTAATCATAGCCTTATTTACCTATGGGACTGCAGGACGTTCTGGGCCCTTCCCTCCCACCCACATATAGTTTTGAGAAAGAGTAATGTTTCCTTATTCGTGAGCTGGCACTCTCATCCATCCATAAATGCATACATGTATGTACCTATGGAAGACCCCAGCACTTCCATTTGCTTTTTAGGACAACAGTGACCAAATCGTCAGCATAAACATCTTATTATCGCAACTCATGTACCCAGTACTGAAAAGTTTTGAATCCCTGCCAAAATGTAATTCCATGCAACTGCAATGCTACTTCACACCACAGGTGCAAAAACACATTTGGGGCAGGATTTGAAAAATGGCAGCTGTGACATACATGAGGTGGGATAATAAGACATCTACGTAGAAAATCTGTGGTCAAAATATTTAACATTTCCAAAGTTACAAGTGTGTGTAGCAAGATTACAACCAGGCATTACAACATAGGCATGTGGGGGGAGGAGCTACCCTGGCCCTGCTCCCCCCATTAAAAATCCTCCTCCAACTAAATTATAATATAATTATATATGTCCGTAGACCCCCATAGTTTGTGAGAATTCTAGATCCCCTTGTTCACTGACTCTGCACACACCTCTGATTGCAAGGAATGGTCATAACTCTGACATTTTTACATGTTTTGACCCCAAATTTTCAACATGGTCTTCTTATGACCCGACCACATGAATGAGATCAGGAAACTTTCTTAAAGCCTGCCCAAAAGATGAGTTCAACAACCAAATGCAAAATCACCTTTGGGGTAGGAGTTGCCTAACAACAGTCATATTGTTCATGAAGTGGGGTCCCCAAAAGGCCATGTTGACAATTTCGGGTTAAAATATCACAAAATGGCTTAGTTATGCATTAAAGTTGAACCCCCCTATTGAAATACATTGACATGCATTTACCTTAGTTTCTCATATTGTAGTCACCAGTTCCAGTAGCAGTTTGATGGGGAGAGCGGATCTCTAACCTAGGACATGTTCAGATGAGTTAGGGTGTGTGGGGATGTACTGGGTGGGTGGGGTGGTGGGTGCTGAGTGGGAAGTAGGAGTGGGAGGGATCAGCAGTGAGGGACCATATTTTCTTATTCCAGGCACAAAAGAAAAACATCAAGAGATGGTTTTCCTTTTTTGTAGCAAAAGACTGGAGTGCACGAGACACCAGGGACATAAAGGCATGCATTTGGGCTGGTGATCACCATCTGTTTCAGAGGGGAACCAGGATCATATGTGATAGGTTTAAATGCTTCATTGGCAAGCATTTAAACTAGCCAAGGGGGGGAGGCACTAAAAAGGAGCAGGGAAATCCCAGCCTCCCCCCACAAAACACAGTAGTTGGCGAGGTAAACATGAAAGTAGAGAAATCAATAGGGAGCAGGACAGGGGTAAAAGGAGAAAAAGGCAGTAATTACAGGGATGGGTCTAAAAGGGGTAAGGCCATCAAAAAATGGAGGGTGATGAGTACCGATGTCTGTAGTCTGGGTAACAAGATCCCTGAACTAGTGACCTTGATGGAAGATGGACGCCTGGGTATCTTGGCAGTCACAGAAACATGGTACACAGAGAAACATTACTGGGATGTCAACATACTGGGGTACACAATCTACAGGAGGGGCAGGTAGGGTAAAAGAGGAGGAGGAGGAGGAGAAGCTCTATGTAAGGGAAGGGATCAAAGCAATGGAACTAAAGGGAAAACAGGGAGTAGAGGAAGCACTGTGGGCCACCCTGGAGACAGGAAATGGCACCACAATCCACACGGGAGTTGTATACAGACCCCCAAGTCAGGGGGAGGCAATGGACAAGGAAATGATAGAAGGCATCCTTAGAATGGCAGAAAAAGGGTAGATATTTTTGATGGGGACCTGAATATGCAAGATGTTAACTGGAGAACCTTTGCTGCAGCTACATCCAAGAGCAGGGTCTCGATGCCTTACAGGGGGCATGCCTCAGACAGCTAGTGCTGGAACCCACTCGGGAGGGTGCAGTCTTAGACCTGGTACTCTCAAACAGGGATGGGGAGAGGATCTCAGATTTAGAAGTGGATAGCCATCTGGGAACAAACGACCACCAAACAGTGTGGTTCATGATAAACACAGCAATAGAGTCAAGCCATACAAAAGCAAGAGTATTGGACTTTAGAAGGGCTGACTTTGGGAAAATGGGAGAGTGCCTCAGAAATGCACTAGCAAATGGCAAGAAGGAGGGGTGGAGGAACAATGGGGAAAAATCCAAACAGCCATCACAGAGACAACAAACCTTTGTGTGAAGCAAACCAACAAAACAAAACGAAGGGAAAAACCACTATGATTCTCAAACGAGGTGGCATGGGAGGTTAGGGAGAAAAAGGTAGCATTCAGGAAGTATACGGAAACACAGAAGGAGCAGGACAGAGAACTGTACCAGTTAAAGCAGAAGGAAGTGGGAAAGGCAGTCAGAATAGCAAAGGCCCAAACTGAGGAAAAGATAGCCGATTCAGTTAAGAAGGGGGATAAAACCTTTTGTATGTCCATTAGGGAGTGATGAAAGACCAAGAGAGGGATAGTGAGGCTTAATAAAGGAAAGGGGGTAGACAGAGGGTGACAGTGAAAAAAACAGGAATATTAACTGAAAACGTCTACTCAGTATTCACAAAAGAAGAGGAGGGGGAGGTACTTAAATTAAAGAATAGAAGTACTCTGGACGGGGGGTCGATACAATTCCATTCACAGAAGAAAAGGTACTGAAAGAACTCCTAAAACTGATGGTGGACAAAGCAATGGGGCCTGATGGGATTCACCTCAGATTTCTAAAAGAACTGAGGGGAGAACTAGTGACACCACTGGCTGCCCTTTTTAACAAATCATGGGAGGACAGTGGGTGAAATTTCTCAATTTTGCCACCGGCTCCCAGCCTCAACCTTTAAAAAAAAATAATCCCCTTCCCATCCCTGGTGCCTAGTGGTCCTCCCCCAGCCATTCACTGGCCGAATTCAAGAACCCCCTTCCCAGTCACCATGAGTTATCCCTGTCCCCTATTTTCAAAAAAGCAATCCCTCCTGTCCCTGGTGTCCAGTGGACCCGCTGCTGATTATCAGCCAAATTAAAGTAAAGAACCTTCCCACCCACCCCAGTCAATCCAAGTTAGTTTTCCCTTCCCCCGGCCTTGACCCTGGACCCAATCTTCAAAATTAAAAAAAAGCAATCTCCTGCCCTGTCCCTGGCATCTACTGGACCTTCCACCCTGTGTTAAGTCTAGCACACGCTCATTCATTGAGCACTCATATGGGCTGATGGCCATGGACGTGAGTGGAGAACTGTGCCAGTGGCCAAATCAGGGTACTGGGTTGAGAGTGGGGTGGGCTCTGACTTAAGACATGGTGGGGTGGGGGGTCCACTAGACACCAGGGACGGGGACGGGATTGCTTTTTTTATTTTGAAGATTGGGGCCAGGGTCACGGCTGGGGGAAGGGAAAATAACTTGGATTAACTAAGGGGTTGGAGGATTCTTTACTTTAATTTGGCTGGTGATCAGCTGGGGTGGTCCACTAGACACCAGGGACAGGGGAGAGGATTGCTTTTTTTTTTTCAAAAATAGGGGCCTGGAGGCCCAGGGATAACTCTGGGTGACTGGGAGGGGGGGAGGTTCTTTAATTCAGCTGGTGATTGGCCATGGGGGGACCGCTAGACACCAGGGATGAGGAGGGGAATGTTTTTTAAAGATTGGAGGACATGGGCCTGGGGATAACTTGGGGTGACTGGGGGGGAGGGTTCTTGAATTTGGTCCATGATCGGCAAGGGGGAACCACTAGATACCAGGGAGGGAGAAACTAAGGTATAAATGAATATGCATATGTGGGTGGGCAAAATTGTGGGTGAAATTTCACAATTTTGTGAAATATTTCAATGGGTGAAATTGTCAATTTCATGGCAATTTCGATGATGAAAAACATTTTGCAACATCACTATTTATGATCATGTTACAAATACATTTCAAGTGAATTCTGTCTTGCTTAAAGTTAGTCGATGCAACAATAACAGACTGTAAAGTCTCAGCTATATGAGAAGGCCGAATATTGAGACAGATTGATGGGTAGACAGATATTGTGATTAATTTATACTGGATTTCAAACATATGATGGTATGTTAAGTTACCCGAGACCATGGTGAAACTGCTCCAGATAGATAGCTTAATTTGCTACAGAATTTAGCTGTAAAGGAACAGTCATATCAAATGGGTGCAGTTCAAATTGTCAGATATTTAGCCTTCAATTTACTGCAAAGTGCTCGCAATTACAGATGAACATTGCCTACACTTCAATGACAAAACCAGGTAATGTTTGACACCAGTTTGTTTACCTCGCCTGGCTCACTGGAGCGAGCACCTATAACTCGTGCTGCAAAATGCCAACTGCATTGGGGGGGAGCCAGTGTACACATACATGTCCAGCAGCTAATTTCTTGGCATGAACTAATTGCAGGTTTTTATTTAAACATTAAAATATGCATTTTAAGCAAAACAAATGTCTAGAACAGCACTCAATAAATGGCAAGTAAAACACTTTGGCCCAGATATTGAAAGGTTGCACATGGCGCAACAGCGTTGTGCCATGCACAACCCTGATAATGCTTGACGCAATATTCAAAGGAAAAGTGCACCACACAAATCCTGATGCGCAGACACATCAGTAATGTATGCAGGCACAGGTGGGGGCATGCCCATGTGCATAACCTGCACAGCCCGATATTCAGCCCAGGGATGTGCAGACTCATACATGCAACCCCTACCTGTGCCTGCACAAAGTTATCACCCAAAAAAGGAACAAGTGATGACCACCCACTGGTGAGCTGCCGCATTACAGGGCACAATACAGCAGCTGTCACCTGTGGGTGGCCGTCGCAGTTCCTGCCGCACCTGGTGGTGCCCCCATGCTGGGCATCACTATAGCCCCAAGTCCAATATCCTGGTGGTCCAGTGGACGCACTGAGCCTGATCACAGCATATTAATAGAACTCCCCAAGTCCAATATCCCTGGTGGTCTGAGTGCTACCCCACCCACCCACTGACCCCCACCTGCTCCCCCGTCAGCCAGCTGGGTGGCAGAACGCCCATCCACCTGTGCCCATCACCCACCGACTGACAGCTCAGTAGGGCTGCATGCCCATTGGTTCACAGCATGAGCCAATGGGCATGCAGTCTACTATACTCTTACTCAGTCCAGATATAGGAATGAATTCATTCACATATCTGGACTGAGTTAGTGTAACATGGCTGCACACCCATTGGCTCATGCTGTGAACCAATGGGCATGCAGCCCTACCGAGCTGTAAGTCGGCAGGCGGTGGGGCAGCAGGCGGTGGGGTGCTGCCACCCACTGGCTGATGGGGGGGAATGGGGGTGGGGGTACATTAGACCACCAGGGATATTGGACTTGCGGAGGTTCTATTAATAATGCCCGCGATCGGGCTCAGTGCGGTCCACTGGACCACCAGGGATACTGGACTTGGGGGGGGGTTCTATTAATGATACCTGTGATCGGGCTCAGTGCAGTCCACTGGACCACCAGTGATATTGGACTTGAGGGGGGGATTCTATTAATGATGCCTGCGATCGGGCTCAGTGCAGTCCACTGGACCACCAGGGATATTGGACATTTTTTTTTATATTACAGGAATGCCCGCAATCGGGCTGCAGGGGGCGTCGGTCCCCGACGGCTGCTGCCTGGCAAGGGCACTAGGTGCAAGAAGTCGTTGGGGATCAAGACTTGTGACAAAGGATGGTATGTAAATGGGGCTATAATGAGATGCACTGCCCCTGTGTGCCTTGTATATATTATACCCCCTTTGCATGTCCCTTTTGAATATCACAGGTGCTGTGCATGGCGCAATGGCACTTGTGCCAGCACATCTCCATGCTCTACTCTGGCCACTTGCGCTGGTGCAGTGCCACTGCGCCATGCACAGTGGGGGTGGCCAGGGTGCAATATTCAAAGTTGCTCCGCCATAGCGCAGCTCCGTTGAATATCGCCCAGGCCACACCCCTGCACAACAAAGTTGAGCTGCGCCCAGGCTTGCGCCACAGCCTGGCACAGTTTGAATATCCTGGCCTTTGATTATTGAATGTAGTTCATTTTATAAGACTGTTCGTTGAACTACTGCTTTAAATAGGGGACTACCAGAAATCAAAATGGAAAGTTACTATTGAAACAGTAAAGTTCAAACTATTAATGAGTGTAAATGCTTATTTACTGTTCAAACAGTAAATAACAAATTGAACTGTAATTATTTAGCCATTGACAGTAACATGATTATCAGTTAAAAATCATGTATTTGCAGTGGAGCCATTCACATTTTAAGAGAAATGTGACATTAAGCATATCACTGAGACCTAAATACAGGTGTTGTGCTATCCTTAGCATGCAGTAGCTGTGTAACACTATTTTATGAATTGTTATAAAAAACATGATGGCTGACATCAGGGACAGTATTTTCTCTGGAAATTTACAGTTCAAACAATAAATGTACAGTTTGAACTGTTTTCATTTACCTGCCTGTCTTCCGGCTATCACTAAATCATTATAATTCAAAAATGGTAATATATTTTTACACCAAACCATCCGAAGGCATACCCTTGAAACATACCCTATCATCCATGAAAATTACAGAAGAATTTTTCATTTTGTGTGGGCTGTAGATGACAGCAAAAACTTCCACGTTAATCTATGGGAAAAATAGTTTTGTTCCTGTTTTTCACCACTTTTATATCTCATAAACCATACAAGATTCTTCCACGAAACTGTCTAAATCTTGAAACACTGGCAGAATGATCACACATACCAAATTGTGGGCTATGTCATTAAAAAATGCCAAAGTTATTAAGGTACAAATGTTGGGACTTAACATTGACATACTGTCCAACATAGGGTCAGGACTGTGTCACCATAATACACTGCAAATATTTCAGAACATGAAACGTGTATAAAAAAGCACACTACAATCCATTTTACAAGGTTATTGATTCCCAAACCATGAACAACTTAAGAGGACTGATTATATCCTAATGGCTGAGATAACTACTACTTAAGTACAGTATATACTGAATCAATGCATGTGATACTAGTTACATACATTTCAAATACTGAGCTCATTTCAGGAATGAGGACAGCTGAAAAGAATCATTCAAGCCTGGCTGATTGAATGCCTGCAGTTGGTACTGCCAAGTAGTTTTGTATCAAGGTCACCACAACTAATATTCAGAGCCACCTTTTTGGGACCTATATATCTGAATTCATAACTAGGTCCCTTGTTATAGCGGATGCAGTTGCACCCCATGGTTAGGGTTGAGTAGCCTGTCTAATGTTAAAACTCAAAGTTTGCACTTAAATAACTTTGCAATCAATCAATGAATTTGCAAAGTTGGCATGCACTGTCACATGGAATAGATCTTTTGACTTGGCAAGTTTTGTTCTGGTTGGATGTGCATATGCTGAGTGAAAAAACCTCACAATTCTCACATTTTTGCAGTTTTTTCCTCATCATCTTCAACCAAGACAGTTTGGAATTTTGGTGGGAATTATTTTTTTTTGGTAGAAACAGCTTGGGGCTGAAAATTGCCTTGCATTTGTTTTTGGTGAAAAAATATTAATCTGTTGCAAAGTTATTCGGTTTCTGAGTTCACATTATTTTCAATGGGAATATCATCCTCCAGGATAGAGGAATGGAATGAAAAAAAGAATTTAGTCTCACGAAAAAGGATTATTTTTAATGATGGGCCAAATCCTTTTTCACCAGAAAAAAAATCCTTTTTCATGAGCCACAATCTTTTTTTTTTCTCTTTTTTCACACAACAAAATGTTTTAACACTGTCTTTTAAAGACATCCAGACATGTATATTGCTCATTGGGAGCTGATGAGCTTCACTTAATGTTTCTTATAGCTCCCATGGCCTCTGAACATTTTGTTTTAACTATTTAAATCCTTTCTCATCACTTGCTAAGTTCCTTTTTTGTGAATCCTTGGGTCGTCGGGGTGAAAGCTGGGGGGGGGAGCAGAAAGGGTTACCTCGGCATGCTGCCACCGCTCGGCATGACTCTCACTTGGGGTTTCTCTAGGTCTGAATCCCACTACAGCTACTGCTCACACAGTACACTGCTCTTTCCCAAATGGCAAATGACTCACCCCTTTTGACATAGCTGAGAACATTTTGCTTTTGGTATGGTAACTTTGCAGCCTGTTTCTCTGGAAAAAGATCACAGACATGCCAAATAACCCTGGTTATCTATCTTTGAAATGACTCCATTACAGAAAGCATGAAGTATATCAAAATAATATTTATACTCCATAATATTTAATCATCTTACAGTATAATACACACTAAAGACAATAGGGAATACTGTACTCCTACCGAGATAAAAAACAGACACATTTGAAAAAGATAAAGATCACAATGAAAAAAAATTAGCCCAAAGCTATCAAGATCTCTAAGTAGGAAAAAATAAATTTAACCCCTACTGGGAGCCGGTGAGTTATGACATACTCAAATCCAAGATTAGAGATATGTGAAGTCTGCAAAATTCACTCCTTGAGTTAATTTGTGGATTTTGTGGATTTTACAGAGTGATTTTGTGAAATTTGTAGCTGTGAATTTTACGGTTTACAACTGCAAAATGTGAAATTTTGCCCCTGAATTTCATGTTTCACCCACAAAATTCACTATTCGCAGGAAAAACATGAACTTCAAAGGCATTTTTGTGCAATTCACATGATTTGAAGTTTTGGGGGGTTTCAAAACTCCGCGAACTCCATGACGTGTGAATTTTTGTCACTTCGCACGAACTTCGCGGGATAATTTTAACTACACAGCATCTCTACCTAAGATGTTACTAGTTCAAAATTCTAGCACAATTCAATTTTCATTGCAAACATACCTTTGGCTGGCTGAGCCACTATCCCCACATCATTGGATAAGCATCTTTGAAATCACATGGTATCTCTGCTTTTGATCCTTGGGGACCACGGTTTTCCTGGACTGGTCAAAACCAGATTTGTATATTCACATTGGCTTGTGTTGTTATCCGGGCCATCTAGCATAGCTGGAAACATCTTGTTCTTCCTTGGCCAAGTTTACATTTAAAATATGTATTTTTATGAAAGAGACTCAGCCCTTTGAAGTTTACACAAAACAAAGGGCCTGTACAGGACAGTGAAATGACTGATTCAACAAAGGCCAGTCATAACTAAATGCCCTGATGCTTGTGCTACAAAGGAATGTAATTTTCAATTTCCACCAGTCCTCTCCTTCAGCTGAAATACTTTATGGAGGCAAAGAAAGTGATAAAAATAATAAAAAAACAAAAACACACACAAAAATAAATTGTGAATTGTCACATTTCCATCCCATGGGGAACAAAAACTCTTTTTGCACCCCTAAATGATGTTTTTTTTTCATGTTTGCAGGTTTGCTCAAGCTGCCATGCACCAGTTCTCTCTTGTTGGTTTCACAATTCATAATTTTTTTAAGGCACCTCCCATTCATTACTGGGCCACTGGTTAGTGCATAAGCAAACCATCCCATTGCCATACTGTAATCCACAACATTGACTAAAGGCCATGTTGTTGGACTGCAGCACCAGGCTGCATCTTAGCAATTTGAGGTTTTGCTCGCTGGTCCTGTGAAGTTATGGGAGAAGGTTTTGGTCAGTGACCAGTTCAGATGCCCTCCCATACAAATATGGTTGCAGCTTCTGCAGAGCCAGATGATATCCAGATGCTTTTCTCAATTGTAGCATAGGCCTTCTCTGTGGGCAACAGCTTGCAGCATATGACTTGGTGCCCCCCCCATGTGGGTGACATGACTAAGAACCACACTAAAACCATGGTCAGATGCATCCATGTGCACTGTGAACTTTAGAGAATAATCAGGGCTTAGCAGAACAGTTGTCAGACATAATAACTCCTTCAGCTGATGGAAGACGGTATTGCAGGTTTCCATTCACTGAACCTTGGTCAGCATTTTCTGCCTTGTGAGATCTGGCAGGGGTTTGTTCAGGATGCTGAAATTTAGCTCAAACATACAGTACTACCTTGCTGTTACTAGGAAGGCCCAAACCTTCTGTTAGTTGTGAGTGTGCCCTGTCACTAGATGGCCTCAATTTTCACTCTGCTCAGGCTAGATGTACCCACTTCCTACCCTGTGCATAAGGTATGACACCTCTGCCATTCTCATCTGGCACTTCTCCACTGTGACTATCAACCCAGTAGCCTGCAGTTGTTAGAACACCTCAATCATGTGTCTGATGAAATTCTCCCAGGTCTAGGTGTAAATACCAATGTCATCTTCATATGCAAAGCTCCTTCCCTATTCAGAATGAGGTCCATGAGCTGTTGAAAGGTGGCTAGTGCATTCTTCATCCTGAATAGCATTACTCTGAACTCAAATAACCAAACTAGGGTGATGACGTCCTACCTCTGTCTGACTTCAGGAGTCAGAAGCACCTGCCAATAGCCCTTTGTCAGGTCTAAGTTGATAAGGTACATTGCCCGCCCCTAACCTCTCAAAGCTCTTATCTATTCTGGGCATGTGGTATGCATCTGACACTGTACACCTCTTGAGCTTGTGGTAATCAATGGAGATTCTCGTGATCCCATCCTTTTGGGGATCAGTACCAGTCAGGAAACTCAAATATTACTAAACTCCTGGATGACCTGAACAGCCAGCATCTTCTTGATCTCCACCACTATGGCATGTTTTGCACCATCAGGGACTCAGTAAGATGGTTGCCTCATGGAGACCTGGGAACCTGTATCCACATGGTGAATAGCCAGCATGGTATACCTCAACTTCCTTGTGAATATCCCCTCAAATGTGCACAGCATGCTACACATTTCTGTAGCTTTGGTCACTGTCCATTTCTCAGAGATGGCAATGGCAAAGACTCTGATAGTGTACATAGAGAATTCTCCTTTAATCTCTCCCAAAAGCACCACAAGTGGGTTCACTTCAGTCTTCTCTTCTGTATAGCTCCACACAGCCAGAGGCATCTTGTCTTGGTCTTGGTAGGCCTTCAACATGTTAACATGGTAGAGCCACTGCTTGTACCTCCTGTCAGGCAACTTCACCACATAGTATACCTATTGATCACTGAGTATGGACCCTCCCAAGCAACCTGCAATTTATTCTGTAGGACAGGGATGAGCACCATCACTCATTGCCCGACTTCATACTCCTGGGCTCTTGGAGCACTTAAAAAATAGCAACAACTGGTTTGCTGATGGAACATTCAAGTGCTGTCCTTCTATCTTTCAGCAATTGTGCACAATACATGTAATACGTAACCATACTGTTGTCCTGTTGATTTACATTTTGATGGCAAATCATACAACTGCTTCTTATAATCGCGTCTTTACTGAACTACTATCCATTTGCCCTGGCTTGCGACCTGAAACTATTATTCTTGATTATGAGCTTGCTGCAATCAAAGCATTCAAACATTCTTTTCCAACAGCACATATCCGTGGATGTTTCTTTCATATTTCCCAAGCGTTCTGGAGAAAAATACAAGAGAATCCACCCTTCTGTTCACCATACATATCTGATCCTGACTTTGCCTTACATATCAGACTTTTGCCAGCTTGTGCATACGTCCCAACCCCTGAAGTTATAAATACTTTTGATGAGCTACTAACAATAGAGTTTTATGTAACAAATGCAGATTTACTAACACCTTTAATCAACTATTTTGAAGATACTTGGTTGGGACACCCTTGGCTCTAGGTGGGTGCAGAAGACCCATGTTTGTAATTAAAATGTGGAACTGTTTTGATGCGGTGGAGCATAGTATCCCACGTACAACTAACTCAGTAGAAGCTTGGCATTGCACGTTCAATCACTTGATTGGATTACATCACCCTTCCATATGGAAGTTTCTACAGTGCCTTAGGGAGGAACAACACTTCAGCACTGTGCTTATGGAGCAGCTCATTGCAGGCACATACACTAAGAAGAAGTACAAGGACACTGCTAAAAGAATTGCAGTAATAGTTGTGAAATTCAGTGTGCACCCAGAAGCAGAGTATCTAAAAGGTATTGCTTACAACTTTTAACTTCAGGCCTAACCATTGCTGTAGAATGAACGTTGTAAAACCTGTTAAACAACACTTTTAAGTGACATCTGGTGACAATGGGGCAGTTTAGGTAACTTAAGTAACTTTCAGCAATTTGAAAATCACTGCATTAATAAAATTGATTCCTTGGCATTACCTTTGCTTTCAGATTGTTGTGTGCTGCTGCTGTTTGGGCTGCAAAATGCCGTACTGGGAATTGAAAATGTGACTGTGTTTCTGAGGGAACACTTACGTAGCAGTACAGAATGTGCACAACACCATTAAAAGTCCCCAGGCTACTAATACAATTATGCATGCCTGCTGCCTCCTGATACAAGAGAATATTTAAAAGTGAGTGTTTAAAATTTGTTGAAATTCATTTTGACTGCCGCTATACTGATCGCATGCTTTTTTAGTTAAGCGCTAATAAGTATGCGCTTAAATGGCTCGTGCTGATATTGTAATGCTGATATTGACACTAAACCCTCTGGCCCAATGGTCATACCATGCCTTCTGTCTCTAGTGCACAAAGACTAGGTGCTGCTGAGTGAATCCCATGAATTCCTTAAGCCTAGACCTGAATTTCAGGACATACTTCACAACAGATTCAGCTTAGGGAGCAAGTTTACCCTCCCAGTCATCCTTTACCAAATTAAAGTAATTGATAAACTGTACACTGCATGGTACCCAGTCTTAACACGCCACACTGTTTACTGTATGAATGTAAATCTTGACCCTCACTGTTGAATTGGATAATACTTTAAATGTTTGACCTGTCTTGTTGTTTATCATTTGCTTAACACCCAGAATCTTTCTGCTGATTTGATTGTATTTCAAATTATGTATGTCCTCCTCTAGGGTCATGCCTGAAAATAGGCAAGTGTTTGTCTAGTGCACTTACCCGGTCAACAAAAACTAAATAAATAAATAAAGGTGATCTTCACTATATGGCCAAATAGGAGTTCGAAGGGCAAGAATCCTGTGGACTCCTGAGGAGTTTTCCTGAATGCAAATAAGCATTGGGAAAATACCTGTCCCAGTATCTTTCATGCTGGATGGCAAATGCTTGCAACATGGTCATTAGAGACTCATTAAATAGTTTGACCAGACCATTGGTCTAAGAATGGTATTGGGAAGCCCAGAGCTGCCATATTCCATACTTTTCCCAAAGACTAGTCATCAAATCAGACATGAAGTTGATGCCCTGGTCAGATAAAATCTCTGGATAAAATACAGCCTTCAGTTGGTAGAACCCTATCTTACAGTAATCCACCCAGTGAACTTTTTCTTCCATTTTCCTCTTGGTGAGATGAGAACATACAAACATATGAAAAACACCAGCAGATACAGCCCTATAGGTCTATTGAGTCTGCTCGAGTGTGCAGCTATCTGAGTTTACGCCATAGCTGCCCCCCCCATTCCCCCATTTCACCTCCCCCTGATCCTATTCAATGCTCTCTTAAAGCTATTCGCCGATTTCAGTGATACCACCTCTTTGGGAAGTGTGTTCCACCCTGCCATCACCCTCTCTGCAAAGTAGTGTCTTCTCAACTCCCTCTTGAACTTGCTCCCTCCAGTCTCAGACTATGCCCCCTAGTGGCCCTCTCTCCCTTTAATCTAAACATCTCCTCTGTGCTGGCCCTGTTTATGCCCTTCATATACTTGAAGGTCTCAATTATATCCCCTCTATCACACTTCTCTTCCAGGGAATACATATTGAGCTTTCCCAGTCTTTCCTCATAGGGTTTCTCCTCCATTCCTGTTATCATCCTGGTAGCTCTGCATTGGACTCCCTCCAGCAGTCTAATATCCTTCTTTAGGAAGGAGCATGAACTGTACATAGTACTCCAGCTTCAGTTTGACCAGTGACCTGTACAGTGGCAGGATGACCCCTCCTCCTTGAGGTGATTCCCCTGGCAATACATCCCAGCATCTTGTTAGCTTTAGCTGCTGTCTTCCTGCACTGTGTTGAATGATTCATTTGCCCTGTTATGAGTACCCCAAGGTCCTTCTCCTCCTCTGTAATGCCACAACTGTATTCCCCTCATACTGCATCTAAACATACAGTTCCTGACACCCAAGTGCATAACTTTGCACTTCTTTGCATTGAAACCCAGCTGCCATGTATCTGACTGTTGTGCAATTCTGTACAGGTCTTCCTGCAGTCCTAGCCAGCCCTCCGCATTGTCCACCACTACACCTATATTTGTGTTGGCTGCAAACAGGCTGATTTTATTGTTCACCTCATCTGATATGTCAGCAATGAATATGCCAAACAACAGCAGTCCCAGCACAGAGCCCTGAGGAACCTCACTCGCCACAGCCCTTGGTGGTGAGAGCTCCCCCGTATGACAATTCTCTGCTGCCTATCACTCAGCCAGTTTTTAATCCACTCCACTATCCTCTCTCCCACCCCCAGGTTCCCCACCTTGCCTATCAACCTCCCATGTAGCACTGAATCATAGGCCTTGCTGAAGTCCAGGTACAGGACATCTACTGGTTGACCCTTGTCTACTGCTCTAGATACCCAGTCATAGAAGTCCATGTTTGTCTGACAGATCCTCCAGAGACAAATCCATGCTGTCTGTTGTCCTGAAGACCATTCTCCTCCAGGAGTGCTACAATCCTCTCTTTGATGATGGACTCCATGAGCTTCCCCATGATGGAGGTAAGGCTGACTGGCCTATAATTCCTGGGTTCATCTTTGGGCCCACTTTTATGGATGGGCACCACATACACCATCCTTCAGTCCTAGAAGATGCATCCAGTCTCCAGGGAGGTGTTGAATAGGTCTGCCAGAGGTCCTGCCAGGACTTCTGCCATCTCCTTTAGCACTCTGAGGTGTATGCTGTCCAGACTCAGTGCCTTATCCTCCCTCAGGGATCTCAGACCTTACAGTACCCTGCTGTCTTGTATTACACCCTCTGTGATCGCCGCCCCTCATATACTCTCTCCTACCCTCCCCTGAGGGATTGGTCCCACTTTTTCTCTGGTGAACACAGAACAGAAGTACTAGTTGAATACATCTGCCTGTCCCCCCACCCCTTTTCAAGCCCACCCCTCCTACCTTGATTCTAACAGTCTGATCCTTGCATTTTCTTCTCTCCTCTATGTAACAAAAGAAATATTTCCCCTTCTGCTGTCCCCTCTGCTTGCATAAGTTCTTTTGCTGCCTTGCCTGCCCTGACTAATCTGCTTACCTCCCTTGATTTCTTAATGTAGTCCTCCCTGTCCCCCTCCCATTTGATTCTCATGTATCTCTTGAAGGTGGCTTTTTTTCCCTTGATCTTCCCAAGCACCTCCCTGGATAACCAACTTGGTCTCTAGGACCTGGACTTTTTCCCCTGGATCTTTAAACAGGAGTGTGTGGCCTCAGCTAGGCCAATGTTGATAATCTCCCACTTCCGGTTGGTATCCATATGTTGCTGGATTCTGGCAAGGTGCTCTCCCAATATGACCCGAAGTCTGCTTGCCTGAAGTCAATCACCCTTGTCCTTGTACTGCTACCTCCCTACACATGTTAAGGGAGAACCACAATGTGTGGTGGTCGCTCCTTGCCAGGGATCCTCCACCCTTACCTCTTTCACCCCTCACTGTTTTAGAGCAATAAGTCTAGCATCCCCCACTGGTAGGCTCGCCCGTTGGTGTGTTAGGAGCTGTCCTGGGAGGCATCCAGGATGACCTGTTCTTTGGTGTTTATGGTGGATGGGGTAGTCCACTCTACCCTGACATGTTGAAGTCCTGACTATCACCGAGTGCCTTTTGTGCAGACTTTTCTAACTGTTCCCCTAGCTCTTTATCTATTTCTTCACTTTAGGATGGTGGCCTATACCACCACTCTGAGCCTTGTCCTCCTTCCCTTTGGGTCCTGTATTTGTACCCATAAGGCCTCCACAGTGCCCTCCTCTCCCTCTTCCCTTCTACATGGAATTTCTTCCCTTATGTAAATAGCCACCCCTTCCCCTTTCTCTATCCCTGCAAAACAACTTGTATCCTGGTACCACCAGGTCCCAATCTTGGTATTGGATGGCCCATGTCTCAGACATGGCAGCTATATCCACTTCTTCTGCCATCAGTGCCTGCAGGTCAGCAGTTTTGTTTCTCAAGCTTCTTGCATTTATGGAGACCACCCTCCAGTTTTCCTCCCCCATCTCTGCCTATCCTTTGTCCCCTCCTGCCACTCTTCCCTTTTAGATTCCCCACTCCCTACTGGCTTTGGGGGAGGCCTGGTGGCCTCCTTTTCCTGGAGACTTAACTCATCATCCCGCCTCCTTCTGCCTTCCCCCCACCTAGTTTAACAGCATCTCAGTTGCTCTGTACTCCCCCAGTCTCTGCTTCAAGACAGCATTGCCTTCCCTACTCAAGTGGAGCCAGTCTGGGGTGTGAGTTTCTTGTCTTGCCATGTATCACTTCACTTCCCCACCAACACATGCCCCTTTGACTGACACCATTGCCCCAACCAGATGTTGAACTCTTCTGTCCTCTGTTTCTGGACTGTACTAGCCCTGGGTACTGCCAGCACTTCTGAAAAAGTGATTGAGCTCTCTGCCAAGTCGCATAGCCTACCCACCTCCCTAAAACTTTGTTGGACCTCTGTGACTGTGCCCTCTGCCAGGTTGTCTGTACCCAGGTGCACTACAATGTGAGAATTGTCCTGTCCCTTCCCCACAACCTTTGGCAGAAATTGCCCCGCTCTACCTGCCATCATGCCTGCCATACGTTCCATCCATATATGTCCCCTACTGGTATTCATGCCTCCCCATTTCACACCTTTCAGAAGTGACTCCCCTAAGACTATGACTGTACCTTCCCCCCCTTGCCCCACCCTTGCCCCTCTCTCCTGGTCACAGTCTTGTCTATTGTGATAGTGTCACTGCTTTTCTTTACCTGCTGCCCCTCCATATCATTCTTTGGTCCCTACCTTGCTCCTCCCCACCCTCCTTCCCCCATCACCCCAGTTGTCCTCACACCCCTCTCCTCAGACCATATGTCCATGACTCCCCAATCTCTACTCACTCTGCTTGGGCCAACCTTAATACCCCTTTCTCCCTCCCTAGCTACTTGTCCACCATCTCCCCTCCTCCTGCCTGATCTGGCCTCTTCTAACCCTTCCCCCACTTGTTACTTCCCTACCCTTGCCTCCATCTACTCCACTAATCTTAGCTTTTTTGCCACGGCAAGTCCCTGTCTGTCCCTTTCCTGTCCATCCCATATAGTAGTTCCATTGTCTCCTTTGTCTTGCTCCTCCCCTAACCCCTCCCTGTGCTCCTCTGGTCCCTGTCCCTCTAGGTTCCCCAACACTGAGAATTTATTATAGCTATACATGGTCCTGCCTTGCCCCCCCCCAGTTGTTCTGTTTGTGGACTTACTTTCCCATCTAACCCTCAGCTTTGTCACCCCTTTGGTGTTGACCACCATCCACTTCCCCAACTGTTGTTCCATTGCTCCTGTGTTGTATGGTAATCTTGGCTCCATTAGTGCTCCCCTGCCCCCCCAGCTGTGCCTGTGCCCCTAGACTTTCTGTGTAGTTTCTTCGACTTACTGTCGTGAGATGGCCCCCATAGGTCCCTCCCCACTCTTGTCCACAGCTCATTCTTCAACTATGCAACTTCAACCCAAAGCTGCCCAAGCTGTTTTCATAATAAGCATCCCCCAGCTCTCCATGCTATACTCAGGAGTATGGCTGCTCCACAGGTATTACACCCAACTATCCTCCCACTATTTCTTCTTGCTCCTCTTCCTTGGTCCTGTCTCCCCCCCCCATTCCCAGGTCCCCTACCAGTTTAAATGATTGATCCTTTCCCACTCATCTCGCTGTGACTATCAGTCCCCTGTACAGCCCCCAGATACCATGCTCAGATGTGTGATTACATGGTGCATGTCCTGTACAGTATAAGGCTGGACTAACTCTGGGATCATGGGATGGGGAAGGGTGAGATTTGGGCCTCACTCTCTCAAGTGACAATCAGTCCCCAGCTCCATGCAGTCAACCCCCTCAACCCGGATTCAATCAAGCTCTCCCCCGTTGAGGATTTGACCCACTGGACACTACTCCTTTCATGCTCTCACCCTCACTCTGCTCCACTGTGAAATCAAATAGAGGTTTGGCCATGCTGCTGAAGTTTGGGACACTTTTGATACCCTGCCATCCCTAGGATGGCTGGTACATTTCTGTTTGTTATGGACATGACACACCCCTGTATGGTTTAAATTTTTACTGGATCAGGCAGGATGTATCCACTGCCTACCTAGTGCCCAAAGTATGACAACTCAGCCATTCCTGTTCTGCACTTCTCCACCTTGACTGTCAGCACTGCAGCCTTCAGTCAGTGCAGCATTTCAGTCACATGTCTACTCCGATCTCCCATGCATGACTGTCATCCATGTACTCCAGAACAAAGTCTCCTGTCCCCCACAGAATGTGCTTGATGAGCCGTAAATTGATGGCAGGCATGTTGTTCATCTCAAATGGCATTACTTGAAACTTGAATAGGCTGTATGGAGTGATGATGGCCGATGTCTCTCTGGATTCAGGGGTCAGGGTACCTGCAAAAAAACATTTGTCAGATCTATGGTAATCAGCTGAATAGCTCCCCCTAATTTCTCTGGGACCTCATCTGTCTTGGTCATGGGGTATGCATATGACTCCACATAACTGCTGAGAATGCGGTAGATGATACAGAACCTCCTGGCCTCATACACTAATTCTTGGGGATCAGTACCACCAAGGAGGCCTAGAGACTACTAGACTCCTGGATTACACTAAGGCTCTCATTTTCTTGATCTCCTCTTAATTTCATGTTTCCTCCCATGGGGACTCAGTGGGAGGTTGCCTCAGCACAGCCTGGGACCATGTATCCATCTGGTGCTCCATCAGTGTAGTATTTCATGGTTTCTCAATGAACATTTCCCTAAATGTTTGCAACACCCCATAGATTTCTGTAGCTTGGGCCAGTGTCATCTGCTTTGAGAGGGTAACAGTATCAACCGAAGATTCTCCTTAACCTTTCTAAAGAGGTCCACCAGTGAGTCTACTTCTGTCCCCTCCTCTGAATAGTTGCACAGAGCAATGACCATCTCATCCCAGTTATCAAAGGGCTTTGTCCTGTTTATGTGGTCAATTTGCTGCTTGCACATTCTGTCAGGTAGCTCCACAATGTAATTAAAATAATTAACATTCCTGACCATCAAGTAAGGACCCTCCCAAGCTGCCTGTAATTTCTTCTGCTGAACATGGATTAGTACCAACACCCATTGTTCAGCTTCATACTCATGGGCTCTAACCCCAGGCACATGCTATGTCTTCTGTCTCTGTTGTGCAATGGCTAGATGCTCCTTGGTGAACCCCTTAAGCCACAACCTGAAATTCAGGACATACCCCAGAACATATTCCCCATGGGGAGCAAGCTCACACTCCCATTCATCCTTTACTAAACTGATGGACCCCCTTACCCTATGGCTAAACAGGAGCTTAAAGACTGAGAATGCTGTGGGCACTTGGGGGGCTTCCCTATTTGCTGATAAGACATGGGGTAAGTACCTGACATGCTCTTGCATGCTGGTTGGGAAATGCTCTTAACATAAATTTCAGTGATGCGTTACATTTATTGAACATATCCGTAGTCTTGGGGTGGTATGGGGAGGCCCTGAACTGCTACATAACCCACTTCTACCAAAGACTAGCCTTTAGGGAAACATCAAATTGGTGTCCTAGTTTTGCATCTCCTGGTGACCCAACCCCCAGATGAATATCCTGAGCAGCTCATTTGTTGTTTTTTCCTCCTAAATAAAGAACAAGGCCATAGCCTGTGAGTAAAATGTACCTCTTGCTTGTGCAGCTTGGGGTGCTGATTGGCACCACAATGTCTACAGCAACTCATCAAAATGGCTGTTTAGTTATAGGCTGGGTAATGTAAGCCACCTTTACCTTCTTCTCACCATTTCTCACCTTCTGGCACTGCAGAGAAGTCTGGCTGTAGATTGCCACATCTTTAAAGACCAAAAGCTGTTTTCAATACTCCATCAGAACTACTGTCTACAGGAATACCTCTTCCACCAGTCCTCCCTTTAGAACCCATTCATGATACAGTATATGAGCCTATTCACCTAGTATACCTCCTTTTTCTCTGAACCCCCCCATGAATCACCTTTCACCCCGGTAGACAAGTCCCTTAGTCTCTGTAGGGATGGGTCAGCTTGCTGAGCCCTTTCCTAGCTCTGTATGCCTGACATTCCCTAAAACACAGTTTCCTGTGGAAGAGCTGCCAATGATGTGGTAACTTTGTAGCATGTCTGTTCGCAAATGTATCACAGACTTGTCAATATTTTACCCATGATTGTACCTGAAATGACTCAGTCACAGAACACTTGATGGTGGCACAGAACTATGCAGAATGTTGCAGGTCTATGATATCATGTCCACCCCATGTATACCAGTCACAGAGAAGAACCTTCACTCTTTTTTCACAAGGCAGAGGCAACCCTAACATCTTTGCCGAGGGTGTTTGTTGTGACTTCAGCACATCCCTCTCTGTAGACCAGATTTTTGTCTTCCTGAATTGGTCACTTCAACCTATTTCTGCATATATTCTATTATAGGAAGTATTGTGGTATGGACTTATTAAAGTGGATTTGTTTTAGCTCACCTCTGTGCTCTCCAAAACTCCTATGTAAGCAATAAGGCCCAACAGTGTGGGTGGTATTGTACTTTACCAAATGGCCTAGAGGTGCAATAAGTCCTTGCTCAGCAGGCAGAGGGCTTATAACCCCGGGAAGATCTGGTATATCTGGTAACCTGTGACAAAGGTGACTGTGACTGTTTGCTTTCAAAAAGGTTGACTCAATTGTGGCACCTGTCCTCAGGGCTACCAGGCAGGGAGGGTGACCAGATGGGGGGGTTCAGTGAATATAATGACAGGATGTTGCTATATGTACACATGCGGGGGGGAGTGAGCATGCCATGCAATGAGCAGAAGGGGAGGAAGGGTTTGTGAGCTGTAGTGCGGTGGTGGGCTGCCGAGCTTGCCCTGTGGCTTGTTGGGTGTGTGTCAGGCTAGGGTTGTGAGGGTGTTGGATTTGGTTCAGGGCACACGTTCTTTGTGCTGCGCCAGGTTTAATTTTTTATTTCCACTTTTGTACCCCCCAACATGCATCCCCCTGGAGTTGAGAATCCTTTAGTGGGGAGGTTGCAGTGTTGGGGGGCATAGCTCGCTCACATAAACAAAAAGTCCCCTGCACCCTTTTGCTTTACGCCAGGAGTGTACATCATCAAAATTAATTTTCGGCGATGTACATGCACCCTAATGGCGATTGACTTTCTACAATCGCCATTATCACATAGAACTGTATATCCAATACCTCTCACCCTGGAGCTTATTACTGCATTTAGAAAATGGGTGCAGATCGCATTTTTATGTAAAGAAAAAAGTTACTGTAAAAATTAAATTTTTCAAATTACTAAGTAGAGTTTTTTTTAAGGGGGGGAATAGTCTCTACACTGGTGTATCTGCCAGTAGAGGGCATTGCAGACTTTCATTCTTGCTTGCCTGCAAAGAGGTTTCCTTCCCCTGACATAAACACAGTACAGGTGCTTCCCTGCAGAGACTTCCCTGTCCACCCCACACCCTAACACACATATGGGTTGCAATCTTTTTATTTTTTTCAAAATGTGCTGATAGAGCTGCATTACTCACCTTCATCCCAGGTTGTTGATTTTGATACTTCTGAACTGATGAGCAGTGTAGCGGGATAGGGAACAGTGTTTGCATGTGGTTAGCATTATTTGGAAAGGTGTCTGTATGTGGTCTGGAACAGAACTCACAGAAGTAGTAGGTGACCTTTTCTTTTTTTGCCAGTGTTGAACAGCTTTTTTTTATTGATTTGAGTGCAGGGAATAAAGCCAGGACAAACAGGGGATTGGCATGGGAGTACCACAGTGAGGAACGGCTGCTCGAAGCGCCATAACTACCATTTACTCAAAAGAAATAAATGTACTTTGTTCAGTGAGTAGAGCCAGGACTAAAAGGGGAATGGGGTGAAAGTATTGCAATGAGGAATGGCCATGATTATCATTTACTTTAACAAAAAAAATATTTCTTTAATGTGTTGCTATTACTCCTGCCTCTCTCTGCCTCGGTAGGCAAGAAAAAAAAATGGTGACAGGCAAATGTGAATATTCTATGTTGCACCATGATATTGGTAATCAGGTTGATTGGGACTGGAACTTTTTTACCCAGCCTCTGTTGTCTGATGGATGCCCGGCTTACCAAAGGTATTAGCCAATCAAAGCACAAGAATTTTATGTCCATTTTCTAAGCTATTGACAACAACCTGTCTTCAAGGAAAAGCCTTACTCCTTGACTTCTTTATATCTGATCTTCAACTATCTGAAGGTCTTGCAGTATCATGGAATAACATTATAGACATATTTACATAAGCCAAGTCCTGTTTGGGAACTCCCTGATTGTAGTTTGCACTTGTAGCTGCAGGCCCCACATGACTATTAAGATGATCTGATAAGAAAGGCCTCAGCAATGTATGGATAATAGTAAGTAAGGTACTACCTCACTGGAATTGGGCAAAATTAATAAAGTCCATTTCTGCAAAAGGTTAATGAAATGTTGCTGAATGGAGTTGAATTTATTGAACTTTTGTGAATTTTACTTGGGTGTGCTCTGTCCATCCTTTTAATAGTAGTATTAAACTTTTTTCCTAAAGCACAATTCCAAAATCACAGTGCTGTATAGGTGAAATATGTTAAAACAAGTAAGATAATAAAATAATCCAAATTCAGATTACATAAGAAGAATAAAAATAGAGTATTTATGTAAATCCCAAGATTACATATTGACTTGACAATGGGCAAATGTATTTGCTGTTAAGTGCTCTAAGGGTCAGCAGAATATCATTTTAATAAGTTGAATATATTCAATCTTACAGTGGCTTAGCAGCTGGCATTTTATTTGTGATATTTTGTGAAAATGTGTTGCTTGTTTTAACTTGAGATGTGTGAAGTCTGCAAAATTTGCAATGTGAATTATTTTGTGAATTAATCTCTGGGTGCAAATTGCAAAGTTCAGCTCATGAAGTGTGTAATTTTGCCCATGAATTGCAAAATTGCATCCACGAACAATAGAATTTCACCAGTCGCAGGTGAAATTCTGCCATTCATGGCCAAAATTCCACAGTTCACAGTGAAATTCCACTGACAAAAATGGCAAAGTTCAATAAGTGAATAAGCAGCCTATCAGTAAAATTTTGTGAATTGCTTCATGGAAGGAAATTTCTCGTCTTCATCAGAACTTCACCGGTGAACTAAAACTTCCTTGCATCTCTAGTTGTAACTTGCTTACCTTTATTGCTAGATACTTGGACAGTAGAAAGCATAACCATTTTGGAAGTGTCTTATAAACTGGTAAATTTACGAAGATTTCTTTAAGTAATCTGTAAGCTACAGGGGTTTAAAATTATCCAATTTAATCTGTAAATGTTTGTGAACATTTTCTGAAAATGTTGATGCTTACAACTCTGTTGCCATTGGAAATATAGATCTGACATTTGTCATGCATGCCCAATGCCACTGCACCCTGAAACACAACACCACTGGAAAAATTAGTTTCTGATATTTTAAGTTTACAAGAACTACCACAAATGACTAATCTGCAAACTTTTCTAAAAAAAATTCATGCAAAGCATCTAGGTTATGCCTCCATTATTCAGCTTGTGAGATTTTAATTTTGCAAAGCACTTATCCCCACAGCATCTGATTTGGCTGTTTTTTTTCCCCTTCAGCTTCCCTACATGGTTCTCTACTCAGAGATATGCAACTAGGTGAGTATTTTATCTGACCTCTACAAGATAGATAGAAAAAAATTTTAATTTTATACAAGATCATTTTGTTAGGTGCAAGCCCTATTTTCAGCAAAAGCCCTGTGTGTTACAAAGTACATAGAAGCATAGATGGCATAGCAAAAGTCGAGTCAGGTATGACAGTATGCCAAACAAAAAGATGATGCATTAGCTTCAGATAAATAACATTTATTGTTAAAAAGTTAATACAGCAGCATAACTCCCTCACTGCCAAAGTTTTAGGTAATCCACTATGCTTTATCAAGGCATCTTGATGAAACATAGAGGATTATGTGAAATGTTGATAGCAATAGAGTTATGCACTTGTATTTAACTTTTTAGCAATAAATGTTATTTATGTAAAGCTATTGCGTTAGCTTGTTCTTCGGCATACTGTGATGCCCAACTCGACTTTTGCTGCTTGACTCTTTGCAATGTGGCTCCAGTAACTGTTTTAAGTAGCCACCTTTTTGGGGTTAACAGTAATAGATGGACTTGTTTGAAGTGTTTTCTCCTGGTCCTCCTTTTGGTTCATATTAATACCCTCCTTTTAAGATAAAATCACCTACCCCATTTACACTGTCAGACATATCCCTTTGAAACAGAAGGATTCAGACCCCAGGAATCCCTCACTTATGCTTATTAACTGCAATTATTCACCTGGAATTAGCTGCCATGGAGTCTAGAATGTTATACTAATTAGAGCGTCTTTAAAATGAAATTCAAAACTCTGATGCATGGTCAGGCTTACACCTGCATTTTAATAGCAGATTTATTTCTCCATCTGAAGGAAATCATCCTGAAGTCTTCTCTTTACTTCAACTGATTAGTGTTTATTATTTTGTTATTTTTTTTGTTTAACTTAAGCAGTTTAGTTATTCTTTCTACAATTCTGTGTCAGTTAGAGACTTTATTTATGGTAAATTTTGATTTTGATTACTTTTCTATGGTTCTACCTTGGCTTCCAGGAATTGGAGAAAGGCCTGCTGTGGAGCAATTCTTCCTTTCCAAAAACTACTTAACTTTAACACATTTATTTGTAAATATATTTTATAAAGCACTGCTTTGCAGTCTTTCTTTTTGAATTGTTGCAAGTTCCCTTTTTCAAAACTGAGACATCAGCTGGCTTAATTTTTTATTTGGTACTTGATACTAGTGTGACTCTTAAAAAAAAAAGAACATTTCTGTATTTTATATGTAATATTCCTTTAAATGGATATTTTTGGATCTATTTGGGAACTGGAGAACTCCTCTTGGATTATCAGTGTTTGGCATTACTGATAAGCCCAAAAAGAGGATGTTTTTAAAAAGTGTAAAATGTTTCAGCTCTTGGATAAGGCAGACTACCATGAGTTGTGTTTGAGGTGCCCGGACCCAGATCACGATTTTTGAAGTTGTGAACTCTGTATTAAGTTTTGTCTTAAAATACAATAGGAAAGGGCTAAAAAGTCAGAAGACATTATGGCTTCTCTGTCTGCCTCCATGTCACCTAAAGGCTCACAGGAGGATCCAGCCCCTTAAAGTAAGCAGAAGGATAAAGCTGCTACAGGAGGTACAGAATTCAGGGTGTTTGAACAGGGGAACCCTGAATTCAATGAAAATTAAAGACTCTCACAGCAGATGCTGGAATCAGTGCCTGCAAATAAAAAACAAAAATAGAAACATGTCAGTGTCTCTCCTCCTGAAGAAGGAAAGGAGAAACCAGTGGATCAAAAACAAATGTCCTAAATGGAGGACATGACTAAGGTATAGCAATTCTGCCAGGCTTTCCAGGCTAGGTGGACTTTCATGAGTATGCCTGCCTCCCCTTCATAGGTCCCAGTAACAATTCTGGTGCCTGTGGAGGAGGAGAAGGAGGCTGAATTCTCCTAAGAGGAGGAGGAGGAAGAAGAACCTACAGGAAGACCTGACATACAGAAGTGGTCAGAAATGAAGCAGTTGAGGTTCAATGCCAAGCAGTGCAAAGTGCTGCACTTTGGAGCTGAGAACCAGAGGAGGAGCTATTAGCTGGGAGGGGTACAGTTGGGGAGCACAGAGGAGGAAACTGACCTGGGGGTGATTATAACGGGGCATATAAACAACTCGGCTCAGTGTAGGAAGGCAGCAGTGAAAGCCAACAAGATGCTGGGAAGTATAGCATGGGGAATCTCCTCTAGAAGTAGTGAGGTGATCCTTCCCCTGTACAGATCACTGGTCAGGCCACACCTGGAATTCTGCATGCAGAACTGGCATCCATTCTGGAAGAAGGACATCAGATTGTTGGAGGAGGTGCCACGTAAAGTGACTAAGATAATCCAGGATTTGGAGGGGGAAACCCTAAGAGGAAAGGTTGAACATGCTTAACATGTATTCCCTGGTGGAAAGAAGGGATTGGGGAGATATGATTGGACCTTTAAGTACCTGAAGGGTATAAACAAGACAAATGCAGAAGATATATTCAGGATCAGAAGAGGGAAGGATACAAGAGGGTATCAGCTGAGGTTGGAGGGGGGAAAATTCAGGAGGGAAATCAGGAGCCATTTTTTCACTAAAAGGGTGGTAGACAAGTAGAACACTCTACCCAAGGAGGTGGTTTCCTGTAGGATGGTGGGATGTTTCAAGAGGGGATCGGACAGTGTGAGGGGGATGACTGTGAGGAGGGGAGGAAAGGGTGGGGCAGCTGCAAATTGAGGGGCTAGCTTCACAGTCGAGCAGAGTCAATAGACTGTAAGGCCGGTTTGTGCTGACATTTTCGTATATTTGCATGTACATACAGAGCCATATGGTTCTTCTGAACAAGAATATGATTCCTTTCCTCATCTCTCAGATGACTACACCTCATACTACACTTTTATTAGACAAATGATAAACAGCCTCAACATTTCATCGCAGACGGATGCTGAAGGTGAGGTGGAGTTTTTGGATATGATGAGCTTCACTCCCCTTAAAAGGTTACTATTGCCCAGCCATAAATCACTCCAAAAGGCCACTTGCAAAGTGTTATCAGCACCTGCTTCAACTGCTGGTGTAGACAAGAAAACAGAGAAAAAATGCCAAGTGCACAGAGTACTGAGTATCTGTACTCCCACCCTGATCGTGTGGGGGTAGTTCTGACTGCCACTTGTGAAAAGGCCAAGGTGACCTTTTCCTCCCAGCCTCATGAGAAAGATTCCAGTAAACTGGGTATAGTATGAGCAAAAACATCTAACTCTCAGCTTCCCTGCTTTTAAGGCAGGAAGCATACATAGCCTATACAGCTGAGTACCAAAAAGCCATCTAATTAGCATACATCACCGCCTCCAGGGTGAGGTTTAAATCTCTTAATGTTTGTTTCTCCAACTGGAGCCAAATTAGGCTATATCTCTCCGCCGAGGCTCTTTAACCCAACGGTCATCAAACCTAGCTGGCTCCTGCCACATAGTATATTTAGGTCAGGAAGCGAAACCCTCCCTCTTCATAAGATAAATGCAGACAGTTATACTTTAATCGAGAGGCCTATCCTTCAATAAAAACAAAAATTAGGGTTCTAATTATATTAAACACATTTTCAGGGAATACTATATAGACTAAATATGCGGATACAACAAACGGGGCAATATATTCATCTTAATAAGGCCCAATTTGAGCCATGACGTTTATGGGCAATTTACTTCAACAACACATCCCCTTTAAGAGCTGCTATAATTCCCCATATTTATTTCTGCCCCTGCCTCAGATCTGCAGTGATCCAGATACCTAGATATTTAATTTTATCTATCACCATTGTATTTGCAGCAACATGAAATTCAGTCTTGGTAACATGCGGCATCAAGGGAGGATCTGAGTCTTACTCAGATTCAACTTATAGTGGAGACCCTAGAAAAAGGTCTATTACTTTTATCACCCTCTTTACAAACTCAAAAGCTGAGTCCTCCAAATGCAACAGTATATAGTCCGCTGAAAACTGAAAATGTCATCTCTTTTCCCCTTAACTTAATTCCTTTTATCTTTGCATCCTTATTAATAGCTCTCAAAAGCGGCTCAAGTAAATGTTAAAAGTATTGGGGAAAGGGGCAGCCCTAACAGTGTCCCATTCTCCAAGTGTATCTCGCATGAAAGATAACCATTGCAAAGCACCCAGCCATTGGCACACATATAGATTCCTAATACCCTAAGGAGACCCTCCAGGATCCCCATCCTCTCCATTGTAGCAAACAGGAAGGGTGGGAGACCCTGTCAAAGCCTTCTCTGATCTAATGACATCAACGCTAAAGGTAACTGGGAGTCAGGCATAGAAGCATATATATGATGCAATTTTCTAAGAGCATCATGCGCCCTCACCCGGCATAAATCCCACCTGTTCCTGACGAATTAGACTGGGGCAACTTGCAAAATTCTATTTGCTATGATTCTTGTAAGAATCTTAATATCTTAGTTCAATAAGACTATAAGCCTATTATTTCCAGGGACATCCCTAGGCTTATCCGGTTTAGGGATCAACGTGATATACACCTGATATAACAGAGGATGAGATAGCCCTTCTTGTATAATATATCTGAATAATTCTTGAAGCAAAGATAAAATGGTCTGTATATGTGCCTGATAAAATTTAGCTGAGATACCACCTGGTCCCGGGGTTTTTTCCAACAGGTAGCGACTGCACCACCTCCAGAATCTCTGATGCCCTTATTGGGGGCCTCCTAGTTTCTAGGCCTGTCCTGGGTCTAAGATTGTAGGGAATCCCCCTAAAAAATCCTTCAATTTCTTTTTGCTCAACTAGGTCTCCAGCCTGATATATCCCTTCAAAATAAGGAGGCGAAGCCTCCACCATCTCTAGTGAATCAGTTAAATGTTCCTCCATATTGATTAGGTAACCTTTCTATTGCCTCTCTCACTCCTAATCCGAGCTGCTAGCAACCGCTCAGGGACATCTCCTGCATCAAGTATCTAGCATCAATCTTTTCTAATTGATACTCTGTCTTACTATTGGCAATGCTGCCCAATGCTCCTAAGTAAACTTTTAAGCTCTACATCAATCTCAGCTGAGGAGCCTTCCCAGGATGACATTGAAGCAATTACCCCCAAAATAAATTCATCTCTTGTTCTCTTCTCCCTGCTTCTTTGAGCCGCTAATCTTTGGGCTGCCCCAGCATATAATACCTTACAAGTGGGCCACGTCAGCTTTTTGTTTTGCAATGTGGGTAATTGATGTTGGATAATATCCAGCAATGTCTCCTTGAGTCTGTCTCGCACTAAAGGCTCCGCCAACCAGAGCTCATTTAGCCTCTACCTGAGTGGTCTGGGTGGAGCAGGTCTGGGTTCCCACACCAATTGAATGGGAGAGTGATCTGAGTAGACTCTCCCCCATTTGTATTTCTTTTAATTTCTCTTAACACATTCCTGTTTACCAAAAATCAACATGAGAACGACTTGTGAGCTACAGAATAAAAAAGGTCATAGACATACCCCCTTCGAGTATATATCCTAGCTGGGTCTAGCAGTGCTGTCACCTCTAATAACCTATTCAAAGCAATCTGAGCTTTAGATAAGGGCCCTCTATCTTCGTGATTATTATGGCAGGTATTCCAATCCCCCACCATGATTATTAGGGGTGATGAAAGATCCACAATATCCCGCTCAATAGAGGCAAAGAACCCAGGATCCACAGTGTTGGGCCATAAGCCCAGCAGAATGCCCGAGACATATATCCCTCTACTATCCTCCCTTGCATTGATGTACACCACCTCTAATGCTGGCCAGATTCTCCTTATTATCACTACCTCCTGAGGCCATTTCCTTGCCCGTCCATATACCTGCCCAACCCATCGCCTCTTAAGCCCACTTAGTTCCTCTGTCAACAAGTGTCTCCTGTAGAGCAGTGACATAGGCCCTAATAACTCAATATGCCTTAGGATCAACATTTTCTTGTGACTCACCCTTGAGTCCCTTCACATTCCCACGAAATTATTTTGATATTCGACATCAGACTAACCTCCAACTATTTTAAGTAAACCTGCTCCCTCCTTTGCCCCAGGTCTGCCTCCACCCGCTTCCCTATGCCCAACTCTCTCTCCATCCCCCACCCCACCTCCCCCACAAACCCCGATCCATAGATCGTACACTACCAAAAATCGAGTCATGGATATGAACCTATTCCGTGCCTCCTGCCCCTCCTCAATCTACATAACTTCAAGACCTTGCCCCGAACCCCCACTGCCATTTATATCTGCGGACTTGTGTGTTCTAGGCCCTTATTTCAACCTGTCCTAAACAGCTCCTCCCCATGAGGCATCCTACCCCCCTCGGATGCAAAAATGCTTCCCGTCCCTACCAAATACATTCTGTCGGAACCTTCCTGCAAATTTAAGGGACCATTAAAGATTCCCAGGCCCTGATTTCCATCTTCTAACAACCCCCTCAAAACTGCCTCAAGTGCAACACAACTCACCACCTACTCCCTATACTTAAGGGGCTGCCATATCACCCCACTCCTTTTAGAGTTATTACCCTTAAAGACCATATAATTGGTAAATGTGAATCACCCCACAAGAGATAGAAACCTTCTTGTACAGATCCACAAAAAATCCCATACAGTGCCCCATCTTTAAGTCCGCTTCAATTAAAAAAAAAATCAACCAAGTGGCTCCTTCCTTCACTTCTAACTGATCCTCAGCTACCGAAGGGTGACCCCATTGTACATTTCAACTTTTAGTCTCGCTTTCCCTTCTCCCTACACTGATGCCTCAGTCATAACCTCTTAAAGGTACTCCCTCTTCCAATGCTTTCCCATAATTACCCACCTCTCTGCGCCCCCCACTGTCCCACCCCACACCATTTCTCTCAAAGAAAAGGGGGGGGGAGGAAGAAAGAGGTAGGGGAAGAGAAAATTATATAATCATCAGCTGAAGAGTCAAACAACATGCAGACTTCTCAAGCCTTAAGCTCATATTCATTTCTCCAGTCCCAGACTCTTGAATTAATGCAGTCCCTTGATCTTCAAAACACCATTAGGTCGACAACTTGAATAAATTGGGGAGCTCCAGCCGTAACCCCTCAAGAGCTTATTTTGGATTCAGGAACTTCCTCTCCCCTGATTGCAACTGCACCACCAGATTCACAGGACATTGTAGGCAAAACTTTATTCCAGCCAAATAAAGTTTTTTCTTGATTTCCACATATTCTTTCAGTTTTTCTCTAATCGTGGGTGTGTAGTCTTGAAATAGCCAAGCGTACCGTTCCACTGGAGGAACTTATTTTGTCTGGCCATAGCTAGTACATATGACTTCTCCTTGTAGTTAAGGAAACGATAATTATCACTCGGGGCCTAGCTCCAGGAGGAGGCATCTCCCTTAGGGCCCGATGAGCTCTCTCGAGGTTGTACACCTCACCATAGGGGGTAGGACCCAGCAGCTTAAGCAGGAGATCCTGAATAAATGTCACACAGTCATGCCCTTCAGCCCTCTCTGGTAGCCCTGCAACAATTAAATTATTACATCTGTTTCTTGACTCCTGATCCTTGATCCTATCTTCCAGCTTCTTGACCTGTCTTCTAACCACCACCATTTCTTGTTCTATCACCAATGTTTTCCTTTCTTGTGAGGAGATACTAACCTCCGCATCCCCCATTCTTTGAGCAAGTGAATGCAGCACTGGCTTCATTGCTGCAAAGTCTGTAACTAACTCTTGCAACATTGTCTTAATCTCCTGCATGTCTGCCTTAGTTGAACAGGAACCCCCCTCCTTCCCCAAATCCTCCTCCTGGTCATTTGGCATGGGAGACTGGGGTTTGGGCTGTTTGGTAGCGGGGGTTCTCACCACCAGATGCTCACTGGCTTCCACTTCCATCTCCGTGCTTCACTTCGGCCTACTATTGCAGCCCAACACACACTAGCTGAAGCAATGCTTTGTTTCCTTTTTGCACAAATCTTCCAGGGGGTCCCTTTTTAACAAGCCCTCAGGAGTCCTCCAATCAGCTTCAACTGATCCTGTTAAATAAATAGCCAGTTTTGAAGTTTAAAATGCTGAATATTTGAAATGGGGCTTTGGAGCAGCACTGGAAGTGTTCGATCGGCTTCAGCTCATCACGTGACCTCCGCACAAGAAGTCATTCTTGATCAACAGGGAGCTTTATTGATGTAGAAGGGGGGGAGATAGATGCAGAGGGGGTTGAAGTAGCTGCAATCTAGTGGGCTAGCTGCACACTTCGGCAGATATTGATAGACCGGGTGGTCTGTTTCTGCTGGCAGATTCATATGTTCTTATGTATTTTCAGTAAGATATTACTATTTATACCCATATTCCCTACTTCACTAAAATAATTGTTAAATCTGTCGACTGCATCTTGAGATAAAGGTTCCATTTGACCATCCACATTAAATATGTTTGAGTTTTCACTACCATGGTCTTTTAATAAATTCAACATTATTTTCCAAAATTCTTTAGAATTTTGGGAACAATTGTTATCTAAAATTTGTATGTAGTAATTATGTTTTACTTACTTAGCTCCTTGACATATTGATTACGTAACTGTTTATATTTGTCCCAGTCTTGTCTATTACCACTTTTTTGTATCATACCATGCTTTGTCCCTGTTTTTTCTTAAATGTCCTTAAGCTTTGTATGTCCCAAGGTGCATTGTTTCTTTTAAAATTTTGTTTTTTATTGGGGCCTGTTTTTACATACATTCACAAACTTGTTAACAAAATATACCCATGTTTCCTCTGCTGTTGGAATCAGTATCAACCCATCCTAGTTGATATCACTCAATTCTAACATGAAATTTACATAATTACATTTTTTATAGCAGCGCCATTTGATGTTCCTGTTTTCTTCCCAGGTTTTTATCTAATTCCTAATACAGTAAATGAACATCAGTTCCAGGGAACTGGAGAATGTAATTTTGTAGTGTGGTTCCCACTTTCAGGGAACTGTTTCTATTTACTTAGAACAACCTTATTTTTCTGTAAAATGTATACTGCTTTGCAGCATTTTGAAGTATTATTCTTGGTTCCTTTTGTTTTCAGGACCAAGATAGTATTTACCTCATTTTTCTATATGAGCACCTTTTGACGTTCCCATATTATTGCAGTTATTGCTAAAAATGCAACCAAACTGCATTCCTATATTTTCAAATCTAATCTATACTAATACTGTTTTTGTTAAATTCTGGGAACTGGGGTGTCTTCTGTCGGTTGACAGAGTTTTGGCATGACAGATAGGGTCCAAAAGAAGATGGGCAGCACAAACATTAAAAATTTTAAACATTTGTTGTTTGAGGTGCCTAGGTCCAGATCACAGTTTTGCCAATTTTGAACTCCATTAATTTTTTCCATAAAATGCAAAAGAAAAGGATTAAAAAGCTAGAAGACATGGCTTCTCAGACTGCCCTCATGTCACCTAAAAGATGGTTCTGAAATCAAGGTGTCTGGACAGGGGAACACTGAATCACGTAAAAATAAATGAACCTCTGAACAGACACTGGAGATGGTACATGCTAAGGAAAAATTAAAATAGAAACATGTCACTGTCCCTCCTCCTGAAGAAGGAAAGGAGGTGCCAGTAGACACAAATAGAATGACATCAGTAGAAGATAGTGGTGGGCGAAGTTCCTAAATTTTGCTATGCAGAGTATTTCATGTATAACTCAAATTTTGCTAAATACTCCACAACCTGAAGTGAATAACTTTATCTTTAATTTTCAAGCAAAGTTCCATTGATTTCAATGGACCTTGCATTAAAAATTGCCTTTTGTATTGCTCTTTAAGGCAAATTTTGCAGTGATTCATGGGATGGCAGGTCACATGGACTCTAGATTGACTTGCACAGCCTCAGTTCAGTGTAGTGTGTGTAGTGGAAGGCTGGAGACAGTTTGCTCTCAGAGCTCTTAGAATCAAATAATCAAAAAACCTTTAAAAAGCATTTTTTGTGACAAAATGTTGTATCTAAATTTAGTACAGTTGCAGAAAACCCTTGTGCGTTTTTATCATCAAGCATTTATTGATTTTGTGTGAATATTGAATGTTAATTTAATACATTCAGCCTGCCACTGTAGACATGTGCTTCGGGGAGGGGCGGATTTCTGGTGAAGGGAGATTCACAGTGAGAAAGATAGCTTTTCCAGCTGTTATTTGGTACTATTTTAGTATTTGTATGTTCATATACACACATACTTCTAGTAAGTTTTGATCATGTGTTGCTGTTTGCTGTGGTAATTTGCATTTTTTTCAGTCTGTTTAAAGGATTGGGCTGTAGTGTACTGAATTGTTAAATTTTCTGCCCATTACCTTTAGTGTGTGTGTATGTGCCATCAAGTCAAACTAGTTTTATCGTGGTACTGTAATCACAGCACTCTTAATTTCTTAGATGATCTGCATTATTTTTTACTGTTATATCTAGGTACTGCTGTACCCCCCCCCCAAAAAAAAAGAAGGTATTATTTTTCCATTTTTGGATTGCTGACCAGTGGTTAAGGTGTTGTTGCACCTGTGTGACTGCATCTCTTTAGTGTGCAACCTCCATCTGTCTGTGCTGCTGCATCTCTTAAGGGTCCAGTCTCCATCTGTAAGTCACACTTGTTGTTTTTTGGCTTCCCATCCCATCCCAAGAGTTTAAATCTAAATGTTTTATTAATTGTCTGTGTAATCCACTAGAATGCCTCAAAGATGCATGCATGCAAAGAGGTTTCTGGCCAAGGCACTGCTGCCAATGCCAAGAGTGGCCATGGGCATAGTAGTACGCAGCAGAAGGGAATAGTTGATGCAAGTAAAGGGATTTTTCTGAATATGTTTTTCACAGTGCAATCAGTTGCTTCAATGATGGTTGGAGATGCTGTTGTCCCTGCTAGTGGTGGTGGTAATGAAATTAGTGATGGGCCCAGCATGAGTATTGCTCCAAGTTCAACCCATGCAAGTTTATCTGGGTGCCAAAATGTTATGGAGTCCAAAAACATGATTCAGAGTGTAGTTGATGTCACACTCCCCATCCCCACATTAGTTGAACATGATTCTGATCATGATGATGACTCACAATCTCATGTTTCCAGTAATGTTGCAGTTATATCTGGATCATACAAATATTCAAATGTTGATAAAACAATTGTGGATGATCATACCGCATCTGTGGTTGGAATATGTTCACCACAGGACAACATCCAAACTGAATTTGTGGATGAGGATGATGATGATGATACTAGCAACCCCAGGTGGGAACAGGAGAAAAATAAATTGAAGGTGGCAGTGTGTAAACAGTCTGTTATTAAATCACCCCCTCCTCAAAGTTGTGATGTAGCTGTGTCTGTTGATGATGATGATGAGCCAGTAACAGTCATAGATTGTGATGTTCATCATGCAGAGTCCAAGTATGCCCAACAACAGAAATCATGCAGTACACCACCAGTTTCAGTGCCACAAAAGCTGGAGTCCAAAATGCAACATTAACGACATGTGAAAAGTAGAGCATCAGAATCACTAGTTTGGGATTTTTTTGTACAAGATGAAAGTTATGAAACAGTGGCAATCTGCCAGCTTTGCCATGCATGTGTAAGACATGGTAAAAGGGTAGTCATCTAAACACTGAGGGCCAGCGTACACATTTGAAGATCAGGCACATGGCACTGTGGACTCAGCACCAGAGGGGAGCTAATGCCATAATGGGGCATTCACCCTCATCCACCTCAGTGAGCATGGCATTCCCTTCCTTGACTGTTAGTAGTCAAACTATCCATGTCTGTAGAAGTGGTGAAATAACTCCGGAGGATTACTACAGGCATCAGGAGGAGGAGGAGGATAATATTCAATTGTCAAGTAGTGGTCACAGCAGCAGTAGTGGTCCATATAGTAATTCTAGTACATCAACCCCTGTGCTTAAAACAGGTAAAATAACCTTATTTGTTGACTTGTCACCTGTGCACCCCACCATATGTCAAAAGACCCCACCCATGACAGTTTGCAGAGCAGAGACATCTGTCATGCCACATGCAAAAAGGGTAGCAAAGCAGCCCACATTGCACAGTCCTTTTTCACGTCACATAAAATACCCACCAAATCATGTGGTTGCATGTGAGCTGAATGCTGCCTTAGCAGAAATGCTAGCAATTGACCTTTTGCCCTTCTGCATTGTGGAGAATGCTGGATTCCACCACTTTGTGGCATGCATATGTTTCAAATGGAAAATCCCATCCGGGACTAACTTCTCCACTCGTGCTGTCCCAGAGTTATATTGGACTGTGAGACAGTCTCTAAGACATGCCCTTCAACATTCCTCATCATCTTACATTTATTTAAGCATGGATATGTGGACAAGTTGATGGCAGGATTGAAAGCAATGTAATAAGTCAGAGAACCTTTGTGCGCAAAACACTGAGGCTGAAGGTAATAAGTCAGACTGTGGTGGCAACAACCTTCATGGCATTAGACAGCATGACACACTTGCAATTCGTAGTGTAACAGGGTCTCATACCAGTGAAAACATGCTAGACTTGCTACTGACAGAAACTGATGAATGGCTGCACCCCCTGTCCCTAAAAGCTGGCTTTATAGCTAGTGATAATGGATCAAATGTTGTTAAATGTGTCACCAATGGTGGCTTTGAGAGGGTTCCCTGCCTGGCCTACTGTTTAAATCTTGTGGTAAAGGAGTTTCTGCAGCACCCTGACATCAAGTAAATGCTGACTGTTGCACATCACATCTGTACACACTTTGCATGCTCTTGAAAGGCCCGCGATCAACTTCGGCAGCTGAAGATTCAAAACAGCCTCCCTCTGCACTGTCTCAAGTTTGAAGTTGTCACATTCTGAAATTCGACACTTTACATGGCAGAGCAGTTGTATGAGCAGTACAAAGCCATCTCAGAGTACCAAGTAATGCACACTAGCTGTGACAGTTCAAGGGTCTCAATGTCTATGACAACTGAACAATGGTGCCTCATGTACTCAGTGATATTAATTTTGAGCCCTTTTGAACATGCCACAAGGCAGTGAGTGATGACACTGCATCCATAATTCAAACTATTTCACTGCTGCAGGTGCTGCAGAATACTTTGATGAATCTGCAGCCTAGCCTTGATGTCACCGGAGATAGGAAAAGCAGTGCATTACTGAAACATATGCTTACAATATTCGGCAGCAATCGACACATCACCAGTATTCAGCAAAGTGTAGAATTTAAAATAGCCACAATGCGGGACCCACACTACAAACATGGCAGTGCACCCATACTGGAGGGAGGGCATGATGATGTCAAAATCTGACTGGACAGCTGGTCCAATTGGTTCATGGGGCCCAGAAGTCACATGCAAAGTTCTGCAAACCACAGCATAACAAGGCTGAAGGTCACTGTGGACCAAATACATCCATCAAGGTGTCTGAGGATAAGGGGCAAGGGGTGGGTGGCAACAAAAAACAGTTTGCCATTAATCCAATTTGGGTTGCTTTGTCTGAGGTAGGAATTCGTGACCTGGATGAATCTTGTGAACAAAGCATGGTTGATGCCTGCTTGGCAGAAAACAGGCATCTGACAGCATTTGAGAATCCTCTACTCTACTGGGGAGGAAAGATAAATGAATGGCCCGAGCTGACTTCAGTAGCACTGAAATACCTGACCAGCCCACCCTCCAGTGTAAGCATGGAGAGGGTACTCAGTTCTGCAGGGGCCATAGTTTGTGACCGTTGTACTGACCTATCACCTGCAAATGTCAGTATGCTGACATTTGTCTAAACAAATGAAGGTTAGATACCAAGTAGGGCCACCATTTCTATGTTTGTTCCCAGTCACAAAGATGGCTGTGCAGATGACGTGGGTGAAGCACACCATCCTTGTGGCAGCATCAAATGGTGTACAATAGAGGTTGATGATTCAGTTATGGAAAATAATTTCCAAGTGGGCACAACTCTGACCTTGATGACTATGAGGGAAGCTTCCACTTAATCAGAATAAGGAGGATGCTGGCGGTAAGTGCATGATGGGTTTGAAGGCTGTCCCAGTTGTGTAATGCTACCATTTTTTTACCATTTAATAAATGAAATACAGTGTCTGACTAGCATTCCATATGATAAATCTGCAGAAATAATGCCATGTCATTCAGTTTGACCTTCCCCATTCTAAATGTTGTGAATACAGTTAACAGAATGCATGCTGTCGTTATATTTATTACACACAGTCTTGTAAACACAAATGTCAACTTTTGGCCATAGCCACTTAAATCCTGCTGATTGACTGACAGACATCCTCTTCCTGACACTGAAGAACTGTAACGAACCATAGCCAGCCACCTACCTTCATGAGACAGTGAGAAAGGCAGTGAAACTGTGCCAGTGCCCAGTGCATGAACCCTCAGTCACAGCCACCCAGCTTCATGAGACAGTGAGAGAGACAATGAAAATGTACCAGTGACCAATGTAGAAACTCTCAGCCACAGCCTCTCAGCTTCATGAGACAGTGAGAGAGACGATGAAACTGTGCCAGTGCCCAATGTAGGAACACTCAGCCACATATAGCCCTCCTGCTTCGTTAATCAGTAATTTATAGCTAGAGTAGTATGTACTTATGTCATGTGCTGTAGTTTTGACTTGAACTGTGCTGTGAATGCTTCCATAACCAATAAGTGCCATATTCACCAAATACCAACAACTGATTTTCGTTGTTTTCACAAGCTACTGTCTCAAAGAGTGTAACAGGACTCGATTAGTACTCTGAACACAGAATGGATAACATTTTCAGTCAACTATCTGTCTTATTTCCTCTTTCCTTATTGTTTTATTTTTTCAGCTGTTGCAAAGCATGCAATGAAGGAGACATACTGGCTAGATAACATCTTATTTGTTCACATTTCTGACAGGAGTACTTCAGTATGTGAGGGTTTTTGAACATGTTATTCTGTTCGTGAAAACATGTCAAGCAATGTAACTGTAGTCAGTGGGACAGTACCAATCACTGGCACTAACCATGTTAATTGGTTTTGTATGGGCTTGCTAATAGCTTGGTATTTTAAGCTGGATATGACAGAAGACAGGAACAGCAACACTAGGAAAGGATTGTGGTAATGCAACAAACTCGAAATAATTTCTTCTTCATCTGTTTTTAGGTAACATGAAGGTGCTGTGTAGTGCAGTCAGTGGTATCTTACAATATGAAGAGATAGGGTCAGGAATCAGGGTGATATGCAGAACACCTGGAAAGAAGACAAAGACATTAATGAAACTTGTTTTAAAATGATGCCCACCCCTGCAAAAAATACATGTCAAGGCTTGACAGTTTCCCTACAGCCGAAGTCATCAACAAATTGAAACAGGCAGCACACAAGTGTGCCTGTATGACCTAGGAAGGACAACAAAATGATTACATTTCAGTGAACCACACCACAAATTAAACGGCTGTGTCTTAGACAATAAAATGACAGTGACACATACAATAACTTACTGTTGTTGGTATGAATGAATATATACACATAGGGCAGCATGTTTGAGTCAGCGCAGCACAAGATGTTTCCAGCATCAAATTATGGTTCAACTGGCAATGATAATCTATGCTTATTATCATTTAGCAATAGCAACACCCTGTACATCAGCAACAGCAGAAAACAGCAGGACAACAGCAGCAGCAGGAGCAGGCTGCAGCAAGAAAATGTATCACTTTTGGGACAGTTGTGCATAGTTCTGGCTGTCTCTGTGCACACTGTAAACAGTGTGTCACCAAGTACTTGTGACTTTTCTGAACAGTTACTTATGTCATTATTCTTCATTGGGACTCAGGGAATTTTCATGACATTTAAACAGCAGCTATTTTCTCAATTGGGACAGTTATGCATTGTTCTGGCTCTCTCGGTGTACTCTGTAAGCAGTGCATTGCCATGTACTTGTGACTTTTCTGAGTGTTTCTCATGTCACTATTCTTCATTGGGACACTAATACTGCATGCTGAATGATGTAGTAAGATAGCAGTACAGTGCCCGCCACTTATACCACCTGCGGTTTATACAGGTAATCATTTTTTTCTGGGCAGTTTGCATTTTCCAGTTGCCTCATGCATACAGTGCAATGTTAAAAATGCTGGTTATTGCGGTCTATGCCCACCTTCTATTTGGGGCAGATTTTGGGTTCAGAAGGTGGGCATAGAATGCTAACTAGCTGCTAATTGGTCCCAGCAGTGTGATCAGAACTGAAAAGTTAATGTATTTTTTGAAAGTTTCTAGTAGTCGCTTCAAATATGTAAGGATTTCTCTATTCTCAATTGAACTCGGAAAAAAATCATGGATTGCACAAGCATTTAAAAGCATTTTAAAGGAGAATAAATTTGACTCCATAAAAATCTGAGCATTTTCTTATGCATTGAGAGGCTGCAAAAGTTAAGGGAAGCAAGGAATAGCTGTCTCTGTATGGCTACATGGTAGGTGTAGCAGAGCACATTGCCTGAGGGAGTCTATTCTTTGGCCAGCTACAAGGAGCTAAGGGAAGAGAGGATCTGTCTCTATGGTAACAGGGTAGGAGTGCCAGAGCACAATTGCTTGAGGGATCTTATATTCCTATACTGTATGGAATAGCTAAGCACTGGTGCGGTTGGAGCGATTTACTGGTGGTAGGTAGCAACCAGTATGAGGCTTTAATGTATTTTTTCCTCTCCCCCTAGTGGCAGTAATCAGCACGTTGTATAAAAAAAATGCTATCTTTGGTTACTGCAACTGCTCCTTATAATGAACAGAATCTGCTTACACAAATGTGCCCGTTATAAGTGACTTTGACTATATAATCATGCTACATTCACATAAGATAGGACATTTTTTTTGGGGGGGGGGTTGTAACTGTGTGTGATGCTGGTAGTGTATTTTGCTTGTAGTTGTGACCTTGTGGGTGTGCTTGCGAACATTAACACACTCAACAGTAACAAAAACGTAATACAGCATGACAAGTACAGCAGCAGTGCAATAATCAGTGGATAGTTTGCACCTATGCTTTTGTATTTGATTTTCATTTGGTACTTACCTATTGACTTGTTTATATGCTACCCCTCTTTCCAGAATTTATGGATTCAGTACTCCTTTTTTTCAAATCTGAATTAATAAACAGAGTGCTACTTTTAATCTGGCTTTGCAGCACGGTTTTCATCAGTATTACCAACTGTTTTGTACATCTATTATTTAAAATAATTTCTGTTGTGACTGAAATGAACTAGTACGTAATCCAGCAGGGTGTGGTACACCACCATGACCTTCTGGAGCAGTAGGTTTATAAAACAACTGGGAATACTATAGGGATGGGAGAATTCGGTGAAGTTCTTTTTTTTCTTTTTTTTTCCATTGAAAGTTTATTAATATTTTAACCGTACATGACAGATAGCCAAGAGCAATATCATTCATTATACACTGACCATACATGATTGACAAAATCTGTCACCCCCACCCACTCCTCCTATAGCTACGTCCCTCCCCCTTCTAATACAGCTTTATTCTAACCGTACACACAGCAGATCCTTCAGCACAGATATCTCGATATTGTCAGTATATACTAAGTACAAAGGCCCTGCAGATGAGAGCCCTTAAATCAAAATTAGAGTGTAAAAGGGGTCCCATATCTTCTTAAACCTTCCTAACCTATTATTTAAACTTGCAATAGCCTTCTCCGTTCTGAGATTCACTAGAAGCTCGGTTAACCATTCTTCATATTCAATTTCAGATTGGTCTTTCCAGTGTCGTAATACCACTTTCTTAAGTGACATAGATATCAAAGGCCATATAATATTTCCTATTATGAAATTTGATGCTAGAAGTCACCTAGGATACATATTTCTGGTTTAAAAAAATCCTCCAGCCCCAAAATGGAGTCAGTCTTGTTTTGAATAGTGGTCCAAAGAGGCACTATTTTGGGGCAGGACCAGAAAATATGATACAGGGTGCCTTGATAACCAGAGCATCTCACACACTGGGAGGAGAGTGTTAGACCAAATTTAAACATTTTTTTCAGGGGAAAAATATAAATTATGCAGAATGTGCATCTGCATCAGCTTTAGTCTATCTTGCGTTATGAATTTGTGACAATTGCACCAGAGGTCGGCCCAGTTAATGTTAAATTAATGTTATAACCAGGAAAGTGGGTAGACCAATAATGGGTCGGACCATAACATTCTGGGTATAACCAATTAAACAAGGTACCATAGATTTTGGAGACAGCTTTCTGCTGGCCCACCAGGTGTATCATATCCACTAGAAGGGAAGGGCCTGTATATGAGTCTAACTTACGCTCAAATACTTTGACTAATAAATGTCTCACTTGGATGACTCTGAAAAAATGCTTAACCGGGATCTTAAACTTTTGCTTTATACTTTGGGCAGATGACCAGGTATCATCTTCCCCTGTTAATGTATGCAGTGGGGTACCCTTCAACTGGGGTAACCAATTTGAGGCAATATATTTGTCCTCAATCTTAAGATCAGGATTACCGAACAGGGGTTGATTTAGATCTCTTGTGTTCTCATATTTGAGAAAATGACATAGTTGAGAGTGGACCCTGATGGACAGTGCTATGGGAGTATTCTTTAATCTGCTGGGAAGGAGATTCTCCTTAACATAAAAGAGGGCTTCTGGGTCTACACCACATTCACCGATCTGCGCTTGCTGTATTATAAGCAATACCGGAGTATAACTTGTTGTAACGGGTGTTGTCCATCTCAGGTATTTATTAATATGACTAGCCCAGAAATAAAGCCCTAGATGGGGCAAGTGCAAGCCACCTCTCAGCTTTGGTGCCCCTAATTTGTGGAATGCAATCCTAGGGGTTTTGTTAGCCCAGATAAACTTTAAAAAAAGACTGTTTACCCTCTTGAACCACGATATCGGAAGCCAAACATTAGGCAATGACAGGGGATAATAGAACCTTGGGAATACATTCATCTTGAGCAAATTAACTTTCCCCCAAATAAAAATTGGTAGGGAGGCCCACCTATTAAGATCCTGGGTTATCACTTGAAGCAGCGATTCCAAATTCAATTTGATAGTGGTTCCCATGTGTCTTGCTAATTCAATACCAAGATATCTTAGGGAATCCTGTTTCCAGGCAAGCCCCAGTTCAAGAATATCCACTTTATAAAGCTTATGGTTAAGGGAGAAGACAATTGTTTTATTTACATTTAACTTATAATTGGAGACTAAACTAAAGGACCTTATGATATTTAACATTGGAGGAATTGAAGAAACAGGATTAGCTAGTTGGAGGAGTAGATCATCCAGCGTGGCGGAGACTTTGACCTCATATCGGTGAATCGGAATTCCTTGTACTTCTGGGCAGGCTTGCAGTTTATGGATTAATGGCTCTAGGTATATGTTAAACAACAAAGGGGAAAGGGGGCAGCCCTGTCTTGTTCCCGAATGAAGAGTAAATGGCTCGGAGGTGACTCCGTTCCCCGACACCCTCGCCCTGGGGGAATGATAGAGGGATCCAATCCATGTCAGGAAGGTTTTAAGGAATTTAAAGGCTTTTAGAGTCTGAAATAAATACTGCCAATTGACCCTGTCAAATGCCTTCTCTGCATCCAGGGAGACCAAGGCAGCAGTGTAGGGAGCATCCCTGGACGTCGAGAGGACATGAGCCAGGGTACAGAGATGGTCTGAAGAGGATCTGCCCTTCATAAAGCCCACCTGTTCAGGTCCAATACTGGTAGGGAGAATTAAATTAAGATGGCACACTATTAATTTAGACAGTATTTTAACATCCTGGTTCAGGAGGGAGATCGGCCAGTAGTTGGTGACTAGTTCCGGCGCCTTACCTGGCTTAGGAATAAGTACAATTAATGCTTCAAATAGAGAGGCGTCAATTTGAGCCCCCGAAAATATATACTGGAATAAGGGAAGCAACAAAGGGATAATTGAGGTCTTAAACCATTGGTAAAAATAAGCTGAGAAACTGTCTATTCCTGGGGTTTTATTTAAGGGTAAACTGCCTATAACGTTGGATATCTCTTGACTCGTAATGGGTAAGAGTAATGCCTTTTGCTGCTCTTCAGTAAGGTTAGGCAAGTTGGCCTCCCTTAAATAATTGTCTAGTTGAATCTGAGTTGGGGGGTCAGCCATCGGACCATATAGATCAGTATAGTAATTAAGAAATTCAGATATAATTTCATTCGGGGCAGTCTTCAAGAGTCCGTCTGACTGAGATTGAATGGATGCTATGTATCTAGAGGATTCTATTTGTTTAATTCTATGAGCCAAGAGGCATCCGCTTTATCCCTTGATCAGTGAATGATGTCTGCATTTTAAAATAGCATACTCCGCTTTTCCCGAAGCAGCTCAAGGTAAGCTGCCCTTAGTTTAATAAACTATGAACTATGGTGTCAGGAGTGGCAGGGGCCAGATCTTTTCTATGACCCTTATTTGAGACAATAGAAGGGACAATTGGTTTCTCTTGCTTTTTCCTATTAGAGGCTAAACTAATGAATACTCCTCTTAAGTAGGCTTTAAAAGCGCACCACTCTATGTCCGGTCTTTGAGTTGTGCCCTGATTGAGTGCGATAAACTGAACTATATGGTCCTGAACTGTACAAGCCAATTTAGGGTCTTTAAGAAGTTGATCGTTAAGTTTCCATCTACCTCCACCTCTAATCGGAGGATCAATAGATAACAAAACTGGGAGAGTCCTGCTTTGGTCTGTAAATGCTCCCTAGAAGTAGTTCTTTCCCACATAGAAGACCTACAACAAAATGAATCTACCCTTTGGATCTTTGATTAATTTGGTGTAGGGTAAAGGGAAGCTTCTATTGATCAAAACCCTCGTACCTCCACTATTCATGGAACACTCAGCTGAAAATCACGACCTACTTGCTGTCTCCGTAATTTGGTGGCCTTGGTGTCTAATAGATGTGTCGCTTGCAGAAATATGATCTCAGCAACAAACAAATTTAAGTGCTTCAAAATTGAGTATTGCTTATTTTGTATCTAACCCTTTCACATTCCATGATATGACATTCAGTATCTTAGCCATTAGCCCTTGTCTGTGCTACCTGTCAGAAATATATAAATGAAAATATAGTACTGGTGCTACAATTGGATCTATGTAGACTTTGCTGTGCCTTGTTCCCCTTCCCTATTCCTTGGCTGCTACCCAATCCCCTTAATATCTCCCCTATACTTAATCCACCTGAACCTAAGACAAATAATAACCCTACCTGATTACTAACCCACCCTACCCCCCATTCTATTCTTCCCACTTCGTGCAGAACCACTTTTCACTACTCTCCTAGCTATTCTGTCCAGCCGCATGACTCTCAAGAAAAAGTCAGTATACAATTAGAGTAAATCTAATGAAAACTCAAGTTAATGCATCCGGGAAGCTGGAGTGCATCTCTAGCTAGTTAACCCTTACATAATAATACCAATTAGCCCCCTATAATGAGGAGAAAGCAGGAACATTTTAAGCTGCTAACCTTGGTTGTGAGAATGTTAGTATAGTGAAACCAAACTAAGGGGTTGGCTATGGCTTAACCTAGACATGTGAAACTACATTTAACCATGCCTAATGAACAGCTTTATTATACCTTATGAAGCCCCAGCTGGAAGAAAAAAAAAAGGGAGGGCTCAGCCCCAGTCTAGGAATTTGCCTTACACATTTTTCATATCTCCTACTGGTAGTTAGTGTATTCATATACCCTTAAATGCCCATGTAGGCTTTGACAGGCAGTCTTGCACAAAACAGCACATGTTAAACTTGTTCCAGTAATGAGTTTTACCTGTCATCGGAGCTGCATTAAACTCCCACAATGGAAGCCTCCTTGCTTATTATACTACACTGCACACTCCCCCAATGCCGTAATAAAACAGAGGTTATCGCCAACTTCAAAATCTTGCCATTGATACTAAGAACAACAAGGGGCCATATCTGATTTATCTACTCCCTTAGCCCCGGAGAACTGAAACATACACTGCAATAACTAGGCAAGACTAAGGAGAGTTCTCTGTTGGTCACTGCTCGTTGCTGCAGATAGTCCTTTCCTCTGCACAGGAGGCATCACATAAAATAACTAATCCATTAGTCCCAGATACCAGTAAAATTGCATTATGGTAATTAACACAAACTGGCAAAGTTCTGTGTTGGCTCACCATAGCGAATGGTCCCTTCCTCTGGCTTCAGGAGACCTCTTGTGGTAACAAGTCCTTATTGCACCCTCTCTCCTCGACAAACAAACAGATGCGAGCTCCCTGCCAACAAGATGGAGCCCTTGTAAAATCAGATACCGGTTTTCAATTAAGGTGCACTGTTCATGTATCGGTCTCCTTCTTGAACTGTGAGTCTTTAAGCTTCAGTTTTCAGTCCAGTATTATTGGTGTAAGCTTCTTAACTTAAACTTAATGAAATGGGAAAAGCTGCCTTCTAAAAAAAAAATAAAAAAAAACGATAAGTCGGAACCTCTGTCATGATTCTTCTGCTACAACTCTCAGGAGCTTTAGGGCACAACTGCCCAACATTTCACATCATGCCCTCAGCGATTAATGAACAGATCTGGCATGGACCTCTGTAGGGTATTTCTGGCAGCCTCCACCTCTTAAAATGTGGACCAGGATCCTTCCAGCAGCACCTGTAGCTTGGCAGGATATCCCATTTTAAGCTTTATGCCAGCTGCAACTAACTTTGAAACTATTGGATGGAATTGTGTGTAACACAGCCTAACGGAGGCAGGGAGATCCTGCGTTATCCTTAATTTAACTCCTTCCCACCTAACTTCTTGCAGCTCTTTGATTTTCCCCAGGAAATACTGTCTCTCTTAGAAGTTTAAAAATCTGCAGATGATCGGTCGAGGCAAAGCTCCTGGTGGTGGCATGGGCCGAAGGGCTCTTTGAGCTCGTTCAATCATGTAGACCTTTCCAAAAGGCGAGGGGCCAGCTAACTTTTCTACTAGCCTTTGGACAAAGTTGATGGTGTGGGAGCCTTCTTCCTTCTCCAGGATACCAAGAATAACCACATTATTTCTGCGGCTCCTCCATTCTAAGTCCTCCAGCTTGGCCTCTAGTTTTTTAACACTATGCTGCATATCCACTGCTTCCTCGCTCAAATGATCTGCTCTCCTCTCTAACGATGTGCGGGCATCATTATCAGCGATCTTCGTGGATAGGCCTTCCAGCATTGCAGTTATGTGTTTGATCTCCGTTGTTAGGGATTTTACCACATCTCTGAATGATGTGAATTCAGAGAGGAACCATTCTAGTGTGAGAGGAGTCTCTTCGGGCTCTTTAGCTGAGATGGCGCTGATTGCTGATGGCTTTCCGCCATGACTTTGGTGGGCCTTGGGCTGCTTACTCTGTTTCTCCAGGAAACTGTAGGAGTGTTTTGGGGCCTGGATGCATCTCCACCTCCATTCCAGTAGATCGAACTCCTCTTCTAACCCAATCAAACTTGTGGCTTAAAGGTAATAGTCTTAGACTATTTTAAATATTTCAATTATGCTCTTTTAAACAGCCAGGCAATGGAGCTGAACTGGTGAGCTGCTACTCAGCCGCTCTGTATCACGTGGTCTCCGTGAAGTTCTAATCCTTATTAAATAAGAACCAGAACACAGTGAAGTCCTGATTTATCCTAATTAGTTCTGAATAGTTCTGATTTATTAACCAATATTTGAAAAATTTGAAAAATGCATAAAAGTGACCAAAGTCACTCACACTTTGACTCAGAGGCCCAAAGGAAATAATGTAATGGATTATTTGTATAAAGGTTAAAGTAAAACTGCTAAAGAAAAAACAATCTGTCACTAATAACCCCTTCATGGCTGGCCTACAATGGTGGCATATCATGCTCAGGCCCATGACATGAGTGTGTTGGGAGAAGAGTGAGAGAGGGGAGACAGACTGATACAAATACCTACAGTATATCATATCACACTGAGCACTGCAGGCACTGCCAGGCAGCTAAGATTTCTTTTTTATTAATAGTGCTGTGTAGGTATTATTGTGATGAATGCTCCAGTCAGAGCCAAACAAGTCAAAGAAATGGATATGAATGATCAGATGAGCAGCACTAAGAGAGCCCACCCACTCTACCCATGTGAACGATACAACTGCTCTGCATGCCCAGTGTACTGTGGTACATGGTACACTGCCTGGTCCAAGAGGTGGTAATGTTTTCTAGTACTATGACTACTTCTACTGAATCTGACCAACATGCTGAGGATGCCGAACCATTAAAGAAGAAAAATGAAAGACATAGTGATCACCACCCAGGCAGGCAGCCAGTCACATGTCACATTGGTCAAATGCAGAGCAGTCATAAAAAAGTTTTCCACTGCCAACTGATGAAGACCTGATGACACACAACACAACACAATAACATCCTTCCTAGTTTCACAGTTGCTTGCTGCCAGCCACTGCCAAGTAATTTACAGTAACTATCTCAAATAAAATATAGTAATATAATCTCAGCCAGTTAAGTAAGTGAGATGTAATAAGACTAGCATACACACACACACACACATAAAGGAATTATATGAATTTTCAATTTAATAGAATTTTTTCTATGAAGTATTTGCAGCCAAATATTAGAGTCACGAGAACTATACAAAGTATTCCATTTCTGAACTTTTATGCATCTGGTAAGCCATGACTGTACAAAAATTAAAACAATACAGTCAGAACTCAGGATCAGTTGCTGAGGGCAAAAAAGTGACAAGAAGTAGTTGTAAGGACATAGACTGGAGTAAGGACAAAACTTGATAAATAAGTATCAGTTGTGACTCGTGAGGGCAAAAACGGATAGTAGAAGTAGACAGCAGAACCCTACTTCTTGATCAGATATTGGTACCAGGTAACACCAAGTAAGTTTGTGACATGAAATGCAGTTACTTGCTGTATTTGGACTCTGAACCCACTGGTGTTATTTTTTTGTTCTATTCTGTGCTGCTCATGTGATCATAGTTGCCTGGCCTAGTCCATCCTGACCTGACTTGTTGCAATTAATTGCTACCTCATGTAGTAGATCCTATATACAAAAGATTTTTACCACAGGCACAAACTTGTGAAAGTGTCTTGTGAATAGGGCCTGATCAGAGCAGTCGAGTGTATGTTTTATTCAGGTGTCATATTTGAAATTGAAGTGAGGAATGCTGATGTTGCGAAACGTGAGACACTCAGCATTTTCTGGTGTCAAATGGGATTGTGTGTCAGTAATGACATTACCAGCTGAACTGAACAATCATTTGAACAAACACTAGTCAGAGGGCAATTTATGTACTCCATTGCAATGTTTACTAAAGTAGGCCACATATTTTGATTGGATTTCCAGCTGATATTTGGCTCTGCCAGGTACATTTCAACAATGGTCTGTGCTGAGGCTGTGCTACAAGTAGAGATGCAGTGAATTTAAATTCCACCGGTGAAGTGCCCACAAAGTTGGCACTTCGTCTTGTCACTTCACTATGTGGAGTGATCCTTATGAAAGGCTCACTTCACCTTGTAATTATTACTTCGCATTGTCATTCCGCCTTACGGTGAAGTAAGGCGACGTGACAACAATATTGCCAGCCCCCCCACACACAGTCACCAGAATTAATGTACATCCCCAAAGTGCTGCTGTTTTGTGTCCAGAAAACTCCCCAGTGCTGACAAAGTGAAATTAAAGCACAACAAAAAATGCAGTCTCTAAGAATTAATGGTGCACTCAGTCATGCACGCAGTGGTCACACACAGTCACCAGAATTAATGTGCATCCCCAAAATGCCAGAAAATTCCTCAGTGCTGACGAAGTGAAATGAGAGCGTAACAGGAAATGCAAAGTCTCCCAGGATATAATAGAGCACTGCAAATGCACAAACATATTAAGATTGTGTTGTGCACTCAAGAGATGCATACGAAAAGGCACAACAACACCTAACCAGTGCTCACAACAAGTCACAAATCAGTAACAATCCACTACCAGTAAAGATACCAGAAAGCAGTACAAATAATTCATGCAGGTGTAGTGGATAGAGTTCACACTGCTGCAATTACTCTGTAGCACAATAAAGGTGCCTGATTTAATGGCATGCATCGCACACACACTCACACACACTACAAGTAAAGCGTAGCAAATTGAAAACCTTTAGTTCACCAAATGTTTTAAACAAACAAATTATACACTGCTCCACCATAACAATTGGTAAAAAAATTTAAAAATTACTGAAAATATTACTGTGTGTACATTAACAGTTATACAAAAAAAATAACCAAAACAGACTGCCTTTTTCTCCCAGTTACTCTACCTACTCCACAAATATGCCCCTCCCCCAAATCACACTTCACAGTACACAGACTGACTGTTCTAAATTAGCATTCAAAATCCACACACAAACAATAAATACTTGATGATATGAGCACAGAAGAGTTTCCTACAATCGATGTACTAAACAACTCCAAAAAAGGCATTTTTATTAGCTTTTAGAGGTTTTGAAACACAGAGCTCTGAGAGCAAACTGTCTCCAGCTACTAGGGCTGTGTGAATACCTTTTTTTGAATATTTGGCTGAATATTTGGTGTTCGGTTGCCAAATATTCAGTATTTGTTATTTGATATTTGGCCAGTGACATAATTAATAAGAACCAGAACCCTCCCTCCCTCCTCTCCCAGCCCATACAAACAGCAAACCCCAGCCCTCCACCCTCTGTCAAAAGCATACTCCCTCCCTCCCCCATTAACCCACATGTTGTTGTTTGTTTGTCATAAATGCCTCCAATAAAATAGAAATACAAATTCTGGGTATCGGTGACGGCGGCTTTACCCACCCACTTCCATGGCTGATCTATAAACTTCTGTGCTCTGTCTGTACTAATTATAAAATTAATACATCATGACCTCCCACACACACACACACACACACACACACATATTTCATAGCACCTGTCCTAGCACCCACCCACCCAGTCCAGCATCAGGCAGAAATCCAAAGTCAAGCCTAAGGTGCCTGGCACAATCCTGCCCTACCACGGTGGCTGCCTTCTCTTGCATGAAAGCCCTTCATACATGCTAGATATAGTAAAACCAGCTGATCTCAGCTGGTTTTACTATAGCAAGTGTGTGAACACTTCATGCAACAGAAGGCAGCTACTATGAGGAGGGAGGGTTGCCAGGCACCCTTCTCAGCTGACTTTGGATTTCTGCCTGGATGCTGGACTGGGTGGGTGCCAGGATAAGTGTTATGGATGTGGGGGGAGGGGGTCATGATGTATTATGTTTTTTTAATTAGCACAGACAGAGCACAGAAGTTTACAGATCGACCATGAAAGTGGGCGGGTAGAGCTGCGGTCACCACATACTCACAGTTTGCATTACTATTTTATTGGGGGCATTTAACAACAACAAAAACAACTTGTGGGTACTGGGTGGGAGAGAGGGAGTATGCTTTTTCGACAAAGGGTGGATGGCTGGGATTTCTGCTGTTTGCATGGGCTGGCAGAGGAGGAAGGGGGCTAGTTCTTGTCTTTTTTTTTAAAAAACACTGTTTCCCGAATACCAGACAAATAGTGAACTATTCGTTATTCGAAACCAAATAATGAATAGTGCATTATTTGTGGTATTCGAAAATATTTGGGCTGTGCACAGCCCTACCAGCCACCACTACACATACACACACACAGACTTGCCAGGCCAGAACTGAGGCTGTGCAGAACAATCTAGGGCCCATGTGATCTGCTATCCCATGAATCACTGCAGAATTTTATTTGGAGCTCAATTACATGGAGTGAGGCAAAGTACATTGATTTCAATGTGCATCTCCTTAAAATTGGTGGAGAATTGTTTTGGGGAAGGCTGAATAATGCAAAATCATTGGCTTCAATGGACTTTGTGTTCCTCATTATAAAACAAAGTACTCTGTTTCACATTACGGAGTACTCCATGGATTCTGCGTTACTCCACAAATCACTTCACAGAGTGAATTGGGGCCACTTCGCCCACCACTATTTACAGTACTGTAACTCACATGCTGTACAGGAAGGAACACCTATGGCTGTACTTCCCCAATGAGCTGAGCTTGTATCATAAAACTCCCCAATTTAAAAACTCTTATTAATGAGTATAGTGGTGGTGATTGGGTGAAGCCTGAAGAGATACTACAAAATAGGCTTACAATACATGCAAGTAACTAGTCAAAAAATTAATTTTGTGATTTGTGATGTGATCATGAATCGGGATTTGTGACTGCATTTGTGACCATGATAATGAAGAACATGATTCAGTGTGTGAGATAACCTATATGAAACTGTATGGAAACACGAATACCTATCGCTGTACTTACCCAAAGTGCTGTAACATAAAACTCCCCAATTTAAAAACTCTTATTAATGAGTACAGTGGTGGGGTGGTGAAGCTTGGAGAGATACTACAAAACAGGATTGCAATACATCCAAGTAATTAGTAAAAAAATCTATTTTGTGATTCGTGACGTGATTGTGAATTGTGACTGCATTTGTAACTGTGATGATGAAGAATGTGATTTGTATCATGAGTGACTAGTGATGATGGCCCTGACTTAAAAGCATATTAATGAGTACAATGTTCATGCAGAGATAGATGTATATATATAAATATATTTTTTTATAATACTAGGGAGACACACTAAGCTGGAAGCTTGTTGACAGAGTGTGACCTGGGAGCACAAGGAAGTTAAGTGTCTTGCTTAGGGTTACACAGGATGCAAGTGGGGGCTGTGGGATTCAAACCCAGGTCTCCAGGTTTGCAGCTCAGAGCCATAAACCACTGTGCTATACTGCTTCCTCAATATATGCAACACACCAGTCCAGTATTCTGAAGGGAATTCAAAGAAACAACTGTGACTTAAGTTACAGATGGAGATTGGTCCCTAAAGAGATGCAAATGCAGAGACAGATTAAGATTGTGCTGCACACTGAAGAGATACAGACACAAAGGCACAACACCTAATCAGTGCTCACCATTAGAAATTCAATTCTGGAAAATAATACTTTTGTCGTTTGGCGCATGCTGCGGAGGGGGGAGGCAGAGTACTGCAGTAACAGTCACTCTAGTACTAGTACCAGTAAAGACACCATAAAGAAGTACAAAATTCACACAGCTGCAGTGGATGGCAGGTTCACATTGCTGCATTTACTATGTGGCATAATAAAGGTGTCTGATTTGATGACGCGTCACACACACACACACACACCTAAGTAATGTGTAGCAAATTGAAAACTTTAATAATATAACCATGTATTTTAAACAAACTAAAATTACTGCTGCACCACAACAATCAGCAGAAAATGTCAAGAATTATTGAAAATATTACTGTGTTACAATAACATAGTTACACAAGAAAAATATTCCAGAATGCATGGGACAGACATAAGGCAGTCCTAGTTGGGGAGTAGGAGGAAGTAAGCTGTTGGTTAATTAGGATCTGCAGCTTATCTGTTAGGTAGCAAAATGAGTAGACTAGGTGGCCAAGCGGTCCTTATCTGCCATCAAATTCTATGTTTCTATGTTTCTGTCACCAAAAACAGAAAGAACTGTCTTTTTCCCCAAATTAATCTACCTACACCACAGATATGCCCCTTCCCCAAAGCACACTTCAAGTGTCAGTCAGTACACAGACTGAATGTTGTACATTAACATTCAAAATCCACACAAAAACAATAAACGCGTGATGATATGAGCACAGGAGGGTTTTCTACAATCGATGAACTCAAGTTTGAGCAAAACAAAATGAATTAAAAAAGGCTTTTTTAACAGCTTTTAGAAGGTTTGAATTGCACAGAGCTCTTACAGCAGATTGTCTCCTACAGCTTCCTACACACACTACCCCAAACTGAGGCTGTGCAGAACAATCTAGAGCCCATGTGACCTGAAATCCCATGAATCTCTACAAAATTTGCCTTTGGAGCTTAAAACAAGACGAAGTGAGGCAAAGTACATTGTTTTCAATGTACTTCGCCTTAAAATTAATGGAGTAGTGGCTTGGGAAGGCAGATTAATGCAAAGTCATTGCTGTCAATGGACTGCACATTGCCCATCATGACATGAAGTACTCACTTTGCATTGCGACACCAATTCACCTTGACGCGAATTGAGGCCACTTCACCCACCACTAGCTACAAGAGGCAGATGACGATATTACAATAGCAACTTCTAAGTGACTCCAGAGAAACTAAGCTGAACCAAGTGACTGTGGGACAGTGCTATTATGCTTGGCTGGTGGTGAAGAAGAAGATTTAGCTGCAGTGGCTGAGGATCAAGAGGAGAAAATGGCGTAACAGTGGAGGATGGGTCACCTGATGCTGAGCTGCTGTGTCATGAAGAAGATTCTGAATGTGGTGCTGCTGCTGTACTCTCTGTTCCATGACAGCATGCACCTCGTCAATAATTCCTTGTTTGTTTCTCTCGAAACAAGTGTCATCATCATCACTCAATAGTGCTTGGATTTGTATAGTGGGTCCAAGATTGTTGCTTGAATGTAGTAATCTGAAACATTTTACATAGTTTGTCATCTTCTTCAACTTTTTTGATTATACCGTCCCGTTAGATCTTGTTGTATTCTGGAGAGAAAGCTGCATGTGTTAGCACCACTGGCAGCCTGTGTGATCATGGGACTGTCTTGCATCTCTAACTTTTCCCTAATCAGATTCAATCTGAATTTTAAAATCTTTATTTGGGGTATCACCTGGCTGAGAGTTGTTGTGTTTGCACTAACCTCCCTGGTAATTTCTTCAAATGGCTGGAGCAGTACAATGAGAAACTCCAGCATGGCCCACTGTGGTGGAGTAATATGAACATCTACATCACCAATTTTATTTTCTAAGGTGTACTGCCTGACAGCTTTCTTTTGTTCCAGCAGTCTTTGAAACATTTAAAAGCTGAATTCTATCAAGTAGAAATGTCTTGGATCGGTCTGTGCAAGGTAAACTATGCTCCTGGTGCATTTTTTCAAAGAAGCCATGGCTTTGCTTGCATGACTAGAAATGAGTGCATATTGTTTTACCAGTGCTAGAGAGCTTTAATTTCCTTGTCATCATCAAGAAAAGCGGTGAACTTTTAGATTTAAGCAATGTGCAAAGCAGTTGTGAACAAAGCTCCCATCCTCCAAGGCTGTCCATATGTTGGACCCATTATCTACAACTATAAAGCCAACTGACAATCCCTGTGAAGTGAGACATTGCTGTACTGGTTTTTGGAGCTCTTCATTAATGTTGTATGAGGTATGTTCAGTTGGAAAAAAAAACATTCTTAGAACAGCAAAGTGCAATGCTTCAGTATCCTCACTCCCACGTGAATTATCAAAACATGCCCAACTGGCCATGACAGACATGAAGGGTTTAGGCTGATAGCTTGTCCAGATAGCTGTTTTGAAATGCACCACCATACCTCTCAAGTGTCCCTCATTATGAGGGACATCCCTCACCCTTGCCTTAAAATTGCTCTGTCCTCATCTGTCCCTCAAGGAAAGGTGATATCCACACAGCGAATGTGCTGTAAATTCAGGCTTTAAAGCAGGAACTCTTATTGTTCTAAAAAACTAAATCCAAAATAAACTTTGTACAAGGAAATACTAGGTTTTCACGGTGTTTTGAGCTTGTATCTTCAAGTTTGAGGATGTGTCCCTCATTCTGAGGGTCTGTGTCCCTCATTGTCCCTCATTTTGAGTGTCCGAAAATGTCTATGTCCCTCATTTCAGTGACAAAAGGTTGAGAGGTATGTGCACCACCATCCCAACAGTACTGCACAACAAGCATCTTAAATCTTTACATACAACAGCATAAAGATCGGGAATCTCTGTTGCTGAGAAATATTTCTGCAATGGTACACTATATCAAGGTTTGAGGTACTCAGGCAGCTGCCTGAATCCTATATGTTCAACCACATTATATGGTAGCAAATCAACAGCTATCATTTTGGAAATTTTTTTGGTTATTGTTAACAGCAACAGGGTGAGTAGAAGAATGTTTGGCCTTACACTCATATATTTCTGAGATGGTAAGCTGTCTCCTTGAAGGAGGAAGGTTTTTAAACACATGATGGTCACTTTCAGTAACATTCAGGGGAGTCCTCTGAATGGCAGCAAGTGGTGATTGAGGTGTGCTGTGGGGGCTGCCACTGCTTTCATCTATGGGTGTTACCCCCAAGAGTAGTGAGCTATTACTATCACTTTCTCTTGAGATGCACTGACCTTCTCACTATCACTAATGTTATGACATCTGTCTTGGTGCCTTTTCAGTGCTGAAGTTTCCAATGCTCCTTTCTTTTTACTCCTGCTGATTGGCTGTTTACAAATAGTGCATGTTGCTATCAACTCATTGGAAGCACTAATGGAGAAGTATGATCAAACAAAATATTATATTCTATTAGTTTTTTTTTTCCCAGGAAGGCATGACACCATGGTAATCTTTTCAGGGCTCCCCCTGGAATTGTCCTGGGCCTGTTCCTGTTCTGGTTTATTCTCACTATCTCCTTCCTCCACAACTGAAACATTTCTGCCTATTACTCCTTATCTGCAATTTCCATCCCCTCAGTAAACCTTCTGCTGAGCATTCTCTTCATCTTCTTTATTATCAACAGTATTACCCTCGTTGGGTTCAACCTCAGAAGAATCAGATGAGGACTGGCAGTAGCATAGTATGCAATTGTTCCATACTGCTGTGTGCCTCTGCGATGCTGTACCACCACGTCTTTAATTTTTTACTACATAACTTGTCTTTTTACTTGGGTCTGATAATGATGATCTGAGACATACACCTTTTTTGGATTCATGTACTCGCTTGGAAGATGGAACCTTATTAGATGTGAAAACATCCCTTTTTGGGGTTTGATTTTGTTTTCCCTTTTCAGGTTGATTCCTGTCTTTTGCAGTGCCACTGCCTGCCCAGGAACCAGAAAGTGCCTCATCAACACTTTGATCCATTTTGGAACAAAAGATCCCTCTAACGTGAAACATGATGTGCTTCTGATGACTCCCACCCACACAGACCAGGGACAAATTTACTGTCGTGACTTGTGACTGTACACAGCACACCGACAGTACAGCAGTCCACCACCACTTCCTTCCAAGATTGCCGAACTGGCTTCTATAAAACTTACTGGTGCATGAAAGTGACCAAATTCAGCAACAGTTAAGTGTGCCTCAGAAGTTGAACTGGAGATGCAGACACATCTGGTGCATTAGCCACACATATCAGTCTTACACTAGGTGTTGATTAATGCTTATATGTAATGTAAGTTTGTATTTCAATATATTATAAGAATAGCAATTCCTTTAAATGGGATGATCACTTTAAGGGGATGCTGGGGATGCCACTGAGCTGTCCCGTTTAAGCGGCTTATACTGTACTATGAAATTGATGACAAAAAGGAATGACGGTCAGTGAATGATGATGATGACACTTGTGTGTAGTGCTTGTGCTTTACTTGTGTTGTACTGTAAACACTCAGCCCACTGCAACTCACAGTCAGATTATCCCTGGACCAACCACAGCTAGCAGCACAGGGCAGGCACATTAACTTGTATGTTGGTTGAACAGTATTTTTTAATGCATGAAATCATGATTGAACATAGGTGATGATGATTGTTAGTTGTGATTGGATTGTACACACAGGCGCACTGAAGCCAGGAAAAAAAAATATTGGGGATTTCTGGGATGTCACATTTATTGTGGGCCATGCTGCAGTTTCTTTTCCTCTCCCCTTTTTACATCACAAAGATTCATTTTGCCACCCTACTGCCAAGAAAAAAAACTTAATTTGGGATTTTCTGTAACAGTAATCTCTGGGCCACCAGAACTCTCTCCTCTTGATCTGGAATGGCACAAGTCAAATGTTGCCAGCCTGCACTTTTTGTACACACAGCTACACTATCTGAAGCCAAGAAAAAACAACTTTAATTTGAGATTTTCTGTAACAGTAATCTCTGGGCCACCAGTACTCTCTCCTCTTGATCTGGAATGGCACAAGTCAGATGTTGCCAGCCTGCACTTTCTGTGCACACAGCTACACTGCCTGAGGCTAAGACAAAAACCTTTCATTTGAGATTTTCTGTAACTGTAATCGCTGGGACAGCCCCCTTCCCCCAGTACTCTGGATCTGGAATGGCACAAGTCAGATTTTGCCAGCCTGCACTTTCTGTACACACAGCTACACTGCCTGAGGCTAAGAAAAAAATAACTTTCATTTGGGATTTTATGTAACTGTAATTGCTGGGCCACCACCACCAGTTCACTCTCCTCTCTGGATCTGGAATAGCACAAGTCAGATTTTGCCAGTAGTCAGCCTACCCTTTTTGTACACATAGCTAATAATGTCTGAGACCAAGAAAAAGTTTCATTTGGGATTTCCTGTAATCATTCATGGATTCCCCCATATTCGCATGCTCCCTCCATCATCAATTGACTGACTTCACACCCTATGTCCTTCATGATCTGAAATCCCCCCAACTGTAGTGTGTTTGCATTTTAGCACTTCATATCGCTCTCTCTCTCTCTTACTCTCCTCCCCCCCGCCCCAGTCTCTCTGACTCTAGTCTCTCTTTCTTCTTCTGTAGTCCTCCTCCTTCAGGGCCATGTGGTGCACTCACCAGCCTTATATACTGGTGAGTGTGTCACTGACCTTCTGTTGCCTGATTGGATGCGCCAGTTGCCTGTACATTCCAATGGCATCCCCCAGGCAACAGACAACAAAATGACAGAAATGACATCTCCACAGACCCAGAACCAGACTTCTACAGTGAAATCTATATTTATCCGGGTCTGGATCTCCCACGGAACAGCCCACCCACCACTAGTAAACTGATGAAAAACAGATCTGAAGAGTATTAAAAGGAGCACTAATATTATTTTGTCAGATCTAAAAATATCGAGTAACTATGCTATAAGTCATGACAGACAATGGGTATATCAGGCCATTACTGCACATCCTGGGTGTGTTGTGAAGCACAAGGGCTTAACAGAGAGACTTACACCACCTCTGAAGAGCATTAATGTCCTGATACACCCATGGGCTGGAATGGGTGAGTGCACTTATAGAATGGGCTAGCTAAATGTAAAAAGCAAAACAACTAAACCTTTCTACGGTCAGCATGCCCATTGTTGCTCTATTGCTGAATGGTCAGGTGGCACTTTTTGACTAATGTCAAGTCATTCCATTTGACCTTTCATTGATGACCTTTTCACAATGCAGAATCACATTAATTGTGGAAGGAATGGTATCATACCACTCAGTAGACACGGGACACCTGAAAATAAAATAAAACAGTATAGGTCAGAATTGTTAAACAGCAGGTGCACAGTGTCAGGTTACCCAACACCTTCAACCATACATGATAGCTGATATGCCTTCATTGTTGAAAGGTATTAAAAATCATGCAATCACATCCAGTAGAAAGTTATATTACCCCAAAGGTGTACCCACAGCAAAATAGAGCAGTGTTCTGAACCAGCTCACACACCACCGGGCAGGCACCCCAAAGCGCCCTTGTGTGATGTCAGTAAATTAATTTAGATTGAGCACTCCATTGACACATATGTGCATGATATTTCCACCAGCTTTTACTACTATTAACTGTTGAAATTTGCATAAATCAAAGTGAACACAGAAGTAACAGCTACTGTTACTCCAGAAGTCTATTTCATTTTTCAAATCACAGCTATAAATAGTACTAATAGCTATAGACAGATAGCAACCATAAAGGTCAAGGGACTGCACATTCAGCATTCATTTTCTGATGTCACAAAATTAACAAGGGGTACCTGCATGGGGGCATGTTAGCAGGTTCAGGCAATGACTCTGTATTTCTCTGTGTACACAGTTGGGGTGCTATTACTTTTTGATTGGATGGGACAACATGGTATTATTAATACCCCTCAGTACTGGAGCAAGTTCACTATTATATATGGTTGTGGGGGGATGGTTACCTGACAGTGCACACCTGCTCTTTAACATGTTCTTCTACTGCTGCTTTAACACAATACAAGAGAAAGAAATCATTACTGCAAAAAATGTTTAAATAGTTGGACTGTATGTCAAAAGATTATTACATAAGAAAAGAAGGAAAGTGAAGGAGAATATTTTTTTTAGGGTTTTTTCTTTTATAAATTTTTTGCAGTGTTTTTCAAATTTTCTGTGGGTGGAGAAAGTTAGGAAAATGAAAGATACAACACACAACAAGAGTTAGAAAGAAACAAAGACAGACTGCTGGGCTGGGTGCTGCTGGCTAAGCAGCAGTTGGAGCATGGACATTATTTGCAGCTGGTGACCTTCCAGCCTGTCCAACCTGCTGCTTGTTGTTGACCTCAATGCCAAGGTGAGTGACCTCACTCCACAAAGCCCCAAGGTCAGCCTGGTTGGCAGTGATTAATGCTGGATTTTCAGTCCGTGCAGATGTGGAGCTGCCCTTTGCTCTCTCTCCCTTCTCCTGCACTTCTTGCCACCATGTGCAGGCTGAGGCCATGCTGCCACCTGTTGCTGCACTGCATGAGCATTTCCTGCAACCTCAGCCAACTTAGCCTCCCACTGTGCATGGTAGTAAATACAGAGGTGAGTACATTGCCCACCTGTCCCAACATGCATACCCTTCCTTCCCCGCTGCACCAGCATGCCAAAGATGTTGCATTTAGCTATGCTCAGGTCACCTTTTAGTGTGCTAAAAATATGCTACACTGCTGAGCTGTAGGGCAGACCAGGCATAGGCTGGGGGCCAGATGTTGTCAGCTGCTGTACATTCTGGGGTGGAACAACCAGCTGTTGTTGTTCCACCTCTGGTGTCTGATGTTCCTGCTACTGCTGTTGGTCTGCAGCTGTGGCCAGTGGTGGTGGGGCAGTGCTAGGTGGCACTGGTGGTGCTTCACTGGTGCCACTAACTCCACTGCCACTGGAGTTACCATTTCCTGGTAGGGGAGCACTTGCAGGGAACAAACTCCCACGGTTGATGCACATCCCACCACCATGTATCCTTGGGCTGACACGGTCACCACGTCTCTGTCCACCAAAATGACCACACTCCATTTTAATTCAAATAAGGATTTAAACTATCCAAAACAAAAAAAAATTAAAACAGACTAAAATCAGGACTATGTACTATAAAGTCAAAACAAGGGGCACAACTAAAAAGCAGAAATTGGACGATAAACAGAAAAGATTGGTAAATATTGCGATGCAGTAGCACTCTCTCCCTACTCAAAACAGGATCCTTTCTCAGCACTAGGTAAGGGAAAGTGAAACTAGTTCACTGTCTAGCCTGATTAACTTCCTGCCTGCACCATGTCACCTGCAGACTGTCAGACATGTGGTCTGTGGGCTGTTTTTCACAAACTTCGCCTCCCTGAAATGCAACCCGAAGTTAAGGCAAAGTCAGCAACACAAAGTCAATTAAAGGTGAATTCTAACCTTTTATTAAAAAACTTTGCATAATTATCTGCAGATTCGAAGTTGCTAACTTTGCCTGAACTTTCCATTAGTAGTAAAACATCACTGCATCTCTAGTAGAAGACTTGACAAATTCATGGTAATTCCTCCAGCAGGGCCAGATTAAAGGCAACCTGGGGCCCTAGGCTCAGGAGAAATCTGAAACCCCCTCACCACTGCAGTGCCCCTTCACTGTGGCCACACTCCTTGGTCATTGCATAACAGTTACTGACATTTTTAAAACATATCTTCTTACTGTTCCTAAAAGTAGCATAAAACCTAAATAACCTAACTAAAATACTTTACAATTAATTAAACTAATAATATCAGTATGAAAAAAACACTGGTCCTAATTTTGATCATTTAGAGAAAATAATTCTCTAATTGGACTGATACAATGTTTTTGGGGTATGAAATGTCTTGATGTGTACTCCACCTCCAACAGACGCATGTGCACTGATAGTGTGGGTGTTACCATTTTGTCCTGTCAAGTAGTATGAACCAGGATTTGGGAGTTTTATTGGGTAGGGAATGGCCCATCTCTGAAAGGAGTCATGATGAATTAGAAACATGTCAGAAAAGGACCACCCTACCCATCAAGTCTGCCCAAGGCACTTCAGGCAATTATAGAGATTACATTGCAAAGTGAGTGAGTGACTGACTGTTAGAAGAAATAATTTCAGGGATCAAACATGTATGTTACTGATAATAAGGCAGGATCAAATAAAGGAAAGATTTATTGATGGAATGCTGGAAATATATTCAGTGGTTCACCCTGAAAACCAAACTACATCAGTGCCAGAACTTCAGAATGAGTGGGATGAGGGGAATAAAAAAAGATTACAGTTTTCTAACAGTACAATTGAAACGCATTGTAGATTTCTTGATTTTAGGAGTGAGATTAAAGAGTTCCTGATACAGTTGAGACAACTCTGAAAAAAATGTAACATTCAGGCATAGATGTAGCTTATATTTTGTATTTTATTACTAAGGGTATTTGTAAGTATACAGTATTTCTGCCTTTTTTAGCTCTGGCTGCCTGTCTGTACCTGGCATCATATAATTGTGACATTAAAATATGTTGCCATGAAGATATCTGTGTTATCATAAATAGGGGAGATTGTGATGTAATATGTAGAGAAGCAGTCAGAGTAGATATAATTCCCTAGACAGTTTCTATCTTCTGTAACGTATTATCAAGGTTCTGCTTTGTAAATATTGCATTTGTCATGTATTAATTGAACATTATTACCGTATATTATTTATGTCATCTTTTGGGCAGACTCATTGGGCTGTATGGTCCTTTTCAACTGGCAGGTTTCTATGATTCTATGTTTCTGTGTGCTAGTACTGCATGTATTTTACCTGCCTTATATCTGTATATATTCTTGATATATGCTCTCAGGACCTCCTTGTGAAAGAGCCTGCTCAATTGAGTTATTCCTGCAATAAACATGAAACTTGAACTAGTCTGCTGGTTAGGGATCTTGTTTTCATGCAACTGTTTTCGAACATAAAGAAACTGAGAATTAATTACAGAAACTATAGGAAGTAATAAAAAAATGTGATGGAGCTGAATATCAGTCTTACTTTTTTTTAAGTTTTCCCAATGTTCTCAGGGGCTCTTTAATTTCAAAGCATACATATTGAATTGTACTGTTAATCTTTTATATTTAAGAGTAAGACTTGATAAGTGAAGATTCTAAGTTGGAGGGAGAGACAAAACAAGAAATGGGCATCTTCACACCTTACAGAGTCAGCCTGGCCATGGGCCCCCTTAAGTAATCAACAGCACTTAACACCTAATTAGTTAGGTGAGAATCATGTCACAGTTCAGTCCCTGCCTTGCTCAGGATACCTACAGTAGCAGTTGAATCCTGTACAAAAATGCATCTCAGCTAGAAGAAAATAGAGTAAGTCTATGTTGGAGATTGCTGTAGGCCCCCTGGCAGGCAGGGCCCCAAGGCACATGCCTATGCTGCCTATGCCTTAATCCGGCCCTGTCCTCCAGACATTCCAAGATATGGGGAATGTCATGAATATGCCGGCTCCCTACCCTCAGATCCAGTTCCATTCCCAATGCCTGTGGTGGAGGAGGAGGTTGGATGATACTATGAGGAGGAGGAGGATAAAGGAGAACCCATAGAGCCGGATGGGTCTCCTGAACAAGTTTGGGCTCCCTCCTTGCTCCTGGTTGACTATACCTCACATTGTACTTTTGTGAGGCAAATGGTAAACACCCTCAACATCTCATCACAGGAGGCTGTGGAAGATGAGGAGGAAATGGAATTTGTGGGTATGATGGGTTAAACAACCATGAAAACCTACCCGGTTACCAAAAACAAATAAATAAATAAAAAAGTTGATTTTGTCCATCCAGAAATCCCTCTAGAAGGCCACTTGCAAAATTATGCAAGCTCCCATTTCAGTTGCTGGCATAGATAGGAAATCTGAAAAAAAGTATCAGGTGGACAAACAGGGCACTGAATACCTTTAGTTTTACCCTGATAATGAGTGAGTGGTTCAGACTGCCACCTGTGACAATGCCAAGGTGCTTCTTTCTTCCCAGTCCCCTGAGAAAGACTCCAGAAAACTAGATAGCATTGTTAAAAAAGACTATACTTCAGCATCCCTCATATTAAGGCAGGCAGCATACTTGGCCTATACAACTCGGTGCCAAAATGCCCTCTGAGCTCTATTTAGGTAATTATGCAGGAAGGCCACTAGTGACCTGGCACAGGATTTGGCTGACACAGCAAAGACAGCTGTGGATGCCACTAAGTACCAGTTCCACAATGCAGTGGACACTAATTACACTGCATCCAGTGTCATGGTGCATGCAATGTCCCTAAGAAGGTTTGCCTGGCTTAGAATCACAAATGTTTCCCAGGACACACAAGCAAAAGCAAAAGATTTTCCTTGTGAAGGAAATTCACTGTTTGGTGACAAGACAGAGGTTTATAGGAAGAAGATGGATAACTATAACATCACCTAGAAGAGCAACACTGAAATGGAAAAGCCTTCCATTTCCCTACAGGCCTTTGGAATGGGAGGCAGGGGTAGGGAAATTCACCTGTGCTTGCCTTGCATGACTACCCCAGAGGCTTCTTCAGTGGTAGGGGTAGAAGGTGTGTAGATGCAATGCCAGCTCTCAAAGCCCAAACAAAGCAAAACCCCTGACATGGGCTCTGCCCAGACTAGAGGACTGAAAATGGTTTAAGTCTCTTAAACCATTTAAGTCCATCTAACATGGATCATGTCCACACTATGAATGAGCTTTGACATGGGCTCAAAATCATATTAAAGCATTGATAGAACCTAGACTTTTTTTTTGAAACTTAGCTTTATTCAATATCCAAGTACCACATCAGTACAGAGTACGATACTATTGATCTCAAGTCTTATACAGGAATATTTTATCGAAGCAGTGATAGTATCAAACCATTAAAAATACAATGTCTGTTCTTTAGCTGTGGTACACCCAATGTATTCATTCAGTTCTGGTGTGATCAACACCACATTATATTAAAGAAAGTTCTATAAACTTATGTATAACCTTTACCTATCAACAGAGGCTTCAAAAAATATGCCTCAATGTTTTGGCTGAGTGTCTTGATCCTCCTCCCACCCATAATCTATTATCCACACTATGATGTTTGGCAATGACAAATCTAGAAAGGACATCCTTAGGATGGACATATATTATATCTAGAGGGCCCAAGACTCCCCCCCAGAGCAATGTTAGCCCCTTTATGCTGACAACAAAATTGTATCTGAATAAGGCTTAGAAGCACCTCTCCCCTGTTGACACTCCCTTTTCTGGCCCCCAAAGCCCCAACCCTCCCTTCTGGGCTGGTCATCTTGTCTGTAGTAACCAGGATTCCCATGCCTCCCAATGCTGGGCATGACGGTTGTGTTGGAGTCTCAACCTGGCAGTAAGGGATTCCATTATTACCACGTTTTACTCTGTTAGTCCATTCTTATAATGTCGGTGGTTCCTGACTAAACCATTTAACTGTAATGCATTTCAGACTGACTCCTAACAGGACTAGAACCACCCTTCAGGAGCCCCCCCTTTAAGGAAACTGTAGTAGGGATCCCCAGGATACAGTCTTCAAAAGTGAGAGGAATGAGAATGGCTGTTACCTCCCAAACCACAATCTGCATCTCTGTCCAAAAGGTGGCAAGCACAGAGCAGCTTCAAAAGATATGCCAGTGACTTCCCTCCCCGCCACATCCCCTCCAGCACATTGCACCACTGTCAGTGTGGTGATGTGTAACCAGAGGTATTTGGAAGAAATTAATATGAAGCTTCCAGCAAAATCCCCTCCAAACTGAAGAGGAGGTCACCTTTCATCCATATTTTAGTCTACGGTTCCAATTGGAACTCCCTATAACTATGTCCACCTCTGTCTCCCAGGTGGCCCTATGTCTACTTAGAGAGTTCTTCCCCATCTCCATCAGCATTTTGTAAAGATATGATACATGTCTAATTTTGACTGTCCCTGTAATCAACCCATGCAGAAACATTTCCCCAACTAGAATAGGGCCTGGTCAAGCACCCTAGGTGATCGGAGGAGTGCATGAAGTGCCTAACCTGCATATATCTGAGAAATTCTACATTTCCCCAGCTGAATTTATAATTTACCCTCTGGAAGGAAATACATCTCCCATTTTCTATCAGTTGAGTGAATCTTGTGATCTTCTGTGCCTCCCATCTTGCAAACCCTGGGTCCAACATGGGGGAAGAATTCTGTTTCACACCGGATGAGGGACAATAGACCTATTCCTTCTGGAGTGGCAGTCAACTCTAACCTTTGAAAGAATGTATACACTCTGTTTTACCCATCTGTTCCTAATGGAGACGAGCATAGTCTGGGGTCAAGGGCCAGGCCAGTGCGTACAGTGGTCTCCCCTTGGCAGTTCATCTTCCATCTTATACCATCTTGACTGAACTATATGTTTGGCCCAGGAAAGAACTAGTCCCATCTGTGCTGCGATATAATATAATTGGAAATTAGGTCAAGCCAATCTCCCCCCCCCCCACCTAGGAGGTGCAAGTAACGTCTGGCTATTCTAGGTTTTTCTGTGTTGCCATATAAATTTCTGAGTTTCCCTCATTAATTTATTCCAGAAATGCACAGGTCACTTTAGAAGAAGGCACTAGAACAGGAAAAGAAGTCTGGGCAAAATGTTTATTTTGATTACTGATATGCATCCCACAAGAGAGTATGGCAAATAGTGCCACCTTGCCAAATCTCTCTCTATAATCTCCCAGAGTCTCCCATAATTCGGGCAAAGAGCTTTGATAAGTCTGCTGAAATCTGGATGCCCAGATACCTAATCTGGCCCTTTGGGGCTCATCTAAAGGGAAACCCCTCTTTGAACCCCTGAGGTGCCTATCCACTCAATGTCAGGGCTTTGGACTTGGAAAAATTGATCTTATATCTCAAAATCTCTCCAAAGGACTGCAGAACCCCACACAACAGGGGCACTGAGTCCTCCAGAGAAGACAGAAAGAAAATGGAATCATCTGTGTATAATGAGAGTTTGTGCTTCAGACCTCACCCATGATACCTAATATTCCTAAATTCTGTCTGATTTTCATCAACAGCAGTTCAAGGCATAAGGCAAATGGTATGGGAGAGTGGGCAGCCTTGATGGCTGCCTTTTGTTAGTGGAAAAAGGGGGAACTCACCCCATTCACCCTCACCAGTACTTTTGAGTTCTTGTATAATTGAGAGATGGTATGTAAAAATTTGGGGCCAAATTTCATTCTCTCCATGGATGCTTTTAAAAATTGCCAATTAACCTTATCAAATGCTTTTTCTGCATCCATGGATATAGCTATTTTAAACTTTTCCTGTGTACTTTTGGGATGAGATAATATTAAACAACCACCTGATATTATCAGATAGAAATCTTCCAGACATGAAGCCAATCTGATCTTGGTGCACTAAGGAAGAAATGTGCTTGTACTCTACTAGCTAATAATCCGTAAACAGCTTTAAATCTACATTTAATAAAGAAATGGGCCTATAAGAACCGCATTCTCAAAGGGTCCCTACCCTTATGGAAGACTGAGATGTGAGTCAGCTGCCACGATTCAAATCCCCCAATAATCTCCTGGCACAGACAGTAGGAATGGCAAGAGAAGGTCTGCAAATGTTTAAAAAATTCAGAGATAAACCCATCTGGTCCCAGGGACTTACTATTTTTCAAATTGGTTATCTGAGTATGTAACTCCAGATGGGTTACTGCTCTCTCCAGCTGGTTTATAGCCAGCTGAGTTAGGGACTTCAGTTCCATACCGTCAAAAAAGAGAGAAACCTTCTCATCATAGTCTGGGATAGGCTCCTGAGAATATAAGGATTTGTAAAAGTCTGCAAATGTCTTAGTGATGTCTGTGGGGTGGCTAATGACTCTGTCCCCTCCCACCGGGTTCTTCAGCTGTGGGTCTAACCTGCTAACTTGTTGTTGCCGTAAAGTAGCAGCTAGCAGTTTCCCTGCTCTGCTACCATTCTCATAGTAGTTTTGTCATATCCTCCTCTGGGTGGCCTCTATCTTAGTTGTAAGCAGTCTTTCTAAAGCTTGTCATTTTTCATCTAGGTATTTTTGCATCTGGCTATTCAGCGAGATCTATGCTGGAACTCAAGATCTGCCAATTCTGTATCCAGTTCCACTCTTTTGCTCCCTGTGTTTTTATCTAGAGAGGAATATCCCATAATGACCCTTGAAGGACTGCTTTCAATGCATCCCATCTGACTGCATGAGAAACCACACCCACTGGATTGTTCCAATCATATGTTTCAATGGTGGAGATCACCAGGTCCTTGAATTCTTGGTTATTCAAGAGGTCCACATTGAGTCTCCAGTGTGAATTTCTGATTGGGAGTGCCAATTTAATTTAAATTAATCAGAACATGATCTGATAGGGTGCAAGTTTGTATCTGGCAGGATGACACTGTATGTACCCACCCTCTGTTAGGAAAAATAATCTATTCTGGTGTAACACCTGTGTCTATCTGAAAAGTGGGAATAGTCTCTATGCTGCCCATTATCTCTCAGCCATACCTGTGCCAGTCCTAGGTTCTGTGTCAACTGGAGTAGAGTGTTCTCTGCCTTCCTAATTTAGTCATTTGAGATCCTCCCTGTCTGTCCAAAGTTGGAGACAGAATCACATTAAAGATCCCTCCCGGATGCATAATTGGTCTGTGACCTTAAGTATGCCTGTAAAAGTTTCCTAAAGAAGGAGGCAGCCTCTGTCATCAGTTGGGGTATATAAGCAGGCAGTAGTGCAGGATATAGCTTGAAATTGTGTCTAGATCATAACTTGTTGCCCTTCCGGTCTGTCTATACAGAGTTTACATGTAAGGGACATGTCTTATGAATAAGAATGGCCTGCATCTATGATGTAGGGTGTGCCTCTAGAAGAGGCATAGATCTGGCCTACCCATCTGCAGCTCAGTTTCTGGTGTTCACTATCCGTGAGGTGGGTCTCTTGGAGTAACACAATTTTCTATTCTGCTCAGCTTCTGAAGGAGCCTCACCCTTTATTGGACCTTTAAGCCTCTATTATTATAGGATACTATGTTCAAGTCTCCATATTTACCATCCGATTGGAAACCCATATGTTTCTTATGATAACTCCCCCATTCAATCTGACCAGACTCTCAGGGGGGTTGAGCAGGAGGAGAAGACATGCAGCCAATATAAACCATTCACTTGAATGAGAACAACAGAGATAACCCATGAAACCTTCAAACTTGTTTCAATAGAAAAAAACAACCATGAATAAGCTGAAGCTGTATTCTTTAATCCGCTTCAATAGTACCACATAGCCCTCCACTCTGGGTGGTAGTGGTGAAGGAAGTGCTGGATTTAATCCTGCACTGTGTCACCTGACCTCCCTGAGGCCTCAAGGCAACTTGCATGGTGCCACTCTTGCCACGCTACAGATGCTGCATCATAAACCCCACAAGTTGTCTATTCTGACCTTAAATACGGGGATTTGGGTAACATTATCTATCTGAAATTAAATCACCCTTCCTCTGACCCACCTCGCAATTTTCCAGTAAGCTTCTCCCAACTAGTACGCTAAACCTGATAAAGATGCATAGAAATATTTAAATCCAGCATGATGTTCGATTCCGATGGAGAATCACTCTCCCTAAAAAGGAGAATTAGGGAAGGGGCATGACACCCCCACCAGCTACACCACACAGGCCACTCAATGTGAGATGGTTTCCATTTCCCATTTCCAGCCCAGGTTTCACCCATGGTGTTTGAGTGTAGTGCCACATTATCCATGGGAGCCAGCTAAGAGTCACGAGTCCCCCCCCCCACTTGTCCAGCAATAAAGACCCACAATAGAATGTTAGTATAAGTCCAGATTCAAGAATTCACTTCCTTCAAGGTGTTTTCTCCATTTTTGTCTGCAATTGAAGGTTCCTTTCTGCAGTTTGGTTTCAACGTGCCTTCCCTGTCTCTTATTTGCCTTCATGGCGGCTTGTAATTTAAACCAGGGGCTGGGTTGGTGCCCGTAGAACCTTATGGGTTCCTTTTACTGCCATTGCTGTTTGCCAGCTGCCACTACCTTTGCTCAAAGTCTTTTAATCAAGGAGGGGTTGATCAGTTCATTGATGGCAATATTTAACATTGCCAAGTATTTCTCTGATTCTATAGCTGTTTCAAAGATCCTTACCCCTCTGTCTGATGTAATTTGTAGCTTGGCAAGAAAGTCAATGCATGCTTTAAGACCCTTGGTGCAGAGCTCCTTCACTACCACAAACCACAGTTTCCTCCTGGCCATGGTTGTCAGGGCATAGTCCAGTTCAATAAAAAACCTGGTGTCACTAAAAATTTTTTATTTTAGTGACCAGGCCTTGTGCAGTACCATTTCTTTAGTGCAGTAGTCCAAAAAAGGAATAATGAAGGATCGGGCCTAGCTTTCAGATCTTTAGGTGGGGCTATTAGAGCTTGATGTGCCTGATGGTGTTTAGTGGAAAAGTGTTGTCTATATTCGATAATTCTATCAGCTGGCTTTAAATAAATTCTGCTGTATTTCCAGTCTCTGTGTGTTCTGGTAGCCCATGAAGTCTTATATTGATGCACTGCAATCTATTTTCCAAGTCTTCTATTCTGTGTAAGAGGAACTGGGGCCTATCATGCAGCTGGAGTATGGCCCCATTATGAAGTTCCACAGTGTCTGATTGAGCATTCAAAGTCTCCGCTATGGTATGCAGTGGCTGATCATGTTGGAGCCATTTTGTTTTATTGTCTGCAACCTCCCCTCGGATGGTATCCAGTGTTTGGGTGAGGCGACGTAGTTCCCTGCACAGCTACCATGAGGTTATTGTGACCTCCTTTTCCTCCTCATCTGAGCTACCCTCTGACTCCATCTCCATGCCTTATGGAGGCCTGGATTATAGCAGTTTCTTAATCAGGCTTTAGGATGCAGGTTCCATTTTTGTTGTTTTAAACTGCCTCCTGCTCCCGATTGAGATTTGGGTCTGTAAGCCATCCTTGCAGGTACCGTCTGGCTGGTTGTAGTAATGAACTTAGCTCTTGTGGGAAGCTTTTTAAAAGGTTTTATTTTGTGAGTGGCTGGAGCTCTGAGTCAGTCCTGCCACATGGCTTGGTTACATCACCTGAAGTCTCAGAACCTAGACTTTTAACACAGTTTTTGAAATGGATTACAATAAATAACTGTGCTACCTGCAAGTCTGGAAAGGCAGATATAGTTCTGTCTCTGCTTCAGTCCCCCAGAAAGTGTTCTGCATGCCCCACTGAGCACAATCAGAGCAGCAAGTAGGGACCCTGCAGCATGGCTCTTTTATCCATGCTAAAACAAGGCTGAACTCAGTCAGGGTGCAGCAACATGGTAAGAACAAAAACATTTTAGGAAACATTACAACTCACCATGTTGTAGTTTGGACATGGGCAGACTTCCACAGGTTGCCAAACCATTGCCAGTGGGGAGAGAGAGCTTACTCATTTTTTTCATGAATGATAAAAAATAGCCACAGACAAGTTGTTCCAGGAAACAGTGAATCAGGGTCTGCCTCTGCAGTTGAAAAATTCACAAAACTGCAATCTCACAACACCATCCATCCTCACACTCCAGCAGAAAGACTTGCTGGAGATAAAGATAAGAAAATTACTGCAAGCAAATGCAGTAGAAAAAAGTTCCTCCTTCACAGTGGGGAAAATGACTTTCCTCAGAATACCTCCTGCCCCACAGGAAAAATAGGAGAGGTGGACCATTTTGGGATCACTAAAAACCCGAAACCTGTTTTCCTCGACCCACTGTTGCCCAAGCCTGGAATCCTGAACCACATAATCTCAACAGTGGATTTTCCCTCACCCCGCCCCAAGTTTGTTATATTAATTCCAGAGAATGCGGAGGCAAAGCCCACCAAACCACAAAAACATGAAAATTCCACTGTCGGGATCCTGTGTTCAAGGTTATGGCCTAGGGCAACAGTGGGTCAGGGAAAGAGATTCAGGTTTTCATAGTAGACCACCTCATTTTAGACCTGAGAAACCTGTATAAACACTTAAAGAAGGAAACATTCAAGATTGTAACACTGGGATCTGTGATTCAGTCACTGCAGAAAAGGAGATTGGTTGAAGCCACTGGATCTGAAAGAGGCTTACTTTCACATACCAATCAGGTTCAGCCAAAGAAAGTACCTCAGAGTCAGGGCACGGAATTGCCACTACCAATTCATAGTCTTTCCCTTCAGTTCATCCTCAACACCAAGAGTGTTCACAAAGTATCTAGCCATGGTGGCACCACATTTGAGGAGGCAAGCGGTGGTGGTTTTTCCCTATCTGGACTGGCTAGTCACAGGAAAAATCATACCAATAGTTCAAGTCCTCCCTCCTTCTGGCACAAGACACCTTGGAGGATCTGGGCTTCCCTATGAATGCTCAAAAGCCACAAATACAACCAGTTTAAGTTCTGGTCTTCACAGGTGCAGAGCTAGATACCCTACAAGGGAATGCATTCCTTCCCCAGGAAAGGTTAGCAAACCTGATTGTTACTGCAAACTCCTTCATGGCAAGTCAGCTCAAACCTATAACTGATTTCTATGTATGCTAGGGCACACGACATCATCCACAGTAGTAATGTCAGATGCCAGATATTCAGTACTACATAGGGAGCCATTTGTCCCAGAGGCAGGATCCACTTTAAAAATTTGTGTCCATCACAAGGTGTCTGCTAAGGACACTGGAGTGGTGGAATATGAATGCAGCCTCAGATTGGGTGCTTCCTTCCTTCAGAAATCACCTACAGTCATACTACTACAGATGCCTCCCTCCTGAGCTGGAGCACTAACCTTGAGGACATCACTATAAATGGTATGTGGACAGTGGTTATATAATGGTATGTATAAATCTCCTGGAGCTCAGGGTAGCATACCTAGCAATGTAGGCCTTTCACTGCAACATCTGAGATCAGTCCATCTAGATCAACACAGACAGCATCACAACTATGTATATAATAAATAACCAGGGTGAAACAGGATCTTCAAAACTGTGCACAGAAGCAATGGAGATCTGGAACCTAGTAAACTCCTTGGATGTCCAACTCTCAACAGTACACCTGGTAGGGAAGGACAACATGCTTGCAAATTCCATGAGCAAATTTGGCCAGGGAAACCATGCGTGGACCCTGAACCAAAAAGTGCTGGTGACAGTGTTCAGAAGGAGGGATACACCACAAATAGACCTGTTTGCATCCAGGGAAAACAACCAGCTCCAACTGTTCTTTTGCAGGCCTCAGTCAGTGGGTACAGTCCCAGAGGATGGTTTATTCCTCAACTGGTCATGGACGCTTTTATGCCTTTCAACTTTTCAACTTTTGCTGAGAGTACTGCTAAAACTGAGAAGGGAATTATCAACAATGATTCTTATAGTTCCAGATTGGGCCAGGTAGTAGTAGTAGTAGTAGTAGTAATAAATGTATTGTTTTAACAAACAAAATTGTCAATACAATTTAAAACATCACCAAATTCACTTAAGTTCACTTGTTATAAGCATAAGCCAAAACTACAAAATGCAAAATGTTATATTTACATACACTGTTCATTCATCTCTAATATCATTATAGTTTATGATTTAACTCTATTCTATATTTGTTCTTATTGATTTCTTATTGTTGCTAACACTATCATTTATCTTATCCACCTCTTCACGCCACCAAGTCAATTTTTCTTACATAATATCAATTCATTTTCTAGGCCCCTCACTTTTATTTATATGTTTTTTCTTCCTTTCGATACAACTTAAACACTTTGCCAAATTCTCCAATTGAAGAGCATTTGTGGTTTTGAGTAGACTATTCATCTGGTAGTTTGGAGCCATATCTAAATTCCCCCAAATATTTCCCAAATATATCTGTCTCTCAAATGCATATAATGGGCATAGTATCAGAATGTGTACCAAATCATCCATTCCTAATTTGCATTCACAAAGGCCCTCTTTCTGCTTCACAAATATGCCTCTCAGTTTCTGTGAGTCAAAATATTCAAACTGGAATCTTGTTAAAGATTTCCTTCTTTTCAGATCTTTTAATACTATTTGATAGGTTTCCAATGCTAAATTTATTTTTTTGTTTATAGCCAGCCAATTACTAATTTCTGCCTCTCTACTAATTTCCATCTCTAGTTGGATGACTATATCTTTGATTCTTCTTTTCATATGTGCCTCTGCATCTTTTCTAGAAAGTACAAAGATATTAGCCAAGCTGTCCAGAAGGCCATAAAGTTTTTATTTCTATAAACTAGGATTCTTCTAAACATATTCTGGGCAGTCTCTTCATTCAATCCATATACCTTTATCCAATAGATCACTAATCTCTGCTCAATATTATACCTTACAGGCAATTGCTCCAACTCTAGTCTAGTCAGTACAGAAGATGCTCCATTGGTAATCCCAAAATACGCTTATACAACTTGTTTAATATCACTTCCAATCTCTACATATTATTATATTTTAATTTGTCAGTGGCATGTACACATTTCACAATATCCATGTGATTCTTTTACTTACAAATTTTACACAAGGATATAGTCCACATTTATAAGGATTTCTTCTATTCTCATATTTTTAGAAATCCTTATCCAAGTTGCAATCCCCACTAGCCTCCCAAATTTTTCTCCTTTTTAGCATATTTTCTAAAGGACCTATATCCATTGAAATCTATCTCTTGTGCACTCCATGTCTCCTGGAGACATATAATGTCAAAGTTCATCACATATTTCTTAACTGAAGAATCAACTAATTTGTCTTTTATTCCTGAAACATTCCAAGAAATAATTTTCCCAGATCTATCTTCTTGTATCTTCCCTCTCTTGACTTTTAATTCATCTCCAATTATATTACCGCTTCACCTTCATTCATTATTCAGATCTTGTAATGCCTGATAACGATTTGTCACCTGTATTAGATTTATCCAGTGATCTGTTTCAAAAGTTATCTTAATTTCTTCCAGCATGGATTCTCCCTTTATATTAATATCTGTTCTATCCAGAAATTCTGCTTTTGAAAGGATGAGATAGTAGTCCAGTCTATTGTTTATCCACAATGTCAATTGTCCATTGTCTTCCCATCTTATGACTTTTTATCTTTTTATTCAAATCTCTCACTTTAGAATCTATCTACCACATTCTTAGTGGGTAAACTCATCATAGAGCTATACAGACTGCGGCAACAGGATTCAAATTCTCCTACTATGCCCAAGGAGGTGGTTTGTAGGGAGCCATCTAAAGTGGCTTGGATAGAGCTAATAAGTCTAGGGGCTTCTTGCTTTTTAACCCTAAGGGCTAGTAGGCATCTGGCTTTCTCCTCTTGGTCAGTGCATTTAGCCCTGGGTTCCAGGATGGCATACTCAGCTTTTTCTCTGAGAAGGTTGGCATAAAAATGTCTAAGCTTGACAGGTTTCTGACAGCACTCCCCAGATGAGTGCAGCGAGAGTTGGGATTCCATAGCCTTTAGTTGAGAGAGAGTAGTAAATACCTGCTTATCTCTTCTTTTGGCAGAAGCTATGCTAATAAAAATCCTTCTGAGATATGCTTCAGGGCTCCTCATTCCATGTTGGGCTTACCAGTGGACCCCTGATTGGTACCCATAAACCGATCAATATGCTGAGAGAGAAACTGAATATTTTCTTCTGATTTAAGGATTTGGTTTTAATTCTCCAGATCCCCTCCCACCTTTAGTAATGAGGGAAAGTTAATCTTACTTGTTACCACTGCATGGTCAGAAGACAAGCCTGGAATAATCTTAGCTTCCAGGACACCCGACAAGATCAAATGGCTAGTGAGAAAATAATCGATACGGGATGAAGTCCCATGCACCAACGATTTGAACGTGAAATCCCTGTCTGTGGGATGGAGGACTCTTCAAACATCACATAGGCCCAGAAGATCAACCAGGTCATTCAGGGCACGTTGTGCAGGGGAGAGGCCATTTTTGCACCTATTGGATTGATCTATGGGGAAGTTCCAGTCTCCACCTATCAGTATAGGTAAATCCAGGAAGGGGGATAAGATGTTTAATAGTTGCATGAAGAAAGGGAGGAATCGACATTAGGGCCATAAACACAGCCCAAAAGAATATCCGTTCTGTGTAGAAGACCTTTGGTAAAGATGTATCTACCCAAAGGGTCTGATGGTTTGGGTACCTAGAAAGGGAACTGATCTTGCTATCAGAATCATCACTCCCCGGATCTGAGCACTATCCCCTGCTGAGAAAAACTTATTTATATATTGTCTCCTTAGTTTACTCACTTAAGCTTCAAGCAGATGGGACTCTTGGAGGAAAGCAATATCACTCTTTAGGAGCTGTAAATGTTTAAGAATTTTATATTGTTTGGTCTTGTGAGTAACCCCTCTTAACATTCCACACAGTGAAAGTAAGGGCTCTAGCCATCACCTAAATGTCAATGCATAATGATATCTATATAGAATGGGGTTGGCGCTATCCCTTCTGTATGACCTATTTGTATGGACGCCATGCCCACCTCTCCCTCCCCACCCCCTACGAACCATCCCCTTGCCCCCTACTGAATAGAGATGTCCTAACCATACAAACTTACTAAAACCCCAACTCCTCTCCCAACCCAGTACAGAACACTCAACAAAGTGAAAAATTGCATATTTGACAAAGAAAGAACACCCCCCAACCCCCAACACAACAAGTTCTTGGTCCATGATAAACAGTTCACCTTTTCCCATCCCCGCCCCAGCCACTCTACAACCCTGTAACTACAGTAGAATATACCAGTTAACCAATAATCAAATATAAACTAACATTCTTCAAACAATTACAGTATGAAAGTGTATTAAACCCATGCACAATAACTCTAATTCTATAAACATTAGGAATGAAACAGTCCCGGTGAAAAATGTTCAAGGGGGAGTAAACCTTCCCCACTGTATATAGGGCATTCTCCCTAAATCACTCCCCCATTTAGGTAAAAACCCTGTCCATTGAACATGGTGTCCAAGTCTAGTAAGTTATTGGGAACGTCGCACTAAATGCTACACTTCCCCAAATTAAGCTCATTCCTGAAGTTAGATACTAAAGCTCTCTCCTGGCAAAAGGAGGAGGTATTGGCCCTCTGAGATTCATTCTTCATCAATGAAATCATGATCTGATGTTCAGAGGTGGTTGCATGGAGAAATTCCAGAATTAACTCATATGCCAATGGGATTGCCTGTTAAGCAGGGTGTATCAAGCGTTGGTTCCTAGTTTGCAGTAATGCAGAGGGAAAGTAAAGTATTACAAACTAAAATAGTTCAGTACAGAATCAGGCAGGCAAGTGCTAACTTCAATGATGTGCTAAGGAAGAGATCATTTGAAACAACAGTCACGGAGCTCCATCTAGAGGTGCAGCAGTGTTCGATGACACTCAAGAGACAGTGTTAGCTGCGCCGAATGTGCAAGTCCATACAGGAGCAATTTACTCACACATTTACAGGCCTGGGTTCCATTGACATTAGAGAATCTTTGTTACCTGGGGAAAACTGATCTTATGAACCGAGGAGTCTGATGCCTACTGGTTAATGTCCAGGGAAGAGTTAATAAGTCCTGACTCCAGGTAGGTAACAAGTTTGATCCACCACTTGCTGTTTACTGGCTAATCTACAGAGAAAAGTGAGAGGAGGCCTAAGCACGTAGACCAGATTACCACCTAGAAGTGGCATTTAGGTTGGCAGATTCTTAATCCCTATCAGGGCGGGAAAAGTACAAATCATGGCAGCATTGTTAATTAGTTAGAGAACAATATCAAAGTCCTGGTACCTTAGTTCAGTGATCTTTGAAGAGGTCAGGGAGGGTTGACTTAAGGCTGTAGTTGCTGACTCATGTCTTCAAAGGTGGTCCAGCTGCAGGACAAGAATACCTGCAATCTCACGGGGTATCCCATATGGAAATGAATGCCTGTGGCTATGAGTTTCAAGACAAGTGGGTGGAAAGATGCTCTCCATCGTCTACCAAGGCAGGTAGGTCTTGGGCCACCCTGAGCTTGCTGCCTCCTGTTTGATCTCCTGAATTTCTCTTACTTTTGTTAAAAAATGTTGCCACTCCAGAAAGTCGAGGAATCGAAAGATGAGAGGGTGTGGAGGGGCTCCCCCTGGTGGCATAGAACGGAGAGCACGATGGGCCTGTTCAATAGTGTATTTAGGCCCAAAGGGTGAAGGGCCTACCAGTTTTTCTATGAATTTTTGGGTGACGTCAATAGCATGTGACCCCTCTTCTTTTTCTGGGAGCCTGATTAGTACCATATTGTTCCTCTGGCTACAGCCTTCCAGGTCCTTGATCTTGGCTTCCATCCTGAAGATCCACTGGCGGGCTGTGATGAGGTCTGGATCAAGCTTACAGACCTGCTTCTCAAGTGAGCTGAGTCTGACTTTATTGTCCCCGGTCCTCCCACATAGATCCTCGATTGCCTGTCATAGATTTCAGGTCGGTAGTGACTGTCTGAAATTCCTCTCTGAACAGTGTGATTTCTACTAGAAATCTCTCTCATGGTAAGAGGTTCTTGATTTGGAGGGGTGGAAGCTGATCCTGGCTGCCTGAGGAGGAAGAGGCCGTGGATTTCTTGCTGGCTTTCTCCAGAGTCATTGGAGATGTATGTTTGGGCAAAGATTTTTTCATTTTGACCTCCATGGATGTCTGTTTTGCTGCAAAAAGACGCTCCAATACTGCTAGACATCTAGAAGAGTGCTTAGGAGGCATTTGAGAGCTGGTAATCTGTGAAATTAGCAGTTTAATCTCACAGGTGGCTGGAGTTATGGAGGTAGGCTGTTAGCTGGTGTCCTGCATCATATGACTCCCGTATGCATGTTTTTTTTTTTATTGTATGGAATTTCAGCCTCCCTTCTTGGGGGTTTGGCTGTAATTGTGTGTAATAACGTAAACTAAACAACTCACAAAAAATTCCTTTCTAAAGTGGCATCTAAATTCCATCTGAGTTAATCAATTACACTTCCAGCGGACAGTGGGGTGCTGGGCTTCCAGTATTCTTCACATCAAAATCCAGCTCAGGAGAACAGAAGCTCCACAATCAGGGTGTTAAGAGAGCTCTGAGCTATTACTTGAACCACACAAAGGATGTAATGTCCACTAGCACTCTATTTGTCACCTGTGGTGAGGTGGGGAAGGGGAGACTGGCATCCAAGAGAACCAAGTCTGATTAGATAGACTGTGCCTGATCTACAGCTCTTTCTCCCTCCCCCTTCCTTTCCACTATGATTCCCTTTTGCTTTTCCTATGCATTCTTGAACTCCGCCACTGTTTGCCCCCACCACCTCTGCTGGAAGGCTTTTCCAGGAATCCAACACTCTTTCTCTGAGAAAGTACTTTCTCACATCTCTTCTGAATCTATCCCCTTCCAGCTTCATAGCACATCCCTTTGTTCTTGAGCACCTTTTCATCTGAAAAATACTTCCCTCCTGTGCCTTATTTATCCCCATGAGGTATTTAAAGGGACACTGTCAACCTTTTTGAATCATAATATTTCTAGTTAAAAACCCACGTTATGATTCCTTATCTTCTCTAAAATGTGTTGTTGTTGCTTGTTTTTTTATATGCTTTCTTTCTTGGTAGAGCTGAAATGCATGCAGATGGCGTTGTACCCAACCTTGTTTTGTTTCAGATCCTTTATCTACTCTTACTGCATGTTTTCTGAAAATTAGAAAAGTCCACAAACAGTGTAGCCACTCATAATGCATTGTATCCTCTCCTCTTACTGCATAATGAGTGGCTGGGCTCTGATGGGGGTATTCCCAGGTCCATGAAAGATGCAATGGGAGTTGATCAAGGAATGTAAAAAAAATGTTTTTGTGTGGTAACAATAGTATGGTGGGCAGTCTGTTTTTCACTTTTTAAAACAAAATAAATTAGAATCAAAATTCCAGCTACATCAACAGTCTCTACAGAATGTGAACAACAATAACACATGTTTTTAAATTAGGGACACTTTGAGGATTAAGGGGGTTGGCAGTGTCTCTTTAAAGGTCTCTATTATATCCCGATTCTCCCTCATCTATTTCAGAGTGTACTTATTAAGTTTCTTTAGTCTCTCCTCATAAGCTGCCTCCAGGCCCACCTGCACCCCTCTCCTTTGTGCTGCCGACCTCACCCACTCTACCTGCCAGACTCACTTTTGCATCTCCAGCATCCACTAAATTCCTCCTGTAGCCATCCATCCCTTGGGCTGGCTTGCCCCTGCCAGGGGCCTTCTCTGTCAGTCATGGAGAGAAAATACACCTAGAGCCTCCTGCCTTCCTCTAGTTGGCTGTCTTGTCCCAGTCAGGGCCTCCCAGCTGACTACAGGAGGAGTGAATGAGCTGGGTGGGGGATGAGGGGTGGCATGGTGCTGGCACACATGTGACTGGTTTGCATGAGAGGAACTATAGAGCCATCATCCAGCATGCCTTGATGTGGAAGTTTTCCTCCTTTTTGCTCCACCCCCACCTGCAAGGATGCGCAGCTACATCTGACCTGGGGAGGGATGCCTGGCAGCATGGAGTTCACCTAAGCAATCAACACCACCATATGCTTCTACCAGGATCTGCTGCAGAGTGATGCAGTGTTCACCCTGCCCCCAGGAGGAGATTTTCTGTTGGACACTCAGGATCCTCACTGACAGCTTCTGTGCTGATGTCCCAGCTCAGGGTGGGAACCTGGGTGTAGAGTGCCAGAGCAGTCCCCATCACTTGGCGCCATGGAACTGACTCTTGTAGGGCTTTTCATGCAGACCTTGCACCATTTTAATTGCTCTCCTCTGGACTGCCTCTTCTTTGTCTATGTCCTTTGAAAGATGTGGTATCCAGAACTAGACACTGTACTCCAGGTGGGGACTTATCAGTGATCTATACAGAGGCAACACCACCTTCCTCTTCTGGCAGGTGATACCCCTCCACATGTACCTCAGAATCCCACTAGCCCTCTTGATCACCTTGTTGCACTGCCTGGCCACCTTTAGGTTATCCAGTATGATTACTACCTGGTCTCTTTCCTGCTTGGTGGTCAGAAATACCACTCCACCCATTTTGTACACTGTCCCTGGGTTTCTGTGCCCTAAGTGCATTATGCTGCACTTTTTTGCATTGAAAACCAACTGCCATACCCTTAACTACTCCTCTAATTTTCTCAGTTCCCTGCTCATCCCTTTCACCCCACCTTGAGTGTCCATCCTACTGGAGATTTTAGTGTCATGCTCAGAGATGTTTACTTTCCCATCCTGCTCCTCTGCAAGGGCTTGATCTTTTGCTTATGTGGCCCTGAGCCTGTGGAGTTCTTTACCTCATGGATATGAGAGTGCCTGACCACCAACAGTTTTATATCAGCATTAAAACATACTTGCTTCAGTTAGCCTGTCCTGACCCTGGGTAAAATTGCTGGCTTGTGCAGTATTTTAAACTATTTATGCCATACTAAAATTGGATTTTATTGTATTTTAATAATTGATCTTGCATTTTAAGTATGTTATTTTTATTAGAATTGTACAAGCGCCTTGGTTTTGGAAAGGCACTTTTTATAAAGAAATCAATCAATCAATCAAATGTCTGTTATAAAGACATTAAAGTAGACCAGTCTCAGCACTGATCCATGAGGCATCCCCCTGGTCACCCTTTCTTCCTGGCAGTGAACTCTAATTACCACTACTCTCTGTCACCTATGCCCTAACCACATTCTTATCCAATTTATCACCTTTAGACCCACGCCCTAAGCTACCCATCTTGCTTACTAGTCTCCTATGTGCATGACCGTGGGGGGCATTCAAACAGGCCTTGAAAACCTTTGTTTGGAAAAAGGCATACGGTGATGAAGATTGTAGATTATTGATTGTACAGTGTATTTTAATGGGACTATGAGATTGTTTTATCTGTTTTAACTGTACTGCACCTTGATATCTGAAAGACACATTAAAAATAAAGTATATTATTATTATATTATTATCATGTGGAATGGTGTTGACAGCCTTACGAAACCTAGTTAGGCCTTGTCCAGTGTTCCACCTTTTCTAAATCCTCTGTCATCCAGTCAAAGAAATCTATCAGACTCATTTGACGACCCCCCATTGAACCCATGCCTCCTCAGGTCTTGTAACCCACTGGATTCAAGATATTCCACAATCATTTTTTCATCAGGGACTCCACTAACTTTCCCACAACTGATGTTAGGCTGACTGACTTATAATTCCCAGCCTCCACCTGCTACCACTTTTGTGGAGTGGGACTACATCTGCTCTCCTTCAGTCCTCTGAGCCACAGTTACTCACCATAGTAATGTCGTTTCTTCCAAATGGATCCCTCACTATGCTTAACAATCCCTAATCCTATCTCCTATTCCAGAACCTGGAAAACATTCACGCAAGAAACAGTTCTTTCTGTTTGCTTGAGCATTACTTGTTACAGTGCCTTACAATTGATACTCAGCAGTTTAAGCTTTTTAATTGCATTTTAAAAATTGTTCTGCAATGTTGTAAAAGTTTTTAAATGCTTTTAAAACTGTTTTTTGATATATTGTCAGTGGACATTTAGGCTACTTTAGTACTTACGGCATATCCTAGCTCTAGAAATAAATCTGCCATTGGAATGCAGTGTTGAGCATGACCACTAAGCAGTTTTGAATTTCATTCTAAGATTCTTTAATTAGCATAACATTCTATGCTCTGGAACAGCTCTTTCCAGGTGAATGATTGCAGTTGAGCATAGTGAGGGGTCCTTTTTGAAGAAACAACATTAGTATGGCAAGAGGTTTTCCTTAGTACTGATTCAGGTGCAGTTAAATATGGATAATTCTGGAGGTGTGAATTTAATTTTTGTATACAGGAACATTATTTCTAACCCTGGAAACCTCTCACTTATAGTTTCATTCTATGCATCAATCTTTATAGACACAGATGCCCAGAGACAGACCCTATTCTAATAGCAGAACTTAGAATTTAGAATTAGTGGTAGGTAAAGTGAACAAAATTCTGCCCATTTCGTGGAGTGAAATGTGAAATTTAGCCTGCATGGGCGGAGTGGCGAAACTTCACCTGTGGAACGGTGAAGTTTCACCTTCTGCGGTGAAATTCCATCTTCAGTGGTGAAAGTTCACCCATGGAAGGTGGAATTTTGCCCGGAAGGTGAAATTTCACCCATGAAAAACAAAAATTTCACCACAGAAGGTGAAATTTACTTCAGGTGAATTCCATTATGCAGGAAAATTTCACAAATTACTCTGCCAGGTGAATTTGGTTACTTCACTGGTACTTTGCAGGTGAAATTTAAATTTGCTGAATTCCTATTTAGAACAGGTGCTTGAAAACTCTGCAGCCACCTTCCACTCTGGTAGTTGTCAGATTTGTTTCTCCACCTAGAAAGAAAAGATCACCCTGACTCTAGCTCATTTATTTGTTTTATTAAATAGCATTTAAGTGTTACTATTTTTCCTACCTAGTCTGCTTTAGTTAGAGTGTCTATTTTAAGCAGCGGTCCTTCTGGCTCAGAGACCACTTGTATGGATACTTTTTTTTTTTTACTAATTAATTTCTGTCACTTACATACATTTTTTTTTTTTTGAGTAAGTGATCTTTTTTTCTTGAGCTGCACTGTTCAGAAACAGAAGCATTTTGACTTTCTGTTTCAGCCAGTGCAGCTTCCCACTAATTAATTGCTTCTTGCACAAGAAGCCACAGTTCGATCCTGGCAATTTTTGTTAAGGTAAGATATGTTTTTACTACTGGGCTTTTAGTTTTGGGCTATTTTAGTTTTATTATTGCTTCGCTGTTTTAGCTATAGTAAAAAGACCTAGAAATTCCACAGGTTAAAGAATTTTTTAAAACCTATTTTTAACTCCTGGTAAATGCAGACTGCCATGTGTTCAGTGTAAACTGCCCTGGAATGAATCACAACTTTATTTTTTTGTGAGTCCTTCATTGTTTTTTCCCACAAACCTCAAATAAAAGGACAACTAATTTAGGAGTCCCCATGGCTTCTCATTCTGCCTGCTTGTTACCAAAAATAATTTAAAAATCTCTGAGAGATGGTGGAAAGCACATACAGAAAGTTCTGTCTTCTCATGTACAGCAGCAGCATCAACGCTTTAATGGCTACAAGAAAAGAAAAGGCTGGTCAGCAATCTTAAAGGCTTGGATGCATCGGATATCAGGATGTCTGAAAGGGGGACCCTGAATCTGTTGATAACACAAATATAAATAAAGATCCTCTAAACAGACACTGTAAATGGTGCCTGCAGAAAAGAAATGTAAAGAAAAAAATGTCACTGCCACTCCTCATTAATGGAGAAAAAAGCAGACAGCTGATAAAGAAAATAATGCCTCCATTAAAAGACATATAAAAAATATGTCAATTTTTCCAAGTTATTCAGGCTATGGGGAATTATAATAATATGAATGCACCCCCTTACCATGGTCAGCTTCTAGCCTTTCTGCCTGTGCAGGAGAAGGAAGAATAGTACTATGTACAAGAGCAGGAAGATGACCCCATGGAATTAGAAGGTACACCTCAGGGAGATTTTAGCTCTCCTACAGGGCATAATAAGGATAATTTATTTTCCTCATTTGTCAGACATATGCTTGATACTCTAAACATCCACCCTCATGAAACTGAGGAGCATGAATAGGATGCTAAATTTATGGACATGATGGGTATGGCACACTCAAGGACTTTGCTAGTTCCCATACGTAAGTCACTTAAGAAAACCACAGCAAAAGTAATGCCTGCACCTACTTCATCTACAGCCATCAACAAGAAGATTAACAGAAAGTACCAGGTGGACAGACAGGAGGTAGAATACCTGTATGCCCACCCTGATCACCAAGGCATAGTCCAGATTGTTGCTTGTGAGAGAGCAAGTCACACTCTCTGCACAGCCTCCAGAAAAGAACTCCAGAAAATTGGATGCTATCGCCAAGAAAGTTTATACTACAACTTCCCTGATCATTAAGCAGGCATGTTATTCAGCATACAGTATATAGCACAGTACCAGTAAGAATTGTGGAACACAATCCTGGCACTTGCTGACAGAACAGCCAGTGCTCTGTTGCAGGACTTGCTTACCAGAATAAGATCAGCCTTGGTCCACACTAAATACCATTTCCACACTGCTGTGGATACTAATGGATAGAGATACAGCGAATTTAAAATCTGCCAGCAAAGTGAACACGAAGTGGCCACTTTGCGTTGGCACTTCGCTACATGGAGTGCCCCATAGGAAAGGCTCACTTCACCTTGTTATTACTTTGTGTTGTCATTCCACCTTAAAAACAAAGTAAGGTGGAGTGACAACTATATTGGCAGCATCCCACCCACACAGTCACCAGAACAAATGTGTATCCCCAAAGTGCTACTGTCTTGTAGCCAGAAATCTCTGCAGTGCTGATGAAGTGAAATGAATGTGTAACAAGAAATGCAAAGTCTCCCAGAATTAATGGTGCACTCAGTCATGCGCACAGTGGTCAGGTCACACACAGAGTCACCAGAATTAATGTGCATCCCCAAAATGCTACTGTTTTGTGTCCAGAAAATTCTTCAGTACTGACAAAGTGAAATGAGAGCATAACAAGAAATGCAGTCTCCAGAATTAATGGTGCCATGCAAATGCACAGACAGATTAAAATTCGTTGCACACACAAGGGATGCATACGTAAAGGCATAACAACACCTAACCAGTGCTCACAAGTCACAAATCCAAATCTGGAAAGGAATACATTTTGAAAGTTGGGGGATTAGTGAACAGCAATAACAATCCACTACCAGTAAAAATACCACAAAGCAGTATGAAAAATTCATGCAGGTGAGGTGGATAGCAGGTTCACACTGCTGCAATTACTCTGTAACACAATAACAAGTGTCTGATTTAATGGCATGCATCACACACACACTCACACACACACTCAAGTAATGTGTAGCAAATTGAAAACCTTTAGTAATGTAACCAAATGTTTTAAACAGACAACTTGTACACTACTGCACCACAACAATCAGCAAAAAAATGTTAAGAATTACTGAAAATATTACTGTGTGTACATTAACACAGTTATACAAGAAAAATATAACCAAAACAGAAAGACTGCCTCTTTCTCCCAGTTAATCTATACTACACCACAAATATGCTCCCTCCCCAAAGCACACTTCACAGTACAGAGACTGACCATTCTAAATTAACATTCAAAATCCACACACAACAATAAACACTCAATGATATGAGCACAGAAGGGTTTCCTACAATCGATATATTAAATTTTAAGCAAAAAATATTACTCAAAAATACATTTTAAACAGCTTTTAGAGCTTTTGAATCACAGAGCTCTAACAGAAAACTGTCTCCAGGCCAGAACTGAGGCTGTGCCGAACAATCTAGAGCCCATGTTACCTGCAATCCCATGAATAACTGCAGAATTTTATTTGGAGCTCAACTACAAGGAGAAGTGAGGTGAATTACACTGATTTCAATATACTTCACCTTAAAATTGGTGGAGAAGTGGTTTGGGGAAGGCTGAATAACACAAAGTCATTGGTTTCAATGGACTTCACCATCCTCATTATGAAGCGAAGTATACCGATTCACACTGTGGAGTTCTCTGCAGATTCCACGTTACTCAGTGAATCACTTCATGGAGCAAATTGGGGCCACTTCACCCACCACTACTTACAGTACTGTAACTCTCATGCTGTACAGGAAGGAACGCAAATGCCTATGGCTATACTTCCCCGAAGATCGGTAGCACAAAACTCCCCGACTTAAAAACACTTATTAATGAGTACAATGGTGAAGTGGTAAAGTCTAGAGAGATACTACAAAACATGCTTATAATACATCCAAGTAACTAGTAAAAAAATTAATGTTGTGATTCATGACGTGATCGTGAATCATGATTTGTGACTGCATTTGTGACCATGATTTGTGACTGCATTTGTGACCATGATGATGAAGACGTGCTTCAGTGTCGGCAGTGTGAGATAACCAATATGGAACTGTATTGGGAATGTAAATGCCTATGGCTGTACTTCCCTGATGAGCTGTAGCACAAACTCCCCAACTTGAAAACGCTCATTAATGAGTACAATGGCAGAGTGGTGAAGCCTGGAGAGATACTACAAAACAGGCTTACAATACATCCAAGTAACTAGTCAAAAAATTAGTGTTGTGATTCATGACGTGATGATGAATCATGATTTGTGACTGTATTTGTGACTGTGATGATGAAGAATGTGATTTGTATCATGAGTGACTCATGATGATGGTCCTGACTTAAAAACGCATATTAATGAGTACAATGTTCATGCAGAATTATGCACCACACCTGTCCAGTACTCTGAAGGGAAGCCAAAGAAACAACTGTGACATAAATTACAGATGGAGATTGGGCCCTAAAGAGATGTAAATGCACAGACAGATTAAGATTGCATTGTGCACTGAAGAGATGCAGATGCAAAGGCACAACACCTAACCAGTGCTCACCATCAGAAATTCAAATCTGGAAAAGAATACCTTTGCCGGTTGGGGCGGGCTGCGGGCGGTGGGGGGCAGTGTACTGCACTGCTGCAGTAACAGTCACTAGTACTAGTAACAGTAAAGATAACACAAAGAAGTACAAAAGTCACACAGCTGCAGTGGATAGCAGGTTCACATTGCTGAAATTATTATGTGGCACAATAAAAGGTGTCTGATTTGATGACACAAGCCGCACACATACTCACACACACACCAAGTAATGCATAGCAAATTGAAAACTTCAGTAATACAACCACATATTTTAAACAAACTAAAATTATGCACTGCTGCACCACAACAATCAGCAAAAAAAATTGGCAAGAATTATTGAAAATATTACTGTGTCTACATTAACACAGTTATACAAGAAAAATATCACCAAAACAGAAAGCACTGTCTTTTTCTCCAAGTTAATCTACCTACACCACAGATATGCCCCTCCCCAAAGCACACTTCCACTGTGTCTCAGTGCACAGACCGAATGTTGTACATTAATATTCAAAATCCACACACAAACAATAAATGCTCAATGATATGAGCACAAAAGGGTTTCTATAATTGATGAACTAAAGTTTCAGCAAAAAAATGACTCAAAAGGCCTTTTTCAACAGCTTTTAGAAGGTTTGAATCACAGAGAGCTATCAGAGCAGATTGTCTCCTACAGCTTCCTACACACACTACCCCAAACTGAGGCTGTGCAGAACAATCTAGAGCCCATGTGACCTGAAATCCCATGAATCACTGCAAAATTTGCCTTTGGAGCTTAAAACCAAGGTGAAGTGAGGCCAAGTACATTGTTTTCAATGTACTTCGCCTTAAGAATTGGTGAAGTAGTGGTTTGAGAAGGCAGAGTAACACAGTGTCATTGTTCTCAATGGACTTTGCATTACCCAGTATAACGTTAAGTACTCTGGCTCAAGGCTGTGGAGCATTCTGTGAATTCACCTTCACCTCGCGTGAATCACTTCGCAGAGCGAATTGGGACCACTTCGCCCATCTCTACTGATGGATACTAATGGCACTGCAACTAGAGTTCTATTCATGCAGAGTCCTTAAGAATACTCTTCTGGTTAAGGAATACCATCCATTCCAAGGATACACAAACCAAAGTCATGAATTTCTCCTTTAAAGGAAATTCACTTTTTGGTTACAAAACAGAGGCATACATGACAACAGCGAATGAATAAAGGACCACTTCCAAGAGTAACAATGAAAAGAAAAGCCGTCTCTGTCCCATATGCCCTATGGAAGGGGAGGCAGTAGCACAGGTTACTTTCCTGGAGTTTATATGCAATATATCTCCTATTAGTGTCAGACACAGAGGGAATACTACATATGCAGGGCAGAAGGGGCACAAACTGTACCACTGCTGTAGCACCAGCACCCAAACCCCAGCCAAAGCAAATCCTCCAACAGTTATGTGTGGGGAAAGACTGATTCACTACCTTCAGGAATGGATAACTATTGCCACAGGCAAGAGGGTTCTGGAGGTGTGGGCCAGGAATAGTCCCCGCAGTTAAAAAATTCCCAAAACTACAGAAACACAACATTTTTCCAGCATAGTCTCCCACAGAATGAAATGTGCTACAACTGGAAGAGTTTAAAGAAGTAGAAATTCAAGATGGTCACACTGAGAACATACATACATACATACTATCTCTGCAGTCAGGATACTGGCTGGGATCACTGGATCTGAAAGATGCCAGTTTTCACATGGCAGTCAGGCCATCACAAAGAAAATAACTCTGGTTCAAGTTAGGGAACTGCCAATGCCAGTTCACAACTCTCCCTTTGGCCTCAGTTCAGCACCAAGGGTATTCACAAAGTGGCTGGTGGCAATGGCATTCACCTGAGAAGGCAAGGTGTGATAATTTCCCCCTACCTGGATGACTGGCAAGTCTCAGAGAAAACAGAACAGGAGACAAGGTGCTCTCTATAGACTATAAAATTACCTTGGAGTCTCTCAGATTCCTAATAGACATGCAGAAGTCCCAGTTAGAACCTTTTCAATTACTTGACTTCTTAGGAGCAGAGCTACATGCCTTACAGGGGAAAGCCTTCCTCCCTTAGGCCAGAGTTACAGCTCTGAAAACAGCAGCAGTGTCCTTCAAAATGGGTCAGTCAAGACTGCAAGGGACTTCGTGAAGTTACTAGAACACATAGCCACATCCACTGCTGGGTTTCCATTGGCCTGTTCCAAATGAGAGCTATCCCATACCACTTAAAAAAAACAACTTGTCTCAAAGTTGGGACCCACTGTCAAAGCTAGTGGTGGTGCCAAATGCACTGGTAACATCACTAGAGTGGTAGAAGGAGGAAAGCAACCTCAGAGAGGGCATTTGTTCCTTCAGCAGTCACCAGCAAATATCCCTAACACCAATGCCTCACTCTTGGGGTATGGTGCCCACCTACAGGACCTCACAGTGAGTATCACATGGAGCCCACACGAGTCACTGCAACACATCAGCCTCCTAGAGCTCAGTGCAGTGCTGCTAGCAATGCAGTTTTTCCTCCTCCCTGTTACAGGGTCAGTCTGTCCAAACCAGAACAAACACCACCACAACAATATATTTCACAAGCAAGTGGGGAAAGATAAGATCCTCCAAAGTGTGTACAGGAGCTATGAGGATCTTGCATCTAGCGTACATCTTAGAGACAAACATTCACACAGTGCATTAGCTGGGCAGATTTCCTAAGCAGAATCAGTTAGGGAAGCCACAAATGGGCCCAGAATTGGCAAGTTCTGGTCACAGAGTTTAAAGGGTGGGACACTCCTAAAACAGACCTGTTCTCTTCTTGGGAAAACGATCATCTTCCGCACTTTTGTTGAAAACCACTAACTAGAAGAACAGTCTCAGAGAGCACACTGGACTTGGACTGGGCAGAAAGGTTTCTGAAGGCCTTCCCACCATTTTCAAACATTCAAAAAGTTCTACTGAATCTCAGGAGGGAATCTGCAACAATGATTTTAATAACTCCAGACAGGGTCAGACAGACCTGGTATTCAGTTCTGCTGACCATGTCCAGCAAGCCATTTAGTAGCCTATCACTGAGCTACAATCTGCTGACCCTATTTGAAAGTAGGATAGCATTTCCAAACCTCTGAACACTACACCTGAGAGCATGGTTTTTGAGGAGCTAGAATACTCTGGATTAAATCTTTCAGAGGAAGTCCTGAGGGTGCTGTGAATTTCAAGGAAATCGGCAATAAGGAAAACATATTCTTCTTAATGGAAAATATTTCCATACTTGTGTAGAAGTGATGGTGCAGCAGATTAGTCCCAATAAAGGCAGAGTTGCCTACTGTCTTGGAATACTTAGTCCACCTGCAGACCTTAGGCCTATGGCCAACAACACTGAAGGTGCACTTGGCAGCAGTGTCAGCCTACATATCAGCAGGCAAGGGAAAGTTACTGGCTTCTCAACCCATTTTCAAAGGATTTTTAAAGGCCTCAGTCACTTGTATCCACTGGTGTAGGGACAGTGACCCACAATGTGATCTTAACGTCTGCATTGTCTAGCTTACGGAAGCTCCAGTTGAGCACATGGACACTGCTACCCTGAAGTGAAGTATAGTATGTCACATGGTAAACCATTCCTGATAGTTATGGCCTCTGCTGGGGGGGGGGGGTGAGTAAAATGCAAGTCCTCTGAACAAAGTCAAATTACATAATCTTCCACAGGGATAATTTAATCATAAGAACTAGTAGGAAATTCCTACCTAAGGTGCTGTCTGAATTTCATCTGAACAAGTCAGTAACACTTCTTGTGCTTTATCCAGAACACTCCAGTCCAGGTGAGCAACAATTGCACAGCTTTGACCTGAAACAAGTTCTGGGCATCTATATGGACCAGTCAAAAGAGGTCAAGTCCAAAAACACTTAGCTTTTTGTTAGCTATTGTGAGGCTGGTAAAAGTAAATTAGCATCCAAGAGGTCTATCTCTTACTGGATAATCTCTTGCATTCAGTTCTGCCATGAAAAGAAGAGAAATGCTACCCAGAGGCATAAGTGTGCATTCCACAAGGGGCACCTCTGCCTCTGTGGCATCCCTTTATTAGACATCTGCCAAAGCAGCTACCTGAAAACAGTACATATCTTCATGAAGATCTAGTGTCTGGACATATAGTCTAGAAGGGTGCCCCTTTGGAACTGCTATCCTGCAGAAACTTTTCCCCAAGTAGGTTCTGAACTGAGACTCAAAGGTACTGCTCTATAGTTTGCATAGAGTGAAACCATAAGTGAAGAATTCCTGGGATTAGAATACAAAATTCTAACTATAGTAATGTTGTTTCTTCTAAGGGATCCTCACTATGGTTTCACAGTCCACACTGCCTCCCTTCCAGAATCTCAAAATAAGTTCTAACAATAAGGTCTTTTACTTAGGTTGCCTGAGTATTACTATTGCAGTTTCTTTACAATAGTAGGTTCGATTTTTTATTTCATATTTACGTCTGCTTTAATTTAGTTTGTGTTTTTTTTTCAAAATATGAAATTGGCATTACATTTTAGCAGCCTTTAGCTAGATTCATTAGCTGCTATTCTACTCTGGCCATAAAACCAAACTGAAAAATGCTATGGTGGAATGTGGCTGCAGAGCTTTTCAAACACCTATTCTAAATTCTAGGTTCTGGTATTAGACTAGGGTCTATCTCTGGGGCATCTGTCACCATGGAGATTGATTAATAGTGTGACACTACAGTGAGGGATCCATGAGAGGAAACAACATTACTACGGTGAGTAATTTTTTTTATAACTACTGCCAATTAGCATTCATTTCCTGTCCCCTTTAAAAGACAGCACCAGACCCAAAATGCCAAAAAAATGTTAGCCATTTAGCTAAACCACTTTTTAAGCCTCCTCCTCTTTTGTTTTACTCATGTGGCTCTTTTAGCCATTTTATTTTTAAATGGACACCTGCTAATGTAACTTGGACTGTAGGGTTGTGCACCTGTTCTTAGTTAAGATTCATATCTGAATGCCCCTTCCACAACGCCATGCGCTCCATGGGACTGGGTCTCATGCACACTGTCCCTCTCCACCAGTTATTACTAAAGACAAGGAAAGCCATTTGTTTCACACAGCTTTGCCTACAAACTGTATACCAAAGCACTGTGCAATCTGAGAGAGGGAGAGCAGACAATGCTGCAAGGAGACTGAGAAGGGATGAGAGAGAAGTAAAAGGATCAGTCTATGTTAAATTGTCACCATTTTTTTTTTCAAAAATGTGTTTCTTTCATCCTTACATTTATACACAGAGTATTTTTTGATTTTTTATATATTTTTAAAACAGCTTTTACACCTAATTTTGTGTGTAATGACCACATCATTAAGGATGGTTGCCACTCATTTTTTTTTTAATCTCTTGTACTTAGGTTACCTGTTAAATGTACATGAAAGATTTATATGGTGACTGAATTAGGATAGTGGTACTACATGTTTCTGATGTCAGATAGCAAAGCACCACATTAAGATATTTATTAATTTATTAATTCATTTGTGAACCGGGTTGGTGCACTGATCTGAAGACCTTTTTCAGGCACGTCCCAGTACAGGTACTGGCAAATACAAAGGTAGAGAACAATTTCTTACAATACTCAGTACAAACATCGAAACTCAAAACAGGGATTGTAACAGGCATAACTACAAGTAGGCTGATCATCCGGTGGTGTGGGGGAATACAAAAAATCTATACAGGGATCAGAACAGGCATAACAACAAGAAGGCTGCTCATACAATGGTGTGGGGAAGATACAATGGACAGAGCCAGATGCATCTAATCCAGTAAACATTGGAATGTAACTTAACATACACAGTGCAGGCCAAATGAAGCAACACAGGCATCATAAAAGTGACTGATGGCAAACCTCCAGTGTACAACATACAGTAGTCCATGAGGGAATTAGGTATAGGTAGGTAAGATATTTTAATGTTTTTCACAATGGGCATGTCACATGAGCAGGGATTTAAAAAAAACCTTCTAAATTCTATATATTTGTCCAACAATTAAAAAAAAGCAGACAGAAAAATTGATGTATTGATGTTTTTGCCAGAAAAATCATCATATCTGAAAAAGTTTCCTGGTGACTAATAAATATTTCTACTTTGTGGAGAGGTAGGCAATGTGACTTACTGATGGTCAAACAGTAGCAAAGTGGCATCTGTGGACTAAAGTCTGGATTTAGAGTACTCTGACCTGTAGAGGCAAAAGTGCTAGGCATAATTTAGTGACTATGCTATAAGGGAACATTGAGCATTGACACTATAACCATTTTAGGTTCCTGAGGAGTAGAGTTTTGCAAACATAGAGGTTGTCAGCAGATAAGGACAGCAAGGCCCATTCAGTCTGTCCATTTCTTTTTCTACCTTATAAATGTGCCATCGGCCCTGCTCTGTCAGTGGCCTACCTATTCATACTCATCTGTATTGCTCCCGTATGCCTATCTCATGCGTGTTTGAAGCCCTGCACTGTATTCATAGCCACCACTTCCTGAGGTAGGCCGTTCCATGCATCCACCACTCTTTCTGTGAAAAATAATTTCCTCACATTCCCCCTTAATCAGCCTCCCTCTAATCTCATGCTGTGTCCTCTTGTCCTGCTATTTTTCTTAAACATGTCAGACTCTTTCACCTTGTTAATGCCCTTAAGGTGTTTGAATGTTTCGATCATATCACCTCTCTCTCTCTCCTTTGCTCAAGGGTATACATATTAAGCGCCGTTAATCTGTCCTCATATGTCTTCTGATCCAGTCCCTGCACCATTTTGGTTGCCCTTCTCTGGATTGCCTCAATTTGGTTAATGTCCTTGTGAAGGTGTGGCCTCCAGTACTGCATGCAGTACTCCAGATGGGGCCTAACCAGTGTCTTGTAAAGAGGGATTATTACCTCCCTCTTACGACTTGTGATACCCCTACTAATACACCCTAACATCCTCCTAGCCTTATCTACTGCTTTAGAGGTCTGCTTGGATGATTTCAGGTCATCGGTGATGATGATGCCCAAGTCTCTTTCTTCCTTTGTGACTGCCAGCAACTCCCCTCCCAGCCTATAGGTGGCTTCAGGGTTTCTCTTCCCTATGTGCATGATCTTGCACTTCTTTGCATTAAATCCCAGTTGCCACTCTTCTGACTATTTTGCTAGTTTTCCAGATCTCTTCTGATTCTGCGCACCCTCATCTGGATCATCTACTCTGTTGCAGATCTTGGTGTCATCTGCAAACAGACAAGCCTTACCCTCTAGTCCATCTGCAATGTCACTAATGAAGATATTGAAGAGGACTGGCCCCAGGACTGATCCCTGAGGTACCACACTTGTGACTTGCATCTCTTCTGACTGTATACCATTTACCACCACTCTCTGTTTTCTGCCTGTCAACCAGTTTGCCACCCAGTTGACCAACTTCTGACCCACCCGAGCCTACCCAGCTTATTTATCAATCTTCTATGTGGAACAGTGTCGAAAGCTTTGCTGAAGTCAAGGTAGGTGACATCAACTGCTCTCCCTTGGTCCACTACTCTGGTTACCCAGTCAAAGAAATCTATGAGATTAGTTTGACAGGACCTTCCTTTTGTAAACTCATGCTGTCTTGGATCCTGTGCCCCTATGTATTCCAGGTGTTGCAGTATCCTTTCTTTAAGGAGTTCCTCCATAATCTTGCCCACTACTGAGGTAAGACTGACTGGTCTTAGTTCCCTGCCTCCTCCCTGCTTCCACTCTTGTGAGCGGGATCGCATGAAACCATTCTCAGTCTTCTGGGACTTCTCCTGTGCTCAGAGACTCACTAAACAGTTCTAATGGCTCTACTAGTTCCACCCTTAGCTCCTTAAGTACCCTGGAATGTATGCCATCAGGTCCCATTGCCTTGTCCACCCTGAGCTTAGCGAGCTCTTGTAGGACCCTTTCTTTTGTGAAGGGAGTAGTGCTCACCTCTCCCTCCCCGTGTCCATGGTGCTGAGCTGTGGGCCCTGCCCTACCCTCTCTTCAGTAAATACTGAGCAAAAGTATCTATTTAGGATAGATGCTTTTACAGGGTCCTCCTCCTTACATGCCCCCTTTTTTCCTTTGAGCTTAGCAGTTTCCCCTTTGGATGTTCTCCTTTCACTAATGTATGTATAGAAAGTCTTGTCACCTTCTTTTACTGTTCATGCTAGTGTTTCCTCAGTTTGGGACTTTGCCTGCCTTACTGCTTTCCCTGCTTCCCTTAGGGCAGTTTGGTATGCCTCCCTATCTTCATCCCACTGTGTTCCCTTATATTTCCTGAAGGCCAGCCTTTTGGCTCTGACCTTTTCTGCTACTGTATTTGAGAACCAAAGTGGTTTCCTTCTTCTTTTGCACTTCCTTTTCTGTCTAACACAATGGGATGTTGCTTCAAGTATTGCATCCTTAATTCTTGCCCACTTTGCCTGTACCCCCTCACCTGTGTTTCTTTTTGCCAGGGCTAGCTTTACTCTGTTGGCCATCTTATCAAGGTCAGCTCCTCTGAAGTCCCATATTTTTGTCTTGGAATGGGATAATTTAGATGTAGTGGCCAAATTGAACCATACCATGTGATGGTCACTGGCCCCCAGGTGACCTTCTACCTGCAGATCTGTGATCCCTTCCTTGTTAGCCAGTACTAGATCTAGGATAACCCTGTCTCTTGTGGGTTGTTGTGCCAGTTGTTTGAGGCCCTCCCCCTGCAGGGAATCCACAGTGTGTCTAGTTCTGGCAGATGTTCCTGCTGGTATTGACCAATCTGTATCCAGCATGTTGAAGTCTCCCATTATCAGAACCTCCCCTTTAGCTGTCATGTTTTGTATATCTTCTAACAGTAATGTGTCTTTGTCCTCCCCCTAGTCTGGGGGCCTGTAGACAACTCCAGTTCTTATGGCTGTCCCATTTCCTGTTTCAAGGGTGACCCACAGTTCTTCTGGCACCTTCTGTGTATTCTGAATTTCTGTAGCTATGATACTTTCATTGACATACAGGGCCACTCCACCCCCTTTTGCACCTTGGTCTCTTCTGAACAGTACATAGCCAGGTATTGAAGTCTCCTAAGTGTGGTTACTGGTAAACCACGTCTCACTAATTGCTACTATGTCCAGTTTAGCCTCTGATATTATTGACTGCAGGTCTGGGATCTTATTTCCCAGGCTGTGAGCATTTATGTACATGATTTTCCATTGGCCAGATTTCGGTGTGTTAGTTGTTGGGTGTGGTTTGGCATTTCCACTGTGCGTCGTATGGGTAGATGGACCTTAGTGTGGTCATGTCAAACTTCAGCCTTTGAACTGCATAAAGTTCATTAACATACTCTTAAAGACAAGCTAGTTTGTGCTAGTGTGACCTTTAAAAAGCATTAGGAAATCAGATAAAATAAAAAATGTAATGCACTGGCAAAGCACCCAAAACAGTAGGATAATGCAGTGGGCTACATAGAGGGCTACCGGTTCCAAAAATTAGCTATGGCTTAGTGTTTTACATACTGGTTTCATGGGTAACATTGGCAAAAAATGTATTAATTTGGCCTGGCAAAGCCTGCCAAAATTTGAGCAAACATTAATCGAAAGGAGACCGAATGAAGATAACATATCAGCATCCCAGAGTATGTGTCTAGTCTACTGATGCCAAAAAAAAGCCTCCACTTATGGACACAGAAGCCCTCTCCATTCACCTCCTCATCCTCCTCTGTTGCACCACCTGGAAGTGTAGGAGATTCATCATCCATAAACTATGGGAAATAGGGCTTTGGAAAAAAGGGGCAGCTTTGTTTTTTTTTTAAAGTGAACATCTTTACATTTTGGGTCAAAAGCCGTGTTCTCCTGTTGGTGATAATATTGACAGCAGTACTAAAAATCCTCTTTGAGAACATACTTGCAGGTGGGCAGTTGATGTGTTCAACAGCTATCTGTGTCAAAGAGGCTTAAATGTTTGTTTTTTTGTACCAGTACAATAGATGCTCATGTCTTTCTGCTAGTGGCACATTCTCATCCAGATAATCATGCACCATTTTTTTTTTGCTGGCATCTCAGGCATGACTTTGTCAGAAAGTGACTTGCTCTAATCCATCCTGGTGGTGCTGAGGGTTGAGGTGCTGGGTGCCACACCTCGTGCCACACTGGTAACCTGGGTTCAGGATTGAGCCTGGTTCATTGGGAGTCAACAAGGTGGGAGAAGCAGGGAGTTGGATTCAGCAACTGTAAGGCAGTTCTCCTCTCTTGGGTGGGGACCCAGTCACTCCCACTGCAGAACTGACTGGGGGCAGGGGTCCGAGGGTAGTATAGGTGGGGAGTGGCTAGAGTAGAGGGGGTGCCGCAGATTGCTCTGTGCATGTGCCTCCACACGTGCCTGAGCAACCATTTGTTTTTTAAATTTTAGTCTTTGATAACTGGCAGTGCAATGGGAAGGGAGAAAAATGTGGAAAATGGAGTTGGCTGTTTCCCCTGATGGCCCCATAGTTCCTGAATCAGCCCCCTGGAGTCTAGCTGTTGGCTTCTGAGGGAGGCAGTTGATGCCCTTTATCCTCAACCCTGCCATGGGGAGGGGCAACCCATGGGGTACCTACTGGAAGGGTCAAGTGCAGGAAGCTAGGGTCCAGAGAATATGCCCCTCCGAAAGAGGGTCTGTAGCCACCTGGCAACCACAGAAAGGAGGTCAAAAACCTTGATTAAAAAAAAAGGAAGTGACTTGCTCTGCTTTTTCGTCATGACATAGTCAGATAGATTTCTTATAGTAGTTTGTCATCAATTGCTGTTTTTCTTGGGGGTGCAGCAGCAGCATTAGCAGCAGGTTGACTTGGAGACAAATAATAGTGGCCCCTGTGATGTTCAGTGGTAGTAGAAAGGCATTGGGATCTTCCTTCAGCCTCTCCTAAACCTAACTTGTCAGTGTGACTGCAACAAGGGATGATGATGAGTGTTGTCCTTCTGCTCTGTTTGTGTTCCTGTTCTTGTTTTTTGCCATATGTACAGAGACCAGATATATAAGCAAGGCTTTATAGGACTGCTGATCATTACTGCATTCTTGTGCATCAAAGAATGTCTCAAACATATCTTTGAACTGAAAGTCCAAGAGAGTGGCCAGGATGTAGTGATCATCTGTACGCATTTGTGAAATGCATGTGTCATTCTAGAAATGTGATTGAATACTTTGTACTAGATTGAGAGCAGCTTTATCCTCCTTTTCCTAATATTGAGTTTTCATGAAGAAGTCATAGGTTATTGAGGACAATGAGAAGGAATACCTGCCTTAGACCTGCTGATTCAGCACTAACCACTCTAGTGGCCTCCTCAAAGGGTTTCAGTACAGTGCAGAGGGTCTCCATTAAGTACCATTGATCTGGGCTGATAGCTTCATCTTTCTTGCCAATACAATACTCTGTGGCATACTACTGGATGGCCTACTGTCATTCTAGCAGCCGTTCCATCATGTAATAGGTGGAATTGCATCTTGTTGCTGCATCCTGTTTCTGGTGATGGAGGGGGAGGTGATTCCATTGCTGAATGTTTCATAATAGCATCTGTGACTTTATGGAATGGCTAAAATTACCACATACTTTTTTGGCCAGACCTACGCTTGTCTGCATAGTGGTGTTTTCCTCATCTGGGAATCCTTGAGATACCACATTTATGCAGTGAGAAAACATGGAACATGTGTGTATCCCATCCTTAAATGCCTTTACAATGTTCTTTCCATTATCTGTTTATCAAACTTGATGTTAATTATCATGGTGTCAGTCACTAATCAAACTTCTGTTGAAGGAAGGTTAACAAGTTTTCTGCCTAATGGTCTTTGCCAAAACCAACAATACATAAAGCTGCCTGCTTGCAGAAGTTGGGGGCCACTGGTGACTTGTAGTTACAGCCGCTGCTGGCATTTAACAAAGAGGAGGAAGAAGAGGAGATGAATAAAGAAAGGAAACTGACCCAATGGGTAGTCACTGTCATGTAATCAGTATTCTGACCATGGATCCACTTGTCATTAATGGTTTGAATGGTAGGAACAATTGATGCTTTTAGGGCATATGACAGTCTTCTAGACACTCTGATATAAATGAAGAAGCACACAGTGGAAAAGTAAGCATGGCTGGGCACTTGATACCTTGGCACAGCAACTTTCATTAGTGATAGAAAACCAGCATTGCTCACTAAGGAGGATGACAGCAAGTTGGTGGCTAGCATTTCCAGAATTGCTCTTGTTCACTTTTTTGCCTCAGGACTGTTTGCTTTATATTTTTGTCACATTTCCAGGGAGTGAACCAGAGAGAGTTAAGTGCTTTTTTTACTTGGGCATTACAGTTGGCTACAATTTTTGCCATCCCTGGTGGTGAACATGGTTTAGAATGTGTAACTCATCAGAGGTGTGGAAGTTAATGGGTTAAAGAACTGATGAATGGAAGATGATGAAGTTGTGCATTAGCTACGATTACAAAGACTTTCATCCTTTCCTCTCTACCTGGTTTCTTAATGTTCTCCTCACCCTGGTCTTCATCATTGTCATCATCATCAGCTTCACTGCCTGGTGGTGGTGCTGCTGATGCTGTGTATTGGCATGCCTTCGTGGTGACATCTGTGGGACTTCAGCAAATGCCATTTCATGGTAGATGTTCCTAGCCTTGTTCCTCCATACATTGACTCAGCCTGTCTTTACATAAAAGACACACTACATGTGTCCAAGATTGTTTGTCCATTCTGAAATAATCCCTCACCACTGACATCACCAGTTTGGTCTTTCCTACTGGCACTCTTGGCTGTAGCCTGATGGCCAGGTTATCATGGGCTGCTTCCCAACCATCACCATCCACCTCTTCTTCCACCAGTTCTCTAGGGTCAGATGATGGTTCTTCTTCCTCTACCATGTGGCCTGGGCCACCAGTTTCATCTGTGTCTTCTTTATCTGCTGGCATTTCAGATTCTTGCTGTTGTGTTTCCCCCTGTTGTTTGCGGCCTTACTTTTTTGAACCACCACTTTTGGTCTTTTGTGATCTCGTATGTGTGCCTGCCCCAGATGAACCTGTCACCTCCTGCTCCTCCTCCCCAGAACTGTTGCTGATATCACTTTTATAGGTGTATAACCACAATTTGTACCTCTGTCCCATAGCTCCACAAAATCACTTTACTTCTCCTCTTCTGTCTGTATCCAGTACCTGACATTTTCTGCAATGATTTCTCATGTTCTAATCCTTGCAGTGCCACTATGAGTGGTTCCTAAAATGTTAGATACTTTATGGACTATTCGACCACTACTGTCATCTTCCTCTCCACTTATTCTTCCCACTGAAGCAGCAGGGCTATTACCAAGCCCACAGAGCTTTGCTTTTCTTCGTGACTGGATGATCTCATGCAGCCATCTCCTTGGCTTCTTTGTTGTTCCACTTCTTAATGCTTGCAGTACCAGTCAGCCACTTGGGTGAAAAAAGATGAGGAGTAAGATATTATTTCATTTATTTTTTATGTTTCTTTTATTATTTTTTATTTTGGTATTTTTTACTTTTATTATTTATTTTATTATATATTTATTTTTTTGTTTGGTTCTATTTTATTAATTTTTTTGTGTTTAGTTTATCAAAGGAATGCCACCAAGGATTACTTTAGGGCAGGCATCAATTCACTGCCAGCTGGCATGCACTTGCTACCCACTGCACAGATCATACTGCAACAATGCAGCTCATGGTGGCACACACAGGTTGCTTCTGGATTCAATATGAGGAGGAGGAAGAATGAACTTCATCGACTTGAGGGAATGTGGAGAATTTTTTTTTATTTTTGTTTGTTTTTTTTATTTTTTTTACTTTTTTTATTGGGATGCCACCAGGGTGTCAATTAGCAGCTGACACACACACCTGATGCCCTGACCACTGCCCAGATTACACTGCAACAGCACAGCTCAGGGACTATTCACACAGGCTGCTTCAGGACTCAGGAAGAAGGAACTGCTGCAGGTTTGGGAAACATGAAAATAAGAGTTTCAATTTGAAAACAGCGACAAAAGAACAAGCATTTGTCAATGCCAAATGTTGATTGCATTGGTGTGTTGAGCTCACTCAGTGGACTTCTGTCACTGGCTCAGTTCTGTTTGTCCTGGTGCTGCAGGCTGCTCTTTTGTACTGGGTTGCTGCCTGCTTAAATCTGCAGCTGTCCCGACAGAGCTCCATTGAGGTGGCTCACTCCCCTCTCTCACTCGCTCATTCTGTTTCTCCTGGTGCTGCAGGCTGCCCTTTGTACTGGGCTCCTGCCTCTGGTTGGTGGCTTTTTCTGCCACAAAGAAATCTACAGCTGTCCTGACAGAGCTCCATTGAGGTCGCTCACTCCCCCTGTCTCACTCACTCATTCTGGTTCTCCTGGCACTGCAGGCTGCCCTTTTGTACTGGGCTCCTGCCTCTGTTGGCGCCTTTTTCTGCCCACAAAGAAATCTGCAGCAGTCCCGAAAAGCTCCATTGTGCTCGCTCACTCCTCTTCTCTCACTCACTCATTCCGTTTCTGCCAGCGCTGCAGGCTGCCCTCTTCTACTGGGCTCCTGCCTGCGTTGCTGGCTTCTTATGCCCACAAAGAAACTTGCAGCAGTTACAAGAAAGCTCCGTTGAGCTTGCTCACTTGCTCATTCTGGTTTTCCTGCCACTGCAGCTGCCCTTTTGTACTGGGCCCCTGTGTGCATTGCTGCCTTTTTCCGTCCACAAATAAATCTGCAGCAGTCCCAACAGAGCTCCGTTGAGCTCACCGACTCCCCCTCCCTCACTCGCTCATTCTATGTCTTCTGGCGCTACAGGCTGCCCTTTTGTACTGGGCTCCTGCCTGCATTGGTGGCTTTTTCTGGCCAGAAAGAAATCTGAAGGAGTCCTGACACAGCTCCATTGAGCTTGCTCACTCCCCCTCTGTCACTCACGCATTCTGTTTCTGCTGGCACTGCAAGCTGGCCTTTTGTACTGGGCTCCTGCCTGTGTTGCTGCATTTTCTGCCCACAAAGAAATCTGCAACAGTCACAACAGAGCTCCATTGAGCTCGCTCACTATCGCTCTGTCACTTGTTCATTCTGTTTCTCTTGGCGCTGCAGACTGCGCTTTTTATGGGGCTCCTGGCTGCTTTGGCACCTTTGTCTGTCCACAAAGAAATCCGCAGTTGTCCCGACAGAGCTCCATTGAAGTCGCACAGTCTCTCTCTCTCTCTCTCTCTCTCTCATGCATTCATTCTGTTTGTCCTGGTGCTGCAAGCTGCCCTTTTGTATGGGGCTCCTGCCTGCATTGGTGCCTTTTTCTGCTCACAAAGAAATCTGTAGCAGTCCTGATAGAGCCCCGTTGAGCTCACTAAGTCCCCCTGTCTCACTCACTCATACTGTTTCTCCCACTGCTGCAGGCTGGCCTTTTGCACTGGGCCCCTGCCTGCATTGATGCCTTTTTCTGCCCACAAAGAAACTGCAGCAGTCCTGACAGCGCTCGGTGAGTTCGCTCACTCCCCCTTCCCCAGTCGCTCTCTTGTTCTGTTTCTCCCAATGCTGCAGGCTGCCCTTTTGTACTGGGCTCTTGTGTTAGGGCCTTTGTCTGCCCACAAACAAATCCGCAGCAATCCCAACAGAGCTCAGTTGAGCTCAGTCATTCCCCCCTCACTCAGTCGATCTTAATCTGTCCCAAACACTGATTTCCCAGAGTGACTGTGCTATTCTCTGGCAGGAGTGCAAAAACATATTTTAGCCAGGATGTGAAAAATGACAGCTGTAGTGTTCATAAGGAGGTGTGAAAAAATGCCACTGTTGAAAATGTGGCATGACAATATTACAAATATGCGATGTTACAAGGGTGCATGGAAACAGTTCAATGCATGCTTGTAACACAGTCATGTTTTGGAGTTTCATCACCAAATTTTCAACATAGGGAATTTAAGACCTCTGCTCATAGACAGTGCCAGTGTCATTTCTTAATCTGTCAGGATGTGAAAATGACAGCTGTACTGTTATGAGGAGGTGTGAAAAAATGCCACTGTTGAAAATCTGGTGTGACAATATTACAAATCTGAAGTTACAAGGGCGCATGGAAAGTGCACAATGCACGCTTGTAACACTGTCAATTAATGGGCTATCATCACCAAATTTTCAACATAGGCATTTTAGGACCTCTGCTCATGAACAGTATTATTGTCATTTTCTTAATCTGTCCCAGACAGTGATTTCACACAATGACCGCTCTATTCTGCGCCGGAAGTGCAAAAACACATTTCAGCCAGGATGTGGACAATGACAGCTATACTGCTCACAAGGAGGTGTAACAAAATGCCAATGTTGAAAATCTGGCTTAAAAATATTGCTGCAAATTTGCGGTTATGGCGTGTGTATAACTGACAATGCACACTAAGTAAAACAGTCATTTGAGATTTTTCCACCAAATTTGCAATATGAGGCTTTTAGAGAGCCCACTTCATGAACACTGACACTGTCGATTGATTAATTGGCCCCGAAGGGTGATTCTGTGCAGTGACCACAAAACCACCTTTTGGGGCCGATTAACGCCATGACAGTTCAAGAATTCATGAGGAGGGGTCCCAAAAACCCCATGTTGAAAATTTGGCGAAAAAATTCCCAAAAATGCCCGAGATATGCACTAAAGTTGAAAAAACCCTATTTATTACATTATACAGCTTACGGCATTTCCTCAGTTCACAGTCGGCTTTGAAGAGTGCAGAGCGTGTTCCCGGTCCACGAAGGTACGTGGCGCTGGACTCTGGAGGTAAGTATGGGGTGAGGAGGGGTGTGGGGAGGCAGGATGCACAGTGGTGGGTGGGTGCGGGTTGTGGGAGGGGCAGGGGAGACTATGAGGGGTTTTTTTTTTTTCAGGTAAAAACAAAAAACATCGTGGAACCATTTTAACTTTACAGGGCATGTGACATGCTGGGGTGGGCTCCCAGCATGCCACTGGAGTCTTGCTTTGGGGGGCAGCTGTAGCTGATGGGGGATTGGGCACCTCCATCAGCAAACAACAAAAGGGCCATGTAGCACGCTGGGGTGGGCTCCCAGCATGCCACTGGAGTCTTGCTTTTGGGGGGACAGCTATAGCCAATGGGGGATTGAGCACCCCCATTGGCAAACAATAAAAGGGTGGAATTCCTGTCTGCTGACAGGGATTGGGCACCCTGTCGGGCAGACAATAAAACGGGGGGGAGTTATATTATGCCGACGGGGAGTGGGCTCCTCCATTGGCAAATAAACATGATGGGAGGGTAAATATTGTTTGTGAATACAGCGGCAAGCCACCGCCATGTTCACAAACAATATCAGGGATCCTACATCCCGCCCTGCAATGACGGGTCACTACCTCATTGCTGCGGATGGCTGATGCTGCAGTGATGAGGTGGCCCCTGACTGCAGCGACTGATTTTTTTTAGAAGGTTGTGGCACGCTGGCTGAACTACTGTCAGAAGCAGCATGCCACGGCATTGGGGGACTGGGGACAAGCCTTTGCAGGCTGTGGGGGCATTGGGCACAACATTGCCACGCCTCCACAACCTGCCTGTGGAGAAAGCTGCCGCAACATGTTTCTTGCGCGTGTGCACAATCAACATAAAAATGTATATTTTTTTTAAAGAGTAGTCCCACTAAAGTACCAATTACCAGTGGCCAGGTGGCGCATACTTGACTTGAGTAGAATAAAATTATTACTCACCACCCACAAAAGTCATATCGTAGCTTCTGCCAAAGGCAGTGTACTATAAAAGTTCTTTACTGTAGTGAAGCTGTGTGGAATTGAATATTCTGTGACTGATATTCATGTGGAATGCCAATTCCTCTTCCAAAAGTCTTAAATGGAATTTCTTTCTTTTTTAATTAAATACACTTCATTGGAAAAATACAAAACATAACAACAAACTATAAACTATAACAAATTTATAACCCAAACACACTCAAAAGTAAAAAAGAAAAGAAAAAAGAAAACAATATTGAATATCCTGAAAGCCCCCAACCTCCCTCCTCCATTCAACCAATCCAACCTCCCCTCCCAGGGCACATTTCAGTCCCTAAGGAGATATCAATAAAAACAGATAAACCATTGATAGACTTCAGAGTAAGGGACTTGGGAATCAGCCAGAAGGAAAATTAGTTTATTCTCTGCAGCTGCTCTGGATGGGCCAGTAAGGTCTACATTGTCTCCGTCTATCTCAAAATGCTCAGTTTCACGATGCATGGAGCAATTTGCTTTTCTATCATTAAGGCTGGAGGATCTCTTGGTGGCATTCACAGTATGAAGGTATATTGTCATCTTGCCAGTGACATGCAATTATGAATTTAGCTATTATGGAGATTATAGCCATGTGGGCTTTTCATGGCCCAAAAGGTCAGAAGGGTAGAGGACCACTAGATAAACTTTGAGTGTAAAGTAAGTTACCAAGCCCAAGTAGGGATCTAGCACCATTCTAATAGTTTCCCAGAATGGAGAGATTTTGTCACAGTCCCAGAAAAAGTGCTTGGGATGACCAGCAGCCTTCCTGCATCTAGCACATAAAATAGTGGGGAGCCTCCCCATCCAAATGGAATTTGTTTCTAAATTGTAAATGTGAGTCTTGAGAGACTGGCTAGTTGCTGTTTCACAACACCATGAAAGGAAAGTGTGTGTTTGAAGGGAAACTCAGGAAGCTTAAAGACTTGGGTCTCCTATGGCAGACATGGTTAAGAGCATGCCACAGAATGGCAAGGTCCCTGGGTTCAAATCTCAGTAGGTGTCTTACATTTCCTTTCATTTCTGCAACTGGATTTTCAAAATTGCCTTGCAGTGTCTTATTAATTGAATAGAGAGAAAGAAACAGGAAGTGGGAGGTCACTATTTTAAGTAACAAACCATGAAGAATAGTCATGGACATCACAGTGCAGTAATCGGAGTTCTTGCTGTACGGATTATGCATATTACGTAAATTGCAGGAAAGCAATTAAAAAAATCCACCTTCAAAATTTTAGAATTTCACCACCCATGGAATTCTGTGGAATTAAGTAAAATGTTTAGAAAACGTGCAGAATTCCTTTGTGTCAGAACTTGAACATTTCATGCAGAATACCTCTGTAGATCTTCCATTTCATTTCTATGCTTGCAGTCTTTGCTCACCAGCTATAAGCTCTCCATTTCCCCAAAACAGTACTGAAAAGGCCACCATCTGCCATTTCCTTGGCTGGAAATGGCAGATAATGAACTGGACTGAGCAACTGGCTGATGAAGGAGCTAAAGTGTAGTAAATAAAAAAGGTGCATTTCATGACCTTTTGTGAAATTGTGGAATGTTTTGCTACTTTTCTAGAAACCATATCCATACATTTTGTCCAGTCATACACTTGAGTTGCCATCATAGAGGAAGTCAAAAGCTGGGTAAAGTGGCAATAGGTAGCATTCACAGTGGTTTCATAGTACAAGTATAGAAGTGCCAAGTGGGAGGTCACTATTTTAAGTAACAAACCATGAAAAATAGTCATGGACATCACAGTGGAGTAGTCTGAGTTCTTGCAGTATGCTGGATAACCACTAGAGCTCACTCACTTAATGACTTGTGCAAGCAAATGTATGTGCAGCATGGTTCCATGCCATAATGGCGATCGCCATTAGGGCAGAATGTATATTACCAAAAATCAGTTTAGGTGATATAGACTCACAGTGCAAAGTAAAGGGCACCGAAACATACAGCTTTTAGTTTATGCAGGGGGCTGTGCCCCTGCACCCCCCTACTAAAGTATTCTCAACTCCAGGGGGGTGTATGTTGGGAGGTGAAAACAACAAAAAGAGAACTCTCGGACTGGTGTAAAATACCAATGGGCCCAGAATTGAATGTGGCTCCCTCCCAACCATAGCCTGCCACCATCCCACCATGCCACATGGCCAGCTTGGCAGCCCACCACCTCGCTACACCTCACAAACCCTCCCTCCCCTTCCACCCATCACACAGCATGCTAGTTCCCCCCATGTGCATGTACATATAGCGACATCCTGTCACTATATTCAGCCTCCCTGTCCAGTAGCCCTGAGAACAGGTACCGTTATTGAGTCACCCTTTTTGAAAGTGCTCAATAGCGCATCATCACAGAATACCGTGCAGCATTGTTTCTGTACAATGCCACCTGCTGACTCTTTAACAGCTCTGTAGATAACAATGTCTATTGTTGCTATTTGTAAACAGTGGCACCATGTGATGCCAGGCCTTACAAGTAGTTGTGACTTATGCCATTCTGATAGAATTGTCTGGATATCTTTAGTCATGATAGGTCATAACACTGAGAATCACTGTCAGAAGTCTTGGAGGGTATTGTAGGTCCATGATGCTAGCACAAGTAAAGTGATTCAGTGGAGATAAGTACATTGAGAAAGTTAAATTCCCAAGTGGAATTCTAATGCCATTACCTATTATGGATCCATTAATTCTGGAGCAAATTTTGCTAATTAGTAAGTTCTAAAGTATCCACAGTTTTAATGTACTAAACCACAGGTATCCAGCTTAATTAGATTCCAAGACATATACTTATTTAAATGCATGCCAGATGTTGAGTGTGCTGTATACCTGCAATAGTAGTAAAGCTCCAAAATATCCAAATATTTTGAACATGTTCACACAATTTAACAAATAAATAAATTCTGAAACTTTGAATCCCTGTAACTTAACAATATACACAATTGATTACCTCTCTCTATTTAGTAGTTTCTATGACTCTTCTAAAATTTTGCATATAATTTTAAAATGATCTGGCTCTAAAAGTGGCTAAGATGTATGCATAGAAATATTTTCAGACATTTTCAAATGAAAAATAAATTGCCAGACATAAAGCCCCATAACTTCTACACCCCTCATCCACATGCCTTAAAACATGGCATCCATTTAGAGCCTTTGCCAAACAACACATATGCCAAAATTCAGATCACTGCTATAGAATGGTATAATTTATGACCAATTAAAGAATGTCATAGAAATGTAAAAGATTTTATAAAGTTTCATGAAATTTCACTGAAAATCCATGGAACTATTAGAAAATTCATAGAAATAATAGAAATCTGCTGGCAGAAAGGACCCTCGGCCCATCTAGTCTGCCTGTAACCCCCAGGAAGACCCACTCCCTTTTGCCAGCCTGCCCTCTGCCCACTAGGCCCATGTCCAAAGCTCTTTTAAAGTTGTCTACTGTACACACCCCACAAACCATTCTGTTTAGTTTGGTTTACTTAGTTTTTATTGACCGAGTAAGTGCACTAGACAAATTTTGCCTATTTTCAGGTATGACCTGGGAGGGGATACAGATGAATGCCAACTGACCTTGAACCAGATTAAGCTGTTTGTGGCATTTTTAGTGAGTAGGGGAAACTGTGGCCAGGGCACCAGAGAAATTCCCCATCTCACCTGTAGGGGGAAACTCTGGACAGTGGGATGGCCACTTCACACTGTGCTGCAGAGGAGATGGATGTTTCTTGGGCAGGGGGGTGGGCCTCCTTCCCTTCCCTTTCTTCACCAAGGACCCACGATGAACTTGAACTTTTAGTGGATGATGAGAAGCAGAGATCTTCCTGAAATATTTGTCTCTACCGAGGATTAAAGTCTGAATTTAGCTCCTTCTAATACCAATGTCAGAATGTCTACAAGTGCTAAAAACAAAAAAAACAACATTGAGGCAATTTTTATTGTATGATAATGAGCGACATCTCAAGGAACAAGAACTTTTGGAATCACAACTCGCGCTGTTGTATAATGCAGCTGCTGTTGTTAGTTCCTCCGACCAACCTGTCAGTGACTACAATGACACAGTAGCATCAAAGGCCCAGGCAGGGCTGGGTGAATCACCTACAGTATTTCTTCTCCTTCTAAAACACAGTCTGATGCTAAACTCCCTCGTATGTGGCTGATAGTGAAACTGCAATGTTCAGTGGGTGCCAAGAGCCATGGAAAGAAGAGCAGGAAAAAAAAAGTAACTGAAAAAACTACCAAGGATTTAGTTATGATTATTTCTTGCCCAGATAGTGCTGAAAAACATTTGATGACTGAGGGACAGTTCAATGGTTCCTCGGGCTTCAGTGCTGCTACTTAAATCAAAGACACTATCCAGAGCCACTGGTTTGTTTTCAAACCTAATCCCTCATAGGTACGGACTTGTCAAAAGTCCACTTAGAGAAGGAGCAGGCGGTTTTCCATCATCAGAAAAATGCACAAGAAGGGGCTACTGCTTTTCATTTTCTAGAAAAGAGTCTAGCCTGAAAATGGGGTTGAGAGAGGAAATAAAAGAAAAATGTATGGCTTTGAATCTTGCAAAATGGCATTTACAGCTAAGCAATGTTCCCCCCATTCACAGCTTAGACACTCCTCTTTCCCCTGTTGCAGAACAATTTACCTCTGCAGTACTACAAAAGGCATTTTCTCTTCACACTGGGCTGGTGTCTCTCTGTGACTCATGGTCACCTCAAACAGCCTTAAGTGCAGCAGGTTGGAAACAAACTTCCAGAGGACAATGGATACCCAACTAACTTGGGACCCGAAGTTGAATTTAACCCATTCAACTCGAGAACTCCACATTACCTGTGCAGATATGTTTTTCCCAACAAACTGTCCTCCCACAAGGAGACCCTCCTAAACCCAATTTTGGGGACAGTAACCAATTCCATGGACATTCCAGCACTTAACCCTTCCTTTATAGAACCTCCTTCTTCTGAGCCAGTGGAAGGGCTTTCTCTTGGATCAGAACTTTCCAAGGATCAACCCCAACCACAGAAGTCATTGTTGTCTGAACTTTTCTCTAAACTGAAAAAGGAAGCTGCTCCCAGACAGAACACAGTCCAAATTCAGTATAAAAGTGGCCTGGAAGAAAGGCCAGACATGCATTTTGTGGGAAAGTGTTTATTAATTCCTTACATTTCTTTCCTAGGGAGGTTTTTGCCTTTATCAGCATTTTGGGGAGGACAACTATGATGTTACTTTTGGACTGCATATGCACTAGATCTTTTTGGAAAAGATACAGTCAGGTGGGGCTTTCTCCCACATGGACCCCTTTTTTGGTTATCCCACTAATTTAACTTTTGATTAGATATGTTACTGTTATGTTTAGAAATGAAGGGATCCATGTGGAAGACATCACCTACTGGCTGCAACAGAAATGTGATGTTCTCAGTGAGCCAGAGGCTATTTTTGGACTCATGAATGTTTTGGACGGGGTGGATAAAAATACAAAATTAAACTGTGGCAGAATGATACTGGCATCAATCATGTTCCCAACTCATTCATGTTGGGTAGAGATCAAAGAGTTTGCTTTCATGCCAGCCAACCTAGGGCATGTTACACCTGTGCCTCCAGGATGCACTTTTCTAGCTCCTGTGATAAACTATGGTGTGATAACTGTGGGAAAATTGGCCACATTTCCTTTCAATATGCATCTCACACAAATTGTGACCTTTGTAAGGACATAGGGCATGTGTCTGGGGAGTGCCTGTGGGCTGCCAAAAACAAAGCCACGTGATAAGCTCCAAATTGTTAATTCAGCAAGCACAGGACTCAGTCTATAGGCAGAATCCAGACCCCCCCCCCACCTCCTTGTCTAGAGCCAACCCTTCTTGCCTCCTACAGACCTCATAAGCCAGGCTCCAGAGGTGGCGACACAGGCTCTCCCCCCCCCAAAAGGAGAAGGAGGCCAATGGCCAAGTTCCATCAGATCCTGTTTCAATTATGCCAGTGTGCTTTACAGATGACACATGCACTGGAGAGATGCCTTGTTTCCAAACTCCTGTACCTAGAAGGAGGTCTTCTAGGAATGAGAAACCCATTGATGATCCCCTCCCTAAAGAAATAGGATCTAAGAACTCATTCGAGACCATAACTACAGAAGGGGGAGGGACTCTGAAATAGAATTTGAGGAGGCTGATTCGCAGACCTCTGCCTCTGTTCAGTCTTCACAGAATCAAGAACTGGCAAGCTATAAAAGCAAAAAGAAAAAGAAAAGGAAAAAATGGCTCGAAGCTGATGATTCCCTAAAGGTTTGTTCCATTAACATCCATAGTCTCTTGAATTCAGTTAAATGTCAGGCAGTGTTTAACTTTCTACATGAATCTAGATTCGACCTTCCTTTTATTCAAGAGACTTGGATGTTCTCTAGGGACCAGGACAGGTTATTTCAGGGAGAATGATTATGGGGTCCATCCTATTAGTCCTTTGGGATAGAGCATGCCGATGGAGTGGGCCGCTTGTTTAACTCTTTTTCTTTAACTCTGTTTAAATTGATTGACCTTTGCCTGGGGAGGATTTTGATACTAGACAGTGTTGAAAGAAATTGGATTATCTGCTTATTAAAATTTATGGCTCTCAATCTAAATCCGGGAGGGTGGCCTTGTTTCAATCTAGTCAGCTCGTATAAAATCTTTTTGGGGCAGGACTTCAATTGTGAGTTTAAAAAACAAAGAGGGTCCTCTGGTATTAGTAAAAAGGTGTATTGTGATTCTAATACCCTACATCGGGTATTGATTAGCTGCTGGGAATTTCTTGTAGATAGTCCAGATTTTACCTACAAGAGAGGCAAATATACCACAACCATAGATCATATGTTTATTTCAAAATAATCTTCCTCGGGTATCCTTCAAATCGATTCCCTGGATTTCTCTGATTATGTTTTGTTAGTAATTTCTGTTGGGGCTCTTCCAAACCAGTCAATTGTTAAACCCAATAGATGGAAATTTAAGACATTCATTTTAACAGACCCCCGGGTTAGGGCAGGGATTTTACGATTATTGTGTGCTAGGTGCTTTGTTAGCTTCCTTTATTCTAATTTAAGGGAGTGGTGGCTAGACACTAAGGCTGACCTCAAGGTATGGTTTCAATGGTTTGGGAAAAAAACTGAAAATGATAACTTTCAGAGATATCTGACACTACAACAACAGTTACAATATTGATTTACCTTCTCAAATAGCTCTAAATATGATTACACTATGTAAATCTCTAATATAAACAAGCATTTGTCAATGCGGAATGTTGTCTTGCTGCCATTGGCAGTGCAGGAGTTAGAGATGCAGCATAGGGTAGCGATCAAGTATTGGACTGATGCCAACCCACCCCACCTACAGAGGTGAGGGCATTAGGGTGTCCCTGGGTGTTTGGTAGTGCAGTGCGGAAAACATGCTGGGCAGGATGTGAAAAATGACAGCTGCATAGTTCATAAGGAGGTGTAGTGTATGGCAGTGCTGAAAATGTGGCATACAAATAACGAAAGTTGCGGAGTTGCAAGGGTGCGTGGCAAATATACAAGGCATGCTTGCAGCACTGGCAGTTTGGGGTTCAGCACCAAATTTCAACATAGGCATTTTAGCACCTCTGCTCATGTACAGTGTCACTGTCATTTCCTCAAAGTGTCCCAAGGTGATTTTGTACAGCGACCACGCTATTCTGTGCGGAAGTGTGGAAACACATTTTGGGCAGGATATGTGAAGTGACAGCTGTACTGTTCATCAAGAGGTGTGTAAAAATGGCGATGGTGGAAATCCAGAGTGAAAATATCACAAATGCACGACGGTACGAGCATGCATGCAATCTGCCAACGTACACTCGTAACACAGTCATTTTATGGAGTATCAGCTCCAAATGTTCAAAATAGGCATTCTAGGAGCTCTGCTCATGAACTGTGTCACTGCCATTTTCATAATCTGGCCTGAACACTGATTTCCCACAGTGACTGCATAATTGCACGCCGGAAGTGCAGAAACACATTTCGGGCAGGATGTGGGAAATGACAGCTGCAATGTTCACAAGGAGGTGCAGAAAAATGCCAATGCTGAAAATACAGCATTAAAATATTGTGAATGCGTGAAGTTATGAGCCTGCGTAGCAACTGCTCAATGCACACTTGCAAAACAGGCATTTCTTGGATTTTTTCCACCAAATTTGGAACATAGGCTTTTTGAGAGGCCTCCTCATGAACACTGGCACTGTCATTTCGTTACTGGGTCCCAAGGTGATTTTGCTCCAGTGACTGCGAAAATCACCTTCATACTTCGATTAACACCATGACAGTGACAGAATTCATGAAGGGGCCCCAAATACTCCATGTTGAAAATTTGGTGCCAAAATTCCAAGAAATGCCTGAGATATGCAACAAAGTTGAAAAACCCTATTCATTGAATTATACAGATTACGGCATTTCCTCAGTTCGCGGTCAAGCTTTGAAGAGTGCAAATGTTCCGGTCCAGAAGATTGTCATGCCAGAGTTCTGGGGGTAAGTATGGGAGAGGGAGGGTGAGGGAGGCAGGGTGCTGAGTGGGTGGGTGTGGGTGGGGAGGATCTAGACTGTGAGGGATGGTTTTAGTTTTCTAGGTAAAAAAAAAAAGCGTTGCAAGACAATTTTAACTGCAGGGCATTTGGCACACATGGGGTGGGCTCCAACATGCCACCTAAGTGGAGTTTTGAGGGGTCAGTAGCCGATGGGGATTGGGCACCCCTAGCCGGCACACAGCACAGTGGGGGTTAATGCCGCCGGAGGATTAGGCACCCTCACCAGAAAACAAAGTCGGGAGAGATGCAGGCTGAGGGATTGGGTATCCCCTCGGCATTCCATTTGCGGGGGATGCCAATGGGGGTGACTCCCCATCAGCACCAAACATGGGGAGGGTTGCCGACAGAGTTGGGCACCCCGATGTCGACATAGGTGAGGCAGCCACCCGCTCGCCAGCCATGGCCATAATGGCGGTGACACGTCAAGCAAAGAGACCACTGCATGATGATTGCAGTGGACCTTTGCTGATGTCTTCGCCCATTATGTATGCATGGTGATGGCGGTGCCATGCAGGCTGATTGGGAATGAGGATGCACCTACTGATGTGTGCCCTGCATTTGCCCAACAGCAGCCGCGCCCCCAAGACTTGCACTGTGGCAAGATGTTTCTTGCGCATGCACGAAAGCCAACATAAAAAGGAAATGAAACACTATCAATATGATATGGCATACACACGTCAGGTACTGTTACAGAATGGAACAAAGAAATCCCCTACTGGGACCCATTTGAGGCCTGTAAATCTATGCATTACTCTAGTACAATGGAGCATTTAACTGATCAGGAGGGGATGGAAGCCAGTACGACTGAAGATATTTATGCAGTTATTAACCAATTTTTAGAATCCCATATCCTTGATAACCCCCTTCAGATGAAGCTATAGATTCTTTTTTAATTCAATATGCTTTATTGTAACATCTCAATGCAACAGTGACAAGCATAGTAAAGAAAGCATCATTATTACAATATCACTTAGTTTTGAAGTTTACACATCATTGATTTTCAGCATTGCATACTTTTCTACGTATCTAAAAACACACTACCCTATAACACTTCCCACCCAAACCGAGCATTGAGATCTAAATAAAGTAAAGGTAATAACAAGTTATAAGCCCACCAAAGGCTCTACTTGTTTATTTCTTAGACACAACCCAGCATTTTAAGGCACCCATACTGTGAGGAAGGCATCTAACACACCCATTTATTTAGATAATTTTGTAAACTATCATTCATTTTAGCTATGTGTTTTCTAATTGTAATATGAGAGAATATCTTTATGCCACTCCAAAACAGATGGGATAGAATCATCTATCCAATGTCTCATGATCATCAACTTGGCAACAGCTGATATGATAGTTATATATCTTTTCTGTTGTCTAGTCATCTGTAAAGGAAAATAATTAAGTAAACAGATTTCAGGTATGAAAAGAGAGTCTAACTCTAACTGAAGGTCAATCGATTTCTGTATATTTTTCCAGAATATCTGAATTTTTGAACATGACCATGTCATGTGATAAAGATCTCCATAACCTTCCTTACACTGTTGGCATTGTGAGAAGGGAAACTTCCCAATCTTATTTATTTAATTTTGCAGGGGTATAGTAAAGGTTATGCGTGATATTATATTATTGCAATCTAAGTCTATCTTGTTTTATAAATTTATATAAGTGTTAAACCAAATCCTTTGTCAATACCTCGGATCATCACTAAGAGCTAACTATTGTACCCAGTACTAACAGGTGCCTTGGGGTACCACAGGATCCAATATTTGAAGTTCTTGATAAACCATAGAGATAGAATGCAGCTGGTCCGCTGTTTTTAGAAATAAAGATAATTGCACTTTGGTAGTTACAATATCCATTGATTTTTGTAAAAATGGTATCACCACTTGCCTGACCTGCCAATATTTAAAAGCATTCTTTTCAGCAGCGGGTATGTTCTGACAAAATTGTAAGTAAGATACAACTCTACCATGTAAAATAATATCTCCTAACCTGAACCCTACCAAAGGAGCCCAAAATGAGGATGGGATCGGAGAATTTTGAATTTGCAATTGTGAATTATATACTAAAGACTGCTCCACAGATTTGTGCCAATCTAAATTTAAAGAGGTTTGAAGCTGATGTAATGCTTTGAGGGACCAACCAATAGGGTTATTTCTCTGTTCTTTAGGGATTCTCTTTGGAGAAGAATTAACCAAAGCTGAGAGATTACAAGAATTTCGAGCCACTAGGGTTTCTTCAATTGATATCCAGAGGGGTCGATATGAATCCAATTCTATTGTGCATAAAGGGCAGACCCAGCATGCCAGCTTACTAATATGAGCTGATATGTAATATTTAAAAAAAGAAGGTAGGGAGAGGCCACCACATATTTTCAAAGTTATAAACTTAAAATAGGTTCCTCTGACTCCCTTCCCTTTCCATATAAATTAGTTTTAATAATTTTTGTCGGTTGGAGAACCATGATTTAGGCAAATAGAATCCCAACATAGTCAAGGGATAAAGAGTCCGGGGCAGTATATTCATTTTAATCATATGAATTCTAGCCCAAAGGGAAAGAGGTAAAGCTCTCTATCTCTCTAGGTAATTTTTTTATTGTGGTTAATAATTAAGTGAGATTTTCTTTCAACATCTGTGGCACTTCTTTGAGATTTTGATACCTAAGTAAGTCAGAGACCGAGATTCCCAAGTCAGGCCATATTCCAAAAATTCAGTCTGCAAGCATTTCCCGTTTAGTGGGAAAAGTTTAGTTTTAGAAAGATTGAGTTTATAATGAGACACTTTAGCGAAAAGCTCAATTTCTTTCAGTAGTATTGGAATGTTAACTGCAGGGTTCTCGACGTGAAGTAGTAAGTCATCAGCATAAGCTGAGATAAGGTGTCGGTTATTACTAATTAGAATACCCTGATTTTTGCATGAAAACAGTAATTTTCAAATTAGCTGTTCCAGGTAGAGGTTAAATAAAAGGGGGGAGAGGGTTCAGCTCTGTCTGGTACCGCGATATAAAAGGAATGACTCAGACAGAACACCATTACACCAGACCCGTGCAATCGGAGCAGAATATAATAATTTAATCCACTTTATGAAACCTGGGGAAAAACCAAAACGTGTCAATGTAGCATTAAGAAAATTTGAGACCATATATTGATGGTCATTATTCTAGACATAGGTCAGACAGTAGGTTTCTCGAGATTCCTTTTATGAAATCTAAAAGTGAACAAAGATCCTTTGCTTATATTGCTCCATTTATTTGGAATGAAATTCCTCAAGATATTAGGTGGTTGTGTTCTGTCAAAAGTTTGCCGATGCATTAAGGATGTATTTCGAATCTCAATTTAATTGTAACTGTTTTTATGATTTTTTATGAATTTTATCGTAACAAAGACATTTTTGTCTGCAATTTGCTGCATTATATATGTATGTTTGATTATGTATTGTCTGTATGCAATATATGTGGGTCGCACCCGTAAAAGGAACTTGTTTCCAGTGTGCTTACCCGTTAAGCGAATAAACAAACAAACAAACAAACAAGAAAATCCCAGGAAACTCAATCAAATGCTTTCTCTGTGTCTAATGCAAGAAGAGCTGCTGGGATACATGAATTGTTACTATGATCTATTAAATAGATTTGCCTATGCTGGTGAACACTGGATTCTCTACCAGTCATAAAGCCAACTTGTTCATCACTAATGAGTTTACCTATCAGTGGCCCTATCGAGTTGCTAAAATTTTTTAGTCAATATTTTAATGTCAACATTAAGTAGTGATATGGAGCGATAATTCTCTGGAAATAAGGGGTCCCTGTCTGGTTTAGGATTAAAGCAATAATTGCTTCAAGAATGTTATTTTCAGAAAAAACATACTTGTACCAGGAGTTAAATACTTTTGTTAAAAAGGGTGTAAGTTCCTTAATGAGAGCTTCGTATAAATTAGTAGAGAGGCCATCTGGTCCTGGAGATTTGTCAGGGGCAAGTTGTGTAATTGCTTGCTTGACTTCCCACTCTTGAATGGGGAGATCTAATAGACAGAAATCATTTGACAGTAATTTAGGTAAGGTAACCAGGTCCAAGAACCTCCCAATGTCCTCTGACATTATTGTTTCTGCTGGCAGAATTGTATAAAGGGTTTGAAAAAACTGCCGAAAAGCCAAGGCAATTTCCCTTGGGTCATTAGTTGTAAAATTTCCTTGTTTAATTTGTAGTGCTGAGATACATCTTTTGGATTCTATTTGCTTAAGTCTAATAGCAAGTAGCTTGCCTGCCTTCTCTCCAGATTCTAAATATTTGAGTTTGGTCCTCTTTAGGGCCAGCTCTGCTTTTTGGAGTATAAGATCAGTATATTGAGCTTGCAATTTGTGCAATTGAATCCAAACCTCCTCTGTTGAATAACATCCAAAACTATTTTCTATAACCTTAATAGAATCCAGGATATCCTGAGCCTGGGCATTAAACTTTTTAAGTCTAGTTGTTGCCAACCAAATATATTCACCCCTTACTGTGCATTTTCGGCAGTCCACGCTATGTCTGTTTTAGCAACTGACCCTATGTTTGTGCTTAAATAAATGGAGATAAATTGTTTAAGGTGATCGGAGGTGTCTGGATCTTGGAGAGTTAGTTATTAAGATGCCAGAGAAAGTCTCTCTTTGTCCCTCCAAGCAAATAAGTGAAATAAATGGTGGAGTGATCAATATTACAGGTATGGATATCGGCGTCAGTAACATTTAGTAGAATATTGAGGTAGCTAAGAAATAGTCAGTTCTTGACCAAGTTTGATGTGGGGCAGAGAAAAAAAGAATATTGTTGAGAATCTGTGTTTAAAACCCTCCACACATCTATCAAGCCCACACCTTCCATAAGATCCTTGAGTGCCATTTGAACTGGTGATAGGCCAGATCTTTTGTTGTCAGACCTGTGTAGCTGTAACTGAGGCATGATGTTCCAATCCCTTCTAATAAAATCGTTCGGGATGGATTTGTAACTACCAAAGTCAGGAGATGTGTATAAAAACAAGTGAACTCAAATTAGGACCATAGATAGAAACCAACAATATTTGTTGGGAAGCAAGGGTCCCTCTAAGTAGTATATATTGCCCATTCGTGTCCCAAATTTCTTGATCTAGTATAAAGGGAATATGTTTTTTAATTAATATGACCACTCCTCCTTTATTAGTTGAAAGCCCGGCTCCGAATGCCTGTCCAACCCATTGTTTGCAAAGTGTGGGAATATCTTCTCTCCCAAGGTGAGTTTCTTGCAAACATGCTATGTCTGCTTTAAGTGAAAATAATTGCTTCAGAACTACCTGTCTCTTACATCGGTCCTGCACTCCTTTGGTATTTCAACTAATAATATTAAAACAACAGTCATTAATGAGGAAGTATATTAGAAATAAATGAATCAGTAAACATAGGAAGCGCCACTCATTTCGTAGCTGTAATGCTCGATTCCTCTAAATATAATCAACCAGAATTTAACCAAGTCCCCATACCCCATTCTCCTCCTCCAAACTGTTCAAACATAACAAAATAGTTGATTAAACCCCTATTGACAACCCCCAGTTCTATAAACTGCACTGACATATTACTTCTGTCAGATGATGTCCTTATGCAGCTCAGAGTAACCCCACCGTCAGAAAAACATTCTGTAATTGTGTCTTAACTCAGCAGTATTCAAATTGCAAAACAAAATGATTATATTAAATGCACGCTGAAAAAACATTACAGATCAGTCAGGAATGGTGACACTGCTAAACCCATTGTATCCACTTTTTCTCCAGGGACCACAGTGTCAAAGACCTCTCTGTTTGTGTCCTTCAGCAAGGCTTCCGGGATCCTGACCATAGAAAAAACATGGAAGCCAAGCTGATCATCTGCCTTGGCTCCCAGCAGCCCTCTGGTTTAAATGATAGACTTATTTTCCACTAACATCTTTCAGCCACCCTTTTTTCCCCTATAGTCTATTTGTTTTTGTACTCATTTAATTTATTTTCATTTCACCATAAGTCTCCATCTCTGTCTCCTTCCCCACATTTGTCACCTTTCAGCCTTCTTACTAGGCCCTGTTAATTAGTTCCCACGTGGGACTTCTCTAGCTCTTTCACTCCTATTATGCTTTATCTTTCCATCGTCACCTTTTTGTTTCACAGATTCTCTCTTAATCTTATCATTTATCACTTCTTCTCCCTGAGCCTCCCCTTTCTTCTTTCCCCACATATATATATCCCTCATTTTACCTCCCCTCTACACTAACTTTGTTTTTTTCTCTTTTAGATATTTCCTGAAGAAGTCCTAAGTTGAAACATAGATTTTTAACTCTATTTTCAGCGTGCATTTAATATAACCATTTTGTTTTGCTTTTAGACCACATGCTGACACAGCACTTTGTTTTTGGTTTTTACATTTAGTATTCAAATTGTACCAACAAACAAAAAAATTATGATTATTGCTTCACCACTCATTTACCCATAAAAGATAATCTCTGCTTAAATTACATGAATACTGATTTGCTAATTATTTAACCGTGGAAAAAGAACAAGAGCTTGAGCACAATGAATATGACATTAAAATGCAGTTTGCCTATACAGGCTTAGTCTTAGTACAGGCATTCCATTTCTAATACAATGTTGCCATCTAGTGGTAAAAAATATAATACAGGTTTGAGCCCATAATACAATCAAACCCCAGAGCAAAAGATTATTCATATAATCCAGGTTTAGCTTAAAGCTAAAATAAAGAAGATATATAGTTCAAGAACACAGTGATATTTTGAAGGAAAAAACACTGTTAACCCCTGTTTTCTAGCCATTGGAGATAACCAATCCAATGGACTAAACTTCAATAGGTGAAGCAGCTGCAAACACAACAATTCTGGCATCTATATGCCATTTATATATAAATGCAGTGTCTCATATTGTTAGAAAGAAAAGTCTACCATCAGTATGCCTGTATTTCTCTGTGTTCTTTCAAAGCAGTAAAATGAAAAAGAAAAACGATCACAACAGTACAGCAAGTGACTTCTTACAGTATTCGAGTGTCTGTGATCCCCAGTACCTCTAAACTGGGCAAGGTCTAGAAATGGCTCAAATGGCTGAGTTCCTTCTAGCATTTTACCTCTCCAGACTGATGATGCTCCAGGGATCTTGTTGAAAAGAAATGATTATCGGATCTTAGCTGACCTTACCATTAAACAGTTAGCTGTTGATGTTTGCGATTCATCTCTCAGTTCCTACATCAACACAGGAGCATAAAGAAAGCCTCTACCAGCCACACATAACACTAGGGACAGATGAAATCATTTGTAGAGATCTGGCATCAGTTTTTTGAGCTCAATTCTAGCCTGCTTCACATTCTCAAATGATATCCACTTATCGCTAAGCTTAACACTCAAAAGGGCAGGATACTTTATCCTAAATTGCTTTCCCATGGCGATTCATTTAACAACCAAAAGGTGCAATTCTTGGCACTTTACCCTGAGAGAGTGAAGTAGATCTTGAATTATTCTTATTTTCCTACCTTCCCAGAGAATTTCTTGCACGACTTTACCTTGATCAATATGTGCTGCTTGTCAAGGTAATTCAGAACCTACAGATGATCGGTGTGAGGTGGCGAACCAGGCGGTGGTAGGGGAGGCAGCATGGTGAGCTCTCTCTATGATGTATGTTGTACCATTTGGAGAAGGACCAGCAACTTCTTTACAAACTTTCTGGATGAAAGATATTGGGGAGGATCCATCTTCTTGTTCCTGAATCCCCATGATGATAATATTGTTTAATCTACTCCTTCCCTGCAGGTCCTCCATTTTTTCCTCCAGCTTCTTAATATGTTTTGTGGCATTAGCCCAGTCTAATTCAATTTGGTCAATTTTCTTTTTCACAGAAACAACTCTAGCCTCTCAGTCCCTGACTCTAAGATTGAGAAAGTCAATGGAGGTTTTGATGTTATGTAATTCAGTTGAGATATTGGTCACTGAACTTTGTAGAGGCATGATAATTTCCAAGAATCTTTCCTCCGTCAACGCTGTAGGTCCTGGGGTAGATTTAACGGTGTCCTGCCTAGGCTTTTTTGGGGCCTGCTCTTTCTCCAGTAACTGTAGTGGAGTATGTTTAGGTGGTGCTTTGAGCATATAGACTTCCATGTCCAAGCCTGCAGTAGGTACCTTGATATTTACCAGAAGGTTTAGCTGTATGTTCCAAGTATAATCAGATACAAGGTGAAGCAAAAGTAGCTGTATTTCAGACCAAGAAGGAACGGAGCAACTCAATCTTGCTGCTTTACTCTAAGCTGCCATCACATGACCCAGATTCTTTTTAAAGACTAAACATATTCCACATTTTCCAGCTGTTGCTATGGAAATTCAGGAGCCCATAGGAATGGAAGAAATAGAATCCACTATTAGGTGCCAAATAAAACATGACCTCTCCAGGCTTTGATGGACTCCTATATGAATTTTATAAAATGTTCTGTTAAGAACGTTCCATATATTTAGAAGTAGTGTTTAACCACTTTTTATTTCAAATAAAATGGATTCTGCCTTTCTGGATGGCTTACTAATTTTCCTCTTTGAATCTGGAGATTAAGCACAACTCCAAAATTGGTGGCCAATAACAATTTTGCCCAAATTCTCAATAACAGGTTAAAGAAATATTCAAATCTGGTTATTTTCCCTCAACAATTGTGTGGTCTCCCCTCCAGGAAAATCCAATATGCCCTCATGATTTTGAGAGATATGATTGATCACCTATCCCTGACAGGTAAATCTGGGGTGATTGTGTCAGTGGATCAGGAGAAGGCCTTTGACAGAGTGTATCCCCCTTCTTGTTTGCCACTCATAGGATCTATGGGGTACCCCCATGGATCACATGTTGGTTAAAACTATTGTATTCATCTACTACTGTATGCCTATTATCAGATGACAAATAACTAAACGCCTTCATGTTTCATGGGGTTGTCCAAAAGTGCCCACTGAGTCTGCTATATATATATATATATATTCACCCTAGATTCCTTTTTTTGGAAACTAGCTATGAGCCTAAATGTACAGGGTTTACAGGGCCAGATTTAAGAGAAATATGTCACACTCAGGCTTATGCTGATGACATTTGTCTTTTTGAAGATTATGGCCAAATACCCTCCTGTTTGAGAGAAATGGCAGTTTTCTCACCTTTCCAGTTCTAGACTAAATCCTAATAAATGCAGAGGACTTTTGTGGGAGCTGGGTCCCTAACTTCAGTATGGGTGGGGGTATCACAATTTCTTCAGAGCCATTAAAAATATTAGAGATCATCTTTGGACCCCAAAACTCACTACAGCTAAATTGGGAAAGCATGTTAAAGACTACTGAGTCCAAAGTTCTTTGGTGGAGACATTGGAAGTTATCTAAATTGAAAAATTCAAATTATAAAGAAATTCCTCATTCCCATTATTCTTTATGTGGCCATGATTTACCCTCCACCTAGACACTTAGAAGTGAGGTTAAATAGTCTCTTTTCAGATGCTGTGGGAAGCGGTTGAATCCTATAAAGCGAGGTTTCTCCTGCTATCTTCAGATAAAGGGGGTCTTGGTATGATTGACCCTGTTGTATTTATTTTACACTTTGTTTATTTCACAGACTGTAAGAATTGGGTTGGGGACCCGAACCTCAACCCATAGTAGTTCAGTTAGGCTAGTGTTGGGTAGATATTTTAATGCCAGGCAAAGCCTTCTTCCTAAGGTCTCAGTATACTTGCACGTCCCAGATTATTTTAGACCAGCAACCTCTAAACTTTATGAATGGGGATAGACCAAACAGTTAATTTTACAAAATATATGACAGAAACTTTATCAATCAATTACGGCATCGGCATTCCCCATGGAACCTTGTTTTAAACACTTCCCCTCTACCCAGAATAATCTGTTGTTAACTCAGTTAACTAATGCTTGAATCCCTACCTTTATTTGCAAACATCTATGGCTTTCAGTCTATGGCAGAAGGAATTTAAGAGGAAATGCTAAATACAAGGCCTTGGAGGAAAGAAACGGCCCTTATATGGAGTGTATCAATCAGGGTGAAACTACTGAGCATTTCTATTTTCATTGTTCCTTTGTTACTCCTTTTTGGCAGTTCTTGGCACAGCGTTGACATATGAGATGGTTAACGACATTAACATATGAGTCATTAATACTGGGAAATTACTCCCAACTGGGTTCCCAGTACCACCATGAGACTCTGACCATTTTTTATGTTGTATTAAATTTAATTTATGGCATAGTCAGTGTCAGTGGGTGCTCTATCAGAAGAAAATGCCTTATGACACTATGCTGAAGTTAATTCACCAAGTCATGGTAAAGGTGTGTCTCAAAGACGCCAATGTTTATACCTCTCGAAAAGTGTTACTGTGGTGGAAAGGATTTAATCTGTTTATAAAGTTTAAATGACCTTTGCTTGTTTAGTGGTTTCACCATTTGACCTGCACACAGTTATACAGTTAATGATGCAAATGTTGGGTAGCAGGTGTATGTTCCAGGGGTTAGATAAGCATGAAAGCTTTATGCACCCTTCCCCTCCCGTTTGATATATGTATTATAAGTTTGTCACCCGGTTTCTTTTGTATCTGCTATACATTGCCTTTACTTTTTGGAGTATGAATGTAATACTTACATGTTTCTTTTGTCTATTTTTTCCTTTTCTATGATTCCTGTACTTATTGAAAATTTCTGAAAGATGTTTGCAAATTTAGTTTTTAGTGGTATTGCAATAAAACGTCCCTGACTCATTGGTAGGGGGCATTGTGGCACGTGTTGCATGGCCAGTTCAGAAAGTTTGCCGACCTGCATGGATCTGGGGGAGGCTGGGAAGCAGGTCTCCTCCTCAATCTCGACACCTTCAGAGACCCAAATGGAGTTTAGAACCAAGAAGGGTTTTGTTTTAGTCCAGAAAGAGTTTGCAGACCTGAATAGGTACTCACCGCTAGCAGTACTGATGATGACAGATGCCAGCATGGAGAACATAGGGATGGCTAGGGCCCTCACGATGCAGGAGTTACAAGATGCCACCAGGGAGAAGGAGCATTGCTTCACTTACAGGAAGACTTATTTGTAGCAGGAGCTGTTACAAAGGGGAAAGGAAAACTGCACGAACAGAGTCTGTTCTGTAGCTGAGTCCAGTGGGGTTGGCTTACAATATATGGAGATCGAGGAGAATGTGAGAGAAAAGGTGAAGATAACTGCGGTTGAAGCACAAGGATCCAAGAACGTTATGATACAAGGTATTGATGTGCGTGTAAAGGCTAGCAATGTTGTTATTTCACAGAGGGAGGGGAATAAAACTGGTGATCTTGAGAAGACTGTTGACACAAGAACGAGAGAGGGGATTCTGTAAACGAAGCACAAATGTCTACTGCAGTTCCAAGGCCAGTACTTTGGGGTCTACTTTAATTAAGATTACTTTTATGATTAAGGTTGCCAATGGGAGTCCAGAGAAAGAAACTTCTATAATGAATACTGTGGTCAAACTTGTAAAAAGGGGAAACACATACAAAAAGAGATGTTGGGAGCAATTAAAGTTGGTACTATGGCCCCAAAGCAAGGTCTGACTGCAGGACTAATGGGGGAAATGCCTGTGTGGGTGAAAACTGCTTTAGAAAGCAGGATGGAAAGCAACAGTAGATGGTACCAGTTGAGATGCAAATCTCCCAGGCACCTCAAGTACAGGGCTGGCAGACCCTTAGCTGAATGGTGAATAATGGACAAACCTTTACTTTTGGTAAGGAATCTGTCTCAGAATACTCTAGGCCAACACTCATTGCCAGAGAAATCAAGATATGCAGCAAGATCCTGCTACTGCTCTCAAGACATGCTGACAGATATTAGATGATTAGAGGGGGAAGGGGGTACTGACCAAATCATTGCCCACCCTTGTGTAGCCATGACAACCAGACAACTGTAGAGGATGATGTGGTAGCTGCACCTGTTGTAGATTCTTCAAACAGAAGCCAACATGAACAGACTGATGCTTTTGTTGTGCCACCAGCAAATAATGTCTGGAATACCAATGTAAGAGACCGGCTGTTCCCTGAAACAGTCGGATTGGCATCTGAGCCAGCTACACGGCAGAACGCTGTTCACCTTAAATATAGAGAGGGATCATCTGACAACCCTGATGGGTTGTTTGTAGGCATAACTCTGCTGAAAGACTACATAAAGTATTATGCCTAAGAGATCTATACATTGATACAAATGCCTGGTAATACTCTGTATGATATAAGCTTCAAACACCCAGCAGGGCTGGATTGATTCTGGAAGCAATATCAGCTTTTAAAAAAATGCTTCTTTGTGGTGGCCTTTTGTGCTATACCCCTGACTAGGCCTTCCTTTAAGCGCATAACTGTTCTTTTGCAGAATGAGGAGGTGAATGTGATGGATATCACCCATTGACTCAAACAATGATGTAATGTTAATGGTTTCCTGGAGCCCATCCTGATGACGAACACCTATGGATGGAGTGGACACTCTAAAGTAACTCTTAAACAAGACAATGGGGTGGTGAAGCATCTCCAGAACTATTTTTTAGATAGTGATCGAGTAATGATTTTCTATGTTGGACAACCCCAAGCTCATTATCAGGGTGGAGGCACAGGTCACTTCATTAATGTGTATAAAAACTAAATGTGGCCTGTGTGGGATTCTGGGGCATAACAGTGCTCAATGCAAAATCCCTATGCACGGCAATCTATGTGAAGAGCAAGGATATACATTTCGAACTTGCTCATGGGCATCTCATAACAGCCTAGATCAAGCGGCAAGGGCTGAACAAGATGTGTACATTGCTCTAGCCCAGAAATAACGTCTAAGACTGGAAACAGGAGTTGTGACCATGGGCCCACATGTCATGACCAGATCAGGGTTCATGAAGTACAGCCTGTGGGACCTTCTTCAGCTATAAATCTACCCTTAGTAACTTTGCCTTCCCCCTCCCATAGTACTACCTGTATGGCTTGGGAGACTGTAACTGAACCTATGACAAAGGTGGTTCCTGATGGCCAGGAGCCTTTGTCCAACTTAAAGTTCCAATCAGAGCTGGCAGGTCTGGCTGGGCAGAACCCCCCTGTTTCCTTGCCTGAGGTTAATATGCCTCCTCCTGGAGATTCGCTGGGGCTCCCCTTTCACAGGATAACAAGATCTAAAGCATTATTGATACCTCCCGATCCTCCTCCCATGTGTAAAGACACAGTCTCAATACCAGTCCAAAATCAATACTCCATTCTTATGGATATGGAAGAAGTTGTATCGAGGGGATTTGGTTGTCTCCTCAGTTGCATCTTCACATACTGAGGTGACAAGCTATGTACAGGTACCAGGTCAGTTGAAACCAAAGAAGAGAAAGAAAAGAAAGTGAGACTTTTAATTTCACTATGTGGTTCTTCCTAGTTCTTCACTCTCTCTTTTACCACATCATGATATCTGCACTGTCTATCATTACTGTAAATGTGAATAGCATAAATCTGCAGCAAAACAATCCATAACAATTGTTAGTTTACATAAGGCCAATAGGCATGTCTTTTTTATACAAGACACTCACTTGCACACTATTTCAGAGATAGCACAGGCATGGAAAGATGGGATGGGGATCATCTTTGTGGTCCAGAGGAGAGGAGGCCTGCAGAGGTTTGGGGATAATGTTTCCTGAAGATGAAGTACAACTATTGAAAGTAGTGCATTTATATTTGGGAAGGGCATTAATTGTGGATGTGGTTATATGGGGAGTCACTTTTAGATTAGTCAACATTTATGCACCATAGTCCAAGGCTGACAGAACATGTTTGCTTGCCCAACAACTAACGCACTGACATCTGACCAATGGAAAATCATGTACGCAAATGCTTGCAGTCTGAGAAACAAGATCCCAGACCTGAAGGCAATAATGACAGAGGCTAAACTGGACATAGTAGCCATTAGCCAGACATGGTTTACCAATAACCGCACTTGGGAGACTTCAGTACCTGGCTATGTACTGCTCAGAAGAAACCGAGGTGCAAAAAGGGGGGTGGAGTGGCCCTTTATGTCAATGAAAATATCAAAGCCACAGAAATTCAGAATGCACATAGGGAGCCAGAAGAACTGTGGGTCATCCTGGAAACAGGAAATGGGACAGCCATATGAACTGGGGTTGCATACAGGCCCCCAGACTAGGGGGAGGACATAGACACATTACTGTTAGAAGATATACAAAACATGACAGCTAAAGGTGAGGTTCTGATAATGGGAGACTTCAACATGCTAGATGCAGATTGGTCAATACCAGCAGGGACATCTGCCAGAACTAGATACATGGTGGATTCCCTGCAGGGGGAGGGCCTCAAACAACTGGTACAACAACCCACAAGAGACAGGCTATCCTAGATCTAATACTAACAGGGAAAGGATCACAGATCTCCAGGTTTGAAGGTCACCTGGGGGCCAGTGACCATCACATGGTATGGTTCAGTTTGGCCACTAGAACAAAATCATCCCATTCCAAGGCAAAAATATGGGACTTCGGAGGAGCTGACTTTGATAAGATGGTCAACAGAATTAAGCTGGCCTTGACAAAAAACTACTGGTTTTATGGACCTCACCAAGGCATTCAACCTTGTTGACCATAGGAAACCATTGCTGAGTTTACGTATGGTGAATTTTTCTAATGAAGTTATATGTTGGATTGATAATTATTTATCTGGAAGGGTGCAGAAAACTTTTATTAATGGTGTAATGTCTGATGAGCGTAATTTGATGTGCGGTGTCCCAAAAGGGTCCGCTTTGGGCCCTTTTGTTATTTTCTCTTTTTAAATTCTTTGCATAACATATGTAATCATACTGAGCTTATTTTATTTGCAGATGATGCAGTTTTATTATGTATTGGAGATTTCTGTCAATCTGTACAACAGCATTTGCAAGAGGATTTTAGCCTACTACATAACTGATTTATTGGGCATAATTTAGTGTTGAATCATGTTAAAACAAAATGCATGGTTTTCAAAAATCCTAGATCTAAAGTAAATTTTGAGCTGACCTTGAATGATAATTATAATAAAATCGAAAGGGTTTCTGAAATATGTTACTTGGGTTTAACTATAGACTGTTACTTATCTTTTGAATTACACAAACAGAAACTAATTAGTAAGTTACATCAAAGATTAGGACTGTTGTATCGACTAAAAAGATATTTAACATATGAGACTAGGTCAATATTAACACATAGTTTGTTGTTTTCAGTTACTGATTATGGGTTATTAATATTTTTTTTCTTCAGATAGGATGCTAACAAAGCTTACAACAATGTATCATAATATCATTCGATTTGTTACTGGTCAGAAAAAAAGAACACATCATTGTTTTCTTTATAGTACTTTAAGGTGTCTGTCCTTTGTTGATAGATTTAGAATGCATGCTGCAGTATTTCTGCATAAAATACATACAGGATTTTTACCAGGTATTATTTGTAAGATGTTTCCAAGATTGTTTAATTCTGTTAGGACAAGGTCACAAGTTAGTTATAAATTTCAGATTCCTTTCTATAAAAGTACAATGGCTCAAAATTCACTTCAATATTATGCAGTTAAATTATACAATGATTTGCCTTGTAATATTACAAAGTCTGTAACCATCTCATTATTTAAGAGTGTTTTATCAAAATCTATGTCTAATGAAGCAAAATGCTATTGTTTTAATTGATACATTTATTGTATGATTTTGTATGTTTTTTGTATTATATATGGTGTTATAATTATGTTGTGACTGGGCACCAGTGAAAATAGGCATTTTATGCTCACTGGTCATACAGAATAAAAATAAAAACAAACAAACAAAAAGCAATACAGGTGAGGGGGTACAGGCAAAGTGGGCAAGCATTAAGGATGCAATGCTTGAAGCAACATCCCATTGTGTTAGTGAGAAAAGGAAGTGCAAAAGAAGAAGGAACCCACTTTGGTTCTCAAACACAGTAGCAGAATAGGTCAGAGCCAGAAGGCTGGCCTTTAGGAAATATTTTTTGATTTAACAAGTTTTATTAGCTTAAGCACCAGTCAGAGTACATTAAATAGTACATAAACACAACAAAGTAATAGGCGCTAAATACATACCTCAAATTAAAACCCAATCCCTACCCCCCCGACTACACACTATTAAATACCTTCAGTATGTCTCACCTAGAATATAACTAATCGTTATTATGGTTTCCAGACTATCAGTAGGGTCTCTAGGGCTGCCCAAGAGAGACAAATAAGCTTCTAATCTATTCTGCATAGATGCAATGTGTCTTTCAATTGTAATGCCTGGCCAATTTCTTTGTACCATCCATTACATTAGGGACTTATCCTCTATCCAATGTCTCATAATTATCAGTTTAGCTATCACAGAGATAAGTATCATATGTGCTTTCCTAACTTTGGGGATATCACCTGGGAAATAATTTATTAAACAGACTTCAGGGGTAAATAAGGTCTTCAAGCCAAGGATAGGATTTAAAGCATTATTAATGGATTGCCAGAAGGTCTGCACATAGGGGCACAACCATATCATATGATAAAGGGAGCCAGTGTCACCCTTGCATGGCCTTCAGGAAATATAAGGGAATGCAGCAGGGTGCTGATAGAGAGCATACCAAACTTCCCTAAGGAGCAGGGAAGATAGCAAGGCAGGCAAAGGCCCAAACTGAGGAAACACTAGCACAAACAGTAAAAGAAGGTGACAAGACTTTCTATAGATATATTAGTGAAAGGAGAAAGTCCAGAGGGGGTATTGCTAAGATCAAAGTGGATAAGGGGGCGTGTGAGGAGGAGGACCATGTAAAAGCATCTAACCTAAATAGATACTTCTGCTCAGTATTGACTGAATAGCAGGTAGGGCAGGGCCCACAGCTCTGCACCATAGACACAGGGGGGAGGGAGGTGTGCACTAGTCCCTTCACAAAAGAAAGGGTCCTACAAGAGCTCGATAAGCTCCAGGGTGGACAAGGCAACAGGACCTGATGGCATACATCCCAGGGTACTAAAGGAGCTAAGGGTGGAAATAGTAGAGCCATTATCAGAACTGTTTAGTGAGTCTCTGAGCACAGAAGAGGTCCCAGAAGGCTGGAGAGGGCTCATGTGATTCCACTTCACAAGAGTGGTAGCAGGGAGGAGGCAGGGAACTACAAACCAGTCAGTCTTACCTCAGTAGTGGGTAAGATTTTGGAGGCACTCCTTAAAGAAAGGATAGTGCAACACCTGGAATAATAGGAGCACAGGATCCAAGGCAGCATGGGTTTAAAGGAAGGTCCTGTCAAACTAATCTCATAGATTTCTTTGACTGGGTAACCAGAGTGGTGGACCAAGGGGAGCAGTTGATGTTGCTTACCTTGACTTCAGCAAAGCTTTCGATACTGTTCCACATAAAAGATTGGTTAAAAAGCTGGGTAGGCTCGGGATGGGTCAGACATTGGTCAACTGGGTGGCAAACTGGTTTACGGGCAGAAAACAGAGAGTGGTGGTAAACAGTATACAGTCAGAAGAGATGCAAGTCACAAGTGGGGTACCTCAGGGATCAGTCCTTGGGTGAGTCCTCTTCAATATCTTCATCAGTGACATTGCAGATGGATTGGAGAGCAAGGTTTGTCTGTTTGCAGATGACACCAAGATCTGCAACAGAGTAGATGATCCAGATGTGATGGGCAGAATGAGAAGAGATCTGGATAAACTAGCAAAATGGTCAGAAGAAAGTGACAACGGGGGTTTAACACAAAGAAGTGCAAGATCATGCACATAGGGAAGAAAACCCTGAAGCCACATAGAGGCTGGGAGAGGAGTTGCTGGTAGTCACAAGGGAAGAAAGAGACTTGGGCATCATCATCACTGATGACCTGAAATCATCCCAAGCAGAGCTCTAAAGCAGTAGGTAAAACTAGAGGGATGTTGGGATGTATTAGTAGGGGTATCACAAGTTGGAAGAGGGAGGTAATAATCCCTCTTTTCAAGACACTGGTCAGGCTCCATCTGGAGTACTGCATGCAGTACTGGAGGCCACACCTTCACAAGGACATTAACCAAATTGAGGCAGTCCAGAGAAGGGCAACCAAAATGGTGTAGGGACTGCATCAGAAAACATATGAGGACAGATTAACGGAGCTCAATCTGTATACCCTAGAGCAAAGGAGGGATAGAGGTGATATGATTGAAACATTCAAACACCTTAAGGGCATTAACAAGATGAAAGAGTCTAACATGTTTCAATGTAAGAAAAATAGCAGGACAAGAGGACACAGCATGAGATTAGAGGGAGGCCGATTAAGGGGTAATGTGAGGAACTTCTCTTTTACAGAAACGGTGGTGGATGAATGGAATGGCCTACCTCAGGAAGTGGTGAATATGAATACAGTGCAGGGCTTCAAACAGGCATGGGATAGGCATAAGGGAGCAATACAGATGAGTATGAATAGATAGGCCATTGACAGAGCAAAGGCCTATGACACATTCACAAGGTAGAAAAAGAAATGGGCAGACTGGGTGGGCCTTGCAGTCCTTATCTGACATCAGCTTCTACATTTCTTTGTTTCTATATGGCTAAACTAATGTTATGAGGTTGGAATTTTAATTGTGAGCTCACATTGTTAACTTCTGACTATAAAATTCTCACCAAAATAGTGACAGCGAGATTAGCGAGAGTGGCAAAAGCACTTATCCTGGAGGCACAATCCTGTGTGGTCCCAGGGAGAAATATTGCACAAAATTCAATATTTCTTAGGGAAGTAGTGGAACAGGGCTTAGAAACATCTTTGGATGGCTACATTTGTATTTATTTTCTTTTTATTATTTTTTTTTTCTTTTTTTTTAGTCTTTGGTAACTGGTAAGGCCCACTAGGCACAAGTGCCTGTTTTCAGGGGTGACCTGGGAGCACTGGGTGGTTAAGTGACTTACTCAGAGTCACACAGTATGTAAGCCAGTTGAGAAACAAACCAAGGTCTAGTCTGCTGGATATACCAAGCTCGTTCACAGCTCATTACTCTAACCTCTAGGCTATTACGATGGACCAAGAAACAGCCTTTGATTCAATGAAGCATGATTATGTATGGGATGTGTTAGCTATGCATTGTATTCCAGGAAAAGTCATATGACTCATACAACTGCTTTACTCGATGGCACAGTTGACACCAATGGTAAATGGTCATCTAGGTATTCCCATGTACTTGCATAATGGGGTATGACAGGGATGCCCTTTAAGCCCACTTTTATGTCTTTAGGTTGGATCCTCTTTTACAAATGGTGCAAAATGAGAAGATGATAAGACCAGTGGAACTTCGGACAGGGAGACATTGCAGTAAAATTACCACTTATACAGATGACTGTGTTTTAGCTGTTGCTGATCTAGATTCAGGGAACAAGGCTACAGAAGTGATTAATGGAAGCACACCTATTAGGACTAACATGGGGAAAACTGCAGTGCTGGTCTCGGGAAATGTGTCAGTTCCATCTGATTTTCTTATACCCGTGTGTAAAGACCATGTGAAAATGTTGGATATTTACTATGGGACAAAAGAGGTGGCCCAGTGTAATTGGGAGCTAAAGTATGAGGAAGCACTAATGAAGGTATGTCAGTGAAAGTCCTGGAAAATGACAAGGAAAAAAAAAGAGTGTTTTTACTAAAAGCATACATAAGCATCACTTTTCTTTGTATATATTGCATGTTTTTCCCATACCCTTTGGATTGCATGTAAAGATTATGGGTTCTATGTCATAATTGTGACCGAAGAAAGGCGATTGCCATTAAGGCAAGTGTACATCACCGAAAATCAATTTCAATGATGTGCACCCATGGCGCACACCAAAAGGGCACCAGGGACTTAGAATTTCAATTTTATGCAGGAGGCTGAACCCCCTGCACCTCCCCCACAGGGGACTTTGCCCCCTGCACCACCCTACTATTAGATTCTCAACTCCAGGGGGTGCACGTCGGAGGGGGCTGGAAATCCACACAAGAAAAATTGGGTCCGGGTGCAACAAAACATACCTGTGCTCAGACACAAACTCAGCACCCTTAGAACCCCAGCCTGCCACCAACCCACCATGCCACGGGGCCATCTCGACAGCTCACTGTGGCACCACTCCTCACAAACCCTCCTGCCACTCACTCAGTGTGCTAGCCCTCCCACGTGTGTACATGTAGCGACATCCTGTCGCCATATGTGTGAACCCCCCCATCCAGTCACCCTCCCTAGTAGGTAGCCCTGTTGACATATGTCACAAATGAATCATCATTTTATGTATGCCACTCGCGATCAAGCCTATGTCATGGGCTACCAAGATTATCGGACTTTTCTTTCAACTCTTTTGGGGTAGTTGGCTGAACCCAGTGAAACATAGTCACATGTATAGACCATTGAAAGAAGGGGTATGCATTTGATACAGCCCCTGGTATTATTCTTTGTGAACTTTTTATTCACTAACATTAGGAATTTAATCAGAGGGTGAGAAGTGGTTGGACTACAGGTTATGCAGATTTGGAAAAAAGGATTTCTTCACTGCCTGGGGAAAGGGTATTGGACAAAACTCTACCTGGATACATGCAAACTTATCCAAAATATACAGTATTTAGATGTGGAAAATTGATATGCAGAGTTTTTTAGGGGTATGAAGAAAGCAGTTTTATCAAACAATTTGGTTAGATGTTACTTTGAAGAAACTTTTCAGGTTGAATCTGACATTAACTGTACCTTTTTGTTAGACTGCATGTTATAACTGAGGATTTCACCAAAGATGAAGGATACAATGTAGATTTGTGGACATGGAAACTTAAATGTACAGGGCAATCATAAGCATAAAGCTCTGGGGACCGGTATTGTTTGGACAGTGGGTGTGTCGATCTATCAGAAACCATGCAACATTTATTTTTTGAATGCCGACATATATAGCCTGTGTGAGGACACATGTATGCCTTTTGGAATACCAACCGCTTCACTGATATGACATACACAATCTTGGTTTATGGTCAGCTCACAGAGCATTGGAATGAGTAGCAAAAGACAGCTGTGTATGTTATGTCTGCCTGCATAAAATGGGTTATCTGGCAAGTATGATGTCAAACGTTTTTAAAAAGGTGAAGAGGTCAAACCAAATGATTTAAAGTTCACATTGCAAGTGGAATTTGATGGGGTATACCGATATGAAAGACAACATTTCAGGGAATTATTGTGTGATAATTTATGGAGGGGTATTGATTGGGTGGGGTGATGGTGACGGGTGAGTAGTTTTGGTTTAAAATGTTATTTACAGATGTTGCACAAAGCTATAAATAGAAGTATTGTTTTTCTGATTTTTGAGTTTCCATTCTATTTTCTTTCCTATATTCTGATTATTTGTACTAAGTATTTACTGGAGATATGGTTTTGGTTTTTGAATCAAAAATTCCCCTGCTCTTTTCCAAAGGCAATGGGATCTTTAACATCCACCTGAACTACCACCGGAACAGACAGATGGGACCTCGGTTTAATGTCTCATCCAAAAGACGGATGAGACTTTAAACAGATTCTGGCAGCCTGTTCTATGGCAGTACCACTCTCTCAGTAAAAAAACTTCCCCTAATTTCCACCCTGAATCTGGCCCCCTCCAGTTTGTAGGCATGCCCCCTAGTGGAATTGTTCCTACTCATTTTGAAAATGCTGTCGACCCTCACCCTGTTTATGCTCTTCAAGTACTTGCATGTCTCCAGCATAACCCCCCTCTCCCTCCTCTCCTCCAGAGTGTACAGACATAGTTTCCCCAAGCCTCTTCTCATATGAGCTCCCGTGCAGCCCAAATACCATTTTGGTTGGACTTTTCTGGACCCTTTCCAGCCTGTCTTTGTCACCTTGTAGATATGGCCTCCAGAACTGGACCCCATATTCCATGGGAACCCTTATGAAGTACCAAGGCTCACTATCCCGACACTGACCTGCCCAGGCAGTATTGCCCGAGAGGTTCAGTTTCTAGACAGTGAGCATTCCAGCATGATAGATCCTGAGGGACATTGACAGGGGTAATGTAGCGGATGTGATGGCTTGCTACCTTACCCCTGTCCATAGCATTTAAAGGGAGGAAAAATAGGAAGGCTGGTCGAGCTGCCCCACTGATGTTGGGGACTACACCACGGGGGCTTGGACAGCATGCTATGTAGGGGTGGGTTCTATCTGCACTGCAGGTAGCATGTATTTTAACGGTCCTGCCCCCATCACATTTTATTTCTAACCCTGAGGTCCGCTCCCCCTTGGAGTTAGATATTTTAGTTACAGGAGGTGTGGGGGGTTTGGGGGCAAAGCCCCTGATATGTCAAATAATTTTTCAATCAGATGCCCAAAATCGTATTTTCGGGCATCTGATTGATTCGGCAGACTGGATTTCAGGCCAGTGGGGTCGGTATCCTGAGTTTAGGGATACCATAGTATATCCATTCCATGTGCGATCTGACCATGGTTTTATATGGTGACAGAATCATCTCATTCCTCCCTATGCATGCCAGCATTCTTAATGCCACTCCTGCTGCCCTGTCACATTGACTCAGAACTTTCAGATTGTCTGAAATGGTTATCCTCAGATCTCTTTCCTGTTCTGTCTCTTCCAGCTCTTCCCTCCCAAGTCCATATTTTACTTTTGGGTCATTACACCCTATTTGCAGAATTCTGCATTTTTTTGTGTTGAACCATAGCTGCCACCTTTCTGCCCATTCCTCCAACTTGGCCAAATCCTCCCTCATATCCTCCACCACTCCTTCTGCCATATCAACCGTGTTACTTCATAACTTCATGTCATCCATAAAGAGACATGCCTTCCCCCCGTAGACCCTCTGTGATGTCCTCAGTGTATATGTTGAAATGTATGGGCCCAATACAGACCCCTGAGGAACCCCACTCATCACCTTCTCTTCTTTCGAGTGCACCCCGTTCACTGCAACCCTCTGCGTCCTCGCCTCCAACCAGTCCGCTACCCAGCTCATGAGCTTGCTTCCCACTCCCAAGCTGTCTACCTTGCCTATTAGTCTCCTGTGAGGATGGTGTCAAATGCCTTCCTGAAGTCTAGGTGAGCCTTGTCCACCACCCACCCTGGACCCATATCTCATCACTCTATCAAATAATTCAATCAGGTTGTTCTGACAAGCCCTACCACCTGAAAATCCATGCTGATTGTCATTTAGGTGGCCTCCCTCTTGGTATTCAATAGTTTTTCTTTAATCAATGCCTCCATTAGCTTACTGACCATGGATTTAAGGCTAACAAGGCTGTAATTTCCCGACTCCTCCCTCCCTCCCCATTTATGTAGGGGTACTACCTCAGCCTTTTTTCAGTCTCCAGGAATCCTTCCCTTGTGCAGTGACAGGTTAAATAGCCTCGTGAGTGGGGTTGCCAATTCCTGTTTTAATTCTTTGAATACTCTCAGGTGAATCCTGTTCAGCCCCATCGCATTATTCATCCTCAGCCTTCCTAATTCTTCCAGTAACCTAGCCTCCATGGAGGGACTTGTTTTCATCTCTCTACCCAACCTCCTATTTTCCAATTTTAACCCTTCCCCCTCCTCCATCATGAAGACTAATGTGAAGCATCTATTTAGGACATCCGTTTTCTCCATGTCCCCTCCACAGTGCACCCCTTTCCCCTTGAGCCTCATAATCCCTTGTTTCCCTTTCATTCTGTCACTCACATATCTGAAAAACCTCATCTCCCTTTTTCACCTCCCTTGCTATACGCTCTTCTGTTTCAGCCTTCGCCCACCTGATCATCTTCCCCACTTCCTTCAGTTTTTCCTTATATACCTTCCTGTCTGTCTCCCTCTGCGATGTGTTATATAACCCAAATGTCCTCCGCTTCTACTTAATTGCATTCCTCACTTCTGGTGTAAACCAAAGTGGTTTCTTCCTCTCTTTTTCTTGCTCACCATCTGAACACATAGGTTTGTTGCACTCAATATCCCTCCTTTAATTTCCCCCATAGTTCCTCCAGGTCTCCCCCCCCCCAGCTCTTCCTGAACCAATGCCCTCATCCTCCTAAAATCTGCCTGTCTGCAGTCTTGCACTCTAGTTTTGGATCTGCCCTTAACTTGACCCTGTCTGATTCTAAATTTTACTGTTCCATGGTCACTGTCACCCACATTTTCCCCAACCCCTTCCTTCTCAACACTGCATGCCCATATTCACCATAACCAGATCAGACATGGCCCTCCCACTAGTAGGTTCTATTACCAGTTGGTTGATGAATACACCCCGAAAGGCTTCCAGTAACTCTCTACTCCTATCTGTGGCTGTTGCCAGGATGCCCCAATCTACGTCTGGCAGATTTAGAGCACCCACTAATATGATTTCCAACTTGCTGGCATTTCCTGTATCTCTTTATCGATCTCTCTGTCTACCTCCTCCCCTTGAATTGGTGGTCTGTAGACCACCCTACCACAACTGCCTTCCCCCTGCCCTGCTTACAGTCATCCATAGGGTCTCTGCAGATCCGTCCCCCCCCGCACACCATCACCCTAATCTCCTCTTTTACATAAAGGGCTACTCCCACCCCCTTTTTCCTGTCCTGTCCCTCCTGTATAGAATATATCCAGGTATTTCTACCTCCCAACTGTGATTTTCAGTCCACCAGGTCTTCATAACTGCAACTAGGTCAAGGTCATCCTCTGTCACTATCACCTGCAGTTTTCTCATCTTGTTTTCTAGACTCCTGGCATTTGTTAGCAAGCCCCTCCAACAGACCCTCCCCACTCCACCGTTGGCTTCTCTTCCTCCCCATCTGTGGGGGAGAGTGAGTTAGGCCAGTTCCTCCCAATTCCTATTGGGCTACTGGGCTGCCCTTCCCTCTCCTAGTTTAAAAGCACTCCCTAGTATTTTATCTATGTATCCCTGTAGCTTCCTCCCCAGAATCCTAGCCCCTCATCAATTATATGCAATCTATCCCTCGTTACAGATGCTGGTCACCCATGTATCTCCCCAATTACCTATACATTCATAACCCTCCCTCCTGCACCTCCTTTAGCCAGTGTTAAAGTCTTTGATTCTCAATTGTTTTGCTATACTGGCAGGACTTCTGGAAACAGTGATATCCACCATCCCTTCCACCATTTAGCTATAGCTAGTTCCATAAATATCCTCTGCACTTCTTCCACCTTCTCTCCAGCTAGGTAATTTGTCAATGTGTAAAATCTGGTGGGGTTCCACAATCCTCCCTCCTCCATGCCCCCTTTTCCCTCTTTCCACTTGCCATCCCTCCCCATGCCACTGACCACACACCCTGTCGTGCCTCCATATTTCTCCATCCCATGATGCTGCCCTGATCTTTCCCAGAGCTTGCTGACCATACCTCTCCATCCTCAAGCCCTCCTTCTCACCTGCAAGATCATTCCACCCTCTCTCCTATTCACCTCCCTGGTGCCAAGCTCCCATTAAACAGTTTCCCCACCCTTTCCGGATCCTGCCAACCTCCAAACACAGTTGAACAATTTGGCCTTAACTCACAATCCCTTAGCATATGCCTCCTCATTTAAGCCAATGACAATTTAACCCCAAACTCAAACCTGTTAGTTGAGCCTTGACCCAGCCTGCCAGTCTCTACTAAAAAACTCAAAATAAACAATGACACTGTATCAATGTATCCATTAACCTGACACATACAACTTTATTGCTTTAGACCCCCTGATAAGAGCATCTTGCCCCCTGAGCCCCTCCCTCCACTGTCCCTGTGCCCAATCAGTTAGTAACTGAAGCACTTCCCCTTCAGCCTTTGAGCCCTGCCCTTGTGCCTTTAGTATTTAATCAAGGTCCAAGGAGGGGGCAGGTGGGGGGGGCTTCTTTTTAGAAGCAAAACCAGCTCTTTTTCCTGAGGTGTTCAGTCCTGTGGCTGCGTGCTGTTGTTGAAGCACAGCCACAACAGTTTTAGATACCTCCTGCTCTTTACTCCACCGCCAATGTGGCCAATGTCCTCTTCTGTCCCTGTCACCAGTAGCTCCTCTCACTGCCACCAATACGGTGATCCCCTGCTCTCCGTCGATGTGGATCCCTCTTCCTGCTGCCAACCTGCTGCTCCTTATCCTTCTGCCAATTCGGCGATCTGCAGCCTGTTGCAGCGATCACTGAATCTGCAGTAGTGTCCAGGCTTCCAGGTTATGCAGTGCCAGATCGGTCAGAAACAAGACTGCAATTATAGCAGACTTGGTTTCTATGGCTGATCTGGCTTGCATTAGAGAGACCTGGATTGGTGACAATGCTGGCCCGGTTTTAGAGGCTGCCTTCCTGTCCAGATATACTGTTGTGCACTGCCCCAGCAAGGAATGCGGGGGGTAGCCATTTGTTTTAGATCCGAACTTGACTTCACCCTACACCCAGTCAGAACGCCTCAATCATTTGAATGTGTGGCCATCCATGTGGGTCCGGGTGCAGGTTGTCCGATTCTTCTGATTTATCGCTCCTTCTGGGACAGTGAGAGACTTCCTCCAGGAGGTGGCCGATTTTGTGGTCAGTGAGACATTGGAGGCCCCTAGATGTTTAGTGCTGGGGGACTTCAGTGTCTGGGCTGACGACGAATCATCTCAGCTTGGATCTAACTTCCTCCGGACAATGTTTTCCCTGGGTTTTGCGCAGGCTGTGTCCTCCGTAACTAAACTGGGTGGCCACATGTTGGATTTGGTGTTCTCACTAGGGCTGGAGATTACTTGTCTCAGGACTGATGGGTTGTCTGGTCGATCATTGAGCAGTGAAGTTCTCATTCGGGCACCCCCCCGTAGCCCTCCCCCTGCTGAGATTGTCAGCTATCGGCCTTTGTGGGGGTTGACCGCTGAGGGTTTTTTGGTGATAGCTGACCTATCTAGTGTAGATGGTGCACATGTTAGGGGTGTGGGTGCGGCAGTGGATGCCTATAGTAAGGCACTTGCTGGTGCACTTGACTCCCTTGCACCAGTCTGTGTACAACCCAGGTCTTGTCACTTGAGATCCCCTTGGTATGATGGTGAGCTCAAGGGGTTGAAGACCTTGGGTCAGAGATTAGAGCACTGCTGGTGGAAGTCTGGCCTGCAGGTGGGCAAAATGGCCCTGCATGATGTGCACTACCATGCATACCAGGGAGCAATCAACCATAAGAAGACGGAGTTCCTGTCTCAGGAGATTGCTGCCCGGAGGAACTGACCAACTATGCACTTTTGGACAGTGGAAAGGCTTCTCCATCCTTCCCGTCTACAACCGAAGATAGCTTTTTCTAACTCATTGTGTGAAGAGTTTGCTCAGTACTTCTCGGACAGGGTGTCCACCATCAGGCAGGGGTTCTGCCAGTGGGTCAAAAGCTTGGCCAACAGTGGTCACCATGGGCATCTGGAGAGCTCTCTGCCTGATTGGGGCGAGTTTAGACCAGTGGAGGTGGTTGAGATCATTGAGATTGCTTCCAAGCTTTGGCACACCTTTTGTGAGCTGGGTCCAGTGCCAACTCATTTCTTAATGAGATGTGTTGACTCTGTTGGCCTGGTATTTGCCTTGATTGTCCAGTGTTCCTTGCTGGAGGGGGTCTTCCCTGATGTCTTGAAGGAGGCATTGGTAAGACCCCTTCTGAAAAAAACATCACTGGACCATGAGATCATGGCAAGTTATTGTCCTATCTCCAATCTTTCATTTTGGGTAAGATTGTTGAGAAATGGTGGCGCGCTGGAGGAGTGTCTGTGGCCCATGATTTATGTGAACCATTCCAGTCTGGATTTCATGCAAGGCATAGCACAGAAACTGCATTGGTTCAGGTGCATAATGACCTCCTTAGGGCTAGAGATCAAGGAGAGGGACAATTCTTGTTCTCCTCGATCTCTCTTCAGCATTTGATCTGATCGACCATCAGGTATTGCTTGACCAGCTAAAGGAATTCTGTGGACTCACCAGCAAGGTCGTCTGCTGGTTTGAGTCCTTTTATCCAACAGAAGACAGAGGGTGGTGACGGGAACTTTCCTCTTCTCTGTCCACCTCCTTGCGGGGTTCCCCAGGGTTGGTCTTGTCGCTGATGTTGTTTGCTGTATACATGCTGCCCTGGGAGAGTTCATCAGAAAGTACAGTCTGGATTTTCATTGCTTGTCGATGATACCCAGCTGTACTTTTCTTTTGCCCTGGAACATCTCATGCAGTGGAAGTGCTTAATAACTGCCTTGCGAAATCAATGACTGGATGACTCCAGCTGATTGCGACTAAACCCCAACAAGACAGAGGTACTGATGGTGGAGTCGAACAGAGGTGTGATAGGTTGGCCTCTGGTGAAGAGACAGGGCTTTTTCTTGGCTCTGAACCATTGAAGGCCTCCTCTAGGGTGCGGGATCATGGCATTATTCTGGATAGTGGATTGACACTTGAGTTTCAGGTGCCTTCCACTGTCCGTACCAGTTTTTATCATCTGACGAATATCGCCAGGATAAAGCCCCTAGTTCCACCGCAGGACCTCCCCACTTTGGTACATGCCTTTGTGACATCCAGGTTAGACTACTGTAATGCGCTCTGTCTTGGGGTCTCGGGGGGGTACCTTGCGCCGACTGCATCTAGGCTTCTGACTGGACAGTGTAAGTACTGTCATATCCCCTTGGTCTTGCGTCAACTGCACTGGCTGCCAGTCAGGTGGAGGGTCCTCTTAAAAGTGGGTTTACTCACTTTTAAGGCCCTACACAGCCTGGGCCCTGGCTATATGAAGGATCTTCTCATTTCTGCTGTCTTGACCTGCCCCCTCCACTCCTCCTCTAGGGGACTTCTTATGATTCCCAGGTTTAGGTTAAAAACATCTGGAGACAGAACATTTAGCATCACCGCTCCCGTCCTGTAGAATTCACTGACACCAGCTGTTAGGGAGACCCCTTCTGTGGAGGTTTTTAAAGCCCGCCTCAATGCCTTCTTGTATAACCAGGCCTTCCAGGATTCTTTATTACAGTTCTTGCTGTCTTAGAAATTTGATAGGCTAGTATTGCATCTTAGGCACTAGCATTTCATTTTCTAAATTAATGCTTATATTTATTGTGTTTATTTTTGATATATTGTTACGTTCTGCTTCATTTTAAATGTTTAGTAGTCACTGTTGTTTAAAGGTTTGGCACCCAGAGCCTCCGGGATGGGCATCTCTTAAATAAAAATTGCCTTGCCTTGCTATTCAAGCCGGGCTGTAGTTCAGAATTTTACACCCTGTTATCCGATTGGCTGGAAGCCTCCTGTGTCAGCCCTGCAAAGCAGAATCAGCACTCTTGTCTGAGGTTTTCAGTCATGTGGCTGGGTGCTGTTGTTGAAGGCTAGCTGCAACAGTTTTAGATGCCTCCTGCTCTTTACTCCACCACCAATGTAGCCAATGTCTGCTTCTCTACCTGGTGCCGATAGCTCCTCTCACTGCTGCCAATGCAGAGATTGCACTGGCCTCCACCAGTGAAGCTTCCCTTTTCCTGCCACCAACCCCACTGCTCCTTATCCTGATACCACTGCGGTGATCCACAACCCTTTGTGGTGAGACCTGAATCTGCAGTAGTGGCCAGGCTTTCAGGCTATTTAAGCCCAGTCATAGTTCAAAATGTTGTGCCCTATTATCCAATTGGCTGGTGGCCTCCTGCATCAGCCCTCCAAAGTAAAAACAGCTCTCTTGCCTAAGGTCTGCAGACCTTTGGCTGGGCACTGTTGTTGAAGCCCAGCCACAACAGTTTTAGAAGCCTCCTGCTCTTTACTCCACTGTTGATGTGGACAACATCCTCTTCTCTCCCCACCACCATTAGTACTCTCACTGCCGCAAATGCGGTGATCCCACTGCTCTCTGCTGATGTGGTGTCCCTCTTCCTTCCACCAACCTGCTGCTCCTTATTCTGCCACCATTGCAGTGACATGCAGCCCTTTGGTGTAATCCCTGAATCAGAAGTAGTGGTCAGGCTTCCAGGCTATTTAAGCCTGGCTGTAGGTCAGAATTTGGTGTTCTGTTATTTTCATCAGCATTCCAAAGCAACAACAGCTCTCTTGCCTGAGGTCTTCAGTCCTGTGGCTGGGCACTGTTGCTGAAGCCCAGCTGCAACATTTTTAGATGCCTCCTGCTCTTTACTCCAATGCCGATGTGGCCAATGCCCTCTTCTGTCCCAGCCACTGGTAGCTCCTCTTACTGCCACCAATACAGTGATTGCACTCTTGCCTAAGGTCTGCATGTGGCTGGGTGCTGTTGTTGAAGGCCAGCTGCAACAGCTTTAGATGCCTCCTGCTCTTTACTCCATCACCAATGTGGCCAATGTCCACTTCTCTCCCTGATGCTGATAGCTTCTCTCACTACTGCCTGTTCACACTATTGTGTTTGGAGGTTGGCACTATGGGAGCAGGGATCCAACCTGCTGAGTGCGTCTGTGGGTGGCCAAGCAGCTTGCAGGTGGGGAGCAGCCAACTGCCACTGAATGGGGGGGTTGCAGGGTGGCGGGGGTTCAGTGGGCAGGTGGGAGGGGTACTGCTGGATGACCAGGGTTAAATCTGGCATATGCTCACGATAGGTCAGAGGATCGGATCCACTGGACCACCAGGGATATTGTTTTACACTTATGCCCACAATCGGGCAGGGGATTAGGTCCACTGGACTGCCAGGTATATTGTTTTACACATATGTCCGATCGGGCAGGGGATACGGTCCACTGGACCACCAGGGACAATTTAAACACATGCCTGTGATCAGGCAATGGGGCGCTTTGCCTGCTGAGGGGTAGGGGGCATGTTGGTCCCTGACAGCTGCAGCCTAGAAGGGCACCAGACGCAAGCCACCGAGGATCGGCATGCCACATGCAAATGGGGCCATAATGACATGCAAATGGATCCATTTGTGCCTTGCATACATAATGGCCTAATCTGCATGTTCACGGCTGAATATTGCTCTTGGTGTACCTAGTGCAACTGCGCTTGCGCTGGCGCAGCCCCCTGCTCCCCTGCTGCCACTTGCACTGGCACAGTGCCACTGCACCATGCTTGCACCATCAGTGCCATTTTCAGCGGTGCTGAGTCATGGCACAGCACCATTGAATACCGCTTGGGCCATGCCTTAGAGCATCCCAGTTGTGCTGTGCTGAGGGTTGCGCCCCTGCCTGGTGCAGTCTGAATATCCTACCCTCTGTACTCACAATGAACCTGGTGGAATTTGCTGTTTAGGGATACAGCCCAGCAGCTCAGTTTTAATGACTCTGGTTCAACTAAAAAACAAGTGATCTGCCTCTATTTTTTCTGGAACATAAAGCTGTTTCTCAGCTCACAGTTACTGTGGCTAAATTTGTACTGTGTTAAGTCAGTTTACAATGACTTAGTCAGTGGTGAAGTGCTTCTGCCACGTTCACAGTACTTTCGGGGGCTCAGAATGACTGTGATTGCATTAAATATTAGTAATTGGTTTGACACAGCCCGGATAGCTCAGGTTGTAAAGTATCAGACTTTTAATCTGAGTTCCCAGGATTCAAGTTCCTGTCTGAGTGGACGTTTTCTTTGGGAATGATTAGAAAATATTGCATCAACCAAATTTACTTTAGTGGATGACTGGAACAGCCTGCTACAGGCAAAGATTTCAGGGGCTTCAACTACATGTGGGATAGGCACAAGGGAATCTTAAGTAGAGGACTCCAGACTGTTATGATACCAATACAAAAAAGGCTAAGTTTCATCTAGTGGCGGTGGTAGCAAGTGAACCTCTTTAGAAAAGGGATTCAGGTGCTGCCAGTGTTGCACAATATAATTCTGACAACAGATGCCTCCCTTTTAAGTTTGGGATAGAGTTGTCACCTTGGGAATACAACAAAAATGGCCACCCCCACTACCCCGACTTTCTCAGCTGGGTGAGTGGGGGGGTAACGGAGATGATTTTGAGATTAGTCTTGCAGATATTAAAATTCCACTGCCTGAATGTCTACTGCACAGTTAATTTGACTGAGGCAGGGTAGGAAAACCTCTCTCAAGGAGGGGTGCACAATACTTCACTCACTCGCCACCACTTTTGCAGAGTAGACTGCCTGCTCCATTCCCAGTCCTGCCTGCCCCACTCGCTCTCTGTGCAGGACTCCCGCACAGTGACGGCTAGAGCTCACTGTGACACAGGGCTGCCTGTCTCCGTTACAGAACTGCTCTTCTGTCAATAAAGATGAAATGCATACCATAAAAGGTGCATCTGTGGGATGTTGGCTTTCTTCCTCAAATTTCATCCCAAAAGACCGAACCATTATTTTGCAGCAGAGGCCAAAGGATTCCTGTAATGCAGCGGACTGTAATGTTATCCTATGGGAAAAAGTGTCAACTTTGGAGTGCTGTAAGTTTACTGCCCTGTAATATTTTTTCACCAAAACAGTGAAAGGCACATCTGTGAGAAGTTGGCTGCAATCTCTCGAATTTCAGCCAAAAAGACCAAACCGTTCTTTTGCAGCAGGGTGCCAAAGATTAGCTGTCAGTTTCCCACAGCCTGGAAAAGTACTGTCAAACTTCTGAGCTTTCACAAATTCATTGACAGTGTTGTGCATGTGAAAGTACTTTGAAATATTTTCCCAGAAATTTGAAAAACATATTTCTGGGGTGTTTTACCCCAAAATAAAGACATGGCTAGCATCCTCAGGGTCCAACTAGGTGAATACAAAATAATTATTTATATTTATAATTATATATTATTAGATTATAATTAGGTATGTGTAATCCTAGACTTGATAAATAAATGATAAATAAAAAATTAGGTTGCTAGAGGTCCCAATTTTAAATGGCAAACATTTTTCTGATCACTTACTGAAAACAAAATGGCGGATTTACGACAGTTTAAGGTCCATTTGCGAAAGTAAAAACTGCATTTGCGACACTGTCAAACTTTTTATTAACTTTTCCCATTGATTTATAATGGGAACTTGTTTTTTTAATAACTTTTGAACTGTTTAATATTTTTTCACGTAATCTTCAAAAGGCACATCGGGATGTCGGCCATACGTTCCCTGAAGATTTTGGACCAGTCGTGCAAACTGTGCGACCTGTAGCGGTGACCATAGAATTCCAGAAAAGCATACACGCAGCGCAGATCATGCTTAATAAGTCCACAGCCATATATGCGAGCAGTACGAAACTTGGCAGATCCCAAGGTGTATGGGTCTTGATCATGTATGCCAAATTGCAGGCCAATCCATCAAACGGTTGCAAAGTTATTAAGGGCAAAATCTGGGGTTTAGCATGTAAATGGCTCCTCAACCCTAATTATGGTAGCACTACCGTGCTACCATAATATATATATATATATATATATGGGTTGAGTACCCCATTAAAGGTTAAAGTGTGAAATTTTGAACCTTATAACTTTGCCACTCTATGATGGATGTGCCTGAAATCTGGCAGATATGGAGCAATAGCATAGGTTTTGACATCTGCCAAAGGTTTGTACTGGTCAGATATCTGGTTGTGGAGTTATTAAGCAACATTCCATAGCACATTTACTCTTTTTGTGCATTCTTTGGTCACACCTACAGGTCGTTACAATTTGTGACCGTCCAAAACTTCAGGGAACATGCAGCCAGGGTCCCCTGTGTGCCTCTTCAAGATTTCATGAAAAATATTAGCTATCATAAAAGTTATTCAAAAACAAGTTTCCGATTATAGTCAATGGAAAAGTTAAACTATTCGACAGTGTCACAATGCAGTTTTAGTGTCGCAATGACCCTGTAGTATTATGAGTCAATCATTCTTTTTCAGTTCGTGGTCACAGAAATGCTTGGCATATAAATTTGGGATCCTCTATGAACACTAATTATTTTGTGTTTTGCCTAGTCAGACCCTGAGGATGCTAGCCATGTTTTTAGGGAGATAAACATCCCAGAAATATGTTTTTGAAATTTTTGTAAACTATTGAATTAAGCAAAGTAGTGTACACTTGTGACACTTTCATCATTTTTTTTTTGCAAAATTGTCGTGACTTGCGACAGTACTTTGCGACACCGTGACAAAAATAACAGGAATAATTTGCCACCCTGCTGCAAAAGTCTACAATCTACTGAGAATCAAAAGGTTGCTTCCACATTCTCATTCAAACCAATATTGTTCAAAGATGTAGAAGACCTCCTACTCCAACTAGATACCACCAAAAGCGCAGGTGCAGACTCCCTGGATCCCTACTTTCTAAAAGTAGCACTGTATGCCTTAACACCCCCCTCACCCATCTCTTCAATCTATCACTTGTCACTGGTACTATCCCTCAATATGGAAAACAGCTCAAGTGTTTCCACTACTTAAAGCAGGTGATCCCATGGACCTCAATAATTATAGGCCCATCTCCATCTTACCAATACTATCCAAGATGCTTGAGAAGCTGGTAAACTCTCAGTTAACTGCCTACCTTGATACCAACAATCTCCTAAATCCAGCTCAATCTGGGTTTAGATCATACATAACACCATCTCTGCTCTAGTAAAAGTCACAAATGACTGGCAGACTGCCCTAGACAAAAAGAATAATACCTGTGCTGTGTTTCTGGATCTAAGCAAAGCCTTTGACACTGTGGATCATGATCTCCTAATACCTCACTAAACTCCATAGGCCTTGACTCACTCTCCATTAAATGGTTCAGATGCTATCTCTCTGGAAGGCTACAACTGGTAAAGAATGATGGTGATCTATCTACCCTAAGCCACTCTAAGAGGTGTACCACAAGGCTCCATCCTGGGTCCCATCCTTTTTGCCATCTACATCAACAATATTGACTCAATCTCTCTTTCTAATATCCACCTTTTTGCAGATGACACTGTACTTTATGTGAGCAATCCTCACCATCAAAAGCCTGTGAGCTCCTACAGTCTCAATTCTCCCTCCTCCAGCATAACCTATTAAAAAGAAATTATTACTAAATGCTAAGAAAACCAAAGCTATGTTCTTTGCCCACAAGAACTGTTCTTCCACTATCCCATCATTCACCCTCCCACAACTCTCTACCATCCTTGGTGAAAATCTGGAATATGTTGACAAATTCAAATACCTAGGAGTATGGATAGACAATAAACTAGACTATACTACCTACGTTGAAGAGCTCCTGAAAAGCTAAGACAAAGACTTGGTCTATTCTATAGAATCAAACACTACCTGACCAAAGATTCCAAACAAAGATTAATCCTTGCATCATTCATGTCCTCATTGATTATGCTGACTTCCTCTATGGTCATTGCTCCTCTCCCATCTAAACAAACTAGACACCCTGTATCATAGAGCTATTAGATTCATTACTGACCTTCCCTCTAGCACCCATCATTGCTCTCTCACAATGCAGTCAGCTGGACATCCCTGCAACATAGAAGAAGAAAAAATGCTGCTATCTGGATCTACAAAGCTCTGACAAACAAACTCCTTCCTACATCTCAGATTGCTAACCAGATCACATCCAGGCCCTACACCTTGAGGATCAACAAACTGATCCTGCTGAAGATTCCTATCACCTGCACCCGGCATGGAAGAGCTGCAATCAGTTATTCCCTGGCACTTATCTGGAATTCTATCCAAAAGACCCTGAAAATGGAAACACTGATCCCCCTTACATCCTTCAAAAAGCTGTACACCAGCCTAATCCCAGATTCATGCAATTGCTTCCACAAGGCCTAGTCCTCCCACATCCCCACCCCCACACCCTCTCACTCCTCACCCCCTTCTAAATCTCCTCCCTATTCTTCTATCATTGCTCTGGTCCTTCCACATCAAACCTCAAACATATATGCCCACCCATGTACCATTATCCAAGCCTTATCCCACCAGACTGTTTGTTTCTCACCTTTAATAGGTTTTTGGTTTACTGTCCTTTGCCTTGTATATATGTAAATAATTGTACATCTATCTCACTCATAAATGTTTGTATTTGTGCTATTTCAATATCATGTTTTTGTATACACTCTGTAACCTTTTTTGTTATGACCACTCAGGTCCATCTTGTAAATGAGCTATGCTCAATGATGTTCGCCTGAATAAATAAAGATTTTGATTGATTGATTGATTGAAAAGTTGCTTTGTTCTTTTGGGCTGAAATTCAGAGGGAAGAAAGCCAACATCCCACAGATGTGCCTTTAGGTGGTCTGGTGACAAAATATTACAGGAATGCAAAGTTACGGTACTCCGAAGTTGATGCTTTTCCTCATAGACTAACATTATGGTGTCCGCTGCAACTTTGGGGCCTGTATCTTGGAAACACTGAGATAAGAACTTTTGTCAGAAAATGCTTGGAGCTAAGTGCAAAACTAGCCAGGAAAGTCATAAATAATATGAAATTTTATTTTTTTTTTCTACATCGTATGGTTCCTGAGATATAAGCAATTTAGTGTTCCAAGTGCTCATTTTCTGCTCCGAGGCCCATTATTATGCATACATTCTTTGTACTCACTATGTTTCTCTGTGCAGCTGTTGAGGAAAAACAGGGTGTCTGCTTCCATTGCTGTTACAGTTAGCATTTCCACTTGCGTTACTATTCCCATGTACGCCACTGTGTGAGTTAGCATTTGCGTTTTTGTTTGCGCTTGCATTTGCGTTACTGTTACCATTTGTGATTCCACTACTGTTTCTGTTTGCGTTTTGATTTGCATCACTGTGTACATTCCATTTGCATTTTCGGCTGCCCTTCCATTTGCGTTTGTGTTTCTCTTTTGTTTGGCATCATTGTTGCTGTTACCATTACCATTTGCATTTCCAATTGCGTTACCATGACCATGTGCGTAACAGTTTGCATTTCCATATGCATTTGCATTTGCGTTTCTGTTTCCTTTGGCGTTATTGTTGCTGTTACCATTACCATTTGCATTTCCAGTTGTGGTACCGTGACCATCGTGTTACCAGTTGTGTTTCCATACATGCTTGCATTTCTGTCTCCATTTGCATTATTGTTTGCTTTGGCGTCAGTTTGTGCTTGCATTTCTCCTACCATTTGCGTTACCATTTACATTTGCATCACCATGTGCATTACCATTTGTGCTTGCATTTGCATTGTAGTTACCATTACTTTGTGACAAAAATCAGGTTGTGGGAGCACAGGGCCCAAAGGGCCCACTCTTCCACCATCACATTCCATTTACTATTTATAGTCCTCATTCTCAAAAAGAAGGGAAATTCACAGCAAAATAGTCTGTTTAATGCTTCAGTTAGGGTTGTTCCACAGTGACAAAAGCAAGGAAATTTGATGTTAAGGTTGAAACCCCCCGCACCCTTCCGCCCTGCCCCTCCAACTGGCATCAGGGTGTGCGTTGGGGTCATCAGTCCTAATTCTCACCCCATTCTCCTATACTTCACCACCTCAGCTTGTTTAAACATGGGATGGGGTGAGAGTTAGGACCAACGACCCCAATGCACACCATGATGGGAGGGTGGGGTGGGGGATGCAAGGGGATTCAACCTAACATTGAATTTCCTTAATTTTGTCACTGTGGAATGAACTAACTGATGCATTAAACTGAGTTTTGCTGTGTGTGTGTGTGTGTGTGTGTGTATATATATATATATATATATAAATATATATATATTTATATACAGTATATATATTTATATATATCTGAGAAGCTTTCTCTTATATTTTCTGTCAAGTGGCTTCCCAGCTCTTGCTTGTCTCAGTGCTCACTGTGATTGTTTTTATATGTGTTAATCATACAATGTCAGTGCTTTTCTCTTACTTTGTTACAATGCACCTGCGTTTCTGCATCTAATCATAGAATGTCAATGCTTTCTCCTGCTTTGTTGTGATGCTGAGCCTACCTAATATGAAATTTTCCTTGTGCCATATGTAATAATGTCCTTGTTATTGTTGTAACTCTCTGAGTCGGCCTGAAAATAATCATTTTTGGCTAGAGTGCCCACCGGTCAAGAAAATGAAATAAATAAATAAATAAGTAAAACATGAATCATTCCAAAATTTCTATACATAAGTTCGTGTTTCCTGTACCACAAGTCTGCAGACTAGGTTGTATAATGTCTTTTTAAATTATTAGGAAGTTGACTTAATCCAGTCAAATGGAACATTACTTACAGATCAGTTAAAGATGGTAGTCTTTCTATGATTAATCCAGTTTTGTTCTTTTTAGCATATATTTATTTAGTAACATAATAGTGGTTCTTTTAAGTCTCTTTGAGTCATAGCTACCATTTTTTCAACGGTGTATTTTTTCAAGCTCAGTTTCAAAATGTTTATTGACAGACAGGTTTTGTCATTGCAACCATGTTAAAATAAAACCATAGAAACAAGGAACAAAAATAAATGCATTCAAAAAGCTAAAAGACAATCATAAAACTTAAAAACAGTCTAAAAACTACAAGACATCATCACACATCAAGACATTAAATAATAATAATAAAGTTGCAGAATAAAATTATCTAAAAGAAGCAGACCAGATGAGTATTGTTTCAGGGTATCATGTTAGTCCCTAATATCCTTATTCAGAAAATGCATCTTTTTCTGAGAAATTATCTTAAGAAACAAGAGCTCAGGTTCCAATATTTTTCTGATCTTGATTTCAATCAAACAGTGGTAATACACTGCAGCTCCAGGTCCATGGAGGCTAAGATATTACCTATTTTTTTTATATATATTTGGTATGTAGTGGGCATAACATTATCAATTGCACGCATACCATCAGTATTATCTGATTTGATAATCCTCCTTACTCTTTGGCTGTCATGATATTCAAACCTATATTTAGTGAATATCTTTCTTCTCTGCTGATCCCTTAAAATATTTAAATGTGGCTCAAAAACCCAAAATATCACTTGTTTCTGAAAGCCAATTACATAGAAACATAGAATTTGATGGCAGATAAGGAGGCCCACCAGTCTGCCCATTTCCCTACCTAACGGATAAGCTGCAGATCCTAGTTAACCAGTAGCCTACTTCTTTCTACCCCCAACCCCTAGAATTGCCTTATGACTGTCCCATGCATGCTTGAATTCAACCACTGTTTTTGACTCCACAACCTCCTCCGGAAGGCCGCTCCATGCATCCACAACCCTCTCTGTGAAAAAATACTTCCTTACATTACCTCTGAGCCTCCCCCCTCCATCTTCAAATTGTGCCTCCTTGAGAAATGGCAGGTGCACTGTTCATCAGGAGCTGTGAAAGAATGGCAATGTTGAAAATCTGGAGTGAAAATATAAAAAATGACAAAGTTACGAGTGTGCGTAGAAACTGCGCAATGCATGCTTTGGGGTTTTTTTCACATGAAATTTTCAAAATTGGCTCTTTGGGACCTCCCCTCATGAAGACTGTGTCTGTCATTTCATTAATCAGTCCCCAGATCACACATGGGGTGATACTGGATGCGGGACTTAGATGAGGTGATATCAGATGCGGGGCTTATATAGAAACATAGACATTTTATATTGGGTTCCTAGGCCCAATTATTTTTGTTTAAATATATCTCTGATCCTTTTTTTTTACTTGTAAAAATACTTCAACCAGTGGTCTCCTTAATATACTGTATCAGCAACACACTGTAGTAAACCATATGGTTTTAGGATTGACTACAAAGCTAAAATACTTGGGAAAGTTGTACCCTATTTCCTGTAACTTAAGGTTTCCTTGATACATTTTCTGGGTAGTCTTTTTTCCAAAATGGGGTTCAGATAGCCTGAGGGAATTTTCATAATCTGCCAGCAGAAATATTTAGATATTTAGGGGTTAATTTTTATAACACGAAACAATGGAAACTTAGGACACATGATATTATATATAAAACCAGTAAACTAGTATATACTATAGATATATTTTGGAGGCTATTTTTATATGACACCCTGTTTTAATTGTCCCCTGAGGATACAAGGAAGGTGGATTTTTGGATCAGTTTCTGGAACCCCATGTACTGCAGAAGATGTGGGACACCTTGTGGCTTTGTTACCATAAAAAATTAAATGTGATGGATACTCACTGTTATAAGGAGTGTTTTTGCTCAAGAGATGGGTGTACTTTGTGCTATGAGACTATGGAACATTTAAGCAATAAACCACAAGAGGGTATGGGCTGTGGGGGGATTTACCATTGCTGGCATTGTTTGGCCATGAGGTCACAGGCCTTTTTTTAGTTTGTGCAGGGATATGAAGATTGTTTTATATAGTTTCTCTACCTCAGGTTTGAAAATGTGTTGGGAACATGGGCATTTGAGTGAAGCAGAGTGTTAGTGTTGGGAGTGGACCAGAGCGGGGCACTTGGGATTACTTCCAGGTATCAGTTTGCAGGGAAAATGTACTCAGTGTTGTGTTCTGCAGAATGTTTTTATTTGCCTTTTTGTTATTTTTATGAATGTATTATACAGAGACAGAGGGAGGGAGGGAGAGATGTGGTGAGTAGTGAAGAGTTACAGTGGGAGGTAGTGGAGGTGGAGAAAAAGCAGGAATGAAAACCGACAAAAAATTAGGTGGATGCCATGGCAGATAATTACTGGGGAATTTATTTATTTATTAGAAAAGTCAGATTTACAAGCTTTGAGTCATGGACTCATTTACAAAGGCACCTCCTTGTGGGGGGGTAGACAGAGTTACATAGTGTGATTACAATAGTGAAAACAGTACAGGTGCAGAGCATTAAACATAGAGTACACATAGGTAACTTGATAATGTTACTTATAACAGTCATATACAAAGTACCCAAGGGTTACATTGGGGGTACAGCCCTGGACATGCCTAGATAATACCTGGAGAGGGTGGAGGTAGGGACGGGAAGGAGGGAGAGGATAGGCTGTCTGGAGGACATTGTCAAGTCAGGGAGGCCTGACAGGAGGTCCCACAGTGGGATTAATTAGGTGCATCTACAGCAATGAGCATCAAAGAGATGGTTCTGGAGGGTAATTTTGAAGGGACCAATTTTGGCAATATCTGTGATGTAGGGTGGGAGGAAGTCAAACCAAGCAGGGGCTCAGTAATGGAAAGACCTCTGGGCTAGCAAGGTCTTGGTTCTGGGCACCAGAAAGGTGGCCTTGACAGAGCTATGGGTGAAAACAGATGAGGATGCATGCTGTAGGGAAGCAGAGACCCCCGGGGGGAGAGTCCTAAAAGAGATTTATTTGTGAGTAGGCATGTATAGTAGTGCAGACACTCCTCAAAGTGAGCAGGTTGGTGGTGGAGTATAGCAGGCAAGTGTGAGTGCAGCTAGGGGCTCCGGTCATGAGCCTGCAGTTCTTATTGATTGACAGCAGGATTTTAGTCAAGGCTGTATTGTCAGCCACAGTATAAATGGGCAAGCTATAGTTCACTAGCAACAGGATGGAAGAGGTGATGGCTAGTGGAAGGGCAACTTAGGGGAGGTAATCTCTATGATGGTATAGTAGACCTATCCAAGAATTTATGGTGCAGGATAGGGCATTAATGTGGGCGCAGAAGGTAAGAGCCGAGTCAAAAGTGATGCCTAGATATTAGTAAGAGGTCACTTGCTCCAGCGGGTGCAGAGTGCTGGGGAGAATGAAGAGGGGGGCATTCTTGGCCTTGTTTTGGTGATGGGAGAAGAGCATTGACTTAGTTTTCTTTAGGTTAATGACAAGTCGGTGGACAAGGAACCATTTTTCAGCTTGGTTGTAGATGTGCTGGAGGGATACTTGGAGAGAAAAGGGATGAGGGTGGGAGGCAAAGAGAACTGCATCATCGGCATAGAGAAGCATTTTTCCTGTGCAGGAGCTGGGAGAGTGTTGAGGTAGAGGCTGAAAAGTACAGGGCCCAGAATGGAGCCCTGGGGTACCTGGAATGAATGGGCTGGGTATTGGACAGGAAGCCATTTACCTTCACACACTGGGATCTAGCAGAGAGGTAGCTGGAGAACCAGGCAAGGGGACCAGTGGAAAAGCCGAGTTGGTGGATGGAGTCGAGCAGGAGGGGGTGACAAACAATGTCAAAAGCCTTGGAGAGGTCTATGAACACTGCGCGGCAAGGTTGCCGGAGTCAAAAGCAGAGTGTAGGTATTGAGAGAACTCCAAGACAGCAGTAGTGGTACTGTGTCCTGTGCGGACACCATGTTGTTCTGGGCACATTATGTCATATTTGGCCAGGTACTCATAGAGTTGAATAGACACTATTTTTTCTAGGGCTTTGGAGAGCAGGGGAAGGATAGAGATCGGCTAGTAGTTGTTAGGTGCAGACCGATCTCCACTCTTATGTATAGGGGTGATTTTGGCTAATTTCCAAGCACTGGGAAACTGACTGAGGCATACAGACTGGTTTAGTAGGTCTGTAAGGGGGACTAGGATGACATCCAAGACCAGGCAGAGGATCCTAGAGTCTGGGGATTACAGCTGGGGTTGTTGCTACCAAGGGCTTTGCAGGTGTGGCCTGGCTACATGGGTGGATATAGTGTGCAGGTAGAAAGGAGGGCGATCCAAGGCAGGGGGATAGAGGTGAGGATTGGGTCAAAAAGTTGTTTGGGAAGACAGGCATAGGTCAGAGAAGGTGTATTCAGGCAATCAGCTATGCAAGTTGGGTTTGTAATGACGGTGCCATCAATGGAGTGCTGGGACTGTGGGGGGCAGTGAGTCTTCCCATAAAGCTCTTTCATACTGTCCCAAAATGTCCAGGCAGAACCCTGGGTGGATGCGCGGGTGGTCTGATAGAGCTCTGCCTTGGCCCGTCTAATGGCCCAGGTGCACTGATTATGCATCGCACTGTAGGCTTGTCTTTCAGCCAACTGGCCTGATTCAATAGCGATGTGCCAGAGATTATCCCTATGCTTACGTTTTTGAATAAGGGTTGGGGAGATCCACGCGGCATTTTGTTTTTTAGTACAGATTATGGTGTGGGGGTGAAAAGGTTGCAGGCCTTGCTGAAGGCATTGGTGAAGAGGTCTAGGGCAGAGTCAATATCAGGGCATGATGGATGGGGACCAGTCCAGCTGTGCTAGATGCAATTTAGCTTCTGAGACCCGAGGTGTAGGCGCCAGTGCAAGGTGGCCTGGGAGGGACACAGGTTTGGTATGGAGGATGACCAGAGACAGAGGACAGATGAGTGATGACTAAGTGAGTCAGGGAGGACATTGATATCCTGGATTTTATGAGGTGGTTCTGATAGTATTACGTTGAGGAGCATGCTGGACCCATTTGTCCAGTTGAATCTAGTGGGCTGGGTGACTAACTGGGACATGTCTAGGGCAGTGAAGGAGTCCCTGGTATGGGAGGCAGTGATACCAAGCCAATTGATGTTAAGGTCACCTAGGATGAGTTGCTTGGCTTTGTGTGGTAGGGAGGTGAGGTCGTCGATGAGAGACTAGACCGCTGGGTTCTGGTTCCTCGGGGGTATGTAGGAGACCATGAGGAAGAGTGGGCCCCTGGCTGGGTCAGAGGTAATTTTTAGAATGAGGGCTTGGGCACCATAGTCAAGCTTGGGGACAGAGAATGCATGACTTATAAGGGTGTCATGCATGTAGATTGCACACCCACCACTGCGTTTACCATCTCGGTCTTCCCTGAACAGGGTTTATCCAGGGAGGGAAATAACAGGGTCAGGGGTTGTTTTGGAGAGCCAGGTCTCTACTAACACAATAATATCAGGTTGGTGTTGTACAACCCAGCACAGGAGTGCGGCGGATTTCTTTACAAGGTTGCATATGTCCAGTGATGCAATGTGGAGACTGGCTCCAGAGGGGTATGGGAGGCTAGTTGACATAGGTCCAGGGTTTGGGTATATATTCTCAGAGGCAGTGAGAGTGATTATTCTAATTAGGGACAGTGGCAACTAGGACCCTTAGTGTGGTGCAATGTGAGGTCCTAATAGTAGGGTGCAGGGGATGGGTAAGGCATGGAGGGTAGGTATGGCAAGGAAGAGATGGGTCCAGGATGGGACTGGGAGGGCAGAAGGAACAGGGCTGTTGGTAGGTGGTGGATGCAAAGGAGACAGGGTGTCCAAAGTGGGAGGTGGCCGAGCTGTTTGGGGTGGCTTAGGGGAGAAATGCTCGGGGTGGAGGGTGGGGGCACATGACAGGGGTGATCTAAGCCAGAAGGGTAAATGTGAGCAGGCCTAGTAGAAGAGTGATGGTACCCATTTTTGTGTAGTAGGTAGCTGGCGGTAAAACTGAGCCAGCAATGGTGTGCCAGCCGTGAAATTAGCCAAAGCATAGGGCAATTTTGGTCAAACGCATGGAAGAAGTCACTGTAATATTGCTTTACTGTGTGGGGGTGGCAATGACACTAGTTCTAATTCAGTGACATAGTTAAAAATTCAGCTAAGGCAAAGCTGCCAGCTACTGGGATGGTTTTGCTATGACTGGATATGTCACCATAGGCAGTGGAAGTGTAAGAATTGAAAGGGTATGTAGTTGAATTAGGGTGAGGTCCTTAACAATAGGGCAGGTTACAGCAGTAATTGAGAGGAATTAACTGGAGTAGCTGGAGAAAAACTTGAGAGCAAATGTGCAATCCTGTGGGTGAGATTGCTTTAAAAAAGGGGCAGTAAGAAAGTGGGTGAAGTCAGGTATTGAAGACAGGTAGACCAATAGCCATAAGAATGTGCAGCAGTGAAGTGATATATTAGCTGCAAAGCTGAGGAAAGGGGCAGAGCAAGAGTCTATTTAATACTGTGAGGAGATGTGGAGGGGGGGAGGGGTGAAAAAATTCAGTCCAGAACACAGCACAGAAAGAAATTTCCCCAAAATCAAGAAGCGCCAGGAGTTGGAAAATCAGCCAAGGAGCAGAAACCACCAGTCAGTGCCTGGCTCCTCCACTGGGCATCCAGTCAAAACAGTGGCATCCAAAACAATGAGTTTTGGAGGTCTGGTGCATACCTGAATCTGTCAAGGGGTCAGTTGGGTGGTCTGTTAACTGTGGCCGGGTCTGAGAATGCCAGGGCCACAGCAGCAGCTTGGGAAGCCTACAGATGGGCTGTCTGTGAAACAAGAAAGGAAAGACAGAGGATAAAATACAGCTAGAGTACAATAGCAAGCTCAGTAGGGGCAGACAATGGAGAAAGACAAAGCATGAGGTAAAAAGGTGGCAAATGCAGGGCAATTATTTAGAGATAGAAGAGGATTTAACAGGGAGTGGGGTTCTGTGCTTTGGTGCTGGGGCATCTGAGGAGGACGACAGCAGCAGCAGCAGGAGGGAGTGTAAGAGGAGGGTTTGTAAGTTAGGCAGAGAAGAAATTAAGCTGTTTAGAGAGACAAAATTGCAAGTGTGGAGGAGAAATTAATAATTAGCAGAGTGACCAGTGTAGGACAGGAGACACGGTTTGACAGTAGAGGCAGAAATGGAAAAATGCAGCAATCTTACTCAGTAGCCAGGTCTTAGCAGTCAAACATCAGCTACTAAACAATACAGTTTGTCCAGCACTAGTCTCACAGCAGCAAGTAACACCAAAAGGCTAGACTTGAGGCTTGTGATAGACTAGCTAAACTGGCAGGTAAAGTAAGACCAATTAATGCATAACAAGTAATTACATTTACAAAAATTCATCCAGAACACAGCACAGAAAGAGATTTCCCCAAGATCAGGAAGTGCCAGGAGTTGGAAAATCAGCTGAGGAGCAGAAACTGCCAATCAGCACCTGGATCCTCTATTGAGCATCCAGTCAAGCAGTGGCATCAAACCATGAGTTTCGGAGGTCTGGTGCATACCTGAATCTGTCCAGGGGTCAGTTGCGTGGTCTGTTAGCTGTGGCCAGCTCGGAGAGTGCAGGGGCCACAGCAGCAACAGCTTGGGAAGCATGCAAATGGGCTGTCTGAATCTGTCTGGGGGTCATTTGAGCAGACTGTTAGCTGTGACCAGCTCTGAGGATGCCAGGGCCACAGCAGCAGCTTGGGAAGCACACAGATTGGCTGTCTGAATCTGTCTTTAGTTTAGTTTAGTTTATTAGTCTAGGAATTAATACCTTTGAGCCAGGGCTCTTTTACAAAGGTTCCACGTCACAAAGAACATTTAACAAAGCATGATACACATTACAGGTAAAACCAGACAGGAAAGTTACATCATAAATTTGCTATTAACAGTTTAAGGCAGTAACGTTTTAAGTTTCATAGAAAAACAAGCTATAACAGGTTCAAGCGGTAGACAATTTCAAGGTTAAAGAAACTTCCAGGAGAGGGTGATCATTAGGCACCAAAAGGAGGCTAGAGAGGAGGAAAGGTGGTGGCCGGAGAGTAAGTGAGGGGACAGGAAAAAGGTGGGGAGTGAGTTTGGGTGGGAGACAGGAAGTAGTAGAGGTACCAGAGGGTTCATTAGTCAGGAGGAAGAGGCCTCAGATGTGAGGATGGACATGAGGTAGTAGTCTTTATCTAGCACAATCACAGTTGCTAGTGGTGGTGAGGTGGGCATAGAGCATGGATTTGAAAGCTTCAAGCGAGGTTGAGGATAGAATAGGTGGACTAAGCGCATTGAACCATGTCGGGACCCCTGTATCAGCGAAAGATCTTTGTCCCTGTGCAGTCTGGCATCTCGGAACCAGGAAAGGTTGGCGTTCAGATCTGGTGGAGGGTCGTGAGCCAGGATTCAGTCAGAGTAGGTTTGAATACATAATGGAGTCAGTCCCAAGATAGATTTTTTGCCATTGTGCAGGTGAGATAAATAAGGCGATTTGATAGGTTCAACCAGCCTGATTCATAGTACAGATCACATGTGTGAGTCAGTCTTTGAGCCCCGTGAGGAGCTGGCAGGCCTTATTTAGAGTGATTGAGATCGCCTTAGAGCAGTGGAGTAGCTGAGCCATAAATAATAAAGCCATAGTCAATGATTGAGATTATGGAACTCTGTATAGCTATTCTCAATGCCGCTTGATTTAGAAATTGACAGTTACGGAATAGTATTCCAAGGCGTTGGTTCACTGTTTCGCAGTGTTGTCAATGTGGGTTGCAAGGTGAGCCCTTGGTCAAAAGTGATGCCAAGGTATTTGAAGTATTTACTTGGTCCAGTGTAATTCCACAGAGGTTTGTATGGTGAGTGGAGTATGCCTATTTTTGTTTGGTGATTGGAGAAGAGCATGGCTTTTGTTTTATTGTGGTTTAGCACAAGTTTACTATCCAGGAACCACCTTTCAACACTAGAGAAAGCAGGTTGCAGGCTTTTTAGTAGGAGTTTGGATCCTTGTGGGAAGAGAAGTTACAGCATCATCAGCGTATAAGATTATTTTCTCCTGGCAGATATCTGGGAGGGAGTTAAGGAACAGGCTAAAGAGGAGCGGTCCAAGAATTGATCCCTGTGGTACACCCGAGAGAACTGGTTTGAAGTCGGAGAGTTCATTAGAGATTTTTACAACCTGTGACCGATTGGACAGGTAACTTTTTACCCAAGCACAAGGACCTTCGGCCAGGCCTAGGCTAGAAAGTAGGGAGGTAAGTAGGCCATGATGGACTGTGTCGAAAGCTTTTGTAAGATCGATAAAGACTGCACCTGTTTGGCACCCTTTGTCCAGGGCTAGTGGACTTCTCCAGAGAAATCAAGTAAGGCTGTTGTTGTACTATGTCCTTTCCTAAAGCCGTGCTGTTGATTACAGAGTAGATTGTATTTGTCCAGGTAATCAGAGAGTTGGTCTGCCACTATTCGCTCAAGTGCTTTGGAGAGGGAGGAGTATTGATATTGGTCGATAGTTTCCTGTTGAGGTTTTGTCCCCCCTTTGTGCACTGGCATAACTATAGCAGATTTCCATTGTTGGGCAATTGACTTTGGCAAAGTGACAGATTAAGAATTTTGCAAGGGTGAATTACTTCATCCAGGGTGAGACAGGATTTTTAGATCTAGCGTGTCATTACTTGTTCTGGATTTGAGCAGGCCTTTCTTATGTACTTGTGTGTCGTGCACTTTAGTTTTCTTGAAGTAAAATTGTGGTTTGTCACGAGGGTGTTTTGTGATACTAGGCTAGGCAGAGTAAGTCCGAGAAGAAATCTGGGGAGGACCCACTAAGGTCTGTGAATGTCTTATTAAGTGCATCTGCAATAGACTTTAGGTCAAGAGTGGTGGATCCATCAACTTTCATAATGGTAGGTGACAATTTTGATTGTTTACCCATTATGTTTACATATTTGTCCCAAAAGCTCTTCCATCACCCCAGGTGGATTCAAGGGCATTTTGAAATAAGCTCTTCATTTGCCTAATTTGTGAGGTACATCTATTTCATGCCTGCTTGTATTTTAGGGTATCATGAGGTGAGCCTGTGTCTCTGGCAACTGCCCAGAGGTGGTCCCGAACCTGAGCTCGGCAAGGAGTTTAGCAGTAATCCATGGTTTGAGGCGCTTTGATTTTATGTTTTCTACGGCGATAAGTCGTATGCAGAGTTGAAAGATTTAATGAAGTATTCTAGTGCGGTATTAATATCAGTTGATTCAAGGATTGGCGTCCAGTCCTGCTGTGGGAGATGGGTTTTCAACTTGATAAGATTCCATAAGGCAATACTCTGCTTGTTATAACTTTGGGGTGGCTTGAGAAATTTATTAGACCAGGTACAGGACACTGGGAGTGGTCACTGAGGAGTCAGGAGGACTTTAATGTTTTTATCCAGTCAGGTTGATTTGTGAGAACCCAGTCAATAAGGGTGCTTGTACCAGTTTTGTAATTTTTCCGGGTGGGGAGGTTACCATCTGAGTCAGGTTTGCTGCTAGGATGTCATCTTTAAGAGCCAGTGTCAGAGGTGAGCCAGTTTATGTTGAAACTCTCGAGGAGGAGGAGCTCATTTTCAGAGGGCTGCAGACCAACAAAATCAAGTACAGACTTAATACTGGCACGGTGGTCTTTGAGGATATAGGACGCGCCACTGTGAGAACTTTGTTTTGTGCACCAAGAAGCAGTTTGATAGGGAGGAGTTGCATCTGCATATTTGTGGGGGTGAAGTTGCCGCGTTGACAGGAGAGGTTGTCCTTTATGTAGATAGCCCAGCCCCCACCTTTCTTGCTTGCCCGGTCGAATCTGAAAAGATTGTAGCCTTCAAGCGAGACTGCATGATCCGGGGTGCTGGGAGATAGCCAGGTTTCCAGAATGGCTAGTATATCAGGGTTTTTTGGTCCAGCGAGAGTTTGAAGAGATGCCAATTTGGGAAGGAGGCTGCAGATATTTAGAGTGATAATGGAGAGACCACTACCAACTTTCCCTGTTTTTGTCGGCTTCAGTGCAACAGGACCAGGGTTTGGGTGTATCCCACCAGATATTAAAAGTAGGAGGGCAGGAGTTTCAGCGATGCCATTAAGTAGTTCATAATAGGTTGGAGTGAGTTTCTGCTTGTACTTTTTAAGATGCTTGGATTGTCTTCTGGAGTCCCAGTAGAGGGTGATGTGAGTGAGTTATAATGATGTGGCAGTTTCCAATTAGGAAATATGGCTCTTTGCACCCAGGTATAATTGGGTGATGTTTGTTTAAGACTTCAGAGTAAAAGCCATGGTACAATGTTTCGGTAGTAGTATAGAAAGGTGAGAGTAGGTGGAGGGGTAGGGTGAGGCGGAGGGGAGTTGGCATAAAGGGCAAAGGAGGGTGAGGGTGAGCAGGAACAGGTGGTGGGGACTAAGCCAAAGCATTTTTAGTGAGGCAGGAGAGCCGAAAGTGTGGGCTAGGCAGTTGGGGGGGTGGCGAGCAATAGGAGGTGGTGGGTACGGATTTTAGTGGGCTAAGGTGGATAGCTAAGCACTATGGTGAAGTACAGAGAAAAATGAAAAAAAAAAAGACTGGGAGGGTTTGGTGCCAGAGGGTTTAAGAGAAGTACTATAGTACTGTTGAGATCCAGGATCACATAATATGTTAAAGTTCCTGAAAGGTGATAAACTGTGGCCTGGGCATATGCAATGTGTAAAATCCTTTTGTCTATATGTTTCCTTTGTTCTTCAAAGTCCTCAGAGATAAGTACAATACCTTGGGAGTAGGTCAGACAGTAGGCATATGCAATGTGTGAAATCCTTTTGTCTGTGTGTTTCCTTTGATCTTCAAAGTCCTCAGAGACAAGTACAAAGGTCAGACAAAAATGTTGATTCAGTCACAAAATGTGTTAAAATTCCTTTGTTCTTTAAAGTCCACAAGTGCAGTTGCTTTAAGAGTGGTCAGATAAGAATGTTGAAAATGTTGATTCAGTTGCAGGACCCAGCATCACCATGTTTGTAAGACTAGTTGTAAGGCATATGCTTCCTTGGGGAGGCTTCAAGAAAGTTGATTTAAAATTAAAAAGCTGATACCTGATGATGGCGATTTGCAGAAATTCAGTCCAGGAGACTTTCACCAATGTTGTGTGCAAGAATGGCACAGGTATTCCCAGCATAAAAACATGTAAATGAACAAAAACTAACCTACAGACACAGACAAGCACAAACAGCCATCCACACAGCCCCAGGAGGAGGGACTGTCTGGGGACCAGTTGGCCAGTCTGTTAGCTGTGACCGGCTCAGAGAGTGCCGGGGCCACAGCAGCAGCAGCTTGGGAAGCCTGCAGATGGGCTGTCACTTCTTTTAAGAGTTTGAGTTTGACATTTTGGATGTCTGTGTTTTTAATTCTTAATGTCACAGTCAGCGTTTATGGAGTGAGAAATGGTGGATGGAGAGGAGGGGGCTCACCCATCACTGTGTTTGCTGTTGAAGCGGGAGCTTTGAGAGACAGCTGGGAAACTGCCATTTACTGAGGAATTCAGCATGGTAGTTGTACGATTTTAAATTTGGGGTTCAGATTGATTCTATTGGTGATGGTGATGTGGGTGACTGGCACCTTTGATGTGGGCATAGCAGAGGATTTATCACGGCAAAAGGGTGCCAGCTAGCTAATCACACTATAGGACTTTTGTTTATTTTTTATGTTCATGGTATTAATATATTTAAAGTGCAATTATGTTTAAGACTTCAGCAACTTATTGTATGAATAATAAGAGGAATGATCCACTTTTTCAAGAATGATGCATGATGTGTTGATTTATGGTAATTTCTGGGGGAAGGGAAAAAATATCACCCAGGAACTCTACAAGTAATACTTACAGTAATAAAATAATTTATTTGTCAGATTAGGTGTTACTTTTTTTACAGCAGAAGTATGCCTCCTTACTGGGCCTTACGGAGAAAGTGGAACAGGAAATCCACTTGGTATATCAAAAAGGATAAGCATGACTCATGGGTCCAGAGCTGGATAATTTTTGAAAGCACACCTCTTGGAATTATTCATAAGACACATATCTGTTTCTTTTTTTCACTTTGCTTTGCTTGTGGTTTTCTAGTGGTTTAATTCTTTTTTTGAGTAGACATAGTCTCAAATGAAATGGTTTTTCTGCAGTTTTTTCTGTATGTATTTTTTAAATGCTGATTGTCTGATTTGTTTTTTGTGCGTGTGATTTTCTCTTTTGTAAACAAAATCACCCTACTCATTTTGAGAAGTACCATGGGATAATTAACATCCACTTGAACAACCACCAGATCAGGCATTTGGGACCTTGGTTTAATGTCTCATTAGAAAGACAACTCCTCAGGATTGCAGCACCCCCCCATTGCTGCACTGCTCTGTTAGTACTGGGATTTAACCCAAGTTTGGGTATGGAGATGGAACCCACAGTCTTCTGATCTTCCAGCCTCGGAGGCAAGTGTGCAACCTGCTGAGCTACTGAACTACTTACTATACTATACTGTAGTCAGTTAAGATAGGGGAAGGGAAAAAGAGCTTAGGACATAGTACTGCAACTCCAGTGCCTAAGCTCCAGCTAACCCCTAACAATTTTGCCTATGTCACCCAGCTATCCTAAGAGGAAGGAAGACTGGTGCACTACTTCCAGGAATGGGTAAACATTGCCATAGACAAGTGATTCTGGAGGTGGTGTGCCAGGGATTGTGTCTGTTGTTCACTTTCCAAACCTGCAGAAACACAAATGTTTTCCAGCTCACTCTCCCACAGGAAAAAGTCAGCTGGAACTGAAAGTAAAAATATTTTAAGTATTAGAAGCTATAGAAAAAAGTCCCAGCCTGCCAATAGGACAGGGATGTATTCTTGATAGATTTCCTGACCCACAAGAAAAATGGGGAGTGGCAACCCATTCCACAACTCAAGTTTCTGAACAATCATTTAAAAAAAGAAGAAAAATTGAACATGGTCACACTAAGGACAGTGATACCAGTGATAGAGCTTGAGGGGGGGCTGTGGGGTGGTCACCCCTCCTGGCTGCCCCAGTGTGAGTAGTGGTGCCCCACCACGATCTTTATTCACTATTTAGTGCCCATTGTGGAGCCCATGATTGACTGAATGTCCCCTCCTGGCTCCCAAATTCTCCCAAACCTGGCTCCACCACTGAGTGATACCATCTTTGAGAAAGGTCATCAGCTGGGATCCCTGGCTCTAAAAGATGTCTGTTTTCTTATCCCAGTCAGTCTCACAGAAAAAAACTCAGATTCAAGATGGAGAACTACCAATATCAGTTCACGACTCTCCCATTTGGTCTTACCTCAACTCCAAGCATTTTCACAAAATGCCTGGCTGTGGTGGCAGTACCTTTGAGAAAACAAGATGTAGCAGTTTTCCCCTACCTGAATGATTGCCTGTTATCAAGGAAAAGAGAACAAGAGGCAAGGTGTTCAGTTCATTTGGTAAAATGCATCTGGAGGAACCTGGTATTCTATATAAACCTACAGAAGTCCCAGCTATAGCTTGTTGAAGTACTAGATTTCAAAGGAGAATGTTAAACACCCTGCAGAAAAAAAAAAACTGTCAGGTGCTGGTCCAAAGGTGCAGTGGTAGGGTTACCGCTCATGGCGTCAGTGACCCAGGTTTGGGAATGGACTCGGGCTGCTGGAGGGCTGGATGGGGGGAGGAAGATTGAGTGCCCCCCTTTCCTCCTCCAGGATGGGTAGAGATGTTGATCTTGCTGCTCTACCACCACCAGGGTGACCACAAATGGCGGTGCAGTGGGATGACATGAAGAAGGGAGGGGGGATGTCTGCCAGGAACTGGAGCGGTAACACGTCATGACCTGTCCTGCCCCTGGGCTCCCCTAGCATGCGGACATCCTGTGGAAGGCACCAGAAAAATGGAAAAACCCTGCACCAGGCACCTGAAGACAGGACCCAGCCATCCTGAGAAAACCCATAACCAGGCTCCATAGAAGGGGTCAGTGAGGCTCCCGACACACACTTAAGGGACTGAAGGGGAATAGGGGCTCCCTCTCCTCCCACCCAAGGGGTAAACTGAAGCAGGATAGGTCAGGTTCTCTGACACCCCTAGGGAGGAGTACCTGGGGTGGAACCATAGGAGTGCACAGAGCATAGGGCTCCCAAAGATAGGAACTCGATGGTGCGAGTAGGCATAAAGAAGAAATATATAAAAAAAACACTTTCAGCTGAGTCTTTTACAGCAGGTCAGCCAAGAATGCAATAAACTTTCTACAGTTACTAGGGCACATGGCTGCATCCACAGTGTTAGTTCCATGGGCCAGGTTTCAAATGAAAGATACCCAGTACCACTTAAGGGACAACTGTTCACAAAGATGGGCTCCACTTTTACATCTGGTGCCACTGACAAAAACACTAATGGAATCATTACAGTGGTGGAAGGATCAACAGCATTCCTTTCCTTCAGTTATCACCAACAAGTATTCTTACTACAGATGCCTTTCTCCTAGGGTGGAACACCCACTTGCAGGGCCTCACTGTGAGTGGCACATGGACCTCAGAGGAACCTCTAGAACACATAAACCTCCTGGAGCTTACAGCAGTACTGCTACTAATGCAATATTTCTCCTCCCATCTACAGGGTCAGACTGTCCAACATCAGGACAGACAACACCACAACAATGAATTACATAAACAAGCAAGGATAAACAAGACCTCCAAAACTGTGTATAGTGTAGAGATGCAGGGAAGTTTTAATCCATGGACAGATATGCAGCACAGTCACCAAATTCATCCCCATGGATCACTCTGTGAACATTTTTCAGAATATCCAGAATTTGCCATATGTGACTTTGCTTTGCATTTGGGGTTTTTAAGTGCAACTTGCACTTATAAAATCCCAAATCATGTAGAGGTTACAAATGGGGAATCCCCCAATCTATCATTGGTGTCTACTAGTCCCACCCAACCCATCAATCGCCAGTCACAGTTTAAATGAATACATATTTATTAAATTAGTTTTTGTTGACCAGGAAAGGAGGACTAGAGAGTTCAGCATATTTTCAGCCTCATCCCAAGGGAGGAGGATACAGATTTATGACAAGTGACATTGAACCAGATTAAGCTGTTGGTGGTATGTTTGGTGAATGGGGAAAATTTAGCCAGGACACCAGGGAACTTCCCCTACTCTTGCAGTAGGGGGCACTGTTAAACCCCCATAGCTGATGCTTCAGAGACTGAACAGAATGCTGGTATACCTGCAAGACAGCAGATATCCCTCCCTGCAGGTCCAGCCTTCAAAGGTGGATGATGCAGCAGGATCAAAGGTCTTGACTGACAAGCAGCCAATGTCCAAGGCCTCCAAAAATGCTGCAATGTCAAAGGCTAAAACTGACAAGCAGCTGACGCACAGTGACACAGACAAGTTCCCACAACTAAATGCAACAGATGAAAACCTGAATAAAATGGTAGAAAATGTAAGTAAAAAATTTCTTAATAGAAATTTATGAAACATAAATGGGAGCAATGTCCAAAAGCAGGATAAGGGGCAGCAAAAGGGACAAGAAGTAGAAACAATTCCTGAATAGCCTACAGCAATAAGAAACCCTCAGAAAGTGTGGAATGTTTTGGAGGGTGCATGGTGGAAACAAATGGAGGCAGGAGAATGGGTCCCTGACCCTACTGTTTTACTCATAGCAGGAACCTCAGGGAATACCGCAAGTAGAAAACTTTGTAAATGACTTTGAAATGACTCTGCATGCCGAAGATATAGTCATAGACAATAATACAGAAAGTTGAAATTCCCCCCATATAACAAATTATCACTCCTCTTAATCAGTCAGAAGAAAACTTACAAGACATCCAACAAAACTGTGGGGACAGGATAGAGAATGGGGAGAACCAAAAACAGGGCAAATTACAGCATTACAGGCCCCACAGGTGGGGGTGAGATTTAGACAAAAAAGACCAAGAGTTCCAACACATAGCTCCAGTACAACGAACAAATGCTTTGAGATTACAATATATGGGAGGCCTAGAACCTCAGCCAGATAGAATTTATGAAGGTAGAACTCTCATCAAGGAATCAGTGAGGTTCTTCTTGAAAGAAATCTATGACATTATACAAGCGTCTGCAGACACCATCTATGACATAAGTTTTAAAACTCCTTCTGGCTTAGACAGATTTTGGACAACATATGAGAAATTGAGGCACACAGCATTGTGGCTACCCTTCAGAGCTAGATCCCTTACAAAACCTGCCATAACACAGATAACAATACTCTTTAGAAATGAAGGGATAAAAGTGAACCATATAACGCATTGGCTATAACAAAGATGTGACTTGCTGGGTGAACCCACCCCAATACTAGATGAAGAACACATCTAGACAGGAGGGTGGAAATTTAGAGTTAAACTACAAATGGGGCACAAGGCCCAAGACACTTTCCAAGTGCATTCTCCTTGGGGAAAGATAGAGGACATTGTTTTAATCCAACAGCCAAAAACCTGTTTTAAATGTGGCTCTGTCACCCATTTGAGTAATGCATGAGGCTATGTAAAGTGCAATTTATGTCTAGAGTATGAACATATCAGTTCAGACTACATAAATGAATCATGCTGCAATCTGTGTGAAGAATCTGGACATGTGTATCACAATTGTGAGTGGGCTACCCATAATAGGACCTAGAGGCCTGATCAAGAAGTAATTTTAAATAATGCATAGAAAACTAGCATTGAAAAAACATAGAAAGAGGCAAGAAGAAAGAGAACAGACAGAAACAGTCCCACAAAGGATACATCTTCTCCATACAGTAGTACCAACAAATTCAGAGGACAGAGACCCCCCAACCCCCTTCCCTACAAGAGGAAACACAGATGGCAACTGAAGACACCAAGAACTTACAAACTGGGAAAGTACAAAAGGAAGTTAAGGGGATAACATCACAAATAAATAATGAAAACAATCAAAATGAACTGGATGAACAGGACACTACAGCAATGCCACCACCTAAAACAAAAAAACAACACTATCAAAGAAAGGGACATTAAAGAAAAACAATCCTAAACCAAAATTGCCTAAAACTCATGAGACACTAAAAGACATTACACTGTTTAATAAATGCAAGCCTTTGCTCGATTTAGACTTGGACCAAGAGGGAGGAACAGAGACATCCTCAACTATTTCACCACAGCAGGAGGTATCCTCCAAATCAGAAGACGAGCAACTGGCAGAAAAAGTGCAGGAAATGAAGAATAAACAAAAACAACTGGGCTCCCAACCAAGAAGACGTGGTAGACCAAGAAAAACATCCTAGAATAGTCCCTGGCTTCCCTTTGCACCCCTAAAACCTCATGATGACATCTCCAAAAACCTACAAGGTGGCCACACTAAATGTAAACAGCATCAAAAATAACCGAAGGAGAATGGTGACTTTCCTGATCCTAAAAGATCATTTTTACGTTCGCTTGCGCGCATGCACAAGAAACGTTTTGGGAGAGTAGCACACTGTGGAGGTGTGCCTCTCCCCTTCAACCCACTGCTCCATTGAGCAGGCATGGTGGACCTGCACCAATGGGCGTGGGAGCTCTGTATGACAGCGGTGGTCTTCGCTTCAATAGAAACCACTGCTGTCATACAGGCTTTTACCATCCACATACACCCCTCCCTCACATCATAAGCTCCCCGTGTGCATCCGCCACCCCCAAAGCTTTGGTGCCATGCTGGGATCCCACCCCAGCGTGGCAAACACTGTTGCCGAAGGGGTGCCCAATCCCCGTCCACTCCACGGCCCCCCCAGCCATCTTCTGCCATGCTGGGAGCCCACCCCAGCATGGCAAACATCCCATTTGTTTTGCCAACGGCGGTGCCCAATGCCCTGTCAGCTCCTCAGCCCCCCCAGCCATCTTCTGCCATGCTGAGAGCCCACCCCAGCGTGGCAAGCGTCCCACGTAGTCATTTTTTTAAAAAAAAACTTGTAAAGAAAAAACAGTCCCATGTAGTCTCCCAGTCCCCCCTCCCACAATGTGCACCCAGCCTCCCCACACCCCCCTCACCCCATACTTACCTCTGGAGCTTGGCGCGATGATCTTCGGTGGACCGGGAACATGTCTGCACTCTTCAAAGCCGACCGCGAACTGAGGAAATGCCGGTAAGCTGTATAATGGGCTAGATAGGGGGGTTTCAACTATTGCATATCTCAGGCATTTTGGAATTTTCCACAAATTTTCAACATGGGGTTTTGGGACCCTTCTCATGAATGATGTCACTGTCATGGCGTCATTCAGGCCCAAAGGGTGATTTTGCAGTCACTGCGGCAATCACCCTTCAGGCTGTAATAGTGGAAACAGTGACATCATCATCGAGAAAGGTCCAAAACCCCATGTTGAAAATATGGTGTACCTAAAAATGACTGTTTTACGAGTGTGCGTTGTGCAGTTCCTACACAGGCTCATAAGTTCACGAATTTTCAATATTTTCACTCCAGATTTTCAACATTGCCATTTTACCTAACCTCCTCATGAGCAGTACAGCTGTCATTTTTCACATCCTGCCCAAAACATGTTTCCACCCATGTAGCACACAATGGCGCAGTCAGTGTGCAAAATCAATGCATGGGATGCATTAAGAAAATCACGGTGACACTGTTTATTAGCAGAGGTCTTAAAATGGCTATGTTGAAAATTTGGTGAAAAAATTCCTAGAAATTACTGTTTTACGAGCGTGCATTATGCAGTTCCTATGCGCTCGTGGGTTCTTGAATGTTCAATATTTGCACTCCAGATTTTCAACATTGCCATTTACACACCTTCTTATGAGGTAGTACAGCTGTCATTTTCATCTCACCCAAAGCGTGTTTCCGCCATACTTAGCACAATGGGCGCAGTCAGTGTCTGAAATCAATGTATTGGACACATTAAGAAAATCACAGTGACACTGTTCATGAGCAGAGGTCTTAAAATGCTATGTTGAATTAATGAATCCCTAAAAATGACTGTTTCTGAGCGTCGTTGTGCAGTTCTATACAGCTCATCGTTTGTGAATTTTCAATATTACTCCAGATTTTCAACATTGCCATTTACCACATCTCCTTATGAGCAGTACAGCTGTCATTTTACATCCTGCCCAAAATGTGTTTCCGCCCATGTAGTGCACAATGGCGCAGTCGGGTGTGCGAAATCAATGTATGGGACACAGTAAGAAAATCATAGTGACACTGTTCATTAGCAGAGGTTTTAAAATGGCAATGTTAGAAATGAAAAATATTCTAAAAATGACTGTTTCTGTTGTTGCTGGCAGTTCCCACATGACGCTCATAGGTTTGCAAATTTTCAATATTCCACTCTGGATTTTCAGCATTGGCATTTTACCACCTCCTCATGAACAGTACAGCTGTCATTTTCACATCCTGCCCAAAGCGTGTTTCCGCCCATATAGCGCACAATGGCGCTGTCCGTATCTGAACTCAATGTATGGGACATTTAAGAAAATCACAGTGACACTGTTCATGAGCAGAGGTCTTAAAATGGCTGTGTTGAAATTTGGTGAAAAATTCTAAAATGACTGTTTCACGAGTGTTCATTCTTGTGGCGGTTCCTATGCACGCTCGTAAGTTTGCAAATTTTCAATATTTCCACTCCAGATTTTCAACATTGCCATTTTACCACACTTCCTTATGAGCAGTAGAGCTGTCATTTTTCACATTCTGCCCAAAACCTGTTTCCACCTATGTAGCACACAATGGGGGTAACAAAAAGGTCATGCTGAAAATGTATTGTGCAAATACCAGCAATCGCATAGGGCATTAGGGTAAAGCACCATACATGCTAAACACAACTGCAAATACCTGCAAGCAAATGTTCGGCATTGACAAATGCTTGTTTTTTTTACATTTGCATGCTACAGGACACCAGACTCTATTCAAATGCAGACATTATTGTAGCAAGCAGATTATGGTGTTGGAAGCCATTGTTTTACTCTGTGGGGCTGGAAAGATGTGAGGGAGTGGGGATACATTTTTCTGGGCATGATTATACAGTAACAAGAGATCTTCTATGGAATGGTCTCTTGCAGTAGGCCATTACTTCTGGGAGTTCCCAGCAGGAGGCGCTATCACACGGCAGCTTCTCCCAGTAGTATCCTCACCAGGGACCACCCACATGACATCACTTCCTGGCTCTGCCTATAAGAGTGGGTGGTCCCTAGTGCTCTCTCTTCATTTTCCCACTGTCTTCAGCTCGCACAGCAGCTAGATCAAGCTTCTGTGTAAGCAGTCATTGCTGACAACTGAACCATCATCTTTTAGCTTGGGGTGCCTAGGATTTATACACAGCACTAATTCCTGTGCTTAAATGCCAGAAACAAAAGAAAAAGAAAAGGAAATACCTGTCTCTTAAGTCCTGCTATGCTGAAATGTAAAGGCAACCACAGCAACATTTTGTCTTATCAAAAAGACTTTCTTGGTCGATGGAATTTATACCCTGTCAACAGCAGGCACTTCTCTATCTTCATCGTTCACTGGGCACATAACAAGCAACCCCCTCATACATAGGTGTACTTTCCCCATCGACGGAGCATCACAACACTTTTCGTTGATGGGATACACTCCCCTGTCGATGGAGGCTATCAGAAAGCCTCTCCCATCGATGGGACTGCCTCCCCTCCAATGGAGCATCTGATTATCACTTTCTCATCAATGGAGCACACTCCCCCATCAATGGAGGCTCTAAAAAATACCTCTCCCATCAATGGGGCTGCCTCCGCATCAATGGAGCATCGGATTATCACTTTCTTGTTGATGGGGCACACTTCCTCATTGACAGAGGCTCTAATCAATACCTCTCCCATCGATGGGACTGCCTCCCCCATCAACAGAGCATTTGATTTTCACTCTTTCATCAATGGGGCACACTCCCCCATTGATGGAGGCTCTCAGAAAGCCTCTCCCATTGATGAGACTACCTTCCCCATCGATGGAGCATATGAATTTTACTCTTCCATCAATGGGACTGCCTCCTCCGTTGACAGAGCACATGGATTTCACACTCTCAATGATGGTACTACCTCCCCCATCAATGGTGCACATGAATTTCACTCTCTCATCAATCGGGCTAACCCCCTCCTCCTGTCGATGGTGCCAATGAATTCCACTATGGGGCTGCCTTCCTCATTGATGGAACCTGCATTTATAACCCTCCTGTCAATAGGGAGTACCTATATCGTCAACAAGCATCCATTTTATGCTCCCCTATCAACAGGCCACTTTCCAACGTTGACGGAGCTGGTTTTTTATTATGAAATCATACCTTTAGAAGCTATTTCTCTATCAACAAAGATTATTAATTTTGACATTCACCCTTCAGGGGCCCAAAACTTGATGACAAAGATGTCTAATTTCTTCCTGCATATACCCCTTAGTACACCTCACCACACATTATGGCGTCACACCACATGAGAAAAAGAGTCAAACCAATGTATTTTAACCCCACAAATATACCACATTCATTATATGATAAAAAAAACCTCACCAGAGGAGTCCAGGATCATATTACTAGGAGGCATACATTCATCCTCTGTAATGCCCACTACCATCAGGTACAACAATTGTGATGGGCTCACAAGTTAAACTCATTGACCTGCTACCTTACAGGTACCTAATATTGAGCATATTATTAATAAAATGTCATAATATTTGGTCTCGACCATACACTGGAGCCACATAAAATGATAAGGCTCAACTTTCCAGGGCTACCTCAACCCTGATGATTCCATTTTACATGGAGAATATTGCCCAGATACTCTGAATACTTGGATACTGAATTATATGTACCATTTGCTAAATACCAGCATAATTTAGGCATTGTATCCCCTCCTTTGCCTCAAAAAAAACATCTGATGCCTATACTGTGTCACAGGCATTACTATATGACATCAAGCCTAGAGCTCAGTTCCAGGCCTTATACATATTACACAACATAAAGGGGCTAACACCCCATCTTCAGGTGATAAACTATTTAATCCAGCAACACAAAGCATTCTGGACAACTTAGAAGCCTCAGGCAGTCTGCTAAAGAGGTGTGTTTTTTTTCCCCCATAAACAAAGGATAAATAGCAAAGGCACATTTACTACCTCTGAGTCTACCCGGCCTGTCATTCAGACAACAACAGTGCCAACACCTCTATGATTTCACATTTCTGAACCCCTACCTTCTCCATGGAGCTTCAATGAAACTGTGGGGTTATTCTGCCTTTATACGTAGAAACACAAATAAAGAGGCTACACACAAAAAAAAGGGGGGGGGGGAGACAAGGAGGTGCATGTCCCTAATACTGTGCAATCTTAAGCAGATACCAAGTATGGGTCGCTCAGACCATCATATCTGGATCCCGCCTGCATCATATAGTGCCCTTTCATGGTGGACACTGTCTCCAACCTCAAACAGGGCTGATGACAACTTTAAATACAAATAACAGATGCAGCTTTTAAAATAGGAACACTAAAACCCAAATTATTCACATGGCATTTGGATCAGCCCCACTGCACAATCCCATATTTAATCTTTTGCCTTGGATGTTGCCATGTGGCTCATGCCTACCCCCCATCCAGAACCCTTACTCAGATATCTGTTTACCCAACAGAATAAAGGGATCACCAAACTAGCTTTTCATGTAAAATTAATGCTCAAATCAGACTTTAAATGTGAAGGGAGAAACCCTACAATATCACAACCTGAAATGTCTGTAATCCCAAACTTAATGCTTAAGGACTCCCTTGTAAATGAGATTACTAATACAGGACAAAATAGCAGAAAATGTCCTTGCTGATTTTAACAGCTTTTAACCCCAGACTGGGTACATTTGCATCATTTTTGACTTCATAGCAGACATTTCTTGCTACCTCTCTAAGGGCTACTAAGTAACAATCCTAAGTGGATACATTTGTCTCATTTATGACATTGTAACAGACATCTCTTTGCTGCCCTCCTGATAGCTACTAAGTAGCATATACATTCCTAAATGGATACATTTACATCATTTATAACAAACTTAGCAGACATTTCTTTGATGCTTCCCTGACAAGCTACAAAGTAACACTCATAAATGGACACATTTGTATCACTTGGGTTTCCTTTTCAATCCTGGGCTCATATTACTACCTACTTTCAAGAGCCCTATACAATTTCTCCAAATTATTCACTGAAAACCTCAGCTGATTATATATATCAGAAACTGGATAACCAGAATATTCCTCAGGGACATATTGTACTTATAACCTCTTACTCAGACCTTTTTCACCATAGTATCTGACTTTTTCCACTTCCATATCCTGGGCTACAGGCCACTGGGACCTACCAGTCACTCCATTATACAGATGAATCCGTCACATGAGTTATTCCTATAATAGATGCAATATACCCTGATCGGGTCTCGATCAGACTAACTCCTCAGGAGAAAACTACTAACAGCCAATTTGTCTTGTTTCACCAATGATTTTATCACTGACATTATAATGTGGTTACCTGGCACACTGTCCAAACCTTTGTCAGGCAATATAACTGGGATACTGCCTTCAGACAACTACCGGTCATTTGGTCACATTACTCTATAAGGCACAATGCCATAGCTGGCCTCCCCACTGGCATATAACTGCTTGGGAATCTCCCAGAAGTAATGATCTACTGCAAGAGACCATTCTGTAGAAGACAGTACAGTTACATAAGATCTTACCATAACAGTAGATCTTCCAGGAATGTCTCTTGTAGTAGGTAGCTTCCCACCCTCCTTCCCCCTACCAATTTTATTTTATAGGGGAAGTTATAATATAACAACTGAGGGCTGGGACTCTCTGGTACCTTGGTTTCCCTTAGACCCTCACTTATGAGCTGAATCCGGCAGAGAATTGAGAACACTAGGGACCACCCACTCTTATAGGCAGAGCCAGGAAGTGATGTTGTGTGGGTGGTCCCTGGTGAGGAGACTGCTGGAAGAAGATGCCATGTGATAGCTCCACCTGCTGGAAACTCCCAGAAGGAATGATCTACTGCAAGAGACATTCCTGGAAGATCTACTGTTATGGTAAGATCTTACATAACTGTACTTTGTCAACACTTGCCCAGGGTGGGTACTACAGATAGATTTTAGTCACAACAATGCAGCATGGAGAATTGTAAATCACTATGCACCTCAAACCAAAAAAGAAAGGGTAGATTTATTTAATCTGGTAAAACTCTTCCTATTTATTGTACCACAAGACAATTAATTTGAGCAGGAGATTTTCATTTTGTTGTGAATAGTGCTGATGGAGCCAGAACCACAAAACAGTTTTGTGATACCAACACTCTGAATAAAATTATAGAACAGTTTGAGTTAATCAATACATATAGAATGAAATATGATAGAGGGGGCTACTCCTTTTACAAATGTAATCTGGCCACTAGAATAGATGTTATCCTTTCATCCCCATCCATAAAGACACATAGAGCATGCAGTACATTGTATCAACAGAAAACTCAGATCACCTGCTTGTCCTTACCTATATAGGGATTTTGGAAGAGGATACTGGAAACTAAATTTCAAACTGCTGGAAAGCCAAGAAATAAAAGAATAGGTTATTGAAAGTTTAAATGCAATAAAATTAGTAACATGCATGGAAGATGACTTCAGTAGGTGGTGGGTAACAACAAAACAGGAAAAAAAAAATGATTGAAAAAAAAAGCAAGGGACATAAATGCAAAGCAATACAAAAAATATTTGAACTTAAGATCATTATATTTTCAAATATTAACTCTGGTAAATGAAGGATATGGTAACTACACATAAATACAAGTCGTTATGACAGAAACGGAGAAAATTCAGTATTCAAGGGCCACATATATGTTATATGAACACAGAATACACCAGGTAAAACAACTACTGGATATATATACAAAAGTTTTAAAACAAGAATTCAACAGAGAACGATAGCTAAGCTTATAGACCAGACTGGCAAAGAAATACAAATACAGGAGGAAATAATGAAAACAGTAGTACAACACATGACAGAGCTATATGGATCCAGGAATAGCAAACGAAAAGATACAAAAAGTGCTAAAACATTTGACATGGTTAGAGCCGCCTATTGAAATTACTACAAATGTAACTGCACTTATTCAAGAAGTAGAAACACAATAAAGAATCTGAAAGTTAACAATATTCCAGAGATCGATGGTCTAACACCGGAATTTTATAAAACATTTAAGATAGAACTAATGGAAATTCTGATGGCAATTTTTAATTGTATGTTAGAAGAGAATAGTACTGCTCCACAATTATCTACATTCATACAGATTTTTATACATAAAAAGAATGAAAGAAAGCATATAAAGAACTGGAGACCACTAAGTTTGATAAATACCGATATTAAAATTTTGATAAAAATCTTGACAACCAGGCTAACTAAAAGAGTACCACATTGATTGTTGTTGAGTGTTGAATTTTGTTGACTCAGTAAGCCCACAGGGCCTAGAAGTCCCTTTTTCAGGGGCGACTGGGGAGGGAAGGGGGGGATACAGATGGTAAGCAACTGAAACTCAACCAGATTAAGCTGTTGGTGGTATTTTTTAATGAAGGAGGGAAATTTGGCCAGGACACAAGGGAAATTCTCTTACTGTTTGGTAGGGGGTGCTGGTGAGTTGATGGATGTGGTTGAGCATCTCAGTTTGTCCGTGATGGCAGCAGGAGCAGTTGGTTCTGATGTACTGGCTATAGCTCCTTCTAAAGATGGAGCTGTCTGTGAAGCTGATATGGTAATGAAAGAAGAAATGGAGGAGGTAAGCGGCAGCCCAAGTACTGAATGCCTGATGGATTTGATAGTGGCTGGGCTTCAGCATGAAGTCGATTTTGTGCAGGCCCTCAGTACAGATCAACAGTTGCACCTGTTGAAGGTGCTGTCAACCCCTGGTAGGGGAGCAAGTGGCCGTGGAAATGAAATGAATGATGTACTTTCTTCAGGGGAAGGAGTAGCTACTGATGAAGAATCTGCCTTAGGAGATTTGACAGTGAGTCGGCATTCTGTGGTTATAGGCCAACACCTTTGTTGGAGTTTAGCGACACAGCGTTTGCAAAGAGCAAACCGGTGGACGATCAGGCTGTAGTGCTGCCTCCAGCTTCTCTGTGTGCTGTCACCGTGAGTACTGTCTCAAAGGATCTAACCATTGAATTATTGGAAATGACTTCTGGTGAAGAGCTTATTTTAGTCAGTGGGCCTATGTTATGCACTGAGGCAGAGCCTTCTAGTCCCAAAAGTGATGTGCAAGATTCCCACAAGGATACCAACTGTGCAAATGTTGCTGATGCTCATGGGGGCATTGAACCTTGGTTGGTGGACACTGCATTACACAAGGCAGGGTGGATCCTGAAGGTGGGGGTGGCTGGGTTCCTGATCCTACAGAGCTCCCTGTCACAACGACTACTGCTGTTTCTCCACCTGAGATTCAAAAGGAGGTGGCGGGTACTGCCTTGCTTCCCCTCCCTCCTATACAGAATCTGGCAATGCTAGTTCTTCTGCACAATATCCTTTAGTACAGGCTGCCTCCTGTCCTCCAGGAAAGAGTGATTTCGTGGTGCCAGCCCAATGGGGTGATTGTGTAGTTCCCCCGGTCCCTAGTAAAGACAGGGAAGGCTCTCAGATGGAACCCTCAAAATTGTGGAGGCAATTCCATCAAAAAGAGGGGTCATTTTCAGGTATTATTCCTGCCCAATGAAAAAATGCAGTTTGCCTTCAGTATCAGGGGGTTTGGCCCAGCCCCGGATAGAATTTATGTGGAGAAAACTTTATTAAAAGAATCGTTGAGATTTTTCTCCAACGAAATTTATGCATTGATTCACTCCTCAGGTGACTCTGTATTGGTTATCAGTTTTAAATCCCCAGTGGGGTTGGACTGCTTTTGGACTGCCTATGAAAACAAATGTCACTCAGCCTTGTGGATCCCTTTTAGGGCTATCCCAATTATGAAGCCACTAATAAAACAGGTCACTATACTTTTTCATAATGAAGGCATTGCAGTATCCGATATTTAATACTGGTTGCAAAATAAATGTGCTGTGCTTGGAGACCCCTCCACTATATTAGATAATGAACATCTTTGATTGGGGGGCTGCAAGTTTAAGGTACACCTCTATATGGGGGCCCATGGTACACAACATTTACCAAGTGCTTTCTTTTTAGATGCTGAAAGAGGTCATTGTTTCTATCAGGGGCAGCCAAAGACTTGCTTTCGCTGTGGATCTCACCTGCACCTGAATAATCCTTGTGACAGAGTGAGATGTTCTTTGTGTTTGAAACTTGGACATACTACCACAGACTGTACTAATGATTCCCTGTGTAATCTGTGTGGCAAACAGGGACATGTTTATAGTATATGTGAATGGGCAGCACATAACAGGGCTGATAGACTGAATCAGGAAGTGCTTATTGAAAAAGCTCAGAAATTGAGAATTGTGACCCAACAACAGATTCAGGCTCAAAATATAGCAGGTACAACCTTAGGCCCTGTTGCAGAACAGGTGCCAGTACTTCCTGCATTGCTTGAGTCTCCCCTGATGGATGGAGTACCCCCGCGTCCCTTCAGCAGCCCTCAGTTTCAACATCCTCTGACACTGCAGACATCGATGTGGGACCAGACCCACACCAGCAGCCAATAGACATGGATACCATGGCCGAGGTGGAATTACCCACTGGTACTTTGCCTGATAAAGATGGAGAAGAGCCTCATACTATGCTCCTGCCTGAATCCACTGCTGTGGCTTCCAAACAAAGGACGATGAAAACTGCTAACCCCAAGACTAAACTACCAAAATGGGGAAACGATGTAATACCTGTGCCCCTTGCTAATGCCTTTGAAGTATTGCAAGTTCTGGACTTGGACCTGGGGGACAATTCTGAATCCTCTTTGACCCTGTCTTCTCTGAAAGGGCAGTCCTCAGAGTCTGATGATGATTGTATGGCTGCTTAGGTCATGGCTGTTAGAGCAAAAACAAAACATTCTGAGGGCATGCCAAGATGCAGTGCGCATATAGGCAAACAAACTGACACCTGAACTGCTGATTTGTGCACTATGTTTCTTTTTGCTCTGTATACTGCCTTTAATCCCTGTACATGACAGCACAGCATGCTTATGTTGTAGCCACATTAAATGTCAATAGTATCAGGAATGGGAAGTGCCATCTTCTCGCATTTAATGGTTTATGTGATAATAAAATTGACAAATTTTGGTTTGCAAGATGTTAGGTTGTATACGATGAATGACATGGAGCAAGCTTAAAAGTTGTGGTGTTGGGGTCCTGCATTTTTTTTATTGTCTTTGGAAAGATGTGGAGGGGTGGGAGTTTTATTTTCTGGATGGGACTATTGTATTACAAAGGTAATGGACATTTATCTGCGGCCGGTCATGCTGCTTGATTTTCATCGACATGGGATGCAGTGGTGTTTAATTAACTTATATGCACCACAAACTAAGAAGGAAAGTGTGAAATTGATTAAATGTATTTAACCATATTTATTTACCTCTTGCATACTAGTTTGGGCAGGAGATTTCAATTGTGTATTGTCGGCACAGGATAGGAGTGTAAGACTCTCAAAAACCTACTGTGACTTGGGGGCCTTGGAGACAGTGGTACATCAAGTGGGTCTAGTGGATGCCTATAGACAAGTGCATGCTGAATGGGGATACACCTATTATAGAGCCAAAGTGGCCACAAGAATTAATTATGTATTTGTTTCACCTAATCTTTCAGTAGAACAAAAAATCAGTTGTGTTTAACGAACAATAGTAGTAAATGGTGGATACAATCCAAACTGGATTTAAAAGTGTTGCTCCAGTCTTTTTCCTTTCAGAAACAAATGGATACATATTTGAAATATTTGAATTTAAAAAGACAATACATGAATGTTGTTTCTTGTCTGAATGAAGGACTGGGGGAATATGCTGAACAGATACAATGTCTTAAACAACAAATGATGGACTTACATTATAACAGAGCATCCTTTCTTTTATATGAACATAGGATATGTACTCCTGGAAAAGGGATGATGGGTGACAATTTTGCCAGCTGCTGTTCGAGAGTACAACAAAAATCAATGGATTCTTTAGGTACTGCCCATAGACTACAGATGTCTTCTATGTTGGGTATTCTGGATGAGATGGCCTGTTATAGGGACCGGATGTATTCTGCCCCACCTGTCACTGACTCTATGATTTCTGAGTTGCTGGCTCCATGTCATATCCCACGGATCCCACAGGAGGATCTGGATCAATTAATTGTTCCAATTTCGGCACAGGAAATGATAGCTGCAGTTCATTCTTTAAATACTAATACGACCCCTGGACTGGATGGACTGACTTCGGAATTTTATAAAACTTTTCTGGATGCCTTGATGGATGTTTTACTGATAGTGTTTAACCAAATTTTAAATGATCAAGATGTTGCACCTTAGTTTGGTTTGACAATTCAATTGTTTATTTTCAAATCAGGTGATAGACTACGGCTTCAGAATTGGAGGCCATTAAGTCATATGAACACAGATGCGAAGATTTTGATGAAAATCTTGGCTAAACGTTTAAGGACTGTAGCTTCCTTAGTCATTGACAGAAGTCAAGTGTGTACAATAAAGTGGCGGAACATAACTGATAATTTGATTTTGCTTAGAGAAGTGGTATCCTTAGGGCATCAAAATAAGGTAAAGATTTTTTTTGTGAGTTTGGTCCAGAAAAAGCGTATGATAAAATTTCTAATCTTTATTTAAAATGTGTTTTGGAAGCTTATTGTATTCCTAAGACGTTTATTGGATGGATCCAGAAATTATACAGTATTGCTTTAACTTTTCCTATTATTAATGGACATAGGGGACAGGTGGTACATGTTTCAAGAGGTATTAGGCATGGGTGCCAATGAGCCCTTTACTCTTTGTTTTTTGTCTAGATCCATTATTGAAACATATATAGCAAAATAATACCATATGTAGTGTGGACATCAGTGGTGTGCTTGTCTTGACAAAAACATTGGCATATGCAGACGATATTTGCCTCTTGGTGGATGACATTCACTTGGTGGAGAAGGCTTTGGATACTGTTCAGCATTATTCTAGTTTGACTGATTCCTCATTAAATACAAATAAATGTGGGGGATACGTGTTAAGTGCAAATACTGCACAGTGTGACACTATACAGAGTATTTGTATGACAAACAAAGTCCTAAAGATTCTGGGAGTTTCCTTTGGAGATCCTGATATGGTAAAATTAAACTGGATGTCAAGACTGGAGCAATGTGATCAGAAGGTCCAGGTTTGGAAAACGTGACAACAATGAAAAAAAAAGAAAGTTTTGCAAGTGCATACTTTTTGTCTGCCTCAGTTGTCATATTTGAGTGCTGTCCCCGTCCCCCCCCCCAGCTCATGTGATGTCTCTATTTTAAGCATGACATTTCAGTTGATTTGGGGAAGTAGGCTGTATCCGATAAATAGGGAAGTACTGTAATAGAGAAATTAGATATGGTGGCTTATGACTGATTAATCCCATCAGCTACTGACAGAGTATTTTTCTTTTTAATACATTATCGGCCTTTATGAGACCTGGCCAGGTGGACTGGAAGTGGGTGGCAGGGTTATGGATCACCCCATTGCTAGAAAGATGGGGCAAGGGACCCCATTTAGGCAAAATAAAAGATATTGGGCCTAGTTTTCTGCTTTCTTCGCTAGAGAAGCTTAGGAAATGGTCCTTGAACAAGTCATAGATTTCTGTGGTGGATAGGAAGGTATTGTATAGGACAATACAATCTTCCACTTTTCAAGTCCTATTATGTATAAAGATATTCATCCAGTCTGTTATCTGGAAATTGAGGCCTGTCTGACTGATGCTCAGACCCCACCCAGGATGTGGGATGTGCTTTGGTTGAGTACTCATGGAAGGTTGTGGGTAAAGGGAAATTCTAAGCATAAGAGAAAGGAGGAGAGAATGTGTTCTAGGGAATTATGTAATTTACAAGTTGTGACTCAGGAGCATTTTTTTATTCACTGTCCATATGCGCAGAAAGTTTGGCAGAATATTGCAGTTAGTTGGCAGGATCTAGGTTGACAAACAGTTACTTATGAAAATGTGATTATTGGGAAGCTGAACCTTAGAAATAATGTGGATCCCGGCATACTGCGTTTAATTTTTACATGTATTAAGTTCTTTATGTGGCAGGTGAGATTTAAGTTTGTACTTCAACAGAAATGAATTTTCCCACAAGCACAGGTTGACTTCATTGAGAAAGAGATTAAAAAACAAGCAAATTTTGACAAAGAATGGATGTCCTGGGAACAGTGGAAAAAAAGATGGAAGGGAAGTATGATGCCATTTCTGGGGTGAAGGAAATATTTTTGTTTCCATTTCTGGATTATTTCTCCTGACACTGAGGGTGAAGGGGTTTGTGGTGTGTAGTGTATACTGGGTTCACTGACACTTTGCATTGTTCATATTGAAGTGTTCCTTTTTTTTCTTCTTGTTGTTTTTGAGAGGGTTTTGACATATTTCTGATGTTTTTTTTCCTTATCTTTTATCCCGTGTGAGTTTTTTATTTACTTCTGTATGTATCTTAGATGTTATTGGTAGTGAGATAATGGATTTCTTCTAAATTGTGCACCAGTTTTTGTTTATTTTTTACTTGCAATAAAAATTCCCCTACTCTTTTCAATTAGTGCCATGGGATCTTTAATATCTACCTGAACTACCACCAGTCCAAGCAGATGGGACCTCAGTTTAACATCTCATCCAAAAGACGGCACCCCAGAAGTGCAGCACCCCTCTCATGCTGCACTACAGTGTCAGTATTTGGGATATTAACCCAAGTGCCAGATATGGGAAGTGAACCCACAGCCCTCTGATCTCCAAGTCTCAGAGGCAAGTGTGCTACCTACTGAGCCATTGACACATTTAATAGATGAATCACAATCATACACTGTAAAAGGAAGAAACATCCAGGAGAATTTATTATTATTGAGAGAAGTAGCAGAAATGTGAGTACAGAACAATATAGTCAGCTTTTAGCTCAGCCTAGATCAAGAACAAGCTTTTGACAAGGTCTCACATAAGTATATGGGAGAAGTATTGAAAAAAATGTAGAATACCTGAGAAATTTATGAATTGGATAATGCAGTTATATAGAATAACAGCAGCAGTGCCCATTGTTAACGGTTACTGAGGACCACAGGTAAAAATAAATAGAGGGGTTAGACAGGGGTGCCTTATGAGCCCTATTTTGTATGTATTCTGTATTGACCCCCATTTAAAATTTATACAGCAAAACCAGGGAATCAAAAATATCACAAGACCCAGTGGAGAAATAATGACTAAAACATCCACTAACGCAGATGTTTTATGTTTAATAATTCCAGATGTCACATCAGCAGTAAACACACTCAGGGCCAGATATTCAAAACTTAGTAGAGAGCACAAACCGTTTACACCAGGCTAGCGCAGGGTAAGTGCGGGAGTGCAATATTCAAAAGGGCCATTAGTGTGTGCAAATTGTGGAAGCACCCGGCAAACCAATAATATATGCAAGGGGCAAACTGAGGGGTGGGTCAGTGCAATGCAACAGTCAGTGCTTAGCACTATTCTAGGCATCATTGCACAGCTTAGCATGACACATTGCATGGCGGAAAATACATCCTGGGAAATGGTGGTATTCACTCAGGACAAACCAGCATAGCACAACACTGTGGCATTGTGCTGCTTGTGCGCCATTAGCATGGCTGTACTCAACCCCGTCCAATAAGCAGGACACAGCAAGCAGGTTGTGGGGTCACAGATGGAGGGGACATTCTGGATTGCATGGGACAGGCAGTAGGCACACCAAGGGTGTGGTAGGAGGATGTAGGGAGTTGGGAAAATGAACTCTGCAGCTGCTCAGATAGGTAGGGACTGGGCAGATTAGGTGGGCCAGGTGGATCCCAGCTACCATCTAATGTACTGTCAATGGTGCTGTGTATGTACTGTATGGTGCTTTGTATGGTGCAGCTGCCTGCTGACACCCCTTCCCAGCAAAACATATGTCAATGTGGGCATCCCATGCCAGTTGTGCAGCATCTGTGAGTCAAACTACTGCAATATGGTACAGTCCACCATTGGTACATACCAGCATGATGGGGCTGTCACTCTGTATGATGCCACAGGCACTGCTGTCCACCATGTCATAGGCAGTGCTGTGTCCCACACATCACTGCCCCCCATGTCACTGTCTGGCTGCAGTGCACTATATAGCAGGACCTACAGTCACACTATTGCATCCATCATCACCACCAGTGCCAGTGCACTGCAATCCCCTGGAGCACATTATACCATGCAGCTCTAAACATGTGTTGCCTGCAGCTCCCACCATGCTGCTCCCAACTGACCTACAGGTGGAGCCATGGACAGATCCAGCTGGCCTCCATACTTCCAGAATGACCAACAGTTGGAGCTGTGGGACCCTGCAGTAATGCTGGGCAAACTGCATGCATATCGGGGCATAATGAGATGCTAATCTGGATGTTTGCCCAGAGACTGCCTAACTAGGCTCATTTGCATGTCACTTTTGAATATAGCCAAGTTTAGCCCTGGGAAAATGTGATTGCTCTGGGCAAACATCTTAGCGCCATGCTAAACTTACGCAAATGTGTTAGTGCCGCACAAACGTTTTGGAACTATTGTACATGTTTGCACAATGTAATTTCACATGCGCTGCTGCTTGCAGCTGTACTGGGTCCACACCTTTGCTGCCGCAAGAATTGGCGACATAGTCCACCTCTTCCTTCCTTCACATTGCTGTGCACTTGGCTGCTGTTGTGGTGTGCATTTCCTAGTTGCTCTTTTTAGAGCGGTCTTATTCCTGGGCTATGTTGTACTGCACTCCCAGCCCAGTTTGCCCGGCTTCCTTAGCATGCTATTTTCAGCTGGTTTAGCACCAGAGCTATCCTTTTTGAATATAATGGGCTATTGGGTCTGGGCTAATTTAACATGCCGGGCAGTGCTAATTTAGCCTCAGGGCAAAGTTTTGAATATCTGCCTCTGAATTTGGTAGAAACATTTTCTAAAATTACAGGTGACAGTTTATATAAAACAAAATGTGTGGGGTACGTAAGAAGTGAAAAAACAGAAAAGGTTAATGAAATAAAGGAAATAAAAATGGTAGATATTAAAATAGACATTTTAGGAATAACTTTTGGGAGAGGAAACATGACCCTTGAAAACTGGAGTAAAAAAAATTGAGGCCTGTACAGAAAAAGTACCAATTTGGAAAAACTAGCAACAGACTAAAAAGAAAAAAGTCATAATTGTAAAGCAATTTTGCTTCCTTTGTTTACATATATAGGAGAAATTTTTTCAATACCTATGAGCCTAGACACAAGAATTTTAAGTTTAATATTTCAGGTGATAAGGGGAAGTAAACTAAACCCAGTCAAAAGAGTATAGCCTAGAGATAAGAGGAATGAGATGTGAACAAGCTTGATACATCCAGCAGCCCAGACCTGAGTTTGAGTCTCACAACCTCCACTTGCATACTGTGTGACTCTCAGCAAGTCACTTAACCACCCAGTGCTCCCAGGTCGCCCCTGAAAACAGCCACTTGTGCCTAGTGGGCCTTACCCGGTTACCAAAAACTAAAAAAAAAAAAAAAAAAATATGAGAAATTCTCTAAAAACCATATAAACAAAAAGGGTTGAACTTATTAAACCCCATTAACTTCCTATACAGTGTGTTTTTGCAAGCAAACATTGAGAGTTTTATTTCAGACTCCCAAGCTGACTGGAAAAAAAGGCAAATTGTGGCTAGATCCCATAATGCAACTGTGGAATATTTCATCCACTCATATAAAGAGAATGAAAATAACACTAACATATATAAAGCCACTAATTGAGAAAGTTAAGAAATGGAAATTGACAGCAACACTTTGCCAAACAGAAAGAATGTATATTTAGCCATACAAGAACAGGGATATCAAACCCCAATAGAATATAAAGGAATTGCAGCACACTATCACGACAGAATAGAAAAGCATTTAACTGATAAAAGGATACCACCCCACATGTGGGATGTGGTGTGCCTGAACTGTCATGGGCACCTAAGCATGAAAGGTAATGCAAAACATAAAAGTATAAAGGAAAAAATGTGCCTAAGACAAAAGTATGTGCAACAGGAGGAAACCTTAGAAGATTTTGTCATAACTTGTGCCTACACAAAAGAGGTATGGAAAGCAATAAGTGAAAGATGGCAGAATAAATACTGGAATGGGATAACATATGAAAATATGGTTGTAGGGTATAGTAGAGACTTTCATGGCATAGAAGAAGGGTCGTTAAGGATAATATTTATATGAATTAAGTGCATAATGTGGCAAGTGAGGTGTAAATGTGTCATTCAACAGATTGTATTGCCTCCTAAAGCTGTTGTATTACAGATAGATAAAGAAATAACAAATCAAATGAAGTATGACCGCAATAATGCTATCCTCGACGTGTGGAAATGGAGATGGGAAGGAACAGTATGACTGATAAGAACTTTAGAAAACTGAGAAAATAAAGGAGGATGGATGGTACAGACAATACTCAGATAGGTCAAGAAAAGAAGTTTTATAGGGTGATTATTTTGTTCAAAGAAATTAAGGCTGTGCGAATTATTTTTTAAAGGAAAAATATGAGTGTATTCTTGTCTGAGGAAATTATTGTACAGGTTGACAATGAAAAAGTGGATTATAATATATATCAAATAGAGTGTATGTGTTAGTGAATGTTTTTGAAAATATATACCAATGCTTTGTTAAATTTACATAATACAAAATTCCACCACTCTTTTCAAGAAGTGCCACGGGTTCTTTAACATCCACCTGAACTACCATCAGAACAAGTTGATGGGACCTTGGTTAAATATATATGTTGTAAAAGTAACTAAAATCCCTGGGGTCTAGTGGTCCTCCCCCACCACCACTGATCACCAGCATCACTTTAAAAAAATACATATAGTAATTATTAATAAAATTCCTGGTGTCTTGTGGACCTCCCCATCCAGTCAGGGAGTGCCCTTCCATCCAACTCAATCAACACCACTCTCCCCCCACCTGGACCCCAAGTGGGTGATCAGCACAGCCCTCCACTATCCACCACAGCTGGCTGACTGACTGCTCTGGCTGGAATGAATGAGTCCATGCTCATAAAAGCATGCACTCAATCATTCAGGAAAATTCAGTTCATTCATTGAGCTTTCTTTGTGGGTGCAGACAAGAGCAGAGGGCTATTCCTGTGCTGGCAGGGGAAGTGGGGGTTGGAATGGGTAGAACGACATTGTGGACCCTTCTAGGGTCAATGACTTCATTTCCATCACATCAGCCCCTACAATGGCATGAGAAGAGCCCTTCACTCTTGTCTGCACCACAAATAAAGCTCAGTGAGTGAGCTGGATTGTGGCCACATGGTGACTGATTGGGCACATGCTTGTACAAGCACATACTCATCCATTCCATCCAGATCTGTCGGGAAGCCACTTGTGCAGGAGATTGGAGGGCTGTGCTGATTGCCCACTTAGGGTTTGGGTGCAGGGAGGGCTGGTGATTGAATTTCATGGAGGGGCACTCCTTGACTGGGTGAGGGATGGTGTGCCCACTAGACACCGGGGATTTTATTAATAATTATGATATACATATTTTTTTTAAATGATGCTGGCGATCGGTTGGGGAGGTGCTAGACACCATGGGTTTTATTAATAAATATATATTTTTTAAGCTGGGTCCAGTGATCGGTGGGGCACTAGACACCAGGAATATATTAATTAAGGCCAGCGATTGGTGGGAGTGCACCCACTGAAAAACAGGGAAGGCTTTGTTTGGATGTGTGGAGTTTCACTGGCAAATTTCCATACATCCCAATCAATCCACCTTTGTGAATTTGCCAACTGTTTTCCACAAAATTTGCACAATTTGCTAATTATGTTGCATAGTGAATTTTATGGACTTCGCTCATCTCTAGTATAGAGGCAATGAGGATCTGAGGGTGTATTACTTAGAAGCAAACATACCTGCTGTGCATTTGCCAGGAAGATGATGCCCTGATAGATTCTCTGAGTGGACTCTGCCAAGGAAATCACAAATGGGTCTTAATCCAGCAGGTTTTGGCCACAGTATTCAGAAGGTGGGTCACTCCCAATATACACCTGTTTGCATCTTGGGACAACTGTCCGCTCCTACAGTTTTGTTGCAGACCATTAAGTTTCAAATGTAGGTTTATTTGTTTGGCAAAGTTGCCATTACAAAAAACAAAAGATTAAAAAGGACATACAACATTTTCATATACATTTCATAGGCATAACAATATTCATAATATATAGATTAAAATATAAAAGGTTTCACATACATTTTTCTAAGTATACTTTGACAAAAGAGACCATAAGAGAATGCATTTCTGACCAACAAGAGATTAATACTTATTGCACTATAAATTATTGCACTTAAAAGACCCTGTGCATGTTTTTCCTTATTTTCTTGGTTTCACTTGAATAGAATGTAAGATGTTTCACATACATTTTTTATACTTTGACAAGATAAGCCACGAGAGAGTGTATTCCTAACCAATCAAAAATTAATACTTATTACACTATTATTGTTACACTAATAAACCTTGTATACATTTGTTCCTCATTTTCTTGACTTCACCTAGAAACATCACCAGATTATTGAGGATTTCATGATTCTCTGAGTTAAATAGCAGATCTAATACAAACCTGCTTGGCATGTTTAATGACCCAGTAAACTTTGCTAGTCTTTTGACCTGAGCTTGCTCATACCTTGGGCATCCTAGCACCATGTGCTTTAAATCTTCCAGCTCCTGCAGCTGACAATAACAGTTCATTGTTATATGTTGTTCTTTGTGGTATCTAGATTCAATAGTGTTGCTCAGAAACACTTCAAATCTGAACTGAATACTTATACTTCTATACAGTAATTGATTTTCTTTACTAGTTCTACATAAGGTTTAAAAGAATATTCTTTTGTGTTGTTGATTAACCATGTGGCAAACTTCAATATTTTTGTAGCCCTTAAGTCTATTTCCTCGCGGACCATTAGGCAGAGGAACAGCCCCTGAGGATGCCCTTGTACTGGACTGGGCATGAACATTTATGTATGCTTTTCCAGCATATCCACTCACTCAGAAAGTACTCCTAAAACTCAGGCAGGAACACACAACGATGATCATGATAGCTACAGACTAGACCAGACATGTCTGGTAGTTATTGCATCTGATCCTGTCCAACAAGAACCCAATCAGCTTGCCCCTTGGTCGCAATCTGTTGCTTTTGTCACAGGGCAGAATAACATTTCTGAATCACAGGACCCTGAGCTTGAGGGCATGGTTCTTGAGGAGTTACAATTTTCCTAATTGAATCTCTCAGAAGAGGTCATGAAAGTGCTTAAGATTTCAAGGAAACCCACTTCCAGGAAAGCATACTCTTTTAAATGAAAAAGGTTTTCTTACTGGTGTGCCTCCCCTCCCAAAAAATAAATCCAATAGAGACAGGGTTACCTATAATTCTGCAATACATAGTACAACTACAGTCATTAGACCTACACCCTTCAACTTTAAAGATGCACTTAGTAGCAGTATCAGCATACATATAAACTAGCTATGAAATGTCATTGGCCTCACAACACATCGTTTTTTGTAAAGGCCTAAACTACTTGTATCTACCAGTGATGCAACCTGTCCCACCCTGGGACCTCAATGTATGCCTTTTCTAGCTTATGGAGTCTCCTTTTGTGCCTATGGAAACCATTAACCTGAAGTATGTCACATGGAAAACCACATTCCTGTTGCAATGACTTCTGCTAGGAGGTTAAGTGAATTGCAAGCCATTTGTACAGAGCCAAATTACATAATTTCCCACAGGATTAAAGTAGTCTTAAAATAAACAGAAAATTCCTTCCTAAAATGGTATCTGAATTCCACTTGAGTCAGTCAGTGCCCCTCACTGTACTCTGTCCAGAGCATTCCAGTCCAGGTGAGGAAAAGTTGCATAGCCTGAACAAAATGTGAGTCCTGGATATCTGCATGGACTAGACAAAGGATGTCAAGTCCTAAAGCACCCAACTTTTTGTTACCTACAGTGAAGCTAGCAAGTGTAAAACAGCTACTAAGACATTTGTGCCTCGCTGGATAGTCTCTTGCCTTCAGTTTTTTTATGAAAAAGCTGTACAAATGCCACTGAGAGGCTTGAGACTACACCCGCAAGGGGTATCTCTGCATCTGTGGCATCCCATTCTTAGACATTTGCAAAGCAGCTACCTGGAAAACAGCACACACCTTCACAAAGTGCCACTCTTTGGACAAACAGTTTGGAAGGGATGCCAGCTTTCAAACTGTTGTCTTGCAGAGCAGTTTTCCTGTCTATGTTACTGACAAAGTCTCCCAATGTACTGCTACTGAGTCTGCATAAGGTGTAAAGATTTAAGTGAGGGACTCCTGTGGATAGATGAAAAATACTCACCATAGTAATATTGTTTCTTCTTAAGGGATCCCTCATTATGTTTACACTCTCTCCCCTGCCTCCCCTTCCAGAATCTGAAATAGGTTCACAAAAGAATCAGTTACTTTTCAATTTAAGTTGCTTGAGCATTACTATTGCAATTTATACATTTATAAGCTTATCCTTATTAGTGATATATTTTCACAAGGCCACTTCAACTTGTTTGGCATCCTTAAAAAAATTCTATAAAATTTTTTCTAAAATGTTTGGTAGCTTTTTTGCTAGTTTCATTAGCCACATCTCCACTGTGGCTTGGAAATGGATATGAGCAATGGCCAGAGTGGATCACTGATGCAGATTTTGAAGCTACATTTGAAATTTCCTAATTTACATAGGCTCTATCTCCAGGGCATCACTCTCTGCTGAGATAACTACATAAACTATAAACACAGTGAGAAATCCCTTTAGAAGAAACAGCATTACTGAGATTGGTATTTATTTTTGATCCTTGGCTTTTTTGTGATATTGAGCACAACTTGCATTCTTTGTTGAGGCATAGCATCAAATATCAAGTTTGATATCCCTCCAAACCCCTTTCCTTTCCCCTTGCCATTCCCTCTGTCTTTGATGCCTTTCCCTCTCCCTTTTCCCATTTTTGAGAAAGCCTTGTGCAATAATCTAGCACTTCACACAATATGTTAACATACTAACATACTAAAATGCCAGCAGAATAGGCCTAAAGGTCTTTTGTGTCTGCTCATTTGGTCAGCCCCCAACCAGGGTCATGACCTTGCTGCCCCCCTAGCCTTCTCTGGCTTCTCCCTTCCCAGTTCCAGATATTCTTGCTGCATTAGATTTTGCTTCCAGAACCCTTTCCCTGTACCTGTCCCACCCCCTCTTGAACCCCTCTTCCATCTCTGCCTCCACCTGCCCCTTAGGCAGCGCATTCCATGGCTCCACCACCCTCTCAGTGAAGTAACACCTCCTCCTTTCACCCCTGAATCTTCCCCCCTTCAGCTTCCACCCATGCCCTCTAGTGGCCCCCTCCTCCTTCCTTTGAAGCACCCTGACTGTTCCTCCCCTATTTACCCTCTTCATGTACCTGAAGACCTCTATCATGTTCCCCTCTCTCTTCCAATGTGTACATATTTAGCTCTTCGAGCCTCTCCTCATATGTCCTGTCCCCCAAGCCCCAAATCATTTTGGTTGCCCTCCTCTGGACCCTCTCCATGAGTTTAATGTCCCTCTTTAAGTGTGGCCTCCAAAACTGCATGCAGTACTCAAGGTGCGGCCTCACCAAGCTGTTATACAGAGGGAGTATCACTTCCCTCCTTCTGGAGGTGATCCCCTAGTGATGCATCCCTGCATCCTGTTAGCCTTGGCTGCTGCCCTCCTACAAGTCTCAGAGTTGTTCATCTTGACATCCACCACCCCCCCAGGTCCCTCTCAGCCATCGAGACTTGTAGCATTTCCCCCCCCAAGTGTACACTTGGCCCAGGTTTCTGGCCCCCAGGTGGAGTACCTTGCATTTCCCTGCATTGAACCTCAGCTTCCACTTTCTAGACCATCTTTCCAGAGCCTCCAGGTCCCCCTGTAGGGCCACCCTCCCCTCCTCCCCATCCACCACCACCCCCAGTTTTGAGTCATCCACAAAGAGACTCATCTCCTGATTCCTGTCCTTATGTCAGAGACATAGGGTTTGAACAGGAGGGGCCCAAGGACTGATCCCTGTGGGACCCCACTAATGACCCTCCTTGGGGATGAGACTATCCCACCAACTATGACCCTCTGGGTCCAGTCCTGGAGTCAATTGCCTATCCATTTGATCATCTGGTTCCCCACCCTCATTTCTCCCAGCTTATCCAACAGGCCCACATGAGAAACAGAGTCAAACGCCTTGCTGAAGTCTAGAAAATGGACGTCCACTGGTCTACCCAGGTCTAAGGCACTCGTCACCCAGTCATAGAACTCCACAAGGTTTGTCTGACACGATTTCCCCGGGACAAATCCATGCTGTCTATCATCCAGGCACCCTGACTTTTCCAGGTCCCCCAGCCTCTCCTTGACAATGCCCTCCATCACCCTGCCCACCACCGATGTCAAGCTGACAGGCCTGTAGTTCCCTGCCACCTCCTTGATCCTCCCTTGTGGATAGGCACTATATACCATCTTCCAGTCCTGGGGTACCCACCTGTCCTCGGAGATGGTGACTCAACAAGGGTTTCACCAGGACATCCACAAGTTCCTTCAGCACTCTGGGATGTAATTTATCTGGCCCCAGTGCTTTCTCCATCTTAAGGGAGCTGAGGGCTTCCCTCACTCTCTCTGCTGTGATTTCCACTTCCGGTACCTCTTCTCCCTGCTTAGCCCTCCCCCCTCCTGCCAGTGATGCCTCCCCCTCTCCCCAGACTTGCCAATCAGTAAGGGTCCCCCCTCCTCAGTATCTCTGTCTCTTCCCATGTATGATGCAGCACCTCCATTTTCCTTGGTGAAAACTGAGGTGAATTACTCATTTAGTACCTCAGCCTGCTCCCCCGGGTCTTGTGCCCATCTCTCCCCTGATTTAATCCTGCTAATCTGCCCCTTCATCCTTTGTTTTTCCCCAATGTATCTAAAGAACCCCTTGTTCCCTCTCCCAATTTCCCTGGCCAGGTTCTGCTCCTTTCTTGCCTTAGCTGCCCTCACCATGCTAGTGGCCCTTCTAGCCATCAGCTCATACTCCCCTCAATCTCTTTCACTCCTTGAGCACTTGAATTGCTTATAGGCTGCCTTCTTTCCCCTCACCACCTCCTGGACCTCCCTGGTCCACCAGCAGGATTTTCAGGCCCTACCGCATTTTTGTCTTACTCTTGCACAGGTGCTGGTAGCATCCTGCACCCCTCTCCTGATGATTCCCCACCTACTATCAGCGTCCATGTCTGACCCAATCACATCCAAATTCTCCTTAAGGATCCTTCCCATTTCCTTAAAATCTGCCCCCCTGAAGTCAGTTGCCTCCATCTTTGTGCAGCCTTCTAGTCCTCCTAGGTCCAGGCAGAACCAGACCGTGGCATGGTCACTCCCCGCCAATGGGTCCCTTACCTCCATACCCCCAATCTGGTCACTGTCTGCCAGGACCACATCCAGTACCCGTGCCTCTCTGGTTGGTTCCCCCACCTGCTGAGTTAGGAACACATCTTGAAAGACATCCAACAATCTCTGTTCTCTGGTCACAGAGGATGTCATAGTCTCCCAGTCTGTTCCTGGCATGTTTAAGTCACCAAACACCACCACCATTCCTCTGCCCAGTCTGCAGTGTCTCCCAACATCTGCCACCAGCTTTCCTCCAGCTCCTCCACCAGGGCAGGGGGTCTATACACCACTCCTATTTTTACTCTCCTGCCCCCCTTGTTATCAAGGTGACCCAAATCGCCTCCACGGTTCCCTCCACCTCCTCTACTCCCCCTATGCCAATGCAGTTTTTGACTATCATTGCTACCCCTTCTCACCTTCCCTCCCCCCATCCTTCCTGAACATAGTGTAACCCTCCAGGTTCAGGTCCCAGTTGTGTCCTGCAGTGGCCCAGGTCCTCAGTGACTGCTGCCATCCACTGCTCCCTCAGTTAGCATCACCTGGAGCTCAGGCATTTTATTGCCCAAGCTCCTGGCATTTAGGACTACCTTCACCCTTTCCCTATACTTCCATTCCCCTGCTCATGTTCCCTCGAGATTCTGTTTTCCTGGTCTGCACTTTTACCAGTCAGCCTTTTCTGCAATCCTCCAGCTCCCCAGCGGGGTGGAGACAGAGTCCCTCCTTTATTGGCACCCCCTTGGCAGCCTTTTCTCCCATCCCTTCACAAGTTTAAACCACACTTTTCACCAGTGAACCCCTCTATTTTTAACTTAAGGATTCCCCTTCCCTCCAAATTGAGATGGAGTCATCTCTAGCATACAGCTCCTTATCCTCCCAAGTCTCCCCCCAATCCCCCATCAACCCATACCCTCTGGCCTCACACCACTCCCTGAGCCACTGGTTTATCTCCTAATCTTCCTTTTGTGTTCCCCACTAGCCCTTGGCACCAGCAGGATTTCTGAAAAGGAAACTGTGCATCCTATGTCATGACAGACCCTGGCAAGCTCCATGAATCTTGCTTGTATCTCTAGCTCACTATTTCCCTCAGTGTAATTTGTACCCGGGTGGATCAGTATGTCCGGGGAACCCCCACAATCCTTTTCCAGCTGATATACCTCATGCTTAGCCCTGTGCACTGTTAGTCCAGGGAAGCATTTTGTTCTAACTGGCCAGGCTTCTCTCTCTCCCTATCCCATTTGATACCCCTGATCATAGAATCCCCCAACAGGAGCACTCTGACTGCTCCTTTTCCTCCATTTCCCCCCTTCCATGTCCCTCATCCTTTCTACTGGCCTCTCCACCCAGCCAGCTCTTTGTTCCTCCCCCTATCTGGGTGCCACATGCCACCCCCTCCTTATTTACCTTGGCCACCCCCTCCCCTCCAGTCCTATGCCTCTTCTGCTCCTGAGTATCCTTCTGTACCTTGCTTACTCCCCCCTCACTGCTTGTGACTGGTTCTTCTCCCCCATCTACTAAACTAGCTTGGCTCGTCCTCCCTTCCTTCCTTCCTGTCTCCATTTAGTTTCTCCTTGCTTGTCGTGCTCCCCTGGCCTAAACCCTCAGCTTCCTTTACTGAATCCTCCTTGTACTTCTGGTCCTTTTCCTTTACCTTTCCTCCCAACTGGTCCTTCTCCTTGTGCTTTCCTCCCTCTTCCCCCTGCCCCTCCTGCTCTAATTCACTGCTCCCCCCATTTTCCTGCATTCCCAGTTCTCCCCTGTTCTTCCTGCTTTCCGGACCCTGCCTCCTGCCCCCCACTCCCTTTCCATCTCTAACCATCTCTGTCATGGCTACATCACCCCCTCATCCTCGAGCAGAAGAAGAGAATTGAAGTGGTTACGGAGTGTAAGGTCTGATCCACCTCCCTGCCTTGCTTCCTTCTGTCAAGCCCTGGCCATCTGCCTACTTCCCTAAGAATGTTGTCCCTCTGTCCCTCCTTTGTGAGGGTCCCCAGTTACCTGCTTGCTTCCTTGGTAGTGTCCTTTTGGACCCCCTCTTCCAGGCTCCCTATGTGACCCCTGAGTATTCTCCTGCACTCCTTTCCCTATGCCCCCACCCCCAGTGCTTGGTGCAACCCCATGGGAGATCCTCTGCCCCCTTCCCCAACCATACCTCCCCTTCCCCCAGCTGTCTCCTAATCCCCACAACCTCCTCCCTAAGCTGTACCAGCTGGTAGCACACTGGGCAACCACCAAACTTCCAAGCCCAGTTCAGTATCATGGCTGCTCCACACCCTGTGCACCCCACCACCCTCCCAAAGATGCCGGCCCTAATGACGTGTGGTTCCATCCCCTTCCAAGTAGGTTTCCTTGGGTGATTCACCAGGTTCCCCCAGTCCAAGATACACCCCTACTGCCTAATCAGGTCTCCCACTAATCTTAGATACAGTCCCACAGTACACCGGTAATGCTGTTACTAGGAGCAGTACAACACAGTAAACTTATAAAGGAAATGAGCAACTCCCTAAGCTCCTCTCTCTCAGCCTTTAAATCCAACCCCCAGTGGCTAGAACTACATGAGCTGTACCTGCAGCCTTTTCCTCCAATTTCAGGGCAGGTGTTCCCCTATAAATTAGCAGAACTCTGGGAAGGGAGGGATGGGGGAGGATGGCTCTTGGGCAGACACCCGACTCGAGAGAGAGAGTGTATCAGCCCTGTGTCTCCCCTCCAAGCCCAGCAGCCTAAGAACCAGGCCCAAGCAACTCCCACTAAATAGGTTTTAAATCAGAAGAAATAGGCCTCCACCAGCGCAGCCTATTCCACAGTGAAACATCTAACAAATGAGCCCACTTACAGCCACCGAATCAGTTTTCAAACTTCCAACAGCCCCCAAAACAATACCCTGCTAGCCCCTTAGCAGTAAGAAAGAAAAGAAATAACCTTATACCAAGTAAAATCCACAAGAACCCTGTGAAAACAACAAGAAGCAGCTATTGTCCTGGAACACAACTGATCCTGTCCCCTTCCAGTTCCTTCTGTGTGTTATTCTGTCTGCTGAACTGGCTAATAATGTTACTTGCACTTGTTCCTCAAATTGCACAGTATCAAATTACATTTAAGAGTATCTAAGAGACATATTCTTGTGAGTGGTGTAAATCTTGAAAAAGCAAACATCATTATGTGCAAAATGTTGGTGTCTCTGAGGTATCTTTTAGCTATGGATTGTGTATAGAATAAAGGTTTGTTTCATTAAACACCCACATTAGTGCATTGTGTTACCAGCGGTGGAGTCAGGTTTCTCTGGGAGGTTGAGTAAGTGCCAAGTTACAGCTATAGCTACAGCGTATTCTTAAATTTAAGCAGCCTTCTATTGCTTCTGACTGAGATACTGTAATGACACTCTGGCAATTGTCTTGAGGCCAATCAGATGGCCAAAATGTTTTACCCATGTTGTAATATAATATATACTAGAGTACACCATACTATACTATGTGTACGGTATACTGTAGTGAAATATAATACTATGTGTACAAAATTCCATGGCAATAGTACATTACCTCTACCATATATGCTCAATAAGGTTGAGGGCTTAGGTAAGTAACATAGTTGGAGATCTGCTCTCAAATATATTGCATGTTGATGATAAGTTGATCTGTGCCTCCATCCAGTTAAAGATTAAGTGGGTTACAGGTAGGTAATAAAACATTATTGCAGTTCCTATGGAATGATAGCAGCCACTAGGGCCCCCAGTGGCACAGCCCTCCCAGTTCAGAGCTTATGGAATGCAATAAATGCTAAGACAAAATATAAATCTTAGCACTTTTCTAATAACATGCATGTGATGCCAGACTGCAAACTAAATAACTTAAGGTTTCATTGGGGGATCAGGAATGAGGTCCTGGGGATGGAAAACATTGCAGCACTTTAAACAGTGATACAGTCATCACTGGCTTGGTTGTCTTCTGATGATATACTAGCACAGCCTTTTGACAGGGTTGAATGAGACCCTGTCCCATTGGCTATGCAGAATGAGTTAAAATGCAAGGATTTGTTTTGCTCTGTCCTCTCCTTTTCTGTCTCTTGTATGTCTGGTTGGCCAACCAAATGTTCTCATGAAACATAGGAACTGATCACTCCCATGGTCTTGCGATTCTCTGCCAGTCACTATCTATCTGCCTTCACTTGCTCTTTCAGTCTTTTCTTTCCCATTGAGTATTTGCATTTATAAAAATAGATGTGAATTTTTGTGTGAAACTGTAAGTGATACTGGGATCCCTTGGTTTGAAACCGTATTTAGTTATACTGTTGAAATGATTGCAAAAAGCTATTTGGAATTAAGGACTTTAACATTGACATGTACCACAAACTCTTTTGTAGAGTTGTCAACATGAGGCCAGTTGCACCATAATGTTCTGATCTATTATCAAGCTCAGGATGCAGAAATAAGAGCAGCAATGCTTTTGCTAGAGTGAGACAGAGACTGAGGTTTGGAATTAGAGATTCCCTCAGATGAAGGACTTTGTTTTCTCTGTTTGTGCTGCCTAATTAGTTATACTGAACAATGTTATTTTTATCTTACTGTTATGGGAAAAAAATAAAATTCTACTTGTGAATTTTATACCTGCTCCTGGTTTTCCTATGCTTCTTGACCTATGCCTTGATGACAAGCCTGAATGATAATGCAGTCTCAATCAATGTGCTCAGCAGAGCATTACTGTTTAGCCACTGCCCCAATCCTTACCGGTACCAGTAAATTCTAATCCTAACAACCCCCAATGGAAGCCTGCGCAGTTGAGTGCTGTATAAATGTAAGCCAGATGACACTGCATATCATTGGCTTGTGTTGGTGTACTTAAATAAACAACAAATTATGTATTGCCAGAAAACGCTACAATTTTCATCCCCATTGGATGGCTTAATCCAATATTTACACTGACCAGGAGTCACAATAACTTTACACAAAGTTGTGTTGCAGACCCAATGGCCCTGGTTATAATCTCAAAGTTACCCTGAGGTTGTCTGCCCTCTATCTCCAGCTGGATATACGTGTTCTCTTCTATAATCCATTATACAATGGCATGTATGAATCTTGGACAGTGATTGGTCAGTGTTGGACTGGACCCAGTACAACATCATGGATCTAGTCCCTACACAAAGATGACCAAATGACAAAAAAGAAAATCACTGCCAGCTGCCCATTTGATGCCACCACCCAGACCCTTTCAAACAACAGCACGATTGTACCCTACCTTGAGCACCATAACGATTTCCCCCACCTTCAGCAGCGCACACCATCAAATCACAGTTTACAACCTCCTGCACATATCCAAACCATCCACACCCAAACCACAAGTTTTCACAAAAACAGTAGCTTTACATTACAATGCCTTTTACCGCAGTGCACGATCAGCTGGCAGTTTCCCTCAAAAGCTGCATACAGTCACAGTTTGTATGAAAGCCCTTCATAAACAGAAACCATCCCTTTTTTCACAACTCCTTTCCTAGCACCTGAAAGGTAAAATGTACCTCTTCTTTTCATTGTACCGAAACTTCCTCGCATCCTTCAGTTCCACCAGGTAGGCCATCATGTCTTTCACACAGCACCAATCAACAGCAAATAAAATGGGAAAAAAAGTCAAAACTGCTCTTTCTCTCAGTACAAATTATTCACACAAACCATCTGTACTAAGAGAAAGAGTTAGCACTGCCAGTACTTGCACATAGGAAAAGGGCAGACAATAGAGACTGTGAGTGGGATACAGAGTGTAGGGGAAGTGAGAGAGAACAACTGTCAGCTGATACACAGGATGATAAAAACAAAAAAAGACATAACAGGAGACAAGCAGTAAATACCAGACACTACATCTGGAGAATTACCCTCAAGAACTGCCAAGCAGATGGGAAGGGGGTACAGGGCAATAGAGAGGAACCTTATAGTTACACAAAAGTACAGACTGCCACATACTGACCAAAGTGGGCACTATTTTTTTCTATTAGTATACCTACACAGAGAAAAATAATTAAGAAATACAAAATGTATTTTAAAACTTAATAAGTCTTTTTTTTCTTCAGTGGGCAATTGTATAATAGCAATAATGCACTCCAGGGTGTGTGTTGTGCTGGGATAACATCACTTCTGGGGTCGTTGGATGCACTCAGCCTGCGACCTCTTGCCCAACCACCCTAGGCGTGACATTATCCCAGCACAACATACATCCTGTCGTGCAATATTACTTAATTATTACACCTCTGATGTCTCCCTCAGCTCTCTGCTGTCTGTCCCCACAGGAATAGATTTCTACTCTTGCTTGCAAACACTCCCAGATTGGAGTCACAACTGATTTGTGTTGTTTCTTTTCACATAGTGGTTGCCTCACACTCTACTTCTGTCTGTGGTTTTCCTTTTCCCAGGTTGATCTCTTTGCACATTTAGCCATACTGTGATATTTTTGCCTTTGCCTTCAAACTATGTTTTCTATCTGTTTTTACATCAGGTGTATGGCGTTTGTAATTGTCAGTATGGCTTTTCTCACTTTATCACAAGGTGTTTTGTATATCTGGGGATTTTTTTAAAACTTCTCACTTTTTATCACTTATTGGCATTTGTCTGATATGTCCCATACTATTTATATTATACCTTTATATTATCTATTACACCTTTAGAGTAACTATTCTATACCACTTTAAAAATGCTGCATAAGTGTTAATGCTGTTCAGCCTGGACCAGACTTCTGATGAACCATAACTCCTATGACACAAAACACCAAGGTTTAGAGCTTCAGTTTTGGCTGCTTTTGTGACCGGAATATATTTTCACTGCTTGCAGTTATATGAGCCTATTTTCACTTTATTCTCAATTATAGTTCATTATAAAATACAAAATCACACATGCCACACAATGCAAAGCATATTGGGCTGCATATGCAAATCACCACAGAATGTTATGCTGGTTCAACTTTAAGCAGAATTGCATGGTGCCAAAAGGCCTCTCACACAGTTTGCAAAGGGTGCTAACAGATGACATAGACACGTGTTTCATCCTACCAGGACTCATCAGTATGCCTCGTCTGTTTGACACCACAGTGGAATGAACCAGCTACCCTAATACAGTGTGTCTTGGTTATGTTGTGGTGAACCCATTAAAATAAAAAATGATTTAAAAGACAAAGAACCTCTGTGTGCAAACACTGAGGCAATGGTTACCCCAAAGGGCATTTGGCTGGGAAGCCAAGTTTCAAGAAAATACAAAATCACACGTGCCCACACAATGCAAAGCATCATGGGCTACATATGCAGATCACCACAGAATGTTATGCTGGTTCAATTTTAAGCAGAATTGCATGGTGCCGGAAGGCCTCTCACACCGTTTGCAAAGGGTGCTAACAGATGACATAGATACGTGTTTCATCCTACCAGGACTCATAAGTATGCCTCATCTGTTTGACACCCCAGTATAGTTCATTATAGTTCATTTGTAGCAAACCATGTGTGACTGCCTGTGGTTCTTGATGCAGCTGCAGGCATTTCAGATTTGATCAAGTAATATGTCGCTAAAGTGCAAGATGATGCTCAGTGAAAGGATTGCTTACCCTTGAAAGCTGACAGCTCTTAGCTATGGATTTCAGTCTCTCTCCTGCCATGCTGTGAGCAACCATCTCCACCTCAGTGACTGTAAAATCACACTTCTTCCTCCACATTATCTGCACAGCTCTAGTCTAGCTCTGGCAGGTGATGAGAGGCCTGCTCTACTTCTCTATGTAGATCAGAGGTTCGCTCTCCATCGCTGTCTCCACTAGTGGATGATGTGTGTGCCTTTCTCCACAATCCACAGCTGACTGGGGATAAGGTTCCTTAGTGTCAGCATGAGCAGCCAGCCTCCCAATTGATCACTTCTTCCTCTAAGCCTCTTGAAACAGTCTGTCTAGTTGTCACCTGATAGCATGTTGATTGTCTCACTTCTGTGCAAATTACTTAGTCATTTACATTCCCTACTACCTAGAGCTCTTTTTGACTTTCTGGCAGACTTCTGGAGCTTGACTGACTGACAGCTGTCCTCTGACCCAGTTGCCATAACAAGAAGGCTCAAAGGGTGAGCAAGATGGCTGTTACATTTGTAGTCCTTGAAGAGCACTGGCCCCAAAGTCTCATTTCATAGGGTTCATGTCCTACAACTCACTTCTGTGTCCAGATGGTGTTTTGTGTGGTTGCACTTTATTGTCCAGTTATGGTAGTTGACAGATTGTAGGTTTCAGTTTCCATGGCAACACACTCTGTCAGTGACAGGTTGAGGGTCTTTGATGTGTGGCACAGAGTTCTGAAGATGAATGGTGCACTCTGCATTAAAGAAGGCCTCCCTCACTCTCCTTGTCCCTAAAAACAGTCCAGGGACTGTAGGGAATCTTAGCAGATGTATACTGTACTGTGCAGTAGGTCATTTGTTTCTAGTAAACAAAGGGTGCTTTACTGATTCAGTTTTGTGGCTTGGTTACCAGCCCTCTGAGGAGTGTGTTATTTTACTTATTCCATGACCAGCATAGCTCTTCAGACTGATTGGAGCCAATCAGCTTGAAGAGTAGAAGGATGTGTCCTATTGCTGTGCTACACTAACACAAAAGCTAAGCAGACAAATGCATAATTGCAGACTTGCAGTAACAATAGAGCATGATACTTCTGAGCCAGAAATGATGGAAATAGATTGCCATAACATTTGTCATCAGCTTACTAAGAATATACTACCAGAACAATTACCATTAGCTTATACTGTGTTTGCAACCAATGGTCTATTTCTTTCTTATGGGTGAACATTCACATAAAACCTGGGTTTCACATAATTTTTATTATCGTGGATAATGAAGGGTTTTGCTGTTTGGCTCATGTAAGTCATTATATGTCTGGGGGGGGGGAGTTGTAAAAACAAAATGCAATGTTGCTTGATTTTCTATCCACAAAATTTCAGCATTTGCACAGAAACACTTCCTAACAATGCATGAGTCAGTTTCCCCCAGCCTTGGTTTGTACTGTCAAGCTCAACCATTATATTTTGTCAAAGGTGGGGTGAAAGGTGACCTCAAGTGAGATTGTACAGAAAGAACTCAAGGGAGCCATGGTCTTCTTTCCTTCATAACTTTGGAAGTTTGTATGCTCCCCTTGAATCCATAAGAGCTGTAATTCATTAAGTGTTGTTTTGAATTTTCTAGGTTTCCATCATTTGGATTTGGCTCTGCATCACGAAGTAAGTAGATTACAGTATATCTTTAAGCCAGAGGGATTTAAGCTATTCATTTTCTTTGGGAGATATCTAATGATGCTAGTTTTGGACAAAAAAGGATAATGAGATATTGCTGAATTTTAGAATAGTTCATGGCATCTGTACTGTATTAATGCATTACTGTACTAGAAACAAACCCCAACATTTTCAAAGCAAATCTTTAGGCATTTTCAACATTTTATTATTAATGTTCTACTAACTAGTTTTAAAATACTGCATTCTTGTTCTTTAAACCATAATGCCACATGGGAGGCCTGGGTTGGACTTGCCAGCGATCTTGGTGAGACCTTCCCTATTTGAAAAACTGCAGTATACATGATAATGAACTGTCAGGAAACATTAATTAACACTTTGCAGAAAAAGCATCTCTAGTTGATTGCTTTTAGTTGAACATTCAGAAAGCTAAGTGCTCAAGAAATTTAAATATTTTGAAAGTTGAGCACTAACTGGGTACTATTAATCTGTTCTCACAAAGTTGAACATAGGTTGAAAATAAGCAATTCAAACCCAGAGGTTATTTTTTTAGATGTAGAGCACTTGTTGAGTGCCAGTTGGATTTACTAGACTGATTTGCGTATTTTAATAGCACAACATTATCATCTTTCACTGTTGTTATGAATTGAAATAAGAAGGATGTTAATGATTTTGTATTTATTTTGAGATCATATTGTAAGTTTTAGAAAAACTACTGTTATTCCATCAAGGGATTCTGATGCCATCACAGACCAGAGCAAGGTTCAAGTTGTCTAATGCCATCAGAACCCTAAGATCTAATTACAGTTCTGTATTGTGTGGGGAGCCCTTATTAATTGAAGTCAAGCAGATTACAACCTTATTATACCATTGTTATGACATTACTCTGTTGTTAACCCTTCTTGAGTATGTCATGTCAATGGTATAACAAAACAGAATGCTCATAACAATCAACATTCCATAAAGTAACTCAGTAAAGTAATTTAATCTGCAATTACTCAATCTTTGTAACCCATACACTATAAAATATAACGTATGGTCTTTGGATAACAACTGCGATGAAAATGCTTCTTGAGGTTGCCATAACATCCAAGATTTACAACGATGTCATGGAGACCTCTCAAAGTGTTTACAGTTTGGTTATGAACCAAAAACCATACATTATCATCTATGTTGTGTTTGTCCCTACCCATATTTTAAACTGCATGATAACATGGGGCATTTTGGTGGGCAAAAGTATTTGTAAGCATCATTCAGTGAGCATTTCTGTAGAGCAAACTGAAGGGAAAAAGATTTCAAATTATTAAACCATAACCCATTCAAACTACATACAATAAATCATTGGGGGACACTGTATTTAAAGAGCAAGTGGAACTAAAATGGCAGCAGGAAAATAATACCATTTTCAAGAAGTAGTCAGCTGTAACTTTTTTATTTTTGAAGAATTTTTATTTTTCCTTTTGTTTATTAGAGTCTTCTAAGTAATATTATTTTGCAGGATGTGTGGAACAGCTGTCAGCCCAGCAGCTGACATACTGTAGCTTTCTTTACCGCCCCCAATACATCATCTGCATTGCAATGTCACTGACTGTGATATCTCAGGTTACTAACCTGGCAGCTACTGAGTGGTTGTTCCTAAGCAGCAGTGATGACACATTCAGTGAAGTCACAATGCTGATGATGTATTTTGATGTGTGTATGTGGGGGAGGGGTGGATAGAGATGGATTTGTCAACTGCTAGGCAGAGGGTTGTCCCACATATCATACATATTAACATCAGGTAAACAAACTTTTATTTAACCAAAGGAAAAGAAAAAGAAAAAAGTACCTCAGATACTGTATGAAAGGTAACGGTTGACTGCTTTTTAAAACTAATATTATTTTTTAGGCAGTACACCAGCTCTTTAAATGTAAAGAACTGCTTGCACAGGACTTTCTGTTTACATTCATCCACACTTCATCTCTAGGTTGAATAGAATGAGAAGGGACCTGCAGAAACTTGAAGAATGGTCAAGGGTTTGGCAGTTGAATAGAATGAGAAGGGACCTGCAGAAACTTGAAGAATGGTCAAGGGTTTGGCAGTTGAAATTCAATGCAAAGAAGTGCAAGATAATGCATATGGGGCACAAAAACCCTGGCACAATACATCAGTTGGGGGGTGAGGATATAGCATGCACCAAGCAGGAAAGGGATCTTGGGGTTGGCATCTCTGATGACCTCAAGGTAGGGAAACAGTGTGACAAGGCATCAGGTAAAGCAAATAGGATGCTGGGATGTATAGGCAGGGGCATCACCAGCAGGAAAAGGGAGGTCATAATTCTGCTATACAAGACACTAGTGAGGCCCCACCTGGAGTACAGTGTACAGTTCTGGAGACCATACCTATGTAAGGACATAGACAGGGTAGAGAAGGTTCAGAGGAGGGCAACAAAGATGGTGCATGGGTTGCATCACAAGTCCTATGAAGACAGGTTGAAGGAACTGAACATGTATCCCTGGAGGAGAGGAGGAGAGAGGGATATGATAGGAGACATACAAGTATCTTACAGGGAGGAACAGGGTGCAGGAAAACACTATTTTAAGCGAAAAAGATGTTTCAGGACTAGAGGGCATGGGATGAAGTTGGAGGAGATGATTCAGAGGAAACATGAGAAAGAATTTCTTCACAGAACGGGTGGTGGACAAGTGGAACACCCTGCCAGAGGAAGTGGTGGGGGCTGAAACAATCACGAGGTTTAAGAATGCATGGGATAGACATAAAGGAATTCTAGAGGTCAGGGGTAAGGGGAAATAGACTTCTAGGAAAACAAACTGAACTTACAAGCTCAAATGGGCAGACTAGGTGGGCCATAGGCCCTTATCTGCCGACACTGTCTATGTATCTATGTAGGTTGTCTCACTCCCTCCCTAAATGCAGGAGGAAGTGCTATATATTAACAAAAAAAAAAGTTTATATTTTCTATTTAGAATGATATTTCTAGTGCTTTCATCCGTACTTCCTGTATAACAGTAGGAGGAGGCACTAGATAACAATTCATATACAGGACTTTCTATTTACTTTCATTCACACTACATCTCTACATAGTTCCACTTCCTCCCTAAGAACAGAAGGAAGTGCTATATATTAAAAAAATTACATTTTTCGTCCATAACCAGACTGCTCAACCATGGACATAGCACACTGTAGACACTGTGGGACTTTATTAAACAGAGCAATGGCTCAAAAAAATGGACACTGTCCCACATGCTGGACACTTGGAGATCTGCATTCTCAGCTGCATACCACATGGGCTGAAATAATGTAGCTTAGGACCAAACTCCAGGTAATCGAACCTTACAGCAATCTGCCAGCAGCACAATTTCACTCCATACAGCAACAGCACTACCCTAGAGGACAACCAGACTGGTGGGTCTGGCAGACAGTCAAAAATCCTAAGTCATGATCCACATTGCAGAGCCAAGGCAAACAAATGTACATCAAATCACCAATACAGACTTCAAATAGGTACTTGCCGCTTTCATCCAAACCTTCTGCCAATGCGCAGGATGAATCAGTTCACATCCTGACACAGAGCATAAATGACCATACCACCTAGGCTGTTTCACAAAGGAAGGGCAACAAAATACCCTTGCTGATCATTGGGGACTCCATGATAAGAGGAGTAGAGTCTCACGTACAGCAAAATGGACACTGTGGTTGCAGTCAGGTGCCATCCCAGCACATCAGCTTGGAGGAACACGAACTGCATTGAGATAATAGTGTGGGACATGGCTAAGGACACATATATTTTGATTCATATAGTAACAAATTACCTGGCCTGTGGAACTACAGATGAAACAAAAAAGCACAGCTGCCCAGCATCAAGAACAAATTGGCTTGTATTTCATCCACTGTCTCCTTCTCTGAAATTCTGCCTGTCTGGGGGCTGGAGGTAGCGGCTGAAAATCAGGGAAAAGGAGTTCACTGACTTGAATACCTGGCTTTAGATAGATAGATAGATAGATAGATAGATAGACAGACAGACAGACAGACAGACAGACAGACAGATAGATACTGATGGTGGTGATTGACCTCTTGGAGTTTCCTGTGGCCAGCACAAGTCCAGAGACCTTGGTTTTGGCCAATAATAAGGCCACCTCCATGGTTCTGGACTCAATTGCTCCTGTCTGTGTTCATCCTCCCCTTCACCCTCAGACCCTTTGGTTTGATGGGTCCTTGAGAGAGTTGCAGCGACTAGGACATAGGTTAGAGTGACACTGGTGGAAATCAGCCCTAGATGTCGATCACCTTAGATTGGTAGCACATTATCAGGCCTACCAATCAGTGATCTCCATAAGAAGGCAGAATTTCTGTCTGGGGAGATTGCTGCCCTTCAGAATTGACCAGCTCAGCTCTTCCGAACTGTGGACAGGTTGTGCAACCCATCCTGTCTGCAGCTCTGAAGACCTTTTTTGCAAGTGGAGTGCAATGAGCTTGCTCGATTCTTTGCGAATAAGGTGGCCCACATCAAGTCAGAGATCCTCTTGTCGCACTCTGTGGGGGATGCTGTTGATCAATGTTTGGTCATTCCACCTCCGTGTTTCATGGAGTTCCTTAGACCTACCAGAGTTTGTGAATGTCATAAGGATTGTCTAGAGTATGCACCCTACATGCTGTAGTTTGGACCTGGGTCCAACCTCCCGTATTATGGGATGTTGTGATATTATTGGCCTGGTTCTGGTGCAGGTAGTCTGGTGCTCCCTTGATTCAGGTGAGTTCCCAAGCTCCCTGAAGGAGGCGGTGGTAACACCCCTCTTGAAGAAAGCTTCATTGGACCCAGATTCTCCGGCTAACTACAGACCAATCTCTAACCTTTCCTTTATAAGGAAGGTTATTGAGAAAGTAGTGGTGGTACAGTTGGAGAACCACTTGACCATAACATCTATGAACCTCTCCAGTCTGGTTTTTGCATGAAGCATAGTACCAAGACTACACTGGTTCAGGTGCTCAATGATCTGATGGCGAGAGATTGGAGATGCTGTTCCATCTGGGTGCTCCTTGATCTCTCTTCAGCCTTTGACACTGTTGACCATGCAGTGTTACTTGAGCATTTGATGATCATCTGTGGCCTGACATGTAAAGTCCTCAGGTGGTTTACTTCTTTCTTCACAAGCAGAACTCAGAGAGTGGTGTCTGAGATCTTTTCTTCAGACCCCTTCTCTCTGTCTTGTGGGGTCCCTCAGGGCTCATTGCTGTGCCCCATGTTGTTTGCAGTGTATATGTTTTCTCATTGGAGACATTGTAAGATGGTATGGGCTGAAATTTCACTTTTATGCTGATGATACCCAGCTTTTCCTGTCTTTTGCACCCAACCAGGATAGTGCGTTCTCGGTATTCAACAACTGCCTTGCTGAAATCCAGGACTGGATGAATTTGAGTCAGTTACAGTTGAATGCAGGAAAGATCGAGGTGATGGTTGTGGAACCAGGTCATCGGATAGAGGGGTTGAGGACTGGTCAGACCTCTGGAATTTACCTCGGGGATGTCCAAATCCCCGCCACTGAACAGGTGCAAGACCTGGAGGTGGTGCTTGATGATGGGCTAACTCTATGATCACAGGTGTCAGCAGTCATCAAGGCATCCTTTTGTCATCTTAGGAACATCACCAGGATTAAGCACCTTTTTCCATCTGGAGACCTACCTACTTTGGTCCACGCCTTTGTGACCTTGTGCCTCGATTACTGCAATTCTCTGTAGTTAGGGCTTCCTGGGGTTGATATCCATCACTTGCAGCTATTGCAGAATGTGGCAGCACAATTGTTGACAGGGACTCTTCGAAGTTCTCATATTACTCCTGTGCTACGCACTCTGCACTGGCTACCTATTCAGTGGTGGATCACCTTTAAAGTTGGCTTACTGAAGTATAAAGTCCTACATAGACTTGGCCCTGACTACTTGAAACAGCTTTTTGTTCCCTATTGCCTCAAGTGACAGCTCTGTTCAGCCAACGAGGGGTTGTTGGAGATTCTAAGGGTGTCTTTGAAGTATTCTGGGAACCGTGCTTTTATGTATGTGGCCCCTACCCTCTGGAATTCTCTACCCCATCAGCTGTGGGAGTGCATGACTGTGGGATGTTTTAAACAGGCATTGAAAACCTTTCTATGGTGCCAGGCCTTTAATGGAATTGATTGAATAACATTGTTCAGAGCTTTGTTATTATCTTTTACTGTATTTACTGATTTTATTATTCTGGTTTTATCTTTTGTGAAGCGCCTTTGTTATGTAAAGGCGCTTATGTGAAATAAAGGATATTATCATTATTATTATAAAAGTGCACATTTCCTGAGACTCTGGGTGCTGCACAATATATATATATATTATAATTATAAAAAACATGCAAATGATATAACACAAAACATATTAAATCCACTAAGAGCACAATTAAAATGCTATCTATCTCAATAAAATCAGAAACATTAACACAATTAATTTATAAATGCTTGCTGGAACAAGTATGTTTCTAGGTTAAAGGCTTCTACTGAGGGAGTCTCCTTTAAAAAAACAGGCAGGAAATTCCACAAGATAGCTACAGCCACTGAGAGCGCCCTGTCTCCAGAAGACTGCAACCTAGCCCTGGGAACCATCAGGAGACTTTCCCCAGCAGAATGGAGAGCCCAGAGTGCGTAATAGGGACAGGAAAGCTTGCAGGTAGACAGGTCCCCATTTAAGTAGAGTCTTGTAGGTAAGGAGCCTTACTTTGAAGACAATCCTCCAACTGACCAGCAGCCAGTGCAGTCTGTGTAGGACCGGGGTCATATGTTCACATCTCCTTACCCACATTAACAGTCTCACCTCTGCATTCTGCACCACCTGCAGCCTGCAGAGATTGCCTCCGGATAGTCCTAGGTACAGGGCATTACAGTTGTCCAACCTGGTAGTGACAAAAGCATGTACAAGTGTGGTCAGGTCCTCTGGGGGGATCAGGGCTCAGATTTGGGCAATGTTCCAGAGATGAAAAAAAAGCCACTATTCACCATAGCCAACACCTGGGCATCCAGAGTCAAGCTGGCATCCAGGATCACACTAAAATCTTTCACCTGTCCAGAAGTGACAAGAGAAAAAAACCCTAGGCCAGGGGGTAGCCCCTCACCCCCTCCACCCTGTTGGCCCAGATCCATGACCAGTACCTCAGTCTTGTCTGGGTTAAGTTTGAGCCAGTTGTGAGTCATCCTTGACTGGATCTCCTCAAGGCAGCTGTTAAAGGAGAAGTCTCCCATCGTTTCACACCAATAGTTTCCTAACTCCTTATGTGTAACTGTTGTGTGCCTCCTCTAGTTGCCAGCAGTCCTATTGCTGTCCAAATTTAATTTGTAAATAAAAATATACAGCCCCCAGAAGTTATCATTGTGTTTGTCCTCCATTTTACCATCAATGTTGCTGGAGGATGATGTCATCAGAGCATCAGATAATGGTGCTGCACTAGATGCAGTTCCACCAGTAAACTGAACCCACACTGTTTGGTTCCCCCCTTGAGTAATGGAGGACCCCTTTAAGTGTTGTGCATATCTAGAAGTGCAGCTCTAATAGGGACTCGGACTGTGTGAGCGTGATGCAGCATTGCTTTGACATTTGTATACAGTATTAATATAAGGAAGTGTCTGTATTTGTTGTGCTACTGTTTCTGTTAGCAAAAACAGTCTTACCCAGTAAATGACTCTGGGTTCAACAAGAGTTTTGAGTGGTATTATACAGCTGTTGTATTACATTCTGTGTGTGTTAGCATTCTCTGTGTTGATTGACACCAGCAGTGAGAGACAATCTCACAAATATGCCCCTTTCCCTTTGTAACTAGGCAGTCAGTGATCAGATGGCTGTTGTAAGGCAATAAAGAGTTCAGCTAGAACAAGGAATAGGTTGCCAGGGAAGCATCAGCTGCAGCATATGGTATTAGGGTAATCTAGTTGTTAAAGCACAGGCACAAGAACCAGGAGACTAGGGTTCACATCCTACTAGAGTCCATTACTTTGTAACCCTTAACAAGTTCCCTAACCTCCTTGGGAACTGTGATGGCTCCTCAGGTCCACAACTTTAAAAGTGCCCTCCATTTCCATTATAAATCATGAGCAGTGATGTGAGAGCTACAGCACTTCACTTTGAAGGTACTAAGGACAAAGCTGTGGCAGCCCCCCTCCTCCCCAACTTGTAATGCCAGCATTTGAAGTAGGATGTCCCTCGAAAATCAGATGCTACATGTCAGCTGTTGTAGGTCAAGAAACTAATTAGTTTCAGTGTTTGTAGTGCTCTGTATTTGCTTATCGCACTCCTCCCATGTCAAATGCATTCTTTCTTTTGGTATTTCCAATCAGCAACTCAGATTTAAGGAACATTTGAAATGTAAAACAATACACTTCATAAAGTAAGTGATCTAGCTCTCCACTTTCAGGCTGCTGAAAGGGGGATATGTATTGTTAGTGCAAAGGAGGAATTCAGTCTTGTGTACTCCTTTGGGATCCTGCCCAGGCCCATCTTGTAAATGAATCTTCTCAAGGGTTTTCACCTGGTTAAATGAAAAATGATTGATTGCTTGCTTTCTTGATTGATTGATTCAGTCTTCCCCTCTCCACAGCATGTTACAACTGTTTCATGGTGAGAAATGAGCAGTACAAAGAAACATTTTGTTTCCTGTGAATGTAATACTATTAAATGTGTTATTTGCTATACATATATTAAAGCTACAAGTACTATTTGTGTGAGTTGCATGATATCACGGGACTGCCTTAAGCCATTGCTAACTTAAAATAAGATCAGGATAGACAGCATTGATAACCTTGTGTTTTCTTCTGCACTGTTGCTGCAGTGACAACAAGGAATGGGAGGGGTTGTATTACAGGTGACTTGTTTGCATGTAAATGGGGGCTTGCTTGACACTTTGCAGCCATGTGTCAGGGCCTCAGACTCTAGATATGTGTTGCAGCAGAAAAAAATACTGATCTCTTATTGACATACTTACAGTAATTGATGTAATGTATAATAAATACATCAGGCATATCCAAATCATAAATATACAGGAATCTTCTCCTTTAAATACAGAGGCTGACTTCTGGGTATCAGGTGCATAGGATAGGTACAACTGGGTATCTTCTGCATAGCAGTGAAAACCCAACATATACCACCTGATAATGTCCCCTAACAACAGCATGTACACTGTAAACCACAAGGGCAACAAGACCAAACCATGCAGAACCCCACAGCACAGATGCTTCGTGGAAGATGAGGCTAACCCCATTGTCACATTTTGCACTCTGTCCATCAGGTATGACCTGAACCAGTTGATGACATTACTGGACAGGCCACACCAGAACCGCAGGTGGTCATGCAGTACCTTATGGTCTATGGTGTCAAATGCTACAGAGAGGTCTAGGAGGACCAAGATGGTATGGGCTCTCCTATCCCTCACCATCAGGAGGTCATTCAGCACCCTCATCAGGAGACTGTCCATACTATGCCCTACCTGAAATGCAGACAGGAAAGACTCATAGGTAGAGGAAGAGGCAATGTGTCTTTCAAGCTGAATGGCCACCACTTTCTCAGTAACCCTCCCTAAAAATGAGAGGTTAGAGACTGGCCTGTAATTGCTGAGGTAGTCTGGGTCCAATGAGGATTTCTTCAAAAGAGGCCTAACCAAAGCCTCCTCCAAAGCCAATGGGAAAACCCCAGTCCTCAAGGAACTCCAGACTGGGAGTCACGTGATTGCAGCCTAAGAAGCAACAGCGCACCTCCGCAGCTCCACTCCCACACAGCAAACAAACCCGATAAAAATCCTTTCCGAGTAAAAGTTTCTACCTTGGAAGAAGTTAATCACATACCGGAGACTTTGATTTTGTAGAACAATTTACCCATTATGGAGATTTACATGAAGAAGGCTCCTCCATAGCACTTGCCTCCTCCCACCCCAGAAAAAGACATAGCAGTTAAGTGGGCCAAGCAGAAGGTCTCTGCCTCGCCTAAAACATTACCCATGCAGACAGCTTTTTTGGAGGAAAAGTTCATAGAGATTATGCAGCCCCTCCAAGACACAATCTCGACAATGTCTGCGGACCCACAACAAATTAAATTGCCAGTTGCTTCGTTACAAGTTTGGGTGGGTGATACAGAAACCAGACTTGGGTCAGTGGAAAAAAAGCAGGGAAAAGAGGAAATAGATACTGTTAACACCAACAGATAAATTAAAAAATTAGAGGAAAAGCTCTAGGATCTGGAAAGGTGCAGCAGGCGCAACAACCTTTTAGTGATAGGTATTCCAGAGAAAGAAGAAGGTGCCTCCCCAATCCTATTCATGTAAAAATTCTGTGAGAAGATTGCCAGGTTGTCGCCAAATGGGGCGACTTATATAATAGAGAGGGCCCATCGAGCTTTATGCCCACCGCCACCATCGGGCTCCCCACTTAGACCCCTTATTTTTAAGCTGCTCAATTTCTTAGACAATCAGCACATCTTGGCTAAGGTTCGAGAACTGAAAGTGGTCCAATGGGAGGGACAAAAGATCCACATCTCCCAGGACCTTCCACAGTCAGTACATGTCAAGTGGTAAGAATTGCACCCCACAGTCACCAAGCTAATTGCTGCTGGGAAACCTTTTCATGTGAAGTACCCCGCGATATTGCAGGTGAAGCATGAAGAAAAGTGGTTGACCTTTGACACCCCTTAGCTGGCGAGCCAAGAACTTAAATCCTTGTTACCAGATCTACTCAAGTGACCGGTATGCTGTAGCCCTGTTTAACCTCAATTTGCAAGGTAAAGTGGTACTCAGTTTGCTTTTTGGGTCCTGGCTACAAGGGAAAGATTGACCCCAGGCATATTTCTAGTTTCAAATTTGACCGGGAGCTCTATTTTCACTTGCAGAAGCAGATGCTTTGCATAATATTTATTTAGCTCCTGACTATACCCATGAGTGTCCTTTGGGGTCTCAGAATGTTTTTTTGACATACCCCCTTGGGAGTTATACATCGTTTTGCTTGGAAGGACTGCCTCTCTTTTGGACCAATCCAACATGACCTTTTGAAAGACCCTGAGTACTGTATGCTTCCCATTTTATTTACTCCTTCCTTCTTTCTTGTAAAACCATTCGTATTTCAGTTGAACTGAGGTGACTGGAGGTTAAGTCACAAATGTCTGTTTCCTTACTTTAACTGGATGAAAATAGTTAACTGAATGGAGGGCACTCTTCCTACTTCAACTAAAGTACTGAGAGCATTGTTTTCAGGCTCTCTCAACATGTTTTTGCCTTAACTTAGTCTAATAAATTAATAATGTTTGTGGCCTACTCCTGTTAGTTTGATTCCAGGGAGACAGTAGTCCTCCTTATCCAGTTGCATGGATGTGGGCGGGATTCCATTTCAGTGGTCTCTGCTAGTGTTTTCTGATCTCATTAGTCATGATACATAATGTTTGCTGTGGGAGGGAGGGATAGGTTAGGCGTAGCTGGTTGTCCTACTTAGTGCCGCATTAAAAATCATTGGACAGTGGTATAGTAGTAGTGTGGTTGTTTAGAACCGGGGGTGGTTTTTAAGATATCAGTTTATAGCGATTTGGAATGGGGAGGACAGGAATACAAGTGTGCACTTCTTACTGAAGGTATATATTTTCATTTGGGGGAGAATTCCAAGTGTGTTTATGCCTCTATTGCTGTGTTATTCAAGGGGCTATTCTGGAATAAGGCTGAGTCATTCAAATGTATTATAGTCAGGTTTCTCATGTAAATTGGCCATAGGGGGAACCATACAACTTTGTGAGCAGAAATGTTAAAGGGGCTCAAGACAGGTGCAAAAAATAAATTATTCTGTGGCATTTGTCTCATCTCAAGATGGGGATTCCCTGTCTGCAAGAAACTCACCTCAGGAGGAAGGATACATTATGCCTATGTAGAAACTGGGTAGGGCAAGCCTTTGGTTCTGGGGTTTCCACTAATTCTGGTGGTGTGGCAATTTTAGTGGCAAAGGTCGTTCTATTTAGGCTAATCAAGGAAGTCTGGGACCCCAATGGCTGATATGTTTTTGTACTTGGTATGCTAGAATCCCACCTGGTACTTCTGGGTGCAATTTATGGAACAAATATAGATTCCCCTCAATTTTTTTCACAGTTGTTGGGTTTAATATCCACTGAACACCCAAAGTTAACAATCCTGGGAGGCAATTAGAATATCACTCCTCAAATAGATGTCGAAAGGTGGTACTGGAGAAGGCATGGCCTTTCCCCTGCACAATGTGCACTGAAGGACCTTATGGATGGGGCAGCCCTCTTAGATGTATGATGAATATTGAACCCGAAAGAAAAGCAATACTCCTTTTTCTCCCACCCCTACTGTTCACAATCAAGAATTGATTATTTTCTGGTTAGTTCCTTTGCAATGCCTGAAATTCTGGATTTGGTTATTCATGCCAGAGTTATATCTGACCACTCTTCCATTGGTCTCACATACTTATTGGGACTGGGTCCCAAACAAGATTCTATGTGGCATTTGAATAATCAACTTCTTCAGAAGCCAGCAATGTGGAAACATATCACTGATTTCATTATCAATTTCATTGCAACCAATAAGAGATCGGTGGATAGAGTTGACTTGGTATGTACAGCACTGAAATGTACTCTGAGGGGGGAATACATCCAGTTGGCGGTGACTAAAACATGCCAACATAAAGCATGGTTAGAGTCACTCCTTAACTCTATCCAAGTTATAGAAGGGTCTTTAAGTAGGACTTCCACCGTAACAGAGTGGGCCAGGTTACATAACCTTAAAGCTCAATATGCAGAAATGATGGCATGACAGGCTGAGCTCTCCTTTCACTGCACTAAACTTAGGTATCTTGAATCAGGAGAGAGGGCGGGCAAATTGCTTGCAATTAGAATCAAGCAGGCAGAAGCCTCACAGTTTATCCCAAGTATCTGCCCTACATGGGACAGCCCCACAATCATTGACCCAAGGGCTTTTGGAGTATTCTACCAGAATCTTTACTCTATTGACCCTCAAGCACAGCCATCAACGGCAGAAATGAGACAGTATCTTGATTCGGTAGTACTTCCCCAGGTTTCCCCTATGTAAGTGTCCTTTTTAAGAGCATGCATTACTGCTAGTGAAATATGACAAGCCACAGAACTACTGCTCTCATATAAATCACCCGGTCCTGATGGCATATCTAATAATTTATATAAATCTGGCTGTCCTATCCTGGCTCTAGTGTTGGAGGAAATATATAATTTTTGGTATGAGAATGGCCTTTCTGAGTTTAGTGTTTTAGATACACTTATAATTCTTATCCCCAAGCCGGGGAAAGACCCTCTATACCCCAAGAGCTAACATTCCATATCCCTCCCTAATTCTGATATTAAAATACTAGCAAAGATTCTAGCCAGTAGGCTTGCCCTTGTTATGGGTAGCCTTATTAGCAATGAACAGGTTGGTTTCATGAAGGGGAGATCATCAGGGGATCATATGCTGAAGTTGCTACATCTGATTTCGGCAACCAGGAATTCAGATGTTCGGGTGGCACTCATCTCCCTGAATGCTGAAAAAGAATTTGACCATGTCTCCTGGGATTTTCTCTTTCTTAGCCTTGCTCACGTTGGTCTGTCTGGTGATTTCTTCAGATGGGTACATTTGTTATACTCCACACCATCGGCCCGAATCTGGTATAATGATATGCTTTCTACCCCCTTTTTTCTCAGTTGTGGCACCAAACAGGGATGCCCGCTATCCCCACTTTTATTTAATTTTTACCTCAAACCCTTGATTCGCAAACTAAAGGCTTTCCAGGAAATTTGGGGTATTAAACTAGGAGACACCTGATATGCCCTTTTGGCATATGTGCATGATTTACTTTTACATGTTGAAAATCCCCAAACACCATCCCTGCTCTTTTAGTAGAAATTGAGGCCTTCTCTAAAGTTTCATAATATAAGTTAAATTGCTCTAAGACCCAGGTTTTCTCGTTAAATCATAGAACTACTAAAGTGGTACTGGCAACATGTGGCCTATCCTGGGAAACAAAGTCCATCACCTACTTGGGAATAAAAGTGTCAAGGGATTTGACATCTATGCTCAAAGAGAATCTAACCGATTTACTAAAAATACTAAAGACAGATATGAATAGATGGGGAGCCCTTCCTCTTTCTCTTTGGGGGAGGATCAGCACAATTAAAATGAATGTGCTTCCTCGAATCTTGTATCCTATCGGTATGTTGGGCTGTTTCCTCCCTAAGGTCTGGTCCATCAAATTTCAGAAAATTCTTAATACATTTATTTGGAGAGGGAAGGGGGTTAAGCGGGCCTACTTTAAACTAACAGCTTCTAAAATCCAAGGTGGCTTGGCACTCCCTTCTTTCTTTACATATTATTGTGCCCGTCACTTAAGTAAGCTTGCGTACTGGGTCAAGGATTTAAATCCTGCTAGCATGTCAGAGTATACCCCTCTATGGTTGGAGCTCGAGGGGCACTTAGCCTCCAAATACTCTTGCACCTTAGTGGTCCTACTCCACGTAGCCCCTGGACGCATACCTAAACCACTGAAGAAGGCAACGATTGTCTGGTCCCTTAAAACCCTTTAACAGGTCCAAAAATATTTCTCATTGAATTGCAACCAACTTAGAACAACCAGTCATAGGTAACCCTAATTTCAAAATTGACAATAAACCTATTCATTCCTCTTTTTGGACTATACTGAGACCCTGTAAGCTCTCTGACTTTCTCAATAATGGGAAAATAATCCCCTTTTTACAATTCCAAGCATGTTATAGGGCTCCATAATCCCATAAATGTAAGTTCTTACAGATAAGGGAGGCCATCTCCACCTTCTTGAAAAACATACCTATACTAACCTCTCCCTGTACAGAGATAGATATCACATTGCGGATGACTGCCCAACCTCACCCTGTCTCAGTTCTCTACAAACATCTACAATATTTGGACCCTCTGTTGCCCTCAGGTGTTTGTTACTACCAGACTCAAGAGCTGGTTGTCTCCTATAATGTAGGAACCCAGAGGAAACTTTGGCAGAACAACTATCAGTTTATCAAGCAGGATAGGCTTTGATTAGTTCAATACAATATTTTGCATAATTCAATACTATACCCCTGTCAAACTTCATAAATTTGGTAAGATTCCTTCTCCAAATTGCTCCAGATGTAGGGAAGCTCCATGAACCCTGTATCACATGATATGGACCTGTTCAGTGGTACAGGCCTTCTGGTACTCCATCAAAAACACACTAGATCCACTACTAGGGATAGACACCTTGTTTACTCTGGATGCCTACCTATTAAACCTATTTCCACACAGTACCCCCAAAATTAGGAAGGCACACCTAGCCCTAGTGGCCTCAGTTGCCAAGCTTACTATCATGCAGCATTGGACAGAGGCAACTTTACCCCCAGTTGTAGAATGGTATAGGAAAGTGCTTTTAGCACTGCAACTTGAGAAACATATTGCGTCTATGTGTGACAGGATTAAATCCTTCCAGAATTTATGAGGCTTCCTTGACATTTTGCCATCTATATGGAACCCTTAAGTCTCTCATAACTAATTTTTTTAATGATTGACAAGTTTGTTCCCCTTTTCAAGGTAACATTTGGCATTCGGGTGGGCGGTGATTGAGTGGAGAGGGAGGGATTAGTAGTAAACTGATTTTATTTTTCCTCTGATTTTGTGAGGGTTTTTATCTTTTTTTTTATTATTTGTTAATAGTCAATTATGTTTTTTAAAATGCAAACTGTAATGCTTGAATGATACTCCTGTTTTGTACCCTGTTTGCTGAAATGTAATAAAGTATATTTAATTTTTTTAAAAAGGAACTCCAGACTACCTCAGCAACCACAGGTTCTATCAGATCCAAATAACCAACTAAATGTCAGGTTGGGCCTAGGTCCAGATCACATTGGGTAGGCCACAGCCTTGAGATTATCTCCACCACCTCCTCCACCCCAACCAATTCAAATTCAGCCCAGACAGGAGGAGTGTTTAGGCACCCCTCAGGTCAGACTCTGAATCCTTCTTGAGAGATGCTCGAAGAGACCTCATCCCTGATGGGCAATACCTTGTCAGTGAAGAACAGAGCTAGCTCCTCGCACCTAGTGCTAGAACCTGCTCCCCCAACACAGAGACAGGCAGGATGTAATAGCCCATCCACTATGCGGAAGACCTGAGCTGGTCTGTTCCTCGCTGCAGCAATCTCCCCAGACAAAAATTCTGACTTCTTATGGGAGATTGCTTCCTGATTGTCAGCATAATGTGACTTAATGGCCCATTTGTCCCCCTTCAGGCTGGATCTCCTCCATCATCTCAAACCTCCACCCCTTAGTCTTTAAATGCTGGAGATCCTCATTATACCATGGAGGTCTCTGGTGAATAGATAAGGAGTGGACATGAATGGGTGTAATGGAATTGAAGGCAGCAGCCACTGCTCCATTATAGGTTGCCACTGTCTCCTCCATTCCAACCACACAAGCTGCCCCACACAAGCTAGGTCCTGCACTGCTCATCGTCCCATAGAGGAAGCTTCTCTTAATGGGTGGTACTGGTCCATCTCCAAAGGGCAGGACCTTCTAAGGGGGGGTACCCCAAGCATGAAATCCATAGTGCTATAGTTTGACCAAATTACCAGATCCTCCCTGAGATCACATACTTCTAGACCCAAGTAAAAGAGCAGATCCAGTGTGTGACCAACCAAGTGAGTGGCAGTTGTTACATTCTGTACCAGGCCCAGGGACCCCATTCACCTCAGGAGGTCATTCCCAAAACTTAAGAAACCACTGTTGACCCAGACATTGAAGTCCCCCAGGATCAACCACCTGGGGGACTCCAAGAACAGGATGGTGATGAGATCTTTGACCTCCCGTAAAAAGTCCCCATCTAACCCAGGAAGATGATAGAGCATGAGGAGCCTAAGGCCCACTCCCACACCCCCTCTGGTGGCCACGCATTCAGAGGATCCCATCCAACTCGCAGGTATCACTATGAGGCTCAAGGTGGATTTAAAACAAATGGCTACCCCCCTCCAGCGATTCTCCCTCAGGTTGTGTATTATGGAGAACCCAGCTGGCACTGCTGCCTCCAAAATGTGGGCAGCATTTTCATCCAGCCAGGTCTCCATGATGCACCCCAGGTCGACTGAGAATATCAAGTACACCATTCTGGCTGTTTTGTTCCTCGTTGACCTGGCATTACATAACACAACCAGAATAGGGTGAGGTGGGGTTGCTAGACCAGCCAGCTGCCCACAGCCCCACAGTAAAATAAAACAGTTCCCACCTGTTGAAGGAGTTTGTCCATGTGACCAGGAAAATAATGCCCACGCCTGTTGTCAAGGTGCAAAGGACCCAGTAATAAAAATTAAAAAGTCTAGAAATAAAAGAAAATCTGGCATTTTCGTCTTTAATTCTCGGGATCCTCAGTCTCTGAAATCAAGAGCTAAGTCAAATAAAGTGCTAGCATAGTATGATCTAAAGAAACTGAAAATAAGGTCCATACTCCCTCTAGTGATAAAAAAACAGACAGTGCCAGCAAAGAGAGTCTTGGGCTGCAGCTTCGCAGATGGTCGCATGTTTGAGAGGGAGAGCAAGCAAACCAGGTGCCAGTCACTCAGAAATGGCCAAACTTTTAACCTCTTCAGGATGGGAAAATGAAATGAAATAGAACATCCCTGATCTTTCCGTGTTTTTGTGAACATCAGCCTGTTGTTAGAGATTAAGGACAGCTGCTAAATCTTGAGATTAAAAGAAAATCTGGCAGTTGCACCCTCTTTCTCGGGGTCTGCAGTCTGTGAAATTGAGGTCTGGGCAAGTAAAACACTGCGATCCCAATAAACTAAAATTAAAGTCCACGCTCCCTCTAGTGGTGAGAGATAAACAGAGCCAGCAGGTCTTGAATTGCAGCTTCATGAATGATCACATGATCACAAGGGAGAGCAGGCAATGCAGGTCCCTGTCACTCAGTAATGGTTAGACATTGAACCTCCTCAGGATGGGAAAATTAAATTAGATAATAAGATGTCCACAATCTGTCCATGTAATTGCTAGCATCTTCCCAGTGTTGGAGATTTAGGGCAACAGCAGAATTTAGAAGCTCACCAGCAAAGGGACCAGATCTAGCCAGAAAAGGAGCCAAAGAAAAAAACATAATCAGGCATTTGTTTTTAGGTTGAAATTTTCTTTTGCATCACTTTATTGATAATCTGATTTCTTCATGCCAAGATATAAACCACCATCTTCAGCCCACCAGTTCAGGGATCTTTGAATAACTCCGGGAGGTCTGTCTTGAGGCCTTTTAAGGCCGCACTGGGATCTTCATAAGCTACCCAACTGCTGGCAATGAAAACTTGATATTTAGCTGGGAAGGTCATCCGAAATCTGATTCCAGCAGCAATGATTTTGGAAACCAAGGGTGGAATGCTGCCCGTTTCTGCTGTATTGAAGCTGGTAGGTCTTGGGTCACTCTAATTTTGGTCCCCTCCCAGCGCACTTCTTGCAATTCTTTAACTTTTGAAAGAAAATGTTGATGATCCAAAATGTTCAAGAATCAGAAAATTAAAGGACGTGGAGGTGCCCCTGCCAGTGGCGGAGAGCTCGGTGTGCCCTTTCAATAACATAGCGGGCCCGAAAGGCGATGGGCCAGCAATCTTTTCAATTAACTTTTGAATAAATAGAATGGCACCAGTCCTTCTTCCTTTTCTGGAAGACATATGAGAACCACATTATTCCTGTGGCTGTGGCCCTCTAGATCCTAAATTTTCAATTCCAAGTGAGACATTTTCTGATGGGTAGCAGTAAGTTCAGGGTTCACTTTATCGGCCAGCTTTTTCAAAGAGCAGATCCAGACTTCATTGTCTGAGGTGCGCTGGGACATATCCTCCAGCTCTTGGGACAAAGACTTGATTTCTGTGGTAATGGAGTGCAGATCATCCTTGAAAGGCTTGAATTCCTCAAGCAAATGCCACAAAGTAAAGCGGCTCTTGATTTGAGGGGGGGGGCATTCAGCAATGGTGACACGTCCGTGTTACTAGAGGCCCTAGATTTCTTTGGGGCTTTATCCGGCATGACTGGGGGAGTGTGTTTTGGCAGAGCTTTCTGCATTTCCACCTCCATGGAGCCTAATTTTTGCTGCAGAATGAAGTGGACATGTTCTTCTCCCCCACTGGAGCAGATTAATAGTAATTTAGAGCATTAGTTTTACCAAAACTGAACTTAAAGTGAGTTGGATGGCTGGAATGGTGAACAGAAGCTACTATCCAGCACCTTGCATCATGTGGTCTCTTGAGGGCCTAATTTTGACAGCCATGGAGACTAACCTGCTGTAAAGTTGGTCAGTGTACATTGCATGTGTGAAGAGTTTGGAGATATAAGGCTGTAGTAGCCCTGCCTTGCTCTCACTATGCTATTATGGGGCTGTCTACCTGTCTCTGTTTCATAAGGAGATGACGTTTGGCTTCTTGGGCACCCAAACTGAGAAAGGTTTGTATATTCTCTCATTTTCTGGGAGTTGGTCTGGGTGCCCCAATACCCAGAATACAGGAGAGTGTGATAATTTATCTGTGTTAAGTTGCTGCAGGTGACTGATGATGGTATGCCACCAATTTTGTATTGTTGGGCAGGCCCAAAGGATACAGGATATTGCTGCAAGTGAGACATTGCAACACCAATACTTCTTTAGTATATTAAGTCTCCTGTGGGTTAGTTTGTCTGGGGTCCAGTACCACCTTCCCAGAACTCTTTTTCTGGATCAGTTGATATTTGTGATCTGGGGAGGCCATATGGACTTCTACTCACTAACTACCCCAGTCTTTTGGGGTTACATCAGTATTTAATTCAACTGCCCATTTCCTCCATGGGGGTTCCCAGCAGTGGAGATGGTGTCACTGGATGTTTTTGTAAATAGTACTAGTTTGACCCTTCACTGAAGTAGGCATTTATTATCTCCATCATATCAGTCTTCTACAGGAGATGATCAGGAAGTATCCCCTTCTGTACAGCATGCCTCAATTCTAGGTATCTCCAAAGGTGAGTTTTGAGTAGGGAGTAATTCATTTGGAGTTGGGAGAAGGACTTGAGCAACCCTCCTAGGCTGTAGGAGAAGGACTACCAGACAGATTCCCAGTATGCACATCTGTTCTATTTATTTAGGCTACTCCCTATCTGAGTACTAGGGTATGCAACAGGGGGTTCCAGTTGTCTCCATTGGAGACTGGGCCATTGTTAAGTCTGGCAACCATGCTTGTTTCATGAACACAAGCAGTGTTGTTTTGCAGTTTTTTGGAAAGGTTCCTCAGAGGCATTGCCCCTATTATAGCTTGCTCCTCCTCCACCCAGAGTGGCGAGTGTGGGGAATGGAGTTTAACCAGCTTGGGGCTTGCTTCACTCCATGGCTCATGTGATACACCCACAGCCAAGCTAGATTCCATACTCAACTTTGGGGTGGTACCCCAAGAATTGTTTTGCTGAACTGAGGACATTCAGCATCCCATATGTTGGCCATTATGAGAGAATCTGTTTAAATATATTTATGGGGAAGGAGAGGCGAGTTATTCAGGCAGTAATTTTGAATGCTGCAATTTTACCAGACAGCATGAAATGTATTTTTTTGCCATCTTTGTATGTCTGATTTAAGGGAGTTATGTAATTTAGAGATTTTTTGTTGGATTAGGTCATGTATACGTGGGGTGATCATCATCCCTAGGTATTTTATCTCCTGTGAGGCCCATATCAGCATATGCTTTCCCAACATGGCCCATCTTGGGTCCCCTTCAGTTATTTCATCAACTGTGTCTTCCCCCAATTGACTCAGAGGCCTGACATATGCTTGAATTGTTGTATGATACCCCAGGGTTTCAGAGGCAAGATTCTGCATTGGAAATGGTTAAAAGCAGTTCATCTGCAAATTTATTTTATTTTATTTGTTTTTATTTAAACTTTGTTTACAGGGTGAATGTGCTGGCACAAGTGCCTTTTACAGTCATGACCCAGGTGCAATAGCACATACACCGGGGTAGGATGTAATACAACAGGTGAGATGCAAAATATAATACATCAGGTGAGAGTCAAAATACAAAAGGTTGATGATACAAGATGTTAAATATGATACAACACTTCTGGCCTGAGAATGTATACTAAAATGTCTGATTTAGGGTACAAAGGGAAGTACAGCAGTGTTCTAGTAAACTAGTAAATAAAAATATGCTGGGCATTGGATAAAAATGAAGCATGTCAAGTATGATATCAAGCAAGTGGCCTAGTGATGGGATGAGAAGAGAACTAACAGCACTGAACAACTTTAACAAAAGATTTTTTTTGAGGGCGTACAAAGGGATGGAGGGGTAAGGAAAAAGTGGAGATTGAGAGAGGAAGGTGGAAGAAAGCGGGAGAGAAGGAGATGGAGATTTCTGGAAAGAGGGAAAGAACAAAAGATTATGAGAGGAGAAACAGGGTTTGCAAGTGTATAGTTGGTTGGGGTGAGTTGAGGGCATAGCTGGAAGAAGGGTGAGGGGAAGGTAAGGGGATAAGAAAGGGGGTCGAGGTGGTGGGTAGCGGGGGTTGTAGGGGATGGCGGGCAGAATTGGGTAAATTAGTGGAAGCAAAAGCAGTCTTGAGATAAGCAGTAGTGTGCTTTTTGCAGCTTTGTAAAGGTTGACTCTGTCCTGTGGCCTAAGCTAGTTTAAGGGAATTGTCCAATACACAATGATGGGTTTCTTGTGAACATCTAGGGCATATCAAGCCAGTCTACTAAACATAAAATCTACCCTGTCCAGCTGTCTTCCTGAGGCTCTGGCATATATTATATCCCTGTAGTCCAAGATTGACACAATCATTGTGTTTACAATCTTCAATCTTACATGTGGTGACATGTAATATTTTAATCTATAAAGGACCCCCAATGTTTTGCTTATATACTCAATAACTCATCAATGTGCTCTTCTCAATTGAATGCACTATCCAGACAAAGCTCAAGATATTTAGATTTGTTGACATGCTGGATGAGTTTTGCACTCTGAGTCCAGGTTTTCAAGGTAAGATTTTCTTGGTTTGAAATTCTTCCAAATAACACTCATTGAATTTTAATATCATTAAGCACAAGAAGATGTTTATTAAAGAAATCTTGAATTTGTATAACAGCCTGCTGGATTTTGCTGTTTATATGATCTAATGAATTCCCCTCAACATAGATTATTGTGTTGTCTGCATATAAATGACATTTGATGTCCGCTTAGAACAGGGCATAAGAGATATGGAGATTATTAAATCTCTGTACATAGAGCACATGCAGGAAAGGGCAGTGGCATGTCATGATCTCACATTGGGCACTGTGCCTACATGCCACATAAACCAGGTGTATTGGCATAGCTATGTGGGGAATGCCATGCAGCAGGGTACCACAGATCCTCTCACAGCATTTACAACCCATGTGGAGCACAGTTATGTGTCTAATCCCTAGTCATGCAGAGAGCAACACACCAGGGATGGGCAGGGGTGTGCCAGGGGCATGCTAACATTATTTGCCATTCACTAAGGTGCAAAGTGCTGCCCACAGGGGTGTGGATGAGGGTGTAGGTTATGGCAGTTGGGACCCTGCCATAAGCCAGTGCATGCATCCATGGACTGCTCCCACTGAGTGTGGCAGCACCAGGAATCCAACTGCCAAGCTGCCTCAGCCCACGAGGCAGATGTTGAGAGCTGGGACTGTAGAAGGGGTGAGTGCCCTTAAACTGTGGTGCCATGTCCCTGTAGTGCCATCCCCCCCAGACAAGGCTGCTCCATCCCCAGTGCACTACAACACCCCCAACAAATGTCTGCCCTGGTCCCTGGCATTGCTCAGGATGCCCCACCCACCACACACTGAAGCCCCAGTCTGAACACATAACCCCTGCACCCAGTACCCCACCCTACATTGGTTTTCAGTGCCCCCCCCACCACCTGCAGCACTGACCACCTCCTGACACCATAGCTGAATGCTGGTGCTGTGGCTCTGGACAGCCAGTGGCACAACCCTCCTCAGACCACATTGGCTGCTGCCTGTCCTATCGATGCTGGAAGCATGCTGCTATAAATAGGTGGTGCACTCCCAGCTTCAGTTGAACAGCCAGTGGCCAAGGAGGTGTGAGGAGGGCTGTGCTGCTTGCCATGTGGAGTCACAGCACCATCGGGCAGGTAGGGAGCTGAGGTGGTGTCAGTACTGTGGAGGTGGGGGGGCCACTGTACACCAATGAGGGGGATGTCCGGTTGCACTTTATGGGGTATGGGGGCTGTGTAGACTGATGGGGTGTGGGGCATAGGTGTTTATGGTGGGTACTGCTATGTATAGCTCCAGTGGACAGGCATCTGGGACATGGGTGGTTACTATGCTGTGTTGGGGGAGACAAGACAGCTGTGCTTCAGGCAATGGGGGATGGCACTTGGCTAGGAGTCAGGATGGGGGGGCACACCAGCCGACGGGTGCCATCTGCACAGTCTGCAGGTGCTTTTGTGCCATGCACAAACCAGGTGCTGTGGCCACCCACACAAGTGATCCACTCTGTGACTCAGTATGGGCATCCCTTTGGATACCTGGCTGGGTCTACAACTCCACACCTGGCCACCCTGTGGAGTCCTGTTTGCTGGGGGGGGGGCCACGGACAGGTGGTGGCCATTAGGGAATACTGACTTCAGCACAGCTGTCTGTGGATGTGAAGCCAAGTGGGTGGGCCTGTATCTTAGGCCCCTTAGTGCATAGGGACCCTCTTTAGCACCTTCATGCAGCATGACCTTAAGGCGAGCACTGGCATGGCAGCAAATGCTTTCCTGCTAAGTGAAAAAAACATGAAAAAAGCTGTTTCCTTTACAAATTCCTGTTACTTTCCTGTTTATTCTCCTCCTGCATTAAGGTATATCCCAATTACCAGTAGTTGCTACATGTAACACTGCCCTATGTCGGCATTTCCTAACATGGCAACCTAATGCACCTGATGGTAGCACTATCAATGTGGGCAAATCTGTGGATTTGTAGTTCCTTCAGTGTAAAGCTGCTGTTGCTAATATCAGGATAATCTATCTTTTCTGAATTTATCACATCAGTGTAAGTCTCTTTTCTCAGCAGTCTCAATCTGGTTGCATGGAAGAGAAACAACATTATCTGAGACTCTCTGAGATCAAGCACTACAGCTGCTTGTAACAGTTTCTCTAGCTGCTCCTTTATAGCATTGCTATGTACTGTATGCCTTTATGTCTTCTGGGCTACTAATCCCACTTTTTGTCAGGTACCCTGAAACATTTTCTCTTTGGGGAGAAATATCTGCAATGATTGTGTCTACTCACAGTCTATCTTTCCCAATGTGTGTATCTTCTCAAGTTAGGTAGTCTGTTCTATTGTTCAGAAGAGAAGGACAGTGAGAATAATTCATGTTCACACTACTGAACAAAAGTTTTCTCACTTGAGATGGCTCCCTGAGTAACAGGATGCCTTAGTATAGCAGACACATGCCATCTTTCTCACACTACAACATAGTCATAGACTTGGCATAGAGCATAATTTAATGCCCCTCTTTGGACTGCTGCCCAGAGTTTCCTTTTCCTATGGTGCCCAGAGAGGTGTCGTCCTTACAGGGGAAAGTTATAGTCAAGGCCACTAAAAGTCTGCAGTTCTGCAAATGTAGAATTTTTAGCAAAATTTGCATCATGCCACAGGATATTTTGCATTTCACCATTTAGAAGCTATGGCTTCTATTACATCTTTAGGGCTGTAGTGTGTGGAGCCCTGCAGAACTCTTGCAAGCAAAAAAGGATTCACACTCCAACTGAACAATGATTTAGGAGTTGCATCACAGTCACCTCCACAGTGTGTGAAACACTGCATTGTGTCAGTGCAGTCTTCTCATAGGCATTATTTTGTTGCCATGTGGAGGTCCCATTTGAGCTGTTTTCTCACCGCTGTTTTGTCCCGAGTCACTCATGGTGTTTCAGTCTCTGCCCAGCCCCACATAATATTTCTCCTTGTGAAGAGGGGCCAGAGGAGCAGAGCCACAGAACCATAACTTGAAGGCATCTTCAAAAACAGACATGTATAGAGTTACCATTTGTCTGTACTAGTCTGTACAGGGATGCACTGAACTCCAGACACCACTCTCCTGGTCAAGTGAACCAGTCCCCTTTCCCCCAGCTGCTCAAATTTTTGAAGTTTATGTCTCCTGCCACTTCTGTTAGTATGTTGTTTATCCCCTTCCTGTGCTGCAACTTTGTGGGCAGCAGAAATGGTGGGTCAGAACACATCGACGTATCATGTCAAATGTTAAGTATAAGAAATAATTACTTGTATGCATGTTAAAGTAACAGCTTTGGACTTAAACCACCAGTTCCCAACAAAATCCTTGAAGACAGAAAGACATACAGATAGATAGATATATAGACAGACAGACAGACAGACAGATAGACACATGATAGATAGATACAGCAGATAGGCACATTCATAATAATGTACTCAGTTTTCATTTGACGGCTACTAGTTGTTTAGATACAGTGGATAGACACATCATAATGATAAATTCCATTTTCATTTGGTAAAATGGGTGCAGGTTGTTTTATTAAAATCATAAGATGGACAGTAACATTGACATATTACTGTACTTTTGTAGCTCAACTGACCATGCACATATATTATAAATAAATAAGAGTGTTTAATATTATTATTGCTTTAATTTCTGCCAGTCATGGTGAAGCTGGCAACATCAGATAAGTATGTGTGAGACTGGCAGATGAAAGGACACATTGTACCAATCATGTTGTCATAAAAATGGATTTTTTACTTTATACTGTTAATCAGATAAAAGGTGTGTGAAAATGTATAAAACCAGAGGTGACAAAAATATACATTTGAAATGAATCACCATTCCTTGACTTCTCTATTTTTGTGACAATGCTGTTGCACTACATGTATATAGTATGATGACTTGTTCAGTGGACCCATTCTGCTACTGCTAACAATATTCTGTGGCCCCTATGTAATTTTTTTGAAGTTTTTGTTTTGCATTTTTGTCGCACATTTCAACAAAAGTGCTCTACACATTTCAGATTAAAAAAACATGTAATCTGAGGAAATACAGCAGCTTGTTCTCTCTGAGCCATGGTCATGGTATGCAATATAAAGTTGCATTGGCATGTGTAGTATTGCAAAAGGAACACTTTCCCTGTCAATTACTTGGCTGTTTTATTTGATGAATTACGTATCACATCAGAGCCCAGTATGACAGAATCATCCATTGACAAGTAATGTGTTGATCAGTTTGGAAAAAAAATATACTGTATACTGTTGCCTATAAACTGTAACATTGCTTCTCATAAAAGGATATCAAGTTTTCATTGGCAATTAGTGGTAGTTATATTCCCCTATAAAACCTCCCTGCACTATCAAACATCTGCCATCCTTGTCTCAGATGTTTGAAAAATATGTTTGAAAAACATCTAAGAATTGTGTTTTTTGCATTGTTTCAATTTGGGTGCAGTGTTCTTATCACCGTATATTATTTTCAGTCTTAGATGCTGAGCTGCAGTTGAAGTTCTATTATTGGCAGGGTACCCATCATCAACAGAGTCTCCTTCCTCTTAATGTTTGCAGCTGTCTGTGGAACCACTGGGCTGCTCAGCCATTCTTATTACATTTTTTGTAGGAGGGAGCAGCTCTCAATCCCTGGTCTCGATCACTGTCAAATCTGTACAGGAGGGGGGGTTCCACTTTGACCATTTTTTTAAGTTAGTGGTCCTTTGACATCACCACCTGACCGATCTTAGGGGTACTTTCCTGACCAATCCCGGGGTTGCTAGACTGTTTGCCATACATTAGGTTTTGTGGAGGGCTTCTTAGGTCTAGGCCTTCCAATGAGCTAAAACACATAATGTATGTCAGGGAATGCAGAGCAATCAAGAATGGTGTGACTGTGTGTGTTGGTTATAGTGGGGGGGTTACTGCACCCATTACACAAGTTAATAGTCAAGAAACAAATGCTGACAACCTCTTTAGCCTAAGCAGCACCCTTTCCAAAAAAAAACATTACTTAAACGCTTACTGCAGACTATGGAAGCAAACGTATTTCAAAGTAATGTTGAGGTTATGGCACAAAATGCATGGAAATAAACAACACTGTAGGTCAGATTCCTCTGCTTACAGCTGGCCATTTTCAAGGACTAATTCCTCAAATGCAGTATATTGTACCTTCATATGTTACCGCCTTATTTAGATATGTGAAATATGATACATTAAATAAATAAGGGTGAAGCAAGTCAACAGAGGATAAGAGATGATAGAGCCTCACTGTTTGTTCTAGTATTCCAGTAAACATTAGGCACTAGGAGGTTGCCTTACATTGTTTATTGGTTTTACATGGTTTTAATTTTACAATGTAGTGCAGGAACCTTTGTCTGGATACTTACCTAGTCATTGCAAAAAACTACAATGCATAGAGATACAAAGCTATAAAAGGATGGAAATGTGGCATGAGGTGTGTTTTTTTTAACCCAATACTCACCCTCCTAATCCACACCCAAACCACTGAGCTGTACCCCATGGGTATGCTGCTTCAAGCTGTAGGTCTGGAAACATGTCCCACAAATCTTTTGCTTGAAGAGGGGCCAGAGGATCAGTCATAACTTTTTTTGCACAGTGCTCTGTGCAAAGTAGATCAGTCATAACCTCTTTTGGGTGAGAGGTCAGCTATAACTTTCTCTATGGGGAAAGGAAGAAATTGCACACAAGAAATCACACCAGGAGTTCCTTGCTATGCAAAACTTTAGGCAGGTTTATTTGCCCAGACTGTCAGTAGTCTGCTTTGGGGCTCAGGCTGTCCTCTATCTAATTATCCTGCTGTCCGTGTGGGCAAATAAACTTGCCTAAACCTTTGCATTACAACAGACTTCTTGAGTGATTTCCTCAGAGCAGTTTCTTCCTTTTCCCTACCTGTTCCTATTATGCTGACCAAACCCAACTACACCCCCAGTTATTCCTGAGACACACTACAACCATCATTGCTTCCTAGTTTTCTCTGTGCAGGGCTCCAGACCAGTAGCTTGAAGCAGCAAACCCAAGGGGTGCTTAGCCTTAGGTCTCGAGGGTGGGGTCTGGGGGAGGGGAAAGCAATAGGGCTAAAAAAGGCTTTATGCTACATTTTTTTCCATTTATGACTTTGTAACCATAACCTAATATGTGCATTACTGTCCCATAGTTTTTTTTTTCTTTTCTTTTTTTTTTTAATTTATTTCCTTACTTCTTTTAGGATTCAAAGAAAAGTCTAGTCCCCTACAAGGCACACAAGGTAACTTTGTTAATATTTTGTTTGTGTATGACTTTAATTGTAATGTTTGCATTGGTATGTATTCTCATGTATATTTTGTTGGTTACTTTTCTTATGTATAGGCATCATGTAAGTTGACAGGACTGTCTTGTAACTGGGTCACCTGACCTAAAGACATGTTTTCTCTCCTGTATAAAAATAAACTTTTTACTACTACTAATGCGAAATGCACATGTTTTGTTATGGTCGTGTTTGCAGATCACAGCTGATCTTCATGTTTTGCATTTTAAACATTTTGCTGGTGTAGAACTTGATTCATTTTTCACGACACTTTTTAAAATTCCCCAAATAACTCATAACCGGTAGGAAAAATTTAATTTTTCTATTTTTGACCATGTTCTCACCCATTTCTTAGGGCTGCAGTGGGCAGAGCCCTGCTGACCTCTTGTGAGCAAAAAAGGACACATTCCACACAAATAACAATTTAGGAGTTGCATCACAATTGTGTTCATTGTAAAGCACTTCACTGTGCCAATGCAGTCTTCTCACAGGCACTATTTTGCTGCTATCAAGAGGTCCCATTTGCACCATTTCCTCACCGCCATTTTGTCCTGAGTTCCTCATGGTGTTTCAATTTTCATCTGGCCCCACATAACATTCCCCATGTAAAGAGAGACTGGAGGAGCAGAGAGGGGGAGCCGCTTGCAGTTGCAATGAGAATGTGAGAGCTGGCGGTATGAGTATGTTTATTGGCACACATCCATTTTCTTGCTGTGACAGCAGTGAGTCAGATGCTCCCCCATACTCCCAGACCCTGAGATCACTTAGTTGGAGTCCAGAGACAAGAGGGCCACTGTGCAGAAGCCATGAAACAATTTATTTTTAGAGTGCCAAAGACTTCTCTGGGACTGAATATATACATAATAATGAGCTGCTAATGAATAGGGACCTTGATACAGCCCTATCGGCTCTGAACAGAGTTTGCTTTGTTTTTGGTTGCAGCTTCTAAATGGGGATAGCTTGCAAATGGGGGGGAGCTTAAATTAATAACTAGTAATATGCTGCCCCCTGTACTGTGTTCCACACTGTGTTCTGTCCCATCAAACTCCCCCAGTACAGTACAACATCCTAAGTAGCAGATCACATCAACAGGGAGGAAAGTGAGAAGGCATATGTACATGTAACATACATGAGCTTAAATAGAGCTCTGAAAAAAAAAAACATGTAGTGCACTGTCAGGTGCATGCTGATCTGAGAATGCATATCAGAGAATGCCTACTGTGGGACAAGTTGGCCTCTTTATTCCTTTTTTCACAAGTGAGTGCCTCCCATTTAAACAGTGCATTTTCTAAAGAAAATGCTATACTTCTTGCAGTAAAGAATTCAGTAATACAGTGAGAGAGGTTGGCAGACCTGTGGTCAACTGGCTTTGCATGTGTCAGCCATGCAGTACCTGTGGCATCATGTAGTTTCTCACTTGTTCTTTGGGGGTTATCTGAGAATAATATGGATTGTGGAGGCAAGAGAGGCAAGGAGGAGGCATTGGAAGGCATACAGAGCAGTACTAACTGATTTCAATGTTTTCAAGCCAACCCCATTTATAAGCTGTGGCTGCTAAGGCTTCTATTGAGAAATGTAGTTTCTGCTGAGGCTGTTGATCAGAGTTGACTTCTAAATGGGGGGGGGGCAAATGATGAAAAAGAGCATATAGTGCTGTTGAATTCATTGCTCTTGGTAAATTTTCAATCAAGTATGCAGGCATACCATGGAGATGGTGCTGGTTCTGGTGCAAAATTCCCTCCTCAGGGATAGAGATAGAGGGAAACGGTCAATCTTGTTTTCCTCAATCTTTCATAAGCATTTGACACCATGAACCACACTGTGCTTTTGGATCACCTAAGAGAGTATTGTGGACTCACTGGAACTGTCATCCACTGGTTCAAGTCTTATATCTTAGGCAGGAGGCAATGGGTTGTGATGGGGAATTTCTCCTCCTCCTGGAAGCCGCTGTTCATGGTGTACATGTTACCCCTGGTTGAGCTCATTAGACATTACAGTAAGGGTTTTCAGTGCTAAGCAGGTGACACCCAGCTGTATATGTCATTTTCCCAGGAACAAATGGCACACTTGAAGTGCTGAATAAATGCCTTGTTGAAATCCAGGATTGGATGTCCTCTAACTGTCTGAAGCTGAACCATGACAAGATGGAGGTCCTGGTGATTGAGTCTGGTTGTGGGCATGATGAGGGTGCTTCCGAGGTGGCACCAGGACTTGTCCCAAGATCTACTCAATTAATGGCATCCTCCAAGGTGAAAAATCTGAAAATCATCCTAGGCAATACACTGACACTTGATGCTCTGGTGTCATCTGTTGCCCAAAGTGATTTTTACCACTTAAGGAATGTCACCCAGATCAAACCCCTGATTTTGTCCAAGGACCTGCTCTCACTGGTACATGCCTTTGTGACATACATATTAGACTACTGTAATTCTCTTTACTTCAGGGTCAGTGAAGGGAACCTCAGCTGACTACAGCTGGTGCAGAATGCAGTGGCCAGGTTGCTGGCAGGCCTGCCAAGGTCTTGCCATGTGACCTCAGTCCTGCAGGATCTGCATTGGCTGCCTAATAGTTAGAGGATCCTCTTTAAAATGGGTTTACTCACCTATAAGGTCCTAGGTCCTTTAGGGCTGAGGCCCAGGCTAGCTGTCAGACCTCCTTACACCTGCCATCCTGGTGTGCTCCCTCTGCTCCTTCACAGAGGGCCTCCTAGTGGTTCCGAGGAACAGGCTGAAAACCTTGGGTGATCGTTCATTTCAGGTGGCCAGCCCGGTCCTCTGGAACTCGCTTCCAAAATCTTTGAAGGAGGCCCCATCAGTGGAGGCATTTAAGGGAGGGGCCTGATGACCTATCTTTTTAAGAAAGCTTATTCTGAATAGTTATGCTGATGTTTTTAATCTTTTATTTCTGTATTACTTTATTATGTAATTTATATGTTCCTATGATGTCTGTCTAAATCTGCTCTTATTGTTTCTAAGGCACGTAGTGTCTTTGGGATTGGGTGCCATATAAAATAAACTTTACTTTCTTAATTATTTATTTTCTTTTTCTTTTTTTTTACTTTACTTTTTATCCTCCTGAATTCTGCTCTAGATCCCTCAATTGGAACTCCCCAAGTATCACCTTCTTTGTCCTTACAGGACTAGGTAGTCTGCTCCTAGAGTGCCGCATGCTTCCAGTCACACAACAGGGCTGTGCTTCCAAACCCCTCCAAGTGCCCCCCCATACTCCGTACTATATATATACACCCATCACGTTAAAGTGTCTCCCCCCACCTTGCTGCCAATTTAGGCACAGTGGGGGTTTCACTGTGGGGGATTTGCTGTGCAGATGTCGCTGTAGTGGCATCATACCCCCAAACACAAACAAGCTGTGTCAGTCATCCATGTGTGCCACACAAACAGTGCACAGGAGTCCGGCAGAGGGTGCAGCATTGGGGCATGAACCGCCAATCTCACAGCATCCCTGACACACAGCACACAGACAGGCTGGAGTACTGGACATCGCTGCAGTGGTACATGTGGCAGATGGGGAGGGGTATGGTGTCATGCCCTGGAGTTGTATCAAAGGGTTCTCTTCACATCTCCATTTCACTGAGTGTTGCAACAGTGGATGGATTCAAAAACCTACTGCAGGGCATTCTATTCCTTGAACCAGCTCCTTTACAGATCCTCACCATGGATGCCTTGGGCTCAGCTGGCATGCTCTTCACAGCCCTTACTGGATGTGTGGGTCATGGACCAAGATAGAGTCTGAGCTGCATATAAATGTCCTGGAAATGAAGGGTGTCCTGTGCAGCCTCCAGGCATTTCAGAATCATCTTTGCTTCTGTCCTCTACTAATCCAGATGAGCATCAGTGTGATGCATTATATCAACAAACAAGGGGATACTCAATCTTATTCTTTATGCAGAGAAGTAGCAAGGGTAAGGTACTGGGCTGTGTCCCATGACCCTCAACTGTTGTCCATATATTTCTGAGGTCTCCAAAATAGCTTAGCAGACAGACTAATCATGTCACAGTCCATGATTAACAATTGGGAACTGCAGACCTCTGCAGTCAGTGACCTTTTCACAAGAAGGGGTCATCCAGAGTTGTACCTTTTTGCATCCCCAAGCAATGCAAAATTGCTGCATTTCTGCTCACTCACTCGGGTGAGACACATTGTCAGTCTCTTGGAAAAGGAAATTCCGATGCACATTTGCTCAATTACACAAACACAGAGGGTTCTGCTCCAGCTGTGGGAGGAGAGTGTCACTCTCATTCTCTTTGCTCTACAATGGCCTTGACAGATATGGTTTCTGCTTCTTTAACAAATAGCAGTGGAGCCTCATGCCCCTCTACCTCTGTGTCGGGGTCTGTTGTCATGAGACAAAGGGTCCCTGGTCTATCCAAACTGAAAGTCTCCACATCTGCATGTATGACTTCAGGGGCCAAATTCACAAAACTTTGCCTGGGTGCAAACCCTGTGTGCCTGTTGCAAACTGGATTTTGCCCAGAGCTGGTATTCACAAAGCTCAGTTTGCCCCCACACACTGGGTTTGTGCCCGAGCAAAATAGTGAGGTGGACTGAAATGCAAATGAGGGGGAAGGGACCAGAATATTCACATAATTCCATTCACTAAGGTTTTGCTCCATGCAAGGGCCTTTGTGATGGCTCTTGTGTGGAGCAAATTACCACCCACAAAAATCTGGTGGTAATTCATGCAATCTTAGTGG